>OY728156.1:1589291366-1590657193 GCA_963277665.1 Viscum album | reverse complement strand
GAACCCTAACCTGAGGTCTTCCACATGATAGGATGCAACTCCCCCATCCAGGTTATACTCCTTCAAAACTCTTCCAAATACAGACATAGAATCCCTCATTGAGGTAAGTGACATGGTTGGGGTAGTGGAGTAGGTGGTTTTCCTTTTTTTAGCAGGGTGATATGGTACTTTCTGTGGACTTTAGTTTGGGTGTTATGAAATGTACTAAATTTTCACAATATTTCCATTTTTTAGAATCAATAACTTATTTAAAAAACTCTCTTTACACATTCTACATCTTTCATGAAAAGCCTTCACTTTGTAATATCTTGAACAATGTTTTATCAGGTCTATGGTGTCTTCTTGGTATTTGATAAATGAAAAAATTACAAAACACATCTCACCTCAAATCTAGGCACACATAACTGAATTAATTAGTATATCTTTACATTGTTTTAATAGTTCTCTACATCAACTAAAAACTCCTTCCTTTATCATCTAATTAAATATATTTTCTATTAAAATTCAATCCTATTGAATTGTTTATGACAAAATGACTTATATAAATTCTTTTTACAAAATGGACAGAAGTTGGATGTATGAAACTGATCGGATCTCAAGCGATTTTCAAAACAATTTGGAGAGCTTTATAGATTTTTCATTTCACAATGTTTCAGATAGTGGTCGCATACACTGACCATGTTCCAATTGTGTTGGTAGACCTTGGTTGAGCCGTGAAGAAGTCAGCTACCACATAACCAAATTTTTTTTTCAAGAAAACTACTTTGTGTAGTATCACAATGGGGAGAAAATGAAATCTCAAATTGGTGATGATCGAAAGGAAAGGACTTGAATGGATAATTTTTTAGATGATCGGTTTCTGTTTATTAATCATCATGAAAAAGAAAGAATTTCGACTCAAGAAGACTTCGATATGAGGACAGCTGATGCATCTAGTTAAAATGATGATATTGATAGGGTGAAAAAATTTAATGATGATGCCACGACTCCAGTATATCGACAATGCGATAAAATAAAAAAGATGGAATTTTTAATCCTATTGTTTCATGGGAAAACTATGTATGAGATTTCTAATACAACAATTGATTACATTATTACCCTCTTAAAGGATTTACTTCCAGATGATGCAGATATTCCCTCAAACCACTATATGGAATGGAAGTTAGTTGAGGAAATTGGATTTTCAAGAAAAAAAATTCATGCTTGCCCGAAAGATTGCAGTTTATTCTGGGAGGAAACCGCTGAACGAAATGATTGTATAAAATGTGGCACATCCTACTGGAAGTCAAAATCTGATGGAACACCATCCCGCGTTCCACAAAAAGTGATGTGGCACTTTCCAATGATCCCCAGACTATAGAATCTTTTTATGTCTGATGAAATATCAATAAAACTGAGATGGCATTATACTGAGAGAAATAAGACTAATGATGAGTTGGTTCATCCTGCAGATGGATTTTCATGGCAGAGATTTGATGCTCGACATCCTGATTTTGCAGCTGACGTGCATAATGTGAGGCTGAGTCTTTCATGTGACAGTTTTAATTCATTTGGGAAGATGCTTACTTCGCACATCACATTGCCTGTTTTTATACAGATTTATAATCTTCCACCATGGTTGTTTATGAACAAACCTTTCACTTTCAAGAGTATACTCATATCTGGTCCTTCTCATCCTGACATTGATATGGATGTATACATGAAACCTTTAATAAAAGCGTTGAAACTTCTTTGGGATGTGGGTGTGCGCACATATGATGCATATTTGAAAGACATATTTCAGATGCGTGCTATGCTTATGTGGACAATCAATGATTTTCCGGCTTATGCAATGATGTCTCGATGGAGCATGAAGGGAAAACTATCATGTCCAGTTTGTATGAAGAATACATGATCCAGAAGACTGAAACATCGCTGTAGTTTCAGTTTTATAGGACATCAACGATTCTTTCCAAATTATCATCCATATAGAATGAATCGTCGAAGATTTGATAATACCATAGAGGCCGATGATCCACCTGAGCGTATGTCTGGAACTGACATGATTAATGAATTGAAAGATTTTATTTTTTCATTCGGGAAGGGTCAAATGAAATCTGGAAAGAGAAAGAATGTTTCCACTGAAACCTGTTACATTTGGAGGAATATGAGTATCTTTTTTGATTTTCATTAATGGTCAACCAATTTGTTATTTCATTGCTTAGACGTAATGAATATTGAAAAGAATATATGCGAAATGTTGCTTTCAGTTCTTCTAAATGTGAAGGGGAAGACAAAAGATGATTTACGATCTCAGGGTGACTTGGTGGATTGTGGCATCAGAGCAGAATTACATCCTATGCGTATCAGTGAAAATAAATGGCAACTTCTATGTGCTTATTATGTGATGAAACCTACAGAAAAAAATCAATTTCTATAAGTATTAGAGACTATTAGAGTTCCTGATGGCTATTCAAGCAACATATCTAAACAGGTCAACAGAAGAGAGTTGAAGCTAAAATCTTTGAAGACTCATGATTATCACGTTCTACTGCGTGAGTTGCTTCCAATAGAAATCCATCATCTTTTGTCCAATAATGTAAGGGTGGCTGTTATTCGGTTGTTCCATTTGTTTATAGATCTTTGTGATAAGAAGTTGTCTAAGTCTTTCTTGGAAAAAATGTTAACAGATTCCCCATTAATTTTGTGTGAGTTGGAGAAAATATTTCCTCCATCATTTTTCACATGCATGCTCAATCTAACAGTCCATATTCCCACTGAAATAATTCTCTAAGGACCTGTTTCTTTTCATTGGATGTATCCAACTGAAAGAAATATGTACACATTAAATTATTATGTCAGAAACAGAAATCATCCTGAAGGTTCTATCGTGAACGATTAATTGGCTCAAGTATGTAAGGATTTCTGCTGGATGTATTTGTCTGATCTTACTATAAGATTGAACAGACCAATGAAAAATGAAGAAGAACAATATGAGAAAATTAAACCCAGTTTTCCATCACTTCCTCAAACAGGAGGAATTCCTGGATCATATTCATTGAAGATATTAAGCCAGGAAGAGCGGGATATGGCACATCGCACAGTTTTTTTCAACTGTGATTTGTTCGATTATTATATCAGGTAACTAAATTGATTATGTATATCTTATATATATATATATGTTAAACTATTCATATTTTTTATCTATAGGGAACATAAAACAATGATAAATAGGAAGCACAATTATTTATCTTTGAGAAGGACATAGACTTTGCATAGTAAAGAGTTTTTTACTTGGTTAAAATTGAAGGTATAAAAAAATTAATGTTTAAAATAATTATATCAATATTTAATTAAGTTTAATAGTCATTTATATTACAGGTATTGAGTTTTTCTACTGACTCTGTCTTTGAGGAAATAAGAACTTTGGATTTTGGTCCTAATACCGTGGTTCGTGACTGTAAATAAATTGTTATAAATGGGTACAAATGTATTGCCACTGAAGGAGGAAAGAACATGAGAACACAAAATGATGGTGTTATGGTTACTGCCACAATAGATTTTTATGCCAGTGCATCAGATAGTAGGCCGCGATTTGAAAATGTGGGTTATTATGGAGTTGTTGAGAAAATAATAATATTGTATTATTACTCTCATGGACGAGTCACAATGATGAAATGCTATCGGTTTGATTCAATGATGAGACGTGGCACATTTATTGATGATTGTGGATTTTGAGTAATTAATATGACTCACACTCTTACTACCGAAGAACCATATGTGTTGGCATCAATGGCTAAACAAGTTTTTTATGTCAAAGACCAAATTCGTCCTGAATTTGGTGTCATAGTTGAAGTAATTCCAAGACATATTTTTGATGATGGTGATGATGGAATTGACATTGTCCCTAGTGACATTGGAACCAATCCATTTATTTATTTTGATGACTCAAATAGCTCAATTGTCAGAGTTTATTGTGAACCTGAAGTTGTGGTTGAAAATATATATAATCATTCATCCATGTTCTCAATTCTTTTGGTTTACCTCGAGTTGGGTTGTTAAGGTTGGTAATATTAAAATTGATTTAGCATTGATCACAAATATGTTTTAGTTAACTTGACTGTTATGTGAATTTTCAATGTTTATTGGTTGCAGTTTTATTTGAATTGCATTTTCTAATTTGGAATTGAACTGTATTCAAACATAGTTAAACAATATTTATAACTTGGTGAACATTACAACTTGTATGATTTATTAAATCCATTCAAGATCTTCTAAAACAATTGATAGCTGACTTGACCATTATGTGAATTTTCAATTTTTATTGGTTGCAATTTTATTTGAATTTCATTTTCTAATTTGGAATTGAACTGTATTCAAACAAAGTCAAACAATATTTCTAACATGGTGAATATTACAACTTGTATGATTTATTAAATCCATTAAAGCTCTTATAAAACAATTGATTGTCAAATTACCAATGAATCCCCCTATTCCCTCATATATTTAGTTTTTTGGGTTACACATTAGTTGCCTTTTTCTAATTAATTACATATTTGTTTTAAAAAGCAGGAAATGAAGCCAATTGAAGAGAGACGAAGGAAAAAAATGATTGATAACAATAGTCGAATGACGGAGTTGGGAATTCCATCATTAGTGCCTGTAGTAAGTACTTTATTTAAAATTGATATATTAAAACAATATATAATGTCATGTGATTAATTTTTTTGTAAACTTTTTTGTAGGATTCACCTATATGTCGACAGTTATTCAACGAGGATCCTAGTACATGTCCTAGTACTCAGGCCGGTGGTACGAGGAGGGTTCGTACCAGAGGTGGACGAGCAGCTGCGCGTACCCGACTAGACCCTACCCCTCCCACTGAGATGTCATCCTTCCACACATTCTGATCCCGGTGTGTCATTAGGGACACACGAGATATTTAGGTCTCCCATGTTTTCGCTACCTTCTGCATCTTCTAGCCCATCATTTTCACATCCCATGATGATTCCCACTCCCGAGTCAGCATCCGGTCAGATAGCTGTCGCATCTTCTTTTCTTTATACTTCTGTCTCTCAGAGATTCTATATTCCATCGTCTTCGACTCCTGTTCCACCACAGGGTGTTCCATCAGTTTATGTGGATCCAGCGGCGCTCAGCGATCAGAACAGCACAGGTATATTTATAGAACCCTAACAAATGTTTATAGCAATATTTATTTTCATTATAACATGTTTTGATAAAATATTTATTTTTCTTTCATGACAGATACATCTACTAACAGGAGGAATGGGCGGGGTCGTACATGCATGCGTTCAGTGTGGAACTGCCTCACACAGGTTATGGTGGATTATAATGAAGACAAACAAATGGTTGAGAAAACAGGGTAGCAATGTTGGAGTTTTTTGGCGACGCTTTCCAAATACCCCGACATCATTCCTGTCAGCCTGCTATCATGGAGACATTTTCCACATGAGGTCAAGGATAGATCTTGGGCAGAGATATGGGTAAAAAAATCTATTCTCTTTAATTCCATGAATTATTTTTGTATTTATGTGAATTAATATTTTGATTTCAGCTTCGATTTAATTTTCCCGATGGTGAGGGTGCACGACCAGAAAGTATAAAGGATTTAGGCAAGTTTTGGAGAGTCTAAAAGCATGAGTTGTATATTGGCTGGGTTTCTAGAGTTGGCACTGAGTTAGAGGCGGTACCAGTGGTGGATTATTTTCATATAGAGCAGTATCGTCAGATGATTACTCATTGTATGAGTACCCAGTTTAAGTTATTAATAACATTTGAGGTATTAAAATAATAACTTTCATGTTTTTCATTAATACTATCTATTGAATTTTCAAATTTTATTTAGGAATCATCTGGAAAAAAATAAAAAGTACATTGATGCAAAAAAATACCTCCACACACTAGGACACACTACGATGCCTGATCGTGAGAGGAAGTAGGTAAGACAATTGTTTATAAGTTTTCTTTACGACTTACACTTTCTTTTGTTTCCTCAATTATTTAATATTTTGTTTAAGTTTTCATATAACTTTAGTTTTCAATGTTATTGTAGAGGAAAATACAAAATATTGAAGGACGTGTGCCTCGAGCAAAACTGTTTTGCTCGAGTAGACAGAAAAAGGATGGAAGTGCCGTCAACGAAGTGACTCAGCAGCAGATTGTAAGTTTTAATCTGTTGAATTTATTTTTCAATATCTATTTTGTAACTTAATGATATATTTATATTTGTAACAGGCTGCTTTAGAGGCCCTCAATGCCCAAGAACCAGACAATTTTGGGCCAAAAGATCACTTACATCAGGTGTTGGGAGAGGAGCATTCTGGAAGAGTACGCTGCCGACCTAGGATATCCCCGAAGAGGTATTGGCCCTCCTCAGGTACGAGCTGTAGTGCCACCGAGCTGCAGTAAGTTAGGGCACATGCAGAACAGGCTGAGAAAAGGGCCAAAGTGACGGCAAAACAGTCTGCTAGGGAAAATAGTGCGTTTATGAAATTTATTGAAGTTCTACATCCTACACTTCCAGCAGAGGCCAACCCAGCTTTTTATGAGTATATGTTGTCGATACGTTCTATATACGGTGCACCAGGTGGCAGTTCTAGTGGTGGTCAGGACGATGTCCAACTTGATGATGATGATGGCGAGGAGTCTGATGCGGAAGAGGAGGGAGAGGAGGAGGGCGAGGCGGGTGGCGAGGGCGAGGAGGAGGGCGAGGACGAGGAGGAGGGCGAGGGTGAGGAGGGTGAGGACGATGATGGGGATGAGGAGGAGGGTGATGATGATGATGATGATGGTGATGGTGATGTGGGACAAGTTGATCCATTACATTTTTGACTGATATTACTGAGATTTGATATTTAATCTATTCTAGTAGTTGGTTTTATCTAGACTCGTAGTATAGTATTGAAGTTGAGTTATTTTTATATATTATCTATTTTTATTGATGTTTTTGTCTTTTAGTGGTTGTGTGTTTGGGAACCCCCCTCCTTCTTGGACCCTGGACAACCCCCAGCCTCCTCCCTGGACCCCGAACAGCCCCACCGGACAGCCCCCCAGACAGCCACCCCCACCCTCTTCCTTGGACCCCAGACAACCCCCCGAACACCCCCCAGATAGCCCCAAGACAGCCCCCTGAACAGCCCCCCCTGGAAAGCCCCCCCACCCTCCTCCCTGGACCCCGGACAGCCCCCGGGATAGCCCCCTAGACAGCCCCCCGGACAGCCCCCCACCCTCTTCCTTGGACCCCGGACATCCCCCCGAACACTGTAAGGGTTGGTGTCCTCAAAACCAACTATTTTTGTACTTTTATTACATAAATGTTCACTTATTATATGTTGTTCATTATTTTGAATGACTATAATATAATAATGTCCTAGAATATTTGTTTCATTAATAAGGTCATAACAGATCCCTACTATGATGAGAACCCTGAAATGCTATAAAAATATTCTTAAATAAAGTTTTGCGGTTGGATGACATACTATTATAGGACATATAGTATATAGACCATCATGTGTGAGTACTCGTAAGAAGACGAGACTCTCTCTCATGGAGTTCGCACTTAGTAATCTTTAAGATGAGAGATTATGAGAACAGACCCGTCAGTAGTAATTCCGCATGTCTTGGAGTCATCAGATATTGCTATCTATGAGCATGTGTAATGGTCCTTAGACAGAAAGATTATCATTAACTCATGTCATGACTCGCGCACTTAGATTTACTGATGAAAACCGTCACGCAGACAGTTGGAAGGAAGTAGGGTACATTGGGTGCATCACGAGTGACATGTTGTTAATGGATAAGTCGAGGAAGGATTTGTACCTTCCATTTATGGAAGTTGATATCTCGGCCCTTTGATTGAAATAGAACTGTCGCATTAAATTCCATGGCCACGGTGTAAACGATGAGTTTATTTCAGGTAGTCAAAAACGGAAGATCAAGCATATAGGTTTATGAAACTGTCATGAAACCTGCTTGATGAGATATCGAGACAAAGGGATTAAATTATACAGTAAGCGTTCGTATGAGGTGATACGTCAATGCGGCATCAACTTCTTTCTCTTGGGTGCCTTTCCCCGTTGCTAGACAGTAATCTTGGACTTTAGGCAGGCCTGCCTAATGCCAACGAGAAAGAGGCCTAGAGGGTCACACACTAAGTGTATCCAAGAATCTAAAGTTGAATAAAGATTATTCCCGTATGTGGTTAAATAATTATTCAAGGAAGACTTAGTTGTTTTAAATGATGGAGGAAAAATTAAAGAAAAAAGTACATTCCATGTATTATTAAATGTACACACCGTGTAGTTTTATTTTTGAAAGGAAATGAATAAATGAAAACAAGATATGAACGCCGTGTACATTTAATATACACGCTGTGTAGTTTTCAATGAGAAACAAGTTCATGCCATGTATTTATTATTACACTCCGTGTAGTTTTTCCAGTTTGGTTTTTGAGGATATAATATCGTTTTATTAAATGATATTTATTATAATCAAAGTGAGCGCATGTCAAGGAATTAATTATTCGACATGGGGGTTTTCAATAAGAGTTAATGAAATAAATTAAACGTGTAAAGTGTTTATTTATTGTCATAACTCTACAACCTCAAACTCGATTATAAATATCCTCACAACCTGACTTTTTTTCTACACAAGAGAATCGTTGTGCACAACATCTCTGGAGAATTCTTTAAAGACCGAAAGAACCTCTTCCTCTAAGAACGCTCTCAAGACTGAGAGAGATCCTCTTCCATCGGATCAAGATAATCTAAGGCGGAGAATGCAAGCAAAGGCTTCTCCATGCTAGAACCCAGTGAATCCTTTGGCGACATCTAGAGATACAAGGTACACATGTGGATCACCGCTAGAGGGACTCTACACTTGACTTCTACGACACAAATATGGATCACATCGACAACGTGATCGAGAACATCAATGAAGAAAGAACACCCAAAAGGTATTTATTTATAATTAATTAAATCAACTATAATCAACCTGTAACGATCCTTGTTTGTGGTTCCAGGACAAACCATCTTCTTTGTCTTTTTCTCTGATTCAATCCGTGGAGATTGACGTTTAACGTCGTATTGATCCCGGATTGATCATTGCTAATGACAAAAAGCCAAGTGGGCACATCCACCCACTCACTTCCGCTGCACCCGGAACCTTCAAATGGTATCAGAGCGAGGTTACAACGTTGATTATATTTATTTAATTTTTGTTGATAATTTACACATTCATATTTGATTCAATTAGAATTCAATCGTTCTATAGATCTGAATTAACGAGATCTATTCTTCCTCCTTCGTTTCTCGATTCATATCACAGAAACAACCTTTTAATTTTAATTTTGATTAAAATAAAAACAAAAAACTCATCCGGAGGAGCCGCTCTTTCTGTCCGTACAACACGAGATTACACGGTGTGTAATTAAAACTACACGGCGTGTACTTAGGTTCAACGAACCGGCACTGGTCTTCCAAACCATGCCGTGTGAATTGATTATGCCTAAGTTTTAATCACGCCATATTGACCAGAATAGAACGTCATGTGGAAACTGGAATACACGACGTGTATGTTGGAACAACACGCCGTGTTGTCCATTTTGACCCAGGTGAAAACGTGTACAAAGATAAGCCGCATACCGCGTACACGGGATCGCCAGGCCGGTTACTGTGTAACAAGGAAGTACATGCCGTGTATGATTCATCTACACGCCGTGTACTCTAAAATTTCCAAAGTACAGAAAAAACACGAAAGCCCCGGCATGTACTTTGGATAAAAGGTGAAAAGAAAAATACACGCCGTGTAATTATAAACTACACGCTGTGTACTTTGCAGAAATGGAATTTCACCAGGTTTCCTCCAATGTAAAAAGACCCATACAAGGAATATGGATGAATATAATCTCAAGTAAATTCAGAAAGTAATTTAAGATAAAGAATTGATTAATTATAAGATCACAATTAATTGAATTCAAGCGCATGTTATCATAAATAAAAGAACGATTGAAAGAATTTGAATTCTAAATATGCGTAAATATCATTGCATAATATGGATGATCATGAGATAGACCAAAGACCCTTTTTATGTGTATGGTTTCATTTAAATTTATTTAATTTAAATTTGTTCGCCTGCGAGCCTTCTTCCATTAAAATGTAGGGCCTGTGTGCCCATGGTTTCTTTAATGTAAACCCATGTAGTGGAGGATCTCCCAAGCTAGAGGAGACAGTTCAAATACCGAAGCCGAGGTGAAACCAACATAAGAAGATACAAAGGTGGATAGGTGGGAGCTGAAAAACACGAACCATCAGGTTCAAGGTGTTTTCCCTAGGCCAGGCTTAGCTTATCAAAACCGCTAGATAAGCTAACCAATAGAAGCTCATGATCATGCCATCTTATTTTATTTCTGTCTGATTGCATGGTTTATTTATTATGTATGTGTTGTTGTGATAACATAATTAATAAAATGAACAAGCATGCGAAGATGGAATAAAATAAAAACCAGACTATGCGTAAACATTATCAAAACATGGTTAATCACTTAAGCAAGCATCACTTAATATTAACAAATGTGTGATAATGTGAAACTACACATAAAGGAATAAAATCCCTCAATACCATATTAAGTCAGACCAAGCCTTCCGTTACCTGATTAAGGGAAAGACTCAATAAAACTATGTGTTTGACCAACCCTTTTTGGGACACATACTTTTATAAAGGAAGCCCTTATGAAAGGTTTCGGGTTGACTTAACCATATTACATCAAGAGAAGTAGCCCTTTATAGACATGGTGTAATATTGGAGTCAAGAGTTGAGGAAATCCAAGTCAGGATTTCAGGATTGGGGAGTCCACTCAATAGATCAAGGAACTATAAGCTCACAGTTGGAAAAGACCTGCCTACCTAAATACCTTTAAATTGCTTGAACAACCCTTGTTGGGCTTATGCGAAGGGGAATATGGATCCTTGCCACTAGAATGTAAAATCAACTGGACATTCCGAGTTCAATGGTGAGGGACATTGGGACTTGATAAAATAGTGGGAGACTTAATAAAATTTATTATTTCTCATAAAATGTAATCAAGAAAGTACTGATGAATCTACTCTTTAAATTTGTAGAATCAATATGACAAACACATCAACCACATTTTCTCTACGATCAATTCTGGATAAAGACAACATCCTCACCGGTAGTAACTTTCAGGAATGGTTTAGGTGCCTTCGGGTTATCCTACGCCATGAATGGAAGTTTTACGTGCTGGAGTCCTCAATTCCTGATTCTCCTGCCCCAGGGGCGAGTGAGGAAGATTTCCTAGTCTATGATCGACATTTGAACGATGCTCTCGATGTTCAATGTTTGATGCTGTCATCTATGTCTAGTGAGATCATGAGGTCTCATGAAGACATGGATGCCTACAACATGCTCAAGCACCTCCGTGGTTTATACCAGGAGAGAGCAAGACATGAAAGGTTTGAGATCTCCAAGGCTCTATTTTAGAGCAATCTTGGAGAGGGTTCCCCTACTGAGCCTCATGTAGTCAAGCTCATTGGCTACATTGTGCGCTTGGAGGTTCTAGGGTTTAAACTCCCTGAAGAACTGGGTACCGATCTCATTCTTGCATCACTCCCCTAGAGCTTCTCAAACTTTGTTGTGAAATTCAATATGAAAAACTTTGAGAAGTCTTTGTCTGATCTTCTCATCCTCATTCGCCAAGTGGACACTGACATGAAGCATGAAAAGCCTTATGTCCTCATGGTGAATAAAAGGAAAGGGAAGGAGAAGAGATTTAATCCCAAAGCTTCTTCAAGGCCTTCCAAGAAAAGGAAGATCAAAGGGGAGGCAAAGGAACATGATCCTGTTTGTTTTTCATGTGACAAGAAGGGCCAATGGAAGAAAAACTGCACCCAGCCAAGGAAGCATGGGGAAGCTTCAGGTGCGTTTGTTATCGAATGCAATATATCTGTTTCTACTAATTGGGTATTAGATAATGCTTGTGGTGCTAACATCTGTATCCAAATACATGAACCAAGTAGATTCAGGAAGATTGATCGAGGGGAGGTAGATCTACGAGCAGCCAACGAAGCTAGACTCGCTGCTGTAGCTGTCGGAGACTACCACCTCACATTGCCTTCCGGGATGGTCTTGGTTTTGAAAGGTTGTTTTTATGTGCCTTCTATTACTAAAAACATTATTTCAGTATACAGATTAGATACTAATGGATTCATATTCTAGTTTGGAAATGAATGTTTCTACTTTTATAAAGATAACATTTGTTTTGGTAGGGCACATTTATATAACGGCCTTTATGTGTTAGACTACACAAACCAAGTAATGGAAATCAATAACAAAGTTAATTCACATGACTCATACCACACCCAACTTTGTCATCACTGGCTAGGTCATGTAAATGAGAAACGTTTGAAAAAATTACATCAAGATGGGTATTTATATTCTTTCGAACTAAAACCACTTGGTGTATGTCATGCGTGTCTACAAGGAAAAATGACCAAATCCCCATTTAGTGGGAAAGGTGAAAGAGCTAAAGAGCTTCTAGAATTAGTACACATAGATGTGTGTGGACCATTTCTAGTTGAATAAAGGGGTGGGTTCTCATACTTCATAACTTTTACTGATGATTTTAGTAGATATGGATATATCTATTTAATGAGGTATAAGTCAGATTCTTTTGATCGGTTCAATGAATACACGAATGAAGTTGAGAACCATCTTGGTAAGAAGATTAAGAAACTCCACTCAGACAGAGGAGGAGAATATCTTAATCAAGAATTCATTGATTTCTTATGGGAGTTTGGGATTCTATCTCAACTCACTCCTCCTTACACACCACAGTGGAATGGTGTAAGTGAAAGGAGGAACCACACCCTGTTGGACATGGTGAGATCAATGATGAGTCATGCGAGTCTTCCATTATCTTTTTGGGGATATGCATTACAAATAGCAGCGCACATACTAAACCAAGTACCAACTAAATCGATAAATGGTATTCCATACGAATTATGGAGTGGACGTAAAGCCATGTTATCGAATTTACATGTGTGGGGTAGTGAAGCATTTGTTAAAGCCTCTTTAGGTAACAAACTTGCACCCCGAGGAACAAAGTGTATCTTTATAGGATATCCCAACGAAACAATGGGATATTACCTATAAAACCCCTCAGAAAAAAGGGTTACAGTGGAAAGACACGCCATATTGCTTCAGAGGGATCACATCTCCAAAAGAGATAGTGAGAGCGGGATAGACTTCGATGAAGTCGAGGCTTAATATACACATGAGTTGGTACAAGAATAGATTCCACAAAGCCCCATGGAAGAACAATCTGTTCCAGAGACACAAGAACTGTGTAGGAGCACAAGAGAGGTGAGAGAACTAGATTGATATGGTTTTCTTGTCACCGAGGATGGTGACTCATTATTGGTTGAAAATGATGATCCTCTTACCTACAAGGAATCAGTTGAAGGCACAGATGTTGCCAAGTGTCAAGAAGCCATGAATTCTGAAATGAATTCCATGTACCAAAACCAAGTTTGGATTTTAGTAGATCCTCCAGTTGATGTAAAGAATATTGGTAAAAAATGGGTATTCAAGAAGAAATTGGACATGGAGGGGCAAGTCAACACCTACAAGGAAAAAATGGTTGCAAAAGGTTTTAGACAGCGTCAAGGAATTGACTGTGATGAAACCTTTTCACTGGTTTTAATGCTGAAGTCCATCAGAATCCTATTTTCCATTTCTGCTTACCATGACTATGAAATTTGGCAAATGGATGTCAAAATAGCTTTCCTTAATGGGAACCTCTAGGAATATGTCTACATGACACAACCTGAAGGGTTTGTGACTCCAAAGGATTCCAACAAGGTATGCAAGTTGTAGAAATCCATTTATGGATTAAAGCAAGCATCAAGGTCATGGAACATTTGTTTTGATGAAGCTGTTATAGAATTTAGATTTGTTAAGAATGAATGTGAGCCTTGTGTCTACAAAAGTTTTAGTGGAAGTACAGTCATTTTCCTAATAGTATATGTTGATGACATATTGCTAATTGGAAACAAAGTACCTGTCTTACAGTCAGTTAAGGTATGGTTGCATAAATGCTTCTCCATGAAAGACTTGGGAGAGGCAGCATATATTCTTGGGATCAAGATCCATCGTGATAAAACCAAGAGAATGTTGGACCTGAGTCAAAGTACATACATTGACAAGATACTGAAGAGATTCAGTATGGAACAGTCCAAGAGAGGATTGTTTCCAGTGTCACATGGCATTCATATTTCCAAAAAAATGTGTCCTCAGACACACGAGGAAAGAAAGAGGATGGCAAGGATCCCTTATGCATCCACGATTGGGTCATTCATGTATGTTATTCTATGTAGGAGGCTAGATGTTGCTTACGCATTAAGTGCGGTTGGCAGATATCAAGCTGATCCAGGAGACCGCCATTGGATGGCAGTCAAGACTATCCTTAAGTATCTGAGGCGTACTAAGGATATGTTCCTGGTTTATGGAGGAGATAAGGAACTAGTCATTAGAGGACATGTAGATGCTAGTTTCCAGACTGATCAAGATGACATGAATTCACAGACTGGATACATCTTCAGTTTGAATAGAGGTGCAGTGAGCTGGAAGAGCTCAAAACAATGTGTGGTGGTAGATTCTACAGCAGTGTCCGAGTATATCGCAGCTTCTAAGGCAGCTAAAGAAGTAGTATGGATGTGAAGCTTCGTCCAAGAGCTGGATGTAGTACCGAGCAGTAAAGATCCTATCACACACTGTTATGATAATACTGCAGTGGTGGAACTTGAAAAAGATCCAAGGTCACATCAGCGGACAAAGCACATACTTCGGAAGTATCATCTATTGAGGGATTTTTCTCAGAGAGGTGAAGTTTCAGTTAGCAGTATTTCCACGGAAGACAATGTGGTGGACCCATTGACTAAAGCCTTGATTCAGCAGAAACATGATAATCATGTGAGGTCTAGCGGACTAAAAGTCGTAGGCAGTTGGCTCTAGTACAAGTGGGAGTTTGTAAGGGTTGGTGTTCTCAGAACCAACTATTTTGTACTTTTATTACATAAATTTTTACTTATTATATATTTTTCATTATTCTGCATGACTATAATATAATAATGTCCTGGAATATTTGTTGAATTAATAAGGTCATAGCAGATCCCCGCTATGATGAGAACCTTGAAATGCTATAACAATATTCTTAAATAAAGTTCTGCGGTTGGATGACATACTATGATAGGACACATAGTATGCAGACCATCATGTGCGAGTACTCGTAAGAAGACGAGACTCTCTCTCATGGAGTTCGCACTTGGTAATCTCTAATATGGGAGATTATGAGAGCAGACCCGCCAGTAGTAATTCTGCATGTCTTGGTGTCATCAGATATTGCTATCTATGAGTGTGTGTAATGGTCCTTAGACTGAAAGATTATCATTAACTCATGTCATGACTCGCACACTTAGATTTACTGGAAAAAACTGTCACACAGATAGTTTGCGGGAAGTAGGGTACATTGGGTGCGTCACGAGTGACATGTTGTTAATGGATAAGTCGAGGAAGGATTTGTCCCTTCCATTTATGGAAGTTGATATCTCGGCCCTTTGATTGAAATAGAACTGTCACATTAAATTTCATGGCCATGGTGTAAATGACGAGTTTATTTCAGGTAGTCAAAGAACGACAGATCAAGTATATAGGTTTATGACACTGCCATGAAACCTGCTTGATGAGATATCGAGACAAAGGGATTAAATTACATAGTAAGCGTTTGTATGAGGTGATACGTCAATGTGGCATCAACTTCTTTCTCTTGGGTTCCTTGACCCATTCCTAGACAGTAATCTTGGACTTTAGGCAAGCCTACCTAATTCCAACGAGAAAGAGGCCTAGAGGGTCACACACTAAGTGTATCCAAGTATCTCAAGTTGAATAAAGATTATTCCTGTACGTGGTTTAATAATTATTCAAGGAAGCCTAAGTTGTTTTAAATGATGGAAGAAAAATTAAATAAAACAAGTACATGCCGTGTATTATTAAATGTACACGCCGTGTATTTTTATTTTGGAAAGGAAATGAATAAATAAAAACAATATATACATGCTATGTACATTTAATGTACATGCCGTGTAGTTTTCAATGAAACACAAGTACACGCCGTGTATTTATTATTACACGTCGTGTAGTTTTTACAGTCGGGTTTTTGAGGATATAATATCGTTTTATTAAATGATATTTATTATAATCAGCGTGAGCGCATGTCAAGGAATTAATTATTCGACATGGGGGTTTTCAATAAGAGTTAATGAAATAAATGAAATGCGTAACGTGTTTATTTATTGTCATAACTCTACAACCTCAAACTCGATTATAAATATCCTCACAACCCAACTCTTTTTCTACACAAGAGAATCGTTGTGCACAACATCTCTGGAGAATTCTTTCAAGACCAAAAGAACCACTTCCTCCAAGAACGCTCTCAAGACTGAGAGAGATCCTCTTCCATCGGATCAAGATGATCTAAGGCGGACAACGCAAGAAAAGGCTTCTCCACGCTAGCACCCAGAGAATCCTTTGGCGATGTCCAGAGATACAAGGTACACGTGTGGATCACCGCTAGAGGGAGTATACACTTGGCTTCTACGACACAACGACGGATCACATCGACAACGTGATCGAGAACATCAACGAAGAAAGAACAACCAAAAGGTATTTCTTTATAATTAATTAATTTAACTATAATCAACCTGTAACGATCCTTGTTTGTGGTTCCGGGACAAACCATCTTATTTGTCTTTTTCTGTGATTCGATCCGTGGACACTAATGTTTAAAGTCGTATTGATCCCGGATTGATCATTGCTAATGACAAAAAGCCAAGTGGGCACATCCACCCACTCGCTTCCAATGCGCCCGGAACCTTCAAGCACCCCCCAGACAGCCCCCCGAACAACACCCCACCCTCCTCCCTGGGCCCCAGACAACCCCCCAGACTGCCCCCCAGACAACCCCCCAGATAGCCCCCCCACCCTCTTCCTTGGACCTCAGAAAACCCCCCGCACAGCCCCCCACCCTCCTCCTTGGTCCCCGGACAGCCCCCCAGACACCCACCGGACAGCCCCCCGGATAGCCCCGCCGGACTTCCCCCCACCCTTCTTGATTTCATTTAATACTAGAAAATCTATAATATATATTTTATTTATTTTCATCATGATAATCAATGTAAATCACATTTACACATCTAATCAATATCATAGATTCTTGGTATGTTATAAAAGCGATGTATTCATTGGGCATGACATTGTTTGCTCCAAAATGTATCATAGCATTATAAACTAAAATCTAATCCATAATAAGAATGATATAAACATATTTTATATAAATATATACTATATTTTAAGTAAGTACCATTCCACTAATAGACACATGAGGATTCTCATAAAATGGACAACATTTTAAGTACATATGGAAAACCGACCAAACGCATTTGGATTCCATTAAAACATTTGCAGAACGATCCATGGGTAATATGTGACGTGTACAAATCAACCCCACCTCAATCCGAGGCATGGTGTGGCCGCCACCACTCAAAGTGTCTGCCTTTTGTTTCAAAAGGACGTCATTTTAATTGAAAAACATCAACTGGCATACGGAAAACCGACCTAACACATTCGGATTGTGTTGATACTTTAGCACAACGATCCATGGGTCATATGTGACGTGTACCAGTCAACCACGCCTCAATCTAAGGTGCGGTATGGCCGCCACCACTCAATGTATCTGTCTTTTGTTTCAAAAGGACATCATTTTAAGTGAAAAACATCGACTAACATACAGAAAACAGACCAAACGCATTCGAATTGTGTAGATACTTTATCACAATTATCCATGGGTAATATGTGACGTGTACGAGTCAACCTCACCTTAATATGAGGCATAGTGTGGCTGAAATCATTCTAAGTGGCTCTCTTTTGCTTAAAATGGACAACATTTTAAGTACATACGGAAAACCGACCAAACGCATTCGGTTTCCATTGAAACATTAAGAGAACGATGCATGGGTCATATGTGACGTGTAAGAATCAACCCTTCCTCAATCTGAGACGTGGTGTGGCCGACACCACTCAAAGTGTCCGCCTTTTGTTTCAAAAGGACGTCATTTTAATTGAAAAACATCAACTGGCATATGGAAAAGTGACCAACACATTCAGATTGTGTCGATACATTAGCACAATGATACATGAGTCATATGTGACATGTACGAGTCAACCCCGCCTCAATAAGAGGTGTGGTGTGGCCGCCACCACTCAAAGTGTCTGTCTTTTGTTTCAAAAGGACGTCATTTGAAGTGAAAAACATCAACTGGCATACGGAAAACTGACCAAACGCTTTCGGATTGTGTCAATACTTTAGAAAACCAATCCATGGGTCATATGTAACATGTACGAGTCAACCCCGCCTCAATCTGAGGCATGGTGTGGCCGCCACCACTCAGAGTGTCTATCTTTTGTTTCAAAAGGACGTCATTTGAAGTGAAAAACATCAACTGGCATTCAGAAAACTGACCAAATGCCTTCGGATTGTGTCGATACTTTATCACAACGATACACGGGTCAAATGTAATGTGTACGAGTCAACACCACCTTAATATGAGGTACGGTGTGGCCAGAATCTCTCTAAGTGGCTCTCTTTTGCTTAAAATGGACAACAATTTAAGTACATACGGAAAACCAAACAAACGCATTCAGTTTCCGTTGAAACTTTCGAAGAAAGATACATGGGTCATATGTGACGTGTACGAGTCAACTCTGCCTCAATCTGAGGCGTGGTGTGGCCGTGACCACTCAAAGTGTGCCTTTTGTTTCAAAAGGACGTTATTTTAATTGAAAAACATCAACTGGCATACAGAAAACTGACCCAACACATTCATATTGTGTCGATTGATTAGAAAAAAGATAAATGGGTCATATGTGACATGTACGAGTCAACCCCACCTCAATTGGAGGCACGGTGTGGCCGGTACCACTCAAAGTGTCTGCCTTTTGTTTCAAAAGGACGTCATTTTAATTGAAAAACATTAACTGGCATACGGAAAAATGAAAAATGCATTCAGATTGTGTCGATACTTTAGAAAAATGTTCCATGGGTCATATGTGATATGTACGAGTCAACACCGCCTCAATCCAAGGCGCGGTGTGGCCGGCACCACTCAAAGTGTCTATCTTTTGTTTTAAAAGGACATCATTTTAAGTGAAAAATATCAACTAGCATACAGAAAAGTGACCAAACGCATTCAGATTGTGTCGATACTTTAGAACAACGATCCATGAGTCATATGTTACATGTAAGAGTCTACCACTCCTTAATCTAAGGCACGGTGTGGCCGAAATCACTCTAAGTGGCTCTCTTTTGTTTAAAATGGACAACATTTTAAGTACACATGGAAAACCGACCAAACGCATTCAGTTTCCATTGAAACATTAGGAGAATAATCCATGGGTCATATGTGACGTGTACGAGTCAACCCTGCCTCAATCCGAGGCACGGTGTGGTGGGCACCACTCAAAGTTTCTGCCTTCTGTTTCAAAAAAACGTCATTTTAACTTAAAAACATCAACAGGTATATGGAAAACCGACCAAACGGATTCAGATTGTGTCAATACTTTAGAAAAACGATCCATGGGTCATATGTGACGTGTACGAGTTAACTACACCTCAATCCAAGGCGTGGTGTGGCCGGCACCACTCAAAGTGTCTGCCTTTTGTTTCGAAAGAACGTCATTTTAATTGAAAAACATCAACTGGCATACGGAAAAACAACAAACACATTCAGATTGTGTCGATACTTTAGCAAAAAGATCCATGGGTCACATGTGAAGTGTACAAGTCAACTCCACCTCAATCTGAGGCGTGGTGTGGATGACACCACTCAAAGTGTCTATCTTTTGTTTCAAAAGGACATCATTTTAAGTGAAAAATATCAGCTGGCATATGAAAAAATGGCCAAACGCATTCGGATTGAGTCTATACTTTATAAAAAATATCCACGGGTCATATGTGACATGTACGAGTCAACCGCTCCTTAATATGAGGCACGATGTGGTTAGAATCACTCTAAGTGTCTCTCTTTTGTTTAAAATCGACAACTTTTTAAGTACATACGGAAAACCGACCAAACACATTCGGTTTCCATTGAAACTTTAGGATAATGATCCATGGGTCATATGTGATGTGTAAGAGTCAACCCCACCTTAATCCGTGGTGTGGTGTGGCAGGCACCACTCAAAGTGTCTGCATTTTGTTTCAAAAGGACATCATTTTAATTGAAAAACATCAACTGGCATATGGAAAACCAACCAAACACATTTGTATTGTGTTGATACATTAGAAAAAAGATCCATGGGTCATATGTGATGTGTACGAGTCAACCCCACCTCAATATGAGGCGTGGTGTGGCCGGAACCACTCAAAGTGTCTGCCTTTTGTTTCAAAAGGATGTCATTTTAATTGAAAAACATCAGCTGGCATACGGAAAAGTGAACAAACGCATTCGGATTATGTCGATACATTAGCACAACAAACCGTGGGTCATATGTGACGTGTACGAGTCAACCGAGACTCAATACAAGGCACGGTGTGGCCTCCACCACTCAAAGTGTATGTATTTTGTTTCAAAAGGACGTCATTTGAAGTGAAAAACATCAACTGACATATGGAAAACCGACCAAACACATTCAGATTGTGTCGATACTTTAGAAAAAAGATTCATGGGTCATATGTAACATGTAAGAGTCAACCCCGCCTCAATATGAGGCACGGTGTGGCCGCCACCACTCAGAGTGTCTATCTTTTGTTTCAAAAGGACGTCATTTGAAGTGAAAAACATCAACTAGCATACGGAAAACTGACCAAACGCATTCGGATTGTGTCGATACTTTATCACAATGATACATGGGTCAAATGTAACATGTACGAGTCAACCCCACCTTAATATGAGGTATAGTGTGGCCAAAATCTCTCTAAGTGGCTCTCTTTTGCTTAAAATGGACAAAAATTTAAGTACATACGGAAAACCAACCAAACGCATTCAGTTTCCGTTGAAACTTTAGGAGAAATATCCATGGGTCATATGTGACGTGTACGAGTCAACTCTGCCTCAATCCGAGGGGTGGTGTGGCCGTGACCACTCAAAGTGTGCCTTTTGTTTCAAAAGGACGTCATTTTAATTGAAAAACATAAACTGACATACGGAAAACTGACCAAACGCATTCATATTGTGTCGATTGATTATCACAAAGATAAATGGGTAGTATATGACATGTACGAGTCAACCCCACCTCAATTAGAGGCGCGGTGTGGCCGGAACCACTCAACGTGTCTGCCTTTTGTTTCAAAAGGACGTCATTTTAATTGAAAAACATTAACTGGCATACGGAAAACTGAAAAACGCATTCGGATTGTGTCGATACTTTCAAAAAATGTTCCATGGGTCATATGTGATGTGTACGAGTCAACACCGCCTCAATCTGAGGTGCGGTGTTGCCGAAACCACTCAAAGTGTCTGTCTTTTATTTCAAAAGGACGTTATTTTAAGTGAAAAATATCATCTAGCATACGGAAAAGAAACCAAACGCATTCGGATTGTGTCGATACTTTAGAAAAACGATCCATGAGTCATATGTTACATGTACGAGTCATCCGCTCCTTAATCTGAGGCACGGTGTGGCCGAAATCACTCTAAGTGGCTCTCTTTTGTTTAAAATGGACAACATTTTAAGTACACATGGAAAACCGACCAAACGCATTCAGTTTCCATTGAAAAATTAGGAGAACAATCCATGGGTAATATGTGACGTGTACGAGTCAACCCCGCCTCAATCCGAGGCACGGTGTGGCGGGCACCACTCAAAGTTTTTGCCTTCTGTTTCAAAAAGAAGTCATTTTAACTGAAAAACATCAACAGGCATACGGAAAACCGACTAAACGGATTCAGATTATGTCGATACATTAGCACAACGATACATGGGTTATATGTGACGTGTAAGAGTCAACCACGCCTCAATATGAGGCGCGGTGTGGCCGGCACCACTCAAAGTGTCTGCCTTTTTTTTCGAAATAACGTCATTTTAATTGAAAAACATCAACTAGCATACTGAAAAACAACAAACACATTCAGATTGTGTCGATACTTTAGCACAAAGATCCATGGGTCATATGTGATGTGTACGAGTCAACCTCGCCTCAATCTGAGGTGCGGTGTGGCTGACACCACTCAAAGTGTCTATCTTTTGTTTCAAAAGGACGTCATTTTAAGTGAAAAATATCAGCTGGCATACGAAAAAATGGCCAAACGCATTCATATTATGTCGATACTTTAGAAAAAAGATCCATGGGTCATATGTGACGTGTATGAGTGAACCGTGCCTTAATCTTAGGCACAGTGTGGTCAGAATCACTCTAAGTGTCTCTCTTTTGTTTAAAATCGACAACTTTTTAAGTACATACGGAAAACCGACCAAACACATTCGGTTTCCATTGAAACTTTAGGATAACGATCCATGGGTCATATGTGATGTGTAAGAGTAAACCCCACCTTAATCCGTGGTGCAGTGTGGCGGGCACCACTCAAAGTGTTTTCCTTTTGTTTCAAAAGGACGTCATTTTAATTGAAAAACATTAACTAGCATATGGAAAACCGACCAAACGCATTTGGATTGTGTCGATACATTAGAAAAAATATCCATGGGTCATATGTGATGTGTACGAGTCAACCCCACCTCAATATGAGGCACGGTGTGGCCGGAACCACTCAAAGTGTCTGCCTTTTGTTTCAAAAGGACGTCATTTTAATTGAAAAACATCAACTGGCATACGGAAAAGCGAACAAACGCATTCAGATTATGTCGATACATTAGCACAAAGAACCATGGGTCATATGTGACATGTATGAGTCAACCGAGCCTCAATCCAAGGCGCGGTGTGGCCGTCACCACTCAAAGTGTCTGTATTGTGTTTTAAAAGGACGCCATTTGAAGTGAAAAACATCAACCGACATATGGAAAACTGACCAAACGCATTCAGATTGTGTCTATACATTTGAACAATGATCCATGAGTCATATGTGACATGTAAGAGTCAACCCCTCCTTAATTTGAGGCACGGTGTGGCCGAAATCACTCTATGTGGCTCTCTATTGCTTAAAATGGACAATAACTGAAGTACATACGGAAAACCGACCAAAAACATTTGAGTTCCATTGAAACTTTAGGAGAGAGATACATGGGTCATATGTGACGTGTACGAGTAAACTCCGACTCAATCCAAGGCACGGTGTGGCCGGTACAACTCCAAGTGTGCCTTTTGTTTCAAAAGGACGTCATTATAATTGAAAAACATCAACTGGCATATGGAAAACCGACCAAACACATTCATATTGTGTCGATACATTAGCACAACGATCCATGGGTCATATGTCATATGTATGAGTCAACCCCGCCTCAATCCGAAGCACAGTGTGGCCGCCACCACTCAAAGTGCCTGCCTTTTGTTTCAAAAAGACGTCATTTTAATTGAAAAACATCAACTGGCATACGGAAAACCGACCAAACGCATTCAGATTGTGTTGATACTTTAGAAAAACGATCCATGGGTCATATGTGACATGTATGAGTCAACCCCACCTCAATCCGAGGGGCGGTGTGGCCGCCACCACTCAAAGTGTCTGTCTTTTGTTTCAAAAGGATGTCATTTCAAGTGAAAAACATCAACTGGCATACGGAAAACTGACCAAAAACATTCAAATTGTGTCAATACTTTAGCACAATGATCCATGTGTCATATGTGACGTGTACGAGTCAACCCCGCCTTAATCGGAGGCATGGTCTGACCAGAATCACTCTAAGTGGCTCTCTTTTGTTTAAAATGGACAACATTTTAAGTACACATGGAAAACCGACCAAATGCATTCGATTTCCATTGAAACTTTAGGAGAATGATCCATGGGTCATATGTGACGTGTATAAATCAACCCCGCCTCAATCTGAGAAGCGGTGTGGCCAGCACCACTAAACGTGTCTGCCTTTTATTTCAAAAAGACATCATTTTAATTGAAAAACATCAACTGGCATACGAAAAACCGACCAAACGTCTTCAGATTGCATCAATACTTTATCACAACGATCCATGGGTCATATGTGACGTGTACAAGTCAACCCCGCCTCAATCTGAGGTGCTGTGTGGCTGATAGCACTCCGGGTGTATGTATTTTGTTTAAAATGGACATCATTTCAGGTAAAAATATATGGTATACAAAAAACCGATCAAATTATGAATTGACTTCCAGATTCCACATATAATTGTCATATAAATTTTAAATTGAATTATAAATGAATTATGTATGTTTATAATTATGTTATGAATTCTAATTTAATTATGGATGTGTATAGTTCCAGCACTATATGTTAAATGTGTATGAATTTGTTCTCTATATGTAAGTGTTAGTTGGTTATTGCTGGTACATGTATGTGTTAGTTTATTCCAGGTACAATAATTGGATTGAAAATGAGAGGGAACCCACAAAATTAGACCTGGTGGGAAAATTGGAGAGGTGGTGGGCAAATTGGAGAGCTACTGGGCAAATTTTAGAGCTGCTGTGCAATTTTCCCCAACAGAGGCTATGCAACGGTTTGAAACCGTTGGCATATCTTGTTTGGGTTTTGTTTTACCAACGGTTCTATAAACCGTTAAGAAAGAGGAGATCTTGGGTTTTTCCCAACGGTTTGGACAAACCATTGGGAAAAACCTGGTAATTTTCATCACATTATCCCAACAGTTGTAAACTTTTGGGAAAATGCTTTCCCAACGGTTGCCAGAACCATTGGGATAGGGTAATTTTTCTCCACCCTATCCCAATAGTTCACTGTAAACTGTTGGGAAAATCTTTTCCCAATGGCTTAATTCCCTACAGTTTGCAGAACTGTTGGTATAACATATACCAACGGTTCTGCAGCCTTTCCCAATAGTTCTAAACCATTGGGAAATCCTACATTTCTAGTAGTGAAATTCAACCTTGAGGGTTACTCCCTAGGTAAGAATGTTATGAATGCCTCAAGTTACCTTTATGTCTTATGATTTCTATGAGTTATTCATTAATATTATGATTTCATGAGGTATGTTAAGTGCTTATGTTTTATGAGTACAATATGTTTTCATTGATTCTTATGTATACATGGAATAATCTATTTCTTTATTTATTTTTATATCCCTTACTGAGCTTTTTATGCTCATCCCAAGTTTTTGAAATGTTTCCCATATGACTTAAAGATGAATAGGATCAAGGATGGGATCAAGGAAAGACATGTTGTCTGAAACATGGAACTAGACATCTTTCCTTGTAAGAGTTTTTATTTTATGTAAAAATGGAAGCTAAGTAGAAGTTTCTAATTTGTAATCTTTTGAGATGTAATAGTTTTGTCCAAATTCTCTAAAACTCTAAACCTAGAAATATCCTCAATGTTAATTATTCATTTAATTCAATACTATGTAATGTTTTAAGGATGGGTCCTAATAAGGAATGCTTACCATGTAATGTAATCCCTTTGTCTCAATAACATGTAATAAATGATGGATCCTATAGCTGAAGTGTATGGGATCTTACTCATTATATCTTTCTCCTATTGTGTCTGAGGACACATTTTATTAGAAATATGTTGGCCATGTGATATAGGAACTAATCCCCTCTTGGATTGTTCAATACTAAATCTCTTTAGTATATGGTCAATGTATGTACCCTGACTTAGTCCATGAAGCCTCTTGGATCTATCACAAATGATCTTGATCCCAAGAATGTAGGCTACTGCACCTAAGTCCTTCATAGAGAAACACATGTTCAACCAGTCTTCAACTGAGTGTAAGACTAGTACATTGTTTCCAATAAGTAATATGTCATCAACATATACTACTAGGATAACGACCATGTTACCATTAAACCACTTATAAACATATGGCTCAGATTCTTTCACAATGAAACCAAATTCCTTTATATCTTCATCAAATCAAATGTTCTATGATCAAGATGATTTCTTTAATCCATAAATGTATTTTTGAAACTTGCAAACCCATTTTTCTTCACCTGGTGTCACAAACCATTCTGGTCGTGTCATATAGACATCTTCCTAAAGTTTCCAGTTAATTAATATTGTTTTGACATCCATCTGCCAAATCTTGTAGTCATAGTAAGCTACTATGGAAAGTATGATTTTTATGTATTTAAACATGGTAATTGGTAGGAAGGTTTCATCATAGTCAATTCCTTGACATTGTCTGAATCCTTTAGCCACTAGCCTTGCTTTATTGCTGCTAACTTGACCTTCCATGTTCAGATTTCTTTTGAATACCCATTTTCATCCAATAGGATTCATTAGCTAGCTCATCGACCAGAACCTAGACTTGGTTATGATACGTGGAATCCATCTCAGAATTCATAGCTTCTAGAAATTTTGCAGCTTCTGAGATTTCTACTACTTCCTTGTAGGAGATAAGTTTATCATTGTCCAAAAATAATGATTCACCATCCTCGGTGACTAGGAAACCAAATCTCTCTCATTCCCTTACCTCTCTTGAGATCCTATGCAGTAGTTTTATTTTTGGAACCTCTTCCGCAGGGACCTGTCGAACTTGTTCCCGTACTAACTCCTATGTATTTTGAGCATCAACTTCGTTGAGGTCAATCTTGCACCCACCATACTTTTTGAGGATGTTCTCCATCTTAATAAAGAAAGATTATCTGGCAACAATTACTTTTTTTGAAGGGTTATATAGGTAATATCCTTTCGTTTCCTTGTGATATCCTATAAAGATACACCTCATGCCCTGAGGTGCTAGTTTGTTGTCTGAGAAGGCCTTAACAAATAAATTTTATCCCCATACATACGGGTGCAACAAAATGGGTTTTTTTCCATTTCATAACTCAGAGGGAATTACATTTTATGCCTTAATTGGTACTCAGTTTAATGTGTATACTACTGTTTGTAATGCATATCCCAAAACGATAATGGAAGATCTACATGACTCATCATCGACCTCACCATGTACCACAAGGTGTGGTTCATCCTTTCACTAACACCATTCCACTATCATGTATAAGTAGAAGTAAGCTATGATAGAATCCTAGACTCTCTTAGAATATTGATTAACTCTTGGTTCAGATATTATCCACCTCGATCTGACTGAAGCTTCTTTATGTTCTTCCAAAGCTGATTCTCTACTTCATTCTTGAATTCCTTAAATTTATCTAAGGCTTCTGAATTATACCTCTATAAGTGTACATATTCATATATACTTAAACCATCATTAAATGTAATTAAGTAAGAATATCCACCTTTAGATTATACTGGGAATGGTCCACACACATCTGTGTGCACCAATCCTAGAAGCGATGTGGCCCTTTCACCCTATGCACCAAAAGGTTGCTTAGTCATTTTACCTTGTAAACAAACGTGACATATATCAAGTGATTTTAGCTCAGTAGAGTCTAAATAGCCATCTTGGTTGAGCTTTGTCAAGAACTTCTCATTTACACGACCGAGACGGTGATGCCACAACTAGGTGATGTATAAGTTATGTGAGTTTGTTTCTTTATCGATTTCCAATACTTGGGGGTTTTTTTAATTTAATAGATACAACCATTATTTAAATGCGTCTTACCCTAACATACATTTTTTATAAATTAAGCAACCCTTATTTACACAGTTGAAAATAAATCCATCCATATCCAAAAATGATACATAAATTATGTTTTTGGTGACACTAGGAACATAATAACAGTTATATAAAACCAAAATAATCATAGTTTTCAATGAGAGATGGTAATTGCCAATGGGTAAATCAGCCAGGCTCACACCATTGGAAGCTCGAAGATCCACCTCTCCTTTGAAAATATTTCTAAATATACTTGGTTCTTGCATTTGAATACAGATATGATCCCCAAAATATTTATCTAATACCCAATGTGTAGAAATGGAAAGATTACACTCGAAAATGAAAGCACCTTTAGCGTCCCCACACTTCTAGGTGAAGTTCCTCTTCTAGTGGCCTTACTTGCCACAAGCAAGACATACCACATCCCGTTCCTTGCCTTGCCTCTGGATATTACCCTTCTTGGCGCAATGGTGCTCAGGGGATTCATATCATTTATGAATCCTTGGCCCCTTTACCTTGTCCCCCCTTTTCTTATTCACTATACGGACTGCGGGTTTGTTGCACCCCATGTCCTTATATACCTGGAGAATTATGGTCAAAAGTTCTAATAGACTCTTCTCATTGTTTCTCATGTTGTAGTTGATAATAAAGCTAGATAATATCTTGGAAAGTGATTATAATATGAGATATGTATGTAACTCATCTGGGGACTTAATCCCTAAGATGTCCAGACATTCAATGTAGCCAATAAGTTTGAATACATGAGGCCCAGCTAGAATAGACTCTCCAAGCTTAGTTGTGAACAAAGCATTGGAGATATCATATCTCTCATGTCTTGCCTTCTCCTGATAGAGATCCTTAAGGTGAGACATCATGCTATTCACTTCCATGTTTTCAAGTTTCTTAAAGAGCTCATTATACATGGTAGATAATAAGAATAATTGGACATATGTTTCATCATCCATATGTTTCATATAGAGAGATAGTTCCTCACCACTGGCCTCTTTTCCAGGTGCAATTGGAAAAGGATCTTCCGACACATAGAATTTCCTCTCATGGGGAAGGATGACGTGTAAACGCTTATGCCATTCTTGTAAATTGGTGACAGTGAGAAGGTTTTCCTTCTCGAGTATGGCTCTGAATGATATCTTTTTAATCATTGTTCTTTTATTTTTTTCAAATTAAGATGAGAAAAGTTTTAGTACATTATTTTGATAAAAAACCGAGACAAATAAATAAATTAATACTTATTAGTCTCCCAATATCTCATCGAAAGCCAATAGCCCTCACCAATAACTTTAGAATATTCTGTTTCCTGATTATTCTAGTAGAAAGGATCCATATTTCCCTTCTCATTACCCTAACTAGGGTTGGCCAAGAAACTTGAAGGGTTTTAGGTAGTCATTTTAAAGTCCAACTACATTAACTTGGTGATCCTTGATCTGTTGAGTAGACTCCCCAATCCTGAAACCCTTTTAGATTTCCTCAACCTTTGCCTCTTGGTCAAACCAAGTCCGGTTGTGGAATTCAACCCTTAATGTGAACCAAGTCAAGTCAACCCAAAACCTTGAATTATAATTCCCCAATAATTGAAAGAACCCCAACTAGGGTTGGTCAAGAACTTCAAATTATGGTTCCATTCTAACCCAGATTTTGGAAGGCTATACCGACTTAATATTTCTTTCAGGGATTTTATCCTTAAACATAAATTTCCATTTTATCATCTTTGACTAAATGATTGTTAATATTTAGTGGGACATACTTAAGTGATTAACCATGTCTAAGAAAATATTTTCGCATAATCCAGTCTTTTTTTAGATCCATATTGCATGATTGTTTAATTCATTAATTGTGTGATCATGATAAGACCCCCACAATAAATAAACCATTCAACTAACAAAAATAAAATAAATTGAATGATTATGAGATTTTTCTATTGGTTATTTTATCTTGCGGTTGATAAACTAACCTAATATTTAGGGGAGAAAATATTGAATCTTTTGGGTTTATGTTTACAGCTTTCCACCTATCCACCTTTGTATCTCCTTGGATTGGTTTCACCATGGCCCCAAAATTGAGCCGCCTCCGCTAGCTTTGTAGCATCATACATTACATATTCTTTTATCTCATTTGTAGGTGAGGGGTAAAATTGGGTTTTACATAAAATAAAGCTTGGGCATGAAAACCCTACATATTAATGAGGAGAAGGCTCACATTCCAACAAATTTAATTGAAATAAATAAATTAAAAGAAATCATTCACATACAAAGGTCTTGGTCTATATCATGATCATCCATACATGCAATGATATTTATGCATAAATAAAACTAGCATTCAATTCTTAAATCATTCTTGTTTAATAAAAATCACACTCGAATAAATTAATTATCTTTAATTAATCAATCATTTTATCTTAAACCATTTTCTAAATTTCCTTAATATTCTCATCCATAATAATTTTAAAAAAATAAATTCATTTAAAATTATATTTGTACGTAACTTGTACCTTGGAGGCAACCCAATGAATTCCTATTCATAACTACCCAATGTGTTGAAATGAACATTACACAGATGTTAAATTAAATACATATATATAAAAAAAATATCTCCTGTTTTCCCTCAGCTTTATGCCTGCACTATGGTACACATCTCAAGTGTCTGTATAATAAAATAATATTTCTTAATAAATATGCATAATTTGGAAGAGTTAACGACGTGTAGTTCTAACTACATGGTGTGTAATTTTGTTCACCATCCATCCAAAGTACATTCTTGGGGACATGGCATGTAAATGTAATTCAGAAATCATCAGAGTACACAATGTGTTCAGTTGGACACACGCCGTGTAGTATCCATGTTAGACGGTTTCCAGCCTGGTGAGCCATGGAAGGGGTACACAGTCCAACCCAAACCAGAAGGTAATACACACCGTGTTTAGTGGGACACACAACGTATAATCCAGAAACCGTGTTCCACCTGTTCCTGGTCAACACAAGGAGTCTTAAAGACTTAAATAGGATCCAATGACATAGCCTAGTTTGGGGGACTATTCTAGTGAATTGAACCTATACTACATGGAGTTTACTATCGAATACACACCGTGTATTCTGGTGTTGTATGGACAAGAATCTTTGGCACCTCCGGATGAGATCCTCTGTTTTATTGTAATCAAAATTAAAAGGAAAAATCTTTTCTGCAAGGTGAATGAGAAACGAAAGAGGAGGAATAGATATCGATATTCAGATTTACAGAATGATTAACAGGAATTGAAACAACTAAATTATTTAAATGAGTAAATCATCAATGAAAAACTAAATAACTATAATCAATGATTAGAAACCTTTGATACCAATTGTAGGTTTCAGGCATAGCAGAAGCGTGTTGGCGGGTGTACCAAATTTTAATTTTTTCCATTAATTACATTTTATCTGAGATCCGTCACTATAATAAAACACCAGATATTCATAATAGAATAAAGAATGAATAATGAAAGAAAATAGGGGAGTCCTAGAACCATATAGAGGATCATCATATGTTGGTTATAATTAATTTAATTAAAAGATTAAAACTTCCTTGATGTTATTCTCTCTCTATTGATGTTTCCCGTCATGATCTAATGTGATTCAACATTGCGTCATAGAATCGAAGTGTATGATTCCTCTAGCAGTGATATACACGTGCTCCACATATCTCTAGATGTCACCGAAGTGATCTCTGGGTGTTAGCATGGAAGAGCCTTCGCTTGCGATGTACGCCTTTGGTATCCTTGATCCGGTGGAGGAGGATCTCTCTCTCATAGCTTGAGAGCGTTCATGGAAGAAAATAATTCACTCTTGGCTTGAGAGCATTTTCTAGATCTATTGGGCACAACCCCCAAAAAATTTCTAGGCTAATGAGAATTATATAATAGGGAGTTTCATTACTTATAATGATAAAATGAATTAATTACCGAAAAGCATTTATTCATTTAATTTAATTCCTTGTAAGACCCCATGTTTAACAATAACTGTTGACTATTATTATTACTTGACATGCACCTAATGTACTAATCCTAATATTAAATAATTAAATAAATAATATTATTTCTCACATGTCCCCAAAAAAACTACACGACCTGTATATTAATATACACAGTGTGTGCTTTTGTTTTTCCATTTTTGTTATTTCCTCCACCATATTTATTAGGCCCTCAATGGTGGATATTTATTTCTCAAATAAATATCACTTTATTACTTGTTAATAAATATATTATTTTGTGCACAATATATTCTATCAAATAACTAGTGTAAAAAAAATGCGATCAGAAATCCTTAAATAATTATTAAACCACAGTCGGGAATAATCTTTATTCAAATTGTTAAATTAATGTTTCACTGAGATACTTGGACACACTTAGTGTGTGACCCTCTTGGATTCTTTCTCAGTGGAATTAAGTAGATCCTTCCAAAATTACAAGGTTAGAATATAGAAACATGCCAAGGCACCCATAGAGGAAGTAGTTAACATCATAATGATGTGTCACCTCCTATGAATGCTTACTGTGTAATGTAATCCCTTTGTCTCAATATCTCGAATCAATCAGTTTGCATACTAGTGCCATCAACCCATGTGATCGATTATTATTTCTTTGACTTTCTAAAATTGAACTTGCCTATTCCTTACCATGGCCATGTATTTATTAGGCTATATCAATTCTATAAAAGGGCTTGAGAGATCTAATTCCATTATAGAATAGAAGGGACAAATCCTTTCTCACATTATCTATTAATACAATATTACTTGTGACACACCCAAAATATCCTACCTCACTGTGAACAGTGTTTCGTCAGAGTTTTTTTCAATGCATATAAGTGTGTGAGTTGTAATACCCATTAATAATAATATTAAAGTCTAAGGACCAATGCACACGTCTGCAGATAAGAACATCCAATGACACTATGAAATGTGGATTTCCTACTGGTGAGTGTCATTCTCATAATATCCTCCTGGATATTACCAAGGGTGCACACCAAGAGAATGTGCCTCAAATTGTTATGTGTCCTCACCCCTAATGGCCTATATTATTTGTGTCCCTCAAATAACATCATCCATCCATATAACATATATTCAAGAGCAATGTTATGGCACTTCCAGGTTCTCATCCTTGCATGGATCCGCTATGACCCTTTATTAGAACATCTATCCATAAGAAATTATCACATGCATTGTCACGCAGAAGAGAAATCATGATGTGATATAATATTGATTAAGGAATAAAATACAAACTAGATGGTTCTATGCTACTAGCTCCAATAGATACAACTTAAGTAGAAAAATAAAAAATAAATACTTAACACACCCTTCATATAGTTCTTGTTATTTTTGTTTAACTAATTCATAATACTAATTTTTTTTGGTCATTTATGTTCTTAGATAGATTAACCAAATTAGGATCAACTGAAGGTTCTGTTGATCAATTAATATCTTGGACATGATATCCTGCAAAGAGAAATTCTTCATTTATCAAATTTTGAAGTAAATTATCCTCTAGAAGTTCACTTTGAGTTTCATTGATAATATTTTCATTATTTTGACTTCCCATAACATTCAATTCACCATGATAAACCCAACATATATATTGATCATGAAACTATTTCAATATCAAATGATTATATAATTATTTTCTATTAAACAATCACTCAAATTTATAATCGGGACACAAAAATTTTATTCTGCCATCCACTTATCGATTTGAAATATCATAATCTAAAAAATCGTCCAAACCCTTGGAATAATGAGGTGTGTTTTGATGTAAATTTATCTAAATTTTATGCATAAGTATCATATTTTCACTCTTCTCCCTGTACATTTAGATATAAAGTGATAGTTTTTTAATCAAACAAGTACAATAAAAATTAAATATCAACTAACTTCATCATTGGCTAGGGTAGGGACTTGATTTGACATAACACAAATTTAATATAAAAATGATTCAATACAATTATGAAAACATAAAAAATATAAATGAATTAATATTACCCCTCATAATAATACGGTCAGATGTGATGGAATAATTTTGCTAAGCTAAGGAGGGAGGCTACTATGATGTCGAGTTTACTGTTATCAATCCAAAATAATACATGAAACATAATTCTTCTATTAAAATATCTCAAAATTTTATTCTTTTCATATATCATAATTTTTTATTTTTTATTGTAAAAAAATGATTGTCTCTATAGCTAGGTCTTATATAAATAATTATGAAAATCAAGATTTTTTATATTTAAAAAAACATGATACTATGATATATGGTTCATGTGTTTCCATATGCATTATAGCATTGCATGCAATGATAGTTTTATAGGATTTTCAGAATTGGTTTGAAAAATAGTATCCATCTTGAAGAGAGTAGCGCATACAGAAAGCCTCATGTAATATGAATCTACATAGATTGTAGTAATATTTTATTCATTGTACTCAATATTAATAGTATTTTTTATTTAATATATTATCTTTTTGATATCATTTTAAAAAAAGAGAAGAGATAGGTAAATTACATTTGACTTGTGTTCTTAAAATTTGGGCTTAATGATAGTGTTTTTCAAACAAAAACCACTCTATAAAGCGTCTAAAATCTCTATCCCTACAACCCAACCCATAATGGACCTTTAGGTGGAACTCAATAATAAAATTATCATTTTAAAAACATTTAAATGATTAATAAATGGGGAAGCAATACAAAACTGAAAGATTGACCCACCTCTTGTTGAAAATGTAAATGTTTCAAGTATTACACCAGACACCAACAACACCCTGGGCACTTGTTTCACGAAACATGAAATTAATATTTATTTTTAAAAATTTATAAAAAATAATCAAAAATTAAAAAAATAAGAATACTTGTCTAGAAGTACATCGAGGAGGACATGGGTCGCTGTAGGGTTATCATCAAGAGAAAAAGGGGGTCAAGATCATTAGGATCAAAGATAAGGAATGAGAAAGGGGTGGTCACCATTTGGGGTGATGGAGATTTGGGTTGATGGGAAATCGTCATCAGGGATAGGGAGGTCAGGAAAGAGGTGCAGTCTCCATAGAGGGTTAGGGAGAGTGGGGATCAGGGTTGAGAGGAGTAGTCATCATCAGGGGGGGGGGGTGGAGCAGAGGGATGGTTTTCGTTGTTGGTTGGGGAGAGTGTGTATAGGTCCTAGAGTGGTGCTCATCATCAGGGTTGGGGAGAGGGGGATTAGGGCCGAGAGGGGATGGTCGCAGTTAGGGGTTAGGGAGAAGGGCTGGGAGGGGCAGTCGTTGTCAGGGGGTTGGGGAGAGGGGGATGGGGGTTGAGAGGGGAATTCATCATTGGGGGGGGGGGGGATGGGGATGATTCAATGGTGGGTGTGGTATTGGTTTTGAGGGAGGGGAGAGATATCCGTTATATTTAACGATTTAGCGGTGTTTATATTAAAACGTTGCTATATTATAAAATATATTTAATATGATTTGTTTAGAAAAATTTAAGATAACCACCTCTAATTAATTGTTGATGATACCTATTTTATTTTAGTGATACTAATATTTTGGTACCGGTTAAATAAGATAAGATAAATCACCCTCAGAATAATGATCAGAGTTGTTGTACCTATGATACTAAGAAGTGACTCTGATTTGAATAATTCTTGTGCATCATCAACAACCTCACTTTTGATGACATCTCACAAAACTATGTAGAAGGATCCAAGGAAAATAATAGGGTTTATTAAACTATCTAGGATGAGTCAATGAACATATCCCCTTATACCTCCACATAAAGAAAGTGTGAATTACAATATTCATTCCTGTTTTCCCATTCAAATACTAAGTTCAGTTTCTATTCTGCCATTAGGTTTTTATATCAGTTTCATAGATGAAATGCAATATTTTTATTTTAAGGTTAAATATTTTTTTGGGCCTTATCCATACCAAGTGGGCTTATTTTGTATGGTTGTTTTCTCAATCTGTTTGAGCACTGGCCCACGTTCCCTTTTCTTTTACATCAAGGCTATCAGAGACATCCTTATTCATGTCCATTTTTAATTTGTGCCTCCTCTTTCATCACAAATATCCTCCTATTTTGGATTATCAAATTTTACACTGGCATCTGGCTATGCCTTGTGGTACTCTCTGGTTGGGTGTTCATTTATCACTTGTAAGAATTGTTATATGGAATTGATCACTCCAATGCCCGAATGATTTGAAGAGATTCATTTTTCATTATCTCTCACTACTGTGGTGACATCTATCTTTCAAATATATATATTAAACACTAATAGGATGATTCTTGGTGGTAAGCCTCCATGTCAATTGATCTTCATGGTACAGTTCTAGTATATGACTTCTGGTAGAGCATTGATGATAGTTTCCTTTTAATTTGATGATATGAGGTTGAGCACCTAAGTAGAACACAATCTAGATCTAGAAATACCATTTCAAGAACCTAGATTCTAAGATACTATGAAGAATTGATACTTAACTCTAATTTGTCTTGAAGATATTTAGATGACCATGCCCTTATGCTTCTATCACTATAAGTTTATTATGCTTTTCTTGATTCTCATTTCATAGTAGTAGTTTTGTTCTCTTATGTTGTTGTTTTCTTCACTAGTGTGTACTGTAATTATATTTCCATTTGAGAATTAATGAAATGTTTGTGTGGATGGTTTTATTTCCATTCACGTAGGTCTCGAAAGGACTGAATCACATAAATCTTTTGTTCTTGTGGATTTATTAGGATTCTTTGCATATTCTTTGCATAGTTCTGAAACTTTTTACTTCCAAAAGAAAAACCCCAATTCACAACTATTAGGTTTTGGTGTTCTATTTCTGTTTAGTTCACCATTACCCCTCATAAAGTGTAATTATATCCTTGTGGGTTCTTATTTGCTATTGAAGTTGTTCTTATTTCAATAACTAATTCTGTTTAATTCTGCATTGCAATATCTTCTTAAATCACTTTTATTTACTTATTATATTTTCTTAAATCCACTGTACCATCCATAATTACTATGTTTTTAAAATCCTTTTAGACAAATATCACTTACCCTAGATATTGGTTAGTTTTTGTGGGTGTAAACTTAAAATTATCTACAATAACTCAAATCTAATATTTGGGTAAACATGTCAATAACTAGATTCGAAATTGGAAAATTAGATGATGATAATGAATTTAACCTTTGTAAAATTAATATGAGATCCATTCTAGTTCATTCGGGATTAATTGATGCCATATGTGGACCCAAGAATCCTATTATGACTATAAATGAAACTGGACATACCACCACTAAATACCAATATGTTTTAGATAAATACATAGCTCCTCACATATTTCATTAAAAGAAAATTTTATTAGGGAGGTTTAAAATGAGTCTAATTCTTTTGTTATATGGATTAAATTAGAGAAAGTGTACATGAAAACTTCTTTAGTTGGTAGGATTTATAAAAAACATAGAAGTTTCACCTTTAATATGAAACAAAATAGTTTAATTAAGTCCCATTTAGATAATTTTAACAAAGAAATATTATATTTATCCAATATTAATGTAAGTTTTGATAATTAAGATAAAGAAAAAACCCTTCTAGTTATCTATACAATAATTAAATCACCAAAGTATAGACCATGATGTATGGTCATAACTCATTTACCCTTGAAGAGGATAAATTCTACCATTTCTCCAAATAATTGCATTCCAAATCCAAAATTAAAGCAGAGGTTGAAATCTTGTTTATTAGGGGTAGACCTCATTCTAAAGGTAAAAAATAATCAGTTTAGTAAAGATAAAATAATGGAAAGTAAAAAACCCAAACCTCAATATAATTCTATGGAAATAATGTTTTTTCCATTCTGGGAAACCTGGGTATTCTAAAACTAATTGTAGGAAAATTAAACAAGAACTCAAAAAAATATAGACCACTGAAAATTCCTTCTAGTTGAATCTAGTTATGACATAACTGAAGCGTAAAATGTGTCCAGCCTTACACTCAATCATGATTGGGTCCCCGATACATGCTGCTCATTTCACATGCATCCTTTTAGAGATTCATTCCTTGAAATGGTAGAAAGAGTAAAAGGATATTTCCTCTTAAGAAATAATAAGAGGTGTAAGGTAGAGGGAAGATGTTATGTTTTACTAGAACTAACTGACCATTATATCATCACTTTGATTTATGTTATTTGGGTTCCCAATCTATATTAAAACTGGATATCCTGAGGGATCCTTGACCAAAAGGGGTTTAATTTTGTGTCTGAAACAAGTTTTATAAAAATTTCTAAATTCTCTATAATAATAATAAAGAATTATATCAATAATGGAATATATGTATTAGGTGTAATTAATTATTAGATATAGTTGGGTAGTGTCTATTCCACCATCACTGATAATAATATGCTTTGGCATAGGATATTTTGGCATATAAACTCTTAGGGCCAAGAAGAACAAACAATAAAGGGTTGTTGAGTGAAATCCCAACAATCAATATTTCATTTTGTGAAGATTTTGTGATGGGAAAGGCTAAGTGATTTACCTTTAATAGGTCCTCATTTATATCTTCCATTCCCTTAGAATACATATATTTTGATCTATTGGGACCAGACAAGACTTCCTCCGATCGTGGAGGTTCAATTTTTGTCTCTTTTATTGATGAATTCTCCCAAATGGTCGGTATTTACATTATAAAAAAAATAAATATGATGTTTTCCAAACCTTTAAATTCTGGAAAAGTTTGGTTTAAAACCATATTTGGAGAAAAATTAAAACCATGAGTACAAATAATGGGTAGGAATACCTATCCATTGAATTTATTCAGTTTTGTGAATATGATGGTATTAAGTGACATAAGTCTGTTAGGGATACCCCCAAACAGAATGGACTTGTTGAGAGAATGAATACAACAATCTTATAGAGATTTCAAATCATGATTCCATTCTTGATTCTCTCTAATTTATTTTGGGAAGCAGCTTCTAGTACTACTATCTATTTAATTAATAGGTGTCATTATTCTGCTAATCAATTTAAAACCCCTAAAGAATTTTGGAATGGTAAGCCTCCCCCTTATAACTATTTAATGTTCATTAGTTGTACAACTTATTCTCACATTGAAATTGATAAAATAGAACCAAGATATCGTAAATGAATCTTTTTAGCGTATCTTAAGGGTGTTAAGGGTTACAAAATTTGGATAAATAAACCTTGTTAAAAAAATCCATCATAAGTAGGGATGTATTATTCCCTGAGTCCTCTTCTCCCAAATCAAAGTATTTCACATCTGGCAGAAATAATATAGACCGTGAATAGGCTGATGAAACTATGCCTTTACCCCAAATTGAGGCAGTAATCCAACCCACTCCACTGGATCAACAACCTACTATAAAGGATGATTCCACCTCTAGTTCTGGTTCATATTCTGAATATGAACTTCCTACCAATATTAGGGACTACTAATTGACCTGATATCTATATATGAGTGTATTGAGACCTCTTTTTTGGTTCCACCAGTATGACATGGATACATATTATTTTTATGTGCCCCATGATCTAATATATGATGATCCTTAAACCTATAGGGAATACATAAATGAAAATGACTTAAAGTTGGGCGTGTTTACCATGGATGAAGAAATAAACTCTTTAAAAAAAATTCAAACTTGGTCTATTTCAAATAAACTAACCAATGCTAATATAATTTTTTTAAGTGGATTTAAAAAATAAAATAAGATAACACCGAGGGAAATAAAATAAAATACAATGAAATACCAGTTTCCAAGGGATTCCTTCAAAGAGAAGGCATTGACTATAACAAAATATTTTCCCCTATTATTAACAATGATTATATTAAGATTTTACTTACTTCTGCTGGATATAGTGACCTTCACATTGAACAACTTTACATTAAAATTTCCTTCTTTTATAGTTATCTAAAATATGAAACCTCCTAATGGTTACTCTAACTAATTCAAATTGAACCAAGTATTCCTATTGAAAAAAATATTTATATAGTTTCAAACAAGAATCAAGGCTATGGTATAATAAAATTTATTCCTTTATGTTAGATAATAAATTTAAAAGGAATGAATATGATGCATGTTTCTATTTTAAATGGACTATTTTTTTTGATTTATTTGTTACTTTATGATGATGAAATGATTATCATTTTCAAAAACATGAGTCTAATCATTACTATAAAATCATAATTAAAAGGAAAGTTTAAAATGAAATACTTAGGTGAAACTATGAAAATTTTAGGTGTTGAAATAATTAGGGACCCACCAAATAAACTACTTTACTTATCTCAACATGATTATATTTTAAATATTCTCAAGATATATATGTTTGAATCTCCCAAACCTATTAACATACATCATGGACAATAATTTAAACTGCCTTAAACATAGGAACCCAAAAATATTTAAGATATTTAGTTTATGTCTCAAATACCCTATGATAGCATTGAGGTAAGCATCAGGTATAACATGATTTTCACTAGGCCTAATATTTCCTTTTCAATATACACCCTAAGTAGATTTTTGGCCACACCTGGTAAGTTACATTGGAATTCCCTTAAGTGAATTCTTAGATACTTATCATATAGTTATAATATGTCATTATGTTATGAAAAATGTGAATACTTCTGAAATTATTGTTTGATATATGGATGCTAATTATGTATTAAATATAGACACTAAGAAGTATTTTATTGATTATGTTTTTACTAATTGTGGTAGTCTCATTTCTGGGAAGTTTTATATGAATTATGTTTTTTCTCTTTTAACCATGTAATATGAATATATTTCTTTAAACGATGTAGTCAAAGAAGTGTTATGCCTTCAAGGGTTATCCTATAAACATAAAATTTTTAATATTGTCACAAATGTTTATTCTTATAGTCAATTTTATATTCATTTATAAAAAAAATTTAGTAAGTCATGGTAATTCAAAACACATAGATATTATAATACAATTTATTGTTCATGATGTAGAATTTAAAACTATGTTCATTAATTAGATACACACTAATGATAACTCAACTGATAGTTTGAATAATGCCATGTTATTGTATAAATTCCAATTTTGTTGAAATAGATTTAATTTGGTTGTAATTATATAAATATAGTTTCAATAAAATTAGTAATTTCAATTAAAAATGGTGATGTTTTTTGTATTATGGTATTAATTCTTGTTTTCATATTGAAATACTAAGTTAAAATTTTATTCCTCAATTATTTTTTGATATTAGTGTCAAGCACAAAAAATATGTTTTTATTTTAATTTCTCAATATTTGTGTGGGGTTTTTTCCAGATCATATGGGCCTATTCTGTTGGGTAACTTGCTCGGTCTGTTTGAGCACTAGGCCATGTTTTCTTCACATTTCCATCATGGATATCTATGGCATCATTTCCCATTAAATATTTGTGCCAACCCTTTCATCTGTGACATCCACTTGTTTCATATTATCTGATTTGCTATTATAATCCAGTTTGGTTGTGTCTCGTGGTGCTATATGGTTGGGTGTATAGTTATGTATTATAGGCGTTGTCAGGGGTAATTGATCACCCCTCTACACCAAAATGATTTAGAGAGATTCTGTTTTCATTCTCCCTTATTACTATGGTTCCCTCTTGCTTTTGAATCTAGATTTCAAACCCTAATATGGTGATTCTTAGTGGTAAGTTTTCATGCCAGTTGATATCCATGGTACACAGCTGGTGTGATACTTATAGTGGAACATTGATGATAGTGTCCTTTGGCATTTATGACACGATTATGATCACCCAAGTGGAACATGATCCATATACCATTGCGAGAACCTAGATTTTGTGTGAGTACAAAGAATTGGAATGACACTCCATGAATACTTGGAGAAATTAGGACGGTTAGGCCTTTATGTATTTGACGCTGTAAATTTACTATGATTTTCTTGATTCTTATTTCATAGTAGCAGTTCTGTTCACTTTTTCTATTGTTTTCTTCAACTTTGTATGCTATAATTCTATTTCCTTTTAATAATTAATACAATGTGTGTGTCAGTGATGTTTTTGTTGTGCACATAGGTCCCCATGGGACCAAATCACGTAAATCCTATGTTCTTGTTTATTTCTATTGATTATTTATATCTGGGTTTTCTTGTTTGTATAATTTTTGACTTCCAAAAACAAAACTCTAGTTCGGTCCTATTAGTGTTTAATGTTTAGCTGCTATTCAGTTCACCCTTACCACTCACAAAAACTATTCTATAATATAGTTTTAAAAAATTACCAATTAGGCAAGGGATATTTTCAAGAAATGAAGTTTCGTCAACCTCCTTGGGATAAACTCCTATTATATATTTCCTCAAGCCAGAATGAAAGTTTTAGAAGTGATAATTGTCTAGAGGAATCATAATTTCAATTTAATTGATGGTTGATCCATCTTCCAATGATGGTTAAGGTTCTCCACAAATATATTCTCTTTGAAACATGCATGGAATTAAGCAATATTTCAATTTCCCTCTTTGAACCATATAAATCCATATCTTTATCTCAAATTACATTTTCCTCAAAATATAACAATTTTGGAATTCCCTATTTTTTGGTGAAGGAAGAATAGGTATCATCAAACCATTAATTTTGTAACATTTAATCCTATAGGTTGATCTCTGAGTGTAATTATTCAAAAACTCTAGTAATGTTTATATTAATTGATAAAAATTTAAGGATATCACCAATTAAAAACCTTTGATTGTATTAGAGATCCACCCATTAGTGACTATGCCTGTGCCTTACTGTAGAGTTTTTCATGAGATACCGGAAATCACTTTCTAAGGTCCACTACTTAGAAAAAGATAAGTGACAACATCTCTTAGATGAACCACCCTACCTGATTAGTAAAGGAGAATGATTTGATGGATCACACACCATGTGGAAAATAGAAGCAGTAAGAAAATTAGATATCCCTCAAATATTGCATAAACACCTATCCAACATACTATACTAGATATGCTGATTATTGTGATTGTCATTACAAAAAGTAAACTAATTATTTGAGTAACCTAAGATTAGTGGGATGTTATTAGATAAAAATGATTTGAAATCTATCATTGATTTTCTTGAATAATTAATCCAACCTTTTTTCTATGACTATTTGATAATGGTGTTGAAGTCCCCAACTATAAACCAAATTCATGATCCTAGATCGAAGGATGTAATCTCTCTTTATAGTTTATATCTTTATTGGATATCACATTTTTTGTAAATGATGGACAAATAAATCAATATGGAAGAATAATTTAAAATCTATTTTGATATTCCAAGGAGAGAAAACTAGATCCACCTGTAGGTGATTTTTCCAAAAGATATTGACGTGGTTGTTTATTTGACTATCAGGCATGCAATTTCCTACAAACAACTTCAATTCAAACTGTAGGATGGATGTCCCCATATGTGTAGGTTTGAGAAAAATGATCAGGTAAACATGGTTAAACATGAATTAATTGGGGGGGGGGGTGAATTCATATTTTTCTAGAGATCCAATCCCCCAATAATAATAAAAAATAACTAAAATCATTGAGGGAGAGAGAAAGGGAAGCATTAACGTCATTGAAGTTGTGAGAATTAAAGGAAGGAAGGTGCTTAAAATATTGATACATAGAAGAAAATTTGGTTTATATACATCCTATAATAGAAGGTACCTTTAGTAGGTACCCTTAAGACCCTCTAGGGGGAGGGGGATACCCAACCAAACCCAACCCCTCATACTAGTCTAGAGATAAAATGGACTTAGGATCAAGCGAACCTGAATAGGGAAGTACTTGAGAGGAATGGGGGAGGAGACACCAATATAGGACCCCTATTGTATCCATCCTCACCATTACCAAGACTCTCTTGAGAATAACTGTCTGTTATGGGAGCCTCAAGAGGAGTTGGGATAGAAAAATCTAATATATTTAACCCACCAAGAGATATCAAGGCTAAGAAACCATTAGTGGCACCATTCACCTATTCCTAGGAACCAAATCCTCTAGAATACTAGTACATTGAGGGGGTTATTGGAATAATTTAAAAGAGATAAAATAATATTAATTGAATACACATTCAATTAATTCAAATAGGGTGACACCCTACCTTTATTCCCCTATTTAAATTGGTAAAAAAATTTAATTTATTGGAATTCAGGATATAAAAATTGATCTCCCCCAATAGTTTTCATCATTGAATTCTCAAGCAACACTTCACCGGCTTTGAGTGAAGTATTTTGTGAGGTGTTTATCTATATATTTAAGAGAAAATTTATTGAGTATTTTTCCTTGTAATTGTGAGATTTTATACCCACATTTTACCATAGTTAGCTCTTTTTATTTTCCTAAGTTTTTTACCCCTTTCATTTGGGTAAATTTTCCATGTTACATCCATTTTTCTTTTTATTTCTGCATTATTCCACTTTATTTTTATCTCTTAATTATAATTTCATCAAATGTCTAATTATTTATGATCCTGAAAAGTGGTATCAAGAGAGAGGTTATGAACTAAGAAATTCTGGACTCACAACATTTCCAAATGGCAATGAAATTCGAGATCATAAAATTCAATGGAAGTAATTTTTCATTATGGAAAATGAATATGTAAGCGGTGATGTAGATAGATAATTTTTTGTGGGCTACTGGAGAAAAATCAGTGGGTGAGAAATAGAAGAAATGGAATGAAATGGATGGGAATAATATTTTCAACATCCATTTGGGTTTGAAAAATAGGGTCTTGTTAAGCATTGCGGAAAAATATGGTTAATGAAATTTGGGATACTCTAGCAAAGATGTATAAGGAAAAGTTACTCCAAAACAAAATTTTCTTATAAAGGAGATTATAAAATCTTCTAGTAGTGGATTCATCAATAATGATTGACCACATCAATACACTCAATTCCTTTTTTTCTCAGTATACAGCATTAGGCTATAAAATTATGGATATTGAACGTGCAAAAATTATGCTCGAGAGTTTTCTAGATTCATATGATCAACTCATTATCAATATGACCAATAATATCCTTAAAAATATGTTTCTATTAAATGATGGTTCAACTATAGTTCTTGAAGAATAAATTCATCATTATAATAAGGGAGAAAAGAATACAACATCGCACCAAGAGGATTCTCTGTCAATAAAATGAGAAAGAACGAGGGTTATGGTTATAGTGGGTGCCCTAATCCTGGTAGGTCTAAATCAAGGTGGAAGAAGAAAAAAGTTAGATGTTACAATTTCAGTAATGGGGGGAATGTCAGTATATACTATTGAAATAAAAAGGGGGGGTGAGAATAACTCTCAAGGAAATGTGACGAGTACATCTAGAAATGGAGATGTTCTTGTCAGTGAAGCAATGGCGACTACTGAAGGTAGAAAACATCTCAATGATGGATGAATTATTAACTTAATAGAAATATGGAACATGACATTTGATAGTAATTGTTTGATCGACACGAAAATATCCCTAAAGTACTTGTGTGGAGTCAGCACCATAAAAATAAAGATGCATGATAATTGAGTTCGATCCATTCAAGGAGTACACTATGTGTAGGGTCTTAAGAAGAACATTTTGTCCTCTTGAAAATTTTATGATATCGGATTCCATAAATGCATAGAGAAAGGGATAATGATTATTTTTAAGTTTTCTCTTATCGTAATCAAGTTGGAGAAGATATCAAAGAACTTCTATGTACTTATGGTTGAAACATATTAGGAAGTGGTGATAGTTGTCACCTCAACTACCTCGATAGAAGTGTGGATGATGTTATGGAATCATAATCTTTTCCACATATCTGAACAAGCCATGAAGAATATTTATTATTAGAAGTTACTATCTAGAGTTAAAAAGGTATACTTACCATTTTGCATTCATTTTTTTTGGATTAAGAAACATAGGTTTAAATATGTAATGTCAATGGTGAGGATTAAGGAGATCTTTTATTTGATCTATTCTGACATTTGGCATGCACTAGTTGGGTCCTTAGCGGGAGAAATGTGCTCGTTTTTTTCTATTTATTGATGTCTATTCTAGGAGATGTTGGGTGTTTCCAATCAATAAGATAGACGAAATCTTTTAAGTATTAAAAACATTCAAAGCATGTAAGGATCATGAATCTAAAAAGAAGATAAATTGTTTGAGGATTGATAATGGAGGTAAATATACAAGTGAGGGGTTTGATTCTTTTTTTCAGTATGAAGAAATCCAGAGATAGTTCACTGTGGAATACACTCATCAATAGAATTGAGTGTAAGAACAGATGAATAGAACCTTGTTTCAAAGAACAAGGGTGATGCTGAAGACTGTAGGAGTTACCAAGACATTTTGGTATGAAGCAGTAAATACCTCCTGATATGTGATCAATTGATCCCCTTTAGTGAAAATTCATATGAAGACAATGAAGGATATGTGTAATGTTAAAAAAATTGACTATTCTCAATTTCATACTTTTGGAAGTCTGGTATATACATTTTTAATGACTAGGAAGGATCAAAGTTGGACTCAAGATAAAGGGAATGTATCTTCATGGGATACACTGACAGTGGGAAGTGTTATCGTTGGTTGGATCCCACTGGCCAAATACTTATCACCCCCATATATTTTATTTTTGAAAAATAAAAGGTGAAAATAATGATTGATAAATACACTAAGAAAGAGGTTATAAAAACTACAATATTTGAGGTGAAGGATGAAAAAAAGGAACAAACAGTTTCCTCTATGGAATTACAAAAGCATGATTATCAAGTACCAGACGATCCTGGATGGTGACTGTCAAATTGAGATAAAGAAAAACTAATATGGAACTAATATTATGTCACTAAGTGAAATGGTTCATATTAATTATTGATAGAGTATGGAGAACCATCTTATTTTTAAGAGGAGCCCATATTCTATACATATCTTAATTGATGGCGGTGATGCATGAACTTGAATCCCTGAACAAGAATAAGAATTGGTATCTTGTTCTATCACCTCACAGAAGGAATTTGATTAGGAAAAAATGGGTATATGAGATCAATAATAATGAAATATACCATGTTGAAATATATCATGGGATACTGGTGGGTAAAATATATGATTATAAGGAAGGTATTGATTTCACTGAAATATTTTCCCCTATTGTTAGAATGATAGAAATTTGAGTAGTTATAGAAGTTTTTTATAAGTTCACTCTAAATATAGAGTAGCTAGATGTGAAAAAAACTTTTATCTATGGTGATTTTTACGACTATATACTCCAACTAGATTGTTTTCCAAACAAGATAAAGATAAATTGATTTGAAAGTTGAAAAAATCTATGTATGGTCTCAAACACACACTACGGTGTTGGTGCAAGAGATTTTATTCTTATATCATGAGCCTTAGATACAACATAATTAATTCAGATCCCTGTGCATATTTAAAGGGTCAATATGAAAATTATTTTTTCATTCTCCTATTATATGTGGATAAAATGTTGGTTTCATTCCCTGATAATGATCAAATCGAGGAGACGAAAGTAAAGTTGGCTAGGGAGTTTGATATAGAGGGCTTGAGACCTGAAAACAAGATTCATAAGATACTGTTTTACCAAGGAAGAAATAATGGAAATATTTTTCTATCATATAAGAATTATTTGAGGAATGTATTGGAACACTTAAACATGGAATATAGTTAGCCAATTTCTACCTCTCTTTCCATTAATTTCAATTTTTCCTTCATAGAAAGTCCTAGTAGTAAAGAAGATAGGATGGGAATTTCTCGAGTGTCATATGCGTTAGCAGTTGGGATTTTTATGTTCAGTATGATTTGTACTAGATCTAAAATTGCAAATTATGTGGGATAAGTTAGTAGATACATGACTTATATGGGATATTAGAATTGGAACATGATGAAGAGGATACTAAGATTCATCAAAGAGACGTTAAGTGTTTCTTTATGTTATAGAGGAACAAAATATACTATCAGTGGCTATGTTGATTCAGATTTTATAGGTGATTATTATTAGAGGAAATCCTCAAATGGTTATGTGTTTACTCTTGTAGGGGGATCTGTGAGCTTGATTTCCAAATTACAGTGTGTTGGGGCCTTATCCACAACTGAGGTGAAGTATATGAAAGATTCACAGGCTTGCGAAGAGGCAATTTGAATGAAAAAGTTGTTTGAGGATCTTGGGTACAAAAAAGAGAATATTTCATTATTTTGTGAAAGTAAGATCACCTTTTAAATTACAAGGAATCCATATTTTCTTTCTAGGATGAATCAAACTAGCAAACAATATCATTCTGTGTGAGATGTGGTGCAATAATCATGTATATGGATAAAATTAACTCTAATAAAAATCTACTAAATTTTCTGATGAAGGCTATTTTTTTTGATAAGTTTAGATGATGTATATCCTCATGAATCCTTATAGAGACATGAGATACACATTTGACTGATGAAAAGGATTTATTGAGATGTGATTGATATTTAATGAAATATTCAAGTAGAGATATGTTGGAAGTATTTTTGAGAGAGAATATAATATTAATGGATGATAAATAAATTTCATTCAAAGAGGGTGACACCCTATATTTAATCCCCCATTTAATTTTCTAAAAGACATTTAATTGAGCGGATGTGAAATGTGGGTAAGGGAAGACTGTAAAAGGGATGTCCACCAATATTTTCATCATCGTATTCTCAAGAAACACATCATCATCTTTGAGTGAAATATTTTGTGAGGTGTTTATACACATATTCAAATGAAAATTTCATCAGTGTTTTCTCCTTATAATTGAGAGAGAGACTATACCTGCATTTTACCATTGTGAGATCCTTTTATTTGTCTGTGGTTTTTCACCCATTTCATTTAGAGTGTTTTCCATGTTATATCAAGTGTTCATTTTATTTCCATATTATTTCAATTTATTTTTATATCAAAACTATCATTTTATCGAATGACCTATTATTTAGAATCATAACCATAAATCAATCAACCATCACTCTATAGAAGTTTCTCAGTAATAGACTAATCACCTTCTCGTAAGATAAGAAAAGGTTCATTGGGAACCTCCCTAGAGGGAGGGACCAACTGGGTAGAATCCTGAACTAAGACCTGATGAAGAATAGAATGAACATAGGAGTTGATTGAAAAATCCTCCAAAAAGGGACCCCATAAGCCTTAACCTCTTCCTTCCTAGGGTAATGTGTATGACCGGAGAAGATTGATTGGCCTTGTAGCCAACCCTGTAGAAAAAAATACAACCCTAGAGGCATAAAAGATATTTTTCCAAAACAGAATCTTCGAAACAACTTTTAGCAAGAGAACTTGGGGAAAAGGCCAAAATAAATGCATCTCAATATAAAATGACCTCTAGTAGTACACTGAAACTTTCACCGATGAGGAGAGCTCCTAAGAATTCAGGAAGAACTTAAATACAATTAGAACAACCATCGAGAGGTGGGATGTCGATCATGAAAAATCATGACCCTTGTCCACCTCAGAGGGAAGAACCATTGCCAGGGAGTGGGGTGGAAATTTGATTGAAAAAATATAGTGAAAATATATCAGTATATTGCAACTAAAAAACTAAACATGGATTTTATTTATAGTTTTTATAATAAAATTTTCAGTGATACTTTTTAATGAAAATATATATGATTACCCCACAGGGATACCTTTTCTAGGAACTACTCATTTGGTTCGAATCCCCATTGTATATTTTCATTGGAAATCATCATTGGAATTATGGAATGAGTGAGTCCCATGTAATATGGAACTATTGAAAATTAATTCACTTGATGATCCCAAGAAACTAGAGATGGAATAAAAACATAAGCGAATGAGTGATAGCTAATTGGAATGTCCAAAAAACTTCTTTAGATGCATGGACGATGATGATAATACGAGAAAAAAATGTTTAACAATGAATCATATAAACCCTATGAAACAGATGAGGATTGTGGTAGCATTGAGGGAACAATGGCCCAGATCTAAATGGCATAGATCTTTAGAAAGAATATTTTTTCCATAATCTATATGTTTATAATTCTAAACTTTTTCCTCTATATCTTGGGAATTAAAATAAATTATAAAATACGTCATACAACATAATAATTAAAGAAACAAAATTTTATTCATTCATAAAAAAAAGTAAAACAAAAGAATATGAAATTAGGTATTACAAACTATGAACTATTAATCACCATAAACTAGTATATTTATAAAAATGCCTAAATTAAAAGGGGATAATATCTAGAAAATAATAAAATATTCAACAATAGGTGATCTATTGGATCATATTCATCTTTGAGGATCCTCAATAGTCAAAGAAGACTTATAATGAGGACAAACATCATGATTGGAGAAAACATATTAATTTTGAAATTTAAAACAAAAACTTCATAAATGAGAAGTGTGAATGAAATATGTTTATTATGTATATGTATAGGAAATAATATAGTCATTGAAAATATGATTGTTGTGAATATGGTTGATTCAAATATAGTCATTGTAAATACGATTGTTGGGTATACGTCTAATAGGTATACTAAAGTGATGTATTTTTTTAAAATATAAATCAAAATAAAATATAAATAAAATATTAAAATTATATATATATATACACATCTACATGTTTTATGTATATAATAATAATATTATTAATATATAATATGATATATATATATAATAAAAATAAATATTTTAATATAAATGGAGTAGTATAAATTAACTTTTAGAATACAATTAATTAATTAATGCTGTTTGTCAAAGATCATTTATAATAAAAGTAATGCTTATTTTCAAAGATCTATTTTATTAAGTACTGTATATTTTATCTTAATAAATAAATTAAAAGTTTTAAAATATTATTACACATGTATTAATATTTAACATTACTTAAATTATAAATCAATATGAAATAATATTAAGAACACATCATGATTAAAAACTTCATTTTTCAATAAATATTTTTAATGTATAACATACATTTTCCATTTAAAATATAAATATATAAATTTTAGATTTTGATTTTTTTAAAATAATGTTCACTTTTGAATTCATTATATAAAAATTATCATAGTATGTATTTTTTTTTGATTTTTCTAAAATAATCAATTTTTAGATGAATAGTAACAGTACTGCTAAAAACTATCACTTTTATAATACAAAAATGACTTAAAAGCTTAAGAAACACGTTTTTTATATAAAAAAATATTTAAAAAATAATTTAAATCATTTAAAAAGAATACTATGTTAAATTTATAAAACGCATGTTTAACATTTTTGAAACTCAATTAATATTCTACTAAGGATTGCATACTTTGGGAACCTGATCATAATGGGGTATTGAACTCCAAAGCTTTTTATAAACATCATTTCCTTAATGTTGATATCCACTACACCTGGGTTGCTAACTTTGATAATTCCTGGATCAAACCTTTTAGATTTACTCTCATCTGGCACATTGCTCATCATAAAATTCCCACTGATAGTTGTTTGCAAAAAGTCGGGATTTCCCTCTGTTCAAAATGTCATATGTGTAATCCGCATAGGGAAGACATTAAACATCTTTTTCTCTCATGTGATACTGCTTTTTCCCTTTGGAACTATATTCTTGACATGTTTGAGTGCATGTGGATTTATTCTGACAGCATTAACATGCAGATTCAAAGATGCACAGAGTGGACTACCTCTAAGAAAATAAAAAACCATTGGCTCATAGCTGTTGCAGAACTCCTTCACGTCATCTAGTATGGCAGAAATGATTTGATTTTTCATACTAATTATTTGAAAATCAATGCAGGTAAAATGAAAATTTTAATGGCCATTCAAGATGCGGATTTAATCCAAAAATACACTTGCAGTTATTCGGTCAGAGACTTTGAAATTCATAGGCGTGTTGGGGTCAAGGGGAATTATCCTCATCCCCATTATACCATTGAAGTTTTCTGGACCCCCTCCTCCAGGTTGGATCAAAATAAATGTGGATGGCGCTTCCAAAGGCAATCTGAGACCAGCAGGTTATGGAGCTATTTTTGGAAATCACATGGAGTAGGTTCTTGGATGTTTCTATGGATCATGCGGCCTCTCTACTTATCTTGAAGCTGAGATGATGAGCATTATACACACCATATGTTTTGCTAGAATACACAATTGGAACAATATATGGATTGAGAGTGATTCTTCGACAATCACCCAAGTAATCTGGAACGACACCACTCAGCTCGCTTGGCCTCTCACTTCCCGATGGATAGATTGCTTGAACTCTATGGTTGGCCTCAACTTCATCGCCACACACATATATCGGGAAGCCAACCATATTGCTGATGCACTTGCAAATATTGGTGTTAGCCACGATCTTCTTTGGATGGATAACCTCCCCTCTGATATCATCCCCATCTATGCTAGGGATGTTTGTAAAATCCCCTACTTCAGACTCGTGTAATCCTCTCTTTCTCTCCACCCTTCTTTTTATTAATAAAAGCTTTTTTTTACCTCTAAAAAAATATTTATAATTTGACTTTATAGATTTTGGAAATTAAATATAAAAAATTGTATTTACTATTTGAGTTATACATGTCAATTTTATTTAATAAGTTCAATTTAATTTTTAGTTATAAAGATAATATTTTCAAGTTTAAAGTTAATTACCACAATAATGGTAAACATTTTTTTTAAATGAACTATTTTCTTAAAATCATGGAGTTTTCTTTCTAATAAATAAAATCGATATAATTTATATGATGAATCAAATATTATGTTTAAACCGATATATAATTATATTAAAACTTAATAAAATTTTAATAGATACGGAATAATATTAAGAACACATGATGGTCAAAAGTCATTTTTATAAAAAACTATTTTTTATACATTATATATTTTAATTAAAAAAGTATTTTTATCCTATTAATAAAATTAATTATAATAAATGAAGATTAAATTTAGGTTAAAAAAATCTAAATTTGGTAATATAGGTTACATTATATTTTTAAATAAAATACTAATTACTTAGTTAGAAAATAGTTTCTAAGGTGAAAATCCAAAGGTTTAAATGTAAACAGTTATTGTAAAATACATGGAACATGTTTAAAAAATGTGTGGAATGTCTTGGTTTATAATTTCTACACCAATTTCATCACACACACAATTATTATAAAATTTTAGAGTCATTTAATAAGGAATAATGTTATAATATTCACTTATAAAAGGGGATCAATTCCACCCCTCCATGGTTGCACTTCCTAGTTGAATTTCCCTTGAACCTATTCCTAAATCAACACTCCTAGAATTTATCTTTTAATCCACAATCCCTTGGTCTTGCAAATTTATCTTAAGGGATTCTTTTCAAATAAGATCTCCAAGATAAGATCAGGTTTCTAATTTAAGTATTAACTTATTCATAATTTTTCATTATTAATAGTCCTTGTAACATCCTGAGTTTTTAAAAGGAAAGACTATGTTTGATAGCATACAATATATGAAACACTGAGTTCAAACGAACACCAAAATATTGTTATTAGGTGACTACTATAACCTAACCATTAAATTGTTGTGAATGAATTTTATTAACTAAATTATGAAATATAAAATTATCATATTAAAAAATAATGTATAAATTAATTATTAAAAAATTAATTACTTATTTTTTGTAAAGTCATTTTATTATTCAAAAACACTTTTTTCAAGAATGATTTTTATTTCTTTTGTGTGAAAATTAAATAATTAATTTATGAAAATGTTAGGAATTTTATTTAATAAAATAAATATCATTTCTTAAATCATCACATCAAAACATATTTATTATAAATTTTTTAATTTTTTTAAAAAGTTTTATTTTTCAATGAATTATGAAAGATACAAATTTTTATGGAAAATTATATTTTATTTTCCAGTATTTACGAATTAAAATTATATTTCTTATTAATTTTTAGAATTAATTTTTTAATTTCTATTTAAAATAATCCAAATAACTTTTTTGAAATAGATATTATACTTTAAGTTAATATAAAAACATTTTATGTTTTAAAAGAACATTTTTCAAAAATCTGTTTTCATTATGTTTTATCAGTTTAATTGTAAATTAAATTCTGAGAATTATGTATCCTTAATTTTTAAAAATTGATTCCATAAATTGAATTAGGATCTCAAATTTTTTTAAATTGGCCACTTCTATTTTTGGACAATTTGAATAGTAACCTTAATAATTTTGGTTACCACTATAAAGGGTAAATCAGGTAATGAAGGGTAAAAATAAAATGATAAGAGATAAAAATGACCCAAACACATGCCCCAATTTTATTATATTATTAATTTTCATCGATAATAATTAATTGTTTGATTATATCTTCTTTTAATATTTATAAGTGATTATGACATTTATAATATTTAATTTAAAGAAAATTCAATGATGCCACATTTGTATTTCTAATAGCTATAAATTTTTTAATATGGGTTTATACAGAGAATATATTAAACTATAAATAGTAAATTAAAAGATAAAAAATTTATATTCGTTATGGTAATTTATTTTTAATTTTTAGTGAAGAAATAATTACACTGTATGTTTTAACAACATTGATGCAATAATTGTTTTATTAATTAAAATATCAAATAAAATTTATTAAAAATATGTAAATAAATATAATTTGAGATACTTAATATGATAAGAAAATTTTATAGATCGCCATGAACTTTTATGGATTTAATAAAATATTTTTTTTTAAAATTATAAGTGTTATCATGATATTATTAAAGTCAATGTTATCAAATATTCCTTAAAATTGTCTTTTTGAATATTTTATAGTAAATAATATTTTATTAAATGATATAGAATTAAAAAAAGTTTTAAATTAATAAATATTATTATTATATGATTTATAATATCATCCATGATTCAATTATTTGATTTTCTACATTATATAGTAACAATATTGAACCTCAAAACATAAAATTCAATGTTGTCACACTAAGAGTTAAAGAGGTTAAATAAGGGTTACTAATAAAAGAAAAGTATATAAATATAGTCAAAAATTATCTAAATTTTATTTTATGAGGTGATTTATAACCATCCTCATATTATATTTTAAATAATTCACTTTCTATCTATTTGTAATTGAAAATTGATTTAATATTTTGTTAAATTCCAAGAGTGCTGATCACCTCTCTTATAAAATGGAACCTCTTATTATCATTTATTCACACTTCAAAACCACTTTTTTTCATTAAAAACATATAAAAATATATTACTATAATACCTTCCCACAATATATATGTATTAGTTTAGGAATGACACCACCCTTGGTTGTCTTAAGGTGTTAAGAAATGAATTTTTCCAAAGAATTTGTGTCATTTTTAAGAGAGCATTTATGTTTTGTTTATTCTTCTAAGACCATCAACCCTTCTTAAACCATGATAAAAAAATAAATATAGTATAATATATATAATTAAAATTTATTATATTATTTTAATGATCAATATACATATCTACTTCTATCAAATGAGAAAATAATTCATTGTTTGTCTCTATGATAGACTACTACCTCGCGAACCGATTTAATTCGTTTTCCATCAAAATCCCTCAAGACTGGTTATAATGATGAAATTAAGGTTTATATCACATATTAATGAAATATTTATCATTATTTAAATATAATATATCATTTATGTTCTAACCTTTCCATGCACAAAAAAATGATAATATCGTTTGTGCGTACGTGTGGACCTCCACATCCATGAAGCGATTTGATTCATTTTTCATCATCACATCCCATGGATGATATATATAAGTATATTTAAATAATTAATATTATGTATATGATAATATAATAATTATTTAAAGATAATGGGAACATTACTCATGCGTACATATGACCTACCGTCTCCGTGATTGTAAAGTAGTTCATTTTTCTTATACATATAAGATGGATTGATTTTTAAAGAATAATAAATTTATAAAAAAAATAATTATTTCATTATTATTGTTCTGTATATGATGGAATAGTGACCTTTTTTACTATAAACATCATACTAAATTTATTTGGGACACAAGTACTGAATATCATCAAAACGTCCAATGTGAACTTAAATAATTATTTAATTGTTAAAAAATGATAATAAATAAAATAAAAGGAATAATAAACATGAATAATTTTCTCAAGAAATTAAATAATTAACTTAATTTTACTATTTATAAAGATTAATAATGTACATGATGAGTGAGACTTAAGGTAAGGTATTACTTAACTCAATTTTCATTCCTTGCGTTAAACTTATACCTCTTTGGTTATGGATTGATAATATTATGTGTGACATAGAATTTTATTTTATTATATTTTATTTATAATTGAATTGTGTTTATTTATATTGGATTCAAATAATAAATTCACTTGATTAACACTGACATCAATTATGTGATCTTTGTAAGTGATTTTCATCTCACTTTTATTTCTATGGGACACATGAAATATTCACCACATGATTATTTTGAGTGGAATATATACCACCCATTAATGAATTTTATGGTATTGATTTTTAATTTTATATATATTTACATATATATTTATCTTTATTTCCTTAATGGGGTTATGAGTCAAAATTTTTCAAAGTGGTACGGGTTTATTTCATAGTCCCATCATTATTCAGGATTTCCTAAATTTAAGTCTCTACTCTGGAATATTTATCTTCCATGTCCATATTTTATAATTTTTTTTTTCAAAAATGTTTTTTCTATTATTCTATAAATGTTTAAATTCATTTTTACCCATTTTTTAATTTTTATAAAATGGATTGAATGAAATATTTTTATCATTTTTTAGACAAACTACTTTGTGACTTTTCTGAAGAAATACAAATGGAATGTTTTTTAACTTATAAGGCAGAGCTTATGTTACAACTATCCTGGTGCATTAATTAATTGGAGCTTCCTATATAATATTTCAAGTTTATTTTCAAAGAAACTATTTTTTTAATTTAATACTTAAAGAAATGATGATTTCAAAATGAAAATGAAATTTTACTCAAGAATTATTTCATGTGATTTTTAAAAATCATTTTTTATCAAAGAAAACATTATTTGATTTTACTAATGCATTATTAGGGATATTATCCAAGGATGACATTCTTATTTTTTCTTTGGACGGTTCATATTTATCATTAATTTATGTTTATGAATCCTATTACAATTCAATGAGTTATGATATGATGAAAAGTTTTTAAAGCCCATTTATTTTTCACGGGTTATTAATTGATGAAATGTTTATGATTTTTTTATTTTCATGGGTTTTGATATGATTAAGGATTAATGATCATGTGGAACACATAAGTATGGTTTTTATTATGTGATGGGAAGGACCTATATCTCCATCCAATGAATTGGGTAAAGCTTAATATCTCATGAGATAATAATGGAAAATAAGTGAAAGGGATTGATCTATAATGGGAAAGAGGTTCATCATAATCCACTTTGAGAAGTAGGTGTGTCCTGATTTAATATATTGATGGTCTTGGTAGATAACCTTGATATATGAAATGGTCTTCTATATTTATAATGGTTCTGCACTTTTATGACATGATATTTTGGTTCATGATTGATTATTGACAATTTATTACTCTTATGGTCCATGCTTTCTGAAATTATAATATTTATGCCATGAATCATGTTTATGATCTATGAAAGGTTGTGTATAAAATTCATAGGTTATGTTCATGATCACATAAATTTATTCTTATCTTATGATTTCATATGATCCTGGATTTATATCTCTTATGTTTACAATTATAGAGTATTTTATATCACCTTTCTTATGGTTATTTATCCCCAAGTTATAAAGAAATATGTTAAATGGATTATGTATAGAAGGATTCCACAAGGATGATGTTTATGAAATATTTTGTAATTAGAGAATATGGGAATAGTGGGAGCCAATTTTCATCTTTATGAGCCATTTTTTATATATAAAAGTCGTTAAAGACTTTTAATAATTTTATAAAACACTAAATCGAAAAAGTACATGGGTACGCAAGTTATCCAATATTTAGTTTTTATATTGTATGCCTTTTATGGAAAGAAAAAAAATTAGTACAAATTTATCAATATCAAAGTTATAAACCTAAATTTTATGTTTTTATCACCGAATATGGAAGTGTGGGTCTGGGGCTATTATGGTTGGAATCATAGAAGGGTTTAGATAATTTTAGAGATTAGGATGTTTTTAGTTGATTTATTCTTATTATTTATGGACATCTTTATGGGTTTATAATTTTACATTTGACTATAAGTATAATGTCTTAGGAACCCATTTTGAGGCTTTAATTTATGAAATTTTAAGGTCACTAATGATATTTTTGGAGATATTTATTTGTTTTAGTTAACTATGGGATATTAAGTTTTGGGATTAAAACTAAACGGTATGAGATAACATTTACGGTATAAAATTTTATTTAATGTTGAATATATTATGGTTATTTTTAGGATTTAGTCATATTTTTATGAATTTATAAGAATTATATCGATTTTGAAAATCTCATCCATAGACCTTTTGACAAGTTGTCTCGTTCAGCAAGGTCATGAGGTTTGAACCCACATCCAAAGGGAGACAAGGTTATATTTCCAACCACTAACCTACTTGATGTCCCGATCAGTGTGAATTTTTCTTTTTAATGAACCAATTTTATAGATGAAGAATTAATTTATTCTGCGTACATTTGTATTATCGTATAGAATACCATGGGATTGAAAATTTATTTATTGATTAAGTGATTAATTTTATTTTGGAAGAAGATCACTATAATTTTAGGATGAATTATAGGAATAAAGAAAACAAAATACTATGATATTTTATTTTAGGAATAAATTCTGAATTATATTTTTTTGGTTTTAGGATGTATATAAATGATTAGCATATCTTGGTGATTATTTGATTTGGGTATATACTAATTGGTATTAGATTAATTTATTTTATTTGAAGATAAATATTAAAATTATCATGGAAGACCATGTGATAAAATCCATCTGAATGTTGGGTTTGAATCATAGTTTAGACTATTTTGAGGATATTTATTTATTCAATGGTCCATGTTGAACTTTGGATGTTACTATTAAATTTTGGAAATTAAAGTAGTTTTTTAACATATATTGGATTGATCTTTTTGGTGGATTGTCTTATCATATCCTATACAATTTTTTAATTCTTAATGAAAAGAGGAATATATTTTCATCCTTTTTTGGATTTAGTGATCTATATAAGTTGTTTCTAATTCTTTATGCATGAATAATTCATCTTAAATACTCATCTTTTGGAGAAAAAATATGATATTTTGGTGGAAATTTAATAAAGGATTAGACTCTAATTATCAAGTAAATATTTTTACTCATGTCCTTAAATTAGGGAAAATTATTAGGATGAGCTTTAAAATCTCAAACATGATCTAATTATGGGTCATTTTTTATAGTTACAAAATTGAACCTCAAAGAGTAAAAATCAACGTTGTCAGGGTAAGAGTTAAAGGGATTAAATAAGGGTTAAAACCAAAATATAATGGTATAAATATACTCAAAACTTATCTAAATTTTATTTTATTAGGATATTTATACCCATAATAATATTATCTTAGAAATAATTCACTTTGAATGAATTTTTAATATAAAATCAATTTATATTAATTTAATATTTTGAGAAATTCTCAGAGTGCCCATATCCTCTCTTAAAAAATAGAGCCACTTCTTCTCATTTATTCGCACTTCAAAACCCTTTTGGTTTGTCCAATAATTTCAAAAATATCTTCATAGAATACCTACCCACATTCTAGAGGTATTATTTTATTAATAATGCCACCCTTAACTATCTCATGGTGTTTAGAAAAAAAGATTGTCTGAAGAAGAGGTATCATTTTTAATCGAGTGTTTATGTTTTGTTTATTATTAAACATCCACAAAGTCTCCTTAAAACATTATGAAAAAATAACTATAGTATCCAACATATACTTATATTTTATTGTGTTAGTTTTATGATCTATATTCATCTCTACTTACATTAAATGGGAAAAGAGTTCATTGCTAATGTGTACAGTAGAATACCACCTCAAAAACTGAATTAATTAAGGTAATAATGATGGAATTAATGTTTATATAGTATTTTAATGAAATATTTATCATTATTATTATATAATTTATATTATTAACATTCCTTTTTTAGTTAATTGATAACATCATTTGTGGATACTTTGGACTACCACCTCCATGAAGTGATGTGATTTGTTTTTCATTACCACATCAAATGGATGATATATAAGTATATTTAAAGAAATAATATGATATAAAATATATTATGACCATTATAGAAAGATAAAACAATAATTACCTTTCTTCCATAATGATTGTTTAAAAATAAAAATGTCACTCATATGTACGTATGACCAACTGTCTCTATGAAGGTAACATATTTCATTTTTCTTATCCATATTTGATGAATAGATTTAAAATTATAATTGATTTATAAAATTGATAATTATTTTATTATTATTATTATAGAGATGACAGAATAATGACCACTTTGACTATAGACATCATACCAAAGTCGTTTTGGACTTAAGTACCGAATATGGTCAAAACATCCGATGTGAACTTAGACAATTACCTAATTGTTAAAAGATGGTAATAAATTATATAAAATAAAAAATAAACATGAAAAATTTCTCAAAAAATTAATTAATTAAACTCAAATTTTTTATTTATGTAGATAAATAATGTATGTGATGTGTCGAACTCAAGGTTACATATTTCTTAACTCAATCTCCATTCATTGGATTAAAATTCTACCAAATTTATTATTTCATGCTAATATTATGTATAATATGACTTTTATTTTATTATTTTATATTTACACTTGTTTTATATAAATTTTTAGTAGATACAAATAATATATTAATTTTATTAATTCACACTTCAATAATGTGATCTTTGTAAAGGATTTTGGTCTCACTTATACTTTCATTGGACACATGCAATATTCACCACATGTTTCTTTTTAGTAGTGTATATACATAAAATGAATAAATTTTATGATACTTATTATTAATTTTATGGATATTTACATATCCATTTATCTTTATTTCCTTCACAGGGTTATGTTTCAAATGATTTAAAAGCTGTAAGCGTATATTTTATAATCTCATAATTATTCAGGATTGTCCATATTTAACTCTCCACTAAGGAATATTTCACTTCCATATACTTGTTTTATATAAAAAATTTAATTTTTTGTTACCATTGTCCTATGATTTTTTAAATTCATTTTAAACATGTTTAAATTTTTATAATATGATTTGAAATAAATATTTCATCATTTTCCAAAAAAAATACTTTTTTACTTTTATAAAAAAATATTAAAGGAATGTTTTCTTTAACATATATAGAATGAGTGTATTTTAATACTATTATAAATACATAATACCTTAGAGGTTCCTATACAATATTACAATGTTATTTTCAAAGAAAATATTTTACTTTTTAATTTATCATCTTAAAAAATTATGATTTCAAAATGGAAATTATTTTTTCCTCAAGAATTATTTCAAATGATTTTTTACAATCATTTTTATCTAAAATAATATTATTTGATATTACTTATTCTTTAATAGGATATGATCCCAGGATACCATCCTTATTTTTTATTTATATTGCTTATATTTTTTATGAGATGATTCTTATGAATCCCGTTACATTTCAATGAATTATTCTATGATGAAATGTTTTGGAATCCAATTTTTTTCCGTGGGTTATGCAATGAATAAAAGTTTATGAAACCCATTTATTTTCACTGGTGTTGATATGATTAATAATTTATGATCTTGTGGAATATGTAATAATTGTTTTTATAATGTAACGAGTGGGACCTATATTTCTCTCCAATTCATTGGGTAAAGTTTAATATATCATGATATGAAAATTTTAAATAAGTTGATTGGATTGATCTATAAGGGGAAATAGGTGCATCCTGATCCACTATGGGAAACATGTGTGTCCTGATCCACTATTTTGATGTAATTGGTAGTTAACCTTGACCAATGAAATGGTTTTCTATATTTATAATGGTGAAATAATTTTATGGAACAAGATTATGACTCATGATTTATTTATGTTGATTTCTCACTCTTTTGTTCCATGTTTTCTTAAATGATAATTCGTATTCCATGAATGATATTTATTATCATTTTATGTTTGTGTTTGGAATTTGTACATTTTGTTCATGATCATAGAACCTTATTATTATTGTATTATTTCATATTCTCATGGATTTATATCTTATATGTTTACCCTTATCAAGAATTTGATATCTATCTTATTTTGTTTATTTTTCCCCTGGTTATGAGGAAAAAATTTAAATGAATTATGTCTAGAAGGATTCCACATGGATACTTATGATATAATTGTTTATGAATCCAATTTGGTAATTGTCTCTACTAATTCTAAAAAACTCTAAAACTAAAAGTAAATTTTTTATGAAAGTGATCGATTTTTTTCTTTTTTATATTGTAGGTTTTTTATGGAATGAATTCTTTTTGTCACATTTATGTGTTTTCAAGGAAAAAATATAATGTTTTTGTTTTAGCATGAAATCTGTTAGTGTGGTTTTGGGGATATTACACTCCTATTCTAGATATATTATATCCATAATAATATAATGAAATCAGTATCATTTTTATACATATATGTTATTATATTAATTTATTTACAATTATTGATTCCTCTCCACCCACTATAAAAAACAAAATCTCATTAGTGCGTTTTGCGGACTACTACCTCCATAAAGCGATGTTTTTCATCATTTATACTTCCATACATGGTTGGTTTTAGTGATGATAATTATGAAATAATATTATATCTATAACATAAATATTATTATGAAAAGTAAAATTATAATATACATAAATTTCCTCCCATTCGTCAGGTAATCAAAATTTTAATCATGCATAGTGCGGACTGCCACCTCCTTGAAGTAACATTTTTCATTTTTCATCATGGTATTAATTATTTATAAAAACCAAAAAAAATATTATTCAGTAAATTAAAGAAATAAAAATAATATCACTATACCTCTATTATAATTATATTATACAATTCCTTAACCATACTCACCGATCTAGATATAGTGCATTTGTGTTTGTGTTGGTTTAAACACCTACTTGAATAATGATATACAAATATATTAAGAATAAATATGGTAAATTGAATACTAATATTATTATATGTTAAAAAAATATCTTATTGTGTTTTGGTTTAGGATTTATTATATTATGTATTTAAGTTTTCATTAAAATACCATATTCGATGGCTAAAACTTCCGAACTAAGCTGACGCTGATTCATTTTTTGCATAAACATAAGAAATAACTATATAATAAATAAAATATATATGAAAATTAATGGTCCATATTAAATTAAATATAGAAAAATATAGTTCTTAATAAAGAAACTAAAAAAATTAATTTGACTATTGAGAAATTTAGGCACTTTCACAAAATAAACCAGGAATGTGGTAATGGTTTACATCTCAATGGATCTTTATTAAGGAATTATTTGATATTATGAACCAATATTAATTTATATAGTGTAACCAGTACCCACTTTAATTACAGCATCATAAATTATCATTGAACTTTGAAGAATCAATTCAATTCACGAACTTTATTTCTATGGGATATGATTGATATCTTCCCTAAAATATAAGTGTTTTTCATAACTCTATATTCTACCTTGAGTTATAATGATTATCCTTGAGATTTTTATTTCATATCATATTTTATACTATATTTTTATCCTAGGTGATCAATTTTTTTTTCTAATATTACTTATTTATGAGTTCAAATATTTCAGGATAATGAAACTATGTTTAGAATAATTCCCATCCTTAAAAACATATGTTTCTCCTCATCTATGATTTCCCTTCCACTAATGTTATAATTTTTAATTGGAAAACTAATTGTTTATTATCTCATATGAAATTCATTATTATATTATCCCATTTTCAAAATGATGTTTTATTATCCCATTTTATGATGTGGCATTTGAATCAAATGTATTTTATAATATTAAAGTGGTTTCCCTTCTGAGATCATTTGTTCGATCTTCTATACCACTCTCAATACTTGTTTTCTACACATTCTTTTTATTTTTCTTCCTTTATATGAAATATTATTCTTAAGAACTTATTATATGTTTTGATATATGTGCCTTACATATTTTACTATTTAAATATCCTTTTCATTTCCTGGTTTATATGTTTTAGTTCCCTTAAAAATTCCCACATTTAAGTAAGCTTTATTTAAGGTAACATTTCTATTTCTTATCTCCAGTCAATAATCACATTAATAAAATGTTTTTAAACCATGAAAAGATTTTAAAAAACTTAATTATTTTATGGATTACCCTCTTAGTTCAATTTTGGTTTTATATAAAATAATATACTCTTTATTACTTTAAAATATCATTATTTATTTTATAAAATTTCTACCAAATTGGTTCATTTTTATTATTTATTCTCTTGATATTTCTCATTAATTTTCGACGAAAACTCCATGTTGAAGAAATATTTCCTTTTTTCAAATACGAAACTACAAAATAATTTTATTCCTTATTTTTTGGGAGTCCTTATGATTTATCATTTTGTTATGCAACGAATGAAAATTATGAAACCGACTTCATTATTTTGGGTTTGATCATGCTTATGATATATGTATGGTTTCTTTTCTCATGTGGAACACATATGTATGATTGCAATTACGTATTCAGTGACCTTGAAATTAAATATCCCTGTAATGAATTGGGGAAATTTTTATATCTCATGCAATGTTATGTATGAGATTAGTGATTGGACCTAATCCACTATGAGACTTTCCCCACTTTGTTTTTGGGAATGGGGTGTTAACCCAATCCACTAGGGGGATTTTTACACATGATGTTGATGGTCTTGGGAGTGACCCTTGACTTATGTTCATGAATTCATGTCTTATGGTGTTTCTAAAATTTATATGATTATATGATATTCTAATTTCATTTACTCATGTCATGTTTCCATGATTATGATCATCCCATTTATGATATCACATTTTGCCTCTCGACTCTCATGTTATTATTTATTTCCATGTTAATTCTGTTACTAGGATTTCTATCCGACCCTTTTCCAAATGTATTTTACCTAGTGTTTCCAATATAGTTTTAGAATATCTAAGGGAGTTAGAAGAATATGTGGATTTATAAATAGAGATGATGTTTTTACATTTAAGATGTTGTATTATTGTATATAACTTCCAAATACATGACACCTCTCAATCATAAGCTTGATTTTGGTGGGAATCTATGTGAAAGAATATGAAATAAATCTTGTTTTAGGATAATATCTCTATAGATGGAATCAAAGGATGAATTATATATTTTTATATATTAGGATGAAAGAACAATAGGTAAAACCCTAGGGATAAGCCAAATAATATGAGAAAATCATAATTTTTTTTGGTGTAGTAGATATTAAGTGGTTTTCCTAAAAATATACCCCTTTTTGAATATTGTAAAGTGGATGTAGCTATAAGAAAGACGAACCTAGGGGTAATCACCTTTAAAAGGGTTATTTGATAATTTAATCTATCATTAGTCTAATGCCTGATGAGTGGGAATACGATTTCACACCTGGACAGACAATGTCGAGGGATGTGCTTTGGTTGATCACATACTATTTATGAACTACTATGAAGGATTTATTTTTTAGTTACTTTGATGGACTTGGTTGAGGATTATAAGATTACCCAACTTAAAGTAAGTTATGTTAGACTAATATTGATATAGGTTGAACTAAAGGAATTATGTTCTAAGGTGATGATGTAAAAGGGTAAAAGGATTTAAGGATGAATCCCTTTTTTATATTGACTATGATAATACCACATTAATGTTAAATTTTTATCACTATGTTAACACTTTTGGTTTTAGTGATGAATGGATTTTGGAGGAAACAAATTTGACCCTTGGTATGGGGGACAATGTGATGGTTACATAATTGAACAACCCAATATAATGGTAGATAGACTAGGAAATCTAGTGATTATTCGAAACTAACTATCATGAAATATGATTAAAAATGTAATAATAGTTGAAATCCTAAGTACACATAATAATATAATAATGGAGTATCATTTAAATTATATATGAATAAGATGATGAAGTAATAAAGACTCATTTTTTTTTATGTAAAAAATGTGGTAAAATCACCATGGGAATTTTATAAAGGGGAATTTATGATGATTTAGTTGTGGAAGAGGTGTTCATTGAGCATTAGACAACTATAGGAAAATAAGGAGGACAATTTTCATGTTGGGATTGGAAAACATGCATAAAAAATCATCAGTAATAGTCCAATTCTATAAGTTGATAAAACATGGGAATTATCTAAGTCAATACAATAACTTAAAGGATAATAAGGATGATGTGCATCCACAATTTCCAAGGCCAAGATAATAAGGTAAATCCCATGAAATCAAATATACTGAAGTGATTTTTGAAAATGACGTGGAGTGAGGAACACTGATCATCCAGTCAAGAACTACAAGCGTTATATTTTTATCTTGTCCATCCCACTCCTTTGTACCTATAATATTTTATAAGAAAATCAAATCGTCACCTCGATGAATAGATGTTGTATTATTAATAAAATCATGTAGTGGTAAAATTATTTAATCCCATGTTTAAGTTAATGGAAAAATTTCTAGTGAAATTATTGTTATCGCTCCTTAATAAATTTAATGTGATTTTTGAAATGGGTTGGTTCTCTCCACATAGAGTAAAAATTATTTGGAATATGGATAAAACATTTAATATTAACCTATGATAGTATATACAAGGATGATTATGAATAACCTTTACATGGAAATTATATAATGTGAATCTTGATAATGAATAATGATAAATACTTGGCTCAAATGGTGGAAAAAAATAGGTATAACATTATTCTATGGAAAAATACATGTGAACTAAGTTTTTAAGGTTGATATCACTCTAGAAATCATATCTCAAGTCACATATTTCTACAAGACACCCTTAGATAATTTTATTAGTAGATGTTAATTAAAATTGATAGGATCTAATTTATATGTGGGAGGGAGAATGTCATGCCCTAGGTTTTTAGAAAACATATTTTTTCCATAATATATGCTTTTATAATTATATTTTTTTCTATATTTCCAAAGAATTGAAATAGATTATGAAATAAGTCGTACAAGATATAAATTAAATTAAAAAAATTATTTATTCAAAAAAATAAATTACAATAAAAGATTATGAAACTATGTATTAAACGTCATGGATTATTAATTACCATGGACTTGTACATCCATTAAAATTGAATATTTTAAAAGGGTAAAATAAATAGAAAATATAATAAAATATTCAACACTATTATATCTCTAGGACAATTTTCACCATATATGATCATTAATATCCATAGAAAATGTATAATTAGGATGAACATCAGGAATAAATATAGTATATTGTCAGATATAAAATGAAAAATATGGAAATGATAAATGTTAATGAAATTAGTTTAGTAAGAATATATATTGGAACAAAAAATGGTTGTTGAGAATATTTTTATTATGAATATGGACATGGAAAATATAGTCATTTCATATTTGGTCATTGGGTATACATCTAATAGGTATAATAAATTCGGGTATTATTAAAAAATATAACTCAAAATAAAATAAAAATATGATATTAATATATTATAAATATATATATACATTATGTATAAATATTTTTATTATTATCAAATTAAAATAAGATATGAATTATATATGAATTCCAGATAAATATTTAAATATTAATGTATTATTAAAAAAAATAATTTTAGAATATAAACAATTAATTAATGGTGTTTGTTAAAGAACATTTAGTATAAAAGTAATATTTATTTTCAAAAAATTTCTATATTATGTATTGTATATTTCTTTCCAAATAAATTAACTTTAAACTTTAAAATATTATTACATATTAACTAATATATTATCATAACTTAAATTTGAAATCTATATGAAATAATATTAAGAACACATAATGTTTAAACACACCATTTCTTAAGAAGGAATGGCTTTTTTAATGGCCCCTTTTATTTCAAGGAGGACCTTGTAGGGGTGTTAAGGTCTAATAACTTAGGTTTTACTGGTATTAACCTTATTATTTTGGATCCTTCCTGTGCATACCATATTGATTGATTTCTAGGTGTTCATTTTTTAGCCGAGGAGTTGGGGGAGGAGATAAGATTTCATAACTCATCTTTGGTATCTTCTTTCAACTAGAAAAAAACTCATTTGCATTTCATCAAAAATTAAGTTGGTTTGTGGGGTCTCAAACAACAAGTGGTAGTATTGGTCATCTTTGGGTTTTATTTCTGCATACAATATTTCCCCTGGGATAATTTTTCAAGGTCTAGACATGGGAGGGGTGTTGTTGTGACTCTTGTAGGTTCTCTTTACCTCGGTGTTCTTGAGACACTCGTTATGTGAAGGAATAAATCCTGGAATCTTTATAAGTGATATTAACAGGGCTCCCCATACTTCTTCCAAATCCGGAAATATTGAATATGGTGAGTTATTCACTTGGGATATTTTTATTCTTAAATGAAGAATATTTTAGTACACATTCAATGGTTTCTCCTAGAATTTTTGTTGAAATAGATCTGGCATTAAATTTTCCATCTTGAGTGCTTATTAGTGCCAATAAGTGGTCTTCTTGGTGGAAAAGGCCGGTTTTCCAGGCAATTCCCAGATTTTGTATACATTGATTCCATATGGTGCCACTACTACAAAATAGGCCTTTAAAAAATCTAATAATTACCTTTATCAGTACTAGACAAGCTCTGAAAAAAACCCTACGATTTTATCTATGATAAAAAAGAACTTATAAATAACTTTAATATCAATGCTTTTATAGGTGCTGATAAAGAAAAAAATTTATCAGTGCTGATGAAGGGTACCTTTACCTGCACTTGTAAATACACCAATAAAGGAATCCTTTATCAGTTCTTTGAGAACAATAGATAAAGTAACCCTTTATCAATGCTTTTTTAGAATTGATAAAGGGGAATATTATAGTGTCTTGTAACAACATACTGCAAGACCAGTGCAGTGTGCTGTTACAACACACCATAGCCCTAGAAACCCCAATAGGAATAAAAAACAATTTACTGATATAGAATTTTAATGAAATATTATTTAAAACAAAAATATAACAGAAAAACTATATAATATAAATTTCAAACATTGGTTTATACAATTATTTATGTACAAAATATTAGATACATTCAAAAACATCAATTTCCTTTTGTCTTTTGATCCAAAACCCAACTCATGCAATTTCTGAACAAACCACCACTGCTTGAGCAAAAGAACCCACCTATATATGAAAATAAATCTTATTTTAATAACAATATAATGAAATAAATTTACAAAAATGTGTTAATTTTAAACTAAAATTTGAATCATACCAAGAACATTATGTATCAGATTGAGTTATGGTTGATTATTGCACGTCACACTATTCTTAGTTCATCTTCAAGTATTATATCTATGAAAATTAATTTAATAAGTATAAGTTAAAAATGGTAAAAAAATTAATTAAGTAATAGCATATAGAATTATGATAAATTAATTAATTAAAAGAATATAGAATTATGAGAAAACAATATAGGGTCATTTACTCGGTTTTGGCGATGCGATTTTCTTTTTAAACTAAAATGACACTTATATATTGAAAATACATGCTTGGTGTCAAACTATTCACACAATGCATCATATGGAGGCGAGGTTGATTGTTACACATCTTAATTGAATTATGGATCATTTTCCTAAAGTATCAGAACAATTTAAATGTGTTTTGTCAATTTTGATTACATCCACTTGCCTTTTTTACGAAATTGTCATTTTAAACTGGAAACACACACTTTGAGTCATACCGGTCACGTCATGTATCTGTTTGACATGATATGGACTCCCACACTTCAAAAAGGAATTATGAATCATTTTCATAAGTTATTAAGATAATCTGGGTGCATTTTTTTTTGTTTTCAATGAGGGAATCTTTTTGAACAAAAATGTCAATTTTAAACAGATAATGGACACTTTGAGTCATACTGGGAAATCATGTATTGGATTTAGGTGAGGTTGATTCATAAATTTCCAAAGTGACTTATGTATCTTTTTTCTATAGAATCAAAACAATATTAAATAATTTTATCAATTTTAATTCTCTCATTTGTCTTTTTTACTAACATTAATGTAAATTTTAAATAAAAAGATGCACTTGGAATTATACTAGTCCCAATGTGCATCATATTAAGGTGTGGGTGATTCCTACACATAAAAAATTACTTATGGATCATTTTCCTAAAGTATCAAAATAATCCAAATGATTTTTCAGAGTTTTTAGTTTTTCAGTTTTCCCTTTTAATAAAATTAAAGTCAATTTAGAATAAAAAGCTGCATTTGGAGTCATAATGGTCACACCGTGAGTTTAGTTGAGGTGAAGACAATTCATTAACATCCAAAATTACTTATGTATCAATTTACTAAAGTATAAAAAAATACAAATTCATTTTCTCAGTTTTGAGTACATCCACTAGTCTTTTAAAAAAATGTATTTTTAAATTGCAACTCGCAAATTTAGTCATACCATGAACATCATGTTTCAGATTGATGTGTCGATAATTCCTACACATCATAAATATATTATCAATCATTTTATTAAATTATTAGAACTTTATGAGGGTGTTTTTTTTTCAGAGAGGGAAACTTTTTAAAATAAAATTTTTATTTTAAAATGATAAAGAAGACTTTGAGTCATACCAGGCACATCATATTTCAAATTAAGGTGATCCTGATTGCTACACATCAGAAATGACTTATGGATTAATTTCATAGTGTATCCAAATAATCCAAATTCTTTTTATCAGTTTTTTGTGTGTCATTTGGTTTTTTTAATAAAATTAAAGTCAACTTTCAATAAAAAGACACACTTGGAGTCAAAATGATCACACCGTGTGTTGGATTGTGGTTTGGACAATTCCAACACATCTCAAATGACTTATGGAACATTTTAATAAAGTATAAAATAAATATAAATGTGTTTTCTTGGTTTTGAGTACATCCACTTGTGTTTTTTACTAAAATATCATTTTAAACTGAAAACTCACACTTTGAGTCATACTGGTCAAATAGTGTATTAGTTTAATGTGTGACCAATTAATACACTTTAGAATTAAATTATTAATCATTTTAAAAAATTATAAAGAAAATAAAACTATGTTTAATCATTTTTTTGTTAGTTACATATTTTTGAATTATAATGTCGATTTTAAACTGATAACAGACACTTTGAGTCATACCAAAAACATCATGTATCAGATTGGGTGCATATGATTCCTACATGTCACAAATGACTTAATGATCTTTTTACTAAAGAATAACAATAATATAAATGTTTTTGATCAGTTTTAAGTATGTCAGTTGAATTTTTTATTAAAATTAATGTCAATATTAAAAAAAGAAGCACTTAGAGTCTTACCAATCACACCGTGTGTTTGATTGAGGTGCAGATGATTTCTGCACATCCCAAAGTCTCAAAAAATACCAATTGAAAATGTTACCATCCTTTAAATTGGACTTATTTGTCCAAATTGATACACTACATATTGATTCGATGTTCTTAGACAATAAATTTGTTTCAGATAAGAACATCAAATCAATTTTTAGTGTTGCAGTATAATAAATAAAGACAATGAAAATCATGGTAAAGTTGGAAGAAAGAAAAATATTATCATTTTTTGGTTTGTTCCATATAGTTGAATGAAAACATGACTTCCCAAAAATATCTGTAATAAAAAAATAAGTATTAAATAAAAATGATAAGAAAATTAATTTTAAAATAGTAGATAAAATGATAAAAAAATTAATTAAATAAGTAATAATAATTCATATTTTGATGATGGTTGTATGAATTCTTGACACATTTCCTAAATTTCATTATCTTAGTTTTAGTTTTGAAATCCCATTTATAATGAGATTAATGATCTTTGAACAAACCACCCCAACTCGAACAAAATAATCCCTATTTATAAGAAAAAATAATATATCATTCATATTAAAAAGAAATAAATTAAACATAAATATGATGAAATAAACTAATTCTATAGAAATTGATTTTACTATGGAAACATCAAGATTACCTCTATGATTGAGTAGATGCATCATCATTTCTCTTCCTACAAAGGCATTAGATGGAACTTTAGGGAAATAGATTAATTTCAACACTTCTAGGGTGAAATGGTTTTGAGGGAGAAGAATTTTGTGGAAGTTTCGGTGTATAAATACATGAAATAAGGAAATAATTGTTCTAAAATAAACGGACAATGAAAATATAAATTCCCAAAAATATTTGTGAAAAAACTAAATCTGAATTACATTAAATAGATAAGGAAATTAACTTAGTAATATTATATTTAATTTAAATAAAATTAATTAAATAAGTAGTATGAATTAAATTTTTTATAAATATGAATTATATGGAAGTTTTGATGCAGAAATCATGAACGATATATAGAAATATTCGAAATTAAATGAATTGTTAAAATATAAATTCCCAAAATATTTATGAAAAAACGAAATAAGTATTAGATAATAATGAAAAGGATATTAAATAACAAATAATAGATAAAATTATGATAAAATTAATTAAATATGTAATAGGAATTCACCTTTTGAGGGAGAATAAGTTTTTGGAAGTTTTGGTGTAGAGATGCATGAAAGATGACCAAGAATATTCTAAAATAAATGAACTCGGAAAATATGAATTCCCAAAAAGATATGTGAAAAAATTAATAATTATTATATAAAAATGATTAGGAAATTAACATATGAATAGTAGAAAAAATGATAAAAAAATAAATTAAATAAGTAATAGGAATTCACCTTTTGAAGGAGAAGAAGTTTGTGGGAATTTTGGTGTAGAAAGGCATGAAATATGGACATGAGAAGTGTCATATGCATGCATTTTTTCAAAATTGATGAACTCATTGACTTGATCTTCATATTTTTTTGAAAGATTATTATGTTTCATCCATTTTGGATTCATATCTATCTTGTTAGATTTAAAAAATATTCATGTTGTACAACAATGAAATAAATACACTTAATTTATTCATTATTAAAAGTTGAAGTTATAGATAATTTTAATAAGGGAAACCCAACATTTTATTTTTCAAAGAATTTTAGTATTCTTCGTAGAAAATTTGTAATTGAATTTAAGAAAAGAATTACTTAACTATTTTAGGCGTTGTCCTCTGAATTCATTCTAAGTTGAATGTTATAGACAATAGTCATTGTCACGACCTGCCTTCTTCAAGATTAGGGAAGGGATAACAAGATGACAAGACCTTCCTTCATCAAGTTGAAGGAGAGATAATGACCACATAGTCCCACCTCCAATATACCCTGGGGTGGCGACCAACACCAAGGGTAGGTAAACATTCACACAAAATTGGAGAGATTAACCTTTTAATGAAAACATGAGTAGGAGATAAGATATATCCACCTCAAATTACTCTAATATATATATATATATATATATATAAAGAAACCAAAATCCACCCCACATTAATGTTTAAATTGAAGCTACTAAAAATTAAAGAAAATCAAAAGGTATTAACCAAAATAAAACTAAGCTCGACAGAGTAATCGTCACCAACATCCGAGCTTGTAACGTCTAGCATGGTCTGCCTAAACTCTATAGAAACCTAAAAACAATTATATATATATAGAGTGAGCATATAATTATCCTAAATAGGGAAAAGCCAAATTCACCTGTGCACAAGTGGGAGATGAAAACTAATTCCCCCGTGAGAAAATAGTAGAGACTCAAAAAGCACCTAATAAGGTATATTATCCACCCCAACCTCACTAAGGAATGCTCACCAAATAATGCAAGTCAAGTAATGTAATATAGTAAGAACATTGATATTTGGGTACCCCGAACCACTTCCCATTGGTTAATAAGAACATCCTGATGTGCCTAGCTCTTTCGAAAGCCCCAATGTCACAACCTACCTGCACTCTCCAAGGCCACAAACTACACCACATTCCTACCTGAAGATATATAAGATTCACACATACCACACCCAACACAAAAACAACTCGACCTCATCCCAAAGACACATGGGAAACAAAAAACCTCTCACACAACCAGTATAATAGAAATGGTAAAAAACCTCACAAAATTACACCCTACTCGAAGAGTCTTAGGTGGTAAATGCCTAGAATAAGGAGCATAGAAGAAAAAATAACCAAACATCCATCCTCTCACAGAGATGTTGGGAAATACACCCTCCCCCAAAAATATCGGGGTGTTTGACATATAGTTCTCAACACAGGTGGAGTGCATATAGAAAACACAAGGAACTACAAGTTTAAACATATATGTAATAAGGAATCTGCACATTCAATGGGATTCCAAACATACAACCATACCACACATAAAAATTTCCCTTGCCGATAACCCTACATGCATAACCACACAACATCAACAACCAAAAACATTAACCCACCCCTTTAATTTAACCAGTTGACATTTCTCATTATAATTCCATCCATTTATTTATTTATTCCCTACCCATGTAGCTAACAATCACAACATCTGCTACTATTCTTAGATGGATAAAAGCAACTAAGCCCTGCCAAGTCAAACAAGGAAAGAGGGACCAAGGTAAGGAATCTATTTTAACACCCATTCGTAATCACAACGGAGACAACCATCACTAAATCACACTATATAATAAGTTCATCCATTCCAAAATCAATCAAAATCTCAAAATAAAATACCAACACACTACCCGTACCACCCCATACACAAATCCCACAATAGCCACCACAAAACTATAGCCCCACTTCACACACTTACTAAACCAACTCACAGAAAAAACTACTCTAACCACCCCTATACCAACAATTATGCTCCCAGTAGTATCACCAAACAACCCACACAAGTCATTGAACAAAAAAGAACACAGAACACAACCAAAACTATCAAACAAGATGTATTAATATTTGTTAAACACTATTCCTTAAATCCACATTGAAAAATAGGAGTGATCACATAAGGGTTTTCATCAAGGGGCATACATTTCATTTAATCAGGTATTTGTGATTAATTAGATTGATATTTACACCAATTATTCATAAGGAAACAACAAAAGTTATAAATCACCACCCATGAAAAGACCAAGATAACCAAAGGACATGATTTTTAGAAGCCATATGACCACAACAGTTCACATCATAAACAAATATAACAAAAAATAAAACAAGATATCAATATCAATGCACTCCCATACCATTAACAAGTGCATATTAGCATTTATCTTTGTTAAAATATTGGATTTAGTATTTTTCACAAAGTAATATTGCTACACCCACCCCACATGATGAAAAAATTAGATAATAGACAAAGGAAATCTCTACTTTGAGTAGCTGGAGATCACAACTCCTCGTTGCATAAAAAAAAGATTGTCACATGAGTAGCTTGAAGGACTCCAAGGGGAAACTTAATTGATGACTACGCCACAACATGAGAATCCTTAGTGAGGGATGACTCTAGGAATCCCAAGGGAAAATGAAAACACCCAAGGGGAAAAGAAGATCTCAGTTCTGAGAAGAGTCAGATCCTATATCTATATAATGGGAAACTGTTTCATAAGTCATTAATGTTGGATCACGGTTAACATTATGCGGTTTGAATATCTCAAAGTCCTCAGTGCATTAGGGTAATAATGGTATAATTAATATTCTTTGAAACACCCTTATAAATGCCGAAACAAGGCTTTAAACTCAACTTATGTCAAATTAATCATTACAGGGGAGAAATAAAAAAATTGAAAAAAATTGGAAATGATTCATAGATAGGTGAGTTGTCTACACTAACAGTGAGCTACTGATGGCTGATTCATCAACATAAATCCATGAGTGCTGATCCACTGACAAGATCTACTGATGCCTGACTCACCGATTCCCTAAGTCATCGACATCAAGTCACCGACCATAACACCCTGATTTACCAACACTAATGCCCTTAGTCATCGAAACTGACACCCTAACTCACTGACATTGAAACTGACATTTTGACTCACCGACTTTGACACCCTAACTCATCGACACCATCTTCCTGACTCACCGACACTGAATCCATGAGTCACTGAATCTGACACCCTGACTCACCAACACCGATGCCCTGACTCACCTACACTAATACCCTTACTCAAAAACACCGACACCCTAACTCACTGAGAAAGATACCCTGAGTTACCAGCACTGAAGCCCTGATTCACTGACACTAACACCCCAAGTCACCGATAAAACAAAAACTGGAAAAACTAGAAAAATATTATAATGAGATATCGTTGTGTACTAGAACATCTTGAACACTGGAATTTGAAAAATTAATGGGCCATAGAGGTCCATTACATTACATGAGATAACTTTCAATCTATTATTACCCTTGATAATTTCCAAACCAAACTGAGAAGAAATAGGGGTCAAAACAACCACCCTCTTAGATACCCCTCAAGGGTAAACCACCTTGTGTTGTTCAAAAACCTAAGTGAAACCTTAACATCCAAGAACACATCCTCCCACATCTGATAACCTAGAAAACCAAAAGGCATTCCACACAATCACAAACTGTCTAGAAACATGAAGTAGATAATTCCTTCTTCTATGTTAATATACTATCCTCTTTATGTGTAACTAACTCGCCCGTAAAGGTTTAATCGTATCTTAATTAATTCATATTGATCAGGGATAAAGTCCTCCCCTCCTCATATGTCATCACATTATAATATGACACATGATAAAGAAACAACTCATCTCATAGAAAAAAAGGTTCAAGCATTTCTTCACAAAGAAAAACATATGGGGAAAACTAAAAAAAACTCTGGGTACTGGGCACGCTTATACGTTTCTCTCTACCATGTACTATCCTCCAGGACACCATGCCTCCATAACATGTTAACCAAGGGAATGATCCATCCAAGAAACACATTCCCCTGATGATTCTGGACTTCCACAGGTCACACCACGAACATTGTGTGGTCCTTGATATCCAACTCTCCCCAATTAATCACATGTGAGTCATCGTGAAGATACTAACGGAGCTAGGATATATGAAAGAAATCATGGATCTTAACCAATGGTAGAAATTCCAACTGATATGCCACCTTTATAACTCATCCCAACACCTCACAAGGTCTGATGAACCATGGAGAAAGCTAACTCCCTCTAGTGAACCTTCACTTCCCACATCAAGGGGAAACCTTCATGAACATGTGGTCCCCAAACTTGAACTCCAAAGGCCAACTCTTTCAATTGAAATATGACTTATTTCAATCTTATACTCCCTTCATCCTCTCATGGAAAAGATAAAACTTCTCTATCCTACTCTGTACCATGTCTGGACCCAGAATAGTTGTCTCCCCAACTTCCATCCTATAGAAGGGTGAACGGAAAAACATCCCATAAATGGCCTCAAAATATCCATGCCAAAGGAAGAGTGATGGCTATTATTGAAAGAAAAAACTAATATGGGAAAATGTCACACCCAATACCCATTTAAGTCCATAACACATGCCTGTAACATGTCCTCCGATGTTTTGGATGGTCCTCTCTCTTTGTCCATTCATCTATGGGGTGAAAGCAGTACTAAGGCATAACTGGGTGACAAAATAATGATTCAATACCATCCATACTCACAACATAAAATGAATATCTCAATCCAAGACAATGGATCTCAAGACCCCATGCATCCACACCACCTCATCTATATACCTCTGTGCAAAGGAATCTGCTGTGCTCGACTCCTTGATCACTAGGTAGTGAGCCAAATTTGTCAACTAATCCAATAATACCAAAATATAATCACATCCTTTCTAATACCATGGTAATATGGTGATGAAATCCATCAATATTTAATCACACATCCACTCGGGGACATCTAAGGTCTACAACAAACCACTAGGAACATGATGCTCAACTTTCACTTGCTGGAACACTAGGCACCTTGCCACAAACTCCGCCACTGTACACTTCATCCTGGTGTAATAGAACTATTTCTTCAAGCCCTTGTAGATATTGTAAAATCTTGGGTGTACCCCAAGGGTTGATCTATGTAACTCATGGAGAACTTTCTCGCATATTGTCACTTTAACAAAAAACATCCCACCAAACAACATATGATTTCGACCATCCTCTAAACATCCCTCTCGAGCATCACCATAGTCAAAGTGATAACACATCACCTACACCTCTGAGTCTCCCCACTGAGAATCCTCCACCTTCTGTCTCAGAGATGCCTATACTTTCATCTAAAACATATAGCTTCTACCTTCATCCAATCCCGCCTATAAGTGTAAGGAAGACAACTCCTCCATTTCTCTCTAAGTGTCCTCAGATTCATGAACTACCTCCCTCTATTATATCCTTATCAAGTTATCATCCACAAAACTTCCCTTCCCTGAGGTGTAGGAGAATTAAAAATCTTAATCCAAGAGAAACTCCATCCACCTCCACTTTTGTGGGTTCAAATCTCACTATAAAAAGATGTACCTCATGCTCTTGTGATCTGTGAAGAAAACAAAGCGCTCCCCAATGAGGTAATTTCACAACAAAATTTGTGCCAACATGACTGTTGCAAGTTCCAAATCATTGGTGGTACAATAACATTCATGGGGACATAACTTCAAAGACCCACTAGAGATCACTCCCCATTACTGCATCAACACACACACCAATCCTGGATGAGAAACATCGCAAAAAACCCGAAACATCACCCCTTCCTTTAGAAGCCTGAGTACTGGAGAACTAACCAACTTCCCCTTTAGATAGCAGAAATTTTCTCAGCACTGCTTGATCAACACAAAATCTTGGCCCTTTCTAGTCAAAGCTATCAACATAGCTTCTACCAAAGAGAAATCAAGTATGAATCTTTGATAGTATCTTACTAGACTTAGAAAACTACAAACCTATACCACATTCTTTGGTTATTCCCACGAAACGACTGCCTCAACCATTGAAAATACCATTGATACACCCTGTTGAGACATGACATGTCTAAGGAAGTGGACCTCATATGTCCAAATATTACACTTGGATAACTTTCTATAGAGTTGGTGGTGCCGAAGAACCTCTATGACAGTCTTGAGATGATCGATATGCTTCTCCTCTGACTTCGAGTAGATTATGATGTCATCAAGGAATACAATGATTAACTTGTTTAGAAACACACATAAAAAAGGTCATGATCCCCATGAACACGGTTAGTTCATTCATAACACTGAATGGAATAAATATGAACTCAAAGTACCCATACTCACACCGGAAATCAGTCCTTGGGAAGTAACCCTCCTTTACCCTCAACTAGTGATATCCTAGCCTCATATCGATCTTGTAAAACCAACTCGCTCCCCTTAGCTAGTTGAAAAGATCATCTATTGTTGGGAGAGGGTAATAATTATTGACCATTACCTGATTTTGTCTTTGGTAGTCTATGCACAACCTCATACCACCATTTTACTTCTTCATAAACAAGACATGATCACCCCCTGATGACACACTAGGTCACAGGAAACCCTTCTTCATCAGATCATCAATCTGAAGATGCAACTCCCGTAACTTAGAAGGCACTATCTGATAATGATACATTGAAATTTGTATAGCATCAAGTTGTAATTCTATCCCAAACTCAACGTCACATCGAGGGGGTAGAGTGACAACCTCCTTGGGGAAAAAATCCAAAAACTCTCTCACCACTCTAGAAACCTACACTATCTCAACATCCATTGATCTAACTAATTGCTTGGCTAACAAGGAAAGAAGAGGCTTCACATACCGACATCGTATCTGAAGACTCTACATGGCAACAAAATCCACATGTTGTCCTTCCATTTTTGAAAATATGACTCTTCTCCATAATTAGTCGATAAAATCAATACTAGAGTTCAACCACTTGATACCAAGGATTATATCGTATGGCTGAATCTGTAGCAGAAATAGATCCCCACTGGACTGATGTGGACGCAACATCAGTCTACACCCCAGAAAAAGATAAAAAAAACTAGTCTGACCTCTGACTGGTGTACTCAACACCAACGATATGGAAAGTATCTATATGTATAGTCTAATGGAATGGGATAGATTCATTGTAACTAAGGTGTGAGAAGCTCTTGAATCAAACAAGGAACAAGAAAGCAGACTAAACAAATTGATTGTACCTCGAATGATCTTCGTCCCCACTGGAACTACTTATTCTAAGGTGTGTAACTACCCATGCCCAGTTCCTATCCCCCATAACTATCGTATTCCTCCACGAAAATTCCCTGGTCAAGGTCCCTAAGGTGAAGCCTTTGGTCTTCCTCCTCTTACACCATCTTACCTTGGTGGAGCATGGTCCTGCTATCCCTGTTGATGGAAAGTCTTGGCTATAAAAAGCTGCTGATGTGGGTATTGAACCTACCCTCCTCCAACATACTGAGCTTGAGTCTTCAACTGCCCCTAGAAGTGCCCACGACCTCCATAAGAAAAACACATCAACCCCAGAACCATGGGAAAATGGTGAGGACTAGAGGGTTGAAATGGAAACTGCTGGTGTCAACTCCCCACGGGCCGAAACCAAGAAAACCCTAACACCAAAGACTTGTTACTAACGAAATTCCTCTTCAAAGAGCATAAATTTCTTCCCTCTTGTAGCATAAATCCTTGTGAGTGAATCCTTTCTACCACATCCTCCTCTTCTGGACCTCTAATTATGTCGATTGAGTGAAGGGAGTAACCACATACTGAAGAGAAGGAAAAAGTGTATCCTCTAAGTTCCATGCCTAAGACTCCTCATCCAAAAAGAGATCTCGAGAAGAGTATAGTAGATCATTTAACTTGACCCCCAATTCCCTCACTGACGTACTCCCCTACTGGAGGGAGAGTAGCTATTGCCTCTTTTGAGATTTCATCATGAAAGAAAGGAATTACTCCCAGAACTCCTTCTCAAAGTCATCCCATAGAACATTAGTCTCCTTTCTCTCCTCGAGGTAAAGATTCCACCATAAACACGCTGATCCCCTCATCTAGATCACCACTAGAGGAACCTAGTCCTCCATCGAAGCCCAAATCAATATGAAAGTGATCACCATCTCTCTAAGCCAACTCTGTCTCCATATCCAAGACACAACCTTCATATTTTCCTAGAGTCTATCTCTGTAAATCACAAAGTATGTTTTTCCGCTGATCATCCTACTCCACTGGTCAACTGGGCTAGCTTGATGACCCGCCACTCCTCATACCATATGCGACCGACATTCGGGAGCCCTAACTGAAACGAAAACAAGGAAATCATAAGACTAGGTAGTGTATAATTTGTTTATGTTTCATTTTAACTTATTTTTTATTTTAATTTCCTTAAAATTCCCAAAAAAATAATAAAAAAAGTAATCATGATTCTTGTACCATTCCTCAGGTATCTACCCCAAAAATTGTGTAACCACACTTGGTCATTAAGTAAGATCACAGTCCTTGCATCGGATCACAGGGGCCCCATAGATCCTATATCCTAGATGGTATTTTCTGGCCTATGTCACACACCAAGATCATCTAACACTATTTCCATGCCAACCCATGCAATCCATACTATTCTTAAATATAAAATCCATCCTATCTCACAACCATAACCTCTAATACCATTCTATCATGACCCAAATTCTTCAATATAAGGGAAGGGATGGAAAGATGCTGAGACCTTCCTTTCTCATGATGAAGGAGAGATAATAACCCCCATGTCTTTCCTCCAGTAGGCCCCATGGTGTCAACCAACACCCAGGGTAGGTAAACTTTCACATAAAATGGGAGGAATTATCCATTTTAATGTAAACAGGATCTGAAGATAATATTAATCCACCTCAAATAGTTCTAAAATAGACATATATAAAGAAACCAAAAATTCTCCCTACATGCATATGTAAAATAAAACTACTAGAAATGAAAGAAAATTAAAAAGTACCAAAATAAAACTAAGAAGTGACATAAAAACCATCCCCAACATATGAGCTAGTAAGATACATCATGGTCTACGTAATCTCCCTAGAAACCTGAATATAATTTTATATATTTAGGGTGATCATACAAGTATAATCAGCAAGGAAAAATAAAAGTCACCCATGCACAAGTGGGAGAGGAATACTAATTCCCCAGTGAGAAAACAACAGAGACACCCAAAGGACCTAATTAGGTATACTATCCACCCCAACTGTACCAAGGAATTTTCACCAAATAACACAAGTCAAGTAATGTAAAATAACATGCACATTGATATTTGGGTACCCCACACCACTTCCCACTGGTTAATTGGAATATCCTAACACATCTACCTCTTCTAAAATCCCCACTATCACTACCTTCCCACACACACCTGGGCCACAAACCACAACACATTCCAACCCATAGAAACCTGAGACTCACACATACAACACCCTACCTAAAAATAGCTGGGCCTCGTCCCAAAGACACTTGGGAAAAAAAACACCTATTACACAATTAGTACCATAGATATGGTAACAAACATCAAGTGATTACAACCTGATTGAATAGTCTTGGGTGGTAAATGCCTAGAACTGGTAGAAGAGAAGATCCAATAACCAACCATCCATCCTCCCACTGGGATGTTGGGAAAGAAACCCTCCCCCATAGTGATGGGGGTGTTTGTCACATAGTTCTCAACACGGGTGGGGGTGTATAGAAAAAAGGAGAAAAAAGTATAAATATATAGGTAACAAACACTCATCCCATCCTACTGGATTCCAAAGATACAACCATACCACACATAAAAATTTCCCTTTCTGCTAACCCTACATGCACAAATACAACCAAAAAATCAAACCACACTTTTCATTTAACCTATTGTAATTATTCATTATAAATCCATTTATTTATTTATTTATTCCCTATTCAGGCAACTAATAAGAACAACAGAAACAAACATCTTGCAGTCCCACTGGATAATAAGTCCATCCATTCCATAGTCAATCAAACTCTCAAACTGAGATACCAACAAAACACTCGTACCACCACATACACGATGCCCACAACATCCACCACTAAACCACAACCCCTCTGCACACACACACTAATCCAACTCACAGAACCAACTCCTCTATCCATTCTTATATCTACAATTATTCTCCCAACATCAGCACCACAAAACCCCAACAAGTCAAAGAACCAAACAAAACACAAAACATAGAAACACATATCATATAGGAAGTATTTGAATTTTTTAAACACTATTCCTTAATTCTACTTTGATAAACAGGGATGATCACACAAGGGTTTTCATCCTGGGGTATCCATTTCATTTAACTGGGTATATATGATTAATCATATTGATATTTACACCAATTATTCACAAGGAAACAACAATAGTTATAAAGAGTCATCCATGCATAGACAAAGATCACCAATGGCCACGATTCTAAGAATCCATATGGCCACACCAACTCACCTCTTCAACAAAGATAACAAAAAAAAATAGACGATCAACATCAATCCACTCCCATCCCATTAACAAGTTCATATTAGCATTTTTATTTGTTAGACTATTGGATTCAATAGTTTTTAAAAAGTAATATTACTACACCCATTACACATGATGAAAAAATTAGATGGGAGATGATGGAAATACTTATATAGAACAATAGTATATCACAACTCCTCTTTGCAAAAAAAAATAGAGGGGCAGACAAGCAATGAGAAGGGATCAAAGAGGAAACTTGGTCAATGGATACGAAACAACAGAAGGATCTTTGGAGAGGGAAGGACCTAGGCCTTCTAACGGGAAATAGAAAAACATAGGGAAAAAGAAGAACTCAGTTCTAGGAAGATCTAGATCTAATATCCACGGGATGAGAAGAGGTTTCAAAGGCATTAATGTGGGATCATTGTTAAGATTAAACAATTTGAATACCTCAATGTCCCCATAGAATTATGATATTAAAGATATAATTAATATCCTTTTAAAGTCTCTTATAAATTACAAAACAAGCTTATAAGCTCAACTTATGTCAAATAAAATGTAAGAGGGGTGAAACTAGAAAACTAGGAAAAACTAGAAATGGTTCATGGATGGTTGAGTCATCGACACTGACAGTGAGTTACCAATGGATTAGGCACTGAAAAAAATCCACTGATTCGAAGACATTGATGTGACCTACCAATGTTAAACTCACTAATTCCTTGATTCACCAAAACCGACTCCCTGAATCACTGATAATGACGCCCAAACTCACCGACACTGACACCCTTACTCATCGACACCGACACCCTGGATCACCAACAACGATGCCCTGACTCACTGACCTATAAGCCCTAACTCCCAAACACTTATGCCCAGACTCACCGTAAATGATGCCTTGAATCATTGACACTGATCCCCTAACTCACCAACACCGATGCCCTGACTCACCAACACTGACGGCCTAAGTCACCAACATCGACACCCATAATAACCAATAGAACAAAAATAGGAAAACTAGAAAACTCTAGAAATGAGCTACCATTTTCTTCAAAAACACCCCGAACACTAGATTTTGAGAATTTAATGGGCCACATATGTCTACCCCATTACATTTTTCCTTATCAACTCATCTCTGAAACATTAATCATTGCATTTTATTTTTTATGCTCATCATCTACCTCTTTTAGAAATGCACCCATATTTCTTAATATAATCTAAGTAATAGTCATCTATGTGATGACTACTGCTCAGAGTAGTAAAAGAAACATAAAAGATATGGGGGATGAGTCTCAAGAAACAAATATCAATAATAAGTATTTGAGAGATGAAGTTTATGGGGATTATAGTTGTACTTTATTTTGTTCTCTAAAAATGGTAATGCCTCCCATTTTTGAGAATTATATAATTGGAGATAGTTATTAACTATTGGCCAATTTATGGTGATATTTAGGCAGGAATAAATGTTCTTGTCTATGATTCAAGGGGTATCAGTAGGGACATGATATGATATATGAATAATTGGGTCCTCTATGAATTATATTTTTATAGGAGAAATCCTTATTTTAATACTTTCAATCCACTCACCAAGACAAGTCATACCTCTATTAAAATGATTCATCAATTCTTTATTAAATCCCCTAAATAAATTAAAATATAATATAGGTAATTAAGTTTAAATAAGAAACCCAAATATAATAAAAAAATTAGGAACTCTTATTCCATCAACTAGATGATATAAAAATGCATTGATAGAAAATTTTAAAAAATGAAGAGTTATTTCATATACATGGATAGAAATGAAAAATTAGTAGAGCATGAACCAATACATATAGATCTAAAATGATGAATATATAAAAATAATTTCCAATAATTAGTACAATATATAAATAGTTTTATAACCTCCATTATATTTTTTTGAAACAAATCATGTAAGAACCTAATAAATTATTACATTTAATATTAATGGTATATCAAATATGTTAAGACATATCAAAATCATAATTTCAATGAAAAATAAATTATGAATGGAAAAAATAGTTTTATGGAAAGAATATACCTAATAATGATAATGTTTTTAAAAATATAAAAATTATTAGTTGATAAATTGATTCAAGAATTATGTATAGATATTTTGAAAACAAGAATTATTTTATAGAAAATAGGGAGTGGGCTTTATAATAAAATTTGATTTTCATGCCCATTATGGGTTCTATGGTGGTTTTTGGAGCATAGTTTAAAATTTTAGTCATAATGATATAAATAACACTAATTATGGAAGATATAGAGGTTTAAGTTAATGGGGAGATGATCTAATCTTACAAAAATATTTTTGAAGTGAGAAGAATCATAATATTCAAAATTGAATAATGAATTTCAACCATTTAATGGACTCTATTGAACATGTGAAATATTAAAAAGTTAAATGAAGATTGTATGAATTTTCTAAAAACCTAGATGGACCTGAATATATAATTAAAAATGTGTTTTATTAAAAAGAATAGAAAGTAAGAGGAATTTATTAATGATGTCACAGAAAATGGTTTGAAAATAAAATATCCTTTCATATGAGATATTGGTTGCTAATCTCACATGAATGGTGAATTGATGTAGTTAAAGATTATTGAAATGTTCAAAGGGTACTTATTATTCTAGAAATTGTGGATATATTAAGTAAATTATTCTCATTTAAAATATGTTGGAAATAAAATTCAATATTAAAGAATGATCAATTTTATATTGATTAAAGTAAAACATATATAGTGTTTATTAGACGTGTCATGAATAAAATGAAGTTATTTTTAAGAAGTATCAATGAGCGGGTTATCATTTCAAAGATGGATATAATTTTACAAAGATATAGAAAACTAACCAAAAAGTGTTCTAATTTGGGGTAGGTAAGAATTTATGATAATTGTTTTTGAATGAGGAAATTGATTTTTGGTAGTGAAAATATGATCATATTAGATAATGAGACATTTAAATACTATCTTAAAAAGGTGATTTGAGATGCTTTAATGATAAAAAGATAAGATTGATATATATTTTTCACTAATTAGAATGCAGATATTGTTAATAATTAAAATAATAAATCAAAGATGTAAATAAAATAACTCTTGGAGTTTATTTACTATGATATATGTGGAGCCTAAAAGTATAAATAAATAAATTGTGATATTTTTTTAATTTCACCAATTTATAAAAATACATAGATCATATTTATTATGTTTTATTCATATATATATATATATATATATATATATTGTATGATCATGACCTTTTCTAGAGACATATCCAGATCGTTAACAGGTACCATTTTGTCTAATTTTGAGTAATTTTCATTTGGGTCTTACTTTGGGGTGTGTTTGGGTAAAATTTGATAAAAAAATAAAATAAAGAGAGAAGTGGATGGTTAACGCATGATTTTCCCAAACTATGTGCCCTGACCCATCAAACCATGCAACCCTAGACGACAGGGATTAACAAGGCTGACGTATGGTTTGTCAAACCATGGACACTCTTAGGAGAAACCATGCACCCCCTATAAGATGTGCATGATTAGGTTCATAGTTAGTGTAAATCATGAGACTAGAGCAGCAAACCATGAGAATGGGATTTTAATCCCCTAAAAATTATTTAAAAAATTCATGTACCCCTGTATTTGACCCCCAAATGCCCTAGATCAACCCATAATCATTTTAATTTAATTTGAGAGCTTCCAAGAGGTAATTAAAGGCCATAAGACCTCTATTCTTGGTTATTCAGAGCATGGTTGGTAGATTTATATCTCTTTGGGTTTGTGGTTTATTCTCGATTGATCCCCCGATCTTTTACCATTCTTTTTGTGGGTTGTATCATATATATTTTTGGATATAGATCTATATTTGTGGAATCAATATCTAGGCTTGTGGATATAGATATAGATATAAATATATCATGATTTTTTCAATATTAGATGTTGGTTTTAGATTCATATCTCACCCTACATCATTATTCTGCTCAAATTGGTGATTTCGGTTGGATGATTGTTCGTTAATGAATTAAGGTAGGTGGTCTATATTTCAAATCCCATAGTCTTGATTCCAATAATGTGTATGTAATTATAGAATTTATATTATATGTTTAGCAATTTATTTTGTAAAAGAATTAATAAATTTTGTGAATTAATTAATTAAGGGAAAGGTAAAATTGGGATATAGGGATTGTAGATCATGAATAATTAATTTTTGAATTAATCATTAGGTAATTGAGATTGCTGATTTAGGGATAATTAATGGTTGAGTTAATTATCAGAATATTGAATTTTTTTGACATAATTAATATATGAATTAGTTACGGGATATTGATATTGTGAATTTGGATAATTTATTGTTGAATTTATTTTGGGTTAGTGATTAATTAATTATTGAGTTAATTAAAGGGATTGTTGTGCTTAATTGATTAGGTAATTAATTATGGGGAATTATGTGAGGACTAATTATTTAATTATCAATGAGATTGAAATGGTTAATTAATTGGTGAACTTATTAATGGGATGGATATGATTTACTAAATATTAAATTATTAATGAAATTTATGTTTATAATTAATAGTTGAATTAATTATGTGTTTATAAATGATAACATGGTCATTCTATAATGAAATTATGAATGATTCCATGGTCATTAAAATATATAAAGTATGAATGGGAATAAGGCCATTCAATTGTATAAAGTGTGAATGGTAACATGGGCATTAAATTATGAACTAAATAATGGTAATATGGTCATTCAATTGTATAAAGTTTTAATAAAAACATGTGAATTCAAGTATTAATTAAAGAATTGTAACATGGTCATTCAATTTTATAAATTATGAAGAGTAACATGGGAATTAATGTACGATTTAAAGAACTGTAATAGAGGAATTTTGAGATATGATATCACATGGGAATAGTTCAGACTCCAACACGAGCTAAACTTGGTTTTGTCACGACTTGTCCCATGGGGCCCATTCTGTGACTACCCCAAGCCCACCTTCCATAGGCCAGAGGCTAGTGACAAGAACCGAAAGGGGTATTCCCTATAATTGAGAAGAAATTGCCTTTATAACCTGTAAACACATGCAACCACGCACACAACAAGATATGAACACAAGTCAACTGTATAGAAATAAGTGCGTTGAAAGTAAAAAGGGTTAGGAATACAAGCCCAATAGTAATGGTACAAGTACAACTGAAATACAATAAAAATGAAGAAAAAGAAAGGCAGCTACTGGGATATCCTATGAGGTTCCTACCGGAAGGGTAGGTACAGATCTCCCCCTCTGCACTCCACATTGGCCTATCTCCTCTACGTAGCATCACACCATATGGTCCACCTCTAGGCCCCGTATAGCCCTGGTACCCTCAGCATCGATCAGCACTGTCTGTCGTGTGCAATAAACAAAACAAGGTTCATGTATAGCCCATGTAGGGGTGAGTATAACAATACTCAGTAGGGAACCTGCGACCGTCAAGGTCTCACAAAATCTACAAAGGATAAACCACAAAGTATGTAAACCAGTGACAACCCTACTTTGGTATATTCACATACATATACATAAGATATCAAGTATACCAATCTCAATCATGAGGAAAGATAGAGTCCATCTCAAAATCCCAGCTCAACTATTCCACAAAGGAAGGAATACCACAAAGTTAAGTATCACAGAGGTATGCCACACAGAAGAATACCACAAAGGTACTGACTCAGCTCACACAAGGTATAACTTTGGTACAAAATTTCAAATGATTAGATGTAACTACTGAATCATCTTACTCTATTAATAGGCATTGCTGCTGACCCACACAGGTGTGCTCAGTGCTGACCCACATATGATCTCTAGCTACTAACCCATATTGGATCTATAGGTGCTGACCCACACAGGATCACTCAGTGCTGACCCACACAAGATGGCTCGGTTCTGACCCACACAGGATCGCTCGGGGATGACCCACACGGGATCGCTAGGTGCTGACCCACACAGGATTGCTTGGTGCTAACCCACATAGTATTTCTTGGTGCTGACCCACCCAAGATCGCTCGGTTCTGACCCACACAGGATCGCTCGGTGCTGACCAGCATAGGATCGCTAGGTGCTAACCCTCACAAGATCGCTCTGTATTGACCCACAGAGGATCTTTGGGTGCTGACCCACAGAGAATCATGCGGTGCTGACCCATAGATGATCGCTCGGTGCTAACCCACATAGGATCACTATTCATTCTTCACGTCACAGCCAGCTGCTGTGTTCCCGCATTAAGTTTTCTCGTCTCTGGGTGGGTCTGATACTCAAGCCACTGGTCGATACTCCAACTGCCACGAAGTCCAACGATAATGTATCCAAAGGACAACCACATCATAGGGGTCTCAACTCAATAGACAGCGTGTCAATTGGACGCCCGGTCTGTAAATTATTACCCTTTCAATCCTAAGGTCTCGGTTGGATTTGTGCTCGATCCAACCCGACCGTATCCCAACTTTATCCAAATCTCAAGTGGGGTATTCCAAAGGGACTTTATCCCTACAAGGTTTAAAAAGACATTGACGATTTTTCAAACAGATGCCTGGTGCTAAATATATGGCCGATAGAGCATAAAACTCGTAGTTGGTCCGTGTCCGATCTGACCTGGCCCGACCCGAGCTCAGCCGACCTAACCCGATTTGGGTCGACCCGGACTGCTAGGTCCAGCCCGGCCCGTCAGGTCCGGCCTAGCCCACGCTGGGAGGTTCGGGGGTCATGGAGTAGCGTGAGGCTGTGAGGGAGATGAGGAGGTGGGGGCCACAAGGCAGTGAGGCCACGACGGGCCGCGAGGCTGCGGGACGATGAGGTCGCGGGGGGCGCGAGACGGCGAAGGTCGCTGGAGCCACGGGGGGCTGCAGGGAGGCGAGGCTGCTGGGGATGTGGAGGTCCGTTGGCGGCGAGACCGCGGGGGCTGTGATGTCCCGAGGCGGCGAGGCCGCGGGGGTTGTGGACGGTGACGTCGCTGGGGCCGTGGAGGGCTGTGGGGCAGCGAGGCCATGGGCTCAACGGAGGGCCCCAGTGTGGCGAGGTTGCGGAGGCTGTTGGGAAGTGTGAGACTGCAGGGCGGTGGAGGATGCAGATGGTGTGAGGCCACGAGTCGGCAGAGGCCGCAGTCAGCCCGAGGCCATGGGGCGGCGGAGGCTACGGGCGGTAGAGGCCGCGGTGGCCGCAGGGTGGCACCGGTGCGTCGTCACCATCATTGTGGCTGGCGGTGGTGCTGACCACCGTTCTCGTGCCCCACCGAGTTTGGTTTCCTTCCTCCTCCACCACGAAGAACACAACAATATTGAAGAACAGAGGAGGGGTCGGGCCATGTTTGTCTGGCCCACACCCTCTGCGTTAGAGCATTATCAAGTGGCTCAACAAAAACCTTTAATGAAGAATGTCAAACTCTAAAATCCAGAACAATGATTATTCTAAACCCACAGAAAAAAAATCATCCATATATCAACTAGTTAGAGAGTTGATCTGTGTTCTTTGTTTAGAAGGGAAGAACATGGGAATCCATAATCACACATAATAAAAACCCTACCTCGTAGATTTGTTGATGGAGGTTGTGAGGATGAAGATGATGTCATTGGGGATAGACGGACCTTGGTGATGTTGGCATTTCCTCAATCATCGGTTCGTTGTTGTTGAAGACATTCCCCATTGGAGAAAGCATTTTTCATTGTGGAGCGTGATCTTCATTGGAGAGCATGTTCTTTTTTGGAGAGAATAATCCTCCAATAGTTCTCTACTCCCAATTCCACCAAAATGTGGAATAACCACCTTTTTATTTTAAGTTTATCAAAATAAATTAATTTGGCACAACAAAGTTGGCATAATTAATGTACTGCATTGACACCATTAATTAGCTCATTTAATTAGCCCAATTAAATAGACTTGTGCTGGCATAATTAATGTTAGAGGAGTTGATAGGTTTCCTCACATTAAAGGGGTTCGAGTGGTCCCCACCCATAAATTAAAATTGGGGGTTTTAGGTTCGGTGGTCCCTACCTCTTAACACTCAAATGGGAGGTTTAGTTTTGGTGGTCCCCACCTATTAACATCCACATGGGAGTTTTAGAAGAAACAAAATGTTACACAATTTTATTTTATTTCATTATTTCACAAATAAGTGAAAATATAACTTCCACTATCAACCAACTACGGTCGGGGTGAGGGTCTCCTTAAGCATCTACCAGGGCTGTGAGTTCAACGGTGCCCTCAGATTTCAATTCTGAGCACCAGTTTAAGATTTAGAAAAACCCATTTGCACGTTTACTGAATGTACCCAAAAAAAAGTTCAGAAATTCATTATGGGAACTATGGGCATTAGAATCATGCGCCATTAATTTTAGCAGACCTGTAAAATTCCCATATAATTAAAAAAATATACATGGAATTTTTCGAGTCTTTACATTCTCCCCACCTCAGGGCTTTACATCCCCATAAGCCACGTCTCAAAACTAGGAAAACAAGTGGGGTACTGAGCACGTATCTGAGCCTCCCACTCCCATGTAATCTCCTGGATGTTCCCGTGATACCAACGAACGCGCACCAGAGGTATCGACTACCCCCAAAAGAACCTCTCTTCTGGATCATCAATCCCTACTGGAACCTCCATAAAAGTCTCCCCATCATCAATGTCCAGCTCACCGTGGTCGATGATGTGATAAGGTTCATGCACGTATCTCCTCAACTGAGATACGTGTAAGAAGTCGTGAACTCTGTCCAATTGAGGTGGAAGATCTAAGCAGTAAGCCACCTCTCTAACATTGTTGAGGACCTGGAAAGGTCCGATGAAGCTCAGAGATAACTTTACAACTTGGCCAAATCTCCATAAACCTCATCGGGGTGAGACCCGTAGAAAGACATGGTTTCCATCCTCAAATTCCAGAGGTCTCTGTCTCCTATGGGTATAAGACTTCTACCTGGTCTGTGTAGTCTTCATCCACTTCTAGATGATCTGCACTTTCTCTGTTGTAGCCCATACCATCTCTGGTCCAACAAGTGTTGACTCCCCTGGGTCAGTCCATCACAAAGGTGATCTGCAAGTTCGCTCGTACAACGCCTGAAAAGGTTCCATCGCAATGGTGGAGTGATCGATACTTTTGTATGCAAACCCCTCCCAGGGAAATTGATCCTCCCAAATGCGACCTAAGTCAAGGACGTAAGCACGCAACATGTCCTCGTGGGTCTGAATGGTCCTCTTAGTCTGGACATTCTTCGAAGGATGGAAGGTTGTGCTCAAATGAAGATGCATTTCGAAAGCCTCCTATAACCCCTTCCATAGCTGGGAAGTAAAACATGCATCACGATCAGAGAAAATTGTCGAGGTTACTCCATGTAGCCGTATAATATTCTGTAAAAAAAGGCGTCCCAAACTCTCTATTGAACCCTGCTCTCTGATCAGTAGAAAGTGGACCAACTTGGTGAGTTTTTTGACAATCACCCAGATATAATCATGACCTCTAGATGTACATGGAAGTCCTGTAACGTAGTCCATGGATATCCCATCCCACTTCCCCTCTGGGATCTCTAAAGGCTGAACCAAGCCTACTGGTACCGGATGCTCCGCCTTCACTTGCTGACAAGTGAGGAACCGAGAGACTAAATCTGCTACTACTTTCTTCATTCCTATCCACTAGTGCTATCGTCAAAGATCCTAGTACATATTCTCCACTCTTGGATGTACCTCTAGAGGGGACTTATAAAGCTCCCTCAACACTTCCTCCTGAAGCGCCACTGGTACCATGGTACATCCTCTGAAGAGGATGTCATGCTCCCTACCTTCAGAAATCCATCATTTTCCTGCTCTTAGTATGTCTGATCATGTCGAGCCTCACAGTCAGTGTCCCCACACTACACCTCCCTGACTTTCTAAAGAAGTGGGTGACTGAATATAAGAGAATGAAAAGAGGCTGCTCTATATCGATCCAGAAAGGATATATCCAAAGCGGCCTACTACTCCATCGCCTTACCTAGCAGCTGTATACCAAACCTCCTACTGAGTGCATCTAATACAATGTTCCCCTTACCAGGAGTATAGACTATCTCGAAGTCATAGTCTTGGAGGAACTCAAGCCAACGTCATTGTCTTAGGTTTAGGTTCTTCTGATAGAATATATACCTAAGACTCTTATGATCAGAGTACACTGTAAAACATTCACCCATCAAGTAATGTCACCACATCTTCAAGGCGAAGACTACTACTAGTAACTCTAGGTCATGGGTGGCATAGTTCTGCTCATGTTGTCTCAGCTTCTGAGAACCATATGCGATCACTGCTTGCTCCTCCATCAAGACACATCCGAGTCTAGTCCCTGATGCATCGTAGTATACTACATACCCTATGCCCTCCTCCGAAAGCCTCAAGATGGGGCACTAGTTAGCCTCTTCCTATGTTCCTAAAAACTCTGTTGCCATCTCTCCAACCACACGAAGGGTTTCCCCTTCTTCCTCAACACTGATAAAGGTGTGACAACTCTGAAGAAAGTTGGCACAAATCTCCATTAGTACCTAGCCAAAGCAGACGTCCCTCTCCCTTCAGGGAGGTATTCATGGAAACATCTTTTGAAAAGATGTCCCCATGCTATGCCACTCTAGTCTGGAACTAAAAAATCCAAACTCCTATTCATGATTTTATCCTATACTTCCCGGGTTTTCTTTTTCGCAGAACAAGGAAAACCCATTCAAATGGTTTAGGTAAACCACAACCTTTTTACCTAATAAATTCAATCTAATAATGTACTGTGGATGTCCAGTCCATACCCAAACTAACGTCATAAGGCCTCGACACTACCACCTAGAGGTTCCAACCAAAACTCTCTCCTCAAGGGTCAGATGACATCATCGGTGTAAGTGTGATTATCACGTCTCCTCCCAAAGGTATCTCCAGATGTGAGGGTCAAATCAACGGTTTAACCGAAAACTCTAGGTCTTGGACAAGATTCTTATAAGGAAATAATGATTGGTACCTATGTCTATTGATACAGAATCTAGTAGTAGACACAGACCGTACCTCTAATCATTTATAGAGCCCTTTTGTCGCAATCCTTGATCGCATGTAACTACTCTCTTCCCCTGTCCTATAGCTCCCTGAGCCTGGTGGGGTCCACAAAAAGGGGTGGTTGTGACATGTCGAAAAGTAAACCACCTCATGCTACTCTCCTAGCTCTTCTTCCACATCTACAGCCCTACAGTTTCATCTGTCCCTCACACTTCTTCTTCTCGAAACATTTTTACATGCCCAAGTCTCTGAGACTGGTTCCAGTTTTCTGCTTTCCCACTATTAACATTCACTGGTTGTATCTACTCAACCAAAGAATATTCAACCGAAAAGGTTTTCTCCATTAACCAAACATTGGTGGGAATGCATAGAAAAATAGTGTTTGCTCGGATGTCCCTAAAGACACTTCGCTCAGAATTCCTAGCCCAGAAGCACTGATCAGATCATTTTCATCGAGTACTACGAAAGGTCGGTACACCTCGATGAATACCCAATTACCGAAATTTCATTATGAAGAAGCTGTATAAGCTCTAGATAACTCTCAACCACCTCATCAAGACAGTCCTCAGCCACCTATGAGTCGGGCTCACCTTGGAACCTGAGGGGTATCTGATGCTGAATCTTGTGTAAGGCACTAAGCCTATATGTGTCCTCTATCGGTACCGCCGGTTGAAACTGCAAACCAACGAGCAATGATATAGATGACACACTACCTGAAGGAACCATATCGGGCCACATTCCAACTATCGAAGCCTCATCACCAAGAATACCTTCGTCACGGTCACTCAGTGGAAAAGACTAGTAGCTAAGATCACTATCTGCTCTACTGTTGTCTCAATTAGGCGGAAAACTCTAGCAACCGCCTCTAGCCCACCCTCACATGCGTGGGAATTTGTCTCTCCACGAAACCTCAGAGACCTCTACTACTAAAACTCGTGCAACACACTCAGTCGGCATGCACCATCCGCCAGTGCGACTGGTGATATCTGCTAGCCAATGGGTGGTGGTGGTGCTGGTACACCACCCAATGGTGCCAACATAGTAAGATGGCCCTTCACCAGAGCCTCGTCACTCGGCGGGCCATCATCGTGTACTCTCTCAGGAATCCTATATGGCTGTCTATGTGATGAAATCCTGATAAGGAACAGGTGCACCATGATCAAAAGTTATATTTGGTGAGCTGACTCAAAGAGTTCACAAAGAAAAATCTTGAAAACACAGACACAATCAGTGTTTTCGTACACTGAGTCGGAAATAAGAAGTCAGGGTCCTAGCGTATGGATACGTCAGCTGCTGCACCAACACTGGGTTCCATAAAATGATAACCACTCTCACTACACTTGAAACTATTTCCATTTAAATAAGAATCAGAGTCCTACTCTCTAAGGTAGAACCGAATCATCTGACACCAATTTGTCACCACCCCGTCCCCTGGGGCCCATGCCGCGACAACCCCAAGCTCTTCTTCTATAGGCTAGGGGCTAGAGACTAGAACCAAAAGGTGTATTCCCTATATCCCGGAAGGAATTACCTTTATAACCTGTAAAAACATGCAATGAAGAACACATCAAGATGAAAACAGAAGTCAACTATATAGAAAAAAGTAAACTAAAAGTAAAAAGGGGTCGGAATACAAGCCCAATAGTAATTGTACAAGTACCACTAAAAAAAATACAACTGAGAAAAAAGAAAGGCAGCTACTGGGCCATCCTCTGAGGTTCCTACTAGAAGGGTAGGTACAAATTGCCTTCTCAACACTCCACGCCCGCCCGTCTCCTCTGTGTAGCGTCACGCCGTATGGTCCACCATCGGGCCCCGTCTAGCCCTGGTACCCTCAGCCTCAATCAGTGATGTCCGTCATCTGCACAAAATACAACAAGGTGCGGGCATAACCCATGTAGGGGTGAGTATAAAGATACTCAGTAGGGACCCCGCGACCCTCAAGGTCTCACAAAATCCACAAATAATAAACCACAAAGTATGTAAACCAGTGAAAACCATACTTAGGTATATGCCCGTACATATACCTATGTTATCAAGTATACCCATCTCAATCATGAGGAAACACATATTCCTACTCAAAATCCCAAAGCTCAACTATTCCATTAAGGAAGGAATAAAATGAAGTTAAGTACCACACATGTACACCACACAGAAGAATGCCACGAAGGTACTCACTCAGCTCACACCAGGTATAACTTAGGTATAAAAGTTCAAATGATTAGATGTAACTACTAAACCATCTTACTCTGTTAATAGGCTCTGATGATGACCCACACAGGATCTCTCAGTGCTGACCCACACAAGATATCTAGATTCTGACCCACATAGGATCTCTAGGTGTTGACCCACACAAGATTGCTCGGTTCTGACCCACACCGGATCGCTCAGTGTTGACCCACACCGAATTGCTCAGTGCTGACCCACACAGGATCAGTAGGTGATAACCCACAGAGTATCACTCTATGCTGACCCACACAAGATCGCTTGGTGCTGACCCACACAGGATTGCTCGGTGCTGACCCACACAGGATTTCTCGGTGATGACCCACACAAGATCGCTAGGTGCTGACCCACACAGGATCATTCGGTGCTGACCCACACAAGATCGCTCTGTTCAGACCCACACAGGATCACTTGGTTCTGACCCACAAAGGATCACTCAGTGCCGAACCACACAGGATCAAAATTTATTCTTTACGTCACAACCAACTACTGGGTTCCCGCACTAAGCTTTCTCGTCTCCAGGAGGGTCCGCTCCTAAAGCCACTTGTTGATACATAGACGTTCTGGAAGTCCCACGAAAATGTATTTTAAAGGACCACCACCTCATAGGGGTCACAATGCAATATACAGTGCATCAATCAGATGCCTGGTCTGTAAGTTATTAGCCTTTTAGTCCTAAGACTCATTTGGATTCGTGCTCAATCCAACTCGACCGTATCCCAAATTTATCCAAATCTCAAGTGGGGTATACCAAAAGGACCATATAACTCCAATGTTTACATAACCTTTGACGATTTGTCAAATGGATGACTGGTGCGAACGTTATGGCCGATAGAGCGGAAAGCTCGTAGCTAGTCTGGGTCCAGTCTGACCCAGCCCAACCCAGCATGGGATGACCCAACCTGGTTTGGGTTGACTTGGACCACTTGGTCTTGTCTGTCTCGTGCTGGGTCTGGCATGGCCCGCACTGAGGGGCGCGAGGCTGTGAGGGTGGCGTGGAAGCCGCGAGGGTGATGACGCCGCGTGGGCCGCGAAGGGTCGCGAGGCGGCGAGGCCATTGGGGACAACGAGGACATGGGATGGCGAGGCCGTGGGGAAATGAAGGTCGTGGAAGCAATGGGCTGGTGAGGCCATGGGGGCCATGGAGGGCCACTGGGCGGAGAGACCATGGGGTGGTGAGGCCACGGATGGCCGCCGGGCAGCAGAGGCCATGGGTGGCGCGGTGGCCGCGAGGCGGTGTCGGTGCGCTGTCTCCTTCGTCGCAGCCAGCGGTGGGGCTAACCACCATTCTTGTTCCCCACCGAGGTTGGTTTCCATCCTCCTCCATTGCAGAGAACACATTAATAATGAAGAATGATGGTGGGTTTGGGCCATTTTGTTTGTCCCTCACCGTCCGCGTTAGAACGATAGCAAGCGAGTTAACAAAAAACTTGAATGAAGAACGTCAAAATATACAACCCCTGACAATTATTATTCCCAAACCCACAGAAAAAGAAATCATCCACAGATCATCTATTTAGAGAGTTCATCCGCATTCTTTGTTTAGAATAGAATAACATGGGAATCCATAATCACACATAATAAAAACCCTACCTCGGAGATTTTTTGACGGTGGTCGCGAGGAAAGAGACGATGTTGTTGGGGATAGACAGAAGTCAGTGATGTCAGCATTTCCTTGACCGTCAATTCATTGTCGTTGAAGTCATTCCCCGTTGGAAAGATCGTTTGTTGTTGGGGAGCACGTTCTTCATTGGGGAATGCGTTCTTCATTGGATAGAATAATCCTCCAATAGTTCTCGTCTCCCAATTCCACCAAAACGTGAAATATCCCACTTGTTAATTTAAGTTTATCAAAATAAATTAAGTTGGAACAACAAAGATGGTATAATTAATGTAATAAATTGGCACCATTATTTATTTCATCTAATTGGCCCAATTAAATGGATTTGTGCTGGAATAATTAAAGTTGGAGGAGTTGAGAGGTTTTCTCTCATTAAAGGGGTTCGAGTGGTCCCCACCCTTAAATTCAAATTAGGGGTTTTAGGTTCGGTGGTCCCCAACTCTTAGCACAAAAATGGAAGGTTTAGTTCTAGTGGTCCCCACCTCTTTACATCCACATAGAAGTTTCGAAAGAAAATAAAATGTTACAAAATTTTATTATATTTTATTCTTTCATGAATAAGTGAAAATCTAACTTCCACCCTTGACCAACTACGGTTGGGGTGAAGGTCTTCTTAAGTGACTACCAGCACTGTGAGTTCAACGGTGCCCTTGGATTTCAATTCTGAGAACCAGTTAAAATTTAAAAAAAAACCCGCTCACACAGTTTCTGAACGTACCCAAAAAAATTCAGAAATTCATTCTGAACACTTAGGGCCTCATAATCATGCGCCATCAATTTTTACTGACTCGTAAGTTTCTCACATAATTAAAAAAATTACATGGAATTTTCCTGATCTTTACAGGTATTGAGATACAAGTGTTTAAGGGAACCTAGGGGTTTATGTGGTTAAATAAATAATTGTCGATAATGTGGAGACTATATATTTATGAATTGTTATTTATTCATTACAAAACTACATACATTGTTATTTGACTACATATTGTTTTTGATTCCATTGGTAGTGGCGCACTGAGTTGTACTCACAACCTACTCGAGTTTACTAATCGATACCCGAATTAAATTCATGGTTGGAGGACAGGATATGGGAAAGGTCTCTGTGTTTAATGCTTGAGTAGTGGTGAAGCATGGATGAGGTAAACAGACGTGGTTTGAGACCCACTTGGGGGTTTTCAATGTATTTATTTTTGAGTTTTCATTTTTAAACATTCCATGTACATTAGCATGGAATATCTGTTGTTCATTTTTGATATTGTATTTCTAGTTTTGGTCATCAGGTGATATTGGAATGATTATAGTTATGGTTATATATTTGATTCTTGTTTATTTATTTTCTGTTGTTGTTTTACTCTAACCAAGATGGATTAGTCTCACCATGACCAACATTATACCCTCACTGCTAGTCAGTAGCCTCTGGGGTATGGGGAGGTGTGCCTAAGGTAATCTGACCGATCTCCTTGGGGCACCAGTGTATGGAACCTTGGGCAGGATGTTACATTGTAGTATCAGGTCCCAATTTTCTTTTTATTTTCTTTTTTCTTACTATTTTGGGAGGGTATACATGAGACTATGAATACTAAAGCCTTGGTTATGAGATTATTCATGGGAGTATCTAACCTACATATAGGAGAGAACCGAGGTACCCATGGTGGGATTGTTGTTATAGCGGTTTTATGTTACATTTGAATATTATTTCACCTTGCGTGATGCACTTGTGGTCAGATGTGATTAATTTTTCTAAGATTTATTGAGTATTAACTTGTATCTTAGTATTGAATTAGGTCTATGTATACATGCATTATTCTAGGAACTCCGGATTATTTAGTGATATACACAATTTTATAAAATCCTAAAAAAATGAGTTATAGGTAAGATATTTAACATGAACTATTTTTACTTATGAAATTAAATTGAAAATGGTTACTCAAATAAAATTTAAAAAGATTTTAAAATGTTGAAATATGAGAATTAATGGGTGTCTAAATGAGAAACTAGAATAATTATAATGTGTTTACCCTTTCTAACCAGGATCTATGTGTAGGACTATTAAGGGTAGTGATAGTGCCTTAGATTTGAATCCATACCATGGTTTTGGGAAAATATTTTTTTTGGATTTTTATGTTTTTCCTCTTAAAAAATATTGTTTTCATTGTGTTATGTTTCATCTAATGTGTGTTTGGAATTGTAGAGAGTGTAACACCATGTTGATTCTTGTTGAGAGGATGACTAGAGGACATGGCTAGGAGCAATCCTCTAGTGGTGGAACTTGAGGCACTGATTATTTCGAGTAAGTAAGGTGGGGATAATTTCTTGGATAACGTCACTCACTTCATGAAGCTTATGGAAGGAGACCCATGGTAGTTTTTGAAAATCCGTTTTGACCTTATGCTGGAGTTTCAATGGAATCACCCTCTGAATTTTACTTTGATGGTGGACCTGAGGGTGATAAGTTTTGGATTGAGTCTATCCTGGCAATACTTTACCATTTGGAGAATCCAATCAAGGAGAGGGTCAATTTTGTATCTTATATGCTATGATGATCAATGAATTATTGGTGGGATGTTCAAGTGTGTACTATATAGGCTGATGGTATGTTATGGAAGGACTTCTTGGAGAAGCTCTTTGATCGCTTCAATCTATAGACACTAAGGCAAGAGAGAGCAGCTGAGTTCAGGAGGTTGAATCAAGAGAGTATGTCTATTATTGAATATATTGGATGATTTATAGACTTGAACTGATTTTCTCCATCATTAGAAGGGGATGAGATAGCTATGACGATGTGTTTTTAGGACGAGCTAAAATTAGAGATTAAGTCCCAAGTTATATTTGATGGAGTTGGTGGTCTAGAACCAACTACTTTGTACTTTATTCATTAAATAAAAACCTTATCACATCTTGATTGATCTTCTGCATGACATGTCATGTGATAATGTCCAAAGGACAGCTGTTGCATTAAAGGGTCGTAGAGGATCCCTGCTATGATGAGAAACCGGAAGTGACATAACACTGTTCTTGAATGTATGTTCTATGGCTGGATGATATTATTTGAGGGACACAAATAATACAGGTCATTAGGGGTGAGGACTCATAAAACTTTGAGGCATCTTCTCATGGTGTACGCCCTTGGTAATATCCCGGAGGATATTATGAGAACGAGACCCGCCAGTAGGAAATCCACATTTCATAGTGTCATTGGATGTTCCTATCTGCGGACGTGTGTATTGGTCCTTAGACTTTAAGATTATTATTAATGGGTATTACAACTCGCGCACTTAGATGTATTGACGAAAACTATGACGACACACTGTTCGCAGTGAGGTAGGATACATTGGGTGCGTCACGAGTAATACCGCATTAATAGATAATGTGAGAAAGGATTTTTCCCTTCCATTCCATAATGGAAGTAGATATCTCAGGCCCTTTGATGGAATTGACATAGCCTAAATAAATAAATGGCCATGGTAAGGTAAGGGCAAGTTCAATTCCGAGAAGTCAAAGAAAGAATAATCAAGAACATGGGTTGATGGCACTAGCATGGAACCCGCATGATTGGAGATATCGAGACAAAGGGATTATATTACATGGTAAGCATTCGTAGGAAGTGACACATCATTGCAACATTAACTTCTTTCTCTATGGATGCCTTGGCATGTTTCTAGACGCTAACCTTGTACTTTAGGTAGGCTCAGCCTAATGCCACCGAGAAAGAGGCCTAGAGGGTCACACACTAAGTGTGTCCATGTATCTCAGTTAAATATTAATTTAACAAGTTAAATAAATATTATTCCCGATTGTGGTTTAATAATTATTTAAGGATGTCTGATCATATTTATTTTGACACTAGTTATTCGAGAGAATATATAGTTGACGAAATAATATATTTATTAGCGAGTAATGCAGTTACATTTATTTAAGAAATAAATAGTCATTACTCAAGGTCTAATAAATGTGGTGGAGAAAAATGGAAAATAAAAGTACACGCCGTGTATATTAAATATACACGCCGTGTAGTTTTATGGAAAACAAGTACACGCCGTGTATTAATTATTACACGCCGTGTAGTTTTTCCAGTTGGGATTTTGAGGATTTAATATTTTTTTATTAAATGATATTTATTATAATCAGTGTGGGCGCATGTCAAGGAATTAATAATTCGACATGGGGGTTTTCAATAAGAGTTAATGAAATAAATAAAATGCGTAACACATTTATTTATTGTCAAAACTCTATTAACCTCAAACCCGATTATAAATATCCTCGCAACCCCAACATTTTAAAGAACCATTGTTGTGCACAACAGATTTGGAAATACTCTCAAGCCAAGAGAGAATTCCCTTTCCACCAAGAACGCCCTCAAGTTACGAGAGCAAGATCCTCCACCGGATCAAGGCGGTCGAAGGCGGACATCGCAAGCGAAGGTTCTTCCGCACTAGCACCTGGAGATCCCTTCGACGACGTCCGGAGATACGTGACACATGCGTGGATCACCGCTAGAGGAATCCTACACTTGGATTCTTCGACGCAACGACGGATCACTGAATCGTGACCGGAGACATCAATGAAGAAAGAATTCCAATGAGGTAATTCTTATGCATTAATTAAATTAATTATAATCAACATATGATGATCCTCCTCAAGGGTTCTGGGACTCTTCTTTTCTTTTCGTTCTTCATACTATTCCGAAGATTTGACGTTTTATATCGTGACAGATCTTGGATTGAACGTTGTATAACGTTAAAATTAAAGTTGGGATAACCCACCAACGCACTTCCGCTGCGCCCAGAACCTACAAGTGGTATCAGAGCAAGTCATATCGTTGATTATAATTATTTAGTTTTTCGTTGGTAATTTGCGCATTTAATAATTAAGTTATTTCAATTCAAGTTTAATAGTTTTGGAAATCTGAATATCGAGATCTATTCCTCCTCCCTCATTTCTCGTTCACCTCATAGAAATGAATTTTTCTTTTAATTTTGATTAAAATAAAATAGAGGAACTCATCCAGATTAGCCAAACGTTTCTGGCCGTATAACACCAGAATACACGGCGTGTATTCGGAAGTACACGCTGTGTAGTGTAGGTTCAATACATTGAATGATCCTCAAAATCAAGTCGTGCATTGGATTCTTTCTAAGAATTTAATACATCATGTGTTAACCAGAAATAGGTGGCACACGGTTTACAAAATACACACCGTGTGGTCCAATGAAAACGACATGTAGTCCCTTCAGGTTAGGGTTGGGTCGTGTACTCCATACATGGCCTGCCCGGCTGGAAACCGTGTAACGCGGAAACTACACGGCATGTGTCCCACTGTACATGCCGTGTACTCCAAAATTTTTTGAAGTACGTTAACACGCCCTGTTCCCATGTGTGTACTTCGGATGGACGGTGACGAAAATTACATGCCGTGTAGTCAGAACTACACGCCGTGTACTCACCCAAATTATACAGATTTATTAAAATTTATTATTATATTATACAGACCCTTGAGACGTGTACCATGGTGCAGGCGTAGAGCTATGACACAACACGTGATAGGTGTTATATATATATGTGTTTAATTTAACATCTTTGTAATAAATGGGAATTCACCGGGTTGCCTCCAAGGTACAAGTTACGTACAAGGATGATTTTAAATGAATTTATTTGTTTAAAATTATGATGTATGAGAATCTCAAGGAAATTCAGAAAAGCTATTCAAGATAAAAGGATTGATTAATTAAAGATAATTAATTGATTCGAGCATGATTTATATTAAACAAGAATGATTAAAGAATTGAATGCTAGTTTTATTTATGTATAAATATCGTTGCATGTATGGATGATCATGAGATAGACCGAGACCTTTGTATGTGAATGGTTTCTTTTAATTAATTTATTTAAATTAAATTTGTTGGCCTGCGAGCCATCTCCTCATTAATATATAGGGCCTACACGACCAATGATTCTTTTATGTAAAAACCCCTTTTACCCCTCACCTGCGTGTGAGATAAATGCATATGTAATGGATGGAGCTCCCAAGCTAGTGGAGGCGGCTCAAGTCAGGAGCCAATGTGAAACCAATCCAAGGAGAAACAAAGGTTGACAGGTGGAAAGTTGTAAACACGAACCTGAAAGGTTCAAGGTGTTTCTCCCCTAGGTCGTGGGTTAGCATATCAACCGCTAGATAAACTAACCAATAGAAAATCTCATGATCATACCATTTATTTTATTTCTGTCAGTTGCATGGTTTATTTATTGTGGGTGTGTTGTCACGATCACACAATTAATGAATTAAATGAGCATGCAAGATGAAACTAAAATAAAACTCGCTTATACGTAAATATTATCTTAGACATGGTTAATCACTTAAGTATATCCCACTTAATAATAACAAGCATGTAATCAAAGATAATAAAATTCTAATTTACGTATAAGGATAAAATCCCTCAAAATAAATATTAAGTCGGCATAGACTTCATTAATCTTGGTTAGAATCGAACCATAGTTCAAAGTCCTTGACCAACCCTAGTTGGGGTGCTGTCAATTATCAGGGAATTATAATTCAAGGTTTTGGGTTGACTTGACTTGGTTCACATCAATGGTTGACTACCACAGCAGGAATTGGTGTGACCAAGAGGCAAAGGTTGAAGAAATCCAAAAAGGATTTTAGGATTGGGGAGTCCACTCAGCGGATCAAGGAGCTGCGAGTTAATGCAGTTGGCATTTGGAATGCCTACCTAAAACCCTTCAAGTTGCTTGACCAACCCTAGTTGGGGTAATGCGAAGGGAAATATGGATCCTTGCCACTAGACTATTCACGCAATAGAATATTCCAAAGTCAATGATGAGGGCTATTGGATTTCGATAAAATAGTGGGAGACTAATAAGTATTAATTTATTTATTTGTCTCAATTTTTTTAATAAAGTACTAAACCTTTTCTCATCTTAATTTGTAGAAAAGACAAGGAAATGACTTCAAAAATATAATTGCACACCATACTCGAAAAAGAAAACCTTCTCACCGACACCAATTTCCAAGAGTGGCAGAGGCGTTTACGCGTCGTCCTTCGCCACAAAAGGAAATTATATGTGCTGGAAGAGCCTATTCCAATTGCGCCTGGGAAAGAGGCTAGTGATGAGGAATTATCTCTCTACATGAAACACATGGATGATGCCACAAATGTCCAGTGTTTCATGCTATCAGCCATGTCTAATGAGCTCTTGAAGCATCATGAAAACATGGATGTGTATAGCATGATGTCTCACCTTAACGATCTCTACCAAGAGAAGGCGAGATAATAGAGGTATGGGATCTCCAATGATTTGTTTACCACAAAGCTTGGAGAGTCTACGCTAGCTGGGCCTCATGTAGTCAAGCTTATTGGCTACATTGAACGCCTGGACATCTTAGAGTTTAAATTCCCAGATGAGTTGCATAGAGATCTCATCCTATTACCACTGCCCAAGACCTTCTCTAGCTTCATTGTCAATTATAACATGAGTGAAAATGAGAAGAGTCTATTGGAGCTTCTGACCTTGATTCTCCAGGTAGATAAGGACACGGGGTGTGACAAACCCACGGTCCTTATGGTGAACAAGAAAAGGAACGACAAGGCAAAGGGGCCAAAGACTTATAAACGGTCTGAAGCCCCCAAGCACCATCTCTCCAAGAAGGGGAAGATCCAGAGGCAGGGCAAGGAACGTGAGGGAGTATGTTTTGCATGTGGAAAGCAGGGCCACTGGAAGAGGAACTGCACCTAGAAGCGTGGGGACGCTAAAGGTGTGTTTGTTATCGAGTGAAATCATTCTATTTCTACACATTGGTTATTATATATAGCTTGTGGGGTTCACATATGTATTCAAATGCAGGAACCAAGTAGATTTAGAAAGATCGCTAGAGGAGAGGTGGATCTTCAAGCTTCCAATGGCATAAGGTTGGCTGCGTTGGCTATTGGTGACTACCACCTCTCATTGCCGACTGGGATGATTTTGGTTTTACATAACTGTTATTATGTGCCTATTGTTACCAAGAACACAATATCTGTATCTTGTTTGGATATGGATGGATTTGTTTTCAAATTTGGAAATAAGGGTTGTCTCTTTTATAAGAACAACATATGTTATGGTATTGAACATTTAAATAATGGTTTGTATGTATTGAATTATGAAAACCAAGTGCTGGAAATCGATAACGAAACAAACTCACATGACTCATACATCACCCAGTTATGGCATCACCGCCTTGGTCATGTGAACGACAAGAGTTTGACAAAGCTCTGTCATGATGGCTATTTAGACTCTACTAAGCTAAAACCACTTGATAGATGTCACGCTTGTTTTCAAGGAAAAATGACCAAGCCGCCTTTTGGTGGACAAGGTGAAAGGGCCACAGAGCTTCTAGGATTGGTACACACAGATGTGTGTGGACCATGTTCAGTAGAAGCTAGAGGTGGATATTAATACTTCATTACTTTTACTGATGATTTGAGTAGATATGACGATGTCTACTTAATGAGGTATAAGTCAGAGTCCTTAGAGAAATTTAAGGAATTCACGAATGAAGTAGAGAATCAGCTTGGTAAGAAGATAAAGAATATTCGATCAGATCGAGCAGGAGAATATCTGAACCAAGAGTTCTTCGATCTTCTACGGGAGTCTGGGATTCTATCTCAACTCACTCTTCCTTATACACCAACGTGGAATGGTGTTAGTGAAATGAGGAACCACACCTTGTTGGACATGGTGAGGTCGACGATGAGTCATGCGGATCTTCCATTATCCTTTTGGAGATATGCATTACAAACTGCAGCATACACATTAAACCAAGTACCAACTAAGGCGGAAAATGGAATTCCATCCGAGTTATGGAATTGAAGGAAACCCACTTTGTCGCAGACACGTGTATGGGGATGCAAGGAATTTGTTAAGGCCTTCTCAGGCAACAAACTAGCACCCCGGGGCATGAAGTGTATCTTTATGGGATATCCTAAGGAAATGAAAATATATTACCTATATAACTCTCAAGACAAGAAAGTGACTATCACCAGACAAGCCGTCTTTCTTGAGAGGGAGCACATCCTCAAGAAGGATAGTGGGAGCAAGATTGACTTCGACAAAGTTGATGCTCCAGATACACTGGAGTTGGTACAGGAAAAAGTTCCACAGGTCCCCAGGGAAGAGGTTCCAGAAACACAAGTTCTGCGTAGGAGCTCAAGAGAGGTAAGGGAACCAGAGAGATTTGGTTTCCTAGTCACTGAGGATTGTGAGTCATTATTGTTGGACAATGATGAACCTCTCTCCTACAAAGAAGCAGTAGAAAGCTCAAAAGTTGCAAGATGGCCAGAAGCTATGAATTCTGAGATGGATTCCATGTATCAGAACCATGTTTGGGTTCTGGTCGATGAGCCAGTTGATGTAAATCCTGTTGGATGCAAATGGGTATTCAAAAGAAACCTGGACATGGAAGGTCAAGTTAGCACCTATAAATCAAGGATAGTGTCTAAAGGATTCAGATATTGTCAAGGAATTGACTATGATGAAACCTTCCCACCAGTTTCCATGTTTAAATCCATAACAGTCATAATTGTCATAGTAGCTTACCATGACTACGAGATTTGGCAGATGTATGTCAAAATAACATTCCTTAATGGGAACCTTTAGGAAGATGTCTATATGACACAACTAGAAGGGTTTGTGACACCAGGTGAAGCCAAACAGGTTTTCAAGTTGCAGAAATCCATTTATGGATTGAAGTAAGTATCCAGGTCATGGAACATTCAATTTTATGAAGCCATAAAGGAATTTGGTTTCATTAAGAACGAATGTGAGCCATGTGTTTATAAGCAGTTTAATGAGAATGTGGTAGTCAACCTAGTGGTATATGTTGATGACATATTTCTTATTGGAAATGACATACCATCCTTATAGTCAGTTAACGACTGATTGAACAAGTGTTTCTCCATGAAGGACTTAGGAGAAACAACCTACATTCTAGGGATCATGATCATTTGTGAAAAATCCAAGAGTCTGCTTGGACTATGTTAGGGTACATACATTGACCAGATACTAAACAGATTTAGTATGGAAAAATCCAAGAGGGGATTGGTTCTAGTGTCACATGGCTTACATCTTTCTGAGAAAATGTGTCCCCAGACACAATAGGAGAAGTATAGGATGAGTAAGATACCATACGCTTCGGCTATCGGATCCATCATGCATGCTATGTTATGTACCGGTCTTGATGTTGCCTATGCACTAAGCATGGTAGGCATATATCAAACAGATCCAGGAGAACAGTGTTGGACTGCTGTTAAGACTATCCTTAAGTATCTGAGAAGAACTAAGGATATGTTCCTGGTGTATAGAGGAGATGGGGAGCTTGTCATCAGAGGGTATTCTAATGCTGGTTTTCAAACAGATCAGAATGATCTGAAGTCGCAATCTGGATATGTTTTCTGTCTCAGTGGAGGAGCTGTGAGATGGAAGAGTTCAAAGAAGCCAGTTGTCGCCGATTCTACAATGGAGTCCGAGTATATAGAGTCTTTTGATGCAGCCAAAGAAGCCGTCTGGATTTAGAACTTTGTCCAGGAGGTTGATGTGGTGCCTAGCAGTAAAGATCCCATTACATTGTATTGTGATAATACTGCAACGGTGGCTCTTGCAAAGGAACCAAGGTCGCATCAACGGACAAAGCACATACTCTGGAAGTATCACCTTTTGAAGTATTTCTATCAAAGGGGTGAAGTTGTAGTGATAAGAGTGTCCACAGAAGAGAACGTGGCAGACCCCATGACTAAAGGACTATCTCAACAGAAAAATGAATATCATGTGAGAGCTAGCGGGTTAAAGGTTGTTAGCAGTTGGCTCTAGTACAAGTGGGAGTCTGTTGGATTTGGTGGTCTAGAACCAACTACTTTGTACTTTATTCATTAAATAAAAACTTTATCACATCTTGATTGTTCTTCTGCATGACATTTCATGTGATAATTTCCTAAGGACAACTGTTGCATTAAAGGGTCGTAGCGGATCCCTGCTATGATGAGAACCCGAAAGTGCCATAACACTGTTCTTGAATGTATGTTCTATGGCCAGATGATATTATTTGAGGGACACAAATAATATAGGTCATTAGGGGTGAGGACTCATAAAACATTGAGGTACATTCTCATGGTGTGTGCCCTTGGTAGTATCCAGGAGGATATTATGAGAACGAGACCCGCCAATAGGAAATCCACATTTCATAGTGTCATTGGATGTTCCTATCTACAGACGTGTGTATTAGTCCTTAGACTTTAATATTATTATTAATGAGTATTACAACTCGCACAATTAGATATATTGACCAAAACTGTGATGACACACTGTTCGCGGTGAGGTAGGATACGTTGGGTGCGTCACGAGTAATACCGCCTTAATAGATAATGAGAGAAAAGATTTGTCCTTTCTATTCCATAACAGAAGTAGATATATCAGGCCCTTTGATGGAATTAGTATAGCCTAAATAAATCCATGGCCATGGTAAGGTATAGGCAAGTTCAATTTGGGGAATTCAAAGAAAGAATAATCAAGGACATGGGTTGATGGCACTAGCATGAAACCCGCTTGATTGGAGATATCGAGACAAATGGATTATATTACACAGTAAGCATTCGTAGGAAGTGACACGTCATTGCGGCATTAAATTCATTCTCTATGGGTTCCTTGGTGTGTTTCTAGATGCTAACCTAGGACTTTAGGCATGCTCAACCTATTGCCACCGAGAAAGAGGCCTAGAGGGTCACACACTAAGTGTGTCCATGTATCTCAGTTAAATATTAATTTAAAAAGTTAAATAAATATTATTCCCTACTATGGTTTAATAATTATTTAAGGATGTCTGATCGCATTTATTTTGACACTAGTTATTCGAGAGAATATATTGTGGATGAAATAATATATATATTAGCGAGTAATGCAGTTACATTTATTTAAGAAATAAATAGTCATTACTCAAGGTCACATAAATGTGGTGGAGAAAAATGGAATATAAGAGTACACGCCGTGTATAATAAATATACACGCCGTGTAGTTTTATGGGAAACAAGTACACGTCGTGTTTTAATTATTACACGCCGTGTAGTTTTTCCAGTTGGGATTTTGAGGATTTAATATTGTTTTATTAAATGATATTTATTATAATTAGCGTGAGCGCATGTCAAGGAAATAATAATTAGACATGGGGGTTTTCGATAAGAGTTAATGAAATAAATAAAACAGGTAATGCATTTATTTATTGTCATAAATCAATTAACCTCAAACCCGATTATAAATATCCTCGCAACCCCAACATTTTAAAGAGCCATTGTTGTGCACAACGGATTTGGAAATACTCTCAAGCCAAGAGGGAATTCCCTTTCCACCAAGAACGCCCTCATGTTACGAGAGCAAGATCCTCCACCGGATCAAGGCGGTCGAAGGCGGACATCGCAAGCGAAGGTTTTTCCGCGATAGCAATTGGAGATCCCTTCGGCGACGTTCGGAGATACGTGACACACGTTTGGATCACCGCTAGAGGAATCCTACACTTGGATTCTATGATGCAATGACGGATCACCGAATCATGACCGGACACATCAATGAAGAAAGACCAACGAGGTAATTCTTATGAATTAATTAAATTAATTATAATCAACATATGATGATCCTCCTCAAGGGTTCCAGGACTCTTCTTTTATTTTCTTTCTTCGTTATATTCCGAAGATTCGGCGTTTTATATCGTGAAAGATCTCGGATTGAATGTTGTTTAACGTTAAAATTAAAGTTGGGCTAACCCACCAACGTGCTTCCGCTGCGCCCGGAACATACAATATTCTCTCGGTTAAAGAATTTTTTTGAGGTAGTGGATCAGAAACTCATAGCTGAGGGGAACCTGAAGGAGTGTTCCAGTGGAGGGATGATAGTTTCTATTGGATATCCAGGAGGTATATCTTCTGAGATCAAGAATCGTTGATATAAGAGCTTTACCTAGGGAATTGGAAAGCTGAGTAGAATGAAAAGAGGTCCAGTTTAACATGACCTTACTAGTGTGATCTGTCATTATTGTGGAGTTTACTATTGATTTCTTACTGGGGGATTGTCTAGTTTATATTCCACTATATATAATGACACTGATAGAGAGTTTAAGAGATCAAGACTCAATTGGAGGAGTTGGAGGATAAGGGATTTATATATTTAAGTACATCAGATTTGGGTTCACCAGTTTTTTCATCTAAAAAGGATGATGGGAGTTCTTTGTTATGTATTGATTACCAAAAGTTGAATGGAATGAAAAAACCGGCATCTTATTCTTTTTTTCGATGATATTTTGACCAGTTGAGGAGAGATTGTGACTTTTCAAATAGATACTTGAAATATGGGTATCAATAATTTGGATTTAAAAATTTTGATATACAAAAGACTACTTTCCAAATAATTTATGGCCTATATGACTTCATCATAATGTCGTTTGGGTTGATGAATGCGCTAGTAGTGTTTATGGAGTTAATTAATATGATCTTTCATCCGTACTTGGAACAATTTGTGGTAGTGTTTTTGAATGAAATCTTGGGGTACTACAAGACTCATGACGATCATTCCCAAAATCTTAACATCTTTTTGAGTACATTGAGAGAGAATCACTTATACAGAAAGCTATCTAAGTTTAATTTTTGGATTGATCAAGTACCCTTCTTTGGACACATCATCTCAGAGGAAGGTGTGTCAATGGTCCCAGAGAAATTTTATGTTGTTGTATATTTGGAGTATCCCAAGAACATTTTCAATTTCCATAGATTTATGGGGTTTGATGGATATTGTCATAGGTTCATTCAAGCCTTTTCTATATTAGAAGCACCTATTTTGGGATTTACCAAGAAGGGTATAATGTTTGGATGGTCTGGAACATGTGAAAATGATTTTTAGGAGTTTATAAAGTTCTTGACAACAACATGGATCTTGATCCTACCTGATCCATGTGAGGAGTATACCTTGTAGTGTGACACCATTGTAATAGTACTAGGAGTAGTGTTGATGTAGGGAGATCGAGTTATGGTGTATGGGTCCAGGTAGTTTAGGCCACATGAATGGAACTACTATAAAAATGAACTTGAGTTGAATTAGTTGTTAATGCTTTGATGTGTTGGTGAAATTATTTTTTGGGTGAAAATTTTACTATGTATATAGATCACAAGAGTTTAAAGTAAATATTTTGGAAATGAGATTTGAATATCCGGCCGCATAGGTGCGTTTAATATATTCATTCATTTTATTTTGAGCTAACATATATTCTTGGAAAGGTGAACAATGTAGCTGATTCTTTGAGTAGGAAAACTCAGACTCATGCTGTTCAGGAGTCTATTGTTGAGTGGAAGATGATGAAATTTTTGGATGAGATGCATATTGTGGTTCAAAAGATCCAGTAGTAGATTAATATCATATCGGTTTCAGTGGATTATACACTTTTTGGATAGATTGAAGATAGATATTATGGGGATAGAGAGTTTGTAACCTTGATGTAATTCTTTGAAGGTGGGGAGTTACCTTCATATTAAAGCATAGAAGAGGGTAAAATATTCTATGTCATGAAATGGGTTGTGATGCCAACAAGTATGGAGGTGGAGCTGATTTGTGAGTTTTATTCTACGAAGTGGGTAGTAAATCCAGGTGTGATCAAAATGTACCCTGACCTTTGTTGAAGATTTTTGTGGCTAGGCATGATGATAATAATTATATAGTTCATGGCATGATGCTACACCTATCATTAGGTCAAGGATGAGAATCAATGAACTGTCAGTTTTCTACAGCCATTACCCATTTTATAATTGAAGTGGGATGATGTGACCATAGACTTGGTATTGTGTCTTTAGAGGATGCCTAACAAGAATGACATGATTTGGGTAGTTTTGATTAGGCTGATGAGGGTAAAACCTTTCTTAGCTGTATGGGAAACCTTCTTAGCAGATCAGTTGGGATAACTATATGTTCAGAAGATAGTCTATCGACACATAGTTCTATAAACTATAGTTGTAATCCATTATGTTCTCTAAAAATGTTAATGCCTCCCATTAGTGAGAATTATATCATTAAATAAAGTTATTAACTATTGTCCAATTTAAAGTGAAATTTGGGTAGGAATACATGTTCTTGTCTATTATTCAAGGGGTATTAGTGGGGACATGTTATGATATATAAATAATTAAGGCCTCTATGAATTCTATTTTTATAGGAGAAATCCTTATTTTAATACTTTCAATCCACTCACCAAGACTAGTCCTAACTCTATTAAAATGATTCATCAAGTCTTTCTTAAATCCCCTAAATAAATAAAAATATAAAATAGGTAATTAAAAAGAAATAAGAAACCCAAATATGATAAAAAAATTATAAACTCTTATTCCTCCAACTAGATGATATAAAAATGCATTGATAAAAATTTTTAAAAAATAAATAGTTACTTCATATACATGGATACTAATGAAATATTGGCTGGGGATGAACCAATATGTGTAGATCTAAAATAATGAATATAAAAAAATAATTTCTAATAATTAGTCCAACATATAAGTAATTTTATAATGTCCATTATATTTTTTTTGGTACAAGTGATGTAAGAACCTAAGGAATAATTACATTTAATATTAATGGTATATAAAATATTTTGAAACTTATCAAAATTATAATTTCAATGAAAAATAAATTAGGGACGGAAAATTGTTTTTTAGGAAAATAATATACCTAATAACAATAATTATTTTAAACATATAGAAATTATTAGTTGATAAATTGATTCGATAATTTTGTCTATATAGTTTGAAAACAAGAATAATTTTATAGAAAATAGAGAGTGTTCTTTATAATAAAATTTTATTTTCATGCCCATTATGGGTTCTATGGTGGTTTTGGGAACATAGTATAAAATTTTAGTGATAATGAGATAAATAACACTAATTAGGGAAGATATTGAGGTTTTAAGTTAAAGGGGAGATGACCCACTCTTACAAATATAGTTTTGAAGTGAGATGAATCATGATATGTAAAATTGGATAATGAATTTCAACCATTGAATGGACTCTATTGAACATGTGAAAAATTAAACGGTTATATGAAGATTGTAAGAATTTTCTAAAAAGCTAGATGAACTTGAGGATAGAATTATAAATGTATTTTATTAAAAATAATAGAATGTAAGAGGAATTTATTATTGATGTCACACTAAAGGATTTGAAAATGAAATATCCTTTCATATTAGGTATTGGTTTCTCATCTCAAATGAATGGCGAATTGACAAAGTTAATGATTTTTGAAATGTTTGAAGGGTACTTATTATTTTAGAAATTTTGGATCTATTAAGATAAATTATTTTCATTTAAAAGATGTGGGAAATAAAATTCAATATTAAAGAATGATAAATTCTTATATGGATTAAATTAAAACTTATATAGTGTTTATTAGACCTGTCATAAAGGAAATGAAGTGATTTTTAAGAAGTATAAATGAGTGGGATATCATTTTGAAGATGGATATATTTTTACAAAGATATAGAAAACTAACCAAACAATGCTCTAATTTGGGGTTGGTAAAAATTTATGGTAATTGTTTTTGAATGAGGAAATTGATTTTTGGTAGTGAAAATATGATCATATTAGATAATAAGATAGTTAAATACTATGTTCAAAAGGTGGTTTGATATGTTTTAATGATGAAAAGATAAGATTGATATATATTTTTTACTAATTAGAATGTGGATATTGTTAATAATTAAAGTAATAAATTATAGATTTAAATCAAACAACCCTTAGAGTTTATTTACTATGATATATATGGACCCTGAAAGTATAAATCAATACATTGTGATATGTATTTCATTTCACCCTTTTATAATAATACATAAATTATATTTATTGTGTTTTAGTCATATATATATATATTGTAAGATCTGAACTTTTGTGGAGATGTCTCATGCTCGTAAACAGGTACCATTTTGTCTAATTTTGAGTACTTTTCATTTGGGTCTTACTTTGGGATGTTTTTGGGTGAAATTTGATAAAAAATCAAAGAACAAGAGCAGTGCATGATTGACGCACAATTTTCCCAAACTGTGTGCCATGACCCATCAAACCATGCAACCCTAGACAGTGGGGATTTACAAGGCTGGGACAAGGTTTTTCAAACCATGGACACTCTTAGGAGAAACCATTCACCCCTATAATATGAGCATGATTTGGTTCATGGGTAGGGAAAATCATGCGACCTGAGCAGCAAACCATGATAAAGGGATTTTAATCCCCTAAAAATTATTTAAAAAATTCTTATACCCCCGACTTTTACCCCCAAATGCCCTAGATCAACCCATAATCATTTTATTTCAATTTGAGAGCATTGAAGAGGTATTTTAAGGCCATCATACCTCTATTCTGGGTGATTCAGAGCATAGTTGTTAGATCTGTATCTCTTTGGGTTAGTGGTTTCTTCTCGATTGATCTCATGTTCTTTTACTATTCTTTTGGTGGGTTGTATCATATATCTTTTTGGATATAGATCTAGATTTTTGAATCAGTATCTGGGCTTGTGGATATAGATATTGAAAAAATATATCTTGATTTTTTAAATCTTAGATGTAGGTTTTAGATTCAGATCTCACCCTATATAATCATTCTTCTCAAATTGGGGACTTTCGTTGGATGATCATTCATTAAAGAATTAAGGTAGGATATCTATAATTCAAACCCATAGTCTTGTTTCCAATTATGTGTATGTAATTATAGAATTTCTATTAGTTGTTTAGAAATTAATTTATTAAAATAATTAATTAATTTTGCGAATTAATTAATTAAGGGAAAGGTAAAATTGGGATATTGGGATTGTATATCATGAATAATAAATTTTTGAATTAATCATTAGGTAATTGAGATTGTTGATTTAGGGGTAATTAATTATTGAGTTAATTATCAGAATGTTGAATTTTTTTTATATAATTAATATATAAATTAATTATGGGATATTAATATTGTAAATTTGGATAATTTATTGTTGAATTTATTATGGGTTAGTGATTAATTAATTATTGCGTTAATTAAAGGGATTTATCTACTTAATTGATTAGGTAATTAGTTATGGGGAATTATTTGAGGACTAATTGTTTAATTATTAATGAGATTAAAATGATTAATTAATTGGTGAACTTTTTAATGGGATGGATATGATTTACTAAATATTGAATTTTTAATGAAATTTTTGTGTATAATTAATTGTTGAATTAATTATGTGTGGATGAATAATAAAATGGTCATTAGATTATGTAATTATGAATGGTTCCATGGTCATTATAATATATAAAGTATGAATGGGAACATGACCATTCAATTGTATAAAGTGTGAATGGTAACATGGGCATTCAGGTATGAACTAAATAATGGTAATATGATCATTAAATTGCATAAAGTGGGAATAACAACATGTAAATTCAAGTATGAATTAATGAATTGTGACATGGTCATTCAATTTTATAATGTGTGAATAGTAACATGGGAATTAATGTATGATTTAAAGAAAGGTAATAATGGAATTTTTTGATATTATATCTCTTGGGGATAGGTCAGACTCCAACACGTGCGGAAGTTGGTATTGAGATACGAGTGTCCATGGGAACCCATGGGTTTATGTGGTTAAATAAGTAATATATGAAAATGTGGTAACTATTTATTTATGCATTTTTATTTGTTAATTAGAAAACTACAAACATTTTTATTTTACTAGATATTGTTTTAGACGCCATTGGTAGTGGCACCCTGAGTTGTACTCACACCCCACACGAGTTTTCGAATCAATACCAAAATTGACTTCATTTTTGCAGGACAAGATAAGAGAATGGTCTTTGTGTTTAATGGTAGAGTTGTGGTGGAACATGGCTAAGATAACCAGACGTGGTTTGAAACCATCTTGGGACTTGTCAATGTCTTTATTTTTGAGTTTTCATTTTGACACTTTCCACGTACATTATCATGGAATATCTATTGTTTATTTGTGATATTGTATTTCTAGTTTTGGTCATCAGGTGATATTGGAATGATTATGGTTATGGTTATATATTTGATTCTTGTTTATTTATTTTCTGTTGGTTTTTTATTCTAACAAAGATGGATTAGTCTCACCATGTCTGATATTATACCCTCACTGCTAGTCAGTAGCCTTTGGTGTATGGGGAGGGGTGCCGAAGGTCATGTGACCGATCATCTTGGGGAACTAGTGTGTGGAACCTTGGGAAGGATGTTACATTGTAGTGTGAGGTCCCAATTTTCTTTTATTTTTCTTTTATCTTACTATTTTGGGAAAGTAGGCATGAGACTATGAAGATTCAAGACTTGGTTATGAGCTTATTCATGGGAGTATCTAACCTATATATAAGACAGAACCTAGGTACCCATGGTGGGATTTTTGTTATTGCAGTTTCATGTTACATTTGAATATTATTTGACGTTGCATGATGCACTTGTGGTCTGATTGGATTATTGTTTCTGAGATTTTTTGAGTATTAACTTGTATCCCAATATGGCATGAGGGCTAAGTATACTTGCATTATTCTAGGAACTCGAGAATATTTTGTGATATGCATAATTTTAGGCAAGCATGAATTTTTTTTGTTATGGGTAAGTTATTTAACGTGAACTATTTTTAATTATGATATTAAATTGAAAATGGTTACTAAAATAAAATTTAAAATGATTTTAAAATGATGAAATACAAAAATTAATCGGTTTCTAAATGAGTAACTTGAATAATTATAATGTTTTTACCCTTATTATATAGGATCTATGTGTAGGACATTTAAGGGTAGTGATAGTTCCTCATATTTGACTTCGTGGAGAGGTTTTGTGAAATGATTTTTTTGTCTTTTTATGATTTTCATATTACATAAACATTTTTGCATTGTGTTATGTTTCATCTGATGTGTGTTTGGAATTGTAGAGAGTAAATCTACATTGATGTTTGTTGAGAGGTTGACTAGAGGACATGGATAGGGGTGATCCTCCAGTGGTGGAAACCGAGGCACCGATTATTTCGGTTGAGGAAGGTGGGGATAATTTCTTAGATAGCTTTTCTCGCTTTATGAAGCTTATGGAAGGAGAAACATAGCAGTTTTTGAAAATAATTTTTGACCTTATGTTGGAGTTCAAGTGGCAGAACCCTCCAAATTTTACTATGATGGTTGACCTGAGTAAGCTGAGTTTTGGATTGAGTCTATCTAGATGATACTTGACAATTTGGAGACTCCGATCAAGAAGAGGGTCAATTTTGTATCTTATATGCAATGATAATAAATGAATTATTGGTGGGAAATTTAGGTGTATACTAGATAGGATGATGGTATGTTATGGAAGGACTTCTTGGAGAAGATATTTGATTACTTCTATATATAGACACTAAGGCAAGAGAGAGCTGCTGAGTTCATGAGGTTGAATCAGGGGAGTTTGTCTATGTTGGAAAATGTTGGATGCTTTATAGACTTGCACTGATTTTCTCCATAATTGTAAGGGGATGAGATAGTTAAGATGATGTGTATTTAGGATTAGATTAAAAGAGATATTAAGTCCCAAGTTATATTCTCTTGGGTAAGGATTTATTTTGAGGTAGTAGATCAGGCACTCATACCTGAGGGGAACCTGAAGAAGTGTTCCAGTGGAGGAATGATAGTTTCTATTGGATATCCCGGAAGTATATCTTATGATATCAAGAATCATTAATATAAGATATTTACCTAGAGAATATGAAAGCTGATTGGAATTAAAAGAGGGCAGTTTAACATGACCTTACTATTGTGATCTCTCATTAGTGTAGAGTTTACTATTGATTTCTTAGTGGGGGATTGTCCAGTTTACATTCCACCATATATAATAACACTGATAGAGCTATAAAAGCTCAAGACTCAGTTGGATGAGTTGGAGTATATGGGATTTATCTGTTTATGTACGTCAGCTCGAGGTTCACCATCTTTGTTCTCTATGAAGCATGATGGGAGTTTGTTCTTATTTATTGATTACCAGAAGTTTAATGAGATGAAAAGAAACCAGTATCTTATTCCATGTTTTGATGATATTTTGACTAGCTGAGGGGATATTGTGACTTTTCAAATAGAGACTTGAGATCTGGGTATCAATAATTGGGATTTTAATGTTTTGATATACCAAAGACGAATTTAAAAAGAAGGTATGGCCTATATGACTTCATCATAATGTCATTTGGGTTGATGAACACACTAGTAGTGTTTATGGAGTTAATGAAAATGATCTTTCATCTGTACTTGGAACATTTTGTGGTAGTGTTTTTGGATCAAATGTTGGTGTACGCTAAGACTCATGAAGATCATTCTAAACATCTTAACATATTTCTGAGTACATTAATAGAGAATCATCTATATAGAAATCTATCTAAGTGTCATTTTTATATTGATCAAGTACCCTTCTTAGGACACATCATCTCAGAGGAAGGTGTGTCAGTGGTCCCAAAGAAATTTTAGGTTATTTTATATTTGGAGTATCCAAAAAACGTTTTCAGTATCTCTAGATTTATGGGGTTAGATGTATATTATCATAGGTTCATTCAAGTATTTTCAAGCTTAGAAGCACCTATTTAGGTATTTACCAAGAAGAGGATAAAGTCTGTATGGTCTATAAAATGTGAAAATGATTTCTTGGAGTTGATAAAGTGCTTGAAAATAGCATGAATCTTGATCATACCTGATCCATGTGAAGAGTATACGGTGTATTGTGACACCTATGTAATTGGACTTGGAGTAGTGTTGACTTAGGGAGATTGAGTTATGGTGTATGTGTATAGGCATTTTAGGCCATATGAATAGAACTACCCAACGAATGAACTTGATTTGCATTAGTTGTTAATGCTTTGAAGTGTTGGTGAAATTATTTGTTGGGTGAGAATTTTAGTGTCTATATATATCAAAAGAATTTAAAGTAAATATTTTTTCAATGAGATTTGAATATCCAACCACATTGGTGGGTTTAATATATTTAGTCATTTTATATTGTGCTTGCATATATTCTCGAGAAGGGTAACAATGTAGCTGATTCTTTGAGTAGGAAAAATCAGAATCATGCAGTTCAAGAGTTTATTGTTGAGTGAAAGATGATGAAATTGATGGATGAGATGCATATTTTGGTTCAAGAGAGTCAGGAGTAGATTAATCTCATATCCATTTCAGTGGATTATACACTCTTTTGATAGATAAAAGATAGATAGTATGAGGATAAATTGTTTGTAACCTTTATGGAATTCCTCGAAGGTGGGGAGTTACCTTCATATTAAATCATAAATGAGGATGAAATATTATATGTCAAGAAATGGTTTTTGGTTCCTATCAGGATGTAGGAGGAGCTGATGTGTGAGTTTCATGCCACGAAGTGGGCAGTAAATCCATGTGTGACCAAAATGTACCATGACCTGTGTTTAAGATTTTGGTGTCTAGGCATGATGAAAAAAATTATATTGTTCATGTAATGATGCTACAACTATCCATAGGTGAAGGATGAGAATTAATGAACTATCAATTTTCTACATCCATTACCCATTTTAGAATTTACGTGGGATAATGTGACCATGGACTTGGTATTGGGTCTTTAATGGACTCCTAATAAGAATGACACTATTTTGTTAGTTTTGATTGGACTGATGATGGTAAAACATTTCTTACCTATGAGAGAAACCTTTTTAGTGGATCAGTTGGGATAAATATATGTTCAGAACATAGTCTATCTACACAGAGTTCCATGAACTATAGTCTTAGAATGTGATTCATACTTTACTTATCAAATATGGAAGGGCTTACAGACGGTGTTGGGAACACTAGTTTTGTTCAGTACAACTTTTCACCAATATAAATATGGAAAATTAGAAAATATTATATAGGTTATTGAGGATATTCTACAATCATGTGTCCTTGACTTTGGTGGGTCTTGGGAGAAGTACCTAACTTTGGTGGAGTTTTCCTATAAAAAAATTATCAGGAACTATACATATGGAATCATACAGGCCTCATTATGGTAGTCCATGTAGATCACCACTATGCTAGATGGAGGTGGGTGAGTCATAATTGTTTTGATTTAGTCTCGCACAAGAGACATTAGAGTAGGTACAACTGATTTGGAAACATATGGATAAAACTTAGAGTAGACAGAAGTCACATACTAACAGACATCGATGAACCCTAGAGTTTATAGAGGGTGGATTAGTATTCCTTCAGGCGTCATCTATATTGGCTCACTACAAGATATGGAGGTAGGGAAAGTTGGAGCCCAAGTTCATTGGACTGTTTGTGGTTGTGGAGAAAATTGGGATAGTGGCATACCGATAGGTTCATCCATAGAGATACAGTGCTATGTATGATGTCTTACATGTGTAACAACATTGGTGGTATCACCCAAACTCCTCTCATGTGATCAATGAGGATGATGCTGAGCTAGAGATAGATGCATCCTTTGAGGATCATTCGATATGTGTGTTGGATCACAGTGAGAAAGTGTTGAAGGGAAATACTGTGTCAATAGTTTCTATATTATGGAAATATGGATATTATAAGGAGGAAACATGGGAGAGAGAAGTAGATATACATGTTCTGTGGCCCGATATTTTTTACTTAAAACATTAGAGATGCTTAGGAGTGTTACACAAGGATGAGCTATTATAAGGTGTTAATATTTTAAGATGTGAACCTTTTGTGATGATTTATCAAGATCATTAATTGGAACTCTTTGTATAATTTTGAGTAATTTTTATATGGGTCTTAATTTGGGATGTTCTAGGATGAAATTTGAGAAAAAATAGAAGAAATAGGGCCGCACATGGTTGGTGCACAATTTTCCTTAACAATGCATGCTGGCCCAGTAAACCATGGATGAATAGACAATAGAAATTTTTTTGGATAACTATCAGTTTGTTAAATCATTGAATCTCTTTGGAGAAACCGCGCACCCCCCAAAAGAGGCGCATTGTTATGCACACGGTTTGGGGAAACTGTGCACCCTGGGTATTAAACTGCGAATTCAATATTTTAATCCCCTCAAAATTATTTAAAAAGATTCATAAACCATGGTCTTATACCCCTTAATTCTCTAGCTTCACCCGTAATAATTTTCTCTAAATTCTTGAGCCTCCTTGTGGGATTACTGGGCCATCCGACCTCCATTCTTTGTGATTTGAAGCCCGATTGGTAGATCTGCACCTTTTCTGGTATGTCGCTTACCCCCGATTGATCTCTCATTATTCTCCCATTCTTTTGGTGGGATTTATCCTCTATTTTGTAAGATTTAAAGCTATACTTGATATATCTATATCAAGGATTTTGGATTTAGTTATTTAAATAATAGATCTTTATTTGTTCAATCTTGGATTTATGTTTTTGATCTGTATCTCATGCTATGCCATTATTCCATTCAAATTGGGGATTTACATTGGGAAATCACTTTTCATGGAATTGAGGCAGGTGTTCTATAATTCAAATCCCATAGTCTTTATTCAAATTATGTGTATGTAATTATAGAATAAATTTTTGATGTTTAACAATTGAGTTTTTATATAATTAATTAATTTGCTAAATTAATTAATTAAGGGAAAGGTGAAATTGGGATATTGGGTTTTGTAGATGATGAATAATTAATTTTTGAATTAATTATGTTGGAATAGAGATTGTTCCTTTAGGGATAATTAATTATTGAGTTAATTATTGAAATATTGAATTATGGTTTGAGATTATTAATTTATGAATTAATTATTATATATTGATATTGAAATTTGAGATAATTAATTATTTAATTTATTATATTTGTTTTATTAATTAATTATTGTGTAAATTAAAGAGATTTATGTGCTTAATTTGTTGTGAAATTAATTACGGGGAATTATCTAGTGACTAATTGTTGAATTAGTAATGAGATTGGGATTATTAATTAATTAGTGAATTAATTAATGGGATTTTTTTGACTGACTATGTTTTAAATTTTAATGGAATTTATGTGGATAATTAATTTTTAAATTAATTATGTGGTTATGAATGGTAATATGGTCATTTGATTATAAAATTATAAATGGAAACATGGTCATTGAATTGTATAAATTATGAATGGAAATATAATTATTCAATTTTATTAAGTGTGAATGGTAACATGGGCATTCAAGTATGAATTAATGAATGGTAACATGGTCATTCAATTGTTTAAAGTGTGAATGGTAACATAGGAATTCAAGTACAAGTTAAAGAATGGTGACATGGTCATTCAATTGTATAAAGTATGAATGATAACATGGGAATTCATGTTTGAATTAAGGAATGGTAACAATGGAATTTTGAGATATGATATCCCTTGGTGATAGTCCAGACATCGATATGGGCCACAGTAGGTAAGTTATAGGTGTCCATGGGAGCATAGTGGTTTATGTGTGCAAATAAATAATAGTTGACAACATGATAAAGGTTTATTTATGCATTGTCATTTATTCTTTATAGAATTGCATACATAATTATTTGAAATGATATTGTTTTAGACGCTGTTTTTAATGGTCTAATTATATGTAATCACACCCTACTCAGGCTACCTAATGAGTACCAGAATAGATTTCATGGTTGTAGGAATGGAAACAGGAAAGAGCACTGTGTTGGATGGATGAGTTGGTGTGGAACGTGGATGAGGGAAGTTGATATAATTCAAGAACCTCTTGGGAGTTGTCAATGCCTTTCCTTTTGAGTTTTGATTTTGACACTTGACACTTACATTAGCATGAAATATCTATTGTTCAGTTGTGATATTGTATTTTCAGTTCTGGTCATCCTGTGATATTGGAATCTTTCTTGTTATAGTTATATATTTTCTTGTTGTTTATTTATCTTATACTGGTGTTTTACTATGACAAAGAGGGTATAGTCTAACCATGATTGATATTAGACCCTCGCTACTAGCCAGTAGTCTCTTGCATATAGTGAGGCGTGCTTGAGGTCATGTTACTGACCGGCTCAGGGCACCATCATGTGGTACTCGGGTCGGGACGTTACACATATATATAATACTTTAAGGAGGATTAAAATTTTTAGAATAAGTGTTAATAATGAGTCTAATTATGTGGTAAAGAAGTCTATATTAGATTATGGGGTTGAGTGTATGACAAACCTATTATGGGGTGGTATAAAATAATATTTTTATATTCCTCATTAGTACAACATAGTTTATGGACAGGGTAATTCCATTTATTATGAATATTTTGGATCACTCATTATTGCTACCAAATTAGACCATCTCCAACCGAGTTCTAAAAACGCTATTTTAGTGTGGATGATAGCTCTTACCAATCGCCATTTTATATGCTAATATAGAGATATTCTATAGTGCAACTCCATATTTGGTGCTTCAGTTTTAGGGAACTATCCTCATATGTTTTTTTTAAATTCTATTAATTTTATCTATACATCAAATTTTTTATATTTATTTTTGATACATAAAAATTAGGAATATCCAAAGAATATATTTTTTAGAGTGAAAAAAGAAGTAAATGGGTTGGAGTGTATTTCATTATCAATAATTCATTTGGAAGTAACCTTACTTTAAAACATAGTAATGGGTTGAAGTTTTCATTATTATATTTATTGTATTATATATATTTTTTTTAAAAATGAAAAATATTGGGGATTTTTAAAATTGATGCAAACTAAATAAAAACAATAATGATAATATAAGATAATGAATATAATATTATCATAAACAATGATCAATCCTTGAGGTATATACCATATTCATATATGAATTCTTCTTCACTTTGGGCCACCCTTAGTGATACTTCCAATAAGATATGCTCTATTAGGTGGCTGTGGAAAATTGATGCAAAAAGCTATCTTTAAATGTGAGATCACTCTAAACTTACTAACATGTTTTAATTGAAATATCTAGATAAGATATTGTATGGTTTGAAGGAATATATTCCTACCCCAGAGTAGCTCTTGAAGCATGTTATTGAGGTACTTCGATGGAAAGGGCTCGAATATATGAGTGTCCACTATTGACCACTATGATATACTAATGGTAAAGAATGAATGTTTATATATATATATATATATATATATATATATATATATATCGCAAAACAAGTAATAAATGACTGAGGAGGAGGAAAAATAACATAACTTGGACTGAAACTTTGAATCATCCGAGATAAGGTAGAGACATCACCAAACCTAGACTTCATTCGATCTTTGGATTCTTTCGACCTGTGAATCATTCGAGACCTATATTTAAGTTGATGAATTATTTGAGCCTTTATTAGAGCCTTAATTTAAGATTGGATTTTATGATGAGGATGATTATAGTAGGATAATTCCATGGAATGATTTAGACATGACAACTGGTTCGTGATAGGTTAGGGTTCTCTAAATAAATATGGGCACTTTTATCAGGGCTTCCAAAAAAAGCACTGATAATTATCCCTTTTATCAGCTATAAATTAATAATCACTGTTAAATGGAATCTTTATCAGTTATTTTTATTGCTAATAAAGATATAGATTTATTAGTGAGAACAAATCAATGATAAAATCCATATTTATTGGGATAAAAGTTTCAACACTGATAAAGAGGCCTTTTATCAGTGCTTATTACTTAAGTGCTGACTAAAGATTTATAATTATAATTTTAAATACATTTTTCATAAATATTTTTTAATAATTATATATATTTAATAAATATATATAAATATAAATCTAGTAAATATATTAATTAATTAAATATATTTTTTATAATTTTATAATTATCTAAATATATAATTATTAATTTAGAATTACATTAATAATTTTTTAAATAATATTTATATATTTATATCATTCTATATATTTATATAATTATATATATATATTAAAAATAATAAATATATTCATTATTTAAATAAGTTTAATATAATTTTATTATTATTTAAATATATATAATTTATTATTTATAAATATATAAATACTTTAAAAAAATAATATTTATATATTTAAAATTATAAATATATAATTGTATAAATATAGTAAATATACATTTACAAATATATATATTTATAAATATTTATTTAAAAATATATTTTTAACTTTATTAACGAATATTTAATCTTAAGTGCATGTATGTTTAAAATGAGTTAAATTAGATAATTAAAAATGAGTACACTTTGAAAATATTGAAAAATTATATAAATTATATTAATTAAATATAAATTATTAAAAAAATATTGTTATATAGAAATAAATATGAACACAAATATTGAAAATATTAAAACATAGAAAATAAATAAATATATATAAGTTATAGAAAATGATTAATTTCCTAAGCAGAAATAAAAAATAAAAAGTAAAAAATATTAAAAATGAATTAATACTGATCTATTAAATTAAAAATAAATATATAAAATTTACTAATTAAGGACATAATATAATAAATATATTAGGTTATAATGAAATTCTAAAATAAATTCTAAAATCTGAATAAATTGCATAAATACTAGGTGTGTGTGTTTCTATATAAGATTTCATTAATTACGTAAATATTTGTATGTGCATATTGAATAAAAAAATACATTTTTTATTTATATATGTATGTTAAATTTATAGATCACATGTTTTATATATGTTAAACTGAAAAATCAAATGATATTCAATTATGTCTATTACTTTATGTAATTAGTCTGTATTTTTATGTCATAATAATTTTTAATTATAGACCTCTATTCATGAAATGTATGACTTATTTAATGTAAAACATAAATATTTTAAATTATATAAATAATATTTATATATATTCATATCTATCCATATATATTTAATATATACTATTTATTAACATTATCAATAATTATTTAATTAATAAAATGTTTAATATTTTTCTTAATTTAATTATTTTTAATTTATATTTGTTTAATTTTCATTTCACAAATATCTATATATTTGCTATTAGGGGCTTTCCACATTGGTAAAGGGTCCCTGTAATCCTGCATCAGTCCCGAGTTCAAATTCGAGTGGGAGAAAATTTCCGCTGGAAGGTGGTGATCTAGGCATGATGCATGCAGTCGATGATGTAGGCATGACGTAGATTGGTGGTGATGTAGGCATGATGTTGCACTAGGCCTTCGAGATAGTGTAAGGTCCTTTAAGCCATGTAATGAGCCTTATAACTACTGGGCAATCAGGCCATATACTGAATGAATAAGGCTTGATGGGTAAGCTGTCTCTTGGGGGGGGGGGGGGGGGCTATGGCCTGCCTTTTCGGGCTGTGTGTATGTGTTTAATGTAATTGTACCCCAAGAACCTATTATATACTTATATATATTTAATATATACTATTTTTTAGTAATTATAATTTATATATTGTATATTCAATTTATTCATTTTTATCAATAATTATTTAATTAATATATAATTAATCTTTTTTTAATAAACCATTTATTTTTTTATTTAATTTTATTCAGGACTTTTATTAGTGATAAAAATAAAGCACTGATAAAGGATACAGTTGATGGTAAAGGGTACCTTTTATTAGCACTTTGTTTTAGTGCGGATAAAGGTCAGCACTGTTAAATGTATGATTTTTAGTAGTGGGAAATTAATGGATTTATTTAGGTAGAATCGTCAACTAGTGAAGAAGGGTGTTGTGGTGGATGTTTTGATGTTTAATACGAGGCTCTTATCAGCTGGTGTTTTTGAGCCGGTGAAGCTTGGTGTTGGTCTATAAGGCTCTGAGGAGGGTACTGTCACTGGGGGGAATTAGATTAAGGGATCACCAGACACAAATGGGGAGGCGGTGGTGCCTATGTATGAGAGCCTATTTGATTTTTTTTAAATTCTATGGTCTCAACCCAAGGGCCTTCATAGGACTGAAAAAATTTATAGGTGTGTCAGAAGTGGTGTAGGTTTTAAAGTCGGACCTTTGGTAGATGATATTGTGTCTCGTACATGCCCCCTTAGAGGTTGTGGTAGTTTTGGAAGATTCTTATAAGGATTTGGTTGTATTAAAATATTCACTAGTGTATTTTTCATGTTTTGTAATAAGGGAGGATGGTTCTTCCAGTTCAAAGAATATAGTGTCTAAAGAAGTTTTAGATGAAGTTTAACTAGTTAAATTTGTGACATCAGGGATGCGATTCATATGTAGGGGAGTAGTGGGGGAGGATCCCCATGTTTCTATAGTTCCTTCCAAGATGGTTTCTTCATATTCCAATGTTCAAAATGATTCTTTGTCAGACCCACTAGGTCTTTTGGTTTGATTTCGTAATCAATTTTTTGTTCTGGAACAGATTAAAAATCCATTTTAAATCCCAACATTTACATAAAACAAGGAAGAATAAGACATGATTGTTTTTTCGAATCCTTGGGATAGTAGGTTAGTGATACGAGCAAGGGCTAAAGAAGCATATTTTTTAAAAATTGGTAATGAAAAATAGTGCTCCATTTGGATGCAAAGAATATCCTTCTCTTTATCAATGATCTCCATCATATTTTTTAACGTTAGAGGTATAGGTGTGAGGGAAAAAATTTCTTGCATTTTAATTGACGTATGTCATTTACCGATTTCTATACTTGAGATTCTTGAACCCAAAAAAGGTGATAACCATATGAAATTCTTTGAAAATTTCATGAGGTTTTCTGATTAACTGCATGCAAGTTCATGAAACTAGTACTCCTATGTTTTTTGGAAGCATGGATTTAATGTGGATTTTATTGACAGCTCATTGCAGCACATTACTATAATAGTGTTCATTGGGGGGGGGGGGGTACAAAGATTATTTTTTCATTAATGTATGAAAATTTTGATACCAATAACAGGAAATAGCTGTGGTGGGATCTCTTTTACTTCTTTCTAGTGAACTTTTCATGGTTGGTAGGAGGGTATTTCAACACAATAACGAATGAGTCTAAAAATAAAAGTGGGGTGTATTATTCTATTATGTCCATGCAATAATTAAAATCATTCATGGATTCCTATGGATTTATTGATCTTTCATTTATGGGGATTAGGTTCACTTGGTGTAACAAAAGAAAAGAATAGGTCATATATAGAGAAGATTGGATCACTATCTCAATAATATTCAAAGTATGGGCTCCTTTTCCAAGGAAAAGGTTACTCACCTCCCTATATCTTTTTTAGAACACTCCCCTTTGGGGGTTAATATAATGAGATAAATAAAAAGGCTATCAAATTTCATATTCTCCAGTAGCTGGTAAAAAATAGAGGGTTTTATGAAATCAGTTAGTAATTCCTAGAATGAACCCACTAATGGGAACCCACAGACAAACATATAAATATGGATCAAGAGAATGAGAATATATATGCAAGAGTGAAATGTGAGTAGAACCAACAATAATACTGGTTTTGTGTACATTCAAGAGATGATAGAGTGGTTGGAGATGAGGCTTTGGCAATCTTGGGAGGACTAAATTTTCTCAGTAATGAATGATAAGAAAAGTGAGTTATTAGGGAAATTTCTGGTGATAAAAAGATTATATAGGGATAAATCAAGAGAAACCTAGATTAAGGATGAAGATCAAAAGGACTTATTTTAGGCCTCTATAAAGGAAAGTAAATTTTCTAGAAGAATCAACTTGAATCTATAATATGGGTCTTATACGAATGGCATTGGGGTGGTTGGAAATATGGAATTGGAGCATTTCAAGAGGTCAATGGAGGGAAGTAATCACTTAATTTATGGAAGTCATGGGGAATTAGCAAGATGGAAAATATTTATTCAAATTATTCGTAAAATGGTGGTGTATAAGGATAATGAATATATGGAGGTGTTTTCGGATGTGAAAAAGATTATAAAATGTTTGTTTAGTATGAATCCGAATAGCACACTAGGGATGGATGGGTACCCTGACACCTTTATATGGATACTAGGGGTATTATTAGGGAACAATTTAGAGATATGGTGTGGTATTTTTTCAAATATGGGGCACTTCCGAGGATAGTTTGCGCTTCTAGAGTTATTATGATTATGAAAGTGAAGAATCTAGAATCCATTTACAAATGTCGACTAATATTTCTAAGTAATTATACTTACCAAATCGTTTTTAGTATTGTGAATAGAAGACATAGTCACACAATTCTGAGAATCATGTCCAAGGAGTAACATGGTTTCATTCACGGGAGGGGTTTTGAAGGTGTGGTAGGGATTTCTCAAGAGATAGTGAATTACATTAATAAGAAGACTCTAGGATCCAATATTATCCTTAAAGTAGACATGGATAAGGAATACTATAGGATAGAGTGGAGCTATATTATAAAATTCATGAGAAAATGTGATTTACTAAATAGTTTTGGGACTTTTTTGATGTTATTCATCTATGTGGATGTCTATTTTCTTAATGTGGAAGAGTCTTAGCTTCAAGATAGTGCATGGTCTTAGGTAGGGAAACCCGTTATCTCATTGTATTTTTATCATGGAACATGAGGCCCTCTGAAGGAATATGAAACAAGATTTAGAGGAAGGGTCTATCAATACTTATAATAACATGTCAGTCAATAGTAAAATCTCCCATTTGATGTTTTATGAGGAAATTTTTCTCTTTATAAATGGTTGGAAGAGGTGAATTATTGGATTGAATAAAATAATAAAGGTCTATGTAACTCTCAGTGGAAAAATAATTAACCTAGGAAAAAAGAATATATTTTTTCTCAAATAAATGTTCGGTTCAGTGCAGTAGGGACCTTCAAAATAGTTAGGGTATGCAAAGAAGATAAATTCTGATGGTTTATCTCGGTGATTCCATTTGAAAAGGTATAATAAAGAAAATCATGTTTGAAGGATTCCAGAATAAAATCATCGGGTAAATCTAAGCTTTTGTCATTATATGGACATATAATGCTTGTTAATGATATTCTATCTTCCATGTCTATGCATGTGTTGTCAATTATAAATTCCTTGAAAGAGGCCATGAATTGGATGGAAAAAATATTGACCAGTTTCATTTTCTATGTGATTGATATTTGAAGTTTCCACTAGGAATATTGTCATAGAATGGAAAGGGAGATAGATAATGGGGGGATCAACCTATATGACGTGTTTGAATCCAGGAACTCTATGAAGGCAAAAATGGCATGGGATATTATAGAAGGAAAATTTCTATAGGATAGGTTCATTACAAATAGGTATAGAAAGGAATGGGATAGTTGTGATTTAGCATGATGAATCTATAAAGACTAGAAAGGAGTATGGTGGATCTTTTAGATTTTCTAGAGGATAATGTTTGTTGGGTGGTAGGATGTGGGGAGATTAATTTTTTGAGGGATAAATTGATCAAGGAACTTGTGTTCTTTCTAGTTTATCCAATATTAGTGATTAATTTTAGGGAATAATTTATATTTATATATTTTATAAATGTGATCCTGGATATAAAAAGAAACAAATTTTGAAAATATTTTTACTATTGATGAATCTGATTGGTGCGATTTTTTATGACTCCTTGTTTGGATGATTCAATGTAAGTAAATTTCAGGAGCTGATCCATGTTAGAAGTAAGAATGATGATTTGGTGATGAAGATTTGGTGAAAGGTAATCTCACTAAAAATGAACTTCTTGGTTTATATAATGAGTAACCTTTCCCTATTGCGCTATTAGAATATTTAGAATATTTATGATGTTGGACTTTTACTCCACCATTCCAAGAAACAGCCCAGAACCATTTTGAGAAGTGAGTGGGTGATGGGGATATGCAGTGATATGGGAAACTTCATTGGAATATCAGGATTCATAGACATGATCATGGATTTCTTTGGAGTTTTAGTTCTGGGGTACTAATCATAATAATGATGAGAATAATGCTTGTAGCATGATATTCACATATATTTGTTGGAGCATCTAGGAAGAAAGAAACAAGTCCAGGTAGGTAAGACGTTATACTTAATTACTAATAATGGTTTTGTAGAAATCCCTGATGGTAGAACTGGGGATATATAACCTAGAGGGGTCTACCCATCTTCACTTATTAGGATTACTCCAAGGGTGGTCATGTACATAAGTGGAAATGAAAGTAGTTGTAAAGGGCTGTGGTTGTGCTGGAACTATTCTATGAAAAAGATGAAACTAAAAGTTGATGGATCCAATATAATGGGGAAAATGAGAGGTGGAGGGCTTGTACGTGATGGAATAGAATCAGTAAAATTAGGGATTAGAAACATATAAATTGTAGGTAACTCCATTAGAGTTAAAGTGAGGGTGATGATCAGTTTACTCTTGTTATGTAGATTATATAAATTAACCATCATAGAAGTGAAAAAATATTCCAAATTGATGGTAGGATTATTCAGTGGAAAGGTTAGTCTCCCATGGGAGTTGAAGTATTATATTAGGAGATACAAGATGATTCTAGATTAGAGTATCATGGTGGGTCACACATGGAGGGAATGCAACCATGAATCCGATTCTTTGACAAGTAAAAGAGATCCTACTGATATGATCATCTTATATATTTTATGGGTTCCCTCTGGAATGAGTATAAGATCATCGTTATGGGAGTCTCCCTTGGGCTTCCCCATTCCCACCTGCTAGGATTGTTTTGCTGATTTTCAATAATCAATAAAAAAATTTCACCAGGTGAATAGTAAAAATATCGATTTTGAAAAAAATATCACTTTTATAATAGCAGAATGAATTTAAAGTTTAATAAACCCCATTAATATAAAATAAATATATTTAATAATTAACATAAATCATTTAAATAATTACCATGTTGGTTTTATAAAACACATGTTTATCATTTTTGAAACACTTGTAATAATTCCCACAAAAACCTACTTTACACGCTTATATTAAAAATTAAACTTCATCAATTTTAGAAATTAAATATAATAAAATGTATTTAATTTTTGATTTTAAAGTTTCAATATCAGTTAGAATGTTGAATTTTTTAGGAATAAATGTAATATTAGAAAGATTAATGTTAATTATCATGATGAAGATTAAATTATTTTTTAAATGATTTTTTTTACTAATATCGTATAAATTTTTTCTAATATTTATTTTAAAAATTTAAATGATTAATATAATATGATTTTAAAACTATATATAATTATATTAACACTCATTCAATTTTTAATCAATACTAAATACTATTAAGAGCACATAATGGTTAAAACTCATTTTTCTACAAAAACTCTTTTTAATGTTATATATTATTATTTAAAAGGAACTATAATTATATTTATAAATTGAATTAGAATAAATGAAGATTAAATTTAGTTTCAAAATATAAAATTTTGGTAATATGGGTTACCTTATAGTTTTTAATTAAATTTAAACTTCATAGTTAATAATTAGTTACCAAAGTAAAAATCAAAATGATAAAATGTAAACACCAAGGATAAAATAATTGAAACCTATTTAAAAAATGTGTAGAAAGTATTTTATGAAGATTTATAGACCCAATATCATCTAACAATATATTAATAATTAAATTTTGGATTCATTAACCAGGTAAGAGTGTAATGATATCGTGGAAGAGTAAATGTATTTTCAAAGAGACATTTTCTTAACTTATTAAAGAGGGTCACTTCTACTCCTTCAGGGTTACACTTACCATTATAATTTCCATTGAAACTATGATAAAATTACCTCTCATATAATTAATTTTTTCATTAATAATCCCCTAGTCTCTATTATTTATCTTGATTTCTTCTTTCCCAAGAAGATCTCTAAGTGATGATTAAGTTCCATTGTAATTATATACTTCTTCATAATATTTTATCCTAAATATTACTCTTCAAAATATTTTATATCCATAAAGATATAATTAAATAAATATAATTATTATGCTTAGTTGTTTTTATATTAATAGAATAACCATTATTTATTCCTTTATATCTGCCAAGAAAAACAAGAGTGCCTTTAGGGCATTGCGCGGACTACAACCTCTATAAAGCGACAACTTCCATTTTTCATACTACCTCTAATTGTTGGTTTTAATAATGGTATTAATGAATAAATATGATATCTGTAATATAAATTTTATTTTTAAATGTAAAATTATCATATAACTTATCTTTATCTAATTCATTGATAAATGAAAAAGTTAATTGTGTGTTGTGCAGATTACTACTTCTATGAAGTAACATTTTTACCTTTTCATCACAATTTTCATTATTCATCAAAACCACAAATAATAATAAATAAACTAAAAAATATAAATAATATCATTATGATGATATTAAAATTATATTTTTAAATTACTTAACAATACTCACTCATCGAGATTGAACGTCTCTAGGTTTTGGCTGGTTAAACGACCTATATGAGTAGTGCTATAAAAATATATCAAATATGACTATGAAAATTAATTACTAATATTATTATAAGTTATTAAGAAATTAATGATTGTTTTTTGGTTCTTTAATATTAATGTTATGTATTTATATATTATTAAAATACCTCCTCTCATCGCTAAAAATATCAAAATAATTTTACACAGATTCCATGTTTATGAAAACATAAGTAAAAAATATATAATAAATAAGTAACACATGATTATAAATAATACCTATTAAATTAAATATAAAATTATAAGGTTAATAATAATATACCTAATAAAATTAATTTGATTATTCAAGAAGTTAGGTGCATGTGATGAATTAATCTTGAACAAGGTAAGAGTTTCCATCTCAATCACCCTTTATTGAGGCATGCTTTGATATTATGCACCAATATTAATTTTTATGGTGAAAATACTAACCACTTGAATTATAATACCATAAATTATTTTTAAACATATAAAAATCACTTCTATTCATTCTCTTCCTTATTTTGGACTATGATTCATATATTCCCTTAAATATAAAGGTTTTTCCATAACTCAATTTTCCTTCATGAGTTATAATGTTTCTCCGTGAGGTTTATATTTAATTTCAAAAATTAAGGACAATAAGATTTGAAAAAAGGCATAAAATATGACTAAAACTAATTAAAATTATTATTTGACAATTAACTGTCATCCAGGTAAAGAAAAAAGTTTATATATTTCCTTTATTTGAAAATATAATGTATCATTAATGTTGTTTCATTTGAAATATTATCCTTTAGTTAAGGATTTAATGATTGTTGTACCAGAAATTACGCATGCATGAGATCTACCTCTTTTGGTTCAAGTGTTAGTGTAGTTGTCTGTTTTTTTCACTTGAATTATGAATTTCTATATGTAATTTCATGATCTATAAGAAATAGTGGAGTTTTTTAAGAAGGGTAAGTTTCTTAAATTTAAATTTGACAATGAAAGTGTTATCATATTTGTAAGTAGGTTGTGTGTGTTAGGTGATTCCTAGATGAAGAAGGAATTTTTGAGATAAGATCATAACTCTCTATTTCCATTCATCCTTTAATTACTAAGATGTATATTTAGCTTCAAGAATACTAATGGTGGTATAGAATGAAAAATGATATTATAGATTTTACCCTAAAATGGTTGACTTTTGAACAGGTTAACGATGAGTGAAAACAACAAAAGGGGATGATTTAGCCTTTTAGAGTACTTGAATGGGAATAGGAGAATATATCAATGGATTTCATGGTTGGATTACCAAACACATATTATCGTAATAATTAAATTTAAGTTTTTGTTGAACGATTAACTAAATATGATCATTTTCATCCTATTCTACATTTTATGCTTTTGGGTCAACTTTATAGACATTATCATAAAGATATTGTCAGATTATATGGATTACCTCTCTCTATTTTATCTAACTAGGATTCTATATTTACTTCAATTTTTTGGAAAGTAATTAAAAATCCATTGGGCAGTGAAAAAAATTTCCATAAAACTTTTCATTATCAATTTGATGGATATCTAGAGTAAATAATTCAGAATATGCATGATATTATTCATCCTTTGTCTTTAAATTATCAGGGAAGAATATATCAATCTTTTTCCTTAGTATAATTTTTTCATAATAAAATGTTTTATTCTAGTATACCAGTATCACCTTTTGATATTTTTTTTGTGAAACTAGTTTTGAGCTACAACATTTTGGGTTGAAGGTGGTGAAATTAACTTATTGAGAACAATTATGGTAGAATAAATGGTTGAGAAGTTAATTAATATTCAATGGAATGCAATGGAATCTTAGGGAAGAAAGAATATTTATGAATATTATAGGAGGAAACAACTTTCATTTGAGGTAGGAAATCATTTATTTCTTAAAATATCTTTAGGAAAATGTGTTATGAATTCTAGTAAAAATAGAAAGTTACGACCATAGTTTATTGGACCATATGAAATTATTGGGAAAGTGGTGTCATTTTCTTAATAATTATCCCGAACACTATGTTTACCTTAGGTATATTAATTATTTAATGTTTTGTTTCTTATAAAACATGCACTCAATATATATCATGTTTTGATCCATGAGGTGGTACAATTAGAAGGGAATATTTCATATGAAAAAAATTTAGTTTAAATTTTCTTTTGAAGTGAAGAGGTACTATGAAATAAGGCAATAAATTATTTTAAGGTTATATATAATAATCACATGGTTGAGGAACCAATAAGGGAATCAGAGAAAACAATGAGGATAAAATAACCTCACTTGTTTAAGTAATGAATAAAATTGTGAGGATGAAATTTTGTAAAGGGGGAATAATAGTACAACCTAAGGAATATTAATAATAAGTAAATTACATATTTTTTAAATATTCACGATTATATTTTATGGATTCATATTCACTATAATTATTTTAATCTATTCTTTAGTCAAAAAAGAAATAACTTCATTCAAAACAAATTTATTTTCATGAATTATATGGTTTTATATAAAAGTTAAATTTATAAATTTATGAGATTTCATTTGAAATAATTTCTTTTTATTTTTCATTTTAAATTTATATTAGGGTGAATTTTTTCAGTTTTTCTAAAAATATTTATTTTTGAGTAAATAATGATAAATACAGATTTTTGGAAAAATGTCATTTATTGTTTTTATTTAAATTAATTTCAATGCCCAATATATTTATGGATTTTATTATAAAGAAAAATAAGATATATTTTACTAAAAATAATCTTATTAATTCTATAGGAATGATTGCTATATTTTATTTTGGCATAAGATTATTTTTATGCATAAAAATGCATTTTTTCTAAAAATTGTATTTATTTTCATTTTATGCACATATATTAAAAATAATTTCATCCAATTTTATAGATATAATCTTTAAAAATGTATTTAATATTTGTAATAATGATTTTAAAATTTAGAATTTTTGTTTATTTAATTTTTTGTCATTATGAATAATGACCTTGTTAAAAATGTTGTCACTAGAGTAAAAATGGTAGAAAAAGTTAATTATGGTTAAAACTATGTGATAAGGTCACAGAATATTCTCTTATTTTTTATTTTATGATATTATTTAGGTAATTATTAACTTATTTTATAACTTAAATTGTTTAAGTTACACTTTCCCAAGAATAAGGCTTTATATTATTTTGAGACATTGAATAATTACAAGAGTGACACTCCCCTCACTTATAAAAGGGAACACCATATTTTATATTATTCACACCATGTAAGAGTTTTTGATTAACCAATCCATTCCAAAATACATTTAATAAAAACTTCTTCACTTTATATTGGTCTTGATCTCACAAAGGTACCAAACCGAGAAGTCATAAGGTGTATGCCAGATGTGGTTTTCAAAGAAGATGTATAACACTTAATAAAGTGTTTTTATGTTTATTTATCCTTATAAATCAATAAAATATTAATTAACCATGATTATATAATATAATTTCTCCCTTATATATACTTAATTTTTTTTATTTCATGACACTTAAACATCTTTTTTTTATATCCTATGGTAAATGAAGACATTTCTCATGCGTATGTGTAGACTACCACCTCTATGAAGCAATGCGTTTTTCTTTTCAACAACATATGATATGAATATATAAAATAGTGGATAAAAATAATATATATGATATTTATTACATAATTAATATTTCTTATGTTACTACATTAATCGCATTCTTTCCCTTCAATCGGTTGGAAAATGATAACGTCGCTCATGTGTATGTGTGGACTACCACCTCCGTGAAGCAATGTTCTTCGTTTTTTTATTACTGCCACATATATATTGTCATAAGGATAAACATAATATAAAATATATGGAATAATTATGTCTCTATAGAAGTAAAATATTATCTAATTTATTTATTTTCTACCTGTAGAAAAATGAAAATGTTGTTTACTCGTATATACGGACTACCGTATCAATGAAACAACATGATTCAGTTTTCATTCATGCCTTAAATTAATGGTTTTAAAAGTGAATTTAATTTGAAAATATGACAATTAAATTTTTTTATGATTTTTTATTAAATTTAACCTTAAACACTTCGACCATGGTTAACACACCAATGTTGTTTTGAAGTTACAAACCGAACGACCCAAAAAAATCCAACATAAACTTAACCATTTTAGTGAATAAATAAAATATTGTAATAAATGAAAGAAAGTGAATGATGATAATAAAACTAATATTAAAATTAAACTTAATCAACAAATAAATAATATAAATTTATTATTCAGGATTTATAGAATTTATGAGGCTAGACATGGTATAAGGTAAGAGATTTCTCATCTAAATTTCCTTTCATTGAGACTAATTCAATTTTTACCACATGATTTAACATGAATGGTGTATAAAATTATATATTGATGAATTTTATCATTTATTATAAAAATTAAAGTGGATTTAAAATCCATTTAATGTATACTACTTCATTTTTATTTTGATTTCAAAGTTATTTAAGATGTAAGAGATTTTTCTTTAAAAACCCATTTTAAAATATTCTTTTCAAATATTCTTCCTCCATGTAATTATTATTATATTTTTTTAAGAAAGTTTTTATTTATACGTCAAAAACTGATAAATTTTACTCTAAAAACTTTTTAGTATATTTATAAAGGTTTTAAAATGAATGTTTTTAACATTTTCGGTATGGGTTATTTTTTATATTTTACAAAATTACAAAAAGAATGTTTTTTAATATATATATATTGACCTCCTTTTCCCTCCATCAAAATAGTTATTCTTTGTCAAGATTACTATAATTTTTTATGGTATTTTAATTTATATACCATTACCACTCTTTAAATAATTTTTCATTTTTAAGAGTTTTCAAATTAAAAGGATGTTTCATGTTATGATTATATGAAATTTGAAAGTGTCTTACTTATGGGTTCAAATGAGTTTTTCAAGGGTTTTATGATGAAAATGTGAAAGATTATAATTTACTTTCAGGATATGGGACTTGAGAATTATAGATGGTGAAGAGTGATATTGATATAGCTCAATACGATTGGTGAGACTAATATAGCTCTCCAATGAATTGTTTAGTGACTCAGTTTCCAAAGGAGAAAAATGAGGAAGATAACAAGGTTGGATACACATTTGGAAATAACTAGGCTTGAGTTATTTTGGCACAAGTTAAACTTTTGTAAACATGGGTTATGGATATGGTTCTACAAGATACCAATATTATTATTTCAAAATGGATTTTATGGAAATATTTTCATTTTTTCAGGTAAGTAATGTTTTTGAACTTTTATAGGGGAAAGGTTTTGGAAAGTTTTCATGAGCTACCATGTGCCCTAAGAAGAATTCATAGTTTTCATATTCTTAATAATGGGTTATAAAATGTTTCATTTTAGAAAAGGTTGATTTTTATGTGTAGAAATTTTTTATTTATGTGCTCAATGTTTTATTAGTAAAAAGTTAAACAATTTAATGGGATTTTATATTTTCACTAGGCTAATGAGATTAATTTATTTTGGTGTCCCTTACTATGTTTTTTGTACCCATCCTTAATTTTTAAATGTTTTTTATAGGATATAAGGTCGATTAAAAACTATATAAAGGTCAAACATTTCCCATTAGGATTTTCTTAAAAGAAGAAAAATTTTCTTGAATGAAATTGTGGTTTAAAATTCAAGCCCAATTTTTATGGAAAAAATGTACATTATGTAGAAGTGTCCAGTTTTTTATGTCATTTTTTCCTAATTATATAAAACTACAAGACCAAAAGATCACGTGGATTTAAATAATGTGAACTCCTTGCTGTTAAAAAAATATTTATGGGTTTTTAAGGTTGTTATACCAATACTCACTTTCATATAGAATAACAGGTATAGCAATAGTCCCATAAAATTCATTCTTTTATTTGAATTGAAGTTTATAATCACATAGAACCCTATAATAATTTATCTATTTTATAGATATATCTATGAGATAAATATAAATTAATATCTCTATCACATTTCAAAATTGTGCCTAAATATAAAAAATTATCATCTTTTGAAATAATACGAGATCCCAATCTTATATCCATAACATTACTCTACAATTTCTTACTAAAAAAACTACATATATTCTTTATTATTACTAATAATATGGAATCATTTTTATTTTTATGTACGTACCTATAAATATAACATGAAAATATAAGAAAATTAACTAAATAATCTATAGATAGACCACCACTTCATGATCTTAGTGAAACTAATTTTTTTAAGCATGATAGGAAACCACCTCTTCATAATGTCTATAAAAATATAAAACCATATAAAATATCCACTAATTATTTAATAAATATTTTTCTTTTCATAAATACGAGTGCTATTGAGATTTCTTGTAGTAATGGAAAAATATAGATAAATAAATTATTAATAAATATTTTTAGTGAAATTATAATTAAATTTAGAAATTATGCTTCGGGGATGCTATATTTTGGATGGAATATATTATCTTTATAATATTTATAAATTTATTACCAATATCGATGTGATTAATTTTTTCGAAACACCAAAAGAACATTGATTAAAATAATTATATTTTATATATGATTTGACTGTTAAATATTATTATATAAACCCAAATAATTATCTAGTTGTATAAATCCATAGATTTCTTGTGTGTATTTTTTGTCTTCATAACATGGTTTAGATGATAAATAAACACCTCCCTATCATAAAAAATGATAATTAAAAAATATTATAAAAGATATAATTTAAATTTCATTCATAAAATTGTGAATGTAGATTTGTGGAACATTCATAAGGGTTATCAAGTGGTGTCTATTTTTTAGATATATATGTATTGGATTCAATATATATATATATATATAATATCCAAATAGGTTGAAATGAGCATCGAATGATTCATAGAAAAACTAAAAGGAATAATTAATAAAAAAAATGAATATATATTTTATATGATTAATGTATAATATTCTAACCCTATATTATAGGTATTAATAAGAAATTGCCATTTTTTTCAAACACAACAATGACTTGGTGTTGTCTTACAAAAATTTCATCTTCATCCATTTTTTTGTAGAACCAACACGAGGGCTAATGAATAAAAAAAATTATAGGGTTTTTCCTTTATGTTTGTGTGATATATATTCCTTTAGATAACATTTATAGTATTAAAATTTAATTAACTATGTAAATCAATTGTCGAATACATAGGTTATGAATATTAACCTCATGTATGCATCCACAACTACAGATCCCATCCATTCATGCTTTATAATTTAAATTATTTTCTAATGAACGATCATGTCAATAATAAATTCTTTATATATATTTTTTCATACTAAATTTAGAATGTATTTTTATGGGAATATTGTATCCATATGACCCTTTAACATAAATAAATTCAACAGTGATACTAGTGGTGTAATGGTACTCTCATAAGGTTCTTTAAATATATTTTCAATGCTTTATATCATCTTGACTTGAACTTATATTTACTCTTATAATTATACTTTTATAATAACATACCTCAGTTCTGACATTTTTTCCTTAATTTTAAAATGTTTTTCATATGAAATAATTCATAAAGTGAAGTTCCCCCATGGAAATGTGAAGATAAAGTTATATTTTTTGTCAATAAGTTTTAAAAATATAATGTCAATGTGGGATGGAGATTTGGTTATAGAGTATGTATCCACCCAACCAAATGAGGACATAAAGGCTACCTATGCTTATGATTAAAGTAGATTGATGTTTATTCCATTGAGAATGCATAGGAAGAAAGGTTCTTATATTGGAAATGGTTTTGGAAAAGATATATGATATACGATCAGCCTCAATGTCAAATGATTATTGAGTCGGTAATCAAAGAAAATTTATAAAGTGTGAAATGTACTATCTGCAAAAGTTTGATCGAAATAGATGGGAATGGAATTTGGATACTAAACTAGGTATATCCTATAAAATTGGTATAATCTATTGTTAAATTATTTTAAACAAGTTTTAAGTCATGGAGGAAACTCACTTGGGTTATGGAGAATCAATCCCTATGTTATTGAGATCTAAATATACTAAATTTAGTTATAAATTAAACTTGGATACTGGTTATAGAACCTAATAATGAAGATAGAACATTAAGGAATTAGTGATATATTTAAATACGATAACTTGAGTTTTCACATATTGTAAGGGACCTTGGAGGAGTTTGGAATTTTTTTAAAATTCTCAAAATTATTTAAAATAGTTTTTAAGGAAACCTGAAATGATTGAGAATACCAGTATGTGAGTTAATGAAATACTGAAATGTTTATAGAAGTTTCCTTTTTTATGTTCTGAATGAGAAATATGGAAAAGGAATTAACACTATACACTATGTAATGTACAAATAAATAATCATTGGGTAAAAACCAAAACTTAATAAAGTATATTATGTGTAAAAGAAGATAAAAAATTGAAACGGAATAAACCCTATGATAGAATTTATTGGGTACACACTAACATCATAAGGCATCCTTGTAGGTTACAACATAATACTTTGGGTACAATAAGAAATACATATGTTGTAATCCCTAATCCTCATAAGGTACAACTGATGAATCTCTTAAGCTTCAGACATACATATCATAAGGTTGAGTCACTATCTTCATAAGGTTGGTTATAGTTCCTTATAAGTTTTATTTAATTTATAGGGTATAACCAATGAACTTTAGAAGGTATAAATGATGAACATTTCAAGGTACAATAAAACCTTTGATCACACTTTTTTAGTATAAGATGATTTTAAATTAAGTATATTGATAATTTAATGAACCCTAAGAACGTCATGGTGAACATGTAATTCATATATTATAGGGTGTATTGTATGTTACATCAACTATATAGAATTTAGAGAATAATCAGAAATTACAAAATTTTTGTACCAAGTAGAAAATGGTTTCAGATGATGCAAGATATGTTCAAAATTATTATAAGCATTAAAAACACCAAAAATTCTGATTGATTCAATAAGAATAATTAATATAATTTTATCTTAAAACTGTGATGAAGAAGGTTAAAGGAAGAATTGATTCTAGAAATTTAATATAGCTTAAAAATAAAATGAAAAAAATTTCAAATAGGAAGAATTTAATGTTATAAATCATGTGTTGAAATTTATAAATTTAAATATCATAAATTTTGTTTTGATTCATTTATCATGTGAGTATAAGTGCATTGAGATACATTCTAATAATTTCAATGGAATATACTACTATTTCAATAGAACTCATGCTATAATGAAAAAACCACACTACAAATATGGTTTGTCGTATGATTTTTATGTAGTAAAAAAATTATTTTGTTTGTGGATATTTTAGTGGAAGTATTTTTAGAAGGATAAGTTTTATCATGTTAGTAAAAAATATATATAAGTGTTTATTTATAAGAAAAATGAATGATTATGGGTACTGTTGACATTTTATTGGGGATAACTGTTTGAGGTAAATAGAAAACGAGAGATCATGGGAGACATCCATGAACCAAAAGGTTGAGAAAGAGAAAATGAGGATGGGTGCACTGAATTTTATGGATAGTCTCTATATAAAATATACTGAAAAATTATTATTTTTGACCAATATATTAAATAGAGATAGATAGATAGAGAGATAAGTTAATAACCAAGAGAAAAACCAATATCTCTCTCAAATAAGAAAGCGATGGATATTTTATATTGAATATGATTCACTATCTAGTTATCTATGAAAATGGAAGAATAAGGTTTGGTAACATACAATATTATATAAATTTTTGATAAAGAAAAATAATATATTGGGGATATATTGACCTTTCTATAAATGTGTATGATCCAGGTGTTTAAAATTTTAGATATTGAGGAGCTGATGGATTTGTGAAGATCACTGTAGATCTATATGGTTTTCAGAAATACAAGTGACAAGGTTATAAATATAATTTGATGAATTGTGTTTTTGTAGAGATAATGTTTTTGGAGGTTTATTAGATCATTACAAGGGTATCAAAGAGTTAATTGAGAAGAAAGAGATCAAATAATATTTATGTAGTGAAATATTGAGTTTATTGGAGATCTAATTCAAAGGGTTAGAAAGTGAACACAAATATATACATGATGGGGAGATGTGGTATCGGTGCGACTTTGGGTATTCAAAGATTTCAAAATGTGACTTTTTGATCCTTGGGAAATTTTGAGTGGTCTAATAATATTGTTAAAACTATATTCACAGTGTTACTCTATGTATAGGAATGAAATGAACTATGGGTTAGAATAATAACTACCCACACCATTATAATGTGTGAATTATTATATTAGAGAATATGTGATTGAGGAAAATAACTAATCAAAACAAGGAGTAGTTTTTCCACATTAGGGGAAAACCTCATAAAAATACACTATGATACCCTTTAATTTCATTTTAGTATTTAATGTGGTTTATATGAAGTTGATTAACTATTATTCTAACAGATCAAAGAGGTAAAATTTCTAAGGGGTTAAATACTTAAAAACAGAAAATTGAATTTTTTAAAAAGAAGATAACACATGATTCATCCCCTCTCAGGTATTTGAACTGTTCATATGGAAAATATTAATTGGTATCAGAATATAAGTCCCCAATTATTGGATATTATTATCCCTTACAGAGTTTTTTTCTTCCAAATTTGATGAAGTATATATTTGAAATAGAAGATCCTTTGTTGGGTAAATCTATTTCCACCCCTATTAAAATAGATTTTTAATTTTCAAATAATAATTTTTAAAAAATAAATACGAAAGAGGCTAAGAAGTTGAGAAGTAAATAAAATATGAAAGAGTAATTATAATTAGATGAATGTTTTCTTAATGGTATGTATTTATTAGTTAAATCCATTGATTATTATTCCTCTCACGATTCAAGTTCAATATATGGTGAATATAATGAATACTTGAATGATAAATAACTTAGTGATTTTTATTCTTTAGTTAAGTAGTAAATTGAAATTATCCCCATTTAATTGGATTCATTCAAAATTTCACACATCAAGGGATTATAGGATTCAAAAATCATAGCCTAAATAAGTAGTATATTCCCTAGAAAATGAATTAGCTAAATAGTTAGGTAGATGTAACACTCTCTTAAGATTGTTAAAAGGAAAGGATGAATCCATTTCAAATTTTAATAATATAATTTTTTGACTAATGTTTAATTTAATAAAATGTGAGAATATTATTATTTAATAAGTAATATATTCATTTTAAAAGCTTTAGTACATCTCTATGAACACTGAGGATGCTCAACTGGATGTTATGGAAAAAATGATAAAGGAGTTTAATACTTATATATTATTAAAATATAAGATTCACGATGATAAAAAAATTATAAGTTAAATATTGAATGGTATAAGATATTTAATGTATTTCAAATAATAAACTTAGTTTAAAGTTCCTTTAATTATAAGTGAAATTGAGAAATCTAGAATCAACACATCCTAAAAATTTCCAAGAAAATAAGAAATGAAGTTATACTATACAAAATTTTATATGAATCTTGATTTTAAGAAGACTAAAAATGATTAAAATAATATTTATGAATAATCCATTTTGGAATATTTAGTTATCTCATAGAAGAAGGTACCCTATAACGCAGATAATCTATTTTCATTAAATATATTTTTACCCCAAGTAAATGATTCAAATAAAAAAATGTGATATAGAAGGAGAAAAATATTCGTAAACCCAGTAATTTTTTAAGGGTGGGAGTAATAATGTATAAGAAGTGAATATCCCTAAATATATCCCAAAATAATAGGGTTGCCACATAAAAAAACACTAAAAATTGGACAGACTCCTTCTAAAGACCAAATAAGAAGACGTATATTCCATTGTTGGTGTTTCAAATAGTTTAGTAATAAGGCCATATATTATTGGAATGAAATTTCTATGAATTTAAGTTATATAAGTATTTAACTAAAGGTGAGAAAATATGAATTTTAAAGGAACCCTGTTGTCAAAAATTTGTTTTTTTAGAGAAAGAATAAATTTTCATTTAAAGAATTGAGTTGAAACTCTAGAGAATTTTAAAACTACTACTATAGGGGTGTCCATAACTATGAAATGTTTTGGTGTTTAAAAACTATGAAAAAAGCTTATAATTATGAAAATTAGAGGAAACAACAATTCCTGAATCATGTGATAAAAAAGAGTGAGTGTTCATTAAAGAGTAAATCAAAGAATAAAATTAACGAGTCAAAAACTCCAAATAACTGGGTGATGGGATTATAAAACCATGTAACACTATAGAGGAGAATATGATTCTATTGTGGAAAGATAGGTTACATTATGGACCATTAAAAAATGTCTACAAATATCAATTTATTAGGAAATAAGTTGGAAACTAAAAAAGTTCCATCATAATAAAGAGATAAAAAGATTGGAATAGTATCTGAAATCCTTGATGAAGAACAAGGAATATTTCCAAAAAATAGTAATCCAAAATATAATAAAGAAATTCGTGTAAGGTGTAATACCTTGACCATAGTACCATTAGTTGTATGACATGACTACCTAATCAAGAGAAGCTATTAAAGAACTAGGTTAATGTACCAATTACTCTATGTTCTAAAAAAAATTCTATGAAGTTGGGTTCTACACATAAAATTAAGAATGATAATATTCCAACTGAGTTCCAAATAATATGGCTATATTAATTAGTAGAGGACAACCAGATGGAGAAAAATGAAAAGAAACACTATGAATTTCTTACTAAAGTTGATAATCCTTGATGTGAGTTATAAATTTTATATATTTTTATATATTATTCATTAAAATTACTCCCAATTTTATTTACAATTACCAAGTTAAACAATTGTTTTTGTGAAATTTAATAATATGGAATGAATTTAATTAATTGATTCAGTGATATATTCAATTATTGAATTAATTTAGAAGATTATAATTTGAGACTAAAAACAATTTTGAAATTGTTTGAATATTGTACCAATATTCTAGAATGAATTTAATTTTTGTATTAATTATTTCTATAATATTTTTTTCATGAATTTTGTAAAATAAATAAATTGTTTTTGAGCTTTAAATTAAAATTATTATGAAAAAAGATAATTATTGTGTTTTTAAATCATGGGAATTATGTCTTGCAACATCAAGTCTTTAATTGATTAATTGAAATATAAATTTTATATCGAATTTTTAATTTTGAAGATACATTGAATTTTTAGTTTTATTATTTTATTATTTTTGAATTTAATTAAATAATGTCATCACTGAGAAAGTTGCTTGATACATGGAATTTACATGGTTAGAAAACCGTGCCCAATAGAGCTAATCACGCCTTATATAGATTATTACCACATACCACCACTTAGAGTGAGTATACTAACCGTGAGACAAAACATCCACGACACTACTCACAATCAGTACATTTATAATGATCACCACCATAAAATATATTCTTCCCACGATCACCATAGTGATTGTGGGTAGCCTACCGCATCCACCATACTTACCGTAAGCCCAGTCCATGACCACCCACCTTGACACACCTTCATCTATTCACATTCATGTCTAACCCACACCACTGACCCTTTGAAGAACAAAATAAGAAAACAACCAAATACTTACACTTATCTAGATCAAAACCAACTGTGGGAGATGGAGAAAACCATATATTTGTGAACCTTTCTATTGAATTGCTTTCACAAGATGGTAATCCACCTTTGGATAATCCCACCACCAATTGAATCCAACAACCTCAAAGATGAGGATGAAATCATACCATCACACACAACTAGATCCAAGGCATTGGAAGTTGACTCTATCAACACTTGAAGAGTGTAGAACCACCACCACGACCTCCTCTTATAGACCATGAGCCGATGAAATATTTATGAATGAGATTTGTAGGAGAAAGCTGGATAGTACTAGCCGATCATGAGACCCCACTTTTGAAGTCGAGTCCAACTATGGTGAAGAAGGAAACCACATCCGTTGAGCTTTTGATTAAATTTTTTCACCTCCACAAATTCAAGCACCATCTATTGATAAGAAAAGACATGCCTCAGGATCCAAAAACGAAAAACAAATAAAAAACAATGGAAGTAAAAAAATAAAAAACTAATAAAAATGAAACTAAATAAAAACATAAAAATAAAAAAATAGTTAATAAATAAATAAATATATATTTATTTATAATAATTATACATATATAATATATATATAATATGTATAAATTTATATGTATTAAAATATATCTAGTAATAATAGGTATATATATTTATATACATTAATATATATATATATGTGTGTGTGTGTGTGTGTGTGTCTATAATAATACTTATTTGATGTGTTTTTTTGTTTGTAGTGACGATCTGGACCCTATCCCACTGCCAAATATCCAATTCAACATGACTAAATTTTAGCATATGCAACTGTTACCACAAATAATAGAAGTAAATTCTTAGAACTATGCATACACAATAATAGAAATATGTCATGTTAGTATAATTAATCACAACTATTCACTATGATATGTGGAACCCATCCCACTAAAGTCAAATATTCCTTCAACACTAATTGCAAGGAAGAAGATTTTACCTCACTTATTCTCTTTAAATATCTCTCATGATCTCCCATTACATATTTTAAACCTCTATAGACTGGGTTTCCTTTTCTCAGCTATAATTTATTTTCTTTCCACATGTTAATTCCACTCTGATTGTTAGTTGTATTGTGTTGTTCTTTTCTCTCCCAATTCTCCAGGTTCTTCTCCAACAACCATGTTCTAACATGATCTAGTAAAACTCCAAATCATGGAGAACTAACCCAAGGGATGTGAACCTAGGGGAGATCATACACGTACCCCACTCTTTTTAATAAAATAAATTCCATCCTTAATGGAGTATCAAAATAGGGGAAAATAGATCAATGATATTCAACTAAAATCTCCAATGTGCTATTATAACCTTGAATCTAATTAATATTCTCTCTCCATCTCTCTATATCTCTATCTATCTCTCAGTTCACATTGCATACCTGTAGAGCACTTTTAATTGAGGGATGAACAATATATAATGGAGATGGGGGTTGAGACAGTGAATGCCTTGATTGAGTGTGTTCAATGACACTCACTATGGAGGAGGTGGAACAAGATGTATTTAGGGATATTTCTTTTATGTATGTTTAGAACCAAAAATTACAAATGGGATAGAAATTAAATAATGACATTAAGGGAACTATAGGATGAGAACCAACGAATGATAATGAACTTGTGTGTTTAACCCTAGATCCAACCCCTTCACTCACTGTTGTGTTGACTTTTGTTCAATATGTTTTAATTATTATTAATCAAAAACACAACAAACCATCACTATATAGATTATTTTGAAATTGGTAAAACAAAATTAAGGTAAACAGGTTCTAGGTTAGTTAGAATCCCCAACCCTTTCTCTATGAGTGGTGACCTTTGTCATCCACTAGACTGTATTAGGAGTAAACTAGAAATTCTAGTTGGTTATGACCCATAAAAATAATGCGATCAACTTGGAACTCATTACAAGGATAAAAGTGTAGTTCTTATTATCATTAACACATTTTTAATTTTTTCCTATTTTTCTTTTCATTCATTAGTTTTGTGTTCAATTTTATTTTTTCTCATATTGGAATAATAATTCTAGTTTTACTATTATTTAATGGATTTTCACCCTTATTCTCAATGTATATACCCATAGGTATCAAAGGAGATGAAAATTTAGATAAAACATCAAAAAAAACCATTGGTATCCCCCAATGGGTGGAATTATAGAAGATAATATATGAATGAATGTAACAACCATCCACAACGTATTCTGCCACACCATCTAACTAAATAAGTACTTAAAATGGAGGAAATTAAGAGATAATCATCAATGTTGAAGTATTTTCAAATAAACCCAAAACTAGAGGAAAATATAGAATTTATTAACGAATTAAAAGTTATGTAATCTATAATACCCACTTCTCTTTAAGAACTCGTGGATAAAAGGAAGAAACAACAAGATGAATAGCTAGAATCCTGGGTATTTTCCAAAGAAGATATCTCATAACAGAAGGGTGATTTTTTAGAATCATAGGATCACCCCTTTTTGACGCTTGAGAATATATTCCAAGAGATAGTGTATCAATCTAAGAAACAATATGCTTGAACTTTTGAGCGAGACTTTCTTTAAAACTTAAATATTTATAATTTTATTGAAAATAAATTGACTTCTAATCTACCTCATGTTTTTAATAAAATCATAGAACTATAAGAATTATTGTAGGCCCTGTAGAATGATGATATAGTGGTTGAGTTTACATTTTAAGAGAAGTTGTAATCCCCAGTACTACCACTATACATAAAAGAAAACTTCAAAGAATAATTATAACAAGAAAATGATCTATATCATTAAATTGATGAGGGAGTCACCATTTAATTTAAATATGTTATTTATATGTTTTTAAAAAATTAATTATCTACTAATCAAACTAATTTTTACATTATAGACTCAGTACCATTGATTCTTATACTCGATTATAATGATTAAGAACCATCCACAAATCCCCTCTAATAAAAATAAGAACTATAAATAATGATGGAAAACTAGAACTACTAGAAATTAAAAATGATGTTTCCTATGATGATGAGAAATAGGTTATAGATGAAAATTATTTTGAAAGGTTACATGACACTATTTTTTATCAATTTAATGATGTCTCCATTGGATAACTTATTGAAGAAGTATATTCTTCTGGTCCTATGGTGAAGACAATACTCCCTCGAACTCACTCTAGAAACCAATTGTAGAGAGGAACTACCAAACTGGTAGAATTCCTAATGGATACTTCTCATGAAGAGACATAGGCACTAGATGCTACATATAAAAGGGAGAGTTTAATGTTAATCTCCACATATTTTAATTTAATTCAATTGTTACTTTTTAATAACTCTACATTTTATGAATATTGTGAAGTATAATCATTAGAGATGCCACTAGAAGCTAAAAAATCCATTGGTTTGGATTTTGAAGAACCAAAGGAGGCCCCAATTTTGATTTTACCACCCTAATTTTATGATGTGCTATAAATTGACTAGGGGGTGTAAATGCAACACTCTATTCAAGGGGACCTCCAAGCTGGAAACATATATAGATTTTGAAGGCATCACTTGTGGTATTTATTATCACACAATACCAATACTTCTGATTATTGGGGATAGAAAAAAACTTTTTTAGCTATGGAGAGTCTAACTACAACACCTATTGGGGAGTTAAACCCAATACTCTTTTCCATAGTAAATTTCTCTCAATTTATTATATTTTAAATATAAAATTTTATAATATATTATCCTATTTTCTAAAGTTTTCCATAATTGTATAAACCTATGGGACATTCTCAAGGATATCCATAGAAAGCACCCAGGAGAGACCTTACCTTAAAGGTTATGGAAAATAAAAATCAGGTTGTATCTCACTTTGTGAGTTATTTATTTACTTTTTTTAATTTTTCTGAAACATAAATGGACAGTGATAAATAATTATGGGTAGGATGTTTAAGCCTATTTACAAAAGTTATCTAATAGATATTTAGGTATTATTTTAATATATGTTAATAAGAAAAAATTTACCATTTTATGTTATTTTTTATTAAATATAAAAAAATGTCAAAACAAATTAAAAATGTTTTTTGTAAATATTGAAAATATCCTTTTCCTATTTAATTTTTTCTTTAATTAATAAAAATAAACTAAAAATCAATAAAACAAACCAAAATCCCAAAATATTATTAATTTATACATAATGTAGTTTTCTGTTTTTTTGTAAAAAATGTGGTTATATAAATATAGTATTTTAAGTAAACTTATGTGCAATTTTTATTTTAAATTTTGACCCATTTTTTAACATCATTTATACCCTACATTATTTTTAAAATATCATTCCAAAGTTATAGGAATTAACTGTTTATTAAACTATATGACTTTACATTTTTGCTGAGTGAGTTTGATCACTGATTTTATGAAATATTTTTATGAGAATATAGAGATGGAGTGTGAGTGAAAATAACTGTATGAAATAAATTTTAGAACTTTAATTCACTATAATTTTAAAATTTATCTGAAGAAACCATACCTCTGTTAGATAAAACACCTTAGAGGCCTATCTTAAAAAAATAGATAAGTCCTTTGAGCCTAGAATACAAATGGGAAGTTGGGTACCCATAATGGATCTACGAGAAAAGGGCATTGGGTGTGTTTCTATAATTAAATAATTCCATATTAATATGTGACATGCACAACAAGTTGTACACAATTATGGTTGGGAAAAATAAAATTCAAAAAATATACTTATAAAAAATTAATCAATTTAGGTTATAGATATAGGGGAAATCAAATAATAATACATTTATTTAAGTTTTTTAAATAATGTGTAAAATAAAACTCTAGTTTGAGGAAACTAAAAAACTAGGGATAAATATGGGTACTTTTTTTGCTAAAATATTTCTTCCACTTAAATCTAAATCAATCCTCTAGAGAACTGAATATTTTTTTGAATTGAAGTGAGGAAGTAATTTTATTTACAAAAGAGGAATGATAAATTGAACAATGAATGAATTTTTGTGTTATATTTTCTATGTATATTATGTTTAGATATATGAAGGATAATATTTTAATCTTTTTCTATTAAAAAATTTATTAATGAACCTTAATAATATGTACATTAATTATTAAGTGGATTTAATTACTATTTTTCGTGATATATTCATTTCTTTAAATAATTGAGAAGAAATACATTTGAAACTTAAATTAATTTTGAAATTATTTTAATTTGGGACCAATATTATTTGAATGAAGTTATTATTATTATTAATTCTATCAATAGTATTTTTCTAGATTTATATGAAATACATAAAATAGTTTTGACATTTAAATTACAATTTGTATAAAATAATTATAATGGGCATGAGTTTTAAGTCAAGTAAATTATTTCTTACAACATCAAGTATTTAATTCATTAATTTGAATATTAATTTTACATGTATTTTTAATTCTAAAAAGTCATTAAATTTTTATTTTTATTATTTTTATTTTTTTAATTTAATTGAAAAATTTCATCACTGAGGAAAATATTTTTTAGAGTATATAAGGTCCTTACATAGTTAGAAGACCAGACGCTGCACAAATGAATGCACCTTGAGTAGCTTCCTTCCGCAAACCACCACTCACTGTCATTATACTGAACATAAGACCAACCAACTAAAAATTTACTCATGTTCCACACACTAACCCTAAGAGCCACTACACAAATATTCTTCCCATGGTCACAATAGTGACTGTGAGCAATCTACAACATAAACCCTACGATAAGGCTTCATCCTCAGTTGATCGTGAGCCTATTCTACAACCACCCACAATACCACACTTTCTCATGTTCATGGTCAAATCTAACCCACACCACCAACCATATATATAATAAAATAAAAGTTCTTCCGGACCTCAACACACATCAATATTTGAACCAATCACTGTGGATGAAGAACACTATATATTCACAAACCCTGTTGTCAAATCATTATCCCTAGATGTTGAGCTACATTTAAAGAATCCCACCAAAAATTGATTCTAGAAAACTCAAAGATGATAAAGAAATTATAATTCCACACACCTCTAGATCTGAGGCATCAAGTGTTAATGTTATAATTTTCAGAGGATAGTAGAACCACCGTCCCAACCCCCTATTGTATACCATGATCTGGTAATGGATCCACAAATTATATCTATACTAGAAAGTTGAACTACCCTAGTCTATGATGAGCTCCAACTATTGAAGGTGAGGCCTAATATAGTGAAGATAAAAACCACATACATTGATCTCCCAATTCAACTTCATCACCTCTACAATGATGAGCTCCATTTATGGAGTAGAAGAATACCCCATTCAGAATCCAAAACTAAATAAAAGAAAAAAAACCAAATTAAAACATTAAAATTAAAAACAGAATTACAAGAGATACATATATATCCTGAATAAACATATATAATGTATATATAATAATTACATATTTATATCTATTAATATATATATATATATATTATAACTTTGTATATATGTATAATAATAAAAAGTTGACATGTTTTTCTATTTGGAGTGAGGATCCAGACCCAAGCCCACTACCAAAGATCAAACTCAATGGGCCCAATTTCTAGTATAATAAACTTTCTCCAATAAGACCATGAATAAATTCTTGGAACAATGCATGCCTAATCTGATAAAGAGGAAGTTTTAGTGGAATTAATGTCAACTTTTCACTACGATACATAGTGCCCATCCTACTAAAGTTGAAGAATTATTCAAGACTAATTGTGAGGAAGAAGCTGATGGATCAACTATTATCTTTAAATAAGTATCTCTCGAAAACATTAGATATATTCACCCTCCTCTGATTAGGTTTATTTTTCTCTGTTTTATTTTCTTTTCATTCCACATGTTAATTCAATTATGTTGTTTTAATTGTATTGTGCTATTCTTTTATCCCCAAATTATTTGTGTTCTTATCCAACACCCATGCTATAATGTTATATCTTAAAGATAAAAATAATGAATAACTATCCTGAGGGATAGGTCCCTAGGGGAGATCACACATGCACTCTATTATTTTTGGTAAACTAAATTCCATCCTTAATGAAGTAGAGAAATAGGGAGAAGCTAATCGATAATATTCATATTCTAGGTTTGATGAGATACTATATCCTAGAATCTATTAAATATTATCTCCCTCTATCTCTATAATAACTATGAATACCAGTGGAGAATTATGGTTTAAGGGATGATCAATATATGATGGATATGGGTGTTGAGAGAGTGAATGCCTCAATTGGGTGTGTTCATTTCCTCTTCATTGTAGAGGAGGTGAAACTAGTTGTATCAAGGGGGTTTCTCTTGTGTTTGTTCAGAACCATAATTACGGTGGATGATAGAAATAGAAGAATGATATTTAATCCATTTCAAAATGTGAACAAAAGAATGATAAAGAATCTATACGTTCAACCCCAGACCTACCCATTTCACCCACTATTGTATTAGATTTTGTTCCTTCTATTTAATTATGTTTAATAAAACACCAATCAATTATTTTTGAATTATTTTAATTTTAATAAAACAAAATAAATATAAACATGTTCTAGGATAGTGAGACACCACAACCCTTTCTCATTGAGAGATGACTATGGTGAACTAATAGAGAATATTAGGAGTAAAGTAGAGATTTTGTTAGACTACGACCCATGAAAACCACGCAATCAAGAAAATTCTTAATAATAAGAAATTTGATGAAAAAAATAAATAAATTCATCCTTAATATATCTCAACACCTAAAGTGAAATTAATAATGAATAGATCTAGAAACTTTACCGCCTCAAAGAAATTTTTTTTTTGGGTTTAGGAGGAAATCCCTGTAATGATGCTATAATTAAAGTGTCTCTAAATATTATACTTTTTACCATATCAGTATGGATGTTCTTATATGACATGAACTTTAGGTTATACTTGAAGAAATAATAAATGATCAAAATATGTAATGACTAATTTTTTTTGGAATATCTATCCTGGAGAAGTTATAATTGTAGTACCCTTACAATATCTTAACTGGTATCAAGTTGAAATTCATAATATAAATGATTAGAGGCCATATATGAAGTGAAAACCAACTATGTTGAAGAATGGAAATAATATATTGAGGAGGAGATAATAAAAGGGATAAATATAAAAAAGGATTATTCTATTTATATAAATTTTGAATTCTAGAAATCCCAGTAAAAGTTAAAGTTTTAGGTAGAGTTTTAAAAATCCCAATAAGTGTTTGATTAACATTTATACTATTTATGAAGGGTAATCATACTAGAGAATACAACACACATTAATTTGATATTTTTTATTTTTTTATTTAGTTGAGTGTATGCTGTTTTAATTTCTGAAAAGTATATTTGTACAACCCAAAATAAGATAATTTTAGAGTTTCTGTCACATTGAGTAATCTAAATGGAAAATTTTGATGATTTTTAACAATTACTCTTGTTTCTGCTATGAGTTTGTCTATATATACTTATAGTTAACTTAAATAAGGATTTATTCTAATAAACATGTGGTTCCATATTTCTCTGCGAAGGATTTTTGTTTGGAGAAATATTTGTTTATTTTTGTGAAATGATGAGAAAAATAATTTCCCTATACTTGTGATATCAATAAGGGGGACAAAATTCCTCATTTTTCATTTATAATTTATAATAGGGATAAGTAGTACTTCTATGATGTTGAATTTGGTTTTAAATTTGGTACAAACAACAAATACAAAAGGAGAGGTTGAACTCCCTACCTAGATATGTGAGTCTAAAGTTATATTTTTGATTAATATGGTTGAAATATGGAAATTAAATGTGTATAAGAGATTGGCTAATGGAGTAAGTATCCAACCAACCAAAGGAAGACACGATGGATTCCCATGTCTACTGGTAATGTATTTTGATATTGATTTCCTTAAACATGAAGAGGGAAAAATGTTATAATTTTTTATGTAATGATCTATCCCCAAACCACCCGATCAGTGTTCTGCCTAGGGAGCTACACAACCTTAGGCATGATTAATTATAATCTAATAGATACTAACTAGCAGTTTGTGTCAATGGTGGTATTATGAGGAAGCTATACCCCCTTATCAAAGTGCGAGATAATAGGGAAAACACGACATTAAAAATAAAAATAATGACCATAGTACACATAATCAAATAATATATAACATGTTAAAAATTGAATGTGGGAGAAAGTAGTCATATAGACTCATGATCTAGCCAACACACATCAAAGGACTAGCCACAAGGCTGATAAAAAATTTAGATAAATGAAATAAATAAAATTTATAAAGGATCTACTATAATCCCTAATATATACCCCCATCCAAGATTCTACTCCTGATCGAGCTATCCCACTGAACCAACAAACACTATAATTATGTCCAAAATGAATCTATGATCAGTGAAGACTTCATAGGTACCAATTTTCCATAGCTGGCTGAATAGGGTGTGATAACAACTTAGTAGGGATCTTCCAATTTGGTCATATAGATATCCTATAAATAGAGTTAATGATCATGTGATATTATTAGAATAAATAAATATCGATCAAGGCATTAGTAAACAAAACAATGTTAATCCTAGAGTTATAACATAGAACCTAAGATCAACTTTACATGGTTCAACTTATTCCATAGTGTCTATAAGCATGTCGCATGATCATGCCAATCAACATCAGGACTATGATTGATTCCTAGGAGAAGGTACTAGGAAATCCAATAGTATCAAGAAAACAATTGATTAATAGGGAGAGATCCTAGGAAATTTATCACATCATAAATAATATTATTTTTCAGTATCCACCTAGGAAATCGATATAGACCCAAAGGTGGAATCCAATGTGACCTCCCAAGCATTCCAATAGGAATTATAGCTGGATCTAAGGGTATTTATTATGGAATTTAATATATACTTGAAGGACGAATCCCAATATAATGGGAATTCTAGAAATTCATTATTGTCAAATCTAACAGGATGGAAAAATACATTCAAATTTAATAGGAATCAGGCCGAATATAAATGGATTTTCCAAGAAATTACACATTGAATCAAAGGATAAATCCTAGGAAATCACCTAGTAATTTTATATACATAGAAAATTCAGCTATTAAGACTCGAGGGATGTACATCCCTTGTGTAATATCTCATAATAAATAACTCATTGGGGTTTTCTATATTCCCAAACCTATCCTGAATAATCAAGGATATACTCTCAATTGAACAACCAGTAATCATCATTATAACCTTATAATGATACCCTCATTAATTAAATTTTTAAGATAAAACCTAGAATCATAACTACCCATTATCTTTACAAAACATTTTGAGGGTCAACATATCATTGGGCTACCTTATGGGACTTATTAGTCCACATCACAAAATAGACACCTATATGGGATACATTATCCCATTATCATATCTTATATAAACACCCATCACTTTGAGGTAATAACATCCCTTGGAATGTTCATAATCATAACACAATCGTATTTTACTCATAGGCATATACACACATGGGGGAAGGACTGAAGCCCATTCCCTACCAAAGTCTTCCTAGATCTTTCCTCACATTCAAACTATCCAAAGATATCTATAGGTTCCTCCTACCCAATTAAACACATCTCAGTGAGGGAGGAATACAAACCCCATGCTCCTTCCACAAACCCAAAGGATTTAAGGAATTTCCAGGTTCTCAAATGACTTAATTAGGAAAAAAATCTTAGTCTAATGTTCACCACTATAATATGGAATATATGTAATATTTGATAAGGGAAATTCTATTATGTTAAAATCATTTAATTTACCCCCCATGGTCTAGATGTCACATTAAATTCATTTTTAATCAAGGCATCGACCATCGAAAGATGATGTAATCAATCAAGTGTATAAGGGCCCACATGTCCCTTAGAACTTTGTTCAATTCATTCATAAAAATTGAATTTTAATTAAAAACAATTCATTTAATATAATGTCCAATCACACACAAGTGGTGAGAATTAATATCACACACCATAAATAAAATATGCATATATAAAAGGGGAATGTTTGAGGGATCACCTACCTCAATCACAACCAGATCATTTTGTTCTACATCTGAATAATAACGAAGTCTTTATTGTGAAACTACAAACAAGAGGAACATTATTCACTAAAATCAAAGACTTATGTTCATCAGCCTCATTGAACATAGAGATAATGATCCATAATACTGATCTATCTTGAGATGACTTGGTATATTCAATAGATTCATTCCTAGGATTGTGGCTCTATACACTATTACATTTTTCTCATAAAGGATATTTTTGAGCTACAATGCTCATACCCATTGGAACGTCCAAACAAAGAACATTATATGTAGTCTATAAACCTATTCAGTGTGAATTCCAACTCACCGTACTCAATTTCCTATAAAACATTGGATGTCCTTCCTTTAGTGCACATATCTCATAAAATCCCAACAATACCCTTCAACATTCTATCACATCACCCAATCATAATTACTTTACTCCAAAAGGAATCCTATTATTTTACAAACACCCACACTAAATTATTAAAACAAAATTTAATCTAATTCCTTAGTTGAATCACAAACTATCAAAATTATCCTTCATGATCTCACTTGAGAACTGATGAAACACTAATCTGACTCACCCTCAGATCAAATCAAGATCATATATAGTAAAGTTTCAATGCATGAAATCCATTCAACAACAAATTTAAACCAAATGTCTAGTATTATCTAAGGATCAAGATGAAATAAAATTCATATACACACCAAAATACAAATTCCACATTCACTGTCTGATGAATTGTCTTATCATACACAAGATCCTACGAACATGGGTGTTTTATCCTCTATAAGCCACTCTTCTTCCCTCACTATACATAATGACTATATGTGACCATCCCACACATCATTGAGTTCCAACAAGAAAAATACAATGAAAATAGTTTATAACTCACCAAAAACATCATAATCAATATCTATTTATTATTTCATATATATTGAGGGTTACACCATCCAATAACCAATTGTTGACTCCCCACCACATGACTATCATTATAATTCTCCTTGAAAAAATTTACCAATTAATTTACAATATCATTCCTTCAAAAAAATACATGGAAAGGCACAACCTTAGGTCGACCATACCAATATGCCTCAATCCATCTCTAATATCACCACTCAAAATTGGGATATCTTTAATTGTAAATAATGATTTAGGAAATCATGTAAAAAATAAATAAATTTAAACCATTTGTTCTAGACTCTCACATGACCGATCAACAACCTATAAATTAATAAAAAACACACATAACCCACACATACTGCTTCTCTTTTATAAGAAATCTGTGGGTGTATACCCTTGTACCACCCAATCAAACAACACAAATAATTTTCCCACGAGGTTAAAATTATCTAAACTTAGATCGCATGAATAACCCCTAAGCATTGTCATGAATTTTATCCAAATATAGCACGAATAACACTTTTTTATCCTCATTAAAATCAATGCATTTTCCCATGCCAAGGTATACCACAAGATCATTTGCTAATTGAAACCTTTAAAAAATTACAATAATATCAACACTCTATCCATCCTACATATGAACATCTTGGACCATAATTCATTGTATCATTAGAGACTTTTTCTCAAAATCAATTTTTCTAGGAATCATACTAATATTGTCTATTAAAACTAAACATTGATACCAAAACCAATTCAATTCATTTATGTTATAAAAGACTAAGGAATATCCATTCCAATACCATAAACCTAGTAGAATATCATATTAAACAATATTATAACCCAAAAAATCTACCCAAACATGCCACCTCTAAGGAACTCACAATCCCAATTTGAAATTTCCATCAGTTTTCTCTTGTATATGAAAACTAATCAAAAGCATAACACCTGACTCACCAATATCTTGAGAAATATCTAAAAAGGTTCCCAAACTCTCTTGCCTATCCCATATTAATATATTCCATGGAGGACATAACTAAATGAAAAAACCTACGATCCTATCTTTGATATCCCATGAAAACTCATATACCAACACACCCACTCTGGGATTCTCATACACATATACATAGAATTACTTTCCAAATCCCCAGCCGAATAGGCAATTATTCTCCATACGAATATGAATATGAGACTAACCCCTTGAGAACCATGATCTAATATACCTATTTACATATAAAAACATTGTTCTATGATGATCTGTGTCAATTAATACATTGTAATATGGTTTACTAAAGTATAATTCCACAAATAATATATATGGGAAAACACCATATATATTGTAGTCAACTATTTAAATTACCAGACCTATTATTTATAAGAATCAATATCACAATCAACCTCTATGGGTCTATCACTAAGACATCATATACTAATAACAAACTCCTAGGATCACTATAAATTCCTTATAACGGGGAATTTATAGCCATCACGAAGGAGAATATATTCATATAATCAAAATTACCTATCATCAGAAAAAAAATATATCATGTTCTAGTTGAGTGGAATAAAACCAAAAAGTTATATGGGAAAATTTCATATAAGATGCTGAAAATATAAATATATGAACCATTTTTTGTTAGTGATGCCAATAAAAATAAAGAATACCTATGTTATGTGAATCTTATATTCCAAATATGATTCATGAACAAATAACTCTTATAAAAATCCAAGATAAAAAACCACAAATCATAAATAGAAAACACATGTAAATAAATCTAGTTAAAATCATAAAAACATAAAATTAGAAACCAAGAACAAAAATACCATACCCCTAGTAACCTAAACTTTATAAAAAAATGGTGTTTATGATTTTCCAATATGGGGCTTATCACAATCTCTGACACATTCATTTTAACAAATTTATTATAAATATTATCTCAAAATAAAAATATCTAATGTCACTACACAACATGTTAACCCTGGACTACTCTATCAGTGTCATATATAGAGTTCCATGTGGCCTAATGTGAGACTCCAATTATGTTAAAGGTTTCTAAAAAGCAGTGTGTGTCTAAGGTGATATCACGAGAAAACTATCCCTATGATACCTTGACCATAAATTTAAAAAATATTGAATTTTTGTCATTAATTTAATTTATTTTAAATTTAGTATATTTTCATGTTTAGAGATTTAGAGAATTAGGAAATATATCTTATAAAACAACTCGAATATTATAAAGTAGACACTTCAACCCGCTATCTATTTTTTCACAAAACAAAAACTATTTAAAATGAAACATGGCTTCACTTCATGTTTAATCATCAATTTTTTCCCTTGATCCCATCATAGTATCTATTCTCCGATAAATCCAGTGATTATTTTAAAACTTGGGATGAACAAAAAAATCTCAATGAGGGGAATAAAGAAAGAAAATAGAGAGCCTTGCAAAAACATGTAAATGAGGAATTCTTTTATCATAAAGTAATACTTTTCAACTTAAAGATGTAGAAAATAATCTTCATGGAATATAATATCATTGATTTACCTCCTTTTAAAAAAATAGTTCTCTAGACCCCATAAAAATAACATATAACATATAAAGGTAGCTTGATACATAATCATACTTAATTGGAATAACCATGTTGTCAACTTCCATACATGCCACTATTACAAATGTAACAACCATATGTCCGACTTCCAAACCCAATGCATTAGAGGTTATAACGTTACCCCCCAACCTTGGTTTATCATGAAACCACCCATATTTGGTTTATCATGTAACCTACCATCAAATTTCCAAGTACTATTATAAAATCATAAAAACTAAAAGATTTAAATTATCAACATTTCAATCATAAAATTTAATTTTCAATCAAAAGAAATTATTTCAAGATTTTAAAATAATATAACCATTTTCAAAACCATTTTTATACCAAAATTCCCAAAAAATGGAAAAAGGGATTTATTTTTCTTTTAAAAATATTAAGTCTTATATAAAAAATTTAAATATCAAATAATGGTTATGGTGGTGGAAAATTTGTTTTTGTTGTATACATTAAAAACATTATTTTTTATTTTCTAAAGAAAGTAAAACGCTTCATATAAGAGGTAGAGAAAGACTATTTTTTGAAAAAAATTGAATGAAATTAAAAGTAAACCTAAAATTTCATGTATAATCCTTTTAAATCCACATAAATAAATATATAAACTAATTTCATAAATAAAAATATTTGATAATTAAATATTTAAAGATTCATTGTTCCCCATTCCACTTTTAATATTTAAATCTTAATATCCATGAATGAGTACATTAAAAAAAACAAAAAATAACATTACTATAGATAATATATGGATATGAAATGTCATAGTGGATATATATACACCATATAAAATATTAATGATGTTTATTATCAAGAAATTCCTCAATAAAAGGAGATTGAGATGAAGTACCTTACCTTGAGTTCAATTCATCACATATGCTCCTTATTCTTATTGAATAGTAAACTTAAGTTAATTTCTAATTTCTTAAAAACCTTTTTTTATTTATTATTTCTTTTATTTCATTAATTACCATTTTATAATAATTAGATAAGTATTTGAGTTTATGTCTGACATTTTATTAATATTCGGTACTTGAGTCAAAAGCAAACGTGATATGATGTCAATAGTCTATGTGGTCACAAGTCCATCATATATAGAATAATAATAATGAAATAATTATCAATTTATAACATTAATTATAATTTTCAATCAAACCATTAAATATTATTATGAAAAATGAACAATGTCATAATCATGGTGATAATAGGCCAAACGTACGCATAACTAACTTTACCATTTTTCATTGATCATTTTTAAAATAAATTAATTTGTATTTAATCACTCTAGAATAATAATAAAATAATTAATATAATATTAACAATTTAAATATATATATATATATATATGTATCATACAAGTTATATAGTGTATAAAAATGAATCACATCTCTTCGGAGAGGTGATTGTTCACATATATGCATGGACGATGTTATCGTTTTTATGTACATAGAAATTAAGAACATACATGATATATTATTATCTTATAGAGATTAATATTTCATTAATATCACATATAAACATTAATTAAATCATTATAACCATTCATAAGGGACAATTATGGAAAACTAATTTTATCAGTTCGTGGAGGTGATAGTTCACACATACCCATGAAGGATTAATTCCTTTACCATTTAATGGAAGTAGAGATGGATTTAGGTGATGACATAAACATTATAACATCTATGTATACAAATTATACTAGATTTATTATTTCATTAAAGATAAAGAATATTTGATGGAAGTGGAAGAAGATGTAAAATAGAAACACTTAAATAAAAACATTACCATTCCTTCTGATGATCACCTTTCATAAAACCTTAACCCCTCTATGGAGGGTGTTCTTCCTAAAATATGGCTTCATAAAAATGAACATGAATTATAAGAATGGGTTTATCCAAATATTTTCCAAACTAAATGGTTTTTGTGTGAGTTATATAGAGGAATGAGTGCCTTTTATAGGAGAGGGAAGGGGCACCCATATGAACCCTTAAAATATTAAATTAATATAAATTAATTTTTGACTCTAACTGAATGAAAATTATGTTAGTTAAAATATAATATGAGGATTGTTAAAAAATCTCAACAATTAATTTTTTGACATATATTGGTTTTATTTTAAAATTTTAATTTTTGTTTTAACCCTTATTTAACCTGTTTTAATTATTTCTTTTTATAAAGTAATTTACAATTTAAAGTTTGAAATAATTAATATAGAATGCCAAACGACCAATAAATGAGTCATTAATTATATTAAATGTCTTATCCAAACTAATTTTCATAATCCTGTATTTTTAAAAAATTTATTTCATTTAAAAAATATAAATTATTTTAAAATTTCATATGTGTCAATTTTGACACTATTCATTAATTGTCTTTTTAGAAATATAATAAAAACGTGATTACTTCAAAATACTACATTAATTAATCCTTAACATGTCAAAATCAACCATAAAATTCCTGTATGACATCAAATATTTCAAATTATATTTATTTTAATATTATTAATATCATTTATTTGATTCTTATTTTAATAAATCAATTTGTACATCATTATCTGGTAACTATTTAGTTTAATTATTTATTTCATAAAAACTAAAAATAAATTACCACGATTTAGGTAATTTTTTATATTTTTATTTACTATTTATAGTTGAATATATCTTTTATATATCCATATATGACATTTGTTTTAATAATAAGATACATGTTTATGACATCTTTGTCTTTACATTAAGTAAAATGTTCTAAATTTCATATTCAAACCCAAGCGGCTTCCAAAGGCCAAAATTTCATCCTAATGATTTTATTGGACGAAAATAATTCATACAATTAAATTAGGACAAGTGTTATGATAATTTTAAAAGATAGTATTAATTTTACGTTTAATTACCCGATTAACCATTAATAGTGCTTAATAAAATAGTAATGTTACTATTCACCAAAAATTATTTTGATCCTATTAGATAAATTTTTTCATATTGATTACTACTATGCATTTAAATTTTTTAAAATTAAATTCATATAAATTTCACAATTAATTTAAAGTTAATATCGTTGACGGATTAATAAAACGTGTTTTTAAAGTAAAAACATTCAAAACCTCAAAAAGTTTTTATATCAAATTTCAATGATAAATTGATTTCAAATACATAAATTGTATTAAATATTAAAATATTACTGTAATTAAAATTTAAAATAAATTAAATAGATAACCTAACTATATAAATAAATTAGATGAAAAAGTAATTTTGAATTAAAATGCAGCATTTTTCACTATTTATTAAAATATGGAATTTTCTAAAAAATAAAAAAATAAACCAATGAAAATTTTTATTTTCTGATTCCAAATAAGATGTTTTGTCAAAGAGATTTTATAAAAATGAAAAAAAATAATATTTAAAATCATTTCTACATCAAAAGATGGTAAAAATGTTTTTTTTTTGAAAAATACTTCTTTTAGGCATAAAATTGAATTGCTTCTTAGATCATGTCTTGAAAAAAGATAAGATGAATTATAAAGATAATATTTAATTAATAATAAATTAATATAATTCCAAAAGAGTTATTTGATTACATTATAAATATAATTATTCACAATTAAATATTTTCTCAAAAACAATCTTTTATATTCAATTTATTTTTATTATCATTTATAATTAATTTTTGAACCAATTAATCATTTTATAAACATTTTCAACCCTATTTTTATAATTTAGTTATTATTAGTAATTCCATCCATTCTAATGGCTTGGTGGTAATGACCACTTAAAATAATAATTTTAACAATATAATATTTTTAGTATAACTCAATCATGCATGCGACATAAGATTTCTCAAAAACCCATTATTGCGTGTGAGATACACCATCAGACATATCGTCACTATTAAAGTAAAATTAATATATAATTCATAAATTTTATTAAATATTGTATATTATTTTTCTATAATTTCCTAGGATGTTACATCCTCCCATATTGGAAATCGTGTCCTCTAAATTTTATATTTGGCCTCGGTAAATAAGGTTTCACTTTTAAAAATTACTTCACTCAAATCCCACATCAAAAAAATATCGAATAAAAACTCAACTTTAAAAGATAAAAAGTGATGTTAAAAGGACATCGAAGATAAATAATACTAGGATTCCTTGTAGGAAAACATGTATATCGTAGAAAAAAATAACCATCATATTCTGATGGAGTGTGATAGAAGAAATTTCTAGGAGAAAGTTGACAATCAGAAAAACAAAAATCTGTGATAGGTTAAACAGTCTTTGACTTCGTAGTAAGAATGTTAAATTGATAAATTTTTTATTTTAAGATCATTTTCAATGAGTTATAGAATTATTTTACTACCTGGAATATGAACATAAATAAAAATACTTGAAATGTATAGTTTCATCATTTTATAAAATTCACCACAAAATCATCTTTTTCTCCAAACAACGAGTATTTAAGATTAATTTTTCACTCTTGAATCAACTTCTTGAGAATTACATAACCCAATCAATAATATGTATCTATTTATACAATTGTGAAACATTAACCAAAACCCAAATGTTTAGTATAAGATAAGATAATTCTTTAAAATTTATAAATCTTTATATGATTAAAAACTAACATAATCTCTAAAATTAAACATTGATACCAAAATTTTTACATAGAACATAAAAAAAACTATCCTTAAATTTTTTAAAAATAATACAAACTAATTTTGAAACCCTAAATTAAAAAATATTGGATCACATAGTCATTCAAGATAAATTTAAACATTTATCTCCAAAGGAATTAAATTACTCTTGAAGTCTCACAGAAAACCATCATTTTAAGAATAATCTTCAAGATATGCTAATCATTTTCAGATATAACTCGAATAAAAATAATTACATCATTGATTATTCTTTAATATAATTCAACATTTATTACCCAAATAAAATACCATAGTATTCTATTTAGATTGATCATATAACGTTCTTCAAATAGTGAACATCTTCTGAAATAACATTAATCACTTAATCACCAAATCATTTTACAAAACCAAGGATATACTTTTTATAAGACACAAATTCAGAAAATAAACATATTCTTATTACATAAAATCAATTAACTAAAATAATCATCCTAACACTACTACAAATACAGGCATTAACAGCGCTAAAAATGGGCTTTAACAGCGATAAAAAAGCGTTGTAAAGATCAGTGCTGATAAAGGGGGTATCCCTTTATCAGCACTCAACAAGCGCTTCTTTAGCGCTGATAAATGATTGTTTTATCAGCGCTCCTTTAGCACTGATAAACTTATCTTTTATTAGCTCTTCTTTAGCGCTGATAAAGGTGTAGTTTATCAGCGCTTTTTTAACACTAATAAAAGCACGATTTATCAGCGCTAAAAGAGTGCTGATAAACGCCCTCTCTACTGCTACGATAAATCTATAGTAGCACACCTGAAGACCAAAAAAAATAGCATCTCAATAAGACAATTAAAGAAAGTATACCCATAAAAAATTAACTCATAAATCATAAGAAAATTAGTCCAAGTATACCCATACAACAATTATACCCTTACACCATTAATACATAATTTATAAGTTAATCAAGTACTTAAAGAAATAAATTTAGAATTCAGGGGGTTTGGGGGCTGTTCAACGGTTTGGGGTGGCTGTCTAAGTGGGGTAGGGGGTGTATGGGGTGCTTTCTAGTTTAATCCTAAGGCTCCACATGGGTGTGTTTTATCAATACATAAATCTTTGGACTTTTCTCTATCCACTATGCATCATGTTCTCAACCTCAAAGAAGTTATAAGGTTTATACACACACTGAGGTGCACGTACTGGGGGGGGGGGGTGAATCTCATTGATAAACCCCCATTATTAAACCTGCAATAGGCTATTGTAAGTGCATGATCAGGCAATATGCACAACCTAGTTGATTAAGAACTGGAATAAAACTAATAAAAAATCATCATTGATCCTCAAATCTATGACCATGATTGAACCCAAATTAATTTTCCAAGTGCTGAACTTTTACCAAGAATTTCACAAGGATCGTGTCGACATTATAAAAATATAATTTGACCAAGTCCTACCCCATCTACATCAAGAAACATTGATTCTCAAGTATTAAAGCTTGATCAACCATACCAAATTCATCCAATGTTAGGGTTTCTCTGAGTCCATCATAGGAACCACACAAAACATAAAATATACCATGGTCTCCCCAATATATACATAATTATCATTGACCTCCAATATGTGAGTTTTATTTATACTCCATCATGGAAATCCACTTATGGGAGTTTCTCATCAAGGGAATACCCTCAACAGTATCTCAGACCACCCATATGTGTTCTTCCAATTCTGAGGCATAAGACCTAGAAGGATCTCATCCCTATACTATGGGAGTACCATTATTTAGGGAATAATACTAAGAAGCATATATTATTTACCATATAGGAGTATTATCATCCAAATAATTATCCCTAGAAGCATATCAACCCTCCAATATGGGTGTATTCTCATTTGAGGCATAATCTATATAATCATCTCAGCCCTCCCCTATGGGATTATTTTCATTTATTGAATATTCCTGATAAGAATCTCATACCACTCCTATGGGTTTATTCTCATTTGGGGAATAATACCTATATACATTTCATCCCTCCCCTATGAGATTATTCTCATTTAAGGAATAAGACCCATAAGCATATCCACCCTCCCATATGGGAGTATTTTCATCCAGATATATGCCCATATGTATCATAGACAAAAACACAAGATCACCATAGTATACCAGGACAACCGTGACATGATATATATGATACCCATAATAGATCACATGCCATGACCCCCCATTTAAAAGATGAATGCAATCTGAATGTGTTTGGTCGAATTTCCGTAGTTCAGTTGTTGTTTTCAATTAAAATCGTGTCCATTTTTCAAAAAATAGAGACCCTTTGAGTGCTAACGGCCACAACTTGAGTCAGATTGAGGCGGGTTTGACTCGTACACGTCACCAAGGACCCTTGGATCATTATTATAAAAGATCAATGCTATACGAATGCGTTTGGTCGGATTTCCGGAGGTCAGTTGTTGTTTTCACATAAAATCCTGTCCATTTTAAACAAAATAGAGACCCTTTGAGTTCTAGCAACCACACTGTGCCTTATATTGAGGCAGAGTTGACTCGTACATGTTACCAAGGACCCTTGGATCGTTCTTATAAAATATCAATGCAATCCGAATGTGTTTGGTTGGATTTCTGTAGGTCAGTTGTTGTTTTCACTTAAAATCTTGTCCATTTTAAACAAAATAGAGACCCTTTGAGTGATAGCGGCCACACTGTGCCTCGGATTGAGGTGGTGTTGACTTGTACACGTCACCAAGGACCATTTTATATTTCTTATAACATATCAATGCAATCTGAATGCGTTTGGTTGGATTTCCGTAGGTCAGATGTTGTTTTCAATTAAAATCGTGTCCATTTTAAACAAAGAGACCCTTTGAGTGCTAGCGGCCACACCATGCCTAGGATTGAGGCGGGTTTGTCTGGTAAAAATCCACAAGGACCCTTGGATCATTATTATAAAATATAAATGCAATCTGAATACGTTTGGTTGGATTTCCATAGGTCAGTTGTTGTTTTCACTTAAAATCATGTCCACTTTAAACACGAGAGACCCTTTGAGTGATAGCAGCCACACAGTGCCTCAGATTGAGGCGAGGTTGACTCTTACACATCACCAAGTACCCTTGGATCGTTTTTATAAAATATTAATGCAATACGAATGCGTTTGGTCAGATTTCCGTAGGTCAGTTGTTGTTTTCACTTAAAATCTTGTCCATTTTAAACAAAATAGAGAACCTTTGAGAGATAGCGGACACACCGTGCCTCAGAGTGAGGCGAGGTTCACTCATACACATCACAAAGGACCCTTGAATCGTTATAATGAAAGATAAATGCAATACAAATGCATTTGGTCAGATTTCCGTAGGTCAGATGTTGTTTTCAATTAAAATCGTGTCTATTTTAAACAAAATAGAGACCTTTTGAGTGCTAGCGGCCACACCGTGCCTCAAATTGATGCGGGGTTGACTCTTACATGTCACCAAGGAACCTTTTATTGTTCTTATATAATATAATTTCAATCTGAATGCATTTGGTCAGATTTACGTAGGTCAGTTGTTGTTTTCAATTAAGATCGTGTCCACTTTAAACAAGAGAGACCCTTTGAGTGCTAGCGGCCACACTGTGCCTCAGATTGAGGTGATAATGACTCTTACACATCACCAAAGACCCTTGGATCATTCTTAAAAATGATCAATGCAATCCAAATGTGTTTGGTTGGATTTCCGTAGGTCAGTTGTTGTTTTCACTTAAAATCGTGTCCATTTTAAACAAAATAGAGACACTTTGAGTGCTAGCGGCAACACCGTGCCTCATATTGATGTGGGGATGACTCGTACACGTCACCAAGGACCCTTGGATCGTTATTAGAAAATATCAAGTCAATACGAATGCGTTTGGTCAGATTTCCATAGGTTAGTTGTTGTTTTCACTTAAAATCTTGTCCATTTTAAACAAAATAGAGACCCTTTGAGTGATAGCGGCCACACCGTGCCATGGATTGAGGCGGGGTTGACTCGAAAACATCTCCAAGGACCCTTGCATTGTTCTTATAAAAGATCAATGCTATCCGAATGTGTTTGGTCAGATTTCCGTAGGTCAATTGTTGTTTTCAATTAAAATTGTGTCCATTTTAAACAAAAAAGAGACCCATTGAGTGCTAGCGGACACACCATGCCTCGGATTGAGGTGGGGTTTACTCGTACACGTCACCATGGACCCTGGGATCATTATTATAAAAGATCAATGCAATCTGAATGCATTTGGTCGATTTTCGTAGGTCAGTTGTTGTTTTCACTTAAAATCTTGTCCATTTTAAACAAAATAGAGAACCTTTGAGTGAAAGCGGCCACACCGTCCCTCAGATTGAGGCGGGGTTGACTCGTACACGTCACCAAGGACCCTTGAATCGTTCTTATAAATGATCATTGCAATCCGAATGCGTTTGGTCAGATTTCCATAGGTCAGTTGTAGTTTTCACTTAAAATCTTGTCCATTTTAAACAAAATAGATACCCTTTGAGTGATAGAGGCCACACCGGGCCTCGGATTGAGGCGGTGTTGACTTTTACATGTCACTAAGGACCGTTGGATCGTTATTATAAAAGATCAATGCAATCCGAATGTGTTTGGTCTGATTTCCATAGGTCAATTGTTGTTTTCAATTAAAATCGTGTCCACTTTAAACAAGAGAGACCCTTTGAGTACTAGCGGCCACACCGTGCCTCGAATTGAGGAGAGGTTGACTTGTACACATCCCCAAGGACCCCTGGATCGTTCTTATAAAAGATTAATGCAATCTGAATGCGTTTGGTTGGAAGTCCGTCGGTCAGTTGTTGTTTTCACTTAAAATCTTGTCCATTTTTCAAAAAATAGAGACCTTTTGAGTGATAGAGGCCACACCATCCCGCGGATTGAGGCGGGGTTGACTCTTACATGTCACCAAGGACCCTTGGATCTTTCTTATGAAATATAAATGCAATACGAATGTGTTTGGTCAGATTTACATAGGTCAGTTGTTGTTTTCAATTAAAATCGTGTCCATTTAAAAACAAATAGAGACCCTTTGAGTGATAGCGGCCACAACGTGCCTCAGATTGAAGCGTGGTTGACTAGTCCACGTCACCAAGGACCCTTGTATCATTCTTATTAAATATCAATGCAATTCGAATGAGTTTGGTCAGATTTCCGTAGGTCATTTCTTGTTTTCAATTAAAATCGTGCCCACTTTAAACAAGAGAGAACATTTGAGTGCTAGCAGCCACACCGTGCCTCTAATTGAGGCAGGGTTGACTCGTACATGTCATCGAGGACCCTAAGATAATTCTTATAAAATATCAATGCAATCCAAATGAGTTTGGTCAGATTTTCGTAGGTCAGTTGTTGTTTTCACTTAAAATATTGTCTATTTTGAACAAAATAGAGACCCTTTGAGTGCTAGCGGCCACACCATGCCTTGGATTGAGGCGAGGTTGACTTTTACACATCAACAAGGAACCTTGGATCGTTATTATAAAGGGTCAATTCAATCCAAATGTGTTTGCTTGGATTTCCGTAGGTCAATTGTTGTTTCGCTTAAAATCTTGTCCATTTTAAACAAAATAGAGACCCTTTGAGTGAAGCGGCCACACCGTCCCTCGGATTGAGGCGGGGTTGACTCGTAAATGTCACCAAGGACCCTTGTATCGTTTTTATAGAAGATAAAGTCAATCCTAATGCGTTTGTCAGATTTCCTTAGGTCAGTTGTTGTTTTCACTTAAAATCATGTCCATTTTAAACAAATAGAGACCCTTTGAGTTCTAGCGGCCACACCGTGCCTCGGATTGAGGCGGGGTTGACTCATACATGTCACCAAGGACCCTTGGATCTTTCTTATAAAATATCATTTCAATCCAAAAGCGTTTGGTCAGATTTTCGTCGGTCAGTTGTTGTTTTCACTTAAAATCTTGTCCATTTTAAACAAAATAGAAACCCTTTGAGTGCTATCGGCCACACCGTGCCTCAGATTGAGGAGGGGTTGACTCATACACATCAACAAGGACCCTTGGATCGTTCTTATAAATTATCAATGCAATACGAATGCATTTGGTTGGATTTCCATAGGTCAGTTGTTGTTTTCACTTAAAATCTTGTCCATTTTAAACAAAATAGAGACCCTTTGAGTGATAGCAGCGACACCGTCTCTCAGATTGAGGAGGGGTTGACTCGTACATGTCACCAAGGAACCTTTGATCATTCTTATAAATGATCAAGGAAATCTGAATGCGTTTTTTCAGATTTCCATAGGTCAGTTGTGGTTTTCACTTAAAATCGTGTCCATTTTAAACAAAATAGAGAACCTTTGAGTGGTTCAGCATTCTTGCGTGATGCTGGTGCATATCATCTGTTAAAATGGGAAAATGACTCATTGTAGAAAGGCTATTTTATTTAATAACAATTGAAATTTTCCTATGAACATTTACATAAAATAATGTTTCATCTTTTGATCCCCTTAACCCCTCTCAAAAATGACCACAAATTGTAAATGTCCCCAAGTCAGATCTTCATTGTATTTGTGTACAATCTTCCATCAGGTATGCGGCCCCCTCGTTTCTGAACACATCTATATCATCTTGTGAGTATGATGCTTTTCGGAACTCATAGTATTACTGCAAAATAAAAAAATAATTAATTAATAAATAACTTAAATGAACTAGTAGTTGTTTTTAAAAATACCTCTTTAGGGATACTAGTTTGCTGATGAAAAAAGATCTCTTTCATAAATTTACAGATATAATAACCATAATCATTATCGTTTGTTTGTTTTGGACACTGCAAAAAAATTGATCATTAGGAGAATAGGTAACTTGTGTTGAGATGTGTTTGGATAGTGAAATTTTATTATATATACCCTGATATTTTTCCAGATGTAGTACTTGCTCGCCTCCTTATGCTTAGCACCTGTCCGCATTCCTTTTTTTAGACAATAATTATACACCGCCCTATCCTAACAGAATCCTCAGTAAAAGATAATATAAATTATATTACTTTATGTTTAGACCTAAAACGTAAGATTTAGTGTCTTACATATTCACAAACTCCATCATGTGTGGTTGGTTTGATGGATATCCTTGCTTTGAATCCAGAAAATAAATCTTCGGAGTATCTAAGTTCACAGCAATTAGAAGCCAATGTTGCCTAAAAACACAAAAAGGAATATGTAATAAAAGAAGTGAAAATATAATTTATATTCTTTAATCGTAGAGTATTACCCCTGCATGGTTGGTATTAGGAAAATTTTGTCATCTGTAATCTTGCGTTCAAATGTTTTCAGCAAGCCGTTCACTATTGCATCCCTTTTTGATGGCTCTATTTTTGTTAGGGGTGTTAATGTGATATGAGGACTAGCCAGTCCAAATCTTGGATCATGGGAAAATTCCTTCAATTGTTTTTCATAAATACGTCTGCCAATAATATAAAATGAATTTAGTCATAATTTTCACATGAGATCAGATTTTGGAAAATCAATTCATAGAAACATACCTCATATATACATTTACAACTATGACGCATAGAAAACTATTTTCATGGATTTCATTTACATTTTCCGCAGCAAAGAAATCTTGACTTTCCTCTTCGTATATATTCTCTTTGAAAACCACTATATGACTATTACCATCTTTTAGCTTTGTATCCACATGAGTCTTCAATGCTAGTAAATGTGGATAGAGAACATGTTTTGTTATTGTGCTTTCAGTAGCTCCTTGGGATCGGTTGGTTGATCCTTTAGATGGTTTTGAGCCGACGTTTGTCACCCCCTTCCCTTTCTCCGTCTATAACAACAATCATTGGTTCACACCCTTTTTTCATTAATTGTTAAGGGTTTATCTTGAAATGAAAAGGAAATAAATACCTCTTTGTCCCCATGTACTCTTATAATTTGTGACAGCCATGTAATGAATGTCCAAATAGCCTTTTCGACCACATTAATATCATCTTCATCAGGTGGAATAGGTATCTATTCCTTTGGCTCATGAGCTACAGTAATCGTCACTTTCAGATGATCTTTCGGAAGTGGTCTATTATGCAGTGTGGAATCTAAGATATTGAACACTGTAGCCCTTGCTACAAGGTGATAGGTGGGTGTTGATAGATATAAATCACAATCATTTTCACCCTGTAGAAGATGAGTACAAAAAAATTATTAGTGTTTTTCTGATTCATATTTCATGGGAACAATTATTAGAATATTGATTACCACGACTAAGACAGTTCTTTGAGGCGAATGGCTCACCTCAAAGCTGGTGGGGGGTGGGGCAAGATGTTCATGCGGCAGTTGTTCTTGAGTTATGGCTTCCCTTTTCTTCCCACCCATGAAAGTTGCTAGAAACTCTCCTGGCCATTGCAATTGTTCTTCAAGGGTTGCTATTTTTTCACTCATTTGTTCCAATTTTTCATCTGTATCATCCATTTATTTTCTTCTTCTCAAAATATACTCGGGGTGTCACCCCAAACCCTGCACCTCTGACACGAACGTATTTTTCTGGCTGCTTCAAAGCCGTCGATAATAGGTCTGTATCAGCTACAGGAGTAGCAGATTCCTGTAATTGTCAAATATAGTAAAATAACTACTTATTTTTATGTAATATAAATTTTAAACAAATTATTATATCGTCGTGTCATACTTACACATATTTACCACACTTTCTGTGTGTTCTCATCTACTAACTTCCCTTCTTTGTTCACACATGCCTCCTTCTATAGCACATGACGTGGGATGGAAGTGCATTTGGTTTTAGACTCATCAATCTACACATAAACATAGAAAAATAATTATTATGTTGTTTATTGGAACCTAACAATATTATTTTAAATTTAAAATACTTACCATTTTCTTTTCTAATGAAGCATACCCCATCCTTGCTTTATGATAGGGGTATGTTGGTTTTGAAGCACGTTCCTTATTTGCAGTATAGAATTTCTGTTTCATAAATGAAACATTGACAATCAAAGTTATGAATACAGGTATCCTCAAACAACGTATTATCACTCACAATGTACCTGAAAATTCTCATCCCCAAGATGGCCAATAAATGCATCCCATGCTTCTTGGGATATCAGGTGAGCGTAGACAATGGGTGGGTGCGGGATTATTCTACCTTTAGAATCATTAAGGTGACATCTTGTTAAAATAGTGGGAAAACCTCAATGAATCTTTCCTGCAAGCCTTAGTACATAATCCTTATGTGAATCATCTACTATAAATGTACTCTTCAAGAGATTGAGAAGAGTAAGACATTGTTTCATTATTTTATTTTCTAGTAAATTAAAGAAATAAAATTATAATGTTACCGTAATTTCTTCCCAGATCACGACCTTCTTCCCAGACACAACATCGTGATATGAATCTATGTCAATCTGCACGCGTTGCCGAGTGAAAACTCCAATGTATCTACTAAACATAGCCTTGTTGAGATTCACATGTTGGCCGCGTGCATTTCATCCGACTTCAAATTTGATGTCTTTTCTTTTCACCTTAAGAATTTTGGATAACACCGTCAAACTACGACACACTTGTGATTTCTGCGATGTTGGTCCTTCATTCCCGTCCATTTCATTGATATCAACATCATCTATATGTTCATCTAGAATGGTATCAACAACATTTGTTGATAGTTGTTGGACCTCAACACTAAGAGCAGCAGGAGCCACAACAGCAGGAGTAGCAGGAGGAGCAGCAGCAGCAGGAGACACAACAGGAGGAGCAGCAAGAGAAACCAGAGCTGCAACAGGAGTAACAGAAGCAGCGACACGAGCTGTAGGAGCACCAGGAGCAGCAGCAGGAGCAGCATGAGCTGTACGAGCAGCAGCAGCCATAGCAGCAGCTACTTGAGAGACTTGTCCAGCCTCAAGGTTATGAGAAACAGAATGTGCAGAAGTCATTATCTGCAAAATTGGTTGAACAGTTAATTCAGATTACATAAATTTAGTAATGATAAGATAATAACATGAGATAAAAAGATCTATATTACAAACAAAATATAACCTATTTATGGAACTCTCTTTATTTTTTTCAAAGGTTGAAGGAATTTGACACCTCTATCGACTATCTAAATCCCTTCATTGTGGTCTCTTCTAAGATACAAAACATCATCTGCATTGGGACAAGTCCAAAATGATTGCGACGTACCGCTAAAAGGATCATCCTCAACTGAATTTTCATCGGAACCTTCAGTAGTTATGGACGATAACAGAACAATCGACCACTTTCGGTTTGCGGGATCTGGAACATAAAAAACTTATACTGCTTGTGATTCCATTATAAACTGTTCGTCTTTGTACCATTCTTTACTAAAATCAACTTTCACAAATCCCCATTCATCTATTTTAACACCACTATTTTTATCAATCTATTTGCATTGAAAAATCGACAATTGGAATGTCGTATAATACAACTCTCATATTTGTTTGATAATGCCAAAGTATGACATATTTTCATAAATTGGATTTCTATCCTTACTACCAGAAACATGCATCGCTTCATCCACTAGTGTAACTCCACTATTTTTCATGGTACTATGTTCATCATGTTCATATTTATAGAATTTATAACCATTAATTACATAACCACTGTAAAATAATACATACACACTTGGTCCAGCGGCTAGCCATCGAAGAAGTTCTGGAATTGAATTCATATTTTCATCCAACTCCTTAAAAATATGGTCCTGAAACCATCCTATAAACTGGTGATTAGGTGTATCTGATAACCATTTTTCATCCCTCGATGGATTCAACTTCCTAACAATTTCTTTTTGTGTTTCAATATATAGACCAACCTCCCAACTGTTATGAAAAACATAAAGATAAGCCTGATCCCGATCTGTAATAATGATTGTCACAACAAATCTTCTAGAAATTCCCTCACCCTCAATGCATCCAGTGTGACGATATTTTGGGAGACCAATGCTTTTCACATCAGATAGGTATTCAGTAAAAAATTCAATGGCCTCCTCAACAATATATCACTCCACTATACAACCCTCTGGCTAACTTCGATTTTTGACATACCCTTTAAAAATATTCATATAACGTTCAATAGGATACATCCATCTATACTACACAGGTCCACAAAGTCGAATCTCTCTCACCAAGTGAATCATCAAATGAACCATCATATCAAAGAATGTTTGCGGGAAGAACATTTCTAATTCACATAATATGATGACAATTTCTTTTTCCATTGCTGGGAATTTCCCTGGTTCTAAAACATTGCTACATATATCTTTGAAAAAGAAAAGAAGTTTGGTTAACCTATGACAAACATTCTTGGGAAAAATGCAACGTAAAGCTATAGGAATTAGATCTTGCATCAAAACATGGAAATCATGTGATTTCAAACCTTTTAACTTTAAATCATTCACTGACACAATGTTCTTGATATTTGATGAGTACCCCTCTGTAACCTTTACATCATTGAAGAAATTGAAAAACTGATATCTCTACGCCCTAGAAAGAGTATAAGCAGCTGGAGGAAAATCATTCGATTTTCAACCTTCACGGGAGCCAACTCTTCTCCTATTCCCATATCATCCATGTCCAACCTTTCCTTAATTACATATTTTGTTTTGCCAGGGGCATTTAGAAACGTTCCGATAACACGGTCACATACATTTTTTTCCACATGCATCACATCAAGAAAATGTCTGATGTAAAAACAATTCCAGTATGGTAATTCAAAATAAAACTGATCTCGTTTTCCAATCGATTTTTATAAGGTTTTTCGAAAATGGCTTTCCAAAAATAGTGTTCAGATCTTTTAATTTCTCAAATATCTGATGACCTGTTAGTGGAGATGGTGTTGCGTGTCTTTCTGAGCTTCCATTGAATGATGTCGTCCAAGATCGGTACTTACGTCGACGAGGTCGAAATCTACGATGTCCTAGAAACATAGATTTCGATGAATGTTTCAACCTAATTGATTCTATATCTTCTTCTCACATGGGACACCCTTGAGTCCCTTTAATTCTATAGCCTAACAAATTTCCATAAGCAGGTAAATCATTTATTGTCCCATACAACATCGCTCTCAACGTGAAGTATTCACTTTTATAAGCATCATACAACATTACACCTGAGTCCCACAATAACATCAAATCCTCGATCAAAGGTTCCAGATAAACATCAATATCGTTACCTGGTTGTTTTGGTCCTGATATAAGCATAGATAACATGATGAATTTATGATTCATGCATAACCAGGGTGGAAAGTTATAATTTACCAACATAACAGGCCATGTACTATGAGTGCTGGTTTGAAAACCAAAAGGATTCACTCCATCTGTAGATAACGTAAGACGAAGGATTCTTAGCTCTTTTCCAAATTCAGGATACTCATGATCAATTTTCTTCCATTGAAGAGAGGTGGCCTGATGACGTAATAACCCATCTTTATTTCTTTTATCTGCATGCCACGACAATTGTCTTGTAGTTTCTTCACTTCCATATAGACTCCTAAACCTTTGAATGATTGGAAAGTACCATACAACTCTCGTAGGATTGGATTTATCTTTCTTGTATTGATAAGCACCACACTTTGGGCATTATTTAAGTGATTTGTTCTCTTTGCAAAACAATATATAGTCTTTTTCACAGACATGTATTATTTCATAAATCATTCCCATCGAGTGTAGCATTCATCTAGATTCATATGTCCGGATTGGGAGCTCATTATCTTCCGAGAGCATGTCATTTAAGAGAGCAAGTAGTTCTGTAAAACTAATATCACTCCATCCGTTTCCTGCTTTCAATTTATACAACTTCACTACAGCTGACAATGTTGTATACATAGTGCAATCAGCATACAATGGCGTCTTTTCACAACTCATTAACTTCTCAAACAATTTTGGGTAATCATGGGGTTCATCTTGAATTGTCTTTGTCATTTCCTCAATACGATCTTCATCATCATTGACATCTATAATCACATCATCCATACGGTCTTTTTCATTATCCATATTTGTATTAATATCTAACGATCCATAAAACGCAGTTTTATCCCATCCAGTAGCTACATTTGATTTTTCTCCATGTTTATTCCAACATTTATAACTCCAATCTATTTCGTGACATATCAAATGTTCTTCCAACTCCTCTGGAGTAAGTAGTCTAGAATAACAACAACGTAAACACAGACAAAGGATTTGAGAAGGATACTTTGCATGATCCATTACAAACTTGATGAACTCTTTTACTCTGTTCTCTTACTCTATTGTTAAACGATTAGCATCCATCCAATATTTATTCATCTCCATCCAATTTGAATCTCACATATTAGTATTTATGGTTCAAGTACACAAAACAAGAATTCCAAATACAGTAGAAGAGAACCACTTCCTTAAAAAATGGAGATTAATAGAGACTAACCATTAGTATTTATTCATATTCATTAAATATAATTACTTTATATTCCTTATAGTTTCCTCAAATCACCCAGACCAAAAAAAAAAGAATAATTAAGAATGATACATCTACCACTCCTAGGTCTCTACCCTACATTCAATATCATCATGCCCTAATACTCACTGCTGGTGGAAGTGAAACCGTTCCTGATGATCATGCCACGATGAAATGGAAACCAAAAGGGGGGAGTGAATCTAAATATCCCAAACAAGATGGGAAAACATGGTATTTGAGAATAGGTTAGTGGGTTTCATGTTGGCTAGACACCTATCTAATAGACTCCACAAGCGGTGATGGCCCCTATAGTTGTTGCCCCAGGTGAAACTGTCACCTGAGTAGCTGAGATCAATGAGGCCCTTCACAGCCATGAACTGAACAAACTCCATGATGACCTTCATCTGGAATAGGCTTCTACCTTTCCATTCCTTTGGGTTGGAAATGACATTAAAGTCACCCCTAAAAAACAATGGATGGTGGTCAGGATCGAAGGTATTTTGTTCAAAAGGACAATCAATCCCCCTCAATTTTTGAAAATACCAATACCATAAACCATTTAAAAAAAGACATTTTAATTTATTTTGGAAACCAGTCCCAAAAAAATTCAATAAAAAAACTCATGCCAAACCATTTGGAATTTTATTTGAAGAATCAAATTATCTTTATTTTAAACCATTATTTTCATTTATAATATCAAATCCACCAACGGTAGAAGGAAACCTAATTTATTTCAATGAAAAAGGTTAATTCACAATAAGACTCCATCCATTCCGTATATTATTTTCTTTAATAGGGTTATTTTGTGCTTCAAAATGATCAAAACATGTCTAACCAACATCAAATGGATAAAATATGAATTCATGAAACACATGAATCCCAAAAATAATATATAGTATAGAAACACCCACTTGGAATCTGAATGAGTCTACTCAACTGATGAACATCATACATCTCCAACTGCATCGATGCTTTCTCATATACAACGACACCAATAGCTAGATAGTGGCCCTCACCAAGAACATCATACATCTCCAAATAAGAGACTACAACCACTAACGATGAAGAACATCAAAAGATGGAAATATACTAAGAACACATCCCTTCACCCAAATAAGAGACTATAACCACTAACCATGAAGAACCACTAAGAGCATAATTTGAAACCTAAGGAAAGGTACACCCAAAACATACCAATGAATTCAAATGAAATACTTTCTAAACCAAAACATTGAAATCCTAAAATGTTCCTAACATCAAACCCCATCATATCTCCTAATAAAATTCTTTGATAACACTATTTCATGGCCTATACCCATTTAGACCCCTCTATTGGTTAGTAGATTATAGTGTAGTGACCCCCTAAAACCATCCTCTAACTTGTCATGGGTTAGTGAATGCACCGAGGGTATTTATCACAACCATGTGCAATGTTCTTCGAATAATAAATAATTGATATAGTTTAACATCATGTTGTATAGATGATTTTTCAAATGATACCAAGTGAAAGTTAGTATGGTAAATATGTGTGATAAGATATTTTTGGTCTATCTAAAAGGGGATATAGCCTAATGAGTGTATTTTGGATTCACAAAAAAATATGACTCTATGTGTTATAGGGTTTTTTCAACTTGTAGGAGTATGGACCACTTAGTGGATATGGTCCTCTATGTGTGGGAATTTTTTCATTTAGAGTATAGCCTAATATGTACGGTTCCCATAGAATAAGGCCCATTTGAATTAGATATTTGGGCTCATGGGTAATTTTTTGATGCCTCTACTCGAGAAATCACTCGGGCTTGAATCTATGTCCTTGGGCTAGCCACAATCCTCATAACCTACCTTACCTATTTCCAAAGGTGGAAAGAGTCCACCTCCATGGTTGATAATAGTGTCCCCTTGATTGGAATGGGAATATGGGATGTCAGATATTCCTTCTATAGTTTCCTTCTTGGAGTATGATTCCTATTCTGGGTCTCTGTTCCAGATATAAGACATGTTTATGAATCTAGTTTTTGGTTCTAATCTCTAGTGGACATAAGTTAATTACAATTATTATTCTAGTTACAGGGAATATACTTTTAGTTGAATATAATAATCGTGATGAGTGTATTGATAAACTATAAATTTCATAAAAAAATTGAGGTTATTAATTTTTCATTAGCTCATGACATGAGGTGTATTATCTGTAATACATGAGTCATACCATGATTGATAATTGGTAACTTATTCTTACTGCACAAGGAATTCAAGTCTTATAACCTCTATAATCTTACGGTCATTACACAAGGTGGATCACATTTTTCATGTGAGGAATCTACACCAATTTGGTTCATAAAATATATTCATAGCACATAAGGATTTCTATATTCATCAACTAATGAATCGTGTTCTCATCACACCAGGTAAGAACATAAGATCATATACTAAGGGAAGTGTTTAGAGATTGTATACTGATCACATAGGGGATTCTTTGGCACATCGCCTAAGGAATCTCATGCTCCTCATGTGAGGTATAATCCTAGGATCATTACCTAGGAGATGAATAAGAGATCTTATGATCATCACTTAAGGGATTATTAGGCATATCCCCTAATGAATCTATTTATAATCTCACGAGGTATAATCAAGGGAACATTATTTGGGAGATAAAGAAGATCTCATATTCCCATAACATAGGGACTTCATATTCTCGTCACCTAAGGAAACGTAGGATTATCACCTAGAGTTGGATGTTTACTGAATTAAGAGTGGTCATAGGTTTATATCTCGGTAATGGAACTCACATATTTGAATTTTAGAAGAGGGAACCACCCGATACACTCATCTCATAGGGGGTGGGCATAGTTTTATAGCCACCATTTCATTTTTATTCACGACCTTATTCAGTTCCCACCAAACCCTTTTCAATTTCATCATAAAAAACTATATTATATGTCACTGGGAAACTAAAAGGAAAACCCATATCAACTAACGATTTCATCTCCCACAATAACCCACTCATTAAATTTTTTTAACAATGGAAAGGTTGATGCTTCCCCATTGCACGATTTACCACCTCAACCATCTCACATTTTTCCCCAATGGAATCTATCACAACCAAACTAACAAAAAACTTCTCAAACAACCCCACCAAAAAACAATGATGATTTTCAACAATAAAAGTAAAAAAGCACCATGTTCTTGAGAAATATAATGAAAATTAGTTAACACATGTGAATCATCCCCTTTACATCATTTTCCATCAAGTATGGTTCATTTTATTCAATCGTTCAATCCATAATACTCACCCGTAGAATGAAAAAAAATGTAAAAAAATGATATACAAATGGGAGAGGAGAACAACATTGAAAAAATATTTGGAAAACATGCCTTAAAGGAGGTCCGGAAAACCGAAGCTTGAAAGCATTGCGGGCGGCGGAGGTCCGGCAAACTGAAGCTCGAGGGCGGCGGAGGTCCGACAACGCAAACTCAGCAGGCGGCGGAGGTCCGGCAACGAGAAGTGAGGGCGGCGAAGGTCTGACAAAGTGATCTCAACGGGCGGCAGAGGGGAGTCGCAGGGTTCCAGTACCGCGAGAGCTTTAGGTAGTGATAAAACAAGGGCACTGTGCGACCAACTTTTTAAAAAAAGGCACTAAGGTTTTATCAGCACTATAAAAGCGCGGATAAAGACTTCCTTTATCAGTGCTAACATTTTAGCACTGATAAAGGTGTCCTTTATCTGCGCTTTTTTAGAGCTGATAATAGTACCCTTTATGAGTTCCAGAAAAGCGCTGATAAATCCTTACTGTATCAGCGCTAAAATATTAGCGCTCATACAAGAAGTCTTTATCAGTGCTTTTCTGGCACTGATAAAGGGTCTTTTTATTAGCGTTATTTTAGCGCTGATAAAGGAGTTCTTTATTAGTGCTTTTCTAGCACGGATATATGGCCTCATTATCAGCCCTATAAATGCACTGATAAAGACTCTCTGTATTAGCGCTAAAATTGTAGCGTTGATACATGGTTTCTTTATCAGTGCTTTTCTAGCACTGATAAAGAGGCCCTATATGAGCGCTAGAAAAGCGCTGATAAAGAACTCCTTTATGAGCGCTAAAATTTTAGCGCTGATAAAGGGTAACCTTTATCAGCGGTTTTTCTTAGCGCTGATATAAGGGGGAACTTCCCTTGCCCGTTTTTGTAGTAGTGTAACTAGGGACATTAAGTAGGCATATGGTATGTGGTAAAGCATTTTCACCCTTCAGTTTTGGGTTCAATTCCCATGGCCTTACCGGATTTTATGGGTTGTCACCCATCCCACAGGTTTTCATTTTTCTAAAACTATATCATTCATATAACATTTTAAAAATATTATAATTTCCTAAATAATAACCATAACTTGTTAATTCTCAAATATTATCTCATACCATTCATTATGCATCTAAAAATGTAAAAACCCTTAATTACCTCCAAAAAAAATCATATCAACCCTAAATGTTATCCATTACATTATAATTATGTCCTCAAAAGATATTTTATCCTGAAATAACATTTCCTCATAAAAACATCTGGTTTTCCTATTAAACAACGAAAACATTATTCAAAATAACCCCCATAATCAAAATGGTATTAATACTTTTAAACATTTTCACATTCGTACGTATACCATAACTATTAAATTCTTTATATGTAGACATATTAATATTTCAATGTTCATAATAATCCATTGACTATGAATTTACACCTTATCTCATAATACCTTTCTGCATGTTGTCCTACTTTCAAAAAGTAAAATATCACACCACTCATGGTATTTCACCATTATAAGGAGTTAGATGACTTTAGATCTTGAAATCATATGAGAAAGAAACCCTGACCTATAAAATTGTTTTAGAAAAGAGTTTGTTTGATAACTCAAACAATTTCATAGAAGTGATTTGAATACTCATGAAGCTGTATAAATCATTTGAAAACGATTTTGTGATAATAGTGATGATGAAATCATCTGGGAGGGATACGAAGGTTTTTTAAGGATCTATGTTCTTCCATATTTTCAAATGATAATGTATCTTCTAAAAGAATCATCACATAAACATGAAATTAATTACTAAAAGAATAATCCTCTATAGGATAAAGATAACATAATTTTTTTATAATAATATAATCCATCGACATACTTATATCTAAGTTTTGTAGGTTCTTATCCAATATAAATAATTTACCATAATCCTCCAAAACTTTCTATATGATAAAAAAAACTCTTAGTTTTATGGGATCTTTAACCTACACCCAGATAACATACTAGCCTCTAAAATTAACTAAACATTTCCTTTGATACAATCTATGAGACCTCGACCTTAAACATTACATAATATTTATTTTTAGTCAAGAATTTAATTTATTTCACATTGAAGATATTTTGAATTTTATATATTCAGATAATGTGTACATATATCCCACAGGACAACTCATATATTACAAATTAAACACTTCTACTATCTATCCATTTTTACACAAAATAAAAACAATTTAAATATAAACATGGTTTCACTTCATATTTAACCATCACAATTATTCCCTTGATCCCATAATTGCCTCTATTCTCTCTTAAATCCTATGAAAAACATATTAAAAATGGTATGATCACAAAAATCTCAGTAAGGGACATAAAGAAAGAAAACCACCAACCTTGATAAAATATGTAAATCATGAATACTTTCATCATAAAGAAATACTTTTAACCTTAAAGAAGTACTAAATACTCTTTACTGAATATAATCTAATTTATTGACCATTTTATAAAAAAAATATTACCATAAATCCCTTATAAAGTGCATATAATATATAATGTTGACTTGCAACATAATCATACATAAATTAAATTACCATGTGGTCGACTTCCATACATGTCACTATTACAAATAGAATATTCATATGACCAACTTACAAAATCAATGAATTAGAGGTTATAACATTACCACACATACTTGGTTTATCACAATTTCACCCATATTTGGTTTATCATCTTACCACCCATAAAATGTCCATGTACCATTATACAATCATAACACATAAAATATTGAAATTATCAACATTTCACTCAGAAAATTTCATTTGAAATCCCAAAAAATCATTTCAAGATATTGAAATAATAAATCCATTTTCAATATCAAAATTTATAAAAAATTTAATAAGAAATTCCTTTTCCCTTTAAAATAATGAAGGCTTATAGAATAATCCAAATATCAAATAACAGTTATGGAAGCAGAGAAGTCGTTCCTGTTGTATATATTAAAAACATTCCTTTTGTAGTTATGTAAATAAAGTAAATTGATTCATCGAAAAGGTATAAAAATATTATTATTTTTTTCAAATAAATTAATGAAATTAAAAATTTAAATAAAACACTCAGTATAATACTTTTATACCCATATAAATAATTATGAAAATTAATATCATGAAGAAAAATATTTGATAATTAAATCTTAAAACATTCAAGGTGTCTCATACCACTTTGAACATTTAAATATAAATATACATGAATTAATATATTTATAAAAACACTGAATAACATTTTTATAGATAAAATATTGATATGAAATGTGGTAGTGGCTGTATATATACCTTACAAATGATTAATGGTTCATATTATCAAGAAATGAATCAATGAAAGGAGATTGAGTTAAAGTCCCAAACCATGAATTAAATTCATCAGGTATGTTACTTGTTTATATTGAATAATAAACATTGGTTAATTTTTAGTTTATTAATAACATTTTAATGTTTATTATTTCTTTAATGTCATTAATTACCATGTTATAATAATTAGTTAATTATTTGAATTTATGCTAGAAATTTTGTTGACATTCGATACTTTAGTCGAAAATGAACATAGTATGATGTCAATAGTACATGTGTTAATAATTCCATAAAATATAGAATAATATTCTTTTCATAATTATCAATTTATTACATTAATTATAATTATTAATCCTAGCATTAATTTTGGTTATGAAAAATTAACAGTGTTATAATCATGGAGATAGTAGGTCATACAAAAGCATGAGTAACATTTTCATTTTTCATTGATCATTATAGAAATAAGGTAACTATTATTTTAAATTTAAATAATGATAATAAAATAATTAGTATCATATTAATAATTTAAATATACTTATATATATCATACAAGTGACGTAGTGAATAAAAACGTATCACATCGCTTCGTGGAGGTGATAGTTCACACGTATGCACGAGTGATGTTATCATTTTTATGTACACGAAATGTAAGAACATAATTGATATATTATTAACTTATAATGATTAATATTTCATGAATATAATATATGAATATTAATTCCATCATTATAACCAGTCATGAGAGATTGTTATGGAAAATGAATTTGATCAGTTTGTAGAGGTGATAGTTCACAAGTATGCACAAATGATTAATTTCATTCCCCTAAAATGAAAGTGGAGATGGATTTAGGTGACGATATTAACATAACCAAATCTAAGTATATTTAGTATAATATAGTTATTATTTCAATATGGATGAATAATATTTTATGGAACGAAAGAATACATTAAAAGAAACACTTAACTAAAAACATTACCTTTCCTTCAGATGCTCACCTTTATTAACACATTAATACTTCTAAAGAGAGTGTAATTACAAAAATAAGGCATCAAAAATGTGTGGAGGTATTGTAGGAATGTTTTTTGAAGATATTTGGTGAACAAAATTGTTCTTTAAGTGATATTTACAGAGAGGAATGTGTGTCTTTTTTTAGGAGAGGGCAAGGGAACCCTAAAAAATCCTTAAAATATTAATTTAAAAAAAAATTATTTTAAACTCTAAATGAATCCAAATTATGTTAGTTAGAAGATAAGATGAAGATCCTTTAAAATCCTCCCATAAAATAATTTTTTTGACACGTATTAGTTTTATTTTAAACGTTATATTTTTTAAGCCTTATTTACCTTCTTAATTATTATCATTTTATAAAGTTATTTATATTTTTACGATTGAAATCATTATCACAACATGCCAAATGACCTATAAATGAGTTACTGATTATATTATATACCTTATCCAAACTATTTTTACAAATCCTATATTTTTAAAAAATTTATATCATTTTAAAAAATATAAATTATTTTAAATTCTCATAAGTGTTAATTTTGACAGTATTCATTAATTGAATTTTTAGAAATTTCATTAAAACATGATTCCTTTGAAAAAAATACATCAAATAATTTCTAAAATGTCAAAATACTCTATAAAATTCGTGGATGACATAAAATATTTCAAATTATATTTATTTTAATATTATTAATATCATTTTTATTCTTCTTTTAATAAATCAATAACTATATCATCATTTTGATACTATTTAATTTAATTATTTATTTCCTTAAAATTATAAATAAATTTCCATGATTTAGGTAATATTTTTATGTTTATAAGAACTATTTATAGTCTAATATATATCTTATATAGCCCCAAATTAATTTTTTTTGGTAATAAGAGACATGTTTATGACATCTTTGTCTTTACTTTAAATAAAATGTTATAAATGTCATATTTAAAACCATGTGGATTCCAGAGGCATAATTTTTTTAAAGATTTTATTGGTATAAAATAACTAATAAAATTAAATTAGGACAAGTTTTAGGGTAATTTTAAAATATAATAACATTTTTTCCTTTAATTAACTGATTTATCTTTAACCTTGGGAAATAAAATTCTAAAGTTACCATTCATCAGAAATTATTTTGATCTCATTAGATAAACTTTTTCATGATGATTACAACCATTTATATCCATTTTTTTAATTTCAATTCACATAAGTGGAAAAATTGATTTAAACTTCATCCCATTGATGGATCGAGAAAACTTGTTTTTGAAGTAAAAACCTTTAAAAGTTCACAATGTTTTTATATCCAATTTCAATGAGAAATTGAATACAGTGACCTAAATTGAATTAACTAAAAAAATTACTCTAATTAAACTTCTGAAAAAATTGAAATGATAACCTAACTATATAAATAAACCATATGAAAAATCAGTTTTAAATTAAAATGTAGTATTTTCAACTATTCATTAAAACATGATTTTCTTAGAAAAATATCAAAAAAATCTCCCAAAGTAAAATTTTATATCCTGATTCCATAGAAGATGTTTATTTTGTCAAATAGATGTTATTAATGTGAGAAAAACTATATTCAAAATGGGTTCCTCATCAAAAGGTGGTAAAAATGTAGTTTTTGGAAAATAATTCTTTTATGTATATAATTGAATTTCATCTTATATAATGTCTATAAAACATATAAGTTGAGTTTTAATTTTTTTTGAATTTATATTTTATTAATATAATAAAACAAGGGTGATTAGATTACTTTATAAATAGAATTATTCTCACTTAAATATTTTTTCATAAAAAAAAATTATTTATATTAAATTGGTCTTTATTTTCTTTTATAATTAAATTTATAACCAATGAATAATTATATAAACTTGTTTAAACCCTATTTTCATAATTTAGTTAATATATTTCATTCCCTCCATTCTAATAGCTAGCTAACAACTACCACTTAAAATAATAATATTAAAAATATAATATTTTTCGGTTTAACTCAGTCTTCCATGTAACGTAATATTTCATAGAAACCCATTATTGCCTGTCAGGTATGCTATTAGGCATGGATTACCATTTAAATTAAAATTGCTATCTAATTAATTTATATTAATGAGTGTTTAATATTTTTAATCTATAATTAACTGGGATGTTATAATAACCAAATATTATAGTGCACAATAAATTAAAATAACAAAAAACGGTCTATCCAAAAAAATAATTTGAGTATTCATAATCAAATAAGATATAAAAAACCATAAAAAAATTGAATGAAGATGCAAGAAGTGAAATAGACTCACAACTATTCCTACACATATCAAATGACCATCCACATATATAATTAAAAATAAAAATAAATAAAATAAATAAAATTCATAAAGGATCTAATATCATCCTCGCGTTGAACCTCTATCATAGTATATACTTCTAAACAATGTATCCTACTTGATCCAGAAACCTCATGCCTATTTCTAACCTAATCATATGATTAGTGAAAATTTCTCAGATACCCAAGTTCTATGGCCACCCGGGTGGGGTGTGAGTAAAAATTAGTAGGGATCCATCAACGTGGGCCCATATATAACCAGTAAATGAAGTGTGTGCACATGTGATGTTCTCAAAATAAATAAAAATATGTTAAATAAATCCTTACGTTCTAACATGATGACTTGGATTGACTATACCTTCTTTATATAGTGTCAGAGTGTCTCTGAGGAGGCCACATGATTATACCATACAAAATTAGTCCCATAGATGATTCCAAGAAGAAATTAATATTAAATTCAGTTGAATGAGGAATAAAACTGATTATTAGGAATACATAATAGGTAGTACATCACATAAGGAATAATAAAATTCCTAAATAACCACATAGAAAATCTATAGCGACTTGAAGGACAAATCCTATGTGACCCCCAAGGAATTCCAATTGGAATCATATCCAAATACAAGGTGATTTTCTAAGGCATTCCATATAGAAGAAATCATCTAATCCTATAATAAGAAGAATTCTAGTTAAGTATAAAAATTGAATCCAAGAGGATTTACCATGTAATTTCATATAAACCTGAAGGTTGTGTTCTAGGTAATCACCCAAGAATTCCATATACACTAGGAATTTAGTTATTAAGACTCTATGTTAGTATATCCATCAAGTAAGATCTAATTAGATAGAAATTATAAGTCCTTGAGTTCCACCCAAAACCATCACACACAATCAAGCCCATCCTATAAAACCCATGATTTGTAAGCATCACTATGACCAAATAAGGGTCCCATAATTGATTCAGGTCATAGGGTACCACCTAGAATAATTACTACCGATTACCCATATACACCCTATTAAAGGTCAACATATCACTGGGGCACCCTTTGGGGTCCACTAGTCCACATTATAGAATGGAAATCTACATGGGATATAGTATCACATTAATGTCTCTTAGGAAAACACCTATTACTTAGAGAGAATGACATACTTCAACATTATCATAATCATAAAAAGGACTTATTGGACTCATAGTTATATACACACATAGAAGATGATTTTAAACCCATTACGTTACCAATTCTCCTTACGTGGGTCCCAAAACACAACATATCCATCAATATCTATAGGGTTTCCACCAAGTTAAACACATCTCACTAGGGGTGTAATTATCTTACCAATATCATATCACTATCCTAAAGGATTTAAGAAAATTCAATTCTCTCAATTATCTTACTTGGGATAATTACTCTTGGTCCAATGCTCAACACTATAAGGAATCATCAAGGTAACTTGTGATAAGGGAAATAATGTTCCATTCACTTCTGTTAATTTACCCCCACTAGGGTATAAGTGGAAAATGGAATGGATTTATAATTAAGTACTCAGCCATTTGAGAACTATGTAATCATGGAAGGGAACAAGGGTCCCTTATATCCCATGACACTTTCATCAATTCATTGTTGTGATTTCTATTCTAATTAAATAATTCCTTTTACTTAAATTTCAATCAAACTTAGTTGGAAAGACCACACTTCACATGGAATAAAAAATAAATTCATTTACTAAAGGGGGAATGTTTGAGGGAACACCTACCATAATTATAAATTTATTACCATTTTGATCATGGACTAAAAAATATTGATTGACCTCATCCAAGTCAAATGATTGTCATCTAACTACCTGATACCCTATGTCATTCCAAAACATCTAAATTAATTAATTATTTTATAATTATAATTAATTAAACAAATAAAATTAATTTTATAAATTAAAGAGATCAGGCATAATTTATGAATAAATCATTGAGTGATATCATCTAGTCAAAACCATAACCAACCAATACCAAATGTTCCATGTCATACTTCCAACACTAATTTAGGAAAAATCCATAATATTTGAAATTTGTTAAATCATATAATTAATTTAATTTAATTAAACATCTCAAATAATTTCATACAATTATATAAATTTAATGACACAACATGTGACAATGCATTTTCATTGTCTCAGGATGAAATATATCCATGATAAAAAAATCTAAATTATCTCATATTATTTCAACCATTATTTAGTGGACATCATCGTCAAACCCCAGACAAGTTTCCAAAATCAGATAGAACACAAGAGGAATGGATAGATAGGTATAAGGTGGAAGGATCACCTAGAGTTTTCTAGGAAATATCCATTAAAAAACCTCAAATTAAAGGGTAATTAAAGGAGGAGAGGGAGAGGGGGATCCCTTGAGCTCCACTAGTTCATCACACAAGAGTAACGAAGATATAAAGGGTGTAAAATTTTGAAATAAATAACGGAAAAATGGATTATACGTCATCTTAAGATAGTCAAGAAACACCATGGCATCCACCACCGCATACACCATGGCATGATAAACCTTTAAGAAAACCTTAAGGACCCTTGACATGACAGTTACCAATGGTAGATACCCTCCCTATATTCCATTCAAACTTGTCTACCACGACTTGAACTATGTCATGGTTCTTCCCATGATCCACGAAAATGTATTGTGAAAACTGACTACAACGTAGTTTCCTATATTTTTTTGATAGGTTACACTCCTATGAAAATTACTTGGAACCATGAAAAAATCCTCTACACTTTTCTCAATGGTTCACATGAGGCTCCTACCACTTCACCCCAGAAATATCCATATATGGAGATTTTAATGGTTGGAAAAAATGGATGAGGAACCAAACTAGAAAAAACTAAGATGAGGTTATACCTTACTATTTCCCAATAAAGGAGACCTCCCAAAGATCCATGAAATAGAAAATGGTATGGAGATCCTTGTGGTTAATCGTAAATGTATGTCACATTCTAAACTAATATAGATATGATCATTTCACCAACCAGAAACCTAGGAACCCCCTATGAAACCACCTAGAAAGACACTCCCAACCACCATAACAAAGAGAACCCAAACTCAAAAATTTCCACCACACTACACCCATGGAAAAAGGACTTTCTCCATATCCATTTCCCATATGTGACTCTTCTCAGAACCATGCCCATCCTTGCTCTATATGTTTTTGACCTAGCCATTTACCCCTCCATTATAGTGTCCACCACGAAGTGGTCCTCCCCATGGTGGTGAACATGCAACAAATTTCTAACATAACTTCACCCAGACTCACTCCTCCATACACTCAATCACTTGAAAGACCTCTTGAGCCTCATATAATACCAAAAAGAATTTATTTGAGATGTTTGAAACCTCATAAATATGATTTAAACTACAGTTTAAAAAATAAATTTAATACCCGAAGTTTTTTGTGAATTCATTTTCCAAATAAATTAATTTTTATTGATGTTTTTCATTACTCTAAATCAAACATTCCTTTCATACAAAACCAACTTGGCCTGTACAATACATAATACCAACTTTGTGTACATTACACGCAACATCGAGTTTCCACAAAACATAATTTTATAATTATTTAAATAAGATAATAAACTACATGTAAAATTAGTGAATATTAATAATATTAACTAATTTATTAAAATGTGAATTAATTGGTTATCAATTAATTAGAAATGAAAATATATATTGATTAAATATAAAGGAAACATTTTTATTCTCATTCTCCAAATTTTTTTTTTGTATTAATTTAATTACAATTAATAAATGATATTAATTATATATATATTTTATATATTCAATTAAATATTTTTTATATTCATAGAATAATTTTTATTATCATAAGATAAGAACCATCCCAATTTTATACATAAAAACCTATATTTTTCAAAAAGGAAATATATCTCATTTTAATGGAGAACCATTTTAAATATTATTCAGAAACTTTTATATATTATATTTGAGAAAATAAAATTATTATTTAATTTTGGGATACTAAAATTTAATTTTATTGAATTTTTTGTATTTTTATGATAATATTCATCTTTTGAAGAGTAGTAAAAAATACTAAATTTTAATTGAAAACAACATTTTTCATAGAAATTATTTATTATGTTAAATTATATTTTTGATTGGTTTTTAATTATAATTATATTTTAGTTTTGTCATTTAATATAATTTATGTCATTGGAATAAATTTTATATTGAATTTTTATATAAAAAACATTTCAATCTTTTGCTTGTTTTAACTTTAATTACCTGTTTTCTCACCACATCAAAATGATTAATTTTATATCAATTACTAATTTTTTTAAATTATTTAAAATGGATTTAATATCACGAATTATAGGGTTCAAATTATTTCAATAGGTTTCTTTTATTTTTGTGCATTATTAATAGCAAATTTAGGAAATTTTTATTTACTAGTTTTATGGGTAAATCAGGTAATTAAATGTAAAAACTGTATTATTATATTAAAAGATTACTATAAAACTTATCCTAATTTAATTTTATGAGTTAATTTAGACCAAAATAAACCTAATTCCAAAATTATAAATTTTTAATCCACTTGTGTGAATGTATGAAATATATTATATTTTATTTAAAAATAAGTTAAAAATGTCATACTCATATTTTTAATAGGTAAATAATTTTTAATATATGGTTATATATAAGATAAATTAGACTATTAATATTCTTTTAAAATCCAATAAATGTAAATTCATCATGATAATTTATTTTTAATTTTTATTTAAGAAATAATTTAATTAAGGGCTTGTATAATGATGATGCATTAATTGTTCAATTAATTTAAATATCAAATGAATTATATTAGAAATATTAAAAAAATTAAAATAAATATAAATTAACATAATTAATGAAAAAAACTAATTTTAAAGATATATTTGATATGTTAGGGTTATATTATAAGTGTTTTTGTTCATTTATCAAGTTGTTAGGATATTTTAAAAAGATAAATATTGAATAGTATCGAAATTGACATAAAAGAAAGTCTTAAGAAATAATATTTTAGAAATGAATTAAAATTCAAAAAAATACATAATTAGGATAAATAAATATTTTAATATTTACAATTTCATAATAACCTATTTTGGGTTCTTTTGGAATTTTATAGCATCTAAATTAACCCTAAAGTATAACATTCAATGTTGACGTGTTAAAAGTTAAAGGGTTTAACTAAGGGTTAATGCCAAAAAATAAGGTAATTCTTTAGACCTAAACATGTATAAAAATATGTTTTTCAAGTTATTTAGAGCTATAATCATCTTAGATTCTAAGTAACTCACTTTAGAGATATGTAAAATGGAAAATAAATTTATATAAATTTATTATTTTTATACTTTCAAAGAGTGCCCCTCTCCTCTCTTATAAAAGGCATCTCCTACCTCACATACACAGAACACCTTGAGCAATATAGCTTGAATAAAACCTACCCATTTCTACTTATAACATCCTTATTCAAGTTCTATAGGTTCAGGTTTTCTCAAAATACCAACTCTATGTCTCTAAGAGAATATTTATAGGGAGTTCGCCGAAGTAGAGGTAATCTCGTTTACCGAATCTCTCAAGAGTATTTCTTCTTCTACACAGTCTTCACATGTTTTTTACATTATAAATTTGTAAATAAAGTATAAAATTGATACTTATATTTTATTATTATTATGGAAAAATTATATTCTACCTTTTATCCATCCTATGAAAAATGAAATCATCATGCGAGTGTACGTACGACCTACTATTTCTATGCTGTGGTGTAATATGTTTTTCATTACCATATTAATTGAATTGGTATAACGATAGAAATAATGAATATATATTATAATTATAAAATGATATTTATTTTTAAACAAAATATATTCAATACAATCCAACATTATTTCATAATTAATTGAGTGATATTTTTGCTTGTGCATACGCATGACCTACCATCTCCATGATGTGATGCGATTCAATCTCCATGATCACCAATAAAGAATAATTATATAAATGTATATAATGCATAAATATGTCATATATTACCTTAATATTATTATTTAAATTAAACAACTATATTCTATCTACATAAACTAAGACTTATATGACGAAACATGCATAAAAAAAGAAGTAGTTAATGCCAGAAGAATGATTAATAATGAAATATTGTTAATAAACAGGTGATAATATGATCATTTATGATATAATATTAATATGGTTCAATAATAATTTAATAAAATTATTTAATACATTATACATGAGTTTCGAATAAGTACGAAGGAAATCATACCTATGGTAAGGGTAATTTCCCCAATCTCATTATTATCGAGATTGTTTACACACAAGTATTTTCTATGAAATATTTATCATCCATGTTCATGTTTCCTGAAAATGAATTCCAAAACATTATTAATATTCTTATAAAATTATTTAAGACATTTTTTAACGCATTTATGACTTTTTAAAGAGTTTTAAAGGAATATTTTTTCATTTTTGAAGTTTGTTACTTTTTTAATTTTCTAGTAAAAGTATGAGAATAATATTTATTTATCTTATATGACATGAAAAAATTCATCCATTTTCATGACATCATAATTCCTTTAGGCTTTCCTTATAATATTTCAAGGAAATTCTTAATTAAAATGTTTACTTTTAATATTTAATTTCATTTTCATAAAAGAAAACATTTTAAAATAAGAAAGGATATTTTTATCAATAAATTTTTTTAAAAGTTATTTCCAAATTATTTCCCAAATAATATGAAATCCATTGGTATTAATCTTGTATTTCTAAAAATAATCCAAATAATCCATCCATATTGTTTCTCTGAATGGTTTAAGTTTATTGGCAAGATATTTACAAAATCTGTTTCTCTACCCCGGGATATATGATTTTGAAACCAACTTCTTTTCATGGGTTTTTATTTGGCGAAGTGATTGTGAAACCAATCACATTTCCACATGTTAAGATATGATTACCTGTTTATGATACCCATTTCATTTCATGGGTTATGATATGATTATTTATGATCATTTGGAACTTTTATATATGATTTATTTATGATATGGTTGGTAGCTATATCTATCTCCAATGAATTGGGAATAGATTTATATATCATGATATAGACATAAGGTATATAGTCCATTAAGATGGTCATGGATGTGAGCCATGACTATCAAGATGGTATGGGAAGTGAACCCATTCTAATAAGATGACATTGACAATGATGACATAAATTACATAGAAATCATTCATATATACTTATGTTATAACCACAATTACATGTTTTATTCCAATGTTATTCCTTCATGGATTATGTTTTTTATTTACTTATGATTAATGTCTTATGAACTATTAATATTTATTCCATGATACTGTTTATGATCTAAAATGTTAAGGGTATGATCTTCTAATTTCATGATATTGTTTTCACACCATTATAATCATGATTATGTTTACATATCTCCCTTGTTTTCCCTTACCGAGCCTTTGATCTCATCCTTTTTTATGTTTCCTTTCATGTAGGTTATGATGATGTATATTATGTTTTATGTGTCTAAGAAGGTTTCTAGCCAAGAATAACCCCCTGAGAGATAATTCATATCACTTATGTACCAGTGTTTATGTTTCCATGTTTCTAAAAGAACTAGACTAGCACTGTCTTTGGATTTTCTTTGTGAAATGTATTAAGTATTAAAAAAATTAATCTAATGTAAATATATAAATACTAAGTGTTTCTATAATTAACCTTGTGAAAAAGTCCAAAATTTAAATAATCCTTTCATTTTCTTATCTCTTATAGGTACAGGGTTTTTCATTGTATTTTTTTTGAAAATACAGATTCTATATAAGAAGTCCCCATATAATATTATTGTAGATATATTTCTTAAGTAAAAAAGCATTAAAGTGTGGGAAGTATTGTATATGTAAATTTGAATGGATGAACTTAGAATAGAAGCAGGATACTAACCTCTCCATGTCTTGGATAGTTTGTATAAGATAAAGTTTAAATGCGTTATATATGTTCAAATTAATAAATTAATCATTACTAAGAAATAGAGAATATATCCATATATAAATAAACTTTAAGGCTATGTGAATAAATGAGAAATTAAAATCAGATGATTTTTTTAAAAGTTAATAAGGAAGCTACAATTTTAAGATTCTAGAGATATAATTAAATACTCTAACATAAGTATTCACATTATCAAAAAGACCTTGGAAAACTTAAAGGTGAGTTATTAATTATTATTATAAATCTCATAGTAATTTTTAGTAGTTATTCAATAATTTGAAATGATTTAGAAGACATTGAAATTATTTGAATAAAAACTGAAAACATTTGGAGAAGTCTACATTTTCTATACTAAATGAGAAATGTGGAAAAGTAATGACCCAAATTCACAATTAAAGGTAGTTACATAATGTGCATAAGTATAAAAAAATATCAATGGAATGAACCCTAAAATTGACTTCATAGGGTACATACTGACTTCATAAGGTACCTATATAGTGTACAACATGATTTATAGGGTATAACAGTAACTTCATAGGGTATAATTTCTAATAATCTTAAGGTTCAGAACATCTCATAAGGTTGAGAGAAACTCACTGTAAGGTTGGTTTAAGTTCCTTATAAGGATTATTATGTTTGTAGGGAATACCTACTAAACTCTATATGTTAACAAAGGCATAAACCCAACTCACTTCTTAGGGTATATGGACTTCATCAGTAACATGGAGCACCATAATGTATATTAGTTGGATATAAATTTAAGATTGTTGAGAAATTAAAGAATTTTTATTCTATGGAAGAAATGATTTTAAATGATGAAAGAGTTATTCATCATTACTCCAAAGCATCACAAACACCTAAAAGTTAGTTTTATTAAATACAAATAATTAAAATAAGTTGATCTTCAATATTTGATGAAGAAGATCAAGTTAGGAGAGGATTCTTAAAACTAAATATAGATATAAAATAAAATATTGAAATTCACGAATATGAAGAATGAAATATGTTAATTATTGTACAAAAAATGTACTAATTTAAATATCATAATGAGATTTTTAATTGATGCTAGAGATTAAGATGTGCGATTAGAGATATATTTTATGAATTTTAAAGGAATTAGTTTCTATTTTAGAAGCACTTATGCTCCAATGAAAAATCCTATACTAGAAATATGTTTTATTGTTTAATTTTTATGAATATGTGAAGATTTTTTATCTCTTGATATTTAAGTGGAACTTTTTTGAGAAGAATAAGTTCATGATTGATGATATAAAAAGTATTTATGTGTTCAGCTATGAAAAAATAAATAAAATGAGAAATAAATGAGAAATGATACTCGTTCGATTTTATAGGGGAAACCATTTGAGGAAAATTGAATTTTTGAGATCATGGGAGACCCACACATACAAAAATGTTAAGAAAAATAAAATGAGGATTAATTTACCAAATTTTAAGGGAATTTTCTATATAAAATATATTGAAAATATATTTATGTGGCCTATAAATAAATAAAATAAGAGAGATAAAAATGGTATGAACCAAGGGATATTAGAACCAAGAGAATAAAAAATATCACAAATTAGAATAATAAGGATATTCCAATCCTATATTGAAGAAGGTTCACAATCTAGGTATCAAATAAATAGTAATAATAAGGTCTTATGACATCCACTATTGAAAAAGTTTGGGAATAAGAAATAATAAGAGTGATATGAGAGACTGAAACTTCTATACTTTTGTATGATCTATATATCAATCTTTTATGATATTGAGGAGTTGTTGGATTCATGAATATCATATGAGTTGGATATTTAGTTGAAAAATCTAGGTGATAATGTTTTGAATAATATCTAAGAATACATGTTCTGGAAAAGACTAAGTCATATAAAGTATATCAGATCTTCATATGGTAGTAAAAGACTCTGTTGAGAAGAAAGAGATCAAATCATATTAATTTAGTTACATCCTAGGATGACTAGAGATCTAATTAAATGGAACATATTATAAACAATTTTATATATACAATGTGAATCTATAGAAAAAGTGTGAATCTAGGTATATAATTAGATCATAGTCTGACTCTGTGATATCTGCATGAAGTTGTGAAGTACCATGAGATGTTATCAATTGTTTTCATATTGTGACTCTATCTGTTGGTCTATTATAGACCATAGTTAGGAATATAACTACCCATAACATTTTAATCTGAGACTAAATATAGTGGAGAATCTGTGATTTAGGTGAATAACTGATCATAATAAGGAGTAGGTTGTCCACAATGGGGAGGAAACCTACATAAACAATAGCACCGTTTTTTAAAATTGATTTACTATATTTTATGTGTTATATGTGATTGGGAAATACTTAATAGAACCACTAATATCCTAACAGATTATAGAGGAACAAATTATTATGGGTAAATACTGAAGATGTTAAATTAGAATATGGTATATGGTAGAAAACCCTTGATTCACCCACCATCTCAATTGTAGACACTGGTTTTAAGGGGAATTTTGAATGGAAATACCACATAATAATCACATATATTTATAATATTAAACAACCACAAAATTAAATATTCAATATAATTTTTGACTATGTGAAAATCAAGATCATCAATGGGGGCATGTAACTTGACACTCGAATCCTAAGATACATTAATCCATTTATAAATTTGATATTTTGAATGTTTTTATTATGTAGAATATTTCCAAGGATGTTTATACTATACGTCTCACTACAAGGAAATGAGTGAGTGTCAGTAGATATAAATCATAATCAATTTCATCGTATAGAATTCTAGTTCAAGAAATGAATCAATAGTTTTTTGATTCTAATGTAGTAGTAAATTTAATGAAAAAACTATTACCTTGGGGAACATAGTCCTTTTAGGGGAATGACTAGCCTTAAATTTTATGGGATGATGACTCTTTCTGTTATTGTTACTACTATGTTTATTCTTCTCATTGACCCTTTCAAAGAAACAGGTGTATCAAATTTATTTTACACCTAATTTTGTGTAAGATTATCTATATGTTCCAGCATCATTTTTATTTTTTAATATGTATCCCCTTTTGTCTTTTTTCTTAATATAATTATTGGAGTGACACTCAAAATCCTAAACATCTAAAGTATCCATACTTTTATGGATTCTTCAAATCCATTGAAAGTAATTGTTCATCGGGTATAGAATATTATGATTGTCATTTCTACACAATGTACTTTTTTTGTGAAATATGATCTCATTATTATGCAAAACTATTTTAAAGTAGAAAAATATCTATTATGTCATAATCCCACATGATTCTATTATTTTTTTTTGATTTTTCTCATACTATCCACCCCTTTTTATTTACACAATACTCTTTTAAAATAAAATGATTTGGGATAGAAGTATCTTGAGATTTTGGTTCATCAATATACATATGAACAAAGGAACATAAATATTTTATTGTTTTGTATCATACAAACTCTTCATTATATATTTATAATAAAAACCATTTTTTGTTTATGTGAAGTGTATCCCTATATTTCTTTATGGTAAGGGTATGGTGGTTTTAATTCAGACTATTTATTTTCTACACTCCATTTCTATTTCATAAATTAAAAAATATGAATTGAAGTAATTAATACATGAAAAATAAAATAAAATATAACCAATTATAGTGTACCTTAAATTATTCCTTATCGCAATGATTAATGATATCATCTGAGGTTTCTCTGTTTATGAAATGTTCTTATAAATATGGTGGGTGGGATTTTAATTTACCTTCAATATCCTTAAGATTTAATTCTGTTTAAGGTGTATTAAATTATCTATGATCCCTTCCAATTACCATTATTAAAAATACATATGAAAATATTCTAATATAAATATACTCTACAAGGGATAATAAAGAATAAATAAACAATTAATTATTTCATTTTTTAGTAAAATTGAGAAAATATATTTCAATGTTACCCAAATGTGTTCTTATATTTTTGCCTTCAATACCGACACAACATTTTTTCATGTATCTATATCAATTATCATGTGGATTTGAGTTTTAAGCCCAATGTAACTAATGAAATGGACTTTTTTAGGTTAATAGGTTGACCATGTGAATTCCATCTAACCAGGAATTTTAGACTGTTACTTATGGACTTAATAAATTTTTCTAGTACTGTTGTATCTATTTCAACTATACTAATGTGTTGTTCCATGAGGTTGGTAGCATTAACTAGTGGATATGATATTATAAATATAAGTAGTTAAACATTTAATGTTTTATGTAAATATAGTGGTATACAAAATAATATTACAATTAAACACATTTTATTTAAAAAACCAATCAATTACATTTGACCTATTCATTAACCTCTATTTTTATTTAATTGTTTGAGGGATTTATCCCCTATATTGTGTATCCAAATCCCCTCCTTGTGGTTCCATTTAACATACAATACACCATCTCAATTAGGAACATCGTGAAATAATTTCTATGTCCCAATGAAAGGGTAATATTCAATGGAATTTTCATTTGATCCTATATTTTTTTAGTTAAAAATAAAAAAATTGAACAATTTGTGTTTGTATGATTCAGGTCATAAAATAATTGAACTACCTATGATTTCATTTCAAACAGTTCATCCTTACACCCTTATTTATTAAAATTTACTTTCATGAATATATATTTTTCAATTTTTAAGGAATACTATTATTACCCCATTTTCATTGAAGAATCATCACTTGGAATGATTTATAATCCAACTCCTATATTTTTTTTTGATGATTCAAAGGTATGAAATATTTATATAAATTTTATGTCTGTCCCTGGTTCTGGATACATGAATCCCTTCTCTATGAGAATAACTTCACTATTTTGGATCCCCCTATGTTTATCTAGTTCCTTTCTATAGAATGTTTAACTGATAATTATATAAGCATTATAAGATAATACATGAAAAATTGGTCCCATGGATATATATTATTGTTGTCCAAAATTGAATTTATATTTGAAGAAAACTCATTAAAATATAACCTCTAAACCATACTATAAAATATTGATTATTTATACTTTATATTCCATTTTTAGACCTTAATGGATCGACATACCTAAAAATTATTTTGTCTGTATAAACATATTGAAAAAACTGTATAATATTATATAAAAAGTAATGGTAAGATTTCTACTACTTTGTGATGTTAATTGAGACAAAATATTTTCTATAAATTCCATCACCCACAAGGCACCCACTATGATGAGATTTTAGGAGACCAATGCAATCCACATCTGATAGGTAGTGGGTATATAATTGAATGGATTCCTAAAAAATATATCACTCTAAAATAAATCCTTCTAGCTAACATTGATCATTGATGTATCCTTTTAAAATATTCTTATATCATATAATAGGGTATATCTATTTCTAATGTATTGGACTGCACTGTCAATTCTCTCTAACCAAGTGAACTATCAAGTGAACCATTATATCAATGAATTATAATTAAAATGCAATCTCTAATTAAATTAATATTTAAAAAAATTTCATTTTCCATAGTCGAAAATATCATCAGATCTATAGCTTTATCTCATATAACATTGAAAAATAATATAATCCTTGTTAATGTCTGTCATATCATTTTAGGTAGAATGAAATATAAATACATGTGCATTAAATATTACATTAAAAATGATATTCCTTGATTTTAATACCATTATATTCAAATAAATCACCAAAAAATATTCTTGATATTTACTAAATACCCCACTGAATCATTTAAAAAATTGGGGAAGTTTCAATACTAAAATTTATCTTACCTCGAAAGAGAGTAAGACTTTGGAGTAATAAAATTATACCTTTCACCATTCACTAGAATAAAATCTTCCCATATCCCTATATCAATCATTTTCAACGTTGACTTAATTCTATATTTTGGCAACATGCCAATGAAACAATCATATAAAATTTATTCTATAGGCACTGAATTAATAAAATAAATGATTCACAAAAAATTATAACAAGTTAATCAAAAGAATATCACATTTTCTAACATTTTTCATAAGTCGTTTAAAAAATGGTTGACAAAAAATGGTGAAATATACTTTTCTTTAGAAAACTAATCATTTCCATTTAATTAAGAAGGCATTTCTTGTTCTTCTAAATTCCCATAAAATGATGTTGTCCAATATTTTAATTTTTGTTTCTAGTGTAACAATTTAGGATATATTTTAATATCCAAAATGGATTATGGTGAAAATTGTTGAATTTATTATGAATGAGAATTCAGTTAAAAGTAAATTAGGTATGTTTTAAATGAGCAGAATAAGAGTGAAGAAAATGATGGTGAAACCTAATGATGTTAGAGAAGTTAACACTAAAGTTAATATATCAGAATATGAAGCACAAGTAGATGATAATTCTATTACTAGAATATGAAAATGACAAATAAAGGATCGTTTAACCATATGATAGAATATACGGTGTCTAGAAGTAATGTAGTGGAGAAAATATTAGATGATTATAGAGTTGTTCATAATATGAATCCAGGGAAATTAGGAAAGGTAGATGACTTCACTATTGACTTCATGTTGTTGATAATTATTTCTGAATCCATATTTGTGATTTAAAAATATTAAAAATAGATGTTGGGAGTTAAGATGCACTTGGATGAGGTTGGAGGAGTTTATTTCGATGTAACACCAGAGGATATAGTCTAGATGTTTCATTTTGAGATTTCATGGATTCAAGAATTGATTGAATCCTGAAGATGTACCCCTGGGTGATACACTAACAAAGGATAAGTTTTATTTAAGTTGAATCCATTGAAGTTATTAGATTATATTTTAGAAGATAAAGCATGGTTATATGATATAGAGATACAGATGTTACATTATTCAATGAACATCATGTGACTAGAAGACAAGGGGTCTGTAATATATATGAATTGAGAGGTATATACTATATTCAATAAAGGAATGAATCTCACACAATAAATAAGATATTTGTTTCTATATGGAATATTCCTAAAAGATAATGTTGTAAACAAAATTTGAAAATTAATGAATAGATATCCCTATGATATTGAATAAATCCAATATATATATATATATACTTGTTTAAGGATCTCATTGAAAAATAAACATTCATAAATAAAATTTGAAATGTTATAAAAACAACATCTTATATATTGGACACTAGTTTTATAAAAATTGAAAATGGAAAATCTCACACTGTGATAGTTATAAAGTTATAGTACTTATATAAGAACCATAAGATAACTAATTTTGAGGAGTTGAGGAATCTAGAAGGTGTAATATTAGAAGATGAGGTGAATATATCAAATTTTAATGTTATTAGATGATAAGGAAGCCTTGAGAACTATGAAGAATGACCAATATGAAGTGTTCATAATAAAATTTTAATGATTCTACATTGATCTTTCATTGAATAAAACATCACAGTGATTTTTTAAATCAACTATGAACCAAGATGTGATAATTTTTTAAAATAAAAATGAAAAAAGGTTATGCTGGTAGGATTTGAGCATCAGAATTCATCCTATGGTGTTAGCTGAAGGAAATACCTTTGTAGAGTTGAATAATTTTGATATTTGAAAAACTTCCATGAAGATTTAATATTTGATTTTATTTTGTTGGTAAATTTGACCTGGTACAACGAGAGAATAATATTTTAGAGGTTGAGGAATGAAAATGTTAAAAGTATCAAAAAAATTAGAATTTGAATTGTTCTAAAGATAAAGCTAGATGATGAAGTAATTTAAATTAAGGATGCTCTGTAAGCATCATGCATATGAATATGGAAGAGTGAAATAAAATAAAAAATTGATAAGGTGGTTTTTGTGTTCCAAATAGCAAAGTTGTTAGAAATGATGATGAATTTTGGTTGATATAAATCAAAATTATCAAGAGTAATGTGAGTAAAATTGAATTATTTGGACTATGAAGGAAAAAATAGATAAGTAAAAATATATATATGGAAATGGAGAACATTAAAGGAAAATAAAAAATGAAAAATTAGAGGAGAATTGAAGTATGATGGATTTACTAATGTTATGGAAGAAATCAAGTAACTATATAGTCTAGAAAGATAAACATTGAATTAATAATATGATGTGATTTGAGTTGTGAAATACTGGGGTTTCTATAAGGCCCCAGCCTTAAACCTTACTTAATATTGAGTTATTACAAGATTACACATTGAGGATCTTTTCAGGTTTAGAGTTTTAGAGAATTAGATCATGAAACTTGCATTACATTCCACATTTAAACAAAGTGGTTACATAAAAGACAGTATTCATTCTTCCCATCAACGGAATCATATTTAAAATAAAACATGGATTCTTTCTTGACACATCCTTGACACTATCATCACATCATGTACCTTTCCCTTGACCTGTGAAAAACATTTCAAAAACTTGGGATGAGCATAAAAATGTCAGTAAGGGTTATAAAAAAATGGAAAGGAAACATGAGTTCATATATACATAAGAATGAAATCATACATTACCCATAAAACATAGGCACTTTAACATACCTCAAAAAATCATGAATAAATCATAGAAATCATAAGACATGAAAGGTAACTTGAGGCATTCATAACATTCTTACGTAGGGAGTAACCCTCTTGGTTACATTTGGAATTCCCACCACAGTATATTCCCTAAATCTCTTCGGAGAAACCTTAATGTTTCACTCCTTCACATTACCCAATGCATTGGAGAGCTATATCGGGCTCACCCGCCCTTAGTTTATCACGGAACCACACGTATTCATAACAATGCCCAAGAACCATAACATAATCTTATCACATAAAACATGCATAAAGGAAACATAACATTTCCAGCTTTCAATCACAAGATATCAATACAACACATTGATATAAAAACATTATGAAAACCATTTTCAATACCAAAATAAAATAAAAGTAAAACATGGTATTTATTTTTCTTTTTAAAAAGAAGGTATGTCTTGTAGAGGAAGCTGAAACTCAAATAATGGTCACGGCGATGGAGAAGTCATTGTCGACGCATACGTATGACTAGAAAAACATTCCCTTTTGTTGTTTAGTAAAACACTTCGTATAAAAAAGAATCCTTTTGAATGAGCATCAAATTCAAAGGGGTTTATACACCGTATAAAATAAAGTTGTGTATAAAACAAAATATTCCTTAATGAAAGGAGATTGAGACTAAGTCCCATACAAAGACGGTATCCTTGAATTAAGGATAAATCAGTTACATAATAATGTGTGAAAAATGAATACACGAAATATAAGTGGGTATTAAGTGTATAAAAATCAGAGGAAATTCACACATAATCATATAATGACATATTCAAGGTGTACAAGTTTATCCCAAAGAATCAAAATTGGGTTAAGAAGTTCCCTTGCAAAAATTCGACAGCCTAACGACGTCACATCAAAATTCAGAAAAAGCGTTGATGAGGGATAAAAAGGGTCTCTCATCACATGGAAATAAAATTTAAATCAATAAGGATATAGAAGAACATATCCCAACAAAATAGTTTGTGAATTAAAAGACATAACAAAATAAGTATTTTAAAAAGAAGAGGGTGAAAGGTTCCCTTACCGACTTGGGTATCTTTCGAAACATACACCCCGTGAAAGAAGGAAAATACAACATTGATATAAATACTCTTAAATGAATGTATATTACACAATTAGTTAAATAATGGGCAGTACATACACCACTCAAAGGAAATTGTGGCAAATGTAGCATAAATCTCACATGAATAAAAGTGAGATGAAAAATCCCTTACAAAAACTCGGCAGCCTAAGGACGCCACTTAAAACTTCCAAAAATGGATTGATGAGATAAAATAGGGTCTCTCATCATATTAACATAAAGTTTACAGAAAGAGTAATATAAAAGAACATTCCCCAACATAACAAAGAAGAACTTAAAATAAGTGACATAAAAGAGAGTACTTAAAAAGAACGAGAGAGGTTAGATCTCTTACGAAAATTCGACAGCCTAACAGCACCACTCAAAACTTCCAAAATGGATTGATGAGAGGGAATAGGGTCTCTCATCATATGAACATAAAAATTACAGTAAGAGTAATATAAATGAACATCCCAATAACAAGAAATATGATCTTTAAAATGAATGACATAAAAGAGTGTACATAAAAAGAAAGAGAGGAGTAGGATCCCTTACCTCAAGTCCAACTAGTCTTGTTCGTTTCATAATATTCCTGAATAATAAACTTTGGTCAATTAATAATTGCCTAATTACCTACTTTAGAGATTATTATTCAGCTCATATCACATATTATAATGTTATAATAATTGTTTAATAATGTTAGTTCATATCAGACGTTTTTCCGATGTTTGGTACATGAGTCAAAAATGAACATGTTTAAAAAAAGATTGTGCATGTAGTTATATGTAAATAATTTCCATAATAGTATTAATGATTAAAATATCATATATATCCACTAAATATTCATTTTATACTATTCCATATCATTTTGAGATAAAAAACTAAAATCATCGTTCATGGAGACGGTAGGCCGTACATACGCATGAACGCTACTTTCATTTTTTTGTCATATTAATGGAATTAAAACAAAATGAGAGAGATATATATATATTATAATTCCAGAATGATATCCATAATTTAGATGTAATATATTACATATATATCCATTATATATATGTATTTATAATATTACATAACATTATGAGATAAGAAATGAAATGTACCGTTCATGGAGACGGTAATCCGTACGTACTAATGAACGCTACTTCCATTTCTATTTCATATTTAATGGAATTAAAACATAATGATACATAATAGTATTTTAATTCCAGTATGGTATCATATATAATATCATTAAATATATCCTTTATACGTACCACATATGGTATTAACGAATCAAATCACTTTAAGGGGGCGGTAGTCCGCACTTCCTTAAATGAAGATATCGTGTTTACCAATAATGGAAACCAAAAAGGTATGCCATAAATGAAAAATACAGAAGCTTAAGTAAAACATAAAAATATTATATATCATATATAAATATAGTGTCATATTAATGGCCACCTTTTAAGGTGTTAGAAGAATGTTGAACAATCATCATTTCGGGAGACAGAAATTTGCCATCCACGGAAACAGAATGTTCTTTAACCATTAGATGTAGGTGTGTTTAATTTTAGCTTGAATAATTCTTATAACAACATCCTAGTATATTTAAGATAATGTATTTGTTACAAAATAAATGAATAAAAAGAGTTTAGGGGGTTGGAGAAGCAAAATAAAACAAAAGGACACAAGTGAAGGCATTACCTTAAAATCGGGTAACTCCCTTTGGTTTGAGTTCAAAGGCTTCCTTGGGAAGACTTATGCCCAATGTGAGGCTTCAAGGAGTAAGAGAGGTAAGTGGAGAGACAAAATGGGTAGGGTTTGGCCAAGCCAAAGGCTTTGGGTGTGTGGGTAAGGAGGTAGAGGTGGAGGCCTTTTATAAGAGGAGAGGAGGGTAACTCTTGTAAAGTTACAAAATGTTACTTTATTTTCAAAAGAGTTTCAGATTTTAAAGGTCCCACATTGATGTATTTCGAGGATAAGGTGATAAGGGTTCTAAATACACTCATCCAATAGGTTTTGGACTTGTGTAGGTCTTAGATATTACATTATCGTTCCATTTTATTTAAATCATTAAATAATGAGGTCATCGCTGCAGCATCATGATGTCATAAATAATAAAAATTATAAAAAAAATACTATGATGTAGGAAATCTTTTTATATTTCCAATGACTATTTATATTAAAAATTATGACTTGTATAACCCCATGTAAAAATTGTTTTAGTAAAACATCTCGTGTTTGTATCATTTTTACTTTAACATTAAATAAAAAGATATTTATGTCATTTTCCAACCAAAGTGGCTCCATGGGGTCCCCAAGTTGACCCATGGATTGTATTGGTCGGCCATGACACATAAAATGAGGGTAGGACATGCGTCTAGGTCATTTCATTTTATTAAAACATTATTCTAACCATAAACTACACTAATTAACTCTAATCGCGATTAAAAACTAAATAAGTTACTATTCACCAAAAATTATTTTTATCCCATTGAACCACATTTTACTTCTTAATGATAACCATGTATGTCGGATTTTTGAAATTCAAAACACAAAGATGGAAAAATTTCATTTAAACGGAAAAATCAGTTTTTATAAGTACCACTTAGTGGTTTCATTATTCATAAAAAATTGAAGTTTTTCAGAAAAATCCCAAAAATTCACCCTAAGATATATTCGATATTCTGAATTCAAAAATGAAGTCTATTTTACGAAATTCAAAACATATAATTCACATTAATTACTTTAATAATTAATTCCCACTGTCAGAGCAAATAGCGTGTTTTTATGAAACAATAAGTATCAAAAGATTGACACTAGTTTAAGTCTGATTTCAAAGTGAAATTAATTCCAACAAACACTATTGGATTTAATGGTAAAAATATATTCTAATTTCACTTTAAAACCAATTCAAAAGATAATCTAATCATATAAATAAATTAGGTAAAAAAGAGGTTTGGAATTAAAATACAACATTTTACACTATTCATTTAAAAAATGAACTTTATCGGAAAGATACCAAAAATTTACACAAAGTAAATTTTGATGTCCCGATTCTTAAGAAGAGTTTTATTTGGTCCAATGGAATGTATAAGAGTGAAAAAAACTATATTTAATGATGGTTCGCCATCAAAAGGCGATAAGTGAACCTTTAGTGAAAACTAGGGCATATACGCCTAAAATTGAATTCTTTCCGTATTTTAATCCTTTATCTTTTATTGGATAAATGTAAAAACATTTAAAAACATATATAATCATATTTTAGTTATTTCTATCCAATCCCGCCAATACAACGGCTACATGTTAACTACCATTTAAAATAATATTAATTTTTTATTAGAGTGCAACGTAAGATTTCCAAGAAACTCGTTGTTGCGTGTTGGGTACGCCATCGATCATAGAGTCCCCTTTAAGGTAATATTAATATTTTATTCACAAATATGGATAAATACGAAAATGTCATATTCTTTATTTACCTGGGGTGTTACATCCTTCCCCCCTTTTGGGAATTGCGTCCTCTCAATTTTTAAAATTGAGCTTGGAAACATCCTTGAAAGTCCCACATCGGAACATGAGTCGGTAAAACAATCACTTTAAAATAAAGGAAGATAATTACAGAGGTCACCCGAGTTAACCCATACTAGGATTCCATGTAGAAAAACATGGACATGGAAGAAAAAACAAAGGGTCATGTTCTTGAGGGAGAGTGATATTAAACATGTCTAGGTGAAAGTTAACCATAAAAAATCACAAACTTTTGATGGGTTAAACGGTATTCGATTCCCCAGTAGGAAAAGTTAATAGACAAAATTTTTGTTTTAAGTTACTTTTTATTGAGGAATTTATTCATAAGGAAACATAATCACTTATCATGTTTACTTTCAACTTTTACTAGATTCCTTAATCAAACTCATATTTTTTTCCAAAAGATGAGTATTTAGGGAGACTTGTTCGCATTAAGAGTACTATAATCAACTTCTAGAGAATCACCTAATCCACCAAAGAGAACTATATACTTCCCATATCTTTAGACCTTAACCAAAACCAAAACCAAAAAGGTTAGTACAAGGTCAGATAATCCAGAAAAGGATAACCCTTTAAAAATAAAATCTACACTTAATCTCCAAAATTTGTCCAACTAAACCCAAAGTTCAACAAGGACCATCTGATAAACAATTTTTCCATAAAATTATTCAAAGTAAACCAATCTAAGATTGAAACCCAAATATTTGAAGGATTTAGTCACATAGTCTTCCAAGTTAAATCGTAACATTTATCTCCAAACAACATCAGTTGCTCCAAAAGTCTCGTAATGGAAAGTAATTAAACGAATCACATATCCTCCATGATAGGTTAATCATTTTCATAAATAACCCAAAATCAACTTACTCTTAATTCATAAAATCATATAACTAAAAAGAATCAGTCAAACTAACCAGGGACTTCACGTAGTCCAGTGGTAGGCGACAAATACCAGTTGCACTTTGGTTGTGGGTTTGATTCCCACAGCTTTGTCCGACGCGACGGGTAGTAACATGGTCTACGTGTTTTCCTTTTTCCAAAACTATATAATTCTCAAATCATTCCCCAAAACGAGATAAAATCATCAAAATAACCATAACATAATTTAACCTCAATTTTATCTCATGCCTTTCACTTCCATCATAACATATAGTAACCCATAATTACCTCAAAAGTAAGGATCATATAAACTCTAATGGTTACCTTTATAATTATTACCTGAACTTCTACATCAATTGGTCATCTCGTACATGATTCATTAAAGATCATACCAAGGTTCAAGTGGTTGATCATGACTCCTTGATAGTTGGTTTATAACAACCATGAGTTTCCTCATTGAATCCCCCATTTTATCTAGTATCTTAATCATAGAACCACCACAGTTTCCTTCAAACCTGTTGTCTCTTTGGTGCCTGCTAGATCCATCCATTCACTAAAAACAAAAATGTCAGTGTGAGTATATCATCAAAACTATCATGTACTAATGAGGAAGGTAAACAAAAATATACACTTACTCATTCACTTTATCTAAAACTCGGACTCTTTCTGAAATCCTAACCATTATGGTAATGGCACTTATGCTTAAAGAATACCCTAACCTATAAAGTTATCTAAACCGACCTTTCATACCAACTATAAGGCCCCAGCATAAAACCTTACTTAATATTGAGTTATTAAAAGATTACACATTGAGGATCTTTTCAGGTTTAGAGTTTTAGAGAATTAGATCATGAAACTTGCATTACAATCCACATTTAAACAAAGTGGTTACATGAAAGACAGTATTCATTCTTCCCATCAACGGAATCATATTTAAAATAAAACATGGATTCTTTCTTGACACATCCTTGACACTATCATCACATCATGTACCTTTCCCTTGACCTATGAAAAACATTTCAAAAACTTGGGATGAACATAAAAAGCTCAGTAAGGGTTACAAAAATATGGAAAGGAAACATGAGTTCATATATACATAAGAATGAAATCATACATTACCCATAAAACATAGGCACTTTAACATAACTCATCAAATCATGAATAAATCAAAGAAATCATAAGACATAAAAGGCAACTTGTGGCATTCATAACATTCTTACGTAGGGAGTAACCCTCTTGGTTACGTTTGGAATACCCACCATAGTATATTCCCTAAATCTCTTTGTAGAAACCTTAATGTTTCACTCCTTCGCGTTACCCAATGAATTGGAGAGCTATATCGGGCTCACCCGCCCTTAGTTTATCACGGAACCACCCGTATTCATAACAATGACCAAGAACCATAACATAATCTTATCACATAAAACATGCATAAAGGAAACATAACATTTCCACCTTTCAATCACAAGATATCAATACAACACATTGATATAAAAACATTATGAAAACCATTTTCAATACCAAAAGAAAAGAAAATTAGAACATGGTATTTATTTTTCTTTTTAAAAATAAGGTATGGCTTGTAGAAGAATCCAAAACTCAAATAATGGTCACGGCGGCGGAGAAGTCGTTGTCGACGCATACGTACGACTAGAAAAACATTCCCTTTTGTCGTTTAGTAAAACACTTCCTATAACAAAGATTACTTTTGAATAAGCATCAAAGTCAAAGGGGTTTATACACCGTATAAAAGAAAGTTGTGTATAAAACAAAATATGCCTTAATGAAAGGAGATTGAGACTAAGTCCCATACAAAGACGGTATCCTTGGATTAAGGATAAATCAGTTACATAATTATGTGTGACAAATGAATACATGAAATATAAGTGGGTATTATGTGTATAAAAATCAGAGGACATTCACACATAATAATAGAATGACATATTCAAGGTGTACAAGTTTATCCCAAAGAATCAAAATTGGGTTAAGAAGTTCCCTTTCAAAAATTCGACAGCCTAACGACGTCACTTCAAAATTAAGAAAAAGAGTTGATGAGGGATAAAAAGGGTATCTCATCATATGGAAATAAAATTTAAATCAATATGGATATAGAAGAACATATCCCAAAAAAATATTATGTGAATTAAAAGACAGAACAAAATAAGTCTTTTTAAAAGAGGAAGGTGAAAGGTTCCCTTACCAACTTGGGTATCTTTCGAAACATACACCCCGTGAAAGAAGGAAAATAAAACATTGATGTAAATACTCATAAATGAAATTATATTACACAATGAGTTAAATAATGGGCAGTACATACAACACTCAAAGGAAATTGTGGAAAATGTATCATAAATATCACGGGAATAAAAGTGAGATGAAAAATCCCTTACGAAAACTCGGCAGCTTAAAAACGCCACTTAAAACTTCCAAAAATGGATTGATGAGATCAAATAGGGTCTCTCATCATATTAAGATAAAGCTTATAGAAATAGGAATATAAAAGAACATTACCCAACATAACAAAGAAGAGCTTAAAATAAGTGACATAAAAGAGAGTACTTAAAAAGAAAAAGAGATGATAGATCTCTTACGAAAATTCGGCAGCCTAACAGTGCCACTGAAAACTTCAAAAATGGATTGATGAGAGAGAATAGGGTCTCTCATCATATGAACATAAAAATTAAAGTAAGAGTAATATAAAAGAACATCCCACTAACAAGAAACATGATCTTTAAAAGGAATGACATAAAAGAGTGTACTTAAAAAGAAAGAGAGGAGTTGGATCTCTTATCTCAAGTCCAACTTGTCTTGTTCGTTTCTTTATATTCCTGAATAATAAAATTTTGTCCATTAATAATTGACTAAGTACCTTCTTTAGAGATTATTATTCAGCTCATATCACATATTATATTGTTATAATAATTGTTTAATAATGTTAGTTCATATCAGACGTTTTTGCCGATGTTTGGTACATGAGTCAAAAATGAACTTGTTTGAAAAAAGATTGCCCATGTAGTTATATGTAAATAATTTCCAGAATAGTATTAATGATTAAAATATCATATATATCCAGTAAAAATTCATTTTATACTATTCCATATAATTTGGAGATAAAAAACTAAAAGCATCGTTCATGGAGACGGTAGGCCATACGTACGCATGAACGCTACTTTCATTTTTTTGTCATATTAATGGAATTAAAACAAAATGAGAGGGATATATATATATTATAAATCCAGAATTATATCCATAATTTAGATGTAATATATTACATATATATCCATTATATACATGTACTTATAATATTACATAACATTATGAGATAAGAAATGAAATGTACCGTTCATGGAGACCGTAAGCCGTACGTACGCATGAACGCTACTTCCATTTCTATTTCATATTTAATGGAATTAAAACATAATGATACATAATAGTATTTTAATTCCAGTATGGTATCATATATAATATCATTAAATATATCCATTATACGTACCACATATGGTATTAACGAATCAAATCACTTTAAGGGGGCGGTAGTCCGCTCTTCCTGAAATGAAGATATCGCGTTTACCCATAATGGAAACCAACAAGGTACGACATAAATGAAAAATATAGAAGCTTAAGTAAAACATAAACATATTATATATAATATATAAATATAGTGTCATCTTAATGGCCACCTTTGAAGGTGTTAAAAGAATGTTGAACAATCATCGTTTCGGGAAGCAGAAATTCACCATCCACGGAAACAGTATGTTCTTTAACCATTAGATGTAGGTGTGTGTAATTGTAGCTTGAATCCTTCTTATAAAAACATTATAATATATTGAAGATACTGTATTTGTTACAAAATAAATGAATAAAAATAGTTTATGGGGTTGGAGAAGAAAAATAAAACAAAAGGACACAAGTGAAGGCATTACCTTAAAATCGGGTAACTCCCTTTGGTTTGAGCTCAAAGGCTTCTTTGGGAAGACTTCTGGCCAAAGTGAGGCTTCAAGGAGTAAGAGAGGGAAGTGGAGAGACAAAATGGGCAGGGGTTGGCCAAGCCAAAGGCTTTGGGAGTGTGGGTAAGGAGGTAGAGGTGGGGGCCTTTTATAAGAGGAGAGGAGGGGCACTCTTGTAAAGTTACAAAATGTTACTTTATTTTCAAAAGAGTTTCGGATTTTAAAGGTCCCAAATTGATGTATTTCAAGGATAAGGTGATAAGGATTCTAAATCAACTCATCCAATAGGTTTTGGACAAGTTTAGTTTTTATATATTACATTATCTTTCCATTTTATTTAAATCGTTAAATAATGAGGTCATCGCTGCACCATCATGATGTCATAAATAATTTAATTTATTTAATGTAGAAAAATTATAAACAAATACTATGATGTAGGAAATAATTTTAGATTTTCAATGACTATTTATAGTCAAAATTATGGCTTGTATAACCCCATGTGAAAATTGTTTTAGTAAAACATCTCATGTTTGTGTCATTTTTACTTTAACGTTAAATAAAAAGATATTTATGTCATTTTCCAACCAAAGTGGCTCCATGGGGTCCCCAAGTTGAACCATGGATTTTCTTGGTCGGCCATGATACATCCAATGAGGGTAGGATATGTGTATAGGTTATTTCATTTTATTAAAACATTATTCATACCATAAACTACACTAATTACCTCTAATCGCGATTAAAAACTTAATAAGTTACTATTCACCAAAAAATTATTTTTATCCCATTGAACCAAATTTTACTTCTTAATGAAAACCATGTATGTCAGATTTTTGAAATTCAAAACACAAAGATGGCAAAATTTCATTTAAATGGAAAAATCTGTTTTTATAAGTACAACTTACTAGTTTCACTATTCATAAAAAATTGAAGTTTTTCAGAAAAATCTGAAAAATTCACCATAAGATATATTTGATATTCCGAATTCAAAAATAAATTCTATTTTACAAAATTCAAAACATATAAGTCACATTAATTAATTTAATAATTAATTCCCGCTGTCAGAGCAAATAGCGTGTTTCTATGAAATAATAAGTATCAAAAGATTGACACTAGTTTAAGTCTGATTTCAAAGTGAAATTAATTACAAAGACCACTATTGGATTTAATGGTAAAAATATATTCTAATTTTACTTTAAAACCAATTCAAAAGATAATCTAATCATATAAATAAATTAGATTAAAAAGAGGTTTTGAATTAAAATACAACATTTTACACTATTCATTTAAAAAATGAACTTTATCGGAAAGATACCAAAAATTTACACAAACTAAATTTTGATGTCCCGATTCTTAAGAAGAGTTTTATTTGGTACAATAGAATGTATAAGAGTGAACAAAACTATATTTAATGATGGTTCTCCATCAAAAGGCGATAAGTGAACCTTTAGTGAAAACTAGGGCATATACGCCTAAAATTGAATTCTTTCCATATTTTAAGCCTTTATCTTTTATTGGATAAATTTAAAAACATTTAAAAACATATATAATCATATTTTAGTTATTTCTATCCATTCCCACCAATACAAAGACTACATGTTAACTACCATTTAAAATAATATTATTTTATTATTAGAGTGCAACGTAAGATTCCCAAGAAACTCGTTGTTGCGTGTTGGGTACGCCATCGGGCATAGCGTCCCCTTTAAAGTCATATTAATATTTTATTCAAAAATATGGATAAATATGAAAATGTCATATTATTTATTTACCTAGGGTGTTACAGTTTCAATTTATTGGTAGAAATCTTTTGGTTTCTTTTTCTCTTGAGTTCAAGGGTATTCTCGGTCAAAATATGGTGTTTCAGAGGCTTTTATAGGGGTGAATAGTTATGTTACATTGTTTATAAATCACAAGGGATCCATAGGGAAAACCATACACCCTATTTAGTGGGTAAGTTGGGAAAATAATGGTTAGGGTTAAAGGTTATATAACCATGAAACCTAAGTGTATAAACCATGTCCCTATTAATAGATTTAACATGTTTGGTTGGATCGTGGTTTGGAAAACCATGTAGGGAAACTATGAATCCATCCTAGAATGGTATTATTTTTGCCTTTTCTCATTTTTTTAATTGGGGTTCCACACCAATAAACCCCATACGACACACTCATCCATGGTGCCTCTATAAGACCTCTTAATATCCTCAGAATACGCTCCAAGTTATTTTGGAGTGGATCTTTGGGGTTTCTTCATATGGATCAATAGGTATGATATATTATCTTATCTTTCTATTGGGTTCTCAATTTTTCTTTAATACCTCTAAGACCAGTGGTATTGTTTAGAAAAATTTAAAATTTAGTGTTGTTATGATTTCTAGATTTTGGTTTATAGTGGTTATGATCAATTGTAGGATTCCCCTTCAGTTTCGTTTTGTTGATGGAGGCATGGTTATATCACTTGAGGTTTGTGTATCCCTTTCATTTTATTTTATTCAAGAGTTTCATTATTTCATGGGTTTTCAAAATTCTTGTTATACTTTATATTATTTTTTTGGACTATCTGGTTTTGTTTTTTTAAAGCATCCATTTACTTTGATTTATTTTCATGTGGAAAATATACTGAATTTCATTCTGGAAATTGTATGTTGATGTGAAATGAAATTTTATGCACTCGCTCTGTTTGATAAAATTCCAATTTTGATTTAAAAAAAAAACTAGTTTTTGGAATTTTAAGTAAAAGAAGGTGTCCAATGTGGGGATCCTTTTATGATAAAAGTATGATTTCATGTTTTAAAGGGTTGGTTTTACTTTATTAAGTGAAATAGAGATTCCCAAAAATGATGTGGTTTTATATGTTAATGATTGTGTTTTATTTTTCAATTGTGTTATAATTTCAGGTTGTTTTGAAAAATAGATTCCAAAATGTATATATTATATGTATAAAAGTAATGGATTTTATTTTACCTTATAATGGGTTGATTTTTGATTATTCCCTTGTTGAGACCCCTTAATTTTGTTGATGATGTGCTTATCCATATGTTGGATTATTTTTTATGGGATTCATGTTGTGCTTGTGTGTAAGGGGTCACTTTAAGGGTAGTGCAGGAGGTCTGAAGGATGTTATTATAGCATTATCCTGTGGGTATTTTGTTTTCATCTAATAATGTTATTTTTCATGTATCACCTCTATTATTGTCTCATGAGGAAAACAAGGTTTCTAGGTTATATTTTAGTGGAAATTTCTTGGATATTTGAGGTTTTTCACTAGATATACCTCCATTAATATTACATTACACCTGGATTTGGGGTTCATTCCCGAAGAGACTACTTAGAGAGATACAGTGGATGGGTGTGTGGAAATTACTCTTCCAAAAGTTAGGTCCACATTTAAATGCCTTTTTCAGTTATCTTATTCTTTGTGGTGTTGTATCATTCTATGCATCTATGTTATGAATCTTCATTTTATATGTTGGAATGTGAATAGTTTATTTATCTATTTGATTTTTTCGTGTCTGATACATTATAGATTAGTCACATTGTTAACTAGATTCATTCTATATGCTTAATGAATTTTTATGAACCTTTATCACTATGTTGATATCATTATTTTCTTTGTTTACTTGTGTTATTTGAGTTGGGTGAATGTATTACTTAAAAGGAAAAAGTGGAAATTTTTTTCAAATGGAATTCTTGGTTTAAATATAGGTTTTTTAAAATATTTTAAACTATGCATGGGTTTATTTTTAAAAGTGTAGTGTTTGAGATAAAGTCTTGGTTTCACAAGGAATTGGATTGGTTTTGAAATAACACCAATTTGGTGAAATTTCTTTACAATGGGGATCCTTGAGAAAGTTCATTATTTAAATTTTTTTATCCCATGGGTTTAAAGTGAAAATGGAAACCCATTTTCCATGCCTTGTTTTTAAAATATCATAATTGGTTTCTTAAATAATATAAGTGAAATGGAATCATGGTGGCATCATTATATCTTTATCTCATGCCCTATATAATAATTTTGATGGGTATTTAGTCTTCATGTCATGTGTAGGTTCCTTTATGTCTTGGCTTTAGGATAGATCTGGTTCCACCTTATTCGGGAAGTATTCGGAATTAGTATCATGGTGGGGACTCAAGTGTCACATGGATATGTTAGTCAAAACATTGGGTTGTACAACTAGTTGAATAAAGTTGGTTTGCCAATTTTTGATTTGTTTTATTTTTCTTCTTTTAGTTTCCATTGTAGTCTTTAGCTCTGTATCAGAATTTTTTGTCTATGATTCCATTTTTTTATTTTTATACTTATTTATGTTATTTTATTTTTTGATTCTGTATTTTTATATATTCTTGATGGTGAAACGATCCCCATTTTTCATTTTGAGTTTCCGTTATGCATGTCATCAACCCAATGGGATTGTGGACGCTCCTCAAGTAGGTACCGGGTCAGTTCAAGCACCAATTCAGATGGTGATCCGGTTTGGTTTATTAAAAAATGGTATCAATGCATCCAGGTTCTTGGAAAGTGTATGATTTTCTTGAGACTCACCTTCTAATTATTTGGGGGTCAGTGGTTGAAAGTAGATAGTACCATTGAAACACGAGTGGTAGGTCTGGGGAAGTGATTGGCCCTCTCTTATATTAGATATCGTGTTTCCTAGGATGGTCAGAAGTTTTATTTTGGTCATTGAGGTTATGGGGGATCTTTCATGATATATTATGGTGTGGGGTGATAATAATCCGAGTTATAGAGAGTTGTTTTGTAGGCATCATGTTTAATTCTATGTTTCAAATTAAAAATTGGAAGGATTTTAGAGGGTGCACAATTAAGGCACATAGTCTATAAAACTATGCATTGGAAATTAATACCATTATAGATAACCTTTGAGTAGCTCTCACATGATTTTCCCATGGTGTAACAAACCATTCATCAAAAACATGTGCAGTAGAGAAAATTTGGAATTTGGTTGTTTTCCCTCTATGTTGTTTTTCCCTTATTGTGTTTATTTGGGCATGTTTGTGAATGTTTAAGTAAATTTTTTTGGTTTTTTGAAATTAATAAAAAGAAAATTATCATACCATGGAATTTTAAATTATTTTGGAAACTATTTTTTTTAATTGAGTTTATTTGGGGTGAAATGTTTTTGAACTATAGAAATTGATTTTTGGTTGTGTTGCTTTTCAATGAAATAATTTCATAGGTTCCTGGGTGATGGAGCTCTTGAAATATTTTGGGTAATTTGGGGGGTCTTTATGAAATGTTTTAGATCTAAAGGATAGTGTTTTAAGAAAAAGGAAGTGATTTTTGAGTATTATCATTTCAAATTTATTTGGGTGTTTGGTGTGAAATTATTCCAAATATTTTCAAATACAGTTTTTGTGACATTGGCTTGATCACTTTGAGATTTGGTTTGTCTTGTGTGGGATTTTGAGGAGCTTTGTGATCTTATTTGGTTTGGATTTCTTATGATTTATCTTCTTGGTTTGATATATTTTAATTTATTTTATGGAGTTATTTTTAATGATTTTTTTAGATTGAGTCACCTATAAAGGAATCAGAAAGTTGGGAAAGAAATGATCTAGGAGTTATTATTATCGTTTTTGTACCTAACAAGACTCATCACGGAGTGTTAGATCCATGTTTTCCCCAATATCGTAAATCATTAGAAATAGTTTATAAATCATTACCCTCTAATTTTATATCTTTATAGAGGACCCCATGAGGAAACTGAGTGGTTACCCAATGCTGAAGATATTTTCTACTCGATATAGAATAATAAAACATATTTTGTGAGATGTACCATTTACTTGTTTAAAGGATAGGTTTTGGGATAGTGTAAGCTTGATATTAATACCCAACTGTTCAAGGATATCTCTTGGGGATATTTTAAGGATGTATTCATTTAGTTGTTTTATATTAATTATATGAGTGTCTAGAGGGAAATGGTGTTTTTGGGTTTTATCCAAGGTAATAAATTAGTGAACGAATATGTAGATCATTTCAATGGCTTGGAATATTTCACTAAATAGTTGTTCGATGATTATGAGATTAAGGCATAATAACTTTCTACATGACTACATTCATATTTTCATTTGTTAGTACTATAGTCTGGGTAGATACATTTGAAGAATTAGTTTTAAGAGACTACATTGTCGAAGAAATATTAATAAGAAAACCTAAAGAATGTGATGCTTCCATTTACATTGGACCTAGAAAATAATATCTTTCTAGTGATAATGGGAAGAACAAAGGTGATAAGGGATGAAAATAATATTCTCAACCTATCATTATGATTTCAGAAAAGTAGAATCTAATTGTGTTTTTCTAGTGTGGGAATTCTAGGAACATTCAAAATTACTTTTCCATCAGCTCTAAAGATCTATCATCTCAGTGGATTTTATGGTCATATTTTGAGATTCAATAAGTTACTTGAGTATAATAAAAATAAGGCTCATTAGTAGGTTGAATCTAGATAGTGGTGTTCTATTTTTTCTCTTCTACTAGAGTGTTGGAAGATGGACCTTGTTTTTAGAGGTTATTGTTTTTTAATATATCTTTTGTCTTGGGGGGAGGGATTTTCTTATATTTTATGCAATTGTTTTTTTTTTCAATATATAGAAAGTATTTGGATCCTGATTTTTTATATTTTGAGATGTTTATGACACATTTTTGTCTATTTTTCTTTTATATGTTGTAAAACATGGGCCATTTTTGTTTATTTATTTGGATACGGAATGGACCTTTGTTGTATTCTAGGATTCTTGAGTGTGTGGTTTCATTTTTTGATGAGATTTTAATGCCACTATGTAGTATTTATCTATTGGAATAACCATGTAATGATGTTATAGAGAGTTATAAGTGAACACAATCATATCCCAATTGCAACCCTTAGGCTAGAACCTTGTCATTTCTGAATAGGGAATGCATTTTTATGTTTTTTATTTCTTTTCTTACATCTTGTGATACAATGATCTAGATTGTAACCATTCAGGATGTTTCGTGCTCATGCTATTCTCCTAATCTCTGTTTGGCTTGACTAGGTTGGTGGATCTTTATGTTTCCATTGGGAGATTTTGGAAATGCAGTTCTCACTTTCACCCTTATGTTTGAGTGAGGGAGAAATTGTTATTTGGTCCATAATTTTAGATTAATTAGAAATGGTGGTTATACTAGTTCTAGGTATTCATTTGTTTCTTTCATTTTGGGTAATAATATTCCTATTGGAACTCCTTGTTCATTTTTTATTTGGTGAATCTTGAATCATTGGGCACTTTCCTTGTGTAATTGGTTTTGGCATTTGGGAGGTTAGTTGTAATCATGTCCTCACTAGGGTAGATTTTTTCTTTGAATTCCCACTTTTTCAAAGTTTTGGGGTACTTTATAAGGGATTAAAGTTGTATGGTGGGGAGTTTATGACACACTATGGTGTCATTTTCTTAGTAGTAATCTTGTAGTTAATTTTTCTCTTCAGTTTGGGGGTGTTTTGGGTCTAAACATGCAGTTTTTGAGGCTTTTCTATGGGTGTATAGTAATCAGGGATGGTTTAAAAAAATGCGGGATCCCTAGGTAAAACTGTGTTCCCCATTGGGAGAGCATGATTAGGGTAAAAAATTATGTAACTTTTCATACAATGTCTGATGACTGTGTACATCTTAAAAAGGTGATCCACATAATTTGGAAAATTGTGTTGCATACCCAAAATGGGTTATTTTTTCCTTTTCTCTTGTTACAATTTGGGATTCCACCCCAATCCATCCCATTTGACTCGCTCAGCAATGAAGACTCTCCAAGACATACTATTCTCTTACCAATCTCATATAACTTGTTTTGTAGTTAATATTTGGTGGTTCTTTGTCTGGATAAAGAGGTATAATCTCCTCTATTTTCTATCTTCCCCTAAAATTCTTCTACCCCTAGTGGTCTAGTCTGGACGATTTATTGGGCAGGGTTGATAGAATTTTTGTAATTTCGTTTTTAGTGGTTTTAATATATAGTAGAAGTCCCTTTAGAGGGGATTTCATCAAAGGAAACATGGTTCTGTCACTTGAGGTAGGTATTTATTTTTCATTATCATTTATTGAAGAGTTCCATTTTTTGCTTGGGTTTTCTAAATTCAGGTAGTCCAATATATTCATGGTGTGGAATTTATAGGTTGTTTTTTAAATCTTAGATATACCATGATTGATTCTCATGTGGAAAATAGGAGAAATTTGATTATGTAAATGGTATCTTGATGAAAAATAGTTTTTATGTACTCCCCATTTATGATAAAATTCCAACCTTGGTTTTATTAAGGAAACTCAGTTATTTTTATTGTTTTAATAAAAATGAGGTTTTCATATTGGGTTTCCTTTTATGTTAAAATATCAATTTCATGTTTTAATGGGGTGGTTTTGTGCTATAATGTGAAATATATTTACCTTGAATTATGTGGCTATACTTGTTAATGATAATATTTTATTTTTGAATTGTGTTAGAGTTTCATGTTGTTTTGAAAAAAATATTTCCAAATGTATATGTTTTATGTATAAATGTGAATTCCTAATTAGAATCTTGGGATGTGTTGATTGTTGATTGTGTCATTTTTGAGCCCCCTTGATTTTTTTTGACGATGTTTTAATCTATGTTCTAGATGCATTGTTATGTTGTTCATGTTGTGCTTGTGTATTGGTATTCACTTTAAGGGTAGTGTGGGAGGTAGAAAGGATGTGACTGTGGTGTTAGACCCAAAGGATTTTTATTATCATGTGATGATGTTATTTTTCATGCTACACCTCTATTATTGTTACATGAGGAAACGAAGGTTTTTAAGTGTTATATAGTGATAATGTTCTTGTATGATTGATATTTTTCAATAGCAAGACACTAATTAGTTGAACGTAAGAATTCCCTTTGGATTTTATCACTAAAGATTCTACATAGAGAGATTCGTTGGATTGGTGTGTGATTGTTACCCTTATGGAAGTCAGGTACACATTTTAAGGACTTGTGTGGTCCTGTTAGTCCTCATTATGTTTTTGTTGATACCAAAATACACTTTTCACAGGTTATATTGAGGAAGGAATGACCATATCGAAGAAAATTGATGCCAAAATGGCTAAAAAATACACTTAAGGGTCTATTTCACAAAGGTTAAAATTTTCATGGACTTTTTTAGTTCTTGGAAGTCCTTGACCATGTAAATCCAAAGGCAGTAAATTATATGCAGCGTTAGTCTGATTTACAGAAGTCCCAAAATGTTCAATTCTTGAGGCGGTAAACTCCATGCGACATATGTTTGGTTCACGAAAGGCCCACCAATTCATGAAGCTCAAAATATTCCACAAAAGCCTATGTATTTCATTAAATCGACGAACTTTCTTCAACATAGAATATAAATACCCTATTTTTCAGAATTTTAAGGGGAAAAAATCAATCAGATTTTTAGAAAAGATCTAAATATGTGAAACATAGATGCCTCATGAGCAGAAGAGGAGATGGATTTTTAAAGGAATCAATTTTCATGAAACTTCCACCCATTGTTTTTTTTTGAAACTTAACCCATAGTGGATATTCCTATCATGAAATTATATGGACTTCACATAATAAGAAAGACCATTGTGGCTCTTGGGTATTTGAGAGATAATTATCCTTCACGAAACCAACCCCATAGGAACGAATACTTCAGTTTGAGGAAGGGTCACCCAGTTTCACAAAAACATATTCTTTAATGAGACTCCTATCCTTTGTGATACCCATGAACTTCACGATACCACTAATTTTAATTAAACCCAAACTTTTTTGAAACCCATCCACTAGGCCTCTCCATGGTTCCTCCTTTTATCCTACACCCTTTCATGAAAGTTGTGTTCATAGAGACCCTATACCCATCCAAAATTGGGTCAACTAAACCCAAAATATTCATGAGTTCCGTACCATCTATCCTTGTGTATTCCCCTTTTGTATCAAACACATATTTAACCATTACCTTTCCTTTTTCTCCAAATAATAGGCACCCTAATTCCTATTTCTTTTAAACATAGGCACCTTAACATTGGGCTACCGAATTTCCCCTCATCCATGACAATGTATATGCCATTCCATACCCAAGGGTGAAGGAGTAGTGAAGATGTAATCCATAAATTTGGAACCACTAAAGAAAACTGATTACCTTTCTCAATAGAGAGTTTTTTTTTCAGATCATCCTCTTACCGAGACATGACCCCCTCATGGAATAAGCCACATTCATGTATGAGTTGCATGATGTAAAACTACCTACCTACACATGCTAGTCAGATGATGTTAAACTAAATGACAAAAAACTCATCACATGAAGCTAAACTATAGTTTTACCCTATGTGATAGACATAAGATGGAACATGTATGATCATTATAGGAAGCCACCTCTTCCCTTACCATGGGGTGAAATTATTACAGAAACAAACCTCTTTGTGTAAACCACACACCATATATAATTTATCCTACTTCCTCGAGCTGGGAGTCCTTACCACAACATGTTAAACTACATAGACCAGTCCTCTCAAAGGACCTTAAATTTAAGCATCAAAATACATGGGTTTTGTTCCATGTATCTTAAACATGGTATGTAGGACACTTCCATATGGTTCAGTCCTGGCACTCCAACACCACCATCAAATACATAATAATGATAATCTCCCCCACATGTGGGAACACTTCCTCTTATCTATAAAAAAAATCCATAATGATAAATCATCCCTCCAAGAGACACATTCCATTAAACCCCAAGTGTGAAATCTTCCCCCTTGAGGACACACTCCACCAAATCCCAAATGTGAAATATCCCCCCCCCCCTCAAGGACACACTTTACCAAATCCCAATTTTGAAATATTCCCCTTGGGGGCACACTACACCATATCCCAGTTGTTAAATATTCCCCCCACTTGGGAGACACTCCACCAAATCCTAAGTGTGAAATATCTCTCTAAGGACACACTTAACCAAATCCCAGGTGTAAAATATTCCCCACTAGGGACACACTTGTCCAAATCCCATGAGTGGAATATTCCACCCTAAGGACAAACTCTTCCAAATCCCAAATGTGAAGTCCCCCCCACCCCCGAGTAAAAATTTCATTAAATCCCAAGTGTGAAATATTTCCCTTAGGGAGATGCTGAACCAAATCCCATGTGTGAAATCCTTCCCTCATGGGAACACACTTAGCCATCCATATATCCCTATAAGAAATTATAACTGAAACCCAAACCTGAATCTATACCCATATAATAAACATGTGTTTCCTAATCTAAAAATATCTAAAATAATTAGACCCTAGGAGTCAACTACCTCACAGACAACATAGGATGCCATAGGTTCTATGCCTATGATTCCTCATATGAGATACCAATGAATTAAAAAGGGGAATAATTTTTAGATTCGCAACAAACCCAACATATAGGAACTCTTAGATATTGCCAATGTTACTATCTACTCGGACCGAAGTTTACTTCTATATCAAGATAAAAATTATCATAATTAACCATCATCTTTGTTTAGATGGAATTGGGAATGTGTTTCATGAACATGAATTAATACTATAAGGGAGAACTGTACCAAGAAATACTCTTTGAGGAGGAATCCAGGGAAGGAGAAACCAATATCCCGTCAAACCATTTCAATCAAGGATATAACATTGATGATTAAAGTGATAGAAGCCACCCACCTTTAAAAAGTATAATTATGGGGTAACAAAGTAGTGTGCATCACTTCCAAGATGAAGGATAGTGCAGACCCTTGGTAAAAAGTTTCAGAAACAAAAATGGTGAACCCAACAAGAAGTTCATCACCGACACCTATGGGTAATAGAAATGTTGGGGAAATTTTAGATTTTCATGTCACCAGTTCTAGATATTTAGCACCAAGTCCATGTAGGTAATCTATGGGCCTCTCCTAGAAATTTCTGATGACTTGGGGAAGATAATGTTTCAAATTCTTAGTCTGTGATATCATCAACATGGATCCCTCTATCTTAGAAAAGATGGAAAACATTGGGTCAATGAGAATCACTTTCAATTTATCTGTAGTGACATTTGATTGCACATACTCAATAAAAATCAAGCTATAGGAATATGGTGACCTAAAACTGACATGATTAGTGTCAAGGGAAATGTTAGCAGGAAAAATTCACCTGACTATACTCCTATCATAACAGACATTGCACCTTGAACTAGTGGGTGACCACACCCCTTCTACCCTATGATCTCATCTAGAGGAGGGTGATTGTCATCCTCATTCAATGATATGAACAATAATATGTCATTCCCACCAAGGATATTGTTGTACAAGATCTTAAGGTATTACCACCTCACTGACACTTTACTCCCAGAGGTCCATGCTGGGAGAAACTACCCCAATTCCAATAGTGAAGTTCTTCAAGAACCGCTCTCTTGAGTGGTTTGATATCTCAACCCCCAATACACAGAGTTTTGAGATGTTCAAGACATAACCATTGTGGAAACTGCTCAGGAGCTTCCCCAAATAAATTCCACTAGTCGTGTTAGCACCAACACTAACTGGTCCCACTAGACAATGAGCAGGTTGACTCTATCCTCACTCCACCAATCCCACACCAAAACATTTAACACCAATTATAAGGGAAAACCCCGAACATTTCTTGATTAGAGGTATCTTCTAGAGTTCTAATATACCCTACCACTGTAGGTGTATCCCTTAACATCTATACAATAGGTTAAATAAGATCTATCTTTTCCCACCTGGTATCGAGACCCAACATCCTCTCAGGCAGGTCGAGTTGACTCTCCTAGGTGATTGATGACTTGATGTGGAACCCTTCACCCCCACTACCCAATATGGGGATAAAATCCATTCATTTTGGACATAAAATATTTGAATATGAGTTTCATAGGATCCCTAAATTACACCATAGGTACCTGTAAGTGGAGGTCATTCTAGACCACATCCATGTAATTTAGGTTCATCCTTCCCCATCATTATTAATTTCTATCCCATATCCACCACACTAGAAGTTGGAGAGATACCGTGATCCTGCCTGACTCCCTCTGATGATTGTGAAAACTCCACTTATCCAAAAAGGGATGCTTCATCCATCAAACATGAAGAGTTGGTAAACACCCCTTCTTACGTGGATATGATCTTGAAGATAGATCCAACTCTGAGACACAATCTATCATATAGTGGATATTTGACATATGTGGTGCCCCCGTCATGATAATGAAATAAAAAAATCTACATTAGTTCTACTACTCGTTTCTGGGCCAGTGCCAATCGAGGCATGGGCTGACCAAAAGCACGACTATCTCCCTAGTTCTGAACAAGAGGAATTGTGAGAACTCTTATCTTCCAGCCAGAAATCATTCTTGTATTTTACACCTAAAAATATAGATATTGTTTTACCAGAGTATCTAACCGAGTACCATGTAGTTTTTTTCCCCAGAAAATATGGGTGATGCTTAATCACCTTCGAGACCATTAGTTGACCTACAAAGGGGGCTAAAAGCACTATGATAATGTTCACCAACAATGAATAGGGATTGAGATAATATAAATCCTAGTAGATCAACATAATGAATCATATGGATATCGAGAGACTCTTTAAAAAACCTATGTTAGCGTCCTCAACATTGTTCACTTGGTCATGAATGATGCATCTCAATACATGCAGAGCAGATGTTGGGGGTAGTATGTTACCCTTGCTTTTATTCCTATCCTAAAAAATGATGGGACCATCAATCCTAAAATCCTATTGACAGGGAAGGTTTCTCCCTGACTGCTAAAATGGAGAATGTGTCACTATCGAACCTCTTGTGGATCATTAAAATAAAACCACCGATGTAGGGACCAATAGGGATAACCCACTGAAGGGGAGGAAACATTACAAAGAAGACCCCCAACAAGCGCTCATACTCACTATCAGAGGTAGACACTGGGCCTTGTGAGTTCCCGCAATGATACATTACCACTTACACACATATATTTTGAAAAATTCAAGGGGACCTCCAAGATCATCGGCCAATCCAAAGTCACACAAAATGTTGAGTTGGATCCCTGTATAACAACCTTACTTTATGAGCTCCAGGACTATAAAATGATCAATTTTGATCTTATTGTTGAAAATCTCAAGTTTTTTACCATGTAATAAGTGAACCCTTCTCTCCTTCCTTGGAAAAATTGGTCGTCCTTGGTCATACTAATTTATTTCAACATAGTTTCCCCATGCACACATTTTAGGAATAATCAACCGGATAAGATAAATGACCAAGATATGAGTCACCCACTTGACCCGACCAACATGATTATCCATAATGGGATCATGTTCATGCTAATCCCCAAGTTGATGAGCTTATCAATGCATTAGAAAAAACAAATCCTAAACAAGATGATGTGATATCACCTCTCATTTCTCATCACGAGGCATAAAAAAAAGATAGGTGGAAATCATGCCTTGAAAAAAGACATACATAACATAGGTGGACCATGTTATAGTGGAACAAGATTTTGGTAATCCTATATTCACCCTATTTAATTGGATTGGTGATTCGCTACAGAATTTGGTCCATTTCTCCTCATGTTTCGGACCAATATTCAGGACTCTGAAATTGTAGGAAGCCACCATGATGTGATTATTTGTATATAATTTTAGAAGAATTACATTCTTGTGGAATATAAATCTACCCACAGGATCCATTTAGAATTGGGAGGACCCCTGAATATAGTTACTCTACAAGTTCAGATCCACCTCATGTAAGAAAAGCGTCACTAGCCTCTTAAAATTAAAATAGTTTCCCAAAGAGTGGGACACTGACTTTGTCTCCCAATGGAAGGGACTCATGTATTCACTTGAAATTACACAATCCTAGGAACTGATTTTTAAGATGTGTGTAGAGATAGTTATAGATGAGCTAGTCCCTAACCTAATCTCCCTTAACTAACTAGATGGATTTCAGGAGTTCTCTGAAAAATATCATTATCTGGAAGAATACTTATAGAATACAAGAAAACGTTTTCCCCCATTGAACCTTGCATATCCCATAATGACTGTGAGAGTAGAGAAAACTAGTACCATGAATTTAGAGGCTCTTGATCTGGTACTCCAGTTGGTCCCTTTATCAGATGAGCCTCCTTATGTGCTTCCCCTCTTGGAGAATCCTTTCCCAGTGCTTCCCTTTCCTAGTGAAACCTTCCCATGTGCAAGGACATCGACAAGAGAATGTGGCTCTTCCCCCAATCAAGGCTATGCTTCCATGGTTCCTTGTGTAGAAATACAGAATAAGACCTATTACTTCAAGGATGTGTTGTTTATGAGATATTTCATCTATTCCCTAGAAAATGCATTCCTTATTTTTATAGAATGAAAGAGATCAAAGGAATCCCAACTCATTGGTTGCACCGATTATTTCCCATATCACAAGATCCTCAGACACACCATCAAAGAATTATTTTTATTCCAATATTGGCTCTTGTACCTATTATAATTCATCTTAGTGAATTTGGGATATGTCCTGACACAGATGACAAAAGTATCGTTTGACCCCAACAATGACATTGAATACTCTAATGGTTAGTAGTAGGTTCCCGGCCACAATACCCAAAAAAGTAAAATTACTTTTTTACTTATAAAATATTCACTAACACCCATGGAATCGTCCATACTATATTGACCATTATAGAACCTAATTTGAATTCCATGCCTCTTTTTATATCTACCTATACGTTAGTTCCACAACCTCTCATATCTCGGTAGTACAGACCTTGATGACATAGGGCAATTCATAGTCCTCCACTGATTCCAAAACCAACATACACCCTTGGAAACATCATTCCTCATAAATTGGGAGATATATCCTAGATATGTATAGCCTTAGATTATTCTACTAATGAGGCATAAGAATACATCGTTGTGAATGATATTGAACTAGTGGACCACTTCATAGTGCTCGAAAATGTGGAATTAATTTTGAGCCCCTCAGTCATGTTCGGATGATTTCAATTGAAGAGAGGTAGGGGACATGAAAGTTGTCATAATGATCATGCAAGAACTTAAAACCAATATGTTCATGCTAATAAAACTGTATAGCTATCCTTGCATAGAGCACAATAAGTGTATTCCTCCCAGCCTACTCCATCAAGTGTTCCCCCATAGCATACTATATTGGTTGACCATGTAGCTCATCCACAAGAATTCGAAAATCATCTACATCCACCCAGGGCCTGATCTCTGCTAACCATCACCCAACCATCAGTTTTCCATGGTATACCAGCTAGCCTATAATAGATTAATACCAGTAAAATCTACGATCTAGTGGTTCAACCAATGGAATCCAATGCACACCTTGCTAAAGAGACACCCTCTACAAGACAAATACCCCCTATAAGATAGGTATGATGTGTTAAAGAATCTCATGGGAGCACCCACGAGGCTCTGGATTCTTGAGGCACTCCACTGGTCAAAGGAAATTCATGAGGTCCTCATCTAATCTTTGAATATCACCCCTTAGTTCAAGACTGAAGTAGCTACTTCTGGGGCCAACTATGTTGAAAATGTTGATGAAGAGGAATGTCAAGTCATTAACTCATTTTATTGAGAAGATGAGGGTGTCACAATTTAGGGGCACATACTCCCACTATATATCATAGGTAACTTCAATGGAGATTAAATACAACACTTCTTATTTGATGTTGGCTCCAAAATCAACTTCATCTAGATACATACACTCCATAAACTGGGACTTATAGAATAATGTTTACCTCCTTCCAACCAAACAGTTCAGGGGTATGATAAGAGTGAGCATAATCTATATTGATTTTTTTGAGGTCTAATGCTCTGAGACAACATGTTCAGAGCTGGTGCATTATTTTATTACATTAGCATTATTACAATGAATGAAATGTAGAAGGACTGATCAATTTACCAGTCTTGGAAATCCAAATTACATATATGATAACCAAAATACATTATGAAATACAAAATATAAAAAAGATACATAAAAAGAAAATAAACCACATCCTTTAATGCTTATTCAAATGTTTTTTCATCATAACCAGGGGAAAGGATACATAACATAGGTGAGATCAAATGTTGAGAAAGGGTATGTAAATAGGAACAAATAATAAATCAAATCAATAAATTAACATGGAATGATAAATAGATGATAAAAATTATATTCGAATAACCGGTTAAGATAATATCAATATATAAAGGTAAGAAACTGAAACTCATTCCATATATTTCTATAAACTAAGAATAAAATGTATCCTTAGATACATCGAATGAAAAATATCATGGATGGATAATAACTAAATCAAAATGAGGGAAATTTTTAATTATTGGATGCCATGTTTCCTATTTACGTGGTACCTTTACCATAATGACCATTCAAAATATGGTTTATAACATGTAGGGTAAAAACTCATTTGATTTGGAAAAATGGTTCGTCTCATGAGACTACCAATACATCGAGGTGCCATTAGAAACCGGGCCCCACCCATGTCGTACTAGTTCAAAGCATTCCCCATATATCAAATAAATAGTGTTCCTTATCAAACATCCATAAATAATATAGATTAATCAATAATACATTATAATAGGATAAGTAACAACAAGGGTTATTGGAATTAAAGCATTCTAGAGGAAAAATAATTTTTAGACATTTCATTGTGTCCCATACCACATTGAGACATTTAAATCATAATTCCTAATGAATTTAATGAAATATAAAATATCAGAAGAATAATTATAATCATGATATAACATTTCAAAAGGGTATTATATACCACAAATAATAGTGAATTGGTGCATAACTAAAACAAGTCTTAATGAAAAGTTAATTGAGACAAAATTCCTTACCTTAACCTTAATTTTGATGTGTGGTGTTTATCCTCATGTATAGTGGTATAAAATAATCTTTTAAATAGTACCATAACTATAATTACGTCAAGAATATCATATATTAACTTCTTGAAATATTTTATTACCTTTTTTTTAACACTCTTTCATTATTTTAACTATTTCGGGTGTTAATTGCCTAGTTTTCTCAAGTATATTTTGACTTATGTTTTTTTGTTAATATTAATTAGACCCTGATTTAATCATATCATGAATATAAACCATGAAATAATTATAATATATATTCAATATATATGTATTTAAATTATTCTCTTATATTTGGAGATTAGAAATGAAGTGCACCATTTGTGGAGATGGTAGGTCGTACGTACGTATGAACGCTACATTCATTTCCTTTTCATATTAGACGAATAAAAGAAAAATTATACATATGTATATTATAATTCTAGTATATATATATTTTGTTTATGTTGCAAATTTTTATTAAAACCATCCTTTATATGTTCCATGTATGGCATAAACTAGCCATATCGGATTGAGTGGGAGGTAGTCCACACTTACTCTCACAAAGTTATCATATTTACACAATATGGAAATCCGAAAGGTATGTTCTGCATAAAATTATAGAAGCACAAATAAATTATAAATATCATATATAAAATATATAAATGTAATGTCCAGGACCGACTTACCCTCAAACTGGTAGCCATACTGGTCACCACTTGACCTCAAGTGCGTCTCCCCACTTGTCTGGGGCTGCCGACTAGCTGCGAGGGTCCATGAATATTCAGTGGGGAGACAATACCCTCATATTCATAGTGCACATAGGAAATAGATAATAATATCAGTCAGAAACAGTTACAGATATATAGAAATTGACAACTGAATAAAGAATGTGTCCAACGACCCTTTATACAGTGCATGACTGTCATGGTGATACATATTTGAAAGTAGTAAACAAAATAGCATGGTTTACATCTCAGTAATAAAACAAGGAAAAGGCTTAAAGCTCCATGGGAAATCTCCATGAGCATCCCGAGCTCCCACTCAATCCTTTGCTCCTAACTCCAATGAAAAAGCAAATGAAAACAAGTAAGATTCATGGTCATTCAAAATAAACTGAAAGTAATAGGGTCATAAAGATACATGTCCCATGACCAATAATTATTAAATAGAATGTGTAACATAATAAAGAAACTTGAAGAAAGAGGAGAAATGGAATAACTCTTATGAAATTTCAGTTTGGTTACTAGTGTACGTGGGAGGAATTAATGAGAGAGAAAGAGGTATCTCATCATTACAACACATGGAGGGAAGTATGTGGGAGTTTAGAAATCATACCCCAAAATTTATAATTGAAAATAAAAGGGTATAACAACCTAAAGAAATTTGGAAAAAAATGAAAAAGGAATAAATACCTTACCTGGAAGTATAATATAAAAGGCTTAGGAGAGGATTGAGAGAGGATTATTGGGAGTTTGGGGCACCTTGTGAGGATTATAGAGAGAGGAGGGAAGATGTTGGTCAAGCTCCAAACGTTTTTGGAGAAGAGTAATGTGATATTGAGTGGGTTTATATAGGAAAGGAGAGGGAATTCTTTATTATTTAGGTTTTGGACAGTACACATTAAACTAATAAAAACCATAAACCATCTCATTGTTTATTTCCAAAGTGAAGTAGAAAAAAATTATTTTATAAGAATAATGGAAGAAATTATTAAAATATTAGGGTTTCTTATTTGGATGTGAGTCACACTCTCAAGGAAATCATTTTAAAATTATAAATTGCTTTATAAGTCTTAGAATTTCCACTAAGGCATTGTAAAATTAATTAAAGAAGTATAAAATCACATTTTTTAAAGGTAAAACATATGTTGGATGAATATCTCTTTTATAGTATTTTATTACATCACTATAAGGTCATTTTGATGTCAAAAAAATAGATTATATATTTAAATGACATTTATTTTCTACCGAAAAATTCAAATCTCAGAAAACTATGAAAAATTCACAGTTGGATAATTTCAAAGTCCTAATTCCAAAAATAATATTAATTTTATCGAATTTTGTTTCTAAATATGTGAATTTTTATTTTAAAATAAAAACTAACATTTATAAAAAATTAATGTGTTTTGAAAAAATAATTTTCAAAACTTAATAAAAATTACAATTATATTCATAATAATTATATGATCATTTATATTTAATAAAAAGTAATTTAGTAATAATATTTTATTAAAATATTATTTAATTCATAAATTCATTAATTCATCAAAATAGATTTCTTAATTTAATATTAACTAATAATATTATTTGTGATTTAAAACCCATTTACAAAGTAAAAATAATAAAATGAATGTATATTATCTATAAAAAATAATGTACATAATCCAAGTGATAGGGTCTTGTTACATAACCCCTTATAACACCCACATAAGACATACGAGTAAGGTGTGGGATGGTCAGAGACTCTTGGGGCAGCTCGAATGACATCTCTCGAATGGTAATCTCTATTAACATCCACTTCTCTCATAGGTGGTTCCGTTCAAGATTAACAAGTTGAATCTCGACTTGGGCTTGGTCAAGATCAAAGCCTAGTGATGCTACCTTCTTTCGGAGCTCGGAAAAATGGGATTCAAATGGAGAAATTCTACTAGATGAGGTCATCGATTCCTTTATCTGAGTAATTTGGATTTGATAAAGCCCTATATTAATACTAATCATATTATCATAGTTCAAAGACTATATTATAAATGGTAAAAATTATTGATAGTATTTTAAAAACATAAAACAAAGGAAGTGCATTTTTTTATATAACCATTTTACATAACAAGGCATTTAATTAGATCAGGTTGAATTTTCCTTAATAAAATTTTGGGTCGATACAATCTTCCCCCCTTAAGAAATTTTTCCCTTGAAATTACCTTTTACCACACTAAAACAGATGAGGGTAACTCTACTTCACCACTTCCTCTGATTCCCAGGTTACATATTCAAACTTCCGGTTTCTCCACAACACTTTGATGAGGGGCATTGTCTTATTTCATAGCATGTTTTACCCACAATATATGATCTTCACCATCTTCTATTCCTAGGATAGGTCATTCTCCAATGGCAACACCTCTGGATTGGGTACATGCGATGGGTCAGTTATATACATCCTGAAGTGTGATACATGGAATACATCATGTACTTGAGATAGGTTCGGCGGGTGTTCTATCGATAGGCCACTGCTCCAATGGGATCAAGGATCACAATATGGCTAAGGTACCCTGGACTAAGCTTTCCCTTCTTCCCAAATCTCATAAATCTCTTACTCGGTGATATGAAGAGGAATAAAACGTCTCCAATATCAGACTCTAGGTCTCATCGATGATTATCAACATAGCTCTTCTATCTACTTTGAGCATCTTTAATGTGAACATGGATGGTCTTAACCTTCTCCACCATTTCTTATACCATTTCTGGACCGAGGTATTTTCCCTCCCCAACATCATCCCAATACGCCAGTGTTCTATTCCTCTTAATATAATGGGCTTCATAATGATCCATTTGGATGCTTGAGTGGAAACTCTTATTGTAAGAGAACTCTACAAGGGGAATATGTTGATCCCATAATCCTTTGAAGTCCATTGAGAGTTCTCTTAACATGTCCTCTAGTGTTTGGATAGTCTGCTCATATTTGATATCTGTTTGAGGATGATAATTTGTACTAAAGTTCAACTTAGTATTCAAAGCGTGTTGAAGATTCTTCCAAAACATAGAGGTGAATCTTTGATCTCGATCAGATTCAATCAATAGTGGTACTCCAAGCAGCCTTCCCACTTCTCTGATGTATATCTCTGCCAATTGATCCAATGAAAAATCCTCCATAACTATAGTGAAGTTTGCAGTATTTATAAGACGACCTACAATAGCCTAGATTTCATTTTATCCTTTGGATGTCTTCAAAAGTTTGGTGAGAAAGTCCATGTTGATGTTCTCCCATTTTCATTTTCGTATGGGTAATGGTTGCATCATCACTTTAGAATCCTGCCTCTCATCCTTTACTTGCTGACATACCGAGAACTTTGATGTATACTCAGCAATCTCATTCTTCATTTTATCCCACCAATAATGCTCTCAGAGATCTCAGTACATCTTTGTGTTTCCTAGGTGAATGGAGAAATTCAAACTATATTCATCATCCAAAAGTTCTTTCTTTAACTCCAGATTTGATGGAACACATATTCTTGTACAAAATCTCACAATTCCTTCTTCATAAACATTTAACTCCCTGGATTTCCATTTTCTGATCATTTCCACTTTCTTCTGAATTCCCACATCATCCATTTGATCATTCTTTAACCATTACAAAAGAGACGGTTGATCAATAATTTGTGAAAGGATTGATGATGTTCCATTTTGTATGATTCCCATGTCCATCTTCATTAAATATAATAAGATTGGATCTTTTTCAATTATCATCAATAAAAGAGTTTCCAGATCCTTTCTACTTAAAGAATCCCCCACCTTTTTCTCTTTCTCATGGTGGTAATGGATTGAGTAGTCATAGTATTTGATCAGATATAAACATCTTCATTGGTGTATATTCAACTATTTCTGTGTGAATATATACTTGAGGCTTTTATGGTCCATATATATTTCACACTTCTCCCCAAAGAGGCAATGTCACCAAATTTTTAAAGCGATGATCGCTACAGCCAACTTCAGATCATGTATTGTATAGTTTTTCTCCTGAAATTTCAGTTGTTTGAAGCATAGGCAATGAATTTGTCATTTTTCATGAACACGTAGTCAATGCCCTTATTTTGAAGCATCCATAAATACCACAAAAAGTTCTACACTTATGGGTAATGTGAACATATGCAATTTGATAAGCATCCTTTTCAACTCCTTGAAGCTCCCATCACATTCATCACTCTAAGAAAAAAAGACTCCATTCGGAGTTATATTGGTAAGAGGGTTTGACAATCGTGAGAAATTTCTCACAAATCAGTGAAAATATCTAGCTAGCCCCAAGATGCTATGGATATCTATCACCGATGTCGGCCTCTACCATCCCTCAATTGCAGTTGTCTTGGAGGGATCTATAGATGTCCCATTTCTTGAGATGAAATGAACCAATAATTTAGATTCCTTCAACTAGAAGTCACTCTTGTTGTAATTTTCATAGAGCTTCACCTTTTTCTAGGTCTATAGAACAGTGCGTAGGTGCTCCTCATGCTCGTCCTTTGGATATGCAGTATATTAGAATATCATCTATAAAGACTATCAAAAATTTGTCAAGGTAATCTCTAAAGACACTATTCATCAAGTCTATAAATTTTTTTAGAGAATTAGTGAGTCCTGACAACATTACTATGAATTCATAGTGCACATTCCTTATAAGAAATCAAGTCTTTTTGATATCCTATTTTATTAACCTTACTTGGTAATATACTGACCACAGATCCACCCTGGATAAATATTGTGCTCCACGTAGCTGATCGAACAAGTCATTAATTTATTACAAAAGATACTGGTTATTTTTCTTTATTTTATTGAGATCACGATTATCAATGCAAAGGTTCATTGAACCATCCTTCTACTTGATGAAGAGGACTTGTAAACCCCATGGTGAAGCACATGGGTATATAAACCCTATATCTATATTCTCATGTAGTTGTTTCTTTATCTCCTCAAGCTCCACCATATCCATTCTATAATAAGTCTGGGATATTGCCAATTCCCCAGATATAAGATCAATCGAGAATTCAAAATCTCTTCTAGGAGGAAGACCAAGATATTCCCTAGGAAACACTTCAGTAAATCCCCTCAAAATAGGCATGTATTCAAGGATGGTTACTTCCTTAGACTCAATCATATGAGAAAGGTACACATGCTTATAGGGTAGTAATATCATCTCTTGAGATGATGGTGATTAAAAAGACTAATCCTCCTCCTTGCACTTGTACAGAATCAGGGTTCTATTCGCCCTATAGAGAGTTATTTCACTATCAAAAAAATTTATGTCAGATCTATATTGGGAAATCCAATCCAATCCAATAATTGCATCAAATTTTACAAGAGGAAGTATGATGAGGTTCTCCAGCAAGTTCAAACCACAAAATTTAAATAGGGAGGAGTTATATCATGGGATGAAATAATTTTCCCTTTTTCCTTTCTCAATGATATCTTTACTTCCATGATTTTTGGTGGCGTTGGGATTGCTCTACTAACCTTTCAATATATATAAAAATGTGTAGATCCAGAATAAAAAAGTATGTTCACTATTCTTGAATGAATAACTAGAGTACCTGTCTCCACTTTATTGTCGAGGTTCTCTTTAGTGGTAGTGATTGAAAAATATCACCTGTGCTACAATGGATATTATTGGTTGCCTCTGAAAACCCCTGGCTTAGGGCACTGGTTGGAAAAGTGCTCCAGTTCTTTATAGTTGAAGCAGTGAACAATGTGTTGAGGGTTGAACAGAGCATTCCTCTCTTCTATCACTGTAGTGGGGGTTTCTTTTTTGCAATTAATGTCCATGTATCCATCCCATCCACACATAATGATTTTTGTTGTCCCATTATGGAAATTTCTACGGTGCATCATTCCACACCTTTGGCATGTGGGGTGATGTAATTTTTTATCACCATTGGATTTATCCATCAGACTACAAGAATTAAATTCCACCTTATTATTATTATCCCCATGATAAATCTATATTTTTATATCTTCATTTTGACTTTGAGGGAACAATAGACAATTTTTTTATAGCTATCAAAGTCATGAATCGAAAGGGATTTCTGTAGGCTAGGTTTTAGCCCCCCAAATAAGTGGCCAACCTTGCATTCAAGGGTGATGACAAAGCTATAAGTATATCATGAAAACCTTGTGAAGTTTACCTTGTACGATATGATGGATTATTCTTATTTCTTCTTGAGGGAAAGGAAGTCTATTTCCATCTTAAGATAGAGAGTGCATGGAAAAAAAATTTCAAAAATCATTTTCCATGAATCTTTCCATTCCAACGCCTCGATATCTTCCTCAGGATTTTTATTTTTTATCAATGTCCACCATTGACCTGCTTCACCCTCCATATGATAAGTAGTGAGAAGAACCTTCTCTTTTTCAGAACATTAAATTATAGAGAAGATATTTTCAATGGAGTTGATCCATTATTCAGCGGTTGAGGGATCATATGATCCATTAAACATCAGAGGACTTTGTCTCATGAAGTTCACAATTGTGGATTGTTATTTGGGGGGGGGTGAACGTTCCTATTGAACCATGTTTCTATTAAAAACATGATTTAACTAAGAGAGTATCATGATAAAGTTTGAGATTCCCACTCCCATCGTATTGGGAATCTTATTAGAACAGTCATCACATTGATCTTCTCATCAGTTGTTAGCCCGAGTCCTACTACTATAGGCCATTGGCTGGAATAAAAGAAAAGTTAGGGGTAACACATAAAGTGGAATCCAATGAAAAAATGGATAACATATAAATTACATTTATTTCCTTAATTTATGAATTTATAGGATACAATATAAGTTATCCATGATATACTTCCCAACATATATTCTTAGGTGAATTTTTTTATTCCCTTAATAATGGTTCACAAAAAGCATATGAATTTAAAAAAGAATATCCTTCGATAGTATCATATCCAAGAGTTAATAAAGGCCCATTTTCATGCACCAGTTCCCATTTGAGTCTATCTCAAAGTGTTGTTTTTAGGGTTTACCCCTAGATACATCTGTGCTAGAGCCACCTCTACTTGTTTATATCCATACATGGATGTATTTGATTGATAAACAACATAATCAATACTCAACAACATTTAGGGATGTTTTTATTATACTTAGTCTTATCCCTAAGTCTTTATTAGTTTTTTCTAACTCTAATCACCAAAATAACTAAACATATCCTCTGATACCAACTATAACAACCCACTCTTCATTACACACATAAAAATTATTTATTACCTAAAAATACACTTAAGAAAATTATGAGGATTTAGAGGTCCAGTTTCATGGGAAATTAGGAACATTACATAAAACATTAGATCATAAAACACAACATATTTTTTGAAAACAACTTTTACATGACCACATCATTCATTTGTACTTAGCATTGCATTGGATAACTTGAGTACATTCATAAGAAAAGGGTAAGCTATAAAGCCCAGTAAGGGAGTAAATAAGTAATAACATGAAGAATATAGTAAATGTTAGGAAATAGGAATATCATTGGAGAAAAAGATAAACATTAATATAAAGGCCTGATATAGCAAGATTATTATAACATGTAAATGTGGCAACAACATTTAACATGATATCAGCATGAACTAATGCTCATTGCACATGGAGCCCGTGTAAACCATCATTACACTTGAATTAGTATGATGAAACCCTAATTTCCATTTAATTAGCGTGATTTAACCCTAATTTCACATGGAGTATCATAATACTATTCTCTACCCAATGCATTGGAGCGCTATTAGGGCGCACCCTATATAAACATTTCCTTTCATGCATAAGTGTGAAAAATGAATCATATAAAATAGAATCATTAAACATCATAAGTTATTACATGATTAAGGAATGTGAAATACATACATGTAAGTGCCATTAAATATGCATATATGTATAAAGGTTAATAACCTTGATAGAGAAAAGGGTATGGTATTCACTACACAATGATTTTGGGATTGGAAAATCGCTGTGCAATTTCAGCAGCATAACGACGTGACATAAAAATTCATAAAAATGATTGATGGAAGGGAATGGGGTATATTATCATATGTAATTGAAATTTAACGTAATGTGTTCATATAGATTCATTTCCCAACACATGTAATTTCAAAATTAAAGGCATAACATAATAAAGAAACATTAAGAAAGAGGAGAAATGGAATAAATCTTATTAAATTTTGGTATAATAACAAGTGTACATGGGAGGAGTTAATGAGAGATAAAGAGGTATAAAATCATTCAAACAAATAGATAGAGTTATGTGTGAGGAGAGAAATCATACCCCAAAATTTCTAATTTAAAATAATAGGGTATAACTATATAAATAAATTTGGACAGAAATGAGAAAGGAAGAAATCCCTTACTTGGAAGTGTGATCCCAAAGGTTTGGAAGAGGCTTGTGAGAGGATTATTAGGATCTTGGTTGACTTGGGAGGATTATAGAGAGATTATGATAGATGTTGGTCGAGATAAATTGGTTTTGAGTGAAGAGGAATGGGATATTGAGTGGGTTTATATAGGAAAGGAGAGGGAATTCTTTATTATTTTGGTTTTGGACACTAATCATTAAACTAATCCAAACGAAAAACCATACCATGATTTTTGCCAATGGTTTTTTCCAAAGTGGAGTGGGAGAAATTATTTTATATTTCTAATTTCCTAAATTATTAAAATATCAGGCTTTATTATGTGGAGGTGAGTCACACTCTCAAGGAAATCATTTTAAAATGTAATTTTTTTATAAGTCTTGTAGGGTCCACTAAGGCTTTTTAAAATTAATCAAAAAAATATAAAATCACATTATTTTAAAGTTAAAACATATTTTTCAAGAATATCCCTTTTATAGTATTTTATTACATCACTATTTTGTCATTATGATGTAATAAAACACAGTATATATTTAAATGATATTAAATTTTTAACCAAAAATTCGATTATCTCAAACAATTATGAAATTTTTTTAATTGGATAATTTTGACGTTCTGATTCCAAAAATAATATTAATTTTATCTAAATAATTTTCTAATTATATGAAATTTTAATTCTAAATAAAAACTAATATTTATCGAATATTCATGGGTTTTTGACAAAAACAGTTTTCAAACCTTAATAACAATTACAATTATATTCAAAAAAACTATACGATTAATTATATTTAATAAAAATTAATTTGGTAATAATATTTTATTAAAATATTATTTATGTTAAAAATCCATTAATTTATCAAAATATATTTCTTAATTGAATATTAACTTATAATACTATTTTTTCTTTAAAACACATTTACCAAGTAACAATAATAAAATGAATGTATATTTTATATACAAAAATAATGCACATAATCATTGTTCTAGGGTCATGTTACATAACCCCTTATAACACCCTAATAATATGTAAGGGTAAGGTGTGAAATGGTGATAGACTCTTGGGGCAACTCAGATAACATTGATCGGGTGGTAATATATATTAACATCCACTTCTACCGTAAGTGGTTCCATTCAAGATTAACATGTTGAAGCTCATCTTGGGCTTGGTCAAGAGAAAAGCCCAATGATGAAAATTCCTTTACGAGATCTGAAAAATGGGATTCATATAGAGCAATTCTACTGGATGAGGCAATCTCTTCCTTTTTCTACGTAAATTGGATTTGTTAAAGCACTATATTTATACTAATCATTTGATGATTGTTCAAATTCTATATTAGAAATGGTAACAACTATTAATGGTGTTTTAACAACATAAAACCAAGGAAGTGAATATTTATTATATAAAAATTTTACATAATAAGACATTTAATTAGATCAAAAGAGATTTTCATTAACAAATGTTTGGGTCATTAAAGCATAAATCCTTGGGTTCCCCTGGACACCCGTTTCTCAACACCTGTCTTAGCCATGCAAAGTCTGAAATATTACTCATATTCAATTCAAAAAGGATAACATCAAATTGGATTTCATTAACCATTTAATTCAATTCATTTAAAACTCGTTGGACCCTCTTTCCAATTTCAATCAATGGGTGTCGAAAATCAATTCTATCACCCTTATGAGTATTTGGAGCATCTGTCTTTGTCTCATAACCCATGGGATTTTGAAGCATCAGTCCATATCCCATAAAAGAATATTTTCATGCATGCTGGGTGTAGAATGCCATGTAAAGAACCCCATGAGTATATAGAGAATTAGTCCCTATATCACAACCCATTTGTCAACCATAAAAACATATATTTATCATCGATGTAGAAATTCATTTCTAGGAACATAAAATCCCATCCATTAATTAATTCATAAATTAATTAATCACGTCTGTTAATTAATTCTATAACTAATGAACAACATCGTATTTACTACTAACTCAATAATTAGTTAAACACATCAATTGATTTTTCTAACTTGGAAATTAACTAGTCAAAGTTATAACATTAATTTATTCAAACATTAATTAATGTCATCAAATTCTCTAGTTAATTTAACAATTAACTACTCAAAAGGAAACCCTCTCAAAATCATATAATTAATTTTACAAATAATTATCACATGGTAACCATCTAAAAATGTCATAATTAATTCACAAAATAATTATATCGAGGCATCCATCCTAATATTAGATAATTAATTCACAAATTAATTATCTATATAGATACTATTTCAATATAAAATAATTAATTCCCAAATTAGTTATATCAAGGTATCCGTTTCAATATAACATAATTAATTCAAAATTTATTTACCTCAACATAGCCAAAATCAATATCCCATAATTAAACCCCTGAATAATTATCTGTATTATAATCAAATAACACATAATTAATTCACAATTAATTTTCTCAACTTAATTATTTCATATCTCATAATTAATATCCTGATTAATTATCATCTAAAAGAACATTACTAATTCACAATTAGTTATTTGAACTTTACCAAATTAGTACGTCATAATTAATTCCTCAATTAATTATCATCTCAAAGAACATAATTAATTTATAATTTATTATATATACTTACCAAAATTAATTACTCATAATTAAACTTTTGATGAATTATTATCTCAAATCACATATTTATTTCAAAATTAATTATCTCAACATAACCAAATTAATTACTCATAATTAATCCACAAATTAATTATCATTTCAAAGTACATAATTAATTCATAATTAATTATTTCCACACAACCAGATTAATATCTCATAATTAATTCCACTATTAATTATAATCTCAAAGAACACAATTAATTAATAATTAATTATATCTACTTAACCAAAATAATTTCTCATTATTAATCACTCGATTAATTATCATTTCAAAGCACATAATTAATTCATAATTAATTATCTCAACTTAACTAAATTAATAACTCATAATTAATCGACCAATTAATTATCTATTTCATAATCTCAAAGTATAAAATTAATTCATAATTCATCATCTCATTCCCCAAATAAACAATTCAATCAAACATTGCAGTAAACATTTTAAAAAAAATAAATAAATCAACAAAACTACATTTTATTAATTAGGAAAATATTTGAACCCTACCTCAACAAATTTGTCCAAGACAAAGCTTCCTAACTCAAATCTTGACCCTCTCACACATTCAAACTTCGACATTAATGCACTCATATAATTGGAATTAATCACGACACCTAAAAACAACAACCAGCACTCACAATTAGTGCGGTAGGGACCAATGCCTACCAAAATAATCAACCACAACCCAATTATTCCATAAGATCATAATTCAATGGGTGATAATCCATTTATAGTGTATATATCCTTACCTGAATTTGATAGCGGTGAACCAAATCAATCTGATTCACTTTGCCTTCAGTGGCAGTCATCGGAATACGGGTCAACAGGTCTCGAGACATCATCCAAACCACCTATAATTGGAAGAAACAAAGAAACACAATTAATCCCAGACCTTAGGGTTTCGGCCTAACGAATACTTGGTGACGAAGATCCAAGTTGGATGATGCGATGAATGAAACATGCAGAGATGAACTTACCTTGAAGAGACATACAACATTCACGAAGAGACCAATAGAAACTGTCACGTGGAGAGAGAGTCGCGAGAAATGGGTGGTGTGCCACCCATGAGAGAAATGAGAGGAGGAGGGGTCGTGCCTCACCTGTGTTGTGCACCTCTTACTCTTGTTTTCTATATAAATAAATTAAATTTCTTATTTTATTATTTTAATTAGTACAATATTAATAATAATAATAACCATCATCTTTTTGTTATTACCCATTAATATCACACATCTTTGATAAACTTCAACTCTTCAGTTATACATCATTTAATTGAATTATTCTCAAATGAATTTAATTAAATAAATTCTCCAAGACACTATTATTTAATTAAATTTTCTAAAAACAATTTAGTTAAATAAAACCCCCATTTTTCCTAAAATAGTTAAATTCATTTTAATCGTGATTTTAAATAGATAAAACGCCAAATCCACATTTAAAACATCATTTAATTAAATTATTTTCCAAAAGAATTTAATTAAAAAAACAATAAAACTTATTAATCATCAGTAAAGTTAATTCATTCCAATTGAATTTTATTAAATAATTTCTCCAATTCATGTAACTTAATTAAATTCTATGAACAAAATTTAATTAAATTAAAAACTCCAACTCACCAACATTATTTAATTAAATTCTCTCAACATCTGTTTAATTAAATAATAACCCCAATTTCACAATAAATTATTAAATTTTTATTAATATTGAATTTAATTAAATAAAACAACTATTTTGAATTAATTAATTTAATTCCTTATTTAAAAGTAATTTAATTAAATTCCTCTCAACTAAATTTAACTAAATAAAGGCTCTATCTCACCAATAAATTTAATTCTTCTCATCTCAATTTAATTAAATAACTTCTCAATCTCAATGACATTTAATTAAATTCTATGAACTTTAATTTAATCAAATGAAACCCTAAGAGCTCATTTAATTAAATTTCTTTCAACCATTAATTAAATTAAATTAAATTAACTCGAAACTCAAAACTAGGTAGAGAGTATGGTTTGACTTGCATGGTCTAACAAACTGTGCACAGACCATGCATCCACTACTAGACACCTTCTTTATTATGCATGGTTGGCCCCCACAGTTTTGACTAACTGTGAAAATCCCTTGCAAACGTCAATGTCTGGTCTAGTTCTCCCAAAACCCATCATTCTAGTTGGGAAACTTCTATAGCCTTTACCCAAGCCCGTTATCAAAACTATAAAATAACCCATCTCACAAAAATTATTTATGAAGCTTTGTTTGAAAACTAAACCAAGTAGTAAACAAAAAAATTCCAAAACTTTCATATTTTATCCCTATCAAAAAACATGGAAAATTACAATTTACCCACCTTAAAAACATCCCATCCTCAAGAAGCCATCGAGAGATACTAAAACACTAGCCAAACCACCATGGTCAAGAAGTCTTGTCTGAATGACTACGTTGCGTTCCCAAATTCCCAACACACCATTAAGGCACCCATATACCTTAACGTGGGAATTTGACTCCCATTTGTCACTTGAAAATTCCATTTAACCTTTTAAATTTATTATCCCTTTTTTAAATTGTTCGAAAACAAGATTTACCCTTTTCCGAGTTATAAGGTGCCCGTACACCCTACAACTTAAACTGGGACCCTTTATAAACATAAAAAATTAATTTTAATCAATGGAAACTTTTACACATCAAAATAATTATTCCATGTTATCAAAAGTAGCAACATAGAATTATGGTATAACACATAATCATGGAATAACGACAAGCCATGTTAATCATAGAGGCAATACTGCATATAAGAACTCAAGAATGTTAAATCTATCCCTGGAATATGCTATCTAAATAGGTATTTTTAAAGAGATCAAAACATAGTATTCTGCCCAAGGCACACAATAAAAATTCATAGGAATCATAATATTGAAACTTTATGGCATGTAATATTCCTTGAATGTGAAACAATAAGTTCCTAGGATGATGCATGTAATAAAATCACATTTCCATATCAGTCCAAGGAAAATTTCATAATTAATAAAAATCAACAAGTAGTGGAAAATACACCAGTCACTCATGGTGAAATCATATCATCTATAACAATGAACAGTATAAACATCAATTCCCATCCATGTCCACGTGGTCATTTCCCGTACACAGGGTGATCAGTCCCAGACATGGCTATTAAATGAGCGAAAACACTTTTCTAGTCTATTTTCCACCAACCTAAAAGAGAAAGAAAAAGGAAAAGAATAATGAAAACCTGAATGCACCCTCTAATACCACTTTGTAACATCTAGTCCCGACTTACCCTCGAACCAGCAGCTGAAATGGCCTCAACATAACCTCAAGTGCATCTCCACATATGCCCAAGGGTGCCGGCTAACTATGAGGGTCTATGGATAGTCAGTGGGGATAATATACCCTCATATTTAGAGTGCACATTGGATGTAGATAATAAACTGAGACAACAAAAGAAAAAGGTATGATGAAATAGTCAACTGAAAAAAGAAATTCTCCAACACCTCTTTATACAATGAATGCATGTCATGGTTATACATATTTGAATGCAGTAAACATAACCAAATTCTTTACATATAAGTATGAAAACCAGGAAAAGACTCAAATCCCCATGGAAAATATCCCTGAGCATCCGGAGATCCAACTCGGTCCTATAATCCTAACTCCCATGTTCAAGAAAACAACAAAAATAAAGATCTAAGGTCCTGTAAACAATTAGATTATTCTCGGGAACCCCGGTGCAATGGAGGCTTGAGTAGGGTATGATATATAAATCTCAGAAAGCCAGGACCACTGATGTCTAACTCAATCTACAAAATTCAATATAATGAAAAATTGTATAGGATTAAAAATGTTAAAATAGAATTGAATAAATAAATTACATCCCATCGAGGTTCCTAAAGGACCCCTGACAGAGAAACCTTCTTTCCTGTTAGCTAGAAAATAAGAGTCTGAAGAGGAACTATATATATAGAACACATAAAAAAACTGTTAACAAATTATTTAATAATCTTTATTTGACCACATAAATCCCCAGGTTCCCCTAGACACCCGTATCTCAACACCTATCTTAGTCATGCAATAATTTGAACCATTACTCATATTCCATTCACAAATCATTACATCACATCAGCTTTCATTAACCGTTTAATTCATTTCATGTACGGCCTATTGGACCCACAATCCCATGTCAATCAATGGGTATAGATCATCATGTCTAGATCCTTCCTGAGTATTTGGATAATCACTCCTTATCTCACAACCCATTGGTATTTGGAGAATCAGTCTCTATCCCTTAAATGAATATTTCTATTCAGGCTAGGTGTAGAACACCATGTCTAGAACCCTGTGAGTATTTAGAACATCAATCCCTATCTCAAAATCGGTTTATCAATAATATATATATATATATATATATATATTTCATGGGTGTTGAAAGTCATGTCTATCACCCCAAGATCCCACCCATTAATTAATTCATAAATTAATTAATCAGGTCTATTAATTAATTCAATAGTTAATTAACAACATCGCATTCACTACTAATTCAACAATTAGTTAAACACAGAAATTCTCCTCTTTAAATAAAAAATTAACTAATTATAATTATTACATTAATTAATTCAACCAATAATTAATGTCATCAATTTCTCTATTTAATTTAAAAATTAAATCATCAAAAGGAAACCTTATCAAAATCATATAAATAATTAAACAATTAACTTTCACACGGAAACCATACCAAAATTACATAATTAGTTCAAAAAATAATTATCTCAAAGAAGCCATCCCAATATCACATAATTAATTCACATATTAATTGTCCCTAAAGAAACCGTTTCAATATCACATAATTAATTCATAAATTATTTATCTCAAGGAAAACATTTCAATATAACATAAATAATCCACAATTTATTTATATCAACTTTACGCTAATAAATATCTCATTATTAAAACCTCATTTAATTATCTAAATAATAATCATATAACACATAATTAATTCATAATTAATTATCTCAACTTAACCGGTTTAATATCTCAAAATGAATCCCCCTATTAATTACCGTCTAAAGTCACATAATTAATTCATAATTATTTATTTCAACTTAACGAAATTAATATCTCATAATTAATTCCTCGATTAACTATCATCTCAAAGAACATAATTAATTCATAATTAATTATATCTATTTAACCAAATTAATTAATCTGAATTAAAATCTCAAATAATTATCATCTCAAAGAACATACTTAATTCATAATTATATATCTCAACATAAGGAAATTAATTACTCATAATTAATCCCCCAATTAATTATCATTTAAAAATACATAATTAATTTATAATTAATTTTTTCAACTTAACCAAATTAATATATCATAATGAATTCCACTATTAATTATCATCTCAAAGCACATAAATAATTCATAATTAATTATCTCAACATAACCAAATTAATCCCCTGATAATTATCATTTCAAATCACAAAATTTATTATAATTAATTATCTCAACTTAACCAAATAAATTACTCATAATTAATTGCCTGATTAATTATGTATTTCACAGCCTCAAATAATCAAATTAATTCATAATTAGTCTTCTAATTAATGAATAAACAATATAATCCAACATTTTAGTCAACTTTATCAAAATCAACAAATAAAAAAACTGCATTTTATTAATTATGCAATGTTTAGAACCCTACCTCAATAAATTTAGCCGATCCAAATCTTCCTAACTCAAACCATGGCCCGTTCGCATATAAAAATTTCCACATTAATGTGTATGAATACTTGGAAAATATTGCAACACCTAACAACAACAAATAACACTTAAAATTAGTGCAGAGGGGACCAACACACACCAAAAGAAGCAACTGTATTCCAATTACATCATAAGCACCTAATTCAAGGGGTATAAAACCATTTATTGGGTATATATCCTTACTAGAATATGAATATGGTGAACCAAATCAAGACTTGTCGCTTCAACTTTAACGGTGGTTATCAAAATATGGACCAATGGGTCCCGAGATATCATCTGCACCACCTAGAATTGGAAGAAAAGAAGGGACCGAATCAATCTTAGACCTTATGGTTTCGGCCTAACGATGACTAGGTGAATAAGAGTCGAGAGGGCCGATGTGAAGAATGAAACATGCATACAATGACTTAACTTAATAAGAAAGACAACTTCCGTGAAGATACCAAGAGAAACCGAGACGCGAAGATGGATCCGGGAGAAATGGGTGGTGCACCACCCATGGGAGAGCCAAGAGGGGTATGGGTCACACCTCACCACTTTTTTGGGCCTCTTCCTCTTCTTTTATCTAAAAATAAATTAAATTTATTTTTTATTATAAGAATTAGTATAATATTTATAATAATAATAATAATAATAAATATCATCTTGTTATTATTACCTATTAATATCACACATCTTTGATAAACACCAACACACCAATTACACACCATTTAATTAAATTCATCTCCAAATAATTTAAATAAATAAATTATACAACAATTAGTTACTCAATTAAATTGTTTCAACTCAATTTAACTACATAAACCCCTATTTTCATCAAATAATTAAATTCCTCTTAATCTTAAATTTATTATATAAAACCCCAAATCCATATTTAACGAATCATTTAATTCAATTCCTTTGCAACTGAATTCAATTAAATAAATTTTCCTACTCCTTATTATTTATTAAATTATTTCAAAATAATTTATTTTAAAACATTTGACACCTCATTAATAATAATTTAAGTAAATTCATAGAAACTAAATTTAATTAAATTATTTCTCTAATTTGTGTTATTTAATTAAATTCTCTAAAAACAATTTAATTAAATTAAAAACTCAAACCCATAAAAATTATTTAATTAAATTACCTCAAACTCAGTTTAATTAAACAATAACCCCCATTTCACAATAACTAGTTAAATTATTCTTAACCTTGAATTTAATTTAATAAAACCTCTAATTCAAATTAATAAATTAAATTATTATTAATCTTGAATTTAATTAAAGAAACATCAACTCCTCATTTACACGTCATTTAAATTTAACTATTTAATATTACCCTTATTTGATAACCCCAACTCCTAATTTACAAGTCATTTAATTAAATTCCACTCATCTCAATTTAATTATATAAAGACTCTATCTCATCATCATTTAAAATAATTTTAATTCATTTCATTTCAATTTAATGAAATATTTTCTCCATATCAACATTATTTAATTAAATTTTATCAAATTTAATTTTATTAAATGAAACTCCATAGTTCATTTAATTAAATTCCATTCGACCTTGAATTTAATTAAATTTCGTTAACCCAAAACTAAAAATTGGGTATACCGTATGGTTTGACTTGCATGGTCAGAAAGACTGTGCAAAGACTATGTGTTTGCTACTTGATACTTGCTTTATAATGCACGAATGACCCACATAGTTTCGACTAACCATGTGTTGACCGTAAAATGTCACTTCCTAGTATGGTTCTCCCAAAACCCATCCTTCCAACCTAGAAAATCCTCAGCCTTTACCGAATCTCGTCACCAACACTATAAAAGAACTCATATTGTGAAAATTCTTTCCGAAGCATTATTTTAAAATAGAGCCATCCTGTAAACGAAAAAAAATTCAAAAACAACCATATTTCATCCCAGTTTAAAAACACGAAACCCAAAAATAAATATAGATTTCATCATAATTTCCACCGTTGGAGGTGGAAAAGTAAAAATAAACAATCATCATTTCGTGAGGCAATAGTTCATCCAAACACAGAAAAAATATGTTTGTTACACATTAGATGGAGGTGTGTGTAATTTTATGTAGAAGTATTAACATGAAATCATCCTATTATATCATGGATAGTTTTTTTTGGTTAATAATATAATAATAAGAGTATAGGGAGTGGATAATGTGTATGAAACTAAAAATCTTGAGAGAAGACATCACCTCTTAATCGGGTAACTTCTTTTGGTTTATATCAAAAGGCTTCGTTGTAAATATTTTTTCACAAAGGGAGGATCAAGATGTATGTGAGGGATGTTTTTAATCTATTTGGGTAGATATTGGATGAACATAAGTGGTTTGAGATTTGTGAGGAATGAGGAGAAGTGGTGGCCTTTTATAGTGAAGGAGGAGTGACACTCTTTGAATATTCTGATAAGGGAATTCCATGCACTTTTTTCATGTTGAAATTGTATTTAATAATCAACCCAATTGAATACAAGATATTATAGGTTATATATATGGCTATAAAGTGGAATTTTGAGATGTTTATAGGTCCTTTTATGCTTTAATTTTATGGTTTTGTCCCTTATTAAGCTTAATTTAACCTTAATTGTTGTAATTAATTTTAATCACTGTCACTAATATTCTTTTTTTTGTAAAAAACAAAGTTTTTCTTATTTTAAATTAAAAATTATAATTATATAAAAAATGGAGTTATTTTTTCTAAATTAGAATCACATCATCGGTAGTAATTAATTTTAAATTCACCCTCTATGAAGGATGATAATGATAGTTTTTAAAGTAAAAACGTCCTAAAGTTTTCTATGTTTTTATAATAAATTTCAAAGTGAAATTGATTAAAATTAAATATATTATATTAATGAACAAAAATATTATCTAAATTAACATTAAAACTAATTATAATTATAAAATAACCTTATAAATAAATTATATGAAAACAAATTTAAACTAAAATTTAGCACTTTTAACTATTTCATAAAAATTGATTCTTCTCTAAAAAATACCAAAAAAGCACTATTAGTAACTTTTTATGGTCATATATCAAATATTAAGTTTATTTTGAAATACTAAATTCATAAAAGTGTCAAAAATTTGATTTAAAATGGGTTCTCCATCAAATGGTGATAATACTACTTTTAATAAAAATATAGTATTTTGTTGTGTAATATCGGTTTGGTTATTTATCTTATGCCTATATAAAATATATTAGATGAGTTTTAAAATATTTAGTTGGATATATAATATATAAGTATACTATATAAACTATCTAACAATGTTATAATTTAATTTTATATGAAAAATGTGATTAAAAAATGTTTTGTTTAAATATGGTGTTGTGTGTATTTCAAAGATATCAACAAAATCTAAAGTAAAATATGTTAAAGAATTTGGGTGAAACATTATTACCTTTTAAAAATACATTTTCAACAAAATTTTATGTTTATTAACTTCAAAAATATGTGCGTAGGTATCTTTCCTAGAATCCTTAGGTTCCTATGTTGCTTCTTCAATTTTGTGATTTCCCAAGAGAACTTTTAACAGAAGAGTCGTCTGATTTCTCAATACCGTCTCTTTATCATAAGGAATTCATATGGTTTCTTCATAATATGGATTTTCATGTTCTATCTCTCTCTCATCATAGGTGACCACATGTGTTGGGTTAGAAATGTCTTTCCTTGGCTTATACATATATATAGAACACAACATGTACCTTTCAGAGATTTTTTGAAATTACCAAATGATAAGAAACAATTCCAACACTATCCAAAATTTTGAGGGGTCCAATGTACTTGGACTAATTTTCCCATTATTATCAAACCTAGAAACACCCTTAGATGTATATACATTTTAGAAACATGATATCCCACTTTTAACTATAAATTTTTCAAAAATTTATTGGCATATCTATTTTTTTTACTCTGGGAAGATTTAATATGAGTTTGTATAACCTTTAACTTTTCATCATATCTTCAACAGGTTTTGTAAATATGAGTTTCATTTCACCAACTTCATCCCAACAAGCTGGAGTATGATATCAATTCCCATATGCTTATTTATATAGCTCCATTTGAATACTTGAATGAAAACTATTATTATAGGGAAAATCTACCAAAGGTACGTACTGATCCCACATACCTTGAAACCCTATCTAGACTAATCTGAACATGTCTTCCATTGTTTTGATTTTTTCTTTTAGACTATCCATCAGTCGGTGGATGATAGTAAATTCTCAAATGAATATTAGCGTTGAGATCCTTTTGAATAATCTTCTAGAATTCTGATATAAATCATGGGTCTCAATCAGAGACAATTAATATATTTTCACGATGAATTCTTAAAACTTTATTAATACATAGCTTTACGAGGCGCTCATAAGGTAGGTATTCTCTTATAGAAAGAAAATGTGCATATTTAGTTAAGCGGTCAATAATAACACATATTACATCATTCTTTCTAGGAGTCTTTGGATGTCCCATGACAAAGTAAATATTAATTTCCTCCCATTTACACGTTGGGATAAGAAGACATTGAAGGAATCCTTTTAGATGTTACTTTACAACATTAACTTGTTGAAAACCCAATCATCAGGATAGATAATATTCAATTTCCTTATTCATTTTATCCCACCAAGATAATTCCTTAAAATCCCTATAAATATGTATAATACCACGATGTATATAGAAATTTCATATATGTGAATCATCTAGCAATTCTGTTTTTAGCTTAGGTATATATGGAACACAAATACTATTTCCAAATTTTAGAACACCATATCCACAAACCAATTATGGTAATTTCCCATCATTCACACCATTTATTTTCTTCTAAAACTCCTCTTTATCAAATTGATAATTAAATATCCTCTCTAATAAATATTGTCTTTCAATCATTTTAATGAAGATTTATGTCTCATCTTCCTTATAAATCCCCATATACATATTTACTAGATCCATGAACATAGGACCCTTCCCAATAATCATTTGGGTCAGAACTCCATGATCTTTCATACTTAATGCATCTCCCACCTTATTTTCTTTCATAGGGTGGTAATGTATTGAGAAACCATAATCCTTGAGTAGTTCGAGCCATTATCTTTATCTCATGTTTAGATATTTCTAAGAGAAGATTTATTTTAGGCTTTTATGATCCTTTTTATAAGTCACATATTTCAATATAGAGGTTATTTCTACATATTTTCAAAGAGAAGATTACAGATGATATCTCCAAATCATGGGTTGGATAGTTTTTTTATGACTCTTTAATTTCCATGATGTTTAAGCGATAATATTTTATAGTTTTTCTTTAATAAACAACCAAATACTATCTCTGATACATCAATATATATGAAAAACCCTTCGCTACAAGATAGTAGAGTCAAGATCAGAGCATTGAATGATCATTTATTTAGTTTATCAATTCTTTATTCACATTCCTTTGACCAAACAAACTTAACTACTTTACATATAATTTGGGTTAATGGTTTATCCAATCAAGAAAAATTATGAATAGATCACCAATAGTAACCTACAAAAACAACGAAACTATGTACCCTAGTTATGGTTCTTTTTGTGGGACACTATTTGAATACCTTTTATTTATAGGATTAACTTATATTCCATCTGTGGAGAAAATATTTCCATGAAAATAAAATTTATGAAGCCAAAAATAAAATTTACTAAATTTCCCATATAACTCTTCTCTTATAAGAGTCTTAAGAATGATCCAGAAGTGATTTTTTTAGTGGTTATAAATTTTAGAATACACCAAAATATCATCAATTAATACCATAAAAAATCATGATATTCTTTTAAAACTCTGTTAATTAAGTCCATAAAAATAAAGGGTAATTAATCAATTAAAATTGAATTAATGTAAACTCATAATTTATATAACTTATCTGAAAATATTTATTTGGAATGTCTTCATTCCTCAATCAAAATTTCAGATACCTAGAACAAAGATCAATCCATGAAAAATATGGGGCTCCATGAAGTTTATCAAATAAGTCATTGATTCATGGTAATGAATATTTTTTTAGCATGATGGCTTTTATTTCCTTATAATCTATGCATAACCTCATGGATACATATTTATTTTTAAAATAGAGAAAAGGGGTTCCCCTTGGGGGAACACTAGGATGAATAAATCCCTTATTACTTAAATACTCATGTTTTTTATTCAATTTCACTAATTACACTATGATAATTCTATAGGTATCCATTAGTGTTTACCTTGAATTAGGGACTAAATCAATAGAAAATTAAACTTCACACTTTAATGGATGTCTAGCTAAAATCTCAAGTAGTATGTCAACGTACTTAAGCACAATTAGTACATATTTAATTTGAAGATTAAATTCTTCTTCATAAGAAATTTGTTTCTCTTCATCCCTAAGAATTTCATTTAGTAGAGCTATTAAGGGTTCATCTAAATAAGAATCAAGTGTGGAATCTTCTTCTCTGAATATGAAGGATTATAAATCTTCATCACTAATTGTAATTTTCTTCCTATTACAATAAATTTTTGAATCATATTTTGTGATCCAGTCAATTCTGAGGATAATATCATATTCAACCATAGGTCTGATAACAAGGGAAGCACAAAAATAAAATAAATTTTTCATAATTGGGACTTACCAACACAACTTTATTTAAATGATAGTTCCCTTATGAGTCTTGACTAAAAACCCTATTATTAAATCAAAATGGAAATTCCTAATTTTATTATAAAACCAGGTAGATATAAAAGAGTGTGGTGATCACGAATCAAATAATGCATTGGATAAATTTTAATATAGGAATTTCATAACTACCACCATTCATTTGGTACTTCCACCCCTACTATAGTGATTTCATAAGTGTGTCCATCTACCTTGGCCTCTTTTATGCTGTATTTTTTTGATTCATAGGGAATTATTTTTTATATTTATCCATCATCTTTTTAGTGTAAAACTGAATATTTTTTTACTTCTTCCCCTTGTATTTATTAACATGATGAACTCTTTATGAATATTTATAAAAGACTCCCATTCCCTTCAAGCATTTTTCAAGGTGATTATTTCCACTATTGTCAAATGATGAGAATTTTTTCATCATTGTCTTGTTTTTTGATTCATTACCACTTTATTAGTACAACGAAGTCCTATTATTCTATAGGATTCCATTAAATTCATAAGATATTGAAAATTATTTCTCTATCTTGATGGAACATAAAACTATTTCTTCAAATGATGAAAAATTTATAGAAACCAATTCACTTTGGAGAGTTTGATTAATACCTTCGAGGAAGTGGTTGACTTTTAAATTTTTCTTGTGTATATAATTTTTAGCACACATAGATAAACTTGTAAAGGTAACTTCATAATATCCAAATTCTATTCTTAGCTTTACTTTAATATAAGGTAATTTCACTTCATTTAAATTTTTCGATTACGAGGGAAGCATTTATTGAATAATGCCCCATTAAAATTACTCATTTCCTTGAGTTTTATTTATTTTTCCTCGGATGTATTCTGGATAAGATATTATCACATATTATCATCACCTTGGATATAATATACTGAAAGTGTAACCATTTCCTATTCACTGTATTCCAAGGCCATTCAAATATTCCCCAAAGACATAAACCATTTCTTAGATACTATTGGATTAGTATTCCCACTAAACGTTGATATATTCTACAACATAAAGAGATCTAGTATAGGATACTATCTTCATGGAATAGGTTTCTTCATTTAGGAAAGGTTATTTTTCATAACTTGAATAAGCTTCCCAAATATTTCCATAATTTTCTCCTTTCTTTCACTAGATGTATTTTCTTCCTCATAGATTAAATCCCAACATTTTAGATGAGTATTAATACCATTAATCCTACTAGAAACCACTCCTAGAAAATTATCATACAATATATTCACTCATAAAAACATGAATATCAAATATGGTATAAAACTCAACATAAACTAACATTAAATCATAAATTTGGTCACTTTGAAGGAATTTTTACATTTAAATCATTCATTATGGAAGTTAAAATGAATGTGAATTATCCTAAGAGTATCATCAAGAAGTATCAAACTAGGTGAACAATAGTCCCTTTATTATGTACTAGGTTACCCAGGGTTATGCCCTGAACTCCTTTTCGGAGTTGTTACTCCTAGGAACATTTATGCTAGAACCACGTCTACTTGTAATGTCTAGAAAGAGATGTATTTCTTCGAATAGTCACATAATATCTACCGTAACAAAATTATCGGACATTATTGTGTAATTATCCTCAATGTCTATCTTAGGGTTATGATACCTAATTGATGTTTTCAAAATCTAGTTTCTATGGTTGTTTCTAAACATTATTTGATACAAAATGTAACACCCCTAACTCAGTAGTCTAGAGCTGGTGCATTATTTTATTACATTTTCATGACTACAAGGAATCAAATTCCAATGTATCGATCAGTTTAGAAGTATTAGAAAGCCATATTACATACATGATACCCGTAATACATTAGGAAATAGGAAATACATAAAAGATGACTAAAATAAAATTAACCATGTCTGTGAATTCTTATTCAAAGAGTTATTCTTCCTAAATTTTGGAAGGAAACATAATAAGGGTGAGTTAAAATGCTCAATAAGGGTAAGTAAAGCAGAGGAAATAATGAATCAATAAGAATAAATTAGCATGTAAAGATAAATAGATGATAAATCATTCCATTCAAATAACTAGATAATAAAACTTCAATATGGAAAGGTAAGAAACAAAAACTCATGCCGTCTAAATAAATAAACTAGAATGAAATGTATCCATAGTTATATTCACACAAAATATGAGGGTTGAATAATAAAAAAAATCCAAATAAGGGAAATTATTAATTATTGGATTCCTTGTTTCCATGGTATAAGATTACTTTACTATCAAGAACTTTCCCAAGATTGTTTATAATATATTGTGTAAAAACCTATCTCATTTTTTCAAATGATTCGTCTTATGAGACTACTGATTCATCAAGGGGATATCAATAATAGGGCCCCAACCCTGTCTTACTATTCCAAATCATTCCTAATATCTAAAATAAATAATGTATCTTAAAAAATATCCATATAGAATATGGATTAATCAATAATAGCTAGAGGTGGATGAGTAACAATAAGGGTTGTTATTATTAAAACGTTTTGAAGGAAAAATAATATTTAAAAATTCTAATGTGTCCCATACCACATTAGAATATATAAACCATTATTCCTAGTGAATTAAATGAAAATTAAAATATAAGGAGAATAATTATATTCATGATATAACATGTAAAATAATAGTATATACACCAAATAAAAGTGAATTGGTTCATAATAAAAATAATTATCAATGGAAAGTAAATTGAGACGAAATCTTTTACATTAACTATATTATTGTGTCTGGTATTTATCCTCTTGTATTGTGGTTTAAAATATGTTAAAAAACAAATAAAGAATTATAATTATTTTAATAATATCATATATTAACTTCTTACAATATTTTTACCTATTTTTATCACTCTTTCATTATTTTCACTATTTCGAGTGTTAATTGCCTAGTTTTCTCAAGTATGTCGGGACTTTTGATTTGTTGTTAATATTAATTATATAATGATTTCATCATCACCAGAATGTAAAACATAAATTAATTATCATATATATTCAGTATATATGTATTTATAGTAGTCCATAATATTTAAAGATTATAAATGAAGTGCATCGTCCATGGAGACGGTAGGCCATAGATACACATTAATGTTACTTTCATTTCTTTTGCGTATTAAAATATTTAATGATAACTGATAAATATGTATAATATAATTATATTATCATATCAATGATCTATATTTTACATATTTTTGTTAAATACATCTGTTTTATGTTCCATTGGTGGAATTAAATAATCATATCACTTTGAGGGGGTGGTATTCCACACTTCCATAAACAAAAATATTGTATTAAAACAATATGGAGAGGATACAGGTACGTTATAAATAAAATTATAGAAGCCTAAATAAATTATAATTATAATATATAACATATATAAATAAAATTTTGATCACAATTTCCATCATGAGAGGTGGTAAATGAGAAATTAACAATCATCCTTTCATGAGGCAATAGTTTACTGTACATAGAAACAATATGTTCGTTACCAATTTGAAAGAGGTGTGTGTATGTGTAGGTAGAAATATTGAAATAAAAACATCATATTATATTGAAATAATGGTGTTTTATGTAATAATAGAATAAGAATAGTATAAGGAGTGTAGAATGGAAATGAAATTAAAAATCTTGAGAGAAGACATTTGCTCTTAATGGGGTAACTTCTTTTGGTTTATACCAAAATAATTCCATCAAAAGATTTCAGAACAAAGAAAGGAATCAAGGTTGAGGGAATGGATTTTGGGTAGCTATTTGGGAAGAGATTTTATGAACATAAGAAGGTTTAGAGTTTGGAGAAATGAGGAGAAATAGTGGCCTTTTATAGTGGCGTAGGAGTGACACTCTTGTAATATTTTGACAAGAGATTTCCATGAATGTTTTCCTTGTTTTAAGTGGATCCAATAATGGAAAAAATTAAAAAAAAACATAGGATAGGGTCTTTATATAGACATAAAAAAAGATTTTATACAAGTGATTTTTCTATTATAGGCTTTAAGTTTAAGGTTGAGTTCCTTCTTAGGCTTAATTTAACCATAATCATTGTAATTAAGTCTAATCAATTTCATTTATATATTTGGTCAAAAAAAATGTTGGCCTTTTTAGAAATTTAAAATTATTATTATTACAAATATTTAATCCATTTTTTCCAATTAAAATCATAGACGTTAAAGTAATTAATTTATAATACATCCCATAGGTGGATGATAATGTGGGATTTTTAAGTTAAAATCTCCCAATGTTTTCTTTGTTTTTTAAATTAATTTAAAAGTGAAATTGATTAAAATTAAATAAATTGTATTAATTGATAAAAAATATTATATAAATAATTCATAAAACCAATTTAACATATAATTTTTCATATAAATAAATTAGTTTAAAAAAATATTTTAAACTAAAATTCTGTATTTTTAACTATTCGCTAAAAAATCAATCTTCTCAGAAAAATACCAAAAAATATCCCTAAGATAATTTTAATATTTTTATAGATAAACTGAATTTTATTTTGAAATATTATATTTAGAAAATGGTAAAAATATAGATTTAAAATGTGTTTTACATCAAAAGTCAGAAAAACAAATTTTACTAAAAATATAGCATTTTATGTGTATTGCTGGGTTTGTTTTTTATTGTAGTGTAACATCCCAAGTAAATGAAGAATAATAAATATTTCATATTTATTAATACTTTTTAATTAAAAATTAATTTTACTTTAAATGGGTTGCTATGTTCGATAGCATACCCAATACGCAACAACACGTTTCTTTGGAATCTTACTTTGCACAGTAATAATATAATATTATTATTTTAAATGGTATTTAACTCCTAGACATTGTAGTGGTGGGAATGAACTAAACTAACTACAATATGATTATACATGTTTGTTATATGTATTTACTTTTATCCAATAAAAGTTAGAGGCTTAAAATGTGAATGAATCTAATTTTAAGCATAATTTACATTTAAAGGCCGATTTACCGTCTCTTAATTGATAACCCTAATTAAATAAAGTTTTGGTCATATTTATATGTTCTAATTGACCAAATATAATCCTTATTTATAATGGGGACATCAAATTTTACATTGGGTAATTTTGTTTGGTATTTTTCTGATAAAGTTCATTTTTTAATGAATAGTGAAAAATATTGTATTTTAATCCAAAAGTGCCTTTTAATATAATATATTTATATGGTTCGATTACCTTTTTAATTGGTTTTAAATTTAAATTAAAATATATTTTTATCATTTGATCCAATTTTGGTCATTGGATGTAATTTCACTTTGAAATTGGACATAAACAAGTATCAATCTTTTGATATTTATTGTTTCTTAAAAACACGCTATTTGTTTTAACAACAAGAATTAATTTTTAAATTAATTAATGCCAATTCTATGTTTTTAATTTGGAAAAATAGATATCAATTTTGAATTCAAAATATCAAATAATGCTTAGGCTGAATTTTTTGTATTTTTCTGAAAAACTTCAATTTTTGATGAATAATGACACCACTTAGTGGTAGTTAAAAAACTGACTATTTCATTTAAATGAAAATTTACTACTTCTGTGAATTTAATTTCAAAAATCCGACATATATGGTTGTTATTAATAAGTAAAATGTGGTTCAATAAGATGAAATTAATTTTTGGTGAATAGTAACTTTTGACTTTTATTTACCGCGGTTAAAGCTAAATGAGGTAATTCATGGTTAAAAGAATATTATAATAATTAAAAATTATCTTAACACTTGTCCTAACCTTATTTGTTGAGTCATTAACGACCATGGACATCTTTGGGTCTATTTTGGGACCCCTTTGATTCACTTGGAAGTGATAATGACAATTTAGATTAATTAATTTAAAGTAGAGGCCAAAATGACAGAAACAAATATATTTTAGTAATTAATTTTTATATGGTGTTATAGAAGTCATATTTTTGACTATGAAAATTCATTGGAAAGATACAAAGATTTAATACATTATAGTATTTGTTTTATAATTTTTAGACATCTAATAAATTAAATTATTTATGACACAATAATGATGAAGTATTTACCTCATTAATAAATGATTTAAATAAAGAAGATTATAATGATTAAAATATTATCCAAAACATGTCCAATTCTGATTGAATGATTTTATTTCGACCAATAGTCATATTATCTTAGAATATAATTATTTTTGGACCATTAGAAACCGAATATCATTATATAATAAAATAATAGTTTCACACTTTCCTAAAGTGCCCCTCCTCCCCCTTATAAAAGGAGACCACTTCTAACCAATTCCTCACACCACTCAAGAAATTTGGATCATCAAACCTCTGCACAATTAAGCTGTCAACATCCCTATCCTCCTATTATAAGCCTTACATTAGGCATAAGTCCCTTCAATAAGTCTTTTGGTTCAAACCAAAGGGAGTTACCCAAATTAAAGGTAACAATTTTTCTTAAATTGTTTTATATTATTTTACTTCTACAACCCCTAAAATATTTTTATTTATTTTATTTTGTAACAAAACCAGTATCATAAATATACTAGGATGTTTTTATAAGAAGGATTTGTACTACACTTACACACACCTCCATCTAATGGATGAAGAACATAATGTTTCTGTGGATGGAAAACTAACAACTCACGAAATGATAATTGTTCAATTACATATTACCGCCTCTCATGGTGGAAATTATGATGGAACTGTATTTATATATGATATATATTATGTTTATGATTTCCTTGTCCTTCTGTAATTCCCATTTATATCATGACTTTATGGTTTCCATAGTGGGTAAATACGATAATCTCATTTGAGGAAGTGCGGACTACCGCCCCCTCAAAGTGATTTGATTCGTTAATGCCTTATGTGGGATGTATACATGATGGAGTTAATGATATTGTATATGATATTATACTGTAATTTTAATATACCTATGTATCATTATGTTTTATTTCAATGGAAATAATAAATACAAATGAAAGAAGCGTTCATGCGTACGTACGGCTTACTGTCTCCATGAATAGTGACTTTCATTTCTTATCTCTAAAGGTTATGTACCATTATAAAAATATGTATATATCAGATATATATGATATATATGATATCCAAATCATGAATATCATTCTGGATATAATGAACCTTTCACCACATGGACAACTTGTAAATATAAGTTGTTCATTTTCACTCAAGTACCAAATATCGACAAAATGAATGTTATTAACTTAAATGATTGAATAATATTTATAACATGGTAATAAGTGATATAAAAGGAATAATAAACTTGAAAAAGGTTCTTAGTCAAGTAGAAATTAACTTTAGTTTATTATTCAGGAGATTAAAGAACGATCAAGTCAAGTCCGACGCGAGGTAAGGGACTTCGTCTAAATATCATTTCATTAAGGCATTTTTAGTTTTATACATGACTTTATTTTATATGTTGTATAAAACCCTTTGAATTTTCATTTTATTCAAAGGGAATCTTTTTATATGAAGCGTTTTACTAAACAACAAAAAGGAATGTTTTTTTAACGTAAGTGGTGACAACAACCTTTCCGCCGCCATGAGTATTATTTGATCTTTGGCTTTCTTGACAAGCCGGAATGTTTTTAAAAGGAATAATAAATACCATATAATCTTTTTTTGTATTTTGGTATTGAAAATGATTTTGATAATGGATTTATTATTTCAATATCTTGAAATGATATTTTATTATTGCAATGTGGAAATTTTATCTTTCCATTATGCTTATGTTATGTGTTATGATCATGTTATGGTTCTTGGGAATTATTTACATATACAGGTGGTTCTGTGATAAACCTAGGGAGGGTGAGACCAAGATAGCTCTACAATACATTGGGTAACATGACAGAGGTAAACGTGAATGTTTCTCCTAAGAGATTTAGGGAATATATGGTGATGGGTATTCCACAGTAACTCCCTATGTAGCTGTGATATCCATAATTAAAGTACGATATGGATGACACAAGTTACCTTTATGATTAATGATTTCTATGTGTCTTTCATAAATCTTATGATTTCATGAGGTAAATAAAAGAGTTCATGTTTTGTATGTATTTATGAACAAATTTTTTCATTCTTTGTTTTATAACCCTTACTGAGCTTTTTATGCTCATTCCAAGTATTGAAATTTTTTCACAGGACATAAAGATGAATAAGGTCAAGGATGGGATCAATTAAAAGTCATGATATCTAAAACATGGAACTAGACATGACTCTTTTTTAAGAGTGTTTATTTTATGAAAAAAATGGAAACTATGTAGATATGTCTACCTTGTTATCTTTTGAGATGTAATAGATATGTCCTAATTCTCTAAAACTCTAAACCTGAAAAGATCCTCAATGTGAATTATTCATTTAATTCAATATTTTGTAATGTTTAACACCGAGTCCTTATAGTTGGTATCATAGGTCGGTTTAGATAACTTTTGGTGTTTGGGTATTATTAAAGTAATATCCATAAAGTAATTGAAGTTAATATTGACAACATATAACATTTCTAGAATACCATGTTGCTTCGCTAAGATTTTTCTATGTTCAGAATGGTTTTCCTCAGAGGAACCAGGGCAGCTATGTTGGGACGACATCAGGAAGAAGACAACCTTACAAATCCGCAACCTGAGATGGTCGGAATTGGAACTGAACAGTTTTTTTGTAGCGATGGCACAGTTGACTCAGGCTATAGATGGTGGTGGTATTCATGCACGAGATCATCCAGATCAACTGCAGAGGAACATGTCAACAGTGGATTATTTTATGATGAAAAATACCCCATCATTCAGAGGATCTTCTGACCCTATGCTAGCTAAAGTGGAGATTAAAGCACTGGAAAAAAATTTCGATGTCATGGGTTATTCAGAACATCAAAAGGTTAGTCTTGCTATTTACCATTTTGAAGGTGAAGCTGATTAGTGATGGTCGATGGTGAAAAGTGTCTGGGATAGTGAGGAGATTAATGCTCTTGATTGGGATGAATTTAGAGGTATGTTTCTTGAGAAATATTTTCTTAATGTGGTTCATCTTAGGATGAAAAAAAATTCATGGAATTGAGGAAGGAGGATGAATCAGTGGCTGCTTATGAATAAAAATTCACTCGTCTGGAAAGGTATGCTCCAAATTTCATATGAGATGTTGATAGTAAAATCAAACATTTTTACTCGAGATTAGAGCCAAAGTATCGAAGGTCTTTATCTTATCGTGAGTTCAAAAGTTATGAAAAACTTGTTCGTTGTGCGGAGAATGTGTAAATGGAGTTTGCCGATGATAAGGTATTATTTGACAAACAACAGAATAAGAGGTCGAGGTGGCAGGCGAAAGGGAAGAACTCCTCAAAAAAATGTCTGATGGTAAGAAACTTAAGTTTACAGTTTGTGAAAATTGTGGTAAAAATCATCGTGGGGAATATCTTTTAAATTCTGGTAAGTGCTACCGATGAGGTAAAATGGGACATAAGACTTGTAATTGCACTGAAAAAGATCAAGGTAGTGGTAAGACAAAATCTGATTTACAGTTAGTAAAATGTTTTAAGTGCAATGAAATGGGTCATTATGAAAATGAGTTTCTAACAAAGAACTCAACCAAAGGAAAGCAAATAGACTACAAGAATAAAGGGGTGGTGAAATCATTTGCAACTACTTCAGCAGATGTTGGGCCATCAGATGAAGTTGTATCAGGTACAGTGCTTGTTTGTTCAGATTATGCCAAAGTGTTGTTTGATTCAGGGTATACACAATCTTTCATTTCTGAGAAGTTTTTTAGTAAATTTGGAATTCCATCTGAAGATATGAATACAGAACTTATGGTAAAAACACCTGGAATAAATGTTGAAACAAAAAAGAAAACATAAGAACATTCCTGTCCTTGTGTGCGGAAAGAATATACCTGCAAACCTTATTGTTTTGCCTCTAGTAGAGTTTGATATTTTTTTGGCATGGATTGGCTTTCTGTTTATCAAGCTAATATTGACTGTTGAGCTAAAGAGGTTTATTTTCAGAAATATTTACCATTTGTGTACAAGAATGAACCCTTGCTTTTGATAACATATCAGGAAGCTGAGAAACTAGTGAAAGATGGAAATGAATGTTACCTTGCTCATATTGTTGAAAACAAAGGAACTGTTTAGATTAATCATGTGCCAGTGGTAAACGAGTACCTTGATGTTTTTCTTGATGAGTTCCCTGGTATTATAACTAATCAGGAAGTTGAATTTACTGTTTACATAGTTCCTGATGCAAAAAAATTTCAAAACCCCCTTATCGAATGGATCAAATGGAACTTTTAGAGTTAAAGAAGCAATTGCAGAAGTTATTAGATAAAGGTTTTATTCGACCTAGCACGTCACCATGGGGTGATCTTGTTTTGTTTGTTAAAAATAAAGATGGTTCAATGAGACTTTGCATTGATTATAGATCATTCAATAACATCACTGTTAAGAATAAGTATCCTTTGCCTCATATCGATGATTTGTTTGATCAACTCCAGGGAGCTCAGTATTTTTCGAAGATTGACATGAGGTCGGCAGTACCATCAGTTGAAAGTAAAGGAAGAAGACATTCCATAGACCTCGTTTCTTAATAGATATGGCCATTATGAATTTTTAGTTATGCCTTTTGGGTTAACCAATGCACCTGCTATATTCATTGATCATATGAATAGAATTTTCTGTGAGTTCTTGGATAAGTTTTTCGTTGTGTTCATTGATGATATTTTGGTTTATTATAAAAGTAAATAGGAACATGAAAGTAATTTAAGTATTGTCTTGAAAACATTATAAGAAAAGAAACTTTATGTAAAATTCAGAAAGTGTGAGTTTTGGTTACAACAAATTTCTTTCATTGGTCACATTGTTTCAAAAAATAGCATAACTATTGATCCTACTAAAACAATAGTTGTTAAATAATGGCCACGACCCACAAATATAACTGAGATACATAGTTTTCTTGGTTTGGCAGGTTATTACCGGAGGTTTGTTGAAACTTTTTCACGGTTATCTAGTCCAATGACTAAGTTAACTCGAAAAGGTTTTAAGTTCATTTGGACAAAAGAATGTTATGATTGTTTTTAGGAATTGAAAAGAATATTGGTGAATGCTCTTGTTTTGGCACTGACTTCCAGAAATGGTGAGTTAGTTGTCTATAGTGATTCTTCATTGAATGGACTTGGTTGTGTCATAATGAAACATTATTAGGTAATTGCTTATGCTTCATGTCAGTTGAAACCACATGAGTTAAATTACCCTACACATGATTTGGAATTAGCTGCAGTTTTTTTTGCTTTAAAATTTTGGAGGCATCCTTTGTATGGAGTGAAGTGTGAAATATATATTGATCACAAAAGTTTTAATTATATATTCACTCGGAAAGAATTGAACATGAGATAGAGGAGATGGTTGTAATTAATCAAGGATCATGAATGCACGATCCATTACCATCCGGGAAAAGCAAATAAAGTTGCCAATGCTTTGAGTAAAAAAAGTAATGTCTCATTATCCATGCTACGTTTGGAATGAGATTCTTTGGTTTTTGATATGATGAACTTTGGAATTCAAGTTGTTGTTTCAGGAAATTATTCTGTTTTGTTTCAGGTGTCAGTGAAATCATTTCTATCAGACAGAATTAATCAAGTGCTGAAAGAAGATAGTGAGTTGAAGAAAAAGGTAGAGTTGGTTCAGAAAGGAAAGTTTCCTGAATTTAACATTGATAGTGATTGTTTTTTTAGATTTGGGAATAGATTATGTGTACCTTGTGATTCACAGTTGAAGAATGAGTTGTTATGTAAAGCTCATAGTTCTCCGTTTTCAGTTCATCTTGGTAGCACTAAGATGTACAGAGATTTTCGGGAGTATTACTGGTGGGATAGAATGAAAAGAGATATTGTTGATTTTACTTTGAAGTGTTTGAATTGTTAGCAGGTTAAAGTAGAGCGGTAGTTACCGAAAGGGATGCTTCAGCCTCTACCGGTGCCAGAGTGGAAATGGGAAAATATATCCATGGACTTTGTTGTAGGATTTCCAAATACATCTCGAGGTAATAATGCAATCTGGGTTATAGTTGACCAATTTACTAAATCTACTCATTTCCTTCCTATTTGAGATACTCTATCATTAGACCAAACTTCTCGCTTATATGTGAAAGAGATAGTCAGGTTTCATGGGGTTACCCTCTCCATTGTATCTGATCGTGATCTCATGATTCCTTCTAACTTTTTTAAAGGCCTTCAAAAGTCATTGGGTACTGAATTAAATTTTAGTACATCTTTTCATCCTCAATCAGATGTGCAGTCCGAACGAACAATTTAGATAGTGTAGGATATGTTACGTTCTTTCTCAATGGATTATCAGGGAAGTTGGGACCAACATCTTTCTTTGGTTGAATTTTCTTATAATAACAATTTTCATTCGAGTATACAGATGGCTCCATTTGAGGCATTATATGGAAAGCGTTGTTGAACTCCAGCTTTTTGGGATGAAGTAGGTGAAAGGAAGCTGATGGGACCAGAATTGGTAGAAGGGATGGCAGAAAAAATTCAGTTGATTCAAAAGAACATGAGAACAGCTCAAAGCAGACAGAAAAGTTATGCAGATAACCAGAGGAAATATCATTCTTTTGAGGTAGGTGATATTGTCTTTCTAAAAGTTTCTCCATGTAAACAGTGTGATTCATTTTGGTAAGAAGGGAAAGTTGAGTCCGAGGTTCATTGGACCCTATGAAATTTTGGTGAAAGTTGGATCTGTTGCATACAAAGTGGCTTTACCTCCAAGTTTATCTCAGGTACACAATGTTTTTCATGTTTCGATGTTGAGAAAGTATATGTCAGATCCTAGTCATGTTTTGAGCCCATAGGTAGTTCAGTTGGAAGAGAATCTCTCTTATGAAGAACAACAAGTTCAGATTCTTGACCGTAGAGATCAAGTGTTGCAGAATAAGGTAATTCATCAGGTGAAGGTTTTTTGGAAAAACCATATGGTTGAAGAGGCAACATGGGAATTTGAAAATTCTATGAGGGATAAATACCCCCACTTATTTTGATAAGTGAATTAAAATTGCGAGGACACAATTTCCAAAAGGGGGGAAGGATGTAACATCTCAAGTAAATGAAGAATAATACATATTTCATATTTATTAATATTTTTGAATTAAATATTAATTTTACATTAAAAGGGTTGCTATGTTCGATAGCATACCAGATACGCAACAACGAGTTTCTTTGGAATCTTACTTTGCACACTAATAATATAATATTATTATTTTAAATGGTAATTAACTCCTAGCCGTTGTAGTGGCGAGAATGAATGGAACTAACTACAATATGATTATACATGTTTGTTAGATGTATTTAATTTTATCTAATAAAAGTTAGAGGCTTAAAATGTGAATGAATCTAATTTTATGCAAAATTTACATTAAAAGGCTGATTTACCACCTTTTAATGGCAAACCCTCATTAAATCAATTTTTAATCATCTTTATATGTTCTAATTGACCAAATATAATCCTTCTCTAGAATGGGGACATCTAATTTTACTTTGGGTAATTTTTTTGGTATTTTTCTGATAAAGTTCATTTTTAATGAATAGCGAAAAATATTGTATTTTAATTCAAAAGTTCCATTTAATCTAATTTATTTATATGGTTATACTATCTTTTTAATTGGTTTTAAATTGAAATTAAAATATATTTTTACCATTTGATCCAATGTTGGTCATTGGAAGTAATTTCACTTTGAAATTGGACATAAACAAGTATCAATCTTTTGATAATTATTGTTTCTTAAAAGCACGCTATTTTTTTAACAATGGGAATTAATTTTTAAATTAATTAATGATACTTATATGTTTTGAATTTGGATGAATAGACATCAATTTTTAATTCAGAATATCAAATAATTCTTAGGTAGAAGTTTTGTTATTTTTCTGAAAAACTTCAATTTTTGATGAATAGTGACACCACTTAGTGGTAGTTAAAGAACTGACTTTTTCATTTAAATGAAATTTTACCACTTCTGTGAATTGAATTTAAAAAATTATTCATACATGGTTGTTATTATGAAGTAAAATTTGGTTCAATAAAATGAAAATAATTTTTGTTGAATAGTAACTTTTGACTCTTATTTACCGCGGTTAAAGGTAAATAAGGTTATTCAAGGTTAAAAGAATATTATAATAATTCAAAATTACCTTAACACTTGTCCTAACTTTATTCGTTGAGTCATTAATGGCCATGGGAATCTTTGGGTCTATTTTGGGACCCCATTGATCCACTTGGAAGTTATAATGACAATTTAGATTAATTAATTTAAAGTAAAGGCCAAAATGACATAAACAAAAATCTTTTAGTAATTAATTTTTATATGGTGTTATATAAGTCTTATTTTCGACTATAAAAATTCATTGTAAAGGTAAAAATATTTCCTACATGATAGTATTTTTTTTATAATTTTTAGATATTGAATAACTTAAATTATTTATGACACAATAATGATGCAGTATTTACCTCATTAATAAATTATTTAAATAAATAAGATTATAATGATTACAATATTATCCAAAACATGTACAATTCTGATTGGATGATTTTATTTCGACCATGAGTAATCTTATATTCGAAAATAATCATTTTTGGACCATTAGAAACTGAATATCATTATATAATAAAATAATGGTTTCACGCTTTCCTAAAGAGCCCCCCCCATAAAAGGAGACCACTTCTAACCAATTCCTCACACCTCTCAAGCAATTTGGCTCATCAAAACTCTTCCAAATTAAGCTCTAAACATCCCTCTCTCCTCTTAGAATCCTTACCTTATGGAATAATTCCCTTCAAGAAGTTCTTTGGTTCAAACCAAAGGGATTTACCCAAATTAAAGGTAACAGTTTCTCTTAAATTGTTTTCTTTTATTTTACTTCTCCAACCCCTAAAATATTTTTATTATTTTTATTTTGTAACAAAACCAGTATCATCAATATACTAGGATGATTTTATAAGAATGATTTGAACTACACGTACACACAGCTCCATCTAATGGATGAAGAACATAATGTTTCTGTGGATGGAAAACTAATGCCTCACGAAACGATGATTGTTCCATTACATCTTACCGCCTCTCATGGTGGAAATTATGATGGAACTGTATTTATATATGATATATATTATGTTTATTATTTCCTTATGCTTCTATACTTCCCATTTATATCATGCCTTTATGGATTCCATAGTGGATAAATACGATAATCTCATTTGAGGAAGTGCGGAATACCACCCCCTCAAAGTGATTTGATTCATTAATGCCTTATGTGGGATGTATAAAGGATGAATGTAATGATATTATATATGATATTGTACTGGAATTATAATATACCTATGTATAATTATGTTTTATTTCCATGAAAATAAGAAATAGAAATGAAAGTAGCGTTCATGCATATGTACGACTTACCATCTCCATGAACGGTGCATTTAATTTCTTACCTCTAAATGTTATGTAATATTATAAAAAACATGTATATACAAGATATATATGATTTATATGACATTCAAATCATGAATATCATTCTGGATATAATGAAACTTTGACCACATGGACAACTTGTAAATATAAGTTGTTCATTTTTACTCAAGTACCAAATATCGACAAAATGAACGTTATTAACTTAAATGATGGCATAATGTTTATTACATGGTAAAAAGTAATATAAAAGGAACAATAAACTTGATAAAGGTTATTAATCAAGTAGAATTTAACTTTAGTTTTTTATTCAGGAGATTAAAGAACGATCGAGTCAAGTCGGACACGAGGTAAGTGACTTCGTCCCAATATCCTTTCATTGAGGCATTTTTTGTTTTATACATGAATTTATTTTATACGGTGTATAAACCCCTTTGACTTTTCATTTTATTCAAAGGGAATCTTTTTATACCAAGTGTTTTACTAAACAAAATAAAAAAGAAATGTTTTTTTAACGTAAGCTGTGACAACGGCCTTTCCGCCGTTGCGAGTATTATTTGATCTTTGGCTTCTTTAATAAGCCGGAATGTTTTTTAAAAGGAAAAATAAATACCATATAATTTTTTTACGTATTTTTATATAGAAAATGATTTTGAGAATGGATTTATTATTTCAATATCTTGAAATTATATTTTATTATTGCAATGTGGAAATGTTATCTTTCCTTTATGCTTATGTTATGTGTTATGATCATGTTATGGTTCTTGGGCATTATTTATGTATACAGGTGGTTCCTTGATAAACCTAGGGCAGGTGAGCCAGAGATAGCTCTCCAATTAATTAGGTAATGTGACGGAGGTAAACATGAATATTTCTCCTAGGATATTTAGGGAATATACTGTGATGAGTATTCCAAAGTAACTCCCTATGCAGCTGTGATAACTACAATGTAATTATGATGTGGATGCCATAAGTTACCTTTAAGATTAATGTTTTCTATATGTCTTTCATAAATCTTATGATTTCATGAGTTAAGTAAAAGAGTTCATGTTTTTTATGTATTTATGAACAAATTTTTTCAGAGGACTTGAAGATGAATAAGGTCAAGGATGGGATCAAGGAAAAGCCATGCTATCTAAAACATGGAACTAAACATGACTCTTTTTTTAAGATATTTTATTTTATGAAAAAAATAAAAATTATGTAGATATGTCTACCTTGTAATCTTTTGAGATTTAATAGTTATGTCCTAATTCTCCATAACTCTATCCGTGAAAATATCCTCAATGTGAATTATTCATTTAATTCAATATTATGTAATGTTTAAGGCCGTGTCCTTATAGTATACCTATCTATAATATATTATATTAGTGTATAAATATTTGGCTGAATATATAATATATAAATTTACTATATAAACTATCTAAAGGTGTTATAACTTAACTGATTATGAAAAATGCGACTAAATAATGTTTTGTTTAAATTGGGTGTTGTGTGTATTGTAAAGATATCAACAAAATATGAATGAAAATATGTTAAAGTATTGGGGTGATACATGAAGTCGCAATTTGGTATCATGTTATGAAGCACTAAGTTTATGATAGTCTCCTACGACTCTACCTACAAATCAATATTGGGTAGGCTCTGACTTCATTTTTAAAGTAGTCCCTTTGTACAACCAATGCATCAAGTACACCCTTGATGGTTGAACAAGAGTACTCCAGGAAAATATATACCCCTATAACTCATGTGAGGTCTTCTATTTGGATGATGTTTACTATAAAATAGAAGTTAATATTGTCCATACCAATGGGGTTAAGGTCATCAATTCCCCTAACAATCTAAGTCCCTTTGCAGCCAATCCAAGGGTAAACGTGAAAGAATTTTTTTTATCTAAATTCATCTACTAGATCACATGATGCTAGACATGGAGGTTTATTTCATCATCTTTAAGAAAAATGAGGGCTCATAGATTATCTTGTACTCATACAAATAATAGGACTAGATGATACCAAAATACCCTACTCTTGTGAAGTACTAATAGGATCAACCCATTCCCACAAAAAAAATACATTCTTGGACACTCCAAAATGTAGGGATTAATCGAATAAGGTTAATGGGTATCTATTGATTCAATATAAATAGTATACCTCATAGCCAGAAATCAAACAAAATTGACTCAATAGCTTTTATCACGATAGACTTGGCAGAATGAGAACCCTTACCAAGGATTCCATTTGTACTATTAGAGGTAACAGTTCTCCCCCTGGGTTAGCTAGCCTAGAATATTCATTTCATCCTTCTAATCCACCTATCTCAAATGATGAAGATGATTTGAAAAACACCCCTAATCCATTTGAAGTGGGTATCTATAGCAGTGTTGATGAGATATTCTAGGTGAATCTTTGTAATGAGAAAAATCTGAGGTTGACACTGATTAGTATAGACTTTTCCCCAAAGTAGTAGAAGAAATATGTGTATTTTATTAAAAAAAACCATGATATATTTTTGTAGAGATTTGATGAGATTCTAGGGAAATAACCACATGCGTTTGTTTATCACCTTTGCCTCCTAGTGATTCATCCTGGCTTAAAACAACCTCCAAGAAAGGTTCACCACTATCACAATGATATAGGCATGGAAAAGCTTAATAAGAATATTAAAACCAACTTTTCCCGAGAGGTCTAGTACCATAAGTGACTATCCCAAATTTTCATAGTAATAAAGAAGAATCATAGGATCAGTGTGTGCATCAACTTTCGGGACCAATAATTCAATTATCTAAAGGATGATTTTTCTTTTACAGTGATAGAGCTTTTGATGGATTCTACAACTTGGTTTTAGTCTCTATCTTTCATTTATAGATTTTATAGATATAATTAAATCTAAAAGGACCCTAAGGATGAGGATTCCACAACCTTCAGGGAACTCAAGGAAGATTTATTCTACTAGGTGATGACTTTCAGATTGAAGAATACTTGGTCCACTAATGAATTAATCACACACTACATCTTTAATACATTTAACATGATATCGGTGTATTGTTATATGGATGACCTAGTAGTCAAATACCACCAGTATTAGGACTATATAAAGGATCATGAGATAGTGGTCATTTTCGTCCACTCACAATACATGAAGATTAACCCCCTAAAGTGAAATTAGAAGTTACCTATGAAAAAAATTATAGATTTTTTGTAAGATAAAAAGGCATAAAGGTTAACCCAGATAAAATCAATGCTATCAGTCAAGTGCTTCATCCATGTAATCTCGAGGCGTTGTGATTCCTATAATTACACTTATCCATCATGTGGTGATTTATTGAAAATATAACTGGAAAGTGTAGTCCATTTTTGATGCTCATGAAAAAGTGGGTCACTTGCTAATTGGATGAAGAGCGCTACAATGACATTGAGGATATCATGAAGTAAGATCTACAACCTCCGACTATGATGTCACTCCACTCAGGAAATTATTTTTCCCTTTATGGGACATCTTTGGAATGGTCCCTCAAAACCCTTCTAGCATAGAAAAAACAAGGTTGGGGAAAATAGTCCACACTATCTTAGCCACATACTCCTCGACATAGAGGCCAGGTAAACCCCTAATGAGAAGTGTTGAATTGAGCAATTCCTTGAATTATATAATTTGTGACATTAGTTCTAGCACCATGAGATATATTTGGTGTCTATATTAGACCCTATAATTTAAATCATAAATCTCCTCATGGGGATGGGATGATAGGTGAATTAGGTGGTAATCCTCCACATGTTCGACGTTAGGCTTTTTCTGTAGAAGTCCATTAAGGGCCAGACACTAGAAAACATCATAGGAACACATACATCCCTTAAATAAATTTCCTTGGATGTTGATTTTCCAAATGAAGCTATTATCTCAATGTATCTTTCTATACCATGTTTAAATATTCACTTTGATGGATCATCCCATAGCCTAACTAGTAGAAGTGTAAATTACACTATGCTCATCCAGGTGGGTATTAGTATCATTTTCTTCACCCCAACATAGGTTGTTTTTTTGTACTATTTCATTCAATAATAAGGTAGTACTAATAATGAAGAAGAATATTAGGCTATTATTACTCATTTGAAAATTTCCCTTGAGTTTGATTTACCCTTTTTACATGTGAAGGTAGACTATTATGTAGTCATAAAATAGATCAAGGGTGACTACAGTTTTTGAAAGAAAGAGATTGTTCCCCTCCTCGAAAACACCCAACAACTAAGGTCCAAGTTCCCTTACCATAAAAATTTGAACCATGTTTCATAGTCATATAATGGTCAAAAAAATATTTGGAAAGCATATCCATATCCCACATAGAACCTAACTAGGATGACTTAGTCATTCATACGACACTTTGGAGGGTCATCATCCATACACCTTAGATGATAAAAACCAAGAGGTGTATCTCTATCCACTAGTACTTCTATACTAGGACCCTAAAATATTCCCATAGTTATATAAAAATTAGGTTAGATGACTCCCTTTGTCGAGTATCTTCATCATGGAATTTTCCCCTCAGATCGAGAAGAGAGTGAGAGGATCCACTAGAGTACAAAACATTTTCCCTCCTAGGTGGTACAAACCTTGGGAAAACCCTTTATAGGTATGGGTTTTATGTGATTAACCTCTCTTGAATCCAAGGAGATGAGAAAAGTTTTATTGTGTATGAGGTTAATTCCAATTATTAATGTACCCATTAAGGATGATTAATGATCTCCCACTAAATTATGAGGATTGGATACTTTTGGTCCAAGATCATTTCCCACTACATTAAGTTCACCAATAAATGTTATTCATGTAAAATCTAATCTAAAATTGATCATAGAACATCAAAGATTCTCCACACTACAATATATTCCTTTACCTTTTCATTAAGGGGATTAAATTTTTTGGGTCTATACCTGCTGTCGATAACTCAATAGTGCGGGTTCATTTTGACAGCAAGTGACGTATTACCCAAATTAACAGAAGGAGTTCCCCTTAAATAAGTCAAAAACTATTGTGTGATAGATCTTGTGATTTACTTTATAATTTATTTATTAAGATATCCCCACACTATTTTCAATGATTATGACACCAACTTTTGGGATTTTGAGTATAAGAAACTGTATGCTAAGTATAATATTTGGTCTAACTATAATTACCATTACCATGCTCAGTAAAATGAGAAGATTGTGTCTTTCAAAAAGGCCATCCCAAATATCTAGTAGAAAATGGTGGGTTATAATAAAAAGGGTTTTCCTAAAAATCTCTCTAATTCCATTTGGACCTATCTAATGAGAACCCAAAATTCCACCTAGAACACCCCATACTCCCTTGTGTATAGAACAATGGTAGTCTTAAGAATTGTGTTTTAGTTTTCATTGTTCAGAATGGCTATTTAGGACAACAATAAAACATACATAATAAAACAATTCTACCTAGCTGAGTTATAATCCCTTGAGAATAATAGGATTTAGTCCTCTCATAACATTGAGAGGAACAATAACATGTTTGTGAGAGAATTCAATAAATTGTTTACATTCGCTCTTTACTATATGGTGAAATGGTAATGGTACTTAGAATGACGATGATACATAGTAAAAGACTCTGAATTTGTATCCCAAATGGGAATGACATTTTATTATCCAAAAGAACAATTCCAATAGAGCATACTCTTTCATCTCCTTGGATGAAGAGTGTGTCACACCTCCCATGAACTCCATGTTTATCAGGCAATACTTTTGAAAAAGGATACTATCAACGTTATGCGACCTTAAATTTAAGAAACCATGTTCAAATCTATGTGACCTTAAAATACGAAAACCATGGTCAAAACTTTGAGAACATAAATTTTAGTAACCATGGTTGAAGATATTATACCATAAACCGATGTAAATATATTTAAATCTATGTGACATTAAAATGGAATAACTGTGGTCAAAGTATGTGACCTTAATCTTTAACAACCATGGTCAAAGCCATGCGACCTTAAATAGTAGTAACTATTTTCAAATGTATGAGACCTTAAACTAAAGAAAACATGGTCAAATATACATGATCATAAACAAAATCAATTAGGGTCTAAGCTCTAAGACCTTAAACTATATGTATCCCCCTTGGTCCATGTATTATAAACATAAACTATTTTAATTCTCCATAGTCCAAGTTTTATAAATTTAAATTGTAGAGCCCAATAGCCTCAATACACAATGTTAAAATTTAACCTTACTCAATAATAAACAAGGATAACTTGTATAATAAATATGGGATGACCATAGGAAAAATAATCCCTGGAACACTTTGATAAACTATAGTCATACCCTGTGTTTTAAACATGAGATGTCCCTTAAAAACCATGTGAGGCCTAATTTTCTTTTGCAAAGAGGATAAAACCCAACTACCGATATTGTTCATTTACCACACCATGTTTTAAGATTAAGTGTGTCTTTATTCTAAATAATATGATATATTCATTGATTCTTATACATCATGTCTTTATTCCTGGCTACCAATTCAGTATGAACCCTTCCCCTTGGAGGGAAATAAATCTGTTCACCAACATTTGTCAAATAATCCCCACTTAAAATCTAAGAATGATGACCTTAAAATATGTGTAGTTTGTTTTGGGGTATTAATGTGGAACATTGTCTTTCATTTCCCTCTTTTAAAGTTAGTTTTATATATTTTATTCCATGAAAAAATTCTCTAAATCAGACATTCTCCCAATCCAAGGATCACGACTTTAAACTATTTTACAAATTACATTGTTCCAAACCTTTTGAGATTTAATTTCATACATATGGTCTTAGGATTTACTTCTGTAGTGAAGAGACTCCTTGGCTTTGTTATGTTGGGTTTTCCTTTAATTTTCACCACCTTGGAATCTTGAAAGTACTTGTTCCCCTTATGGTCCAAGCACTAATACCTTTAAAACTCTGTGTACCATCTACCTTATAACCCGTCATTCACATTGTTTTCTTCATCCCTAGTGTTTCAACAAAGAAATTCCCCCATTTATTTTTCATGAAATCTTCACTATAGATAATTCAACCTTACCACAAATTGTCTTCGGCCATGCTGTGTTTCGAAACAAGCTTTGGGATGATTCCCATCCCCATAGGATACATAGTGACACTTAGACCTCGTGTATTTGGGACTAGCTACAAATTCATCCCAAAACCAACCATTACCTACGAAACTATAACCCTTAAGTTCCATTATGGGCCTTCTAGTTGTATATAACCCCCAATAATATTTGTTATCTCACCAATGAATCGATATTCCCTCATGGCCCCACACTGGGTAGGTATGTATGGGAATCCCAATGCATAGACCCCAAAAATATCCTCATCACAAGACATTGAATTGTAGTCATACCCCTTGTACACCCAATATAACTTATATAGAAAATATGAGGCCAAACAAAGCCCAAAATCCCCATCACAAAACATTAATATATACATGTTTTTAGGACTAAGTTGTTTGGAGAAGGTTTTTGAAAGTTATTAGAAGTTTTTTTTCTAGTGTGTTGTATTTTTTTATCAAATAAGATAAATTACTTCAATTTGTAAATGTTTAAAATCAGACTTAAAAATTTATTTTGGAAATAATACTCACACTTATTTAGAAAATTCATTAGTTTGAGAAGAAGCTATTTGGATGAAGAGGTTCATCAGACTCACCTTGAGTCTGGAATGAATGAAAAATCCTAATGAGGAACTGATTTAGAGTCTGTCTATCTCTGATGTAAGTATGCAATTTTTTTTATATTGTTCATTTATCAAAAATTCTAATTAATTTCTCAAACATTTGATTCAATATTTATGAAATAAAGGGGGAGTGCTTCTAATCATATTCTGGATTGGTAGGAAATGAAGATGTTGCATGAAGAAAGGGAAGTTAAAATACCTTCCATTGTATGTTAGAGGATGCTAAAGATGATCTTCAATGTTATAAAATCCATGAAGAAATTCATGGTTACATGTTAAAGTTTGTAGAAGAAGTAATTTTATAAAGTAAATTATTTCCTATCTTAGAACATCTGTGTAAGAACATTAGAGGTAGAAGTGTATGAAGACCAAGAAGAACTATTGGAATTCTAAAAATACATAAGTTCTAGTTTTCAGTCAAAAAAATCCAAAATATTTAATTCTTAAAAAAAATATTTTTACATGTATCATATTTAGAAAATAGAAATAAGTTGATGAATATATTATTCAGAAAAGAAAATAAATGGGTGATGTCAAAGTTTCTAGAACCGGTCCATTAGACATGGTGTGCCATCGATAACCAGAGTTACCCTGACCTCAATTAGTCAATATATTTTCTAGTATCCTTATAGAAATATAATATGATTGAAAAGATATATTTTTTAAAGTATAAATGGTTTGATGAATAATTTTTTTTGAGGGATGTGAGGACAATTGAAAATGAAAAGTTTGTTAAGACTGAGATCAATATGAAATATATTCAATTACTTCTCAATAAGTTGATTTATTGATTGGGTCAAGTGATAAATAAAATATGTTCAATAGAAAATAATAAGAAGAAGAGCATTTTTGAAAAAAATTTAGATGTGTTTCCATAGGTGGACATGAGAATTTCATAAAGTTCCACGAATTTCTAAATTTTTTTATCAGTTAGTACAAAGCATTGTTATGGGAATACATATTTTTAACATTTTTTAAAATTTATACAGATAAACTTTCTGAATAACATGTTATCTTTATCATAATGAGGAAATCAAAATGGGAATATTGTTTTTTCAATTGATGTAGAAAGATGTTATGTGATGTATTCAGTTATGATTTTTTTGGAAGTGGGTTAAGAAAATCGGAGTGAAATAATTACCCTATCGTAACAAATAAATTATATTGGGAAATATTAATTAAGAATAAAACTTGGACTAATTATTTTTTTTTGTTTTATGAAGCATTGAAAAATTCAAAGAGAGATCCAAAATTTAAGGTAAATTAAAGGTACTGAAAATGTCAAAGAAGAATATGAGATTTAAAGAGATTAATGTCTTGAGAAATTTTTTAAAGTGGGAAAAACGTTTTAGATCCCTGATTAAACAATTTTTGAGTTTCTATAAAAGGAAGAGAATACTTTGTGTATTCTACGACTTGCATCGGTCAGGAAAGAGGAGAGAGAAGATCCACATTTCTAGCCAGAATAAGTTTGGTAATTGTGTTTTCTTGAAGAAGATATTTGGACAGAGGAAAGAAAAGAGAAGAGAAAAGATCATATTCAGTTTCTAAAATTGGACTGATCAATTATATTGGGATTTCCATAATAAGACACAAGATTTTCTGATTTTTTAGTGGTATTCTAATTTTTTTTATTTCTGTCTTAACCAATAGAACAAGGGAATCAGACTGGGAAATTAGACTGAGTTTCATTATGATTTCCAAGAGGTTCTTACCTACTCTTTGGTAATAATGTGGTGAATTATTTGGAAAGCTTAGGTTTTATGAGAGTTGATTGGGAACAAAATTCTATTACATCATTTTGATCTATTAGATGAAAATGCGCTACTGTATTGAACATAGTCCCACAAAAAATTAATAGAATATCCAACTCATTTTGTCCCACATAAAAGGATAGTTTTCATGTGGATAGTGTGGTATTTTATTGTTCAAAACCATACTAAGGATGTATCTACTATTACCGAGTAGTTAGCCACGTAAATTCTTATATTCTTGTGGATGTGTGTTTGATTTATTTTCATCATCGAAAAAAATCATTAATAATAGGAAAAGGTTGTTTAAAAAGATAGAAATCATAAAATAAAATTATCACACTGATTCATCCCCTCCAAATCACAATGATACAAAAAATCATTACTATACAATTATAATTTCTATCGGTGTGCATGATTACTTCATTTTATCTTTGCTGATGTTTATGGAGAATCCCAATTATGTCAACAATAATGGTATTCTGGTATATTATTGTAAAAAAATCATATCTAGAATGATATAATATTTCCCTTATCTGATGTCTATTAGATATTATGTTCTTGAATCTAAAATATGTTGTTTTACTTCTATTGATGATAAAGTTCCTCTTACATCTGTTGATAAGAATAATCTTGAGAATGATTGAACATCCAAGAATTATTTTCACTCATAACTTTATGAAGGTAATATTTTAAGAGTTATGGGAGTTTCCATTGACAATGTTTTTTGGGATAATTTGGAAAAAATTTATGAAGGAAATAAAAATGAGAAGTGGAAAAAACTACAAATATAGAGGATGAGTTATGATGATCTGAAAATGGGTGAGTGTGAATCTGTTGGGGAATTATTTACCAAAGTAAATGAAATTTTTAGTACTATCATATAAATTGGCTAAAACATAGAAAATTCTACATTTGTTGAAAATATTTTAAGAATTATTTCTAAAAGTTCTTATGAAAAAGTTTCCTCATTTGAATATATAGAACCTGAAACTATATCTTTGTATTATATTCACAGTAATTTAATTAAATATAAAATGATAAGGGAAAAAGTTAGGAAGGAAAAAACTAAGTCTAATGGAGAAATGTCTTTGAAACTTCCGAGAAAGAAAATTTCTATAATTTGCTTGAGGAAAACTTCCCTTGTTGTGTTTTAAACAAATTGATGAAATTTTGTCCCTATTTTCGGAAAATGTGATAATAGGTACAATTAAATACAAAGGAAAACTTCCCTTGATGTGTTTTAATGGTGGATCCATTGGAAAGTTTATGGATAATTTTCCTCAAATAAAGAATGAAGAGGATAGTGATGAAGAATAAACAAGGTCAATAAGGTCTTGTAAGAAACAAAGTGATATTGATAAATCTTCATGTAGTGAAAAAGTTTAAAAATTATCCAAATTCAAAAGGAGAAGTTTCTTCTCTAAATATAATGAAAAAGAAGAAAGATAATCTAAATATAGAAAAACAATTGACCTTTTTGGTGAGAATAATTTTATTGAAACATTGAATAAGGAATAATTTGGAAGTAGAAGTTTTAATGATGAAGAAATACAATTATAATTTCATCTTAGAGAGGAATTTGAAGAATATATGAGGAGTATTTAGAGGCTTAAAAAATTAGTTAGGAAGATAAAGAATGAATATTACTGATCAAAAAATAAAGAAGGTTTTTATGATGATACATTTAATATGTTGAAATATATTTATTATTTGAAGAAATATAATGAGAAACAAAAGAATTTTAATGAACATATGGATGTAAAAATGAAATTGAAAGAATATGACTTGGAACTTATCCAATGAAAACTTTCTAATTATGAATATAGAGGTAAAAGTTTTAGGAAATATATCTCTGAATGTTGTGAATGTTTTCAGAATAAGGAACCTAATAAGGATCAAAATTAACATTAAATGGTTGAAAATAAATCTGACATTGTCTCTATGAATAAGAAAGATGGGAATGTTTCTAAAGAAAAGAAAGTTGGGAAGTTTATGTTTGTGTCCCTGACTAAACATTCGAGAAGTTATAAATTTCAAAAACATTCTGAGTTCAAAATGGTTTCTATTTATTCCTTTTCTAATAAAGTTGAAAATAAAAAAGATATGAAAAAGAATAATCTGGTTGATGATAGAAATGATGGTGGTCAAAAAAAGAATGATTTGAAGGTTACTGAGAAATCTGTTCACAAATCTGGTCAGTATAGAAGTTTCAAGAAACATATTATTTCTATAAGTACTAATGGTATTTTTGTGGATTTAAAGATTTGTAAATAATGTGTTGGTTAATCCCAAATTTTTTTTCATGTTAGAACCATATTCTTCTTCTGAGGAACAATTTCTTTATTTCTTTTTTCCTTTGTGTTGTTTTCGAGGAAACAAGGGAAAACTAGATATGTACTAGAACTATACTATCACACAGGCTGATTTAGGTTCACATGTTGTGTAATTAGAAGTACAAACTATGTAGTTTGGATGTGTAAGATGGGAATACATGGAATTTGGGAATGTCGGCAAGGAAAAGAGGAAAAGAAAACTACACGCTGTGTACTTCTTGGTACACACCATGTAGTCATGTCGGCGGGTTCTAGAAAGTAAGTTAATGGAAATAAGCAACCAAATGAATAGTGAAATGATATACTTGCTATGTATATGGAATTACATGCCATGTAATTTGTTTTTTTCACCTAAAATGGGTTTTAGCATTGTTCTTCTGTCATTTGGAAAGAAGGATCGCCCAGAAAACTCAAGAGTAGAACCAGAACTTCAACCTCTTCCCAGTTGATCATTCAAACTCCAAACCAATCACCTTCAATCTTGTTTGAACCTAATCAGTAAGATAGCAGATACTCTTGATCCATTCTTAGTGATTTTAGCTCTCGACTAAGTTATTTAAGTTTGATTAAATATACTTATTTCGTAGATCTCTACCCTTATAGCTTGAATTGAATGTCCAGGTTGGACTAAGAGAGTCGTACTACGATGAGGTAGGTCGTCTTGTGCCTCTCATAAATTGTCAAGATATTTATATGTGTTTTTTTTCGACACACCCATATTTAGGGAGTTTCCTTGAAAGGAATTTCATACTCATTATTACCTAATGTTATTCTTGGTAATGAATTCAATGAATTAAAGCATGTTTAGCCTCATTGTTTGGTAAAGGGCCACCCTATGAGTTCTTTTCCCTTAGATATTTTGTTTTGATGTATCGTCCTAGGATGTCTATGGGAATTTCTCCATTTACCTTTTAGGGTTGTTTAAAAGTAAGGTTAATTACAATTTGGAATTGCAATTGTATTAGAATTGTAAGTATTTCTAATTACTTTTTTGGGATTGTGTTTTCCCCAATTTCCCATGTAGTTTTTTTACTTTTTTAAGAAGGTTTAAATGTTTTATTGAAATTTTATGAGTAAATGGAAAATAGTGTTCGGTGACACATGGGTTCAGATTAGAACTCCATGAACGGACTCGCATGACTATTGTACCTCACACCATGGGTGATACATGGGTCTAGTTTAGAACACCATGGACAGAATCGAGAGGCTTTTGATTTATATGTCATTAGTGACACTTGGGCTCCCTAATAGGACCGCTAGGGACAAAATAAATTGAAATAGACTTGTATTACACATAGAGTGATACCTTGGGGATGCCTAGTAGGAATACTAAGGAAAAAATCATATGAACTTATACAAACATCGAGTGTGATACACGGGGATCCCTAGAAGTACCGCTAAGAATAGACTCATAAGATGTTAGTAGAATTACACCTGTAGTGATACTTGAATTACAACATAGGATTCTAAAGATCATACTCAAGTTATTCTTATATGATGGAATGTAATGAATTGTGACACATCTTCCTAACTAAATCACACTCTTGGATTCATTATTTACTAACTTGTAAGAAGGTCTTCTAATACTTCTGTTGTTATTTATTTAGTGTGGGGAATGTCGTTCTTAGTATAAATTCATAGGATTAAAAACTTTAGGTAAATAAATTGCAAATGAACATAGTGAATTCTATAAGTTAATACCAATACCTGTAGGATTTTTTACTTTTATATAACTACTAGTTTTCTATATTTCATTACTATAAATAGTTTCTGCATATAATCACTCATAGATTGGCATAATCCTCAGGTTATTTCCAACTAGGATTTATTTTTCATGCCCTATTTGGGTCATGTTTTTGGGTGAAAATAGAATATATTGGTGCAGATGGAAATAGGGGAAAGGCTCTTTATATAGGTACTTGATTACTGATTTGGATCAAGAGAGAAAGGTACCAATCCAAGGCTTGCGATGCTTTTGTGCTTTATTTTGTATTGTTATACCTTAGTATTATACTGTACATGATGCAATGTATTTTTTTCCCTACTTTATTAGAACATGTAACATGCAACATAATTCTAATATGTTATGCTTTCTAGTTATCTTTACCAGGTAGTCTTCCATTATTTACTTCATTTGTAGGATGTTTACTCTTTTTTCTATTGTTATTATTTATTCCTATGTGTTATACATATGCCTAGCCAAAGAAAAATCTTGGATTCAGTCTTCACTTACTTGTTAGAAGGTCTTCTAAGACTTTTTTTTGTTATTTCATTGCTATGGGGAATGCCTAGTTTAGTCATATTTTAGAGACTTAAATACTTTTGGTAAATAAATTTCTAATGAACATAGTGAACTCTATAAATGAATACCGATACTTTTTGGATTTCTAACTTCTATGTACCTACTAATTTTTTGCATTTCATTACTAAACACAATTGCGACATATACTCACTAATAGATTTTCACAAACCTCGGGTTATTTCTGCATGGTATTTATTTCTCACACCCTCTTTTGGCCATGTTTTTGGATAAAATAGACTATATTGATTCAGGTGTCTATGGGGGAAAGGCTCTTTATATAGGTGCTTGATTTCTTCTTAGGAGTAGGAGATAAAGGGACCAAGCCAAGGCTTGCAATGATGTTGTGCTTTCTTTTGTACTGTTATACCACAGTACTGTATTTTACTTGATTGTAGTGTATTTTCTTTTAATACATTCTTAGAAAATCTAACATGCTACATCATTCTGCTATGTTAGTCCATTTGGATATCTTTACGTTGCAGTCTTCTGTTGTTTACTTCAGTTGCATGTTGTTTACTCTTTGCAATTATTATTAATTATTCCTCTCTTTTACACTCTGCTAGTAAATGAATAGTCTCCCTAGTATCAAACCCTAGGCCCTCACTACTAATCAGTTGTATCTAAAATTTGGGGAAATGTGATTGAGGCCATGTGGCCAACCGGGTATGGATCACCAGTTGAGTGGCTTTCGGACTTGGGATGTTACAATTCATATACCATAAATTATAGAAAGAATTGCTTATGAGGTAGTGAATTCCCTCAAATGATGAAGTCTAAGAAGGATGTTAAAGAGAAACATGAGAATGTTTGTGTGAAAAATAAAAATAGGTTCTATCCACTAGAAACTAATTGTAAAAGGCGTTAGAAACCAATACACCTTTCAAAAGGATATCTTGTTTTGTTACCAGCAAAATAAAAGTTGGTTAAAAATTATCAGAAGTCAGAGAAGAAAAAGAAAAAGGGAAAGAAAATGTTCTTTTTGTAGACACTACTAAAGGAGAACGACATTGGATTCCTAATAGAACAAGTTCTTCTCATATGATAGGATATTTAATTTTTTTGAATAATGTGAAAAATTTTAAAGAAGTAATGGTAACATTTGGCCATGATGAATATATGAGAATCAAAGGTATTGGATCAACCATCATTGGGATGGAAAAGTTGAATTCTTAGGAATATTAGTATGTTGATGGGATGAAACAAAACATTCTAATTGTTTCAAAACGCTATAATGAAGGAAACAAAGTGATTTTTAGAAAATATGTGTTTTTGTGAAATGTGAGGAAGATGGAAAAATCGTTAAAAGAGTCCATCATACCAAAGGAATCTTATTTGAAGTTGGTGAAATACACAAATATTGTTACTTGGGTATAGTGGAAGAGAATCATTTGTGGCATATAGGTTTGGGACATATGTGTTAGAGAAACATAAGAAAATTTTGTAAAATAAAAAGCATCCTTGATATTTCAGATATGTCCAAAAGAAATATAGGCGTTACACTATTTTTCATAAGGAAAAAATTTAAAAAATAATGCATATTAAATTTTATGTTTTTTTAAAACAACCCCTGTTACATGTTCATTCAAATATCTATGGTCCAATTAGAAAATAATCAACCATTAAATATAAGTATTTCATCCCTTTCATTAAGGACTTTACTCTAAATAATTTTGTTATATATTTGAATTATATGTCAAATGCTCTAAATATGTTTAAAAGTTTTAGGAGGAAAGTTGAGAAGTAATGTGAGTGTTCAGTAAAAAATGTGAGAATTGATAATGGTGTTGAATACAAAAATAAGTAATTTCATGTTATCTTGAGAATAATGGAATTCACCATGAGTTTGGTTCACCATACACACCTCAATAAAATGGGTTTAGGCTATGAATGAATAGATTGATTATATAGAAAAGAATTATACATGGGAACTCATACCCAAGCAAGATAACAAAAATTTCATTGGTAAAAAATGTGTTTTCTATAACAATCATAATAAATAAGGTGAAGTGATAGTGAAAAATGAAATATAAATGTGATAAGGTTACTCATAAATTGAAGGTGTTGATTTCAATGATACTTTTGCTTCAGTGGTAAGGTTATGAATAATTATAATCTTTCTTCTTATGGCTGCAAAATGAAGTTATAAGTTGTTTCAAATGGATGGGAAGTCGGCATTTCTGAATGGGGATATTGATGAAGAATTTTATGTGGAACAACCTTATGAATTTGTTTTTGGGAAATATTAGAGTTATGTGTGTAAGATAAAGAAATCATTGTATGGGATAAAATAAGCTCCAAGAACATGGTATTCCAAATTGTATACATACTTGAAGAAGATGAATTTAATGAAAGGAAGAGTTGAAAAAAATATTTTCATCAATGAAATTAATATGTTTTCCCTTATCATAATTTTCTTTATTGATGACATTATATTTTTGGGGAATGATGAAATAACTTGTAAAAAATTTGCTGAAGAGCTGAAAAAGTTGTTGGAGATGTCCAGTGGGTGAAATGAAATACTTTCTTGGGGTGAAAATTTTACATAAGAGAAAACACATTTTTATTTATCACGAAAATTATTCTATAGATCTTTTAAAGTAGTTATGGATGGGAAATTAAAAACTAGTTTCCCCATTGGTTTAAGTGGGAAAAAGTTTTCTAAAGATGGATAATGTAAGAAAGTCGATCAGAAAGTGTTTAGAAAGTTGATTTGATTTTTTTATATTTTAATGCCATAGTACCCAACATTTTTTATTCTATTACACTATGTGAAGGATTTTATATTTGTCCTAAATAATCAAAATTACTTTATGGAAAAATAATTATTGGATACATCAAAGTCACAATTTTTTTAGGAATCAGTTATCCTAGATCAGAATGTATTGACTTTTTTGGGAATTTAGATATTGATTGGTAAGGAAATATTGATGGTAGAATATCCACTTATGGTAGAGTTTTCCTTAATATTGAAATTTTTTTAGTTGGAATACAACTATACAAAATTTAGTAACTCTTATAATTACTAAATATGAGTATGTTATTGCCACTAAAGACACTACCCAACTAACGTGGACGAAAAATCAGATAGAAGACTTACTTGTTGAAGTGAAGTAACCATTTCTCTTGTGTTTTTATATTCAAAGTGAAATCATCCATAGTAGGAATATAACAAAATAATTTCATTAAAAACATATTGAAATAAAATTTCATTTCATTGAAGTGCATGTGGACTGGAATGAGTTTAAGTTGGAGTATGTTCCTACACTGAAACAAGTTGCTCAGATTTTCACAAAACCTTTACAAAAGCAAAGTTTTCCTAAACTCAGGTTGAACATATAATTATAGACACATTATCATCAAGGTAAAGGTATGTTTTTTACCTATCTCATATTAATTTTGGGTAGTGTTTTCAAGTTAGATAATTGTTTCATAAATCTATCCTTATGGAAATATGCATAAATGGGGAGTTTTGGGTAAGTAGTGAATTCAACATATAAGTGTCTGAAGTGTTTTAAATATTTGTTGGAGTGTTTTTAAGAAAAACTTTATTAACATAGATGTTGAATATGTTGAGAAGAATAGTTCTCATACTTGAAAAGTTAAGGAAAAGAAGAAATATGTGAATAATGGCTAAAGATGTTAATGTTTTTTCACGAGTCACTGATTTAAGACAACATAGATTTATTACCAATAATTTTTTTTTACTACGAAGAGTTAGATCTTGTAGGCTTCAAATTTTTTATAATTATTCAATATCTTGAGTTTATATGGCTCAGTGATATATGAATCCTGGTTGAAAAAAATGAAAAGGGGGATATTGTTGGGACCAAGATGGATATAGAAGTTTTTTGGAAGTTAGAATTTTTTTTGAAAGATTGTTGGCTTTTATTATCAAAGAAGACAAATAAATAAACATTGTAAAAGATGAAAATTAGAATGAAAATTGAATTCTAGGAATTGTAATCACACATCTTAAGAAAGTCCATCGGTTTTAAAATAATTTAATTGTAACAAAAGGATCCTCAGACTCACCATGAATCCAGAATCAAACAAAAATCATAATGAGGTGCTAGTTTTTAGTCTATTGGGATCCAATGTAAATATTAGTATGATTTTTATTTATTTATCATAAATCATAAGTATTTTGTAAAAGTTATGATGATTTCTTGATAAATGTAAGGGATATTTGTTCTAATCAAATTATGGATTTGTAGGAAATGAATATGTTACTAGAATTATATGATGTTACAATACTTTAAATTGTAATTCGGATGATGCTAAATATGATCTTTAACATTATCAAAGTTATGAAAGAATTTAGGGTTACAAGCTAAAGTTTTTAGAAGAATAATGTTTCTATAGTTAAAGATTTCTAGCCTCCATAAATCGGTGTAAGAACATCAAACATAGAAGTGTATGATGGCATGGGAGGATTTTTGGAAATGTTATAATACAAAGGTGTTGCTTTTTAGTCAGACCAAAATCCAAAATATTTAAATATTCAAAAAAATAAGCCAATGAGTATCGTAACTCCAAAAGAGAAAAAAGTTGATGAGTATATTATTCCAAAAAAAATGTTTCTGAAGTAGAAGCTTATGGAACTGGTCTAATAGACTTGGTGTGCCATTAATAATTAGAGTTACTACAAAACCGATTTTTCATTACAATTTTTTATTCTTATGACACCATAATAAGATTTAAAAGGATATTTTTTGAAGTAGAAATGTTTTTATGAAGACGTGTCTTGGGAGATGTTGGGACCATTTAATAAGAAAAGTTTTTTGAGACCGAGATCAATCAAAAATATAGTCAAACATTTCTCATCAAGGTTATTTTTTTATTGTGGAAAGAGATAAATAATGTTTTGACTATTTTTAACAAGGGGTAAGTAGAAAAGAAGAAGATGAATAAGTGTATTGTTTGATGACTTTTTAAAGTGTTGTTAAAGGAGTATAGAAAACATACTAAATGTTCTAAGATTTTTTTGTATTTAATTTTATAAGTTTGTATAGATAATCATAATGGGAGGACATAAATTTTAATTTTTTCACAATTTATATTGAGAATGGTATTAAAGATTCTATTTTCTCTATCATAATGATGAAATCAGAATGGGAATATTAGTGTTTCAATTTGTGATAAACAACATTATGAGATGTCTTGAGTTATGATTTTTATGAAAGTGGGTCAATAAAATCTGAGTGACCAAATTCATTTATCATATCGATCAAATTTTACTCAGAAATTAGAAATAGGAATTATATTAGGATAGAAGATTTATTAGTAAGTTTAAAGCACTGAAGAAGTCAAAGGGCGTTTGGAAATTGAAGTGAAATTTAAGGCACCGAACAAGTCAAATAATTATCAAAGATTTAAAAAAATTTAAGATTATGAAAATTTGTAAAAGCGATAAATTTTTTTAATAATATTTATTAAACTATTTTGATGTTTTTTAAAAGGATTAGAATATTTTTTTTATGCTATGACTTTTATCACTCTTGAAAGAGGAAATGAAATATTTTAATTTCTTGAGAAAATATGTTTCGAGATTGTGTTTTCTTGAAGAATCATATGGGAAATAAGAAATAAAAGATAAGAGAAAAGATATTATTTAGTTTTTTGAATCAAAATGATCAATAAAATTGGGATTTCAAGAATAAGGTATAAATATTTCAGATTTTATTCAGTAGTATTCTTAAAAAGTAATATTACTAAACTGAGAAATTACACTTGGGAATCAGAATGGGAAATTAGACTAAGTGTCATTATGAAGTTCAATATGTTTTTACATACTCATAGATAAGAAAGCACTGATTTCTTTGAAATATTATGTTTTTTGAAAGTTGATCAGGAAGCACACAAATGTATTACATCATTTTGGGATATTTGAGGCACATGCACTATTGTATTGAACATATCTATAAATGAGTGTAAGGGCATATCCTACTTATTATATTAAACTCAAAAGTATTTTTTTCTAATGGATTTTTTGGTATTGGATTGTTTCAAAATCATACCAAGGACATATATACTCTTACTGAGTAGTGAACCTAGTAAATTATTGTCTTCCTCTGTCTGTGTGTTTGATTTTTAAGTAAGGAAATAAATATTTAACAGGTGGAGAATGTTGGTTCAAAATTAAGGAAATATAAAATAAAATGACATAAATAATTCACCCACCCCCCTCTCAGTTATAAAATAATCTTGAATAGAAAATTACTAAAGTACCCTATTTTATGAACTATAGATGCCTCATATCACAAATACGTGATGATTCAGTTCCCCCCATAAGAAGTTTCCACCCTACCCGCATTGGTCTCCTACCACGCCATCTCTTAGAACTATATGTGTATTTAATCTCATTCCTAATGAATTCATAGAGATACCAAAATATCATGTCTTCGGTCCACCCCACATCATCAACTTATTACGGGGCATTTTATCCATATGTATCATGACATCAACTTGGGTACAATTTGTCAAGTTTTTGTTGAAGTGGGATTCTATGGCCCTACATTCACAATGGGTAATCACTCTTTCATTTAACACAATAATTTTTAGGACACACACATCCTTTGGTCCAATATCTATTTCCCTAAACTAGAATCTTCTCATATGGTTTGAGCTCTATGACCTTAAACTTACAGCAACCACAGTTCATGTTGTACGACATTAAACTAAAAATATCAACATCCTCATCATGTGATGTTAAACTAAAGTATTTCCACATATAAAACAGAGATGCATCATAAGACATGCATGGGATGAAAAAACTGGTATCCTCAACACATTACGTTATACTATAGCCTTACTCCATATAAAACTAGGATGCCTGATATGAAAAGTACGGGATGACCAAAAATTAACATTCTCAGCACATGATGTTAAACTATAGTCTTATCCCATATAAAACTAGGATGCCCCATATGTCACGTATAGGATGAAAAAAACATAACCCCTCAACATATGATGTTAAAATGTATCCTTACCCCTTATAAAACTCATATGCCTGATAGGATAGGTATGGGATGACTGAAAATTGATTTCCTAAGAACATGATGTTAAAAACTAGCCTTACCCTATATAAAATGTGGATTCCAAAGATGAAATGTATGGGATGACCAGAACCAACATCCTCAAGGAATGATTTTAAACTAAAATATCACCCTATATAGAGAACATAGTATGATTCAAATGAACTATATGATATGATTTAATGTTCTCACCACATAGGATATCAGCCCTCCAACATTATTCTCTACATCAAAACCTTCTAGAATTACATACATCATGATTCCCACTCCCTTAAGATACGCAATGGCTCCTGGATCTCATATCCAAGGTCCAGTCCTACCATCAACTCATTTACCCCATTTAATCCATGATTGATCCTTTTTTACTGATATGTTCATCTAGAAAATCTGCACACATGGAATAATATCTCTTAGGTCACTCAACATTCCCTCTAATGCATTCCCCACTTCTACTTTCATGTTCCACAATTTCATTTATTTTTATAATCATCATCTTAAAGATACAAAAGGCTCCCTAATGGAAATGATTTCAATCAAAACAATCTCACCTACAGTCTTAGGCTCTCACCATTGAGGATACATAGAAATAGATAACATCTCTGATGTTTTGAACTTAGTTAATGGCCTATCACTTGATTTTTGACCTCATCATTGATCATTGTGGGTGTAGAACATATTTTTCAAAAATTTCCAACAGTAGTTCCCCTATCATTGTCCATTTACCTTCTACAATATATATCTTGAATGTCATGAACTTCCCTTGAGAGACTTACTTAATTCAATCTCTTTTCCCATTATTTTTAACCCTTTAAAATAAGGGGAACTCCATGCCACTCCTTTTTTCTCACTTCGATAATTGATCATGTGAGAATAGGGGTTGAGAAAGAGTTTTCCTCAAATAAGGTTGAGACTCATGGTTGCCCTTTTTTTCCAAAATCCATGACCTTAAACTAGGACCCCAAGTCTAAGAATCATAACATTAAACTTTTTTCATTTCACCCAAGGAATGTGTCATGTGGTTTTGGGCCTCCTTGGCCCACAATTCACACTAGTATTCTATTATTCCATGGTACATATAAGGCCCCAGCCTTAAATATTACTTAATATTGAATTAAATGAGTAATTCACATTGAGGATCTTTTCAGGTTTAGAGTTTTAGAAAATTAGGACATAACTATTACATCTCAAAAGATTACAAAGTAGTCGCTTCTACTAAATTTCCATAAAATAAAAACTCTTTAAAAGAAACATTTATAGTTCCATGTTTTAGGTAGCATGACTTTCCCTTGATCCCATCCTTTACCCTATTCCATGCTATGTCCTGTGAAAAACATTTCAAAAAACTTGGGATGAGCATAAGAAGCTCAGTAAGGGATACACAAAGAATGAAAACTGTTAGTTTTTCAAAACAACAAGTAAACCATGAATACTTTATCAATGTAATACTTTTCACCTTCATGAAGTAGTAAAAACTTTTCACTGAAAAAAGTATCATTACTTACCTTTTTGTAACCAAAGGATTACCATAAAACCCATATAAAGAACACATAACATATATAAAGGTAACTTGGGACATAAACATACTTAAGTGGAATAACCATACGGTCGACTTCCACACATATCACTTAATGGAATAGCCATACAGCCAATTTCCATACATACTTAATGGAATAGCCATACGGCCGACTTCCATACCCAATGCATTGGAGGTTTTAACGTAACCACCCATCCTGGTATTCACAGCCCACCCATCATATGGTTTATAACGTAACCACCCGTTAAAATGTCCAAGTACCAATATAAAACCATAAAACATAAAACCAATATAAAGGAATGATAACATTTCCACATTTCAATCACTATATATCATAAATATATTGACATAATAGAATAATTTTTTCAAAACCATTTTCAATACCAAAATACATAAAATAGTATATGGTATTTATTTTATTCTAAAAACATTACGGCTTGTTGAGGAAGCCAAAGACCAAATAATACTCGCGGCGGCAGAAAAGGTCGTTGTCGCCGCGTACGTTAAAAGAAACATTCCTTTTTGTCGTTTTGTAAAACGCTTCGTAGAAAAAGATTCCTTTTGTATAAAAGTAAAAGTCAAAGGGGTTTATACACCGTATAAAAGAATGTTGTGTATAAAACGAAATATTCCTCAATGAAAGGAGATTGAGACGAAGTCCCTTATAAAGACGGTATCCTTGGTTTAAGGATAAATCAATTACGTAATTATGTGTGACAAAGGAATACACCAAATATAAGTGGATATTAAGTGTAAAATAATCAAAGGTCATTCACACATATTCAAAGGATTACATATTCAATAACAACATGTTGAACCCAATGAAATCGAAATTGGGTTAAGAAGTTCCCTTGACAGCCTAACGACGTCACATCAAAATGAGGTGATGAGAGATAAAAAAAGGGTATCTCATCACTTGGAAATAAAATTTACATCAATAAGGATATATGAGAACATATCCCAACATAACAATATGTAAATTAAAAGACCCAACAAAAGAAGTCTTTTAAAAAAAAGAGGGTGAAAGGTTCCCTTACCGACTTGGGTAACTTTTGAAAAGTACACCCCATTGAAGAAGTGTCATACAGTGAATATGTAAATACCCATAAATGGAATTATATTACAATAGGATTGTAATAGTGGGAAGTACATAAACCACTCAATGGAAATTGTGGCAAATGTAGCATAAATCTCACGGGAATAAAAGTGAGATGAAAAATATCTTACGAAAACTCGGCAGCCTAACGGCGCCACTTAAAACTTCCAAAATGGATTGATGAGAGGAAATAGGGTCTCTCATTACATCAACATAATGTTTACAGAAAGAGTAATATAAAATAACATCCCCCAACATAACAAATAGGAGCTTAAAAGAAGTGACATAAAGGAGAGTACTTTAAAAGAAAGAGAGAGGTTAGATCTCTTACGAAAATTCGACAGCCTATCGGCGCCACTCAAAACTTCCAAAATGGATTGATGAGAGAGAATAGGGTCTCTCATCACATGAACATAAAAATTAAAGTAATATTAATATAAAAGAACTTCCCAATCATAAGAAATATGAGCTTAAAAGAAATGACATAAAAGAGTGTACTTAAAAAGAAAGAGAGTTGTAGGATCCCTTACCTCGGGTCCGACTTGACTCGATCGTTCTTTAATCTCCTGAATAATAAACTTGAGTTAATTTATACTTACTTAAGAACCTTTTTAAAGTTCATTATTCCTTTTATATCACTTATTACCATGTTATAAACATTATTTAATCATTTAAGTTAATCATGTTTGTTTTGTCGATATTTGGTTCTTAAGTCGAAAGTGGACTTCTTACAATTACATGTTGTTCGTGTGGTCAAAGTTTATTTATATCCAGAATGAAATTCCTGATTTGGATATAATATTTATCATACATATCCAGAATATACATGTATTTATAATATTACATAATCATTTAGAGGTAATAAATGAAATGCACCGTTCATGGAGACGGTAAGCCGTACGTACGCATGAACGCTACTTTCATTTCTTTGTCATATTAATGGAATTAAAACTAAATGAGAGGTATGTATATTTTAATTCCAGAATTATATTCATCATTTAGATATATCATTAATTATATATATCCATTATATACATGTACTTTTAATAGGACATTACATTTGGGGATAAGAAATGAAATGCACCGTTCATGGAGACGGTAAGCCGTACGTACGCATGAACGCTACTTTCATTTCTATCTCATACTTTAATGGAAAGAAATAATAATGATATATAGGTATATTATAATTCCAGTATAACATCATATATAATAACTTTAAATCCATCCTTTACACGTCCCACATATGGCATTAACGAATCACATCACTTTGAGGGGGCGGTAGTCCGCACTTCCTTAAGTGAAGATATCGTGTTTACCCATAATGGAAACCATGAAGGTATGCCAAAATGAAAAATACATAAGCTTAAAGAAAACATAAACATATTATATATCATATATAAAAATAGTGACATCATAATGTCCACCTTTGAAGGTGTTAAATGAGTATTGAACAATCCTCGTTTCGGGAGGCAGAATTTCGCCATCCACGGAAACTGTATGTTCTTTAACCATTTGATGTAGTTGTGTGAGAGTTTAGCTCAAATAAATCTTATAACAACATCCTAGTATATTGAAGATACTGGTTTTGTTACAAAAGAAGTAAATAAAAAGAGTTTAGAGGGTTGGAGAAGCAAAATAAAACAAATGAACAAGAGAGAATGAATTACCTTTAAAAGTGTAACTCCTTTTGATTTGAGCCTAAAGGCTTCCTTTGAAAGGATTCTGCCCATAGGGAATCCTCTAGGATGAGGAGAGGGATGTGGAGAGAGTAAATGGGTAGGGGTTGGCCGAGCCAAAGGCTTGAGGAGTGTGTGAAATGAGGTAGAGGTGGGGGCCTTTTATAAGAGGAGAGGAGGGGCACTTTTGGAAAGTAAAGAAATATTACTTTATTTGAAAATGTGTTTCGGTTTTAAAAGATCCCACATTGATAGAATTCGTGGATAAGGTGATAAGGGTTCGAAATCCACTAATTCAATTGGTTTTGGACATGTTTAGTTCATAGATTTTACATTATCTTTCCATTTTATTTAAATCGTCAAATAATGATGTCATCACTGCATCATTATTATGTCATATATAATTTAATTTATTTAATGTCTAAAAATTATAAAAAAAATACTATGATATATGAAATCATTTTATCTTTCCGATGACTATTTATAATAAAACTTTGGACTTGTGTAACCCTAATTAAAAATTGTTTTAGTAAAACAACTCATGTTTGTGTCAATTTAATTTTAACATTAAATAAAAAGTTATTTATGTCATTTCCCAACCAAAGTATCTCCATGGGGTCCCCAAGTTGACCCATGGCTTTTCTTGGTCGGCCATGACACAACCAATAAGGTTGGGACATGTGTCTAGGTCACTTTATATTATTAAAGAATTATTTATACCTTAAACTACCCTAATTACCACTATTCGTGATTAAGAACTTAATAAGTTACTATTCACCAAAAAATTATTTTTATCCCATTGAACCAAATTTTACATCTTAATGACAACCATGTATGTTGGATTTTTTAAATTCAAAACACAATGATTGCAAAATTTCATTTAAACGGAAAATCAGTCTTTATAAGTACCACTTAGTGGTTGCACTATTCATCAAAAATTGAAGTTTTTCAGAAAATTACCAAAAATTCACCCTAAGATATATTTGATATTCAGAATTGAAAAATGAAGTCTATTTTACAAAATTCCAAACATATAAGTCACATTAATTAATTTAATAATTAATTCCCGCAGTCAGAGCAAATATCGTGTTTTTATGAAACAATAAGTATCAAAAGATTGACACTAGTTTAAGTCCGATTTCAAAGTGAAATTGATTCCAACGACCACTATTGGATTTAATGGTAAAAATATTTTCTAATTTCACTTTAAAACCAATTAAAAAGATAATCTAATCATATAAATAAATTATATTAAAAATAGGTTTTGAATTAAAATACAACATTTTACACTATTCATTAAAAAAATGAACTTTATCAGAAAAATACCAAAAATTTACAGAAAGTAAAATTTAATGTCCCGATTCTAAAGAAGAGTTTTATTTGGTCCAAAAGAATGTATAAGAGTGATCAAAACTATATTTAATGACAGTTCTCCATCAAAAGGCAATAAGTGAATCTTTAGTGAAAACTAGGGCATATACTTCTAAAATTGAATTCTTTCTGTATTTTAATCCTTTATCTTTTATTGGATAAATGTAAAAACATTTAAAAACATATATAATCATATTTTAGTTATTTCTATCCATTCCCTCCATTACAACGGCTACATGTTAACTACCATTTAAAATAATATTATTTTATTATTAGAGTGCAACGTAAGATTCCCAAGAAACTCGTTGTTGCATGTTGGGTACGCCATCGAGCATAGCGTCCCCTTTAAAGTCATTTAAATATTTTATTCACAAATATGGATAAATATGAAATGTCATATTCTTTATTTACCTGGGGTGTTACATCTTTCCCCCCTTCTGGGAATTGCGTCCTCGCAATTTTAAAATTGGGCTTGGAAACATCCTTGAAAGTCCCACATCGGAACAAAAGTTGGTAAACCAAACACTTTAAAATAAAGAAAGATAAGTACAAAGGTCACCCGAGTTAACCCATACTAGGATTCTAAGTATGAAAATATGGACATGGAGGAAAAAACAAAGGGTCATGTTCTGATGGAGAGTGATAGAAAACATGTTTAGGAGAAAGTTAACCACGAGAAAATCACAAACTTGTGATGGGTTAAACGGTATTCGATTCCCCAGTAGGAAAAGTTAATAGACAACATTTTTGTTTTAAGTTACTTTTTATTGAGGAATTTATTCATAAGGAAACATAATCACTTATCATATTGAATTTCAACTTTTGTTAGATTCCTTACACAAACTCATATTTTCTCCAAAAGACGAGTATTTAGGAAGACTTGTTCACATTAAGAGTACTATAATCAACTTCTAGAGAATCACCTAATCCAAAAAATAGAACTATATACTTCCCATGTCTTTAGACTTTAAGCAAAACCAAAACCAAAAAGGATAGTACAAGATCAGATAATCCAGAAAAGGATAACACTTTATAAAAAAGAAAATCTATTCTTAATCTCCAAAATTTGTCCAACAAAACCCAAAGTTCAAAAAGGACCATTCTATAATCAATTTGTCCATAAAATTCTTCAAATTAAACCAATATAAGATTGAAACCCAAACATTTTAATGATTTAGTCACATAGTCTTCCAAGTTAACTCGTAACATTTATCTCCAAACAACATCAGTTGCTCCTAATGTCCCGTATTGAAAAGTAATTAACCTAATCACATATCCTCCATGATAGGTTAATCATTTTCATAAATAACCCAAAATCATCTTACTCTTAATTCATAAAATCATATAACCAGAAAGAATCAGTCAAACTAACCAGGGACTTCACGTAGTCCAGTGGTAGGCGATAAATACCAGTCGCACTTTGGTTGTGGGTTCAATTCCCGCAGCTTTGTCCGACGCGACGGGTTGTCACACGGTCTGCGTGTTGTCCTTTTTCCAAAACTATATAATTCTTAAAACATTCCCCAAAATGAGATAAAATCTTCAAGAATAATCATAACATATTTTAACCTCAATTTTATCTCATTCCTTTCATTTTCCATCATATCATAGAGTAACCCATAATTACCTAAAAATTAAGTATCATATAAACCCTAATGGTTACCTTAATAATTATTACCTGAATTTCCACATCGGGTTGGCCATCTTGTACATGATGCATTAGAGAACCCACCAAGGTTGAAGTGGTAGATCATGACTCCTTGATATTTGGTTTAGAACAACCACGAGTTTCCTCATTGAATCCTCCATTTTATCTAGTATGTTAATCAGAGAACCACCACAGTTTCCATCAAACCTGTTGTCTCTTTAGTGCCTGCTAGATCCATCCATTCACTACAAATAGAAATGTCAGTGTGAGTATATCAACAAAACCATCATGTAATAATGAGAATGTAAACACTAAGATACACTTACTCATTCACTTTATCTAAAACTAGGACTCTTTCTGAAATCCTAACCATTATTGTAATGTCACTTATGCTTAAAGAATACCCTAACCTCTAAAGTTATCTAAACCAACCTTTGATACCAACTATAAGGCCCCAGCCTTAAAGCTTACTTAATATTGAATTAAATGAGTAATTCACATTGAGGATATTTTCAGGTTTAGAGTTTTAGAAAATTAGGACATAACTATTACATCTCAAAAGATTACAAAGTAGTCGCTTCTACTAAATTTCCATAAAATAAAAACTCTTTAAAAGAAACATTTATAGTTCCATGTTTTAGGTAGCATGACTTTCCCTTGATCCCATCCTTGACCCTATTCCATGCTATGTCCTGTGAAAAACATTTCAAAAAACTTGGGATGAGCATAAGAAGCTCAGTAAGGGATACACAAAGAATGAAAACTGTTAGTTTTTCAAAACAACAAGTAAACCATGAATACTTTATCAATGTAATACTTTTCACCTTCATGAAGTAGTAAAAACTTTTCACTGAAAAAAAGTATCATTACTTACCTTTTTGTAACCAAAGGATTACCATAAAACCCATATAAAGAACACATAACATATATAAAGGTAACTTGGCACATAAACATACTTAAGTGGAATAACCATACGGTCGACTTCCACACATATCACTTAATAGAATAGCCATACGGCCAATTTCCATACATACTTAATGGAATAGCCATACGGCCAACTTCCATACCCAATGCATTGGAGGTTATAACGTAACCACCCGTCCTGGTATTCACGGCACCACCCATCATATGGTTTATAACGTAACCACCCGTTAAAATGTCCAAGTACCAATATAAAATCATAAAACATAAAACCAATATAAAGGAATGATAACATTTCCACATTTCAATCACTATATATCATAAATATATTGACATAATAGAATAATTTTTTCAAAACCATTTTCAATACCAAAATACATAAAATAGTATATGGTATTTATTTTATTCTAAAAACATTACGGCTTGTTGAGGAAGCCAAAGACCAAATAATACTCGCGGCGGCAGAAAAGGTCATTGTCGCCGCGTACGTTAAAAGAAACATTCCTTTTTATCGTTTTGTAAAACGCTTCGTAGAAAAAGATTCCTTTTTTATAAAAGTAAAAGTCAAAGGGGTTTATACACCGTATAAAAGAAAGTTGTGTATAAAACGAAATATGCCTCAATGAAAGGAGATTGAGACGAAGTCCCTTATAAAGACGATATCCTTGGTTTAAGGATAAATCAATTACGTAATTATGTGTGACAAAGGAATACACCAAATATAAGTGGATATTAAGTGTAAAATAATCAAAGGTCATTCACACATATTCAAAGGATTACATATTCAATAACAACATGTTGAACCCAATGAAATCGAAATTGGGTTAAGAAGTTCCCTTGACAGCCTAACGGCGTCACATCAAAATGAGGTGATGAGAGATAAAAAAAGGGTATCTCATCACTTGGACATAAAATTTACATCAATAAGGATATATGAGAACATATCCCAACATAAAAATATGTAAATTAAAAGACCCAACAAAAGAAGTCTTTTAAAAAAAAGAGGGTGAAAGGTTCCCTTACCAACTTGGGTAACTTTTGAAAAGTACACCCCATTGAAGAAGTGTCATACAATGAATATGTAAATACCCATAAATGGAATTATATTACAATAGGATTGTAATAGTGGGAAGTAAATAAACCAATCAATGGAAATTGTGGCAAATGTAGCATAAATCTCACGGGAATAAAAGTGAGATGAAAAATCTCTTACGAAAACTCGGCAGCCTAACGGCGCCACTTAAAACTTCCAAAATGGATTGATGAGAGGAAATAGGGTCTCTCATTACATCAACATAATGTTTAAATAAAGAGGAATATAAAATAACATCCCCCAACATAACAAATAGGAGCTTAAAAGAAGTGACATAAAGGAGAGTACTTTAAAAGAAAGAGAGAGGTTAGATCTCTTACGAAAATTCGACAGCTTATCGGCGCCACTCAAAACTTCCAAAATGGATTGATAAGAGAGAATAGGGTCTCTCATCACATGAACATAAAAATTAAATTAAGATTAATATAAAAGAACATCCCAATCATAAGAAAGATGAGCTGAAAATAAATGACATAAAAGAGTGTACTTAAAAAGAAAGAGAGTTGTAGGATCCCTTACCTCGGGTCCGACTTGACTCGATCGTTCTTCAATCTCCTGAATAATAAACTTGAGTTAATTTATACTTCCTTAAGAACCTTTTTAAATTTCATTATTCCTTTTATATTACTTATTACCATGTTATAAACATTATTTAATCATTTAAGTTAATCATGTTTGTTTTGTCGATATTTGGTTCTTAAGTCGAAAGTGGACTTCTTACAATTACATGTTGTTCGTGTGGTCAAAGGTTCTTTATATCCAGAATCAAATTCCTTATTTGGATATAATATATATCATACATATCCAGAATATACATGTATTTATAATATTACATAATCCTTTAGAGGTAAGAAATGAAATGCACCGTTCATGGAGACGGTAAGCCGTACGTACGCATGAACGCTACTTTCATTTCTTTGTCATATTAATGGAATTAAAACTAAATGAGAGGTATGTATATTTTAATTCCAGAATTATATTCATCATTTAGATATATCATTAATTATATATATCCATTATATACATGTACTTTTAATAGGACAATACATTTGGGGATAAGAAATGAAATGCACCGTTCATGGAGACGGTAAGTCGTACGTACGCATGAACGCTACTTTCATTTCTATCTCATACTTTAATGGAAAGAAATAATAATGATATAGAGGTATATTATAATTACAGTATAACATCATATATAATAACTTTAAATCCATCCTTTACACGTCCCACATATGGCATTAACGAATCACATCACTTTGAGGGGGCGGTAGTCCGCACTTCCTTAAATGAAGATATCGTGTTTACCCATAATGGAAACCATGAAGGTATGCCAAAATAAAAAATACAGAAGCTTAAAGAAAACATAAACATATTATATATCATATATAAAAATAGTGACATCATAATGGCCACCTTTGAAGTTGTTAAATGAGTATTGAACAATCATCGTTTCGGGAGGCAGAATTTCGCCATCCACGGAAACCGTATGTTCTTTAACCATTTGATGTAGTTGTGTGAGAGTGTAGCTCAAATAAATATTATAAAAACATCCTAGTATATTGAAGATACTGGTGTTGTTACAAAATAATTAAATAAAAAGTGTTTAGAGGGTTGTAGAAGCAAAATAAAACAAATGAACAAGAGAGAATGAATTACCTTTAAAAGTGTAACTCCTTTTGATTTGAGCCTAAAGGCTTCCTTTGAAAGGATTCTGCCCAAAGGGAATCCTCTAGGATGAGGAGAGGGATGTGGAGAGAGTAAATGGGCAGGGGTTGGCCGAGCCAAAGGCTTGAGGAGTGTGTGAAATGAGGTAGAGGTGGGGGCCTTTTATAAGAGGAGAGGAGGGACACTTTTGGAAAGTAAAGAAATATTACTTTATTTGAAAATGTGTTTCGGTTTTAAAAGGTCCCACATTGATATAATTCGTGGATAAGGTGATAAGTGTTCGAAATACACTAATACAATTGGTTTTGGACATGTGTAGTTCATAGATTTTACATTATCTTTCCATTTTATTTAAATCGTCAAATAATGATGTCATCACTGCATCATTATTATGTCATATATAATTTAATTTATTTAATGTCCAAAAATTATAAAAAAAATACTATGATGTAGGAAATATTTTTATCTTTCCAATGATTATTTATAATAAAAATTTGGACCTGTGTAACCTTAATTAAAAATTTCTTTAGTAAAACAACTCATGTTTGTGTCAATTTAATTTTAACATTAAATAAAACGTTATTTATGTCATTTCCCAACCAACGTGTCTCCATGGGGTCCCCAAGTTGACCCATGGCTTGTCTTGGTCGGCCATGACACAACCAATAAGTTTGGGACATGTGTCTAGGTCACTTTATATTATTAAAACATTATTTATACCTTAAACTACCCTAATTACCACTAATCGTGATTAAGAACTTAATAAGTTACTATTCACCAAAAAATTATTTTTATCCCATTGAACCACATTTTACTTCTTAATTACAAACATGTATGTTGTATTTTTGTAATTCAAAACACAATGATTGCAAAATTTCATTTAAACGGAAAATCAGTCTTTATAAGTACCACTTAGTGGTTTCACTATTCATCAAAAATTGATGTTTTTCAGAAAATTACCAAAAATTCACCCTAAGATATATTTGATATTCAGAATTGAAAAATGAAGTATATTTTACAAAATTCAAAACATATAATTCACATTAATTAATTTAATAATTAATTCCCGCTGTCAGAGCAAATAGCGTGTTTTTATGAAACAATAAGTATCAAAAGATTGACACTAGTTTAAGTCCGATTTCAAAGTGAAATTGATTCCAACGACCACTATTGGATTTAATGGTAAAAATATTTTCTAATTTCACTTTAAAACCAATTCAAAAGATAATCTAATCATATAAATAAATTATATTAAAAAGAGGTTTTGAATTAAAATACAACATTTTACACTATTCATTAAAAAAAATGAACTTTATCAGAAAAATACCAAAAATTTACACAAAGTAAAATTTAATGTCCCGATTCTAAAGAAGAGTTTTATTTGGTCCAAAAGAATGTATAAGAGTGATCAAAACTATATTTAATGACAGTTCTCCATCAAAAGGCGATAAGTGAACCTTTAGTGAAAACTAGGGCATATACGCCTAAAATTGAATTCTTTCTGTATTGTAAGCCTTTATCTTTTATTGGATAAATGTAAAAACATTTAAAAACATATATAATCATATTTTAGTTATTTCTATCAATTCCCTCCATTACAACGGCTACATGTTAACTACCATTTAAAATAATATTATTTTATTATTAGAGTGCAACGTAAGATTCCCAAGAAACTCGTTGTTGCGTGTTGGGTACGCCATCGAGCATAGCGTACCCTTTAAAGTCATTTAATTATTTTATTCACAAATATGGATAAATATGAAATGTCATATTCTTTATTTACCTGGGGTGTTACAGTACACATGTGATTTTGGGAAATATATCCTTTATTCAGAACTCTAAATCCTTAAACTATGAAATTAGGTCCCAAAATATTGACCTTAAACTGTGTGCATGTTGACTCAGAGATGTTCCATATCATAGGTCCTCCAAGTATCCTCATATGTGTCGGGTTACCTCTCCGCTATTCTATATATTAAAAATCTTCTCTTTATTACCAATTAATTCAGGATTTATTAAATATGTTTAAACATAAAAAACCCATAGTATCCATAATCCTTGGGAATTTGGGAATTAGGAACATTAGAAAACAATTTAAAATAGAAAACACATCAACTTTTTTGAAAAATTCCTTAACATGATTGTACTTAAAACTGCATGAGATAACCTAGGTACATGCATAGGATATGGGTGAGAAATAAATCCCAATAAGGGAATAATTATGGAATAACAATAATAAAGTAATACATGGTAGATAATGGTAATATTAATGGGTAATAAAAGGAGTTAGAATCATGAATATTAACAAGAAGACATGATATTTCATTATAACATAAACACAACATGGGAATATAGAAACAACTTAAAACACTGCATCATAAAATAATTCAAGGATAAATGATAAGAAATAATGATGGAAAAATTCCCATAAATGAATCAAGTTTGTTCCATATCCCAACATGAAATATCATGCGACTAAACATTACCCAATGCATTGGAGTGCTACATAATTATGGGCGCACCTGTCAATTTCATTTCATTATTATGCTTAGGTGTGCCACAACTATCATACACCATGGATTCATTCATCATCATATTTCGTTAAACTATCATGGAGTTTAAATAAAATACATGTAAGTTGGAAATAAATAAGTTTAAGTGTATAATCATGAACACCCTTGATAGGAATTGGGTATGAGTATTCACTACACAATTATTTGGCAAGGAAAACTAAAGTGAAATTTCGACTGTATAACGACATCACTTAAAGATTAATAAAATGTTTCCAATAGAGATAAATAGAACTCTAATAATTTTGAAATAAAATTAATAGTAATAGGGATATGTAAATGTATATCCCAATAGTTTGAAGTGGAAATAGAAGGAAAACAATAATGAAGAAACTTGAATAAAGAGGAGAAAGAAAAGAACCCTTCCTTCAGTGTGTGAAACCAAATTCTTAGGAGGATATTTTTGAGAGATTGGTGAAACCTTGGGAGGAATATAGTGTAGGTATTTAAGACAAATGAGGTTATTTAAGGAATTTTAGTGAAGAGAAATGGGAGCTTGGGTACATTTATATAGGAAATGAGTGGGGTGATTCTTTATCATTTCTCAAATATATGTTCTGGACTCTGTATAATTAAATTACCAAAAACACAAACCTTCCCATAGATTATTCCCATTGTTTCTTCTAAAGGATATTGGTTTTCATTATTTTTGAAGTAAAATGGTAAAAATTAATAAAATAACACCCATGATCATGTGGAAGAGAGTTATACTCTTAAAGAAATGATTTTAGAAGCTTAAATATATAAATGGTTTCAGAGGATTTATAATGGATTTATGAAATTAATCAAATAAACATAAAATCATTTTAAAAGAAAAACATATATTTGGTTTTGGATACTCTATATTTTTTATTACATAACTTTTGGGTCATTATGATGTCATAATACACACCATATATTAATAACTTATTTAATTTTTACCTGAAAATTATATTGTCTCAGAAAATTATAGAAATTTAACTATTGAATAATTTCCACTTTATGATTCCAAAAATAATATTAATTTTATCTAAATAATTTTATAATTTTCTGCATTTACACTTTTAATATAAGAACCAACTTTTATTGAACAATGATGGGTTTTTTTGACATTAACAGTTTTTAAAACCATATAAAAATTAAATTTGACTTCATAAAACATTTATGATCATTTATATTTGATAAAAATTATTTAATAATAATATTTTATTAAAATAGTATTAATTTAAAAAATATATAAATTTATCAAGACATATTCCTTGATTAAATTTGAATACTACCCAAAAATTAGATTTGTGTTTTATTGTATAAAAAACAAAATCATTTTTAAAGTAACAATAATAAATTGAAATATATTTATCATTAAATAAAACATACATATTTATATTATTAGGGTCTTGATACATATCCATTTTATGTAACACCCCAAGCTTTCATGATACACCTCTCTTTCAATAATGTAATAGCTTGCATTGTACGCAAGTTCGAGATTCTAACACACCGCAACTAATCAAAGTAGCCATTATGAATAGTAACAACCACTTTTTAAATTTATAGAAATTTTATAATTCAAAATGGACTTCATTTGTGTATTTGTAATATTGAAATTAGCCTATGTTGATTTTTTTGTAATTTTCTGAGAACTTCAAATTTTTTATGAATAGTGAAAAATACTTAAAAACAACTTTTTTAATAAAAATAATTTATAGTGATAAGTTATAATATTGAGTGGTTTTAAAGTTTAATTAGAATATATTTTTACCATTTTATTTAATGTTGGTAATTAGAATTAATTTCACATTGAAATTGGGCATAAACAATTGTCAATCTTTTGATATATATTGTTTCTTAAAAACACGCTATTTGTTGTGACAGCGGGAATTAATTATAAAATTAAGTAATGCAACTTATATGTTTGGAATTTTGTAAAATAGAAATCATTTTTGAATTAGGAATATCAATTATAGCTTAGGGTGAAATTTTGGCATTGTTCTGAAAAACTTCAATTTTTGATGAATAGTGAAACCACTAAGTGGTAGTTAAATAATTGATTTTTTCATTTAAATGAAATATTAACACTTCTGTGATTTGATTTTCAAAAATCCGACATAAATGGTTGTCATTAGGAAGTAAAATTTTGTTCAATGGGATTAAAATATTTTTTTTGTGAATAGTAACTTTTAAGTTTAATTAATCGCGATTAAAGGTAATTAGTGAAATTTAAGGTAAAAATGGTATTATAAAAATATGAAATGACCTTTACACTTGTCCTACCCCTATTGGATGAGTCATGGCCGGCCAATACAATACATTAGTAAACTTGGGGACCCCATGGAGCCACTTTGGTAGGAAAATGTCATAAATAACTTTTATTTAAAGTTAAAATAAAAATGTCACAAACATAAGTTGTTTTACTAAAACAATTTTTAAATGGTATTATACAAGTCATATTTTTGACTATAAGTATTCATTAGAAATATAAAAATATTTCCTACATCATTATATTTGTTTTATAATTTTTAGAAATTAAATAAATTAAATTATTTATGACACCATGATGATGTCGCGATTACCTCATTAATTAACGATTTAAATAAAATGAAAGTATAATGTAAACTCTAAGGCTTACACTTGTCAAAAGACTATTGGATGAGTATATATATAACCCTTATCACCTTATCATCGAATTATATAGGTGTGGGACCCTTAGAATCCGAAAATCATTGTATAATAATGTAACATTTCATTACATTCCAAGAGTTCCCCTCCTCTCCACTTATAAAAGGCCCCCACGACTACCACCTTACTCACACTATCAAAGCCTTTTGGATCGGCCAAAATCTTCCCAAATACTCTTCCAAAATACCACTCTTACTCCTAGAAGCCTTAATTTGGGAAGAATTCTTCCCAAGGAAGCCATTGGCACAAATCAAATAGAGTTACCCGATTTTAAGGTAATGTCTTCTCTAATGTTGTTTTGTTTTATTTTGCTTCTCCAACACCCAAAACTCATTTTATTAATTTCTTTTGTAACAAAACCAGTATCCTCAATATAATAGTATGTTTTTATTATAATTCTTCGAGCTACACTTACAGACACTTACATATAATGGTTAAAGAATATACTGTTTTTGTGGATGGCGAATTTCTGCCTCACAAAACGATGATTGTTCAATATTCTTTTAACACCTCTAATGGTGGCCATTTTGATGACACTATTTTAATATATGATATATATATTATGTTTATGTTTTCCTTATTCTTCTGTGTTTCTCATTTGTGGCATACTTTATGATTTCCATTATGGGTATACGTGATAATTTCATTTTAGGAAGTGCGGACTACCGCCCCCTCAAAGTGATTTGAATTGTTAATGCCATATGTGGGATGTATAAAGGATAGAGTAAATGGTATTATACATTATATTATACTGGAATTATATTATACCTTTATATAATTATAACTTCATTCCATTAAATACGAAATAGAAATGAAAGTAGCGTTCATGCGTACGTATGACTTACCGTCTCCATTAACAGTGCATTTCATTTATTATCTCTAAATGTTATGTAAAATTATAAATGAATGTATATACCGGATATATATGATGTATATGATATATAAATCATGAATATAATTATGGATATAGTGGATATATTACCACATGAACAAAGTGTAATTATAAGAAGTTTATTTTTGACGCAGGTACCTAAGAGCGTCAACACGACCGTTATTAACATAAATAATTACATAATGTTCATAACATGGTAATAAGTGATATAAAATGAATAATAAAATTGAAAAAGGTTCTTAAGAAATTATAAATTAACTCTAGTTTATTATTCAGGAGATCAAAGAACGGTCGAGTGAATTCAGACATGAGGTAAGGGAACTTCTTAACCCGATTTCTATTCTTTGGGTTAATCTCCTAATTTCAAATTATGTCATGATATTATTATGTCCTATCTTGTATATTTAATTTATTTATGTGTACTTATAGTGAATACACATAATATATCTACTTTATTTAAAAAATGATCTTTGTTAGGGTCTTCGTCTCAATCTCTTTTCATTGAGGCATATTTTGTTTTATACCCAACTTTATTTTATACGGTGTATAAACCCCTATGACTTTGACTTTTATTCAAAAAGGAATATTTTTTTACAAAGTGTTTTAATAAACGAAAAAAGGAATGTTTTTGTCTTACGTATGCGGCGACAATGACTTCTTCGCCACCGTGACCATTATTTTTGTTTCGGCTTCCTCTACAAGCCATAACTTTTTTTAATGAAAAATAAATACAAAGTTTTATCTTTATTTTATTTTGGTATTGAAAATGGTTTTGAAAGTGTTTTTATTATATCAATGTGTTATATTGATATCTTTTGATTGAAATGTGGAAATATTATGTTTCATTTATGCATGTTTTATGTGATGCGATTATGTTATGGTTTATGATATGTTTCAACCTATTGATATGAGGAATGAATTTGACTTAATAAGTGACGGGTGGAGCCCGCTACAGCTCCTTGATGAATCGGCAGGTCTCATGAGACAAACTAGTGTCTTGGCACGAGGCCTTGACAAAATCTTATTTGTAGTCTTGGCACGAGGCCTTGGCTAGGTGGTAATGATAGTCTGGAATTATGCATTCCATCATTATGAAAGTGGTTATTGATATTGCATGTGATTATTAGACCAGTAGAATATCCATGTGAATGAGTAAATGGCATTATCACATTTTACTTTTGCCATATTATGTTGAAGTTCATGTTTAAAAGGCATTTGTTTTAGTCGTACATTGCCTTAAATGTTTATGTTTATTTATGAAAGCTTCCACAATATTGTTATCCTTACTGAGCATATGAGCTCACCCCTTTCAATGTTTTAATATTTTCCAGGATGTGAAGAAGTATTTTATGAATGAACTGCAGAGATAGTCAGAAGAAGATATGAGTGTAGACTATGAAGACTTTATTATTAGTTTTTCACTTTATGATGTAATGTTACATATATGAATGTATCTAGTGTCTCCAAGGATACTAAACTAGTCGGTCTTTCGAGACTTGATCTTTTGTGATCATGCCAATGTTACGAAGTAATGCACCGACTCTGGGTAACTGGGATCAGGGCATTATAGTTGGTATTAGAGGCATTTTAGTACTAATATTGGAAGCTAGATTTAGATAAAATCTGATTAGAGCACATAGCCGAAAGATAGAATTTGAGGATTAGTATAGAAGAACATACTAGAATTTTGGTATTATATAGATTTTGTGAGTTTTTCGAGCAATACATCCCTGTCTGGATATGAGCAGGTAGAGGTGGCTCTGGAACAGATGTACCTAGGGGTAAAACCCGAAAACACCGCTTTGAGCTAGACTCAAACGGGAACTGCTACATGACAACCGACCTTGCTGCACTCTTGGTTACGACACTCCCGGGGGATACTCTTAGGATAATTCTCATTTTCTTAACAAACCACTATGAAGGGTTATGAGTATATACTTCCTCAAAGAAATTTTTTTATGATTATGGATTATATCCATAAATTGTTCAATTAGTGTTAAGTGTTTTACAAGTATGGAATTATGTATTTTAATTCATAAACTAATCTAGTATATGCCATTGTTTAGAAATGCCGCCTAGTGGAAGGAATGGAAACTGTATCAATGCACGTACTCCATGCAGGGATTGCCCTCATGATAAAGATAATTATTGTGGAGTTGGAGATACAACTGGTGCTGATCACCTTATTACCATACTGGGACAACTAACTCAGGTTATAAATAATAACCTTTCTCGTATGGAGCACCCTGATTCGCAACATGGAGGATCAATGTTATACCACTTCATGAGGAAACAACCACTAACATTTAATGGGGGTACAAATCCATTAGTAGCTGAGCAATGGATAAACTCCTTAGAGAAAATATTCCACGACTTGGGGAGTAGCGAAACAGAGAAGGTTGTTGTGGTAGTCTACCGCCTCACTGGAGATGCCGATCAATGGTGGTCGCTGATTCAAAACACAAATGAAGATGAAGAAGTATCAAGTATGGAATGGATGGAGTTTAAGGAAATTTGCTTAGAAAAATATTTTCCACATGACCATCGAGCAGATATGGAAAGGCAATTTCTGAGTCTGAGACAATAGGAGGATGAGAATGTCGCAAAGTATGAGGATAACTTTACAAGGTTAGCGAGGCATGCAGTAGATTATATACGTAAACCAAGAATTATGATTGATCGTTTCTTTGATGGGTTAAAACCATTTCTCTGTCGAGATTTAGTATCACAATCCTTCTCATCATACGAAGATATTGTCTCGTGTGCTATCAAGACAGAAAAGTAATTCTCTAAATCTTATGACAATAAAGTAAAGGAAGAGATGAAGAGAACTGTGGAATAAGAGACAGATAAAGAGAAAAAGGGAAAGAAGGATTTTCCATTTTGTGATAATTGTGGGAAGAATCACCCTGGTAGTTGCCTAAAAGGAATGAGAGTTTGTTATAAATGTGGAGAAATAGGTCACCAGGCGCGTGATTGCAAGGGAAAGAAAGAGGCTATCAATGTTGAATGCTACAATTGTAGAGAAATGGGTCATTATGCAAATGAATGTCCTAAGCGTCAGGGAAAATTACCTCAAAAAAGGCCAAGGGATCAAGGCCAATCTTATTCTGTGACTACAGTTGAAGCGGAATAATTAATGTAATGGTGCTCTTGGACTCATGGATTATATTCTGGTTATTAGAATAATGTGATATATATATAAGGATTGTATTTCAGTACTTGTTTTTTCATTAAGGTTTTAATATGATGAAGGTAATCATATTTTTAGTATGTGACAATAAGAGAAAATTTACTTTTTGGGGGGAATCTCATGTTACAAGTGATTTTGGAATTTAGAGACCTTTTAGAAAAAGTCTGGACAAAGGTATTTTGGATAACTATATAGGTTGGAATGGATTAAGTTGAACCTTTGATAGTATTGTTTAAGGTTAAAACATTTATGAAGATTATTTTTGGAATATTATAATACTATAGTTTTATGAAAAGGACAACCTGCAGGGTGGGGCATAACCCGTCGCATCGGAAAAAGCTGCAGGAATCGAACCCACAACCATAGTGCGACAGGACTTTATTACCTACCACTAGCCTACAGGAAGTCCTTGGTTATTACAAAAAGTTTTCCTAATCTAAATGGTATGTGTTAATATTTGGAACCTTATACAATTAGGATACATAGACTATTTTCGAGTTCTATTATCTTTTTTTGTGAAAGATGAGTTTGTGGTAGAAATTAGTTGAAGGTTGAAACTCTACTTGTCAAGAATAAATATATATATACCTATCTCTATGAATAAATTAATTCTTAAACTTTATTAAAGGGATATTAAAACAAAAAAATGTGTTATCCTAATACCTTATGTCTTGTTGAACTGATAATATTTTAAATCAACATAGATTGAATGCTTTAAGGCCCTCAATTTTACAATTGTTTGTGATTGATGACCTCAATCACTCCCTACAAATATTTACGTTTTCCTCCAATTATATGTCTCTAATTTCCACCAATGTTCTCCTTATCAAGATCATAATTTGGTGGTGACTTTTTCATTTCCCTTTCCCACTTATTAAGGCTAAATTTTTTTAACCTTATTTCCGATGTGGGTTTTCCACACAGGTATTTTCTATTTTCAACCTTTTATTTTCAAAGAAAAATTTCAAATTGCGAGGACACAATTTATTGAACGAGGAGAGAATTTAACACCCCAAGCTTTCATTATACGCCTCTCTTTCAATAATTCAATAGCTTGCATTGTACGCAAGTTCGAGATTCTAACACATCGCGACTAATCAAAGTAGCCGTTATGAATTTTAATAACCACTTTTAAAATTTATAGAAGTTTTATTTTTCAAAATGGACTTCATTTTTGTATTTGTAATATCGAAATTAGCCAATGTTGAATTTTTTGTAATTTTCTGAGAACTTCCAATTTTTTATGAATAGAGAAAAATACTTAAAAAAAACTTTTTTAATCAAAATAATTTATTGTGATAAGTTATACTATTGAGGGGTTTTATAGTTTAATTAGAATATATTTTTACCATTTTATCCAATGGTGGTCATTAGAATTAATTTCACATTGAAATTGGACATAAACAATTGTCAATCTTTTGATATATATTGTTTCTTAAAAAGACGCTATTTGTTGTGACAACGGGAATTAATTATAAAATTAATCAATGCAACTTATATTTTTGGAATTTTGTAAAATAGACATCATTTTAGAATTTGGAATATCAATTATAGCTTAGGGTAAAATTTTGGCATTGTTCTGAAAAACTTCAATTTTTTATGAATAGTGAAACCACTAAGTGGTAGTTAAATAACTGATTTTTTCATTTAAATGAAATATTACCACTTCTGTGATTTTATTTTCAAAAAGCCGACATAAAAGGTTGTCATTAGGAAGTAAAATTTGGTTCAATGGGATTAAAATAATTTTTTGGTGAATAGTAACTTTTAAGTTTAATTAATCGCGATTAAAGGTAATTAGTGAAATTTAAGGTAAAAATGGTATTATAAAAATGTGAAATGACCTTTACACTTGTACTGCCCCTATTGGATGTCTCATGGACGACCAAAAAAATCCGTGAGTCAACTTGGGGACCCCATGGAGCCACTTTGGTAGGAAAATGACATAAATAACTTTTATTTAAAGTTAAAATAAAAATGTCACAAACATAAGTTGTTTTACTAAATCAATTTTTAAATGGGGTTATACAAGTCATATTTTTGACTATAAATATTCATTATAAAGATAAAATGATTTCCTACATCATGATATTTTGTTTATATTTTTTAGACATTAAATAAATTAAATTATTTATGACACCATGATGATGCCGTGATTACCTCATTAATTAACGATTTAAATAAAATGAAAGGATAATGTAAAATCTAAGGCTTAAACTTGTCAAAATCCTATTGTATGAGAATATTTCGAACTATTATCACCTTATACTCAAATTATATAAGTGTGGGACCTTTAGAATCCGAAAATCATTGTATAATAAAGTAACATTTAATTACTTTCCATGAGTGCCCCTCCTCTCCACTTATAAAAGGCCCCCACCACTACCACCTTACTCACACTATCAAAGCCTTTTGGCTCGGACAACCTCTGAAAATATACTCTCCCAAAATCCCACTCTTACTCCTAGAAGCCTCACTTTGGGAATAATTCTTCCCAAGGAATCCTTTGGCTCAAATCAAAAAGAGTTACCCGATTTTAAAGTAATGTCTTCTCAAATGTTGTTTTGTTTTATTTTGCTTTTCCAACCACCAAAACTCTTTTTATTCATTTATTTTGTAACAACACCAGTATCCTCAATATACCAGGATGTTGTTATGAGAATTATTCGATCTACACTTACACACACTTACATCGAATGGTTAAAGAACATACTGTTTCTATGGATGTAGAATTTATGCCTCACAAAACGATGGTTGTTCAATATTCTTTTAACGCCTCTAATGGTGGCCATTTTGATGAAACTATTTTCATATATGACATATATATTATGTTTATGTTCTCCTTATGCTCTTGTGTTTCTCATTTGTGGCATAAAATATGATTTCCATTATTGGTAAACGCGATAATTTCATTTTAGGAAGTGCGGACTACCGCCCCCTCAAAGTGATTTGAATCGTTAATGCCATATGTGGGATGTATAAAGGATGGAGTAAATGGTATTATAAAATATATTATACTGGAATTATATTATACCTTTATATAATTATAACTTCATTCCATTAAATTTGAAATAGAAATGAAAGTAGCGTCCATGCGTACGTACGGCTTACCGTCTCCATGAACGGTGCATTTCATTTCTTACATATAAATTTTATGTAATATGATAAATTAATGTATATACCAGATATATATTATGTATATGATATATAAATCATAAATATAATTATGGATATAATGGATATATTACCACACGAACAAAGTGTAATTATAAGAAGTTTATTTTTGACTCAAGTACCTAAGATCGTCAAAATGATCGTTATTAACATAAATAATTACATAATGTTCATAACATGGTAATAAGTGATATAAAATGAATAATAAACTTGAAAAAGGTTCTTAAGAAATTATAAACTAACTCTAGTTTATTATTCAGGTGATCAAAGAACGGTCGAGTGAATTCGGACACGAGGTAAGGGAACTTCTTAACCCAATTTCTATTCTTTTGGTTAATCTCCTACTTTGAAATTATGTCATGATATTATTATGTACTATCTTGTATTTTTACTTTATTTATGTGTACTTATAGTGAATACACATAATATATCTACTTCATTTAAAAATATTATCTTTGTAAGGGTCTTCGTCTCAATCTCCTTTCATTGAGGCATATTTTGTTTTATACACAACTTTATTTTATACGGTGTATAAACCCCTTTGACTTTGACTTTTATTCAAAAAGGAATATATTTTTACAAAGCGTTTTAATAAATGACAAAAGGAATGTTTTTGTCTTACGTATGCGGCGACAAGTAATTCTCCACCGCCGTGACCATTATTTGTGTTTCGGCTTCCTCTTAAAGCCATAACTTTTTTTAATGAAAAATAAATACAAAGTTTTAACTTTCTTTTATTTTGGTATTAAAAATGGTTTTGAAAGTGTTTTTATTATATCAATGTGTTGTATTGATATCTTGTGATTGAAATGTGGAAATATTATGTTTCCTTTATGCATTTTTTATGTGATACGATTATGTTATGGTTTATGATATGTTTAAACCTATTCATATGAGGAATGCATTTGACTTAATAAGTGACGGGTGGAGCCCGCTACAGCTCCTCGATGCATAAGCGGGTCTCATGAAACAAACTAGTGTCTTGGCACGAGGCCTTGACAAAATCTTATTTGAAGTCTTGGCACGAGGCCTTGGATATGTGGTTATGATAGTCTGGAATTATGCATTCCATCATTATGAAAGTGGTTATTGATATTGCATGTGATTATTCGACCAGTAGAATATCCATGTGAATAAGAAAATGGAATTATCTCATTTTACTTTTTCCATATTATGTTGAAGTTCAAGTTTAAAAGTCTTTTGTTTTAGTCATACATTGCCTTAAATGTTTGTGTTTATTTATGAAAGCTTCCGCAATATTGTTATCCTTACTGATCATCTGAGCTCACCCCTTTCAATGTTTTAATATTTTCCAGGATGTGAAGAAGTATTTTATGAATGACCTGCAGGGATTGTCAGAAGAGGATATGAGTGTGGACTATGAAGACTTTGTTATTAGTTTTTCACTTTATGATGTAATGTTACATTTATGAATGTATCTAGTGTTTCCAAGGCTACTAAACTAATCGATCTTTTCATACATGATCTTTTGTGATCATGCCAATGTTACGAAGTAATGCACCGACTCTGGGTAACTGGGATCAGGGCGTTACATTTTATACAACATTAAATTCCTTAAGGGTAAGGTGTGTGACTATGATACTTTCATAGGGTGGCTTGACATACATGGTTTGGACCGTTATCTCTATGAGGTTGCACTCCCCCCAAATAAAGTTTTTCTTATGCTTATGTTGTTGGATTTCAACATGGTATTGGTCAAGTAAAAATTATAAAGACTCTATCTCCCTTGTAATCCTTGATAAATGGTCTTCAAATGATACGATACTATTGGTTGAGGCCATCGGTTACTTTTTCTATGTCAATTGAATTATTTAAATCCCAATATTTATACTAATCATGTGATTCATTTTAAATTTCTATATTATCAGTGGTAAGGATTATTAATAGTATTTTAAATATGGTAAGATATAATAAAATGAATTAAGTGCTTGTGTTTTCTATTACCATAACACATAATAAGATATCTAATTTAAAACATAAGGGTATTTTATTTATAAACACTCAGGTTGTTACAATCTTACCCCCATAAAAACTTTCACCCTAGAAATTTTCATTTCACACACTAAAACTGGTGGGGGTAATTTTGTTACATCACTTCCACTAGGTCTCATATTTTTTCTTCAACCTTTTGGTTTCTCTAGAGCACTTTGATTGAGTGAATTTTCTTATTTCATAAAAATTTGTCTCTATAATCTATTATCTTCACTATCTCCACCTCATATGAGTGATCACTCTCTAATATTACCACCTCTGGGCTGAATACATATGAGGGGTCTGGTATTTTCTTCTTTAAGTGGAATACTTAAAATACATCTTGTACTTTAGATAGGTTAGGTGGGATTTCTAATCGATAAGATACCGTTCCGATGGGATCAAGGATCTAAAAGGGGTAGATGTATCTAGGACTAATCTTTCCCTTATTCCAAAATCTCATGACTTTATTCCATGAAGATATGTAGAGGAATAATATGTATCTAACCTAAAACTCTATTTTTCCTCAATTATTTCCAACATATCTCTTTATTCAGATCTAAGAAGCCTTGAGTTGCTACAGAATAGTCTTGACATTTTATACTATTTCCCCGACCATTTTAGTACCAAGAAGATTTCTTTCCACAACTTTATCCCAACATGCCTGTGTTCTATACCTCTTCCATAAAGGGATTTGTAGGGATCAATTTGAAGTATTGTGTGGATACTATTATTTTATGAGAACTCTACTGGAGGAAGATATTGATTTTTCCTTTTTTGAATTCAATTGATCATGCTCTCATGATGTAATCATGTTTATGGATAATACACTCACATTAGACTATAGATATATGGTGATAAGCTGTGCTGAAGTTCATCTAAATATTTAGATCATGTTGGAGACTGTTTCTGAACGTAGTGGTAAATCTAGGGTTTTTATCAGATAAAATCGATAGTGGTATCCCATGTAACCTTACCACTTCCATATTGTATATCCTTGATTTTTGATCATGTGAAAAATCCTCATGAATTGAAATTAAGTGTGAAGTCTTTGTAAGATGATACATGAAAAACTAGATGGAACTATTTCCTCTTGATGTCTTTGTAACACCATTAGAAAATACCATAGTGATGTTTTCGCATTTCCAAGTAGGTATGGATAATGGTTGTATAATCCCATTGGATTTTTTCTTTTCTCCATTCACTTACAGACATAAATCTTTTTATGTACAATATATAATCACTTTATTCATATTGTACAACTAATAGTGATCTCATAGATATCGATACATATTTGTGCTTCCTGGATGGATGGAGAAATTATAATTATGTGCATCATCCAATAACTCCTTCTTTAACTCAAGAATTAATGGTACTCATAGTTGTGACCCAAATCACAAAAAACTTTCTTCATTAACATTAAAATATGACGATTTAATTTTAATTATAGCTTCTAAATTCTTCTAAATTCCCATATCATATCTTTAGAAATCATTTATCCTCCCCAGAAGGGATGGTTGAGAAATAATTTGTGAAAACATTGATGATGTTCCTTCCTTTATGATTCCCATATCTATACATTTCATGTATAAGAACATGGATCCTTCTCGATAATCATCATTGATTGAATAGATGGATCCTTTGTACATAGACAATCTTCTATTGTATTCACATTACTGGGATGGTAGTGAATTAAACAGTCATAGTCCTTTATCAGCTCTAACTATCTTCACTGGTGTATATTCCACACTTTTGATGTGAATATATACTTGAAAATCAGTCTTATTATTGCACCTATACTCACACTACCCACAAGTGGAGGAATTTTCATGATATTTAGTGATTCTTCAATGAAGGTACAAGGTTGTGTGTTAATGAATAAGTACGAAGTCAAATCCTACACTTCAAGGCAGTTCAATGTTTATGAACAAAACCACCCAACGTATGATCTATAGTAAGATACGGTTATCTTCTATTTGAAAATATTGTGTCGTTATATCTTGGGGGATGAGTTTGAAACATATACGTATCATAAAATCATCAAGTATATATTCACCTCAAAAGAGTTGAATATGTGCCAATGAATATGGTAGAGATAATCAAGGACTATGAATTATCATTTCACAGCCATCCGGGGAAAGTGAATAAAGTGGAATATGATCTAAGTATAAAGGATACAACAATTATATCATTGATGATAATTTATAAGGATCTGATCTTATTATACATGAGAAATATTGATGTGGGTATCATAAAGGAAAGAACATCATCAATCCTTTCACAAATGATTTCTCAACCATCCATTTTGGGGAGGATAAAGGATTCTAATAGAGATGATGTGGGAATTAGAAATAAAGACGATTATATAAGAAAAGAAAATTCATCAGAATTCACTATTAATGTTGAACATGTTTTGATATCTGTGTCCCAACTATGTGTACTATAAAATCCCAAGTTAAAGAAGGAGTTGTTGGATGATTCATATAGTTCAACATTCTCCCTCCATACAAAAATAAAAAAGATATATCAAGATCTCTAAAATCAATATTGGTGGAATAATATGATGAAGGATATCACAAATTATACCTCAAGTTGTCTTTTATGCTAGTAAGTTAAGGCAGAAGAAATCCATGGGGATGATTCAACCATTACCATACGTACTTGGAAATGGTAAAACATCACCATGTAATTTTTATCTAGTATTTCTTGTACATAAAATGAAAATAATTCTCTCTAGGTTTTGTTGGATCATCTTAAAAATACATCACACTTAATTTAGATTCAGGTGGACTTCTCACTTGATCAAATCATAATCATATACATTTGATAAGTGGTAATTTTACATGGGACACCACTATTAGTTGTATTCGATCGAGATCCAATATTTTCCTCTATGTTCTAGAAGATTCTCTAACATGATATAAATACAGAGTTGAACTTTATCATTTATTATCACCCTTCAATTGGTGTCCAATTTGAGGAGAATATCTATAAAATTAAAGGAATTTTGAGATCATGATCAATTGACTTCAAAGGAGGATGGGGTTAACAGCTTCATTTCATAAAGTTCTCATATGATAAGTATTTACACTCAAGCATCCAAATGGACCCCTATTAATCCTTTTATGGGAAGTGGTGTATAACACCTAAATGTTGGGATGAATTTGGGGAATGAAAACTATTTGGTCCTAAAATGTTCAAGGAAATGGTGGAAAATTTCAAGACCATTCAGTGTCACATCAAGGCCTCTTAGAATGTAAAAATGATCAATGCTAAAAATCATCTATGGAACCTAGAGTTTGAGGTTGGAGACATTTTTTCCTCCACATATCTCTATGGAATAAATTCATGATATTTGGGAAGAATTGAAATCTTATTCTAAGGTACATTGGTACCTTTAAGATCCTTGATTGCATTGGAGTGGTGGCATATCGACTAGAAATCACACCTAATATATCTCAAGTAAATGAAATATTCCATGTGTCCCTCTTGATGATTTATATACCAGACCCCTTAATCGAGAGGTGTTGCCATTGGAGAATGATCTCTCACACTAGGTGAGCCAGTGGAAATCATAGACTATGGAGACAAATTGCTATGAAATAACACAATAAACCTAGTCAGAGTGTTGTGTAGAAACAAAAGGTTTGAATATGAAATTTGGTAAATATAGGAAGTGAAAAAATAGAATGACATTCATTTTTATAAGTGTGTGAAATAAAAATTTTGAGGAAAAAATTTATGAATGGGGGAAGAATTTAATGACCGAAAACTATTTTCAACTTTATGGTCCAATTCGTATGACCATAATCTACAAAATTCAAGAGGGAAAATTGTTAGTTAGTTTAAAAAAACATTGGGGAAACCTGAACAAGAGTTATACTACCCCTACTGAGTCATTCTCATGAATAGGGAAAAAATAAAGGTTGAAAAATAATGTGGTAAAAATCTAAAAGGGACCGATTGTGGACCCCCAAAAAACATAGTTGTTATCTATAAACCCATCAGTTCCTGAAATATATAGAGCCAAATATTAATCTCCCTTTTCCTCATGATATCGCCTATATAAAACTCTTATTATTTTCTCATTTTACACCCCCATCACCTTAGCCAAGTTGGGGTTATTCACATCAGTTCACACGTACTAGCCACAAGATGATAAACTATGCTATATATGTCATAAAAACATGATTTTAAATTGTATGATGCATAATCATCAATTTATGAAATTAAAATATGTGTCCATCATCCTCATTAAATGACATAAAACAAAAAATAATCTTTGGACCTCTCCTAAGTAGAAAATTTCCTCCTTTAGTGCCAGTTACCTACTGCATCATTCATGTTTCTCAACCATCGCTTGGAATTCAAGGCAATTTTCCCCTTGGAAGATGAGTCTAACATTTTTTAGATCTATATTTATATCTAATGTGCTCAAATACATAATGTAAGAATCTAGATAGGGTTGAAACCTATTAAAACAATCCAGCAGTTTATCCCTATTCTTTGAATCTCCCTTAACATGAATATCCATCATCGTCAATATCTAAATAGGTCTGTCTAATAGTAATAGTGTCAGGACACACTCGCTCTCCCACAGTCCAAGGAAAAACTCCCCCAAAAAAATTAATTTTTTTGAGATATGTCTTATTTTTAGGACATGTTCAATGGTTGATCCTCATTTGTTTTCCTTATCCATGAAAAAATGATAATATATTCTATGTTTCAAACATGGTCAACATTTTTCCTCCATCACCATGACACCCCATTTGTGTTCCTAATATTGGGAATATTGATTCAAACTCTTCATAACCACCCTATTTTTGGGTAGAATTCAGCACCCCAGGAATTGCCTCATTTTTAAACTGAAAAACATTGAGAAAGAGAGTCTAATGTTCAGATAACCCCAGTCTCCATCCCAAACTTCCTTAATTATGACACTCATAATGGTTAATAAATGATTCTGGACTCCTAAAGTTCGACCGTTGTTTGGAACTCTCATATAAATGAGTAATATTATATTTTTATATTTTTTCGCAAACCAAACATGAATCAAGTGGGATTAGGGATTAATTGTTTTGTTTCTTGTTAATATGATCAGAGATGCTGTAAAAAACATTTTAAAACACACATGAAATTAGAAGAAAACTTTTCCAAAATATTATGAGGCCCATCCACATAATGAAGCCTTTTATTTATTTTAGGATAATAGAAATTTACCTAGGGATAAAACCTAAGGAACGAGCACTCAATTTCATCTATCATCGTTTGTGTATCCTCCAAAATTCACTACTACTCTATCAAATTAAATGCCTCCTATTTTGTGATAATAAAAAATTTATCATCCATGATTCTCACTTGATTCCATCGGATTATAACTCGGCCAATAGAGATTCTACCTCCCCTACCCTATCCTTATCTTCTAACAATTGATCCCTAATTTGGCAGATGACCTCTGATGGAGAAGCGTTGATAGCTAAGTTCAATTTCGCATATTCCTCTAGACAAGAAATATTATCCTCTACTGTCTGAAGCACTTGGTTTCCATAAACCTTCTGGTTTTGTGTTAGGATATGTCAAATTATTTACGCATGGAAAACGATCACCTAATGAGTATGTCTCTCTATAGTGGATGGATTCTACTAGAATCTACCCCACCTATCCTCAGGATGACTAAATAATGGTGGAGGGATCTTACTTGGTTTAGAAGATTGACACGTGGAGTGCAAGTAATGAAATTATACACACTCCTACACATATTGTGTTGAATGAAATAGTTCTCCTCAACAACATATAATCCAGAATACACAAAGTACTCATGAGGCACATGATGAAATTATGGAATGACCGCCAACATGTGAGTGGTGGGGTCATCTGTAGGCATGTCCTCATGCGGGATTTGTCCTAGCTCTATGGAAAATCTATCCTTTCTAGATCCTACACCAATAGAGGGAGTGCCAACCACATCCTATGAAATTCATGTGGAAGGATCATCCACCAAAACATCATTGTCTTCCTTTGTTGGATGCATTATCTCATAAATATTCGTTGTTGTCTCAACTTCAGTGGTCCCCATTGACGGTACTTCTGAGATAGGCACAATCATTATAGACTACCTGATCATCTTATTTTTTTCTTGATTTCCACTCCCTCCCCTTTGGATTCGACTCTAGTAGCCACTTCTTAAGGAAATTATATGGTAGGATGATCTACCATATCCTTGTCAACCATTTCCATCAAAGGTGTATCCTAATTTTCCATCACTACAGTAGTACTGAGCATCACCACAACAGGTTGAGTTCCAAATTTTTTTTAAACTTTATTTTTAAGAACATTATTAGATGAGTGTGACTTATGAGATGAAAAATATAAAGGAAAAGTAGGCAAATGGAAAAGGGAATACATGACTAGTACTAACTACTAAGAAAACTAGAATGATCTATAGGATATCCCCCTTGTGATGGTGTTTCCTCAGTATCCATCGACTTAGTTATAGGAGACACTTCAACCAGTAGTTGGCCACCAATAACCAAAACATCAGGGAGAGGCCCCATAATCTCCCCCCTCATGGGTTGGGGCTCCCTCATCCTTTTCGAAAGGATCACCAGGAACCTCCAATAAATCATGATAACCAATTTCTATAAAAGTAATGAGGATTTATGAAGTGATATTTGGGGTTGTGTAGTGTCCAATACATACATGATCATAGGATTTACCTGATCAACTACTGAATCTACATTCACAATAGATTCCCAAGAGGAATTTATTCCCCATGATTCCTTCTCTAAACCACTTGTAGTGTAATGCATATTGGTAGATAATTTTTTGAGGGATCTGGGGGAGAAGGAATTCTTAGAAACACCTTCACTCAGTTGGTCCAGGGACAAAAAGATCCATGAGAGTAGACCAAGTCTACTAGCACTGTCATGTATTGCACCACTTAGCACTAGAGATATGAAAAGTCCCTTTTGTGACCCACTTTAGTGTGGGAATATTGCCTCAGAGTTTAGATGATTTAGTATCCCATGAAGTGTGGTGATTTTACTATGGATTACCCAACTCACCTTGGTGTTATGGAAAGAAACATCACTAGGAACATTTGGATGATTCAGTCACTTCCACAGACCCTGGACCTGTTCCATCGAAAGAACTATAGAGAGTCTTCCTTCCTCTTGTATAAGCCTACTAAAGAGCGTCTTTCAAATTTCCCTCCCATTGAAATGGTTTCTACCAATGTATTACAAAGGATATTCAACTCCCCAATCACTAATCCACCCACTTTAAATACCCTTCCTCTAGGGAACATGTTTGCTACCACATTACCTAGTCCCTAAAGTTAAGGTAAACCTTCAATATTTTTTGTCTAAGTGGTTTTATGCCTCAAAATATTCACCAATTACACTCCTTTCCAACTCAATGCATAATCATGGGTGAGCCTATAAACAAAAATTAGTGGCGGTAACCCATTTAAGACCCTACCATCTTCACATGAAAACATGATACATATCTATGTGAGGATTTAGGGTTTTACTTCATTATAAATCCCATGTATACATTTGGAGAGAGCCATTGGAGGCATCAAAACTTCCTAATGAACCGATGTGGGGCATACATCTTGAAAAACTCCTCGCAATTGACTCTATCCACCTATACCCCACCTCTAAAGACCAAGAAGTATTACTGCTTCTTGATATTTCCCATGCCATCATTGGTCACCATCCCTATGAGATGTATATATGTGTGGAAACTGATGTGGTTTATGAACCTGATCCTCTCCATCACTTCAACCGAGCATAGGTTTTGAGGTCGAATCCCTGAGATGTTGAGGATCAATGGTTGAACGTTTTTACTTAAAGGGGATATGATGTTTGGATACTGAAATCCAGCCATGTGCACAACAAACCAACCATAAATAAAATAAAAGTTACTACACACAGATGGGGTTTTCCCTTGGATTATGTTATTCAACTCCTTATACATATTTATACATATTTCTAATCAGCGACACGACTAGGTTGATGTACATCTCTTTATCCAGCAATGCTTCTATGATGAAGGTTGTCAACCACAACCCCATATGTGTATCCCAAAATAGTATCATCCAATCACATATTAGTGGGGCAATGAATCCAATTATCATGACCAGAGGAACCTTAGGCTTCACATTATTGTACCACATTCACCACTTCCTTGCCTCAAAATCCTCCAATACGAGTTCTCATTTCCTTATTAGAATGAATTAATGGAAATGGCATTGACACTCCATTAGCATGATCGTGGGAACATTCAGGAAGTAGATGAACCACTTCTTGAAGGGGATATCCATCATCCTTAAATTATTGTCACTCCCCCACCACCAAGAGGAGAAAAAACCTTGGTAAAAATGACATATTCTGTAATTTCTCCCTATAATCATATGGGGGGGGGGAATTTATCATACATTTACCCTTTTATTAGGATCCTAGAATTTTTATAGAGATGCCACAAGATGACACTGACCTCCCCATGCTGTAGATGAAATGTGTTGGTCTCTGGTGACAACTTACTTAGTATATCCATCATGATTTCATAATGACTACAGTCTTGGAAGTTTGAGCACCATTCTACATCATAGATCCCAACTAACATAATATCCACCTAAAATTCATGATAATATTGAGATTCCATGTATTCCAAGGCCTATTCATCTGTGAATTTTCCAACTTGTCTTGTCTCCCAACATTATAACCCCCCTATAGAGTGTCCCCAAGCCTTACATGGGAGTTTTATCATACTAAGGATGGGACACATATTCTTCCAATGCCACCCCATTTAAATTGTTCAAAATGTTAAATAGGATTTGAATAGTAAGTGACCTATGGTACTTTATGATTTTATTTCTGATAGACCTATTTAACTAGTACTATCTAGGTGTACTATGGAACCATTAGGTAGGATCATCATAATCAGCACTGGGTATTAACACATCATCCCACAACCTAAAACCATAAAGTATTAGCCTCTTGTATAATAGGTATTCCTATTGAGTCCCCCTCAATAACGTTGTTAGTGTTTCATGATTTTACTCAGTATAGAAGCTCTTACCAATCCTGAGGTTCCCATAAGCCTCCCTTTAATGATCAGTGAAAGGTTAAACACCTTAAACTACCATTTTATATAAGACTTATAATGACTTTGGTAATATTTTATGATGGTTTTTTCATGAAGGTTGAGTTCACGAATTTTTGGAGGCCTGTAAAATTTTGCTAATGATGATGTGGCTTTCAAAAGAGTCTAGTTTTGCGATAGGTGGGTATAGAGATCGAAAAATTCTCATGAAATTCTTGAGTATTGAAAAATAAAGTACCAGAATATCTTTTGTAAAAATATTGTGGTCCCATCATGGAATGTCACCCATATTTTTAAGAATTGGGTTAGATATATTTTCATGAGTAAGGATTTAGGATCACTAATGTTTGGTTGTTTTCAATCATAATCCATCCCTTAATTCCTTGATCAGATCTAACTTTGTGGAGGGGATTTTTTAGATGCTGAAATACACATGTCAAGAGATAGGTTGAGTAAGGAATGACAAATTCGAATCAAATTTGGGCCAAAATGACTCACAATTATACTTAAGGGTCCAATAAATGAAGGTCAAAAGATTCATGAATGGCACTGATTTTCAGAAGACCCTCGCTAGGAAAATTTTGATGTGATAACCTCTATAGAGCATAAATATGGTTCACAATAGTCATTGGCCATGTGAAGATTGAGGTGGTAACCTCCATGTAGTGTATTCAATCTTTTTAAAGCCCCAACATTTGGAGAAGCACATAATATTATGTGAAAGCCTCCATTTTTCATGAAATCATTTCTATTGCCTCCACCAGACCAATAAATACCGCTCTGTCCAAATGTTGTGGGTTGAAACCTTTTAAATTTCAGGAAAATCTCTGAATTCATGAAGCATAGAACCTTTGCGAGAAATAGAGAAGGAATGGATTTGAAAAGGTCTCCATATTTCATGAAACAGCCTCACATGGATTTTTTTGAACATCAAATCATGGTGGTGATACCTTTATTGAAGTACCTCAGACTTCATGTAAGAATAAAACCCTTCATGGCTCTTGCAGTTTGGAGAGATAGTTATCCCTCGCAAAACAAACTCCATGGGAACCAAGACATAGGTTCAAGGAAGGTTCAACCTATTCCATGAAACATATTCTTTAACGAGACTCTTAAAATTTTAGAAACCCCTTAAACTCATGAGACCCATAACTTTCATGTAACCCAAACATTAACCAAACTCATCCTACAGTTCTCTCAATGGTACCTCCTTTTAGCCAATACCCTTTTAGAAAATTCAAGTGCACAGTGAAACTCAACCCATCCAAAAATGGTTAAACCACACCCTAAATCTTCATGTGATCAACAAAAACCCACTGATGTGACTTAATCCTGGTCTAAACCATTATCTTTCCTTTTTATACTCTGTAGATACATCTTGATAAATCTTTCTCATAATAATAGGCACTCTAATGTCTGGCATCTTGATTTCCAATCTTATACGACATTTTCAACTCTATAAACCACCTAGAGGAACATGATGAGTGGATACACGATCCCTATACATGGAATCACCGAGGGAAATTAATTACCTATTTTGGTATGGAGTGATTTTTCCAAATCTTCTTTTCAGCTTAAAATGCCCCATGCATGGACTAAGCTCAAACCTTATCCAACATGCATGATGTAGAACTACATATCCTCATATCTTAGTAGTACAATGTTAAACCTTACAAAAATATCCACAAAACATGATGTTAAAATATAGTATTACCCTATGTGAGGAAAAAAGGATGCCCCATGTAAGATTCTCATGAGATTCCACCTCTTATCCTACCATTAGATGAAACTATTACAATGGGATGTTTCTACACATAATTCCCACACCATCCCTCATTATTGCTCCTTTATTGACATGATCATCCTTTCCACATGATGAAAAACTACATGGACCAGTCCCATCAAATGAAATTAATTTTTTTAATCTAACTTCATTGGTTTTTATCTCGATCTCTTAAAAATCATGCATAGTAATGCTTCCTAAGTTTTAATCCTTACACCCCAAGTGTGAAATCTTCTCTATAGGGATACAATATACCAAATCCCATGTGTGAAATATTTCCCCCTAGGAATGCAATCCAAAAAACCTCAATTATGAAATCTCCCCCCTCGAGGATACACTTAACCAAATCCCAGTTGTGAAATATTCCTCTGAGGGACACAATACACCAAATAAAAATGTGAAATATCTCCCTCAGGGACACACTCCACCAAATTTCTAGTGTAAAAGCTTTCCCCTAGGGACACACTTAACCAAATACCAAATGTGAAATAGTCCCCTTTGAGTACGCACTCTACAAAATCCCATGTGTGAAATATTCACCCTTGGGAAACACTCAACCAAATACCATGTGTGAAATGTCCCCCCTAGGGACACACTTCACCAATCCCAATTGTGAAATCTCCCCCCTAGGGATACAATTAACTTCCCATTTGTCCCTAAAAGTAATTAAACTTGTGACCCAAATCTAAATCTCTACCACATACAATAAACATTGGATGTCTAAGGTAAAAATCATTAGAAGACATACACCCCTTGCATCAACTACCTCATGGTTTACACATGATTCCTTATGTTATTCCCCTAGGATTCCACATACGAGACTCATAATATATCAAAAGGGGAAAATATTAAGTTCCCTAGAAAACATAATGTCTAGAAATTTCTAGGAATACCATATGTTACTATCTACTCTAATCAAAGGCTTCCTCCCTATCAAGAGAGATGTTGTAGTGAACCAGAATACAGTAAGCCGAATCCTATGTCTACATTATTAAATTTTCTTAAGATACAAGGAATACTATCCTAATGTACTGAATATTTTAGTAGTCTTATTAAACTAGATATACACATGATTCTCATGTTATATTTGAATATAAAAAACATAGCATTTTTTTCTATAAAATGACTTTATTCCTTCTAGAATATTATTTCATATCGTTTCAACTACGCTTCATGGGTTCCTAAGAAAATAATATAAAATAAGGTGATCTAAAATGCTCAGTAACATTTAAGTATAATAGAATCAATCATGAATCAATAAGAATAATTTATATGGTATGGTAAAAAACTTAAAACACATGCCATATAGTAAATAAACATTAATGGTAGTGCATCTAAGGATAATATTCATGCCAAAATATCATAGATGATAATCAATATGAAAAGTTAAATAACTAAAAACACATCACATTTAATCAATAAAATAACTATCATAATAGGATATGGATCAATAAATATAGAAAGGTAAATAACTAAACAAAAATTCCATGAAATCAAAAACTAAAAATGACATGAATCTTGAGATAAATTTTTGTTGAAGGAAATCCTTAATTATTAGACCCCATGATCCTAAGAATCATGGTACCTCTTCCATAAAGACCTGAAAAAATATGGTTTAAAATTACATGTAAAAACCCAAATAATGATAGTGTACTTATTTGTATAATGGGACCTACAAATTCATCATGGGGTTATATTATACCACCCTCCACTGTAGGTCCAAATAATTCTTCATATATTGAATAATTTATTTTATTCATTAAATATGTACCTTATGATAAAATATCTCCGTTGAGTAAGGAATATAGACTTATCGATATTTTCCTAGATAAACAAATAACTTTTGGTGTAGAAAAACATATGTAGAAGTGATATATGGTTTAAGAAATTAAAATATCCGTGATAAATGTTGTGAATAATTTGGGTTAATTTAATTCCCAATGATTAGAGGAATTTGAATATTTAATAGGGAAGTTAATAACTATAAAAATGAATCTAGGTTGTGATTATAAATGATAATATTTGTCAAAATAATCAGAAACCGTCTGGAAGAAGAATAAGGATCATATCAATTATACATATATCCATACATTAAAAATGATTTTTTTTTGTTTTTGATGAATATAAATACCAAAAAAATATATTTTTAAATTTTATTAATGAAAATATTAATTTTATTTTGAAAATAACCTCATAAAACATAATATATATTGTAACTACTTTGTTTAGAAAATATATTTTTTAAAAGTAATAATTTCTTGAATATTTGGAAAAACTTTCTAAAAAAATACATGTAAAATTTCAAATTAATCTGCAATGAAATGATGGTGGATAATTCTTTAGACGTCGTTCAAGTTAAAAATTAAATTCATTTTTTCGCATTAAAATGTTTAGAAAATATGTCTATTCAGAAGATGACAAAAGGATTCCACAAATTTTTTTTGTAAAAACTAAAAAGAGCTAAAAATTAAAATTAAAAAACATATTATAATAGTAAAATATTTTTGAAAACATTTTTAGAAAACATGGTTTTTAATAAAAGTTGATTTTTGACCAAGGATAGAAATTAATTCAAACGTTCATAAAAAACATTATATCTATTATTTGATGTTATAAAGAGTGAAAAAATTGAAATATTACTTTAAAATATCATGAATTACCATAGTCTAAGAAAAATTAAATGTATTTATTATATAATTATGAAAACAATTCTTGTAATTTAAATAAAAAATAATGTTAGTTAGAATGAGATTGAGAAATAAACCCTTAAAATGATCATAATCTAGAAGTGAAAATTAATATATGAATTTATTATGTGTATAAAATATAAATCCATATAAGAAAACTATAAATAAAACATAATATAGTCAAAATTAATTCCATACACAATCTTAGAATTTTAGAGACAATGAAGAAGAAATATAACATAATGAAAAGAAATTGGGTTATAAAATTCTTTACCACTTGTTAACATTAAAGTAAAATCCCCTTAGAAGAAATAATTAAAATTGAAACATAAAAGACCACTAATAATTTAGTATTCATGATACTAGAATTCAATTGGGTAGTTTATACACCTTATAAAAAAACTATTTGTATAACATTACAATATTCTTCAATGAAATGAAACTGAGACAAAATCTCTGACCCCATATTTGCTTTTGGTTGAACTTGATTTAACGTTGTGTATAATAGTTTTTAAATATGATATTAACATATAATAGAATAAAATTAATATTTATTATATCATACATGACCCTTTTATAACATATTAACACCCGTTCATTTATAATATATTATTATTTTCATTAGTTCGGGTATTAATTTCCTTGTTTTCTTATTCATGACTTATTAGGGAAGTTTCATTTATTGAGCATATTAAATAGTTCATCATATCCAAAATAATAATAATGAAATTATTATCATATTTATACATCAATTATACTTTTTATAATAATCATAAAATATGGTTTTCGGAAATAAAGTACATTATGATCAAAGAGATGGTAGGTAGTACATAAGCATGAGTAACATTTTCATTTTTCAATGATTATTATAGAATGGTTTAAAGAAATTATTTTTTTAATTAAAAAATGATAATTATATCAGAAATACAATATTATTTCTTTATATATACATATATACATAATCCATGTGGTGTGGTTATGCAAAAAGAGTCACATCGCTTAGTGAAGGTTGTAGTCTACACATACATGAACGATGTTATTGTCATTAAGGATAAGAAATAAACCAATATATAATCTTTGAATAATGTTAAATATGTCATTAATATCATAATTATTTCATTTATATCACAAATATTAATTAAAATCATCCTTATTACCATACATGTAAAGTGTTAATGAAAAATGAATGACATCACTTCACATGGTGGTAGTATTCCGTACACACGAGTGACATTATCATATCTCTTTAAAAAGGGAAAGAGAAAATGTATATAAGATATAATGACTCCATAGGTATAATGATTTTTTAAATATCATATATCTACTTTATAAACGTTATTATATTAAAATATGAGATGTGGTAATGAAAAAATGAATGACATTAGTCCGTGAGTCAGTAGTCTACCATACACACGAATGCTGATTTCACAACCAATTTAATGTAATTGATAATGTTTCTTACATGATGTAAAATAAATAAACATTATTTTATCCTTAATCACACTAATAGAGATTTTACTATTTAAGGGTCAATATAGTCATTATAAAATAACAATTTATCCATGAACGGAGCATCGTTGATATTAATTATCATTTAAAAATCATCAGAATGGTGATAGAATTTTGTGTAATTTTAAATGAATTTATAAAATAACATTTATCATAAAATAACATTAATGTTAAAGTACTTTTTATTCATTAAATTTTATTTGAAAAAATATAAATAAACTGGAATAATTGGAAAATATTATGTGAAAACTTGGAAAAAATGATATATTTATTAAAAAAAATTAATTTAACTTAATAGTTTTTTTAAATTTTATTTATTTTTAATATTTTTATTATCATTTATTTTATTTTTCAATTAGCTAAACAATTACTAAGTTAATTTTTATTAAGCATTTAAAGTAATTATTTTATTTCAAAATATTTAAAATAAATTTACATGAAAAAAACTCATTTACCTTTCAAAATAATTTTTATAACCAATAATTTGTTATTTTTTCCCTATCCCAAAGATTTTTATATATTAAAAGAAAGGTTAAGTTTTTTGTCTTTTTCTTTACATAAATTATTATATTGGTCACATCCAAAGCAAAGTGTCCCAATTACTCTTAAAATATATAATAATGTGATAATGGTTTAAATATGTTAATAAAATGGGGTTTGGAAAAATTGGTAGGTTATTTTCTCCCTTATCTACTTTGTTTAAACCCCGATAAACCCATTTATACCTTAACCAAGGTGAATAATTTTTACAATTTTTACTATTCATCATGGTAAAAAATATATTTTCCCTTATTAGATAATATAAATCATTATGATTAAAAATAGAAAACCCATTTAGAAAAATTTCATTCCCATAATTGAAGGAATTTAATTGAAAATTAATCCCATAGACACGATGAGAAATATGGCTTTCAAAGAGAAAATGTTCAAAATATTACAATGTTTTTGTATCAAAATTAATAAAAAATATTATTCTGATGAACTAAATTGAATTAATTTTTATTAAATTTAATTAATTTTACTTAAAAGCCATTTCAAAATATAATTAATCATTATAAATTATTGAAACGAGACGGTGTTTTGTATAAAAAATCTATATTTTTCACTATACATAAAAATTGCTCTTATTAGATTTGTAATAAATAGATAACCATAATTTTTAATTTATTTAGTATTATTTATACTAACCAATTTATTTTCTAGGTTATAACAAAAATATTAAATATTAATATTTTAATAATATGCCACGTATCATTGAAACTCGGTGTTGCATGCAATGCAAGAAAAACTCAGTGTTTCATGCAACAAAAGCTATATTTAGTGTTGAGTGTGACCCAATAAGTTGATGTGATTGAATTTATTTAAAAATTAATATCTATTAATTTCTTAGGGTGTTATATTTTATTCTATAATTTGTGTTGTGTGTCACATACACTATCTTATAAAATGTTATTATTTCCTAATTTTGGGGTGTTAAATTTTCCCCACATTAAATAAATTTAATCCTCACTATTTAAACATGACATTTTTAATAAATGGTTTCAAATTTCGAAATTTTTATTTTTTGAAAAATACATATCGAAAGGACTTAAAAAAATCTTCTTAATATGAGAGAGAACTAAGTTTGAAGGTCATCTACAATAACACATTTCTAGGGTTCCATGTAAGATAAAATTGTTGGAAAGTAAAGATATGAACATGAAAGAAATGTGTAAAAATTATAAATAGTGATTGAGGTTATTGATCAAGATTACATGAATGATCAATGGAATGTTGAAGACCTTAAAAAAAATCAATGATTATTTAATGGTCCTTTTGATTCATCAGATATAAATGTAATTGGATAAAATTATTATTTCAAGATCCTTTCCCTAATGTTGAGGAATTATTTTACTATTTATGAATGTAAATAATTATAATTACTAGATTTATTTTTATTTCACAAGGAAAATTTCAACATTTTGGTGTACTTTAATAAATTGTGAATTCATTGATTACCCCAAGAAAAGAGTATCTAATAATTATTATTATTTAATTATTGAAGCACTAAAATTTACTTTTAACAAAGTACAATTTCTATAGTAGAATGATATTTCATTCCATAAATCTCGAGTTATTATTAAGTTGAAATAGTAATCATAGGTTATCCAATATGTGTAAATATCCATTTATGAAATAATAAATTAATCTCTTAAACGTTTTCCAAAGTCTAACATAACCCATTTCAAAAATGGTTAACCTTATATCGATTTTAAAATATTAAGATCCATCCATTTATATTGAAGTTCACTAAATTTTCAAATTCCAATTATCATTACTCCCCCAAATAACAAAAAGTAACTCTCAATCGCAATATAAAAACATGTGAATACCTTCATCACATATTTTATTGAAACATGGTAATAACCTGAATTACTATAAAAACTTATTAGAACCATGCCTTCCTTCTTATTCCTGAAGTAATACATATAATTTTTGTATATATTTATTAAATAAAAAGATGTCGTAAAATCCATAAATGATAGTACAAACCACATTTAAAAAAAATCATTGATTAGTCCCAACGTGTTCAATACTATCTAAATTAATTTATCTATATAAATGATTTATTTACCTCTAAATCATTATAACAAGATCAATAACATATTAACGGTTATATTCCCCTCAATCATATGTTTTCCAAGAAGTAAATTTTTCCCGTAAATTATTTTTCTTTTTCATCAGTACTGGTAAACATACGATTTGAAATCCTTAATGAAAAAGTAATCTAGTACAATACTTATAAATTTAATAATTCTTACAATGAGGATATTATTGATAAAAGACTTAGATGACATAATTCAAAAATCTAACCACGATTAAATTAATCATTCCACTTCATCCGTGGTAATAGAACAATCTTGATCATGATCCATTAGCTTTTTTGATGTATTTTCCTTTGACGTCTGATATATTGATTTTCGTAGGGAATCATATACATACAATTGAAGAATTTTAAATTGAAAATGTTTTACTTATCCATGAAATAAGAAGAATAGGGGCCTTTCTATCCACACTTTTAGTAAACAACCATTCTTTTTTAGAAAATACCAGTATATTTCTTTCCACAATTATCACATGTGGGAAAATAATTCTTTCTGTTATTTACTTTTTTGTTATTTTTCCTTATCATTCTATTTTTCTCCTGATTACTTTTGAATATATAATACTTATATAATTATTTCATTGTCTTGTTAGTACTTGATAATATTTCTTCATATGATTAGAATTTTTGGGGGAATAGTTTCCTTTAATATTGGGATTAATCCCATCAAGGAAAGATCCATTCTTAATCTTTTTATGATGTATGTTGATGTAGTTCCTAGTAATTTTTCTAGGTGAAATTTATATATGATGGAATATACTATATTAGATCATATAATTATGAAACATAATGTATAATTCCAAAAAATGTGAAATACCTAAATAAATTGAAAATTTTATGCATAGATAACCTCATAATCATAGTCACAGATTTTTTGAGGATATATATATTTAAAATCCATTATATTGATTTTTGAAGAAAATTTGAATTATCCTATGAGTATACCCATGGAGTGTCCAACTAGGCATATAATATGGACATTTTTATTCACTTGAGGATTCTCAGGTCAAGTCCGATTTTCCCTTTTCGATGTTATTACCCCAAGGTACATCTATTGCAGAACTACATTCAATTATAGTATCTAGAGAAGGATGTATTTCTCGTATAAACCACATTATATCTTCCTTAAAAAACATTATTATTTCAATTTATTGTTATCCTAAAATTACATCATAGTGTTATGTTATGTAATCTATTTTCCCTCAATCTAATTTTCATGATTTATACTAAACTTCCTTTGATACCAACTGTATTAACCCAGAACCCAGTAACCTCGAGCTAGTGTTTTGTTTATTAAATCAGCATAAGATACAAGGAATCACATTCCATAGGTCAAAATAGTTTATTAGCCTTAGTATACTCGATACTTATGTTATTATAGTCTTACATTTGAAAAATAAATTACAACAAAATGTTTTTTGAAAATAACATAATTTTATCTAGTATATTTTGGCATATATTTTATATCACCCTTAATGGATTCCTAGTAAAGGAAACAAATTAGGGAGAGATCAAATTTTTAGTATGGTTTATATAAAATGGGATAAATAATGAATTAATACACGTAGTCAATACAAAAAGGTAAATAACTAAACACGCATCTCATGCCATCAATAAATTGAGAAGGAAATTCATCCAAGGATAATTTTGACAAAAAGTATAATGGATAATATTTAATATAGAAAGATAAATAACTAAAAATACATCCCATTTAATCAATAACCCGACTATCATAATTTGATAAGGCATAATAAATATTTTAGGGAAAATAACAAAAAACACATGACATGCAATAAATAACTGAGAAAGAAATGCATCCAACGATAATATCATTAAAAAAATCTAATGGATAATAATAACTAAATTCTCAAAAAAGGAAATTAATAATTATTGGATTTAATAATCTCAAGAATCATGGTACCTCTACCATCATGTCCTTTCACATGGCTATTTAAAAGTACTGGTAAAAACCCGTTTAATGCTAGATTACTTATTGGTCTCGTTAGACACATCGATGCATTAAGGGGATATATTATACCTTAGCCCACTCATTACTACATCCCAAATAATTCATAATATATCGATTAATATATTTAATTCATGAACAATATTACTTATTATTAAATATTTTTATTGAGTAAGGAATATAGATTTGTCAATATTTTCCTAGATAAATAAATAAATGTCAATGTAGAAATCCATATATAGAAGTGATATACAGTTTAAGAAATAATCATATCCACAATAAATGGTATGGATAATTAGTGGAAATTTAATATATCATTATCATTGGAAAATTAAAATTTCATGTAGAAGTTAATGGCTATAAAAATAAACCAATAATGTGAATTTCAATTTTTTTTCTTTTGAAAATAATCATAAACCATGTAGTGAAAGAATAAGGATTATATCAATTCAAAATAAACTCATTGAAGTAATAATTAAGGGATTTTTTCATCGATCAAAATAAATACTATAAAAATATATTAAAAAAAATTCTTAAGAAAATTATCCTTTTTATTTTAAAAATAACCTTTTAAAACATAAAATATTTTGAAAATACTTTTCTTTGAAAATTTATTTTAAAAAATATAATATTTTCCAGAATATTAGGAAAATTATTTTCTCTAAAAATATATTTTTAAAATTTCAAAGAAATATTCCAATAAATGATGGGAGATATTTTTGTACATATCGTTTAAGAAAAAAAGTTCATTCCTTTGACACCATTGAAAATTTAAGAAAGTGCCTTGTTCCGAAAATTACTAGAATATTAATTTAATTTTTTTAAAAAGTTAATCTGGGTCAAAATGTTCATTAAAAATAATTGGAGAATAGAAAAAAATTGATTTTGTTTAGAAGGCATGCTTTTGAAATAAAACAATTTTTAGAAAAAACAGAGAATTGAAGTTGGATGTCATAAAAAATTTTCTCAATTATTTTAATTAACAAAGAGTGTAAAAAATTATGATATCACTTGAAAATATCATGAAGAATCAAATGAGAATAAAATAAAGTGGTATTATTTGAAATTAATCAAATAATTTACTTTAATTGAAATTCAATAATGAAAAATCTCGATTAGAATGAGATAGAGAAATTAGTACTTACAATGACAATAATTTTGAGGTGAGAATTAATAAATTAATCAATTATGTGTGTGAACTATAGACAAAAAAAAATAGGAAATGAAACATAATATATTCAAAATTAAAAACACACATAATTATAGAATAAAAATGACAATAAAGAAGTAATATAATCCAATAAAATGAAATTGAGTTATGAAATTTTTTACAACTTGGTAATTTTTAATAAAAATAACCTAGTTTGAAATATTTCTAATTAAAAATTAAAATAACATGAATAATGAATTATTTATGATATTTCATCTAAATGTATTACTGTATACACAATATAAAATAAACTAGGTGAAAAACATTAATATACGCCTGCAGGAAAGGAAATTGAGATGAAGTCCACTACCTCAGTCTTCATTTTGGTTGAAGACTCTTTAACATCATGTAAACGGTTTTTAAACATTTTATAAAATTATATAGGAACCATATTAATATTTATAATATCATATATGATCCTTTTCTTACATCTTATCACCCATTATTTAATAATATTTTATTATTTTCATTTGTTTAGGTGTAAATTGCCTTGTTTTCTCATTCGTGATTTGTCATGAATGTTATAGTTATTTTTCATATTATATAGTTTAAAAATAAATAGGATTATAATCATGAAATAATTATTATATTTATAAATACATTATAATATAAAGACCAATAATGAATGTTGGTTTTGAGAAATGATGTATGTTATTATTATATAGATAGTAGGATGTATACACACATGAGAAAAAATTTCTTTTTTTAATGATAGTTGTGGAAAGGTGGAAAGTAATAATTTTTATTTACATAATGATAATAATTTAATAAATACCATATAATTTTAGTGTAAGAAATAAAATGATATATTATATTTTTTTAATTATAAATATTTCATTATTATCATAATTATTTAACTTATATCACATATATTATTTATCATTATCCTTGTCACATTATATGTAAAGATTTATTTTAAAAAAATGAATCACATCACTTCGTGGGGTGGTGGTCAATTGTTCACAAAATTGACATTATCGTATATTCTTGGGAATGGAAAGAATAAAATTTATTTATATGATATAATAGATAAATAGGTGTAATTATGTTATAAAAGATATATATATATATACTTTATATCCATCATTATACCCATCAGTGAGGGGTGGTGATGTAAAAACGAATGAAATCGGTTCGTGAGGCTCTAGTCCTCCACACACACAAATCATGATTTTGTAACAAATTTATAGAAGTGGGGATGGTTGCTGGTCATTAAATTAACATAAAATCATATAATTTTAGGAAAGATAATATTTTTATTTTATAAACATGGTTTAATAATAATTGAATGAGGTTTCAGAGGAAATAAAATGAAAACCCTCATTGAACAACATTACCTCTCCTTCAAGAAATCCCATAGGTTTGCATAAAATTATTCTATGGATGGATTTATGAAAAAAATAATTATTTTAGGATGAGTGGGGGGGGGGATTTTAGATGCTATATATGATGTTATTTGTTGATTCAAACTTCTTGAGAGGTGTGAAGAAGTGAGGTAAGTGAGTTCCCTTTTATAACTGAAGAAAATTGATATTTTTGTAAATACCCCAAAGTATTCAATAATGGTAGGTCACTATCACATAATGTGGCTCACAAATTGATAAATAATAGTGTTTATGGATTATATTTATGAGAAACACCTTCAACACATAAAAACACATGTTTTAAACATGTCATTCCTTGTCCTTTTAGTTTACTCCATTTTACCATATTTGTTTCCAACATGAAAAACATAGGTAATTAAATCATTCAACCTAAAATTAAATGAGACGTATTAGATAATTTGGAAACAATAATTATAAATATTAAATATAGTTTATATAATTAAAATCATATGTGTGTTGAGAATTATTTTGAACACAATCTTATGTAACGTGCAAAAACATTTTTTTAACATTAACTGTGCTAATAGAGTTTTTACTATTTAGGGGTCAATATATTCATTAAAAAAGAAAAAATTGGTCTATTAATGGACTATATTTTATATTTGTTGAAATTTAAAAACTACTTGGAAGAAAATATGTTTTTTTTAATTTTAAATCATTTATTTAAAATAACAGTAATGTCAATTGTAAAATTATTCTTATAATTTGAATTTAAAAAAAAATCAATTCATTTATATAAATTTAATATACAATGTCTAAAATTGTATAAAATGACATTTTTAACTAATAAATTAATTTAACATGACAATTTATTTAATTTAAATTACTTTTAATATTTATAATGTAATTTATTTTATTTTTATATTAACTAAATAATTATTGAGTTAGTGTTTCTTTATCATTTAAAGTAATTATTTGATCTCTAAAATGTAAAATTAAATTTTATGGATAAATACTAAGTTATCCTTCAAAAGAATATTTATAACTAAATATATGTTGCTTTTCCCAATCCAGAATATTTTTATATATTAAAATAAAGTAATTTTCCTTTTTTCCATTCTTAAAATATAATACAGGCTACTGTTGTAACCCTCCAAGATATTGTGAATTATAATTTTTTAAATTAATTTATCTTTTGGATATTTTTTGCTTCACATGAAACTGGAAATAGTTATTTATATCTATATATATTCATTAAAACACTAAGTCAATAATTTATTCCACACGATACAAAATTGGATTGCTCTATAGGTAATATCAGATTGGATTTCACAACACACAATACCAACATTGCTTGCACTACCCACAACACCGAATTAGTGTATGTTACACACAACAAAAATGTTTCTACAAAACATCATTATATTGTTGTACTTATTTAAATGAGATACTTATATCCTAACTGTTAAACGTAGTTATATGAATAGTGATAAATAATTTTAAAATATTATTTGTAATTGTTTACTATAGATAAATCATATTGATAATGAAATATATAATTATTGGTTAAGTGATTTTATTTTTAAAAATACTATTTTCTCAAATAAACAACTTTTAATAAAAAATAATTTTATACAGATTTAGAAATTGAATTTTATAAAATAAAAATCTTTTTTGAATTTATAATTCCTAAATTATCTTAGGGTGCTTTTTTGAGAAACATCATTTTCTGATGAATAGTGAAAAGTAATGTTCATTATTTAAAAACGTTCTTTTCATTTATATAATAATTAATGTTATATTATATTTTAAATATGTTTTAAGGTCAAATTAGATCAATTATACATCTATTAACTAAATTTATTTCATTATAATCAATTTCACTTTGAGATTGAACGTAGTAACTTAATAATATTTTGAACTTCTTTATACCTTAAAAACCCTTAATTTCATCTCATCTTTGGGATTAACATTAATCATAAATTATCATTTTGTATGAATTGAATTTATAAATAATTACATACGACATTTTAATCAGTATAATATTTAGATTCTTAAAATATAAAATTAACATTTGACCAAAAATTTTAATAAAACTGACTAAAATTAATTAGAGTGATTAAGGTCTAATTAAGCTTCATTAGGGACTAAACCTTAATATTAGGGGCCCAAATGACCCCTACACTTGTAAAAAACCCATTGGATGGACATATTTCATAAATAAACATTCCATTATTGATTGTGTATGTTATTATGACTTTTTTTAGGGAAAACACGTGTTCACCTAACTTGTTTTGAAAAATTCCAAGTGAGTGCTTTTCATTCCCGATAGAAGGACACCACCCTCCCATATACTCGCACCTATATAAATTTTTATGTTTGGCCAATACTAACCCAATAAAATTCCCAGAATCCCTTATTTCTTAATAGAGTCATTCATTTGGGAATAAAGAAATCCAAGGAATAGTTTTGGCACAAACCAAAAGGATTTATCTAATTAAGTGGTAATGTCTTCTCTCAAGTCCTTTATTTTATTTTATTTCACCACCTCTACACATTATTTTTTCCATGATTGTATAAAAACACAAAAATATAAAATCTACCAGAATTTTATTATTCTATGGTTTCAACCTACACTTAGAAACACATTCATCTAATGGATAATAAACATATTGTTTATGCGTACAATGAAGTACCACCTCACTAAATGATGATTATTCAATTCTCATTACCCATTATCACGGTGGAAATTATAATGTAAAATATGATTAAATTTGTTATAAATTATATTTATTATTTAATTAATTTTATTTATTAATTTTAAAAAACATATCTTTTTTATCTTCCATTTGGTTTTAATAAGATAATTTTATTCAAGGAAGTGTGGACTACATCCCCCTCAAAGCGATACAATTCTTTCGTACACTAGATGGATTATATTACGAATGGATCTAGTGAATATATAATAAATATATTATATAATTAATTTAATTTAATAATTATATATAGATATATTTATATATACATATATGTCTTTTATTTATTTCTTTCAACACAACAATTTAATGGAAATAGGGTTCATGCGTACGTACGACCTATCTTCTCCATGAACCATGTATTTTGTTTCATATATATCTGTTGTATATATTTTTATTATAATACATTTATAATGTATATAAATGATATTTATATCATAGTTTACATTATTCATATTATGATATAAATTATAAATACCAAATATATACAAATTAAGACACAAGTGAGGAATTAAGAGAATATTACATGAAGTGAAATCATAAGATAGGTTTGTTATTACAAGTGTAATATAAGTCATAATAAAAACATATATGGTATCATATATAATACTTTGGTTATATTATAGATTTATAGTAAATTTACATTTATTATAAAGCTATTTTGAACTAGTATGACAACAGTCAAGACACAAGGTAAGGGGATTTGATCTCATTTTTTATTTCTATGAGATAGATGTTATGTTAATCACTATTTCCTTTTGTATGGTGTTTATACATCCCATGATTGAATTATACATATCTTATACATAAATTTATGGTTAATAAAATATCCAATTTATAATCTTTTATTCATTGGGGATAAGTTTAAAAAGTTTACAAATCAGTGAAATAGTTTTGTCTCAATTTTCCTTCTTTGAAACTCATGATTTGTTATGCCCCTAAATTCCCTTTGAGGTGTATATAATAACATTTTACACGTCACATCATGAATTTTGTTTTATGATATTTTAATCTTTAGGCAATTTCATTTTCTATCATGAAGATTATGATCCCATGTTACCAAGTTCTAAGTGTTTACTAAGATAGTATTATTGATTTTTAAGATAGTTTATATCTATAATTAATTTAATGAAATATTATGATCCATATCTCAATAATATTAATTATTTTTATTATCCTATGATTATTAATTATTTTTCACTATACTGGTACATTTTATTCCTATCTTTGGTGAAAACTATTTTTAAGATAGTGTTTTTAAGAAATCCCGACTTTACCCTCTATTCGGTGAAACTTTTCTGTTCCTTTAAATCCATGTTTTCTAAAAACGGATTACAATAATTTTATAATATTATCCTATGACCATTAATTTTTTTTTACCATTTTTGTATTTTTACAATTTTTTAAGAGGAATATTCTTGTCACTTTTCAAATGAGGCATTTTTCTAACCTTTTTTTCTTGAAAAAGTAATATTTTTTACCTAGTATGACATGTACATATTTATCCACTATCAATCATTTTATGATTTATTTTCATGTTTCAAGGTAAATGTTTTCAAAAAAAATTAAAATATATTTTAAAAACTGTGGTTTTCAAAAAAATTTCATAATTAGTTTTTATGTTTTCAAAGAAAATTATTTTAAAAATGATATCAAGCCTCATTTATATGTTTTCTAATTATTTAAAAAAAATCAAAACCTTTTCATGATTCTGTAATAATTTTTCAAGTAAAACGGTTTTCAAATCATTTTCAATCTTTCATTATTTTATTTAAAAGTGTTTTCAAAGAAAAAGGTTTTTAAAATGTTTTGAATCTTATTTTATAAATTTTCAAGGAAAAAGGTTTCCATATTGATTTCAATTATTATTTATATTTTTTCCAATAATTCTGTATGAAATTATTTTCAAATAGTTTTATGTATTAAAAATAATTTTTCAATAAAGAGAAGATATTTTCCTCAAGAAATGTTTTTTAAAAATATTTCAAAATTATTTTCCATCTAATATAACATCATTATATATTACACATTCCCTTATAGTAAATGATCCAAAGGTCCCATACATATTATTTCTTGACTGGTATATTTTCTAATGGTATGATGTGTAAGAAACCCATTTCACTTCCAGGTGTTCACTACAAAATATTTCACTTTTTCCAATGGGGACATATCTATTGGTAGAAGTGAATTTTCTGTTGGTAAAACGTTTTACCAACATATATGTCCTTGTCACTAAACTGTTGGTAAAAATTATAAGGCCCCAGCCTTAAAACCTTCCTTAATCTTGAGTTATTACAAGATTACACATTGAGGATTTTTTCAGGTTTAGAGTTTTAGAGAATTAGATCATGAAACTTGCATTACATTCCACATTTAAACAAAGTGGTTACATAAAAGACAGCATTCATTCTTCCCATCAACGGAATCATATTTAAATTATAACACGGATTCTTTCTTGACACATCCTTGACACTATCATCACATCATGTACCTTTCCCTTGACCTGTGAAAAACATTTCAAAAACTTGGGATGAGCATAAAAAGCTCAGTAAGAGTTATAAAAAAAATATGGGAAGGAAACATGAGTTCATATATACATTAGAATGAAATCACACTTTACCCATATAACTTAGGCATATAAAATCATGAATAAATCATAGAAAACATAAGACATAAAGGTAACTTGAGGAATTCATAACATTCTTATGTAGGGAGTAACCCTCTTGGTTACGTTTGGAATACCCATCATAGTATATTCCCTAAATCTCTTCGGAGAAACCATAACGTTTCACTCCTTCGCGTTACCCAATGCATTGGAGAGCTATATCAGGCTCACCCGCCCTTAGTTTATCACGGAACCACCCGTCTTCATAATAATTCCCAAGAACCATAACAAAATCGTATCACATAAAACATGCATAAAGGAAACATAACATTTCCACATTTCAATCACAATATAACAGTTTAGTATATTGAAATAATGAATCCATTCAAAAAGAAGACATTTCCAAAACCATTTAAAACATTTAATAAAGAGATTTTTGAATCAAAGTGTCCCATACCACCTTGAAGTTTAAAATTTTAAACCATTGATATCCATATAAATAAATCCTTAAAACCATTTTGAAAACATGGATATTAATAAGAACAAATAATTAAAACATTTAAAACGATATTTTGGTTAAAGGGGTTTTACCAAAATTAGAGACACTTGAATACAATAATTGAGGAATAACATTTAGTAAGAACTTTATAATATCATTAGAATAAATGGATTAATGATATAATACTCCAAAGGACATTATATACACCATATAAGAGTGAATTGGTGCATAACAACAATGAACCCTCAATAGAAATGTCAAATGTTATGAAATCCCTTATAAAGAAGGTATCCTTAAATTAAGGACAAATCAATCTCAAAAATATGTGTGAAAAATATAAATACACCCAATATAAGTTGATATTAAGTGTAAAACAATAAAAGTTCATTCACAAATATTCAATGGATGACATATTCAATGACTACATGTTGAACCCAAAGAAATCGAAATTGGGTTAAAAAGTTCCCTTGACAGCCTAACGACATCACATCAAAATGAGTTGATGAGAGATAAAAAGAATATCTAATCACTTGGACATAAAATTTACATCAATAAGGATATATGAGGACATATCCCAACATAACAATATGTAAATTAAAAGACCCAACAAAAGAAGTCTTTTAAAGAAGAGGAGGGTGAAAGGTTCCCTTACCGACTTGGGTATCTTTCAAAACATACACCCCATGATAGAAGGACAGTAGATCATTGATGTAAATACTCATAAATGAAAGTATATTACACAAAGAGTAGAATAATGGGCAGTACATACACCACTCAATGGAATTTGTGGCAAATGTAGCATAAATCTCACAGGAATAAAAGTGAGATGAAAAATCCCTTACGAAAACTCGGCAGCCTAACAGCGCCACATAAAACTTCCGAATATGGATTGATGAGATCAAATAGGGTATCACATCACATTACAATAAAATTTACATAAAGAGGAATATAAAAGAACATCCCCCAACATTACAAATAGGAGCTTAAAAGAATTTACATAAAGGAGAGTACTTAAAAAGAAAGAGAGAGGTTAGATCTCTTACGAAAGTTCGGCAGCCTAACAGCGCCACTCAAAACTTCCAAAATGGAATGATGAGAGAGAATAGGGTCTCTCATCACATGAACATAAAAATTACAGTAATTTTAATATAAAAGATCATCCCAATATCAAGAAATATGAGCTTTAAAAGGAATGACATAAAAGTGTGAACTTAAAAAGAAAGAGAGGAGTAGGATCCCTTACCTCGGGTCCGACTTGACTCGATCGTTCTTTAATCTCCTGAATAATAAACGTGAGTTAATTTCTACTTCCTTAATAACCTTTTTAAAATTCATTATTCCTTTTATATCACTTATTACCATGTCATACACATTATGTAATCATTTAAGTTAATAATATTTGTTTTGCCGATATTTGGTTCTTAAGTCGAAAGTGGACTTCTTACAATTACATGTTGTTCGTGTGGCCAAAAGTTTATTATATCCAGAATTGTATTCATCATTTAGATATCATATATGTCATATATATCCAGTACATGCATGCATTTATAACATTACATAATCATTTAGAGGTAAGAAATGAAATGCACCGTTCATGGAGACGGTAAGCCGTACTTACGCATGAACGCTACTTTCATTTCTATTTCATATTTTATAGAATGGAATAATAATGATATAATGGTATATTATAATTCCAGTATAATATCATATATAATATCATATTTCCATCCTTTATACATCCCACATATGGTATTTAACGAATCAAATCACTTTGAGGGGGCGGTAGTCCGCACTTCCTTAAATGAAGATATCGTGTATACCCATAATGGAAGCCATAAAGGTAAGACAAAAATGAAAAATACAGAAGCATAAATAAAACATAAACTTATTATATATCATATATAAAAATAGTGACATCATATTGTCCACCTTTGAAGGTGTTAAATGAGTATTGAACAATCATCGTTTCGGGAGGCAGAATTTCATCATCCACGGAAACCGTATGTTCTTTAACCATTTGATGTAGTTGTGTGAGAGTGTAGCTAGAATATATCTTATACCAACATCCTAGTATATTGAAGATACTGGTGTTGTTACAAAAGAAGTAAATAAAAAGAGTTTAGGGGGTTGGAGAAGCAAAATAAAACAAATGAACATGAGAGAATGAATTACCTTTAAAAGTGTAACTCCTTTTGATTTGAGCCTAAAGGCTTCCTTTGAAAGGATTCTGCCCAAAGGGAATCCTCTAGGATGAGGAGAGGGATGTGGAGAGAGTAAATGGGCAGGTTTGGCCGATCCAAAGGCTTGAGGAGTGTGTGAAAAGAGGTAGAGGTGGGGGCCTTTTATAAGAGGAGAGGAGGGGCACTTTTGGAAAGTAAGGAAATATTACTTTATTTGAAAATGTGTTTCGGTTTTAAAAGGTCCCACATTGATATAATTCGTGGATAAGGTTATAAAGGTTAGAAATCCACACATCCAATAATTTTTGGACATGTGTAGTTCATTGATTTTACATTATCTTTCCATTTTATTTAAATCGTCAAATAATGATGTCATCGCTGCATCATTATTATGTCATAAATAATTTAATTTATTTAATGTCTAAAAATTATAAAAAAAATAAAATGATGTAGGAAATCTTTTTATATTTCCAATGACTATTTATAATCAAAATTTGGACCTGTGTAACCCTACTTAAAAATTGTTTTATTAAAACAACTCATGTTTGTGTCAATTTAATTTTAACATTAAATAAAAAGTTATTTATGTCATTTCCCAACCAAAGTGTCTCCATGGGGTCCCCAAGTTGGCCCATGGCTTATCTTGGTCGGCCATGACTCACCCAATAGGTTTAGGACAAGTGTCATGGTGTTTTCACATTCTTATAATATCATTTTTACCTTAAATTACACTAATTACCCCTAATCGCGATTAAGAACTTAATAAGTTACTATTCACCAAAAAATTATTATAATCTCATTGAACCACATTTTACATATTAATGACAACAATGTATGTCGGATTTTTGAAATTCAAAACACAATGATGGCAAAATTTCATTTAAACGGAAAATCAGCTTTTATAAGTACCACTTAGTGGTTTCACTATTCATCAAAAATTGAAGTTTTTCAGAAAAATCCCAAAAATTCACCCTGAGCTATATTTGATATTACGAATTCAAAAATGAAGTCCGTTTTACAAAATTCAAAACATATTAGTCACATTAATTAATTTAATAATTAATTCCCGCTGTCAGAGCAAATAGCGTGTTTTTATAAAGCAATAAGTATCAAAAGATTGACACTAGTTTAAGTCTGATTTCAAAGTGAAATTAATTCCAACGACCACTATTGGATTTAATGGTAAAAATATTTTCTAATTTCACTTTAAAACCAATTCAAAATATTATCTAATCATATAAATAAATTAGATTAAAAAGTGGTTTTGAATTAGAACACAACATTCTACACTATTCATTAAAAAATGAACTTTATCAGAAAAATACCAAAAAATTACACAAAGTAAAATTTGATGTCCCGATTCTTAATAAGAGCTTTATTTGGTCCAAAAGAATGTATAAGAGTGATCAAAACTATATTTAATGACAGTTCTCTATTAAAAGGCAATAAGTGAACCTTTAGTGAAAACTAGGGCATATACACCTAAAATTTAATTCTTTTTATACTTTAAGCCTTTAGCTTTTATTGGATAAATGTAAAAACATTTAAAAACATATATAATCATATTTTAGTTATTTATATCCATTCCCTCCATTACAACGGCTACATGTTAACTACTATTTAAAATAATATTATTTTATTATTAGAGTGCAACGTAAGATTCCCAAGAAACTCGTTGTTGCGTGTTGGGTACGCCATCGAGCATAGCGTCCCCTTTAAAGTCATTTAAATATTTTATTCACAAATATGGATAAATATGAAATGTCATATTCTTTATTTACCTGGGGTGTTACAAAAATTCTGTCACTAAATGTTTTTGCAACAGATAAAATAGTTCTGTTGAAATTATAACAATACCAATAGATAATATATATGTTGTTTAAAGTGTTTATCAACAAGTTATGATGACATATTTATATATTGGTAATAATATTTACAATATATAATATTTGTTTTTAAATTAAATTTAAATAAAAAATATAAATTTTTATTGACAATACGATTTCATAATATATTTATTAATTTATTATATATATTACATATGTTTTAATTATTAAACCAAATAATATTTTAAAACATGTTCAAAATTAAAAAATAATTAATTATATTAATAATGAAATTCATTACAAATATAACTTCTTGGATCCCCACCAGGATTCTTCCACAATCTTGGACAACTCTTCCCCCCACTGGATCCCCCAAACAGAATCAAGCACCTCAATAACTCCAACCCATCATCTTCAGCGAATCTTGCACTAGAAGATCCAACCCATCCATATCATCTACATCTCATGCCCAGCCATGCCATATCTAGACCCATCCATGACAACACCAGTCTATGCCAGATCATCCAACTCTAGACCCATCCATGTCAGCTACGGCTCCAGCTCATCCATGCCACCTCTAGTCTATGCTCTATCCATGTGAGCTCCTGTCTATCCAAAAAGAGATGAGAAAATACCTCATATGGAATTGAGGGAGGTAAAAAAACAGGTGAAAGAAATACGCATACATGATATGGATAAAGGTAGTATCTGCACAACAAGAAATAAAAATTTGTGTTGAACTTTCGGTATTTGTATTTAACTTCCTTTTGACATTAAACAAAGGTGATAACTGTAAAAAAAAATTAACATTCAAAGACAAATTTTTATTTAGAAAAAATATAGGCTTGGAATTATGATTAAAATAATAAATCACAATGTACCATTGATATCTTATTTTGGAATTCAGTGGACCTAAAAATATCAATAACCCGCCTTCCATCAATAATCTCCAAGAACAGGACACAAAATTTGTTTAACTGGTCATATAATGCATACTAAGAAGCACACCATACATAGATCTCTATCAATCAAATTGTTGAAGATGTTTCATGAGATGATAATAATGGTTTCCACCTAGATTATAATGATATAAATTTAATTCCCACCTATTCTATTTCTAATGAACAACCTATTTTATACCCCCTAGGGGAGACCTTCCTCTACAACTACTTGGTTCTCTTGAATCCTATTATTATCAATGTTGTTTTAATTACTCAATTTCATTTTATCCTAACGATTTATCATTTTCTAGTTCCATGCTAATTACATCAACAAATTGATTTATGATTAAAAGAAACTAGTTAATGAATTTTAAAGAAATGTCCACAAAAATGTGACTACATCAAAACTGCGAATAAATTAATAGTAGAAAAAACACATGAGAATATCAAACAATGATCCAAAGAGACCCCCATAAAACAATTAAGGACATTTAAAAAAATCACGGGTTGAAGAGGATGCAACTTACCAGTTAGATTCTATAAGATACATGGGCTACCCGCCCTAAATAAATGATAAGTACCTGTACACCTTGCCACTGGAATACCAAAAAAGAACCTAAAAATCAAGGGAAAGACAAGAAGACTTACAATGATGGGTCACAACAATCATTAGTACACAAACCTAGATGATCCCATCAACTAGAGCTTGAATATGAGTGGCCAATCTACTACACATCACCATCTTATTCACATGCCCTATCAGAAATGATGATCAGAACACTAAAATAGATACCAGATTCCAAAGAGAATGAAATGAGAACTCTAAAATAGATTATATATTCCATATTTCACACACAATCCATGGGTACAATCTAGGTAAAACCAAACAGTGTTTGCAAAGTGGAACACTAAGAAACCCAGATGAAAAATAGGTGAGGGGATAGAATGAATAGAAATCAATTCACATTGCATTTACACAAAATAAAAATATTCACAGGTCTAAAAATATTCCCTCTACCCAATAATTGCAGTATACTTTCTAATCAATCTCATCAGATTTAACTAGTGCACAATTCAGCTTTTCAATGGTTCTCTATAGCAGCGTAATTGATTAATTAGGAGAAAGAGAGGTGAATGTACCTTTTTTTCCTGGGATGATTTTCCCTTTACCGGCTAGTTGAAAAATGTTAGACAATATTGATTCATCCATCTAATAAAACGAGTAGGTACATGTTGAGAATTTATCTTCCTATGGGCAGGACATCCAACCTCTTCTTTGTGGCCTCATACCTCTTCTTCTGAAGCTGGTAATGTTGCACCACAGGGCAGACCATGTGGGCCTAGACTTCATTGCTCATGCTCTCCCTGCAATGAAAATTACAGATTTCACAAATAGTACATAAATTCTACACTTGGTCTTGCCTTCAATGCTCACCCTCTCCCTGCAATGAAAGTTACAGATTTCACAAATTGTATATAGATTCTAGATTTCACACACACTAGGAAACACACCCGGCTTCTACTTATATTACACGCATGGATGAGGCATAGATTGCATTAATGAATGAGGCATCAATATATTTTTAGTGATAACACTAAAACAGATTCAAGATTACAAAAAAATGCATTATAAATAGATGAGGGGAATTAAGATGTTAGTGAGAACACTACAATAGTAATGAGGCATCAATATATTACCATACAGTCCCAACTAATCCACACACTCCATGACCAACAACGGATGAAGTAACACCTTCTGGCTCTTCATGATACACATTTTCAAGGCATCAATGGAATACTACATGTCCATATCAACAACTCTGAAAACATTATTCTTTTCATCCACAAGAGGTAGAGGAATCTCCAAGTAAAAACACAAGTAAAAAACGACATCATTCCTGTATTATTATCATCGCAGGGCACATTGAAATGATGTTTAATAAAATAATCAATTTTTACCATGTCAAGAAATTTAACCTTCTCATTTTTTTGGGGAATTTGGAATTGAATTAAAAGTGATTTGTCCCTTATAATGTTGTTGGAGAGTCCATATAAAGGTTTCGTTTGAGACAGCAATTTGATCTCGGTTTTCCAAAAATGGCGAATAAGGTCATTTTACGGGATTTCTGGCTTCACACATTCAGCATAAGGTTTCTAATGACCATTACTCTAAAGGGGATCGATAGTATATGTAATACACTATTTTTATTGTATTCACACTCACAATACACACACTATCCACTACTCAATATGAAAGCATATCCATATATACAATGAACCCTTCATGTACTGATCATCGCGTTCTCAACACTTCACGCAAGTTATGACACATTGGCTCTTGTATTTAAAGTGTGTGCACACAACTCAGAAAAAATCCTCCCTATAAAAAAATTCCCTATAATCAAGTGTGTGCGTGAAAATATACTGCTACACACTGTTTCCTTCATGAAACAGTGTGATATTTTTTCAGGCTATCTCAATGCCTCCATGCAAGCAGTAATTCAAAGATTCAAGTTTCATCGTGAAAGCATATACTGTTGTATAATGTCTCCTTTGTGAAAATATTCATCACAAAATATTATGTGGTGACCATTCATTTTTTTGTAAAAATAAAGCAGTAAGCAGTTCTACAATTTCATTCACTCAAATCTAATACACACTGTCTTCTTTATGAAAATTTCTACACCGGGATAAATTCTCAATGTCCTTCTTGAAAGGAAAAGAGACATGAATCACAATATCCCGAGATTACCACACATTCCATCTTAAGTCCTGACATACACTATTTATCAGTAACAAATCGGCCCAATTCACCCCTATTTTTTCGATTGAAATTGAATAAGAAACCAACTATCTACCCTTAGGCACTGAGGCTGAGCGGTGGTGGTGGAGGAGGCCGATCGGGGACGTGCAAGGGTTGAACGATGGCGGGGGAGGCGGAAGATTGGGGAGGCGCGGAGGCAAAGCAGTGGTGAGGTAGGTCGGGTAGGTGGGGGAGGCTGAGCGGTGGCAGAGGAGGCGGTCGATAAGGGTGGCGCAATGGCGGTGAGGGCCATGGAGTGAGGGAGGGGGTGGGGCGGCGAATATGGTCTTTGGGTTGGGGAATGGGGGTCGCGGGGAACGGTATAGGCAGTGAGGGTTATGAGGCGGGGGCAGGGGCAGGGTGGGGGTGGGGTCTTAGGGCTGGGGAAGGGGGGTCGCAGGGAACGGGGAATGGGATGGGTAGGTAAAAATTTATGTGTTTTACTTTTTTTTGCATATATGGGTGTAATATGGGTGTCTCTCTCTCTCTCTATATATATATTCATAATTTTTTTCATATATGGGTTTGTGTTTATATATATATATATATATATAAATTCATAACTTTTTTTCATATATGGGTTGGTGTATATATATATATATATAAATTCATAACTTTTTTTCATATATGGGTTTGTGTGTGTATATATAATCATAAATATTATATATGTATAAATTCATAGCTTTGTTCATTATATACATATATATATTACCTATTAAAAACATATCAAAATGAGATTCATTAAAATATCCATAATTAAGTAATATTTTTTGATATATATATATATATTCATTGTTTGGTAAAATATTTGATATAATTGAATAATTCATTTTTACAAATTTTTAAAATTGTAAAATATTTGTTGGTAATAATAATTAATAACAACATATTCGGTTATCGGTAAATCAAAAGTTGGTTTTGAACTACTAATATTAATAGATATATCTGTTGGTAAAAAAATTATTGTACCTATAGTTAATATCAACATAATTTAATATCTGTTGGAATTAATCATTTTTACCAATAGATATATTATCTGTCATTAATTTTCTATTGGTAAAGGTCAATTTTTTGTATTGGTTTTATTATTTTGGAACCCACTTTTTTTCATGGGTTATACTTTCATTAATTGATTATAAAACCCATATATTTTCATCAGTAATGATGTGATGAAATGTTAATAATGAAAATTTCATTTCATGGGTTATGATTTGATTTTTATAAAAACTATCTCTTTTTATGGGTCATGATATGACGAATATATTATTATCTTGTTTCGAAAGTATGAATGATTTTATTATGAGATGGATGGGACCTATATCTCCCTCTAATGCATTGCATAATGGTAAGTTGTATATGTGGTCAAAGGTACATGGGTTCTAGCCCAAGACAAAAAATAAGAAGATACATGGGTTGGATCCCAAGACTAATAGAAAGAGTGTAACAGGTTATATCCCAAGCCCAAAAACTAGATGGTATATGTTTTGTAGCCCAAGTCTAAAAGTAAGTGGGTACACTGGTTCTAGATGAAGCCCGAAAACAAGAAGGTACATGGATTGTACCCCGATCGTAAAAGTACCCAGGTATATGTGTTGGTATACAATTCACAATGTAAGTACGTAGGTTGTATCCTATGCCCATCATGTTATAATGGTCTCGGTATGTAGCCTTTACAAAAGATTTTCTATTATTATGTGCATGCCAAAAATTCCATGTCTTATTACTATGTTATGATTTCATGAATTATGATCTTAATTATATTATGATCTATGTATTATGAAATTAGAATATATATTATGATCTCTAGCATTCAGGGTATAATATTCAAATGTTATTCCCATGTTCCATATCCATTTGTTAATGTTGTCCTTACACATTTTCTTTATTTACCCTTACTAGGAATTTGAGATCACCCCTTTCTTTAGTTTCCTTTCCCCATGTTATAATGACAAATTTTAGGTAGAAGTAATAATGGTTGATATATTTATAGAAGATTTTGAAGATATTTCACCATTATATAATATTTTTATTTCTTGTTTCCCAAGGTAGTAAAATATCATGGTCTTCCGGCAAGCATTTTTGTAATATATTACATATTTATCTAAAATGATGTAATAATCATGTATGTCAAGCCTGGGTCAGTATAGTTAGTATCAGAGGAAATATTTATTCAAGAATTGGAAACTAGGATAATTAAACATTAGCGAGATCACTAGGAATCTTTTCTAAGGATATTTCATTGGATTTCTCTAAGGATAAGTAAAAGGATGTGTTAACGTTTAAGAAAATGTCTTTTAATTTTGGTAAAGGAAAAACTAATTGGTTTTATAAAAATACATCCCAGTCTGGATACTAAAAGTGGATGTGGCTCTAGAATAGGTCTACCTTGGGGTAACAACTCTAAAAAGATGTTCCGGGCCTGAGTTATGGTAATCTGGTACACGACAATGAGCCTTTCAACACACCTTGTTGGACACTCCCATAGAATATACTTTGAAAATTCACAAAACTATTCAAAAAACATCATGAGGCATTTAAATAGAGGATGAATATGAGTAAACTATGATAAATCTTAGGTTTCATTGATGAAATAAGTATGATGTATGATTTAGGCACCCTATTAGTAATTTTTCTTGATTATAGGGTATCTTAGTATGATAAATGTTCTTCACACTTTTATTTTTTTCATTATTCAATAAAGACAACTATAAAGAACATGGTTAACATTTAATTTTTAAAATTTGGAAATCATGTGCATTATGTGAATTAATTTCCCAACTGGAAATACAATAATGATAATTAGTATGTTTCTACGATTATTGGTTATAATTATAAAGATAATGAGACCACAAATTACATGTGAAAGGTATGTGATCCTCTTATAGTATTATTTACATTAAACATAACAAGCATGACTATAATAAGGTTGAGAACACTTAAGACATGATTTTCTTTTTATATTATAGGAAAGAGTAATTAAAGGAATATGTTAATGAAACTTAAGTTATGATTTAAGAATAATGTTGGATGAATGAAGTACTTATGTTTTAGAATTCAATGAATAAAGTATATAAATAATGAAATATATATGTATTTTTAGTATAAGTTTTAATTTAGGTTTTAAAAGTATATGATTAATGGTGATGAAGGAAATGAAAATTAATATTCTTATTAAGTAAAGTTAACCCTTAATGTGATTGAGATGTTGAAGAAATTATGTTTTTATTGAATAAAGTGATGACTATTTTGGATAATGCAGATTAGATAGAATTGATTACCCTAGATTTAATTATTTATCAGCTTACCAAGTAGTCTATAGCATCATAGATGATGTTTGAAACTTATTGTATTTTAGGATTATATCCAGTAACCTTTGGAATAAATAGGAATGCATGTTTTCCGAAAGTATTTATGATAGTTTAGGTTACTAACATGCATTAAGGGAATATATGATGAGGGTATTCACAAGATTGGAATTTGACAACCAAGAAATAGACTGTGATATACAGGGGATCAATGTCAAGTTGAATCTATGACACCGTTTTAATGTTTTTTTATTTTCATATCTTAGAAGGGTTATATGTTAAACCATTTATGGAAATATTAATTTAATATTTTTATGATGTTCATGAGAATAAAGTGTTTTCATTCCACATTAGGATTTATGAATATTGGATACCTTGTTAAAAAAACCTAGTGTTGATGAAAATTAATGATAGATGGGATGGAATATCATGGATATCATGTTTTATTACTGCTTCAAGAATGAAAAACTCACCTTCCTTCTTAGAGAAAGCATTGAAGTGGATCAAGGAACAACAAAGGGAGGGGTTTCCCTAAAATCATGAAATTATATATTTTCATGAAAATTCAATACTGTTAGGAAAAAGGATCTTGAATTAAATTTTTTTATCTTAACACCTCTCCTTCTAATGAATCAGATGGTCCCTTAGATCACCAAATATTTATGGTTTTCTTGTGGATAACTTTCTCTAGATCATTTTCACTATTTATATTCATTAGAACTTAATAGGTTGATTTTTCTTCCATGTGAATTTTTTCACTTCCCACTTATATTCCCATATGTAAAAACCTAATTATATGTTACTTTAGGTATCCATTATGGTTCAAACATTCCCTTTTTATGGGGGATTTTAGTTTTCATTTTTATGATATGGGAATTTATGAATGAAGCTTTCAATTAATAAATATTTGATATCCTAGAGGAATTTTGATTGTGAAATTAATTTTAAGGGGGGTAGAATGTGACCCTCTGATATTTCTTGATATTTTTTATTAATATAACTTTCAGATATTTTTTATTTCACGTGACACTATAAATAGTTATATATATATATATATATATATATATATTAAAACACTACATAAAAATTCTTTTCACACAAAAATAACTTGGGTTTTTCTACAGATAATATCATCATAGCTTGGGATACACTCAATACTAACTTTTCTTGTGCTACCTACAACACTGACTTGGCGTACTTTACACACTAAACATACATTTCTATGAAACATCATTTTATTGTTATAACTATTTTAATGATATAATTATAAACCAGTTGTCAAAAATTAGATATTTGTATAGTTATAACTAATTTTTAAATATTATTTTTTTTATATAGATAAAAACATATTTATAATTAATGGTATGATTTGTGGTAAAGTCCTTCTATGTTTAAAAATACCATTTTCTCAAATGAATCGATTTTAATAATAAAATGAATTATGAACACATTTAAAAATTTAATTTGATAAAATAAACTTAGTTTTTGAATTTAGAATGTGTAATTTACATTAGGGTGATTTTTATGCATTTTTCTGAGAAAAAACAGTTTTTGATGAATAGATATACATTTTTTTTGTTTAAATAATTATTAAAGTAAAATTATATTTTAAATTTTTTAAGGTAAAAATAGAAGAATTATACATCTATTAATTTAATTTAGGTCATTATAATTAATTTAAATTTGAAATTGAATATAAAAATTTAATAATGATTTGAATTTATTTCTACATTAAAAACCTGTAATTTTATCATATATGTGGGATTAGCATTAATCATAATTTTACCGATTATGGCACAAACCAACCTCAGTCGACCATGAACTTGTCATCAGAGCTATTTCATGACATGTCCCGAGGGGTGTTCCTGATCTCCACTGGCGGGAAACCATTACAGGGCATCAAAATGTATACGTTGGGAAAATTTTGGAAAATAAAAGATAGATAAATAATCTAGAATAAAAAACAATAAAAATGAACTCTATTAGTGGAAAAGAAAATAAAGGGAACATCTCAACATACCTTTATGTGACCTTCTAGGTCACCTCCCATCCAAAGGCTGACCATGCTCTAATAATGGGCAACTCAGCCAAGAAAACTTGAACAAAGAAACTTGTAACTAAAATCATAGAAATATGGGCATGATCATTAAAAATGATCAGTAGGAATTCCATGATAATATATAGAATCCAACATCTTCTTTCCTGAAACAATCCACTAACAGAAATTTTAAAATCAATATAAACATAAGGTTTTCACATTTTAAAATAAGCAACATATTTTTCTTATTTAAAAATATAGCACCTGTAACATACCATTTACAAAATCATTTTTCTTTTTAGAAACTAAACTCAAAAAAATATATACTAAAGATATGCTAAAGTAGAACAGGTAAACCATACAAGATAGAAATAAACTAGGATAACCTAAATTAAACAAAAAAATGAAATAAACCAGTAACCATGGGTGATCGTAAACAACCATTAAAGACCCTTGAACACACTCAGTTTCGTAACCTCCTACCAGTGTATAGTGAATGTCCTAAGTCTATAACCAACGGGCCTCCATATAATTGACCAATCTAGTGGAAAATCCTACTTGGCCTATCAACCAATCCAAGGGGTACCAATTAGTCTAATCGGGGTTGATTAGTAACCATCAATCAATCATATAAAAAACTACCAAGAACCATTTGTGGTTATAATAATATTGTGTAAGTTAGAGGCCCTCACAGTTGTGACTTGTCTCACCACACATTCCTACCCCAAACAAGGACAATCCATATGATTACCCACAAGGGATATCCCCCCCTATAGAGGATCCCCAAAAATTTATATATGTTATATAATCAAATATTCATACCGGGTCTTCATGTCATGAAATCCTTAAAAACATTTGATACCTATTAAAAAATAATGATTTTGTAAAAAGGGAACAGGGTGATCAAAATTCCATCCTTTCATATAATCAACACAAACATTACACGAAAGCTAAAATCCCCAAACAGACTGTCACATCACATCATGTCGAAACAATTTTTTCTAAAAATATTTTAAAGCTACGAACAGAATTTTTTTTCCAAACCACATCCCTTAATAATATTTTATTCACCAATAACTTTTTTTATGTTCAAAGTTCCAAACAGGATGTTATGTTACATCTTGTCTAAACCATTTTTCTAAAAACATTTTAATGTTTCGACTAGACAGACAATTTTCCAAACCACATACCTTAATAAAATCTTATTCAATAATCACCGTTTTATGTTCAAAGTTCCCAATGATCTCTTGGATACCAACCACACCCAAATGTTTACTATTTACCAAATGGACCTTTATCCTTTCGATACACACACCAAATCATTTTCTAAGGCCCAATGGGCCAAATACATGAGGAGAACATTAATAATAATTTAAGGGAAACCACACTAAAGACCAAATATCATTTAGAAAAGAAAGAATTATTTGGGAAAAGAAGGATGTAAATAAACTCCATTTCAATGGTGAAATTATCATCTGTGAACACATCCATTTTTCCACCTAGTGCACCCATGGATGTGCAAATATATAATGGAATAATAAAATCCAAATAGAAAATTTGAAAACCAAACCCAAATGAAAACTAAAAGTCCTTGAACCCCTGATTTTTATTTCAAACATCATTTAATAAATCTTTTACTAATTTAAGGAAACATTTTAAAAAGAACACAACAATGGCTTGCACCATGATTTTATCAACTTCACATGAAAATTCCATTTAAGTATCCAATTCATATCCAAATACTTCAAAAACTACTTTCACACCTTTCAAAACCTAACTCGCACCACTTTCAAAACCAAAAGTAATATTTTCACAATTTATGAAAACTAACATATAGCTTAAAATATGTTTTTACCCAAACACAATTCATGCTATAAAGACATGACGTCAAAAGATAAAATGAACACAAATTAAATTTTCTTAAAAACTATGTTCACACCAACCAATTTAATTAAAGAACAAGCTAAGTTAATTTTATATGAAAGATAATTTATTAAGTATTTATTTTCAAATAACTACCTAAGAAAATCAGATAATTCATCCAAAACTATTTTTATGAGTTTTTAGTAATATAAAAAACACTATAGTGAGTGAACTACAACAATAATAATGGTGTGAATGAAGTAAAATAATATTTTTAAAACATATCAGTGCAATGAATTATGTAGAAAATGAGAAAATTCGGAAACTTCCAACCTCAAATCAAGAATGGATACAACGATGCATTTGTGGAAGGAGGAACAACACCCAACATACCAAATTCACACCTGCGACAAGGAGAAGAACGTGTGAAAAAAACTCACAATATTAACAGTCCACCAAATAAAATCCCCTTAAATGAAATGAAGATAAAATAAATAAATAAATAAGTAAATGACTAAATATATCAATGTAGGGGATGTGGTGTGCACAAAGGATATGGGGTTGGGGAAGGGAAGAGTGGGTTCACCAGTGCGAGTTTCAAGAGAGAGCAGGGGTGGTCTGGGTGCATCGCTGGTTGGAGTCAAGAAAAGAAGGGATTGGTCCAAGAAAATGAAAGAAGGGGTGGTGGTTGGCTAGAATAAAGAGTGGAGAGAGGTGTTTGGATGGGGTTTGGCTGGATGGTGTTAAAATGAAAGAAGGGGATGGTTGGTTGGAGGTCAGAGGTGACCTTGTTGAAGGTACGGAAGTCTGGAGGCTGGAGGGATGAGGAACTTGGATGGGAGTGGTAGAAGGATGGATGGAAAGGTTAGATTTATAGGGAGAAGGATGGAGGCTAGATGAGGAGTCAAGGGTGGCGGCCAGAAGCTCGCCAGAGTGGAGGGTGGGAGGGGGATGGCCCAGTGGGGCTTGAATGGGGTGTAGAAGGCAAGAGGGCTGTGGCACGGCCTGGCCGGTGGTGCGGAGGGGTTCAGTTGTAGGGGTGAAGGGTGGAGGGCCCTGGACGAGTGTGGGAGGATGGAAAAAATTGGGGGAGGTGTGGGTAGAGGCCTGGAACAAGAGGGGTGAGGTGGTGTTGCGTGGTCTACTGGAGCATGCCGGTGAGGGAAGAGGGATAATGCATGGTGGATTTTTAGAGGAGGAGAGGGTAAAGGGAGCAAGGGGATGGGTCTTAGTTGGAAGGCCAGAGGCATAAGGGAGCATGAGGGAAGTAAGGTATGAGGTTTTGGTGCTGAGAGGTGAGGCTGAGATGTGTCGAGAGTGAGGGAAGATGGTGGAGGGTGAGCACGGGAGGGGAGGCCTCCTGAAGTTCAGCAATGTAGTGGGCTGGAGGGGGAGCTGTGATGGTGTGAGATAGAGCGGCACTGCGTAGGGAAACCAGGGTGGGGGGAAGGGGCCCTACATAGTGGATGGGCTAGTTGTGTGGCCATCACCAACCACACGGTGATTGCACATCGGTATGAAATCCAATGAACTCATTAAACTTCTAAAATTCTAAACCGAGACCTAGTCTAGACCTTGGAACGAGGACCTAAAGCCAAGAAATAATAAAATAAAATTCTAATTTAAAATGTCTAGTCAGACAACATCATTAAATAGAATTTTGAAAAAAATGACATACTTAATTTTTATCATTATAATATTTGGTGTCTAATAAGATCAATTTAATTTTTGACCAAAAAGATTAGTAAAACTGATTAAAATTAATCACCGTGATTAGGGTAAAATTAGGCTTAATTAGATACTAAACATTACTCTTAGGGTCCTAAATGACCTCCCCACTTGTCCAAAACCCATTTTAGGGACATATCTCGACTATATACCTTCCATTCTTGATATAGGTTTGTTTAATATGACCATTTTTATCAAAAACCTTCTTTTTATTACATCACTATGACATCATTTTAATGATAAACAACATACAATCATTACACATTGGGGATCCAAAGGTTCAGTTTCTTGAGAAAATTAAGGCCATATATAAGTTTTAAAAAATAAAACAAGAACATTTACTTAGTTTCTTCTTCTCTATCTTCTTATTGTCCCTTGTGTTCTCCTTAGTACGAGAAGTCACCTAAACATATACATCAAAAAGTGGTGAGCTAAAATTCCAGTAAGAGGATAGATAACAATATGTCATGTGGTGACCATAATCTTTATCTTCATAAAATAGGAATATAATCATAATCATGATTGGAAGTATTAAGAGAATACTTAGAATGTAGAAATGCATAAAAATAAAACATCATGTGTTAGTGGTCAACTACCACACATATTTGTGAACACATATAGCATCATGTTCATGAATATTTCAATTTACTCATGATGTTAATCACATAAACTAATTAATTATAGAGCTATATAATTCTGGTCACACCTATAACAATATAAAATTAACATTGTGCAATATAGTTCCCGACACACCCATCATATCATAACATTTACATTATCATTCATGACACATAGAACATAAATAACACATGTAAAGAAATTAGTTTCATCTAATAATCACAAATTTATAAACATTAGGTTCCCAAATGAGTTAGGGAGTGACATACTTGATATAATAATGATCAACCTTCAGTGAAGGAAACAATCTTGAGATGCAAAAAGTGTGTTTTTTTGAAAGAAGAGTTCTTTTGAAAACATTGTGTTGGACATAAACTCTAGTGGAAAAAATTTATATCAAAAAAAAGGTAAGATAATTAGTTTGAAATTATTTTTATGGAATATCCATACTAAAAATGGTGCTTAAGAGGGAGAACCAGAGAAAGAGTGTTGGGTTCAAAAATTCCCCTGACATTGTATGTGGATGCTTTCTTCACTTCATTGCACCAGATAATGACATTGTATTCATTAACTAACTTTTCTATAATGTTTTATACATGAATATTATTCACTATGGTTTCATTAATTTCTTTTAGGGGCCTTTGAATGAGTTTTAAAATTTAATATCATCGTTTGAGAGTGTTCGTTTTCCTAGATTTTAGGATTAGTTCATTTGTATTTATGAATTGATTTTCATTTGAAATGTGGATAAACATCCAGATTGTTATTATTTGTTATTAATGATATTATAAAACAAGAAATTATTTTTTAAATAATATTTTTATATACCATGAGTATGAATCATTGGATAACATTTAATGATGACAATTTTGGGTTAATTTGGGTGGTTTTTTGATCACAAAAAATTGTTTTGTTTTATAATTTAATATCATAAGTATAATTTAGTTCAAGGATATAAAAAGGGTTAAAAAATAAAAATTGAAACATTTATTCAACCATTTAATGGCTTTATTGATATTTATGAATTTTTTGGAGTAAAACGAAGGTGCATCATAGACAATGATGGAAAATTTATTTATCACGAGTGGCGATTTCATAAGAGAGAGAGAGAGGGGAGAGAGAGGAGATTTTAATGATTAATATTACATAAAAATTATATAATACTAGTATATAAAATATATTGGTGTTATAATGATATTTAGATAAGTGAGTTTGTGGATAAGGGAAGGAAAAAAAATGAAATTTGAAAGGAAAATGAAAGAAAAGAGAGAGAGAGGAATTACTACTTGAATTCTCGTCATGAGATCTTTCTCAAGGAACCTAGGATTGGTATTTTGATGACACCAATATCTCTTGAACCGGGGGAAGGACTAGGGGAGATATTTGGGAATAATTTTGATAAGTCGTTAAGCTTCAGAGGTGTGAAAAAATGAGGTTGTGAGGGGTGGTATTTATAGTGGTGGGGAGAGGTGTTTTCTCAATATTTAATTCATTAGTTTATTAATTTCCCTAAAGACTAGAAATATAGATGATTACATGAAAAAATAACATAAAATGGGAAGGTTATTTGGATATTATGGGTTTACTTCATCCATATACATCAGTGATGACTCAATAATTCTTTTAGTTTTTTTATCGTAAATTATCATATTTCACAATTCACCAAAAAATTCATGTATTTTAGAGAAACCCCAAAAAATCACCCTAACAATTTTTCACCTGTATATATAAAAAAGGAACTCCATTTTATGAAAATAAATTTTTAAATATTAGTAATTTAATTTTTAAATAAATTCATCATTTACTTGGAAAATACAGATTTTAAAATTAAAACCGATTTTATAACACATTAGAAAAATTACTTAAGGTCTCATAAATTATCTTAAAATAATAATATACAAAAATATTAATTTATAAACACATTTTATAAATATAAATTTCTATAAATTGTGAAATTATTCATAAAATTTTAATTAAATAATTATGACATAAAAAATACCGACACTTATTTAATAATTTTTAAAATATTTACTTATTTATACTATGTTATAATTACATCATATTTTCAAATATAATTTGCCTAAAATTTATTTATACTTCATTTGTATATTTTTGTAACACCCCAAGATTTCATAGTACGTTAGTTCTTCAAAGTAATTCAATAACTTACACTACATGAGAAATCGAGTTCAAGTGCACCACGACTTACCAAACTAGCTATTCAAAAGAGGTTATGAATTGTATTAACAAATATTGAACTTTATATAACCCTTATAATTTTATAATCCATATTATGAGTTTCTTATAAATAATGTAAGGATAAATTCATTTTTTCAGATAAAAGAAGTATTTTTTAAAAAAAATAAATTTTACGGCCTTTTAATGGAGAACCCTTTTTAAATCCAATATTTGAAACTATTATATATTAAATTTGATAAAATAAACTTCTTATTTTGGATCGGTACCGAATAATTTTGTTTCAATAAATTTTTGGTGTTTTTCTGATAACCTTTATATTTGGGTGAATAGTGAAAAATAATATATTTTAATGGAAAACAACTTTTTAAATCAAAATAATTTATAGTGCTCAACTATACATATAAATGGATTGGATGTATAATTAGATTATATTTTTACCATTGAATCCAATGTTGGTCATTGGATGTAATTTCACTTTGAAATTAGAGCTAAACAAATGTCAATCTTTCGGTAGTTATTATTTCATAAAAACACGCTTTTTGGTTTTGATAATGGGAATTAGTTTTAAACTAATAAATGAAATTTCTATATTTTAAATTTTTTAAAATAGACTTCATTTTTGAATTCAAAATATCAAAATTATCTTAGGGTAAATTTTTGGTATGTTTCTGAAAACTTTTAATTTTTGATGAATAGTGAAAAGCACTGAGTATTAGTTTAGAACCGAATTTATATTTAAATAATTATTTATTTTATTTAAATTTATTTTAGGTCAAAATACATACATAATACCCATATATGTTCAATTTAAATCATTGGATTCATTTTGTAATAATATTAGATATATAAAATTTTACTGAACTTTTCACCGTCTTTTACCCACCTCACAGGAGAATTTGTAAATTGACATAAAAATTAATTCTACCACTTCTGTGAGTTGAATTTAACAACTAAAAGAGACATGGTTAACATAAATGAGTAAAATATGGTTCAATAAGATAAAAATAATTTTTTGGTGAATAGTAACTTTTTACTTTTATTTACCACGGTTAAAAGTAAATAGGGTAATTAAGGTTAAAAATGATATTATTATTATCCTAACACATGTATTAATTATACTGGCTAAGTATAATTCAACCAAAAACAACCTTAGGAATTAAATACGAACTTATTTGGTCTACTTGGATTAGATTAGGACACTTATTATTATTTAATTCAAAGAAGAGTTAAGAGTTAAAATCAAAGTTTAATAACTAAAACATTTTTAATATAGGGTTATACATAAGATAAATTCGACTATAAAAATTCATTATCAAGCTAAAAATATTTCCTACATAATTGTATTTTATTTATATTTTTTATAAATTAAATAATTTAATTTATTTATGACACAATGATGATGCAGTAATTATCTAATTAATGAAATATTAAAATAATTAATATTATAAATATCCAAATAAATGTAATTTGAGATTTTTTATGAATCACAATAATTTTAGAGTTTATATGAAATATTAGGCCTGTTTAGATGAATTTTTTTCGAAGTAATAATGCTCTTATGAATTTAGCAATAACAAAATACCAAATAGTGTCAAAATTGACATAAACGAGTTTTTAAACTAAATGTTATATTATTAATTGATATTCTATTCCTAAAAATACAAGGTTCAGCAAAAAGACTTATATAATGATAGGTGTATAATTAATGAACCAATTGTGGTTCTCTTGGAAGTATATAGTAATTTTATTAATCGTATAATATAAAAATACAAAGAGACATGGTAAATGTCAAACTATTTAACTAAGAGTTAAATCTAAAAGTTATGTTAATATAATGACACAAAGCTTTGTAAAACCTATTGGTTGAGTGGTTTTCGACCCATCCCCACATTATCCTTTAAATAATCCACTTTTGAGCCATTTGAAACCGAAAATGATTTTATTATAAAATAATATTTTAAGTTTTTCCTAAGGTGCCCCTCACCCCTCTTATAAAAGGGCACTTCCCCTTCTCTCAAATTCACACCTTCAAAGCATTTTGGCTCAGCCATACCCTACCCAAATATCCTATCAAATTCCATTAATTCAAACTAGAGTCCCTCCTTTGGTCATAAAGCCAACTTAAGGAGCCCTTTTGATCAAATCAAAAAGAAGAACCCGAAGAAGAGGTAATAATTTCACCACCCCCTTTCAAGTTCTTTTATTCTTCCTCTTCTTATTTATTTGTTATTTACATTATAAAATAATAACTCCAGTATCTTCTATATAATATGATTTTATTATAAATATGGTACAAACATATTCATTATTCTATATATCCTTGGAATGACATGTCACCATACGTGCGTACGTACGGATTACAGTCTCCACGCCGTGGTGTAATTGTTATTCAATACATTATTATTTGGATGGGCATAATAATGATGTGTAATTAATGTAAATAATAAAATATAACATGATAAAGATTCTGTATATATTATATACCATCCAATTATATATTATTTTAATATCAAAATAATGATATTGTCGCTTGTGCATTCGTACAGATTACAGTCTCCATGAACGCGATGAGATTCATTCCCCATCATATCCATTTAAGAATAAATCTCATTTGATGATTAAAAATAATTTTTAGAGACATGATATCATTCTGTATATGAATAAGATACATCCCATCCTAAACAAATATGTCTCACATAATAAATATTATAAAGGAAAACGAATCCGTTGACACCCAAACGATAATAATACTAAGATATTATTAACAAATCAATGTTAAAAGATCATATATGATATCATATCAAAGTATATCATTATTTTATAATTAAATAAAAATTATTTAACCATTATACAAGAGGTTAACCTGCCCTCAACGAAGGAAAAATTACAAAGTAAGGGGTTTCTTATCTCCCTTTTAATTTCGTGATATTTCCATTTTTCACCACTTATTTATTGTATGTGGTGTGTGTACTTCCCATGATTGTATTTATTGTGTAATATAATTTAATTTTTGGATATATACATCATCATTTTATGATACTTATTTCATGGGTGTATGTTTTTTAATTTACGAAATCAGTAAGGGAATTTGAAATTTCAATTTCCACTCATTCAGCTTTACGCAAACATCATTGATTATTTTCCTCCAAGATTATGCGTGGAATCAATATTAATTTGATTATGTAATAATTTCCAATCCTTTTTATGTTGATATAATTTTTATACACATATCACTCCATTGATAAATTCTCAAGTCATCGATATGAACTTTATAAGAGTAATTTTAACTCAATCTCCATTTATTGAGTTAAACATCCAATTCATTGGTGTTATTTTTACAAGAATATGTGTTAATGTCCTATGATTTATTTACACATAATATCCAATAATATTGAGTGTATTTATATTTTTCACACATAATTATGTTGTTGATTTATCCTTAACCTAAGGATACCTTCTTTATAAAGATTTCATCTCAATTTACATTCCATTGAGACTTCTTTGTTGTTATACACCAAATCACTTTTATATGGTGTATAGAATGTACTTTGACATAGTATATCAGGAATACCTTTATTCTCATGATGTTAAAAAGCTTTTGTTACCTCAATTTTTTTTATTCAAGTGTCTCTCTTTTGGTTAGGAACTCTAACTAAAATATTATTTTAAATGCTTTAAAGATTTATTAATCTAAATATTTCTCATTAATGTCCATGTTATTAAAATGATTTTAAGGATTTATTTATATAGACAATAAAGTTTTAAAATTAAAATTCATTTTAAAATTTTCAAAGTGGTATAGGACACTTTGATTCAAAAATATATTTTTAAATGGCTTCTTGGAAAATAGTGTGACTTTTAAATGATTCCATGAAAACGGGAGATATTTATTTCTAATAGTTTTGATGATTATTTTCATCTATGTCAATATCCTTCATTATTTTCAATTGAGGTTAATCTGATACAATACAATCTTCCATATTGTATTGAATGAGTTATTTTTTACAGTGGATGTGTTATTTTTGTACAATTCATGGTTTGTGGATATAGTATTGACATTTTGTATGCTAGTTTTAATACGAATGGTTATGTTATGTTTAAGACTTTTCAAATGAGGAATGCATCGGACTTAGTAAGTGACGGGTGGATCCCACTATACCTCCTCGATGCATCGGTAGGTCTCATGAGATAAACTAGTTTCTTGGTGCAAGGTCTTGACAAAATATTATTGGTAGTCTTGGAACAAGGCCTTGACAATGTGGTTATGATAGTCTGGCATTATGCATTCCATCATTATGAAAGTGGTTATTGATGTTGCATGTAATCATTCGACTAGTATAATATCCATGTGAATAATTAAATGACATTATTTCGTTTTATTTTTTCCATGTTATGCAGAAGTTCAAGTTTAAAAGGCTTTTATTTTAGTTATATATTGCCTTAAATGTTTATTCTTATTTATGAATGTTTCTGATATATTGTTATCCTTACTGAGCATCTGAACTCGCCCATTTCTATGTTTTATTTTTTCCAGGATGTGAAGAAGTGTTTTATGACTGACCTGCAGGGATAGTTAAAGGGGATATGAGTGTGGAATATGGAGACTATGTTGTTATAGTTTTTCACTTTATGATATAATGTAAGACTTATGAATATATCTAGTGTTTCCAAGGCAACTAAACTAATCTGTCTTTCAAGACATGATATTTTTTTTATCATGCCAATTATATGTAATAATGCACCGACTCTAGGGTTCTAGGGTCGGGGTGTTACAGTTTGTATCAGGGGAAGTTTAGTACAAACCTAGGAAGCTAGATTTATATAAACTCTAATTAGATCACATAGGCCTAAGATAGACTTCGAGGATTAGTATAAAAGAAATTCCTACAATTTTAGTATTGTAGTGATTTTGTGTGTTTTCTGAGCAATACATCCTTTTCTGGATACGAGCAGGTAGAGGCAGCTCTCGCATAGATGTACCTAGGGGTAAAACCTGAAAACACCGATTTGAGCTAGACTCGAACGGGAACTGGTGCATGACAACGGGCCATCCTCCACTCTTGGTTATGACACTCTTGAGGGATATGCTTAGGATAATTTAAATGTTCCTTACAAATAAATTTGAAGGATTTTAATATAATATGAAAATAAATGACCTTGGTTAATCCTAAGGTGTTTTAAAATTGAAAATATTTTGTCATGATATTCTCTAAATGATTTTATGACTACTGTTACTCACACAATGCTTTCTGGTTTTAGTCAATGGTTGGATTCTGAGGAAGTCAACGCAACTTTGAGAAATATGTAAAAGGTGGGAAAGGTGGTGGAAATGAGAAAAAAAATGGAATGTTTATAGGTGTAAAAGATATTGTGTTCATGCCAAATTAGTTTTCAAAAAATATGATCAACAACATATATATTAACTAACTCCCGGAATCAACAAAGAAGAGAAAGGTGATGAATGATAAGAGCTCCAGTAGTGGAGACCATAGAGAAAAGAATCCCCAATTTCCATCATGTAGGAAATGTGGAATGAGACACCCAGGAAAGGGTCTCAATGGAACAAACAAATGCTTTACGTGTGGGAAAGAAGGACACAAAGTGAAGAATTACTGAGGAAGAATGAAGACTAATATGGAAGAAAATAAAAATGTTCCCAAGAATCCATTTATAGTCATTTGACATAAATTTATGGGACCTAGACATTACGTGAGTGAATGACCTATTCTATAGGATATTTTCTTTGTTAAATAATAAAATATGTGGAAATAAATGGTCGGAGAAATGTTTAAAAGTATTAGTGATCTTTGTTGATTGGATTACTTTTGAATAATTTTCTCTTGTATTTGTTACCCTACAGTTGTCATATGAAAATGATATTTAAGGATGAATTATCTTTTCTCTTGTGGAAATAGTTATAAATAACCATTTGGTTTTATATGATCATTGGGTTTGAGGAAATTACAAGTTATTATATTTTCGGATGAAAATGCATGGTATGAGATAACATTTGTGGTTAAATTTTGTCATGGTTATTTTGGGGAATTTATCTCATATTGTTAATGTTATAAAATATAGTTTTTGAAAAAGGACAACACGCAGACCATGTGACAACCCGTCACGTCAGACAAAGCTGTGGGAATCGAACCCACAACCAGAGTGTGATTGGGATTTATCGCCAACCACTGGACTATGTGAAGTCCCTGGTTAGTGTGACTAATTATTTTTAGTTAAATGCTTTTATTGATCAATAATAAGTTGATTTGAGATTTTATATCTTATCAAATGAATACCCTTAGTATAGTAAAATGATTTGGTGATTAAGTGATAAATGTTATTTTAGAAGACGTTCGCTTTTTTGGGAACACTATATGCCCAAGGAAAATAAAATACTATGGGATTTCATTTGGAGAGTAATGGTGGATTTTTATCTAAGTTTTTATTATGGATTCATAGTGATTTGGGTTATTTATGGAAATTATTAACCTATAATAGAGAATATGTGATTAGATTAATTACTTTTAAGTATGTGACTTTAAGAGTGATTGATGTCATTTGGAGATACAATTTAACGTGGAAGACTACATAATCAGATTCTTCTATGTTCTGGGTTTCAATATTAGTTTGGATTGTATTGAAGGATTTTAAGGAAAATTGTGTATTGAATGGTATTTATTTTACTTTGGGGTATTGTTTGGTTTAATCTTAGATTTTATTATTAATGTTTCTTTCTCTAAAGGAATATCCTTTTTGAGGGACCATCAGATCTTTTACTAATCGTTTTTGTTTTGATTAATCTCTAAAGACAAGGTAAATATATAGTTTATCCTTTGTGGATCATGTGATTCTCTAGAATATTATTCTATCTCTTCCGGTGTGACCAAGTCTTCTTGAATACTCATCGTTTAAAAAATGAGTTAGTGGTAGAAATTTATTAAATAATGAAACTATACTTAAAAAGTCAATATATCTCTTCATGTTCTTAGTCAATATCATAAATAAATTACTCATCTTTATGAAATGTAACTTAAAATAAGAAAAATGTTGTCTGTTTACTTTTCCTACTGGAAAAATAACGGCCGTTTGTCCCATCAGTAGTTTGTGGGTTTCTTGTTGTTAACCTTTTCTTGATCATGTTCTCTATCCCTCTCTATCAGATCTTGACACTTAGTTTATCATCCATATCCATGTTTTCATTCAAGGAATCCTGGAATGGGTTATCTTGGGTGACCTTTGTACTTCTCTTTCTTTCTTTTAAAGTGATAGTTTTATTGAATCTTTTTCCGATGTGGGACTGTTCATTATATTCCTAAGCCCAATTTTACAAAAATGTGAGGAAACCATTTATTTAATGAGGGAAGAATGTAACACCCCAATATTTCATAGTACGTTAGTTCTTTAATGTAATTTAATAACTAACACTACATGCAACATCGAGTTCAAGCGCACCACGACTTACCAAACTAGCCGTTCAAAAGAGGTTATGAATAGTATTACAATTTTTAGACCTTTATATAAACCTTATAATTTTAGAATCCATATTATTAGTTTCTTAGACTTAAGGTAAGGACAAATTCATTTTTTCAGATAAAAGAAGTATTCTCAAAAAAATGCAATTTTACCGCCTTTTAATGGCGAACCCTTTTAGAATCCAATATTTGAAACTATTATATATTCAATTTGACAAAACAAACTTATTTTTTGGGATCAGGACATAAGAATTTAGTTCCAATAAAGTTTTGGTGTCTTTCTGATAACTTTCATATTTGGGTGAATAGTGAAAAATAATATATTATAACTGAAAACAACTTTTTTAATCAAAGTAATTTATAGTATTAATATATACATATTAATGGTTTGGATGTATAATTAGATTATATTTTTACAATTTAGTCCAATTTTGGTCATTGGATGTAATTTCACTTTGAAATTAGACATAAACAAATGTCAATCTTTTGGTAGTTATTATTTCATAAAAACACGCCTTTTTGGTTTTGACAATGGGAATTAATTTTAAAATAATAAATTAATTTTCTATGATTTGAATTTGGTGAAATAGACTTCATTTTTGAATTAAAAATATGAAAATTGTCTTAGGGTGAATTTTTGGTAAGTTTCTAAAAACTTTAAATTTTTGATGAATAGTGAAAAACACTAAGTTATAGTTTAAAAACGATTTTTTATTTAAATAATTATTTATTTTATTTAAATCTAATTTAGGTCAAAATAAAAAAATAATACCCATATAAGTTCAATGTAATTCATTGGATTCATTTTGTAATAATATTAGATATATAAAAGTTTATTAAACTTTTCACCGTCTTTTACCCACCTCCTAGGAGAATTTGTAAATTCACATAAAAATTAATTTTACCACTTCTGTGAGTTGAATTTCAAAAATAAGAGCGAAATGTTTAATATAAAAGAATAAAATGTGGTTTAATAAGTTAAAAATAATTTTTGATGAATAGTAACTTTTTACTTTTATTTACCATTGTTAAAAGTAAATAGAGTAATTAAGGGTAAAAATGATATTATTTTTACCCTAACACAAGTCCCAATTCTATTGGATAAGTATAATTCAACTGAAAACAACCTTAGGAATAGAATATGAACCTATTTGGTCCACATGGATTAGATTAGGACATTATTATTTAATTCAAAGAAGAGTTAAAAGAGTTAAAATCAAAGTTTAATAACTAAAACATTTTTAATATAGGGTTATACATAATATAAATTCGACTATAAATATTCATTAGAAATCTGAAAATGATTTCCTATATAATTGTATTTTATTTATATTTTCTAGACATTAAATAATTTAATTTATTTATGCCACAATGATGATGTAGTAATTCACTAATTAATGAAATATTAAAATAATTCAAATTATAAATATCCAAATAAATGTAATTTGAGAGTTTATATGAATTCCCATAATTATCTAGGATAATTTGAAATATTAGGGTTGGTTAGATGAATTTTTTTCCACGTAATAATGCTGTTATGAATTTATCAAAAGGAAAATTCCAAATAGTGTCAAAATTGACATAAAAGAGTTTTTAAATCAAATATTATCTTATTAATTGATATTCTATTCCTAAAAATCTAAAGTTTGGCCAAAGGACTTATATAATGATCGGTGTATCATTAATTAACCACTTTTGGTTCTCTTGGAAGAATATTGTACGTTTATTAACCATATAATATAAAAATACAAAGCGACATGGTAAATGTAAAACTATTTAACTAAGAGTTAAATCTAAACGTTAAGGTTAATATAGTGACCCAAACCTGTCTAAAACCTATTGGTTGAGTGGTTTTATAACCATACCCACCTTATCCTTTAAATAATACACTTTAGAGCCATTTGAAACCGAAAATTATTTTATTATAAAATAATATTTTAAGTTTTTCCTTCGGTGCCCCTCACCCCTCTTATAAAAGGGCACTTCCCTTTCTCTCAAATTCACTCCTTCAAAGCCTTTTGACACGGCCAACCACAACCCAAATATCCTCTCAACCTCCCTAGATTAATCCTAAATTCCCTCCTTTGGTTAGAAGGCCAACCATAGGAGCCCTTTGGATCAATTCAAAAGGAAGAACCCGAAGAAGAGGTAATAATTTCACCACCCTCTTTCAAGTTCTTTTATTCTTCCACTTCTTCTTTATTTGTTATTTAAATTATAAAATAACAACTCCAGTATCTTCTATATAATATGATGTTATTATAAATATCGTAAAACCATATTAATAATTCTATCCATCCTTTGAATGACATGTCACCATAGGTGCGTACGTACGGATTACCGTCTCCACGCCGTGTTGTAATTGTTATTCAATACATTATTATTTGCATGGGTATAATAATGATGTGTAATTAATATAAATAATAAAATATAACATGATAATTATTCTTTATATATGATATACCATCCAATTATATATTATTTTAATATCAAAATAATGATATTGTCGCTCGTGTGTACGTACGAATTACCGTCTCTACGAACGCGATGAGATTCATTCCCCATCATATCCATTCAAGAATAAATTTCATTTTATGATTAAAAATAATGTTTAGAGACATTATATAATTCCGTGTATGAATGATATACATCCCATCCCCAAAAAATATGGCTCACATATTAAAGAATATAAAGGAAAACGACTCCATTAACACCTGAAATGACGATAATACTAAGATATTATTAACAAATCAATGTCAAAAGATCACATATGATATCATATTAATGTATATGATTATTGTATAATTAAATAAAAATTATTTCAACATTATACAGGAGGTTAACCTACCCTTGACCAAGTAAAAAGTACAAAGAAAGGGGTTTCTTATCTCACTTTTAATTCCGTGATATTTTCATTATTCACCACTTATTTATTGTATGTAGTGTGTGTACTTCCCATGATTCTATTAATTGTGTAATATAATTTAATTTGTGTATATCAACATCATCATTGTATTATCCTTCTTTTTTGGTTGTATGTTTTGTAATTTACCAAGTCGATAAAGGAATTTTAAATTTCAATTTCCACTCATTCGGCTTTACGCAAACTTCATTGATTAATTTATTCCAAGATTATGTGTGGAATCAATATTCATTTGCTTATGTCATAATTTCCACTCTTCTTTCTGTGGATATACTTTTGATACACATAATCACTCCATTTATAAATTCTCAAGTCATCGATATGAACTTGATAAGAGTAATTTTAACTCAATATTCATTTATTGTGTTAAACATCCAATTTATTGGTGTTGTTTTTACAAGAATATGTGTGAATGTCCTATGACTGATTTACATTGAATATCCAATCATATTGATTGTATTTATATTTTTCACACATAATTATGTCGTTTATTTATCCTTTACCTGAGGATACAGTCTTTATAAGATATTTCATCTCAATTTACATTCCATTGAGACTTATTTGTTGTTATACACTAAATCACTTTTATATGGTGTATATAATGTACTTGGACATTGTATATCATGAATCCATTTATTATCATGATGTTACAAAGTTTTTATTACCTAAATTATTTGTATTCAAGTGTCTCTCTTTTTGTTAGGAACTCTAACTAAAATATTATTTTAAATGCTTTAAAGATTTATTATTCAAAATCCATGTCATTAATGTACATGTTTTAAAAATGGTTTTAAGGATTTATTTATATGCAAATTAATGTTTTCAAATTAAAATTACTTTTAAAAGTTTCAAAGTGTTATGGGACACTTTGATTCAAAAATCTATTTTTAAATGTCTTCTTGACAAATAGTGTGACTTTTAAATTATTTCAAGAAAAAGGGGGATATTTCTCTCTAATAGTTTTGATGATTATTTTCATCTATGAAAATATCCTTCATTATTCTCAATTGAGGTTAATATGATACAATACATTCTTACATATTGTATTGAATGAGTTATATTTGACCGTGGATGTTCTATTTTTATACCATTCATGGTTTGTGGATAAATTATTGACATTTCATATGCTAGTTTTAATAAAAATAGTTATGTTATGTTTAAAAATTTTCATATGAGGAATGCATTGGACATAGTATGTGATGGGTGGAGACCTCTATAGCTCCTCGATGTATCGGTAGGTCTCATGAGATAAACTAGTGTCTTGGTACGAGGCCTTGACAAAATCATATTTGTAGTCTTGGCACAAGGCCTTGACTATGTGGTTATGACAGTCTGGAATTATGTATTCCATCATTATGAAAGTGTTTATTGATGTTTCATGTGATTATTCGACTAGTATAATATCCATGTGAATAAGTAAATGACATTATTTCAGTTTATTTTTTCCATGTTATTCTTAAGTTCAAGTTTAAAAGGATTTTGTTTTAGTAATAAATTGACTTAAATTTTTATGCTTATTTATGAAAGTTTCCGCTATATTTTTATCCTTACTGAGCATCTAAGCTCACCCCTTTCTATGTTTTATTTTTCCCAAGATGTGAAGACGTGTTTTATGACTGACCTATAGGGATAGTCTGAGCAGATATGAGTTTGGACTCTGGAGACTATTTTTTTTGTATTTTTTCACTTTATGATGTAATGTAAGACTTATAAATACATCTAGTGTTTCCAAGTCTACTAAATTAATCAGTCTTTCAAGACTTGATCTTTGGTGATCATGCCAATGTTATGTAATAATGCACCAACTCTGGGCTTCTGGGGTGGGGGTGTTACAATTTTACTATTCATCTTTCTGGTTTACTATTCTTAAAAGTCATATTACTATTTCTACAGTCAAGTTACTATTTCATTGGTATAGGTTCCTTCACTTCTAGAAACACTTTTTATTTTATTAGTTTTTGATTTATGAAGATTTTATTATGGTCTCTATGTGATTTTATGTGCTTTATACTATAATAAATTATTATAAAAACGTGGAAATAGCATTGATAAATGTCTGGGTTGTCACATTGTTATATAAGAATAAGTGAACACCTAACTTATTTTAAAACATTCCCAGCGAGTCATTTTCCATCCCTATAAAAGGCCCCCACCACTCACACATCATCACACCAATCAGACCTATTTGGTTTGTAAAATACTCAAAAAACACACTTCCCATCATACCTCCCTTCCTCTTAAAATCCATCCTTTTTTCATAATTAAATCTAGGAAGTCCTTTTGGCACAAACCAAAAAGAGTTACCCGATTAAGAGGTAACCTCTTATCTCAAGTCCTTCCTTTCATTTTCTTTCACCACCCCTCCACTTTATTTTTTCCATGATTTTATAAAAACACCAATATACTAAATGTACTAGGGTGTTTTATGCTACGGTTTAAACCTAATCTTACACACACCTCAATCTAATGGACAATGAACATATTTTTTATGTGTACAATAAACTACTGCCTCACTAAATAATGATTGTTCAATTTTTTCTTTCCACCACTCATAATGGAAACTATGATAGAAATTTTTTTATACATATTATATATGTTATTCATTATTTCATTAGTCATATTTATTCTTTTTACAACACATATATATTTTTTACATTCAATTTCGTGTTAATTCTAGAATTTCTTTTGTGGAAATGAGGACTACCTCCCCATCAAAACAATAGGACTTTTTCATACACTACATGGATTGCATTAATGATGGGTTTAGTGAATATATACGACATATATGATATAATAAATCTTATATAACGATATATATATATATATATTTCTTTTAATTTCTTTCTTTCAACATTACAATTAAAGATAAATAGTTTTTATGTGTACGTACGACCAACCATCTCCATTAATGGTGTCATCTATTTCATACTTTTATATTCTATATATTATTATTATACACATATAATGTATAAAAATGATAATTATATCACGGTTTTTATTTTATTAATAATGATATATTGTATAAATACCAATGATATAAAAAATTAAGTCACATGCGAAGAATAAAGCTAATATTACCTGAAGTAAAATATAAACATATGATTTTAAACAAGTGGGAAATATTAGTTAAAAATGAAACCATATATTATATTGTATATAATAATACGGTTCTCTGAAATATTAATAATAAATTTATATTTATTATACAGTTGGTTTGAACAAGTACGATCAGAGTCAAGGCATTAGGGAAGGTGATTTTATCCCACTTTTTATTTCCATGAGATACATGTTATGTTTACCACTCTTTCTTTTGGTGTGGTGTATCTAGTGACCATGATTGTATTACATGAATATTTTACTTAAATTTATTTTTATTATCATATGAATTTTATGCTCATTATTTCATGGGGTATATGTTTAAAAAGTTACCAAAATTGTGAACAAATTTTGTCTCAATTTTCCTTCTTTGAGACACAGGAATTATTATGCACATAAATTATCATTGAGGTGTGTATAATTTAATTTTACATCATATATCATAAATTTACATGTTTTACTGATATTTTAATATTTATGGAATTTATTCTCTTACATGGAGAGTTTGATCCAAAGTTACCAAGTTATAATAGTTTGTTGAGACAATCTTATTACTTTTAAATATTGTTTATGTTTATGATTATTTTGATGAAATATTTTGATCCATCTCTCAAGAAATTTCATTAATTTTATTATTTGATGTTTATAAATGTTTTATTCATATATTGGAACCATTTGTTATAATATTTGGTACATAATATTGTTAATAATGTTTTTTAAGAAAGCCTGACATTACCCTCTATTCGGTCTAAAATCTATGTTCTTTTAAATCATTGTTTGAAAAAAAGGGGTTTCCAATAATATTTTAACATCCTATTACGATCATTAAAATAAATTTGTAAACTTTTTTTTCTGATGTTTTCAAACGAATATTCTTATAATTTTTCAATCGAATCATTTGTCTAACCTTTTTATCGTACAATACGAATTTTCATTTTACATTATACGAAATGTATGAATTTATCCACTTTCAGTCATTTTAATATTTCTTTTCATGTTTAAAGGATATTTTTTATGATTTTTTTAGAATAAAATTTAAATGAAATATATTTAAAAATGCTTTCAATATTCTTTTATATGTTTTCCAAGAGAACTATTTTCAAAATGATTTCAAGAATTATTTATACTATTTCTTAGTATTATTAAGGAAATCGTTTTCAAATAATTTTTAAGATTATTCCATATTTTTTTAAGTAAAGAGTTTTTCAAAACATTTTCAATCTTTGTTTATAATTTTTAGAAGTGTTTTCAAAGAATGGTGTTTTTAAACATTTTTGAATCTTATTTTATAATTTTTTAACAGAAAAGGTTTTCAAGAAGGTTTTAATTATTCTTTATATGTTTTAAGGTATTTTATAATAAAATGATTTTCAAATTGTTTATGAATTAGTTTTTTTTATAAAATAAATATATTTTCCTTAAGAAACATTTTTGAAAGATATTTAGAAATTATTTTCCATCTAAGATGATATCCATTGATGTTACTCATTCTCTTCTAGGAAATGATCCAAAGGGCCCATTCATATTATTTCTTGAGTTGTTTATCTTTTGATGAAATGAAGTTTAAGACACCCATTTCACTTACACGAGTTTTTGGATTTTGAAACCTTCTTATTTTCATCGGTTATTCATTTATGAAGTGATTATGAGACTTATATCTTTTCATTGGGTTTTATGTGATGAAATTTCAATTATACCCATTTAATTTCATGCATGATGATTAGATGTTTATAAATACTATATATTTGTATGGTTTATGACACGTTGAATGTTTTATTAACTTGGTAGGTTATTTAAACCCTTTTATTCTTGGTTTAACCCCAATAAATCCATTTTTACCTCAACTATAATAAATAATTTTATTATTTTTACTATTAATAATGATCCAAAATTAAGTTAAAATTTCTATAAAATAGAAATTTTTATGATTCCAAATAATTAAACAATTTTTTAGAATTATAATCACTTATGTTGAAAATTTTAATTTAAAATTCATCCCACAGAAATGACGAGAAAGTTAGGTTTCAATGAGAAAATATTCAAAATATTACAAAGTTTTTGTTTCAAAATTCAATATAAAAATTATAACAATTACATAAATTATATTAAAATTATTCAAAAATGAACTAATTATATATTAAAATAAATAAATATATAATTTAATGTTATAAATTATTTAAATGAAATAGTATTTTTCAATCAAAATTCTGTGTTTTTCATAATTTATAAATAATAAAACATTTTAGAAAAATACTATAAACTCACCCTAAGATAATTTATATATTCAAATTTGAAAATTTAATTTAATTTTATAAAATTAATTTTATAAATGTGGTAATAATAAATTTTAAATTATGTATAAAAAACACAACTAAACTGTCTTTTAGGAAAAAAATGTTTTTTAGAAAACATTTCTTTTTTCATTTTAATGATTTTTATCTTATTTCTAATAATTTGATAATGATAATTTTCATAACATAGGTATTTTTTTTCATATAATAAATTTATTGGATAAGTGATAAAGATAATATTACATATTAATATTTTAATGATATGTCACGTTTCATTTAAAGTGATATCTTTTTTGTGGATTTAGTCTAACAAAGAGGGTATAATATCCACACATTATTCAATAGAACCTTTCTATTTGTTTTAAGCCTATGTCATAGGGGTGATACGCTTGAGGTCATTTAATTAATAGGTTCTGCTACTAGTTCTAGTGAGCCTGGCCAAGAGATTACAAAGTGGTGTCATAGTGTTTTTCTATTGATTTGCTATTTTGAAAAGGTAAGAAAGAGAATAGGATTTGTCATAACATGGTAATGAGAATGTTTAAGTGAATTTTTAACCCCTGTGTAGGAGAAACCCCAATTTCCTATCTTGAGATTGTGCTTTCTTGTTGTTTATCTAATTACATTTAAAAATTTATTTCACCATGGGTGATACACTTATTTGGTGATGTTAATTTGTTATGAGACTTCACTCATGGGGTGATATGGCATGAGAGTGATGTATGCATGCATCATTTTAGTAAATCAGGGATTTATGTGACATGCATCATATTAGGCACTCATGGGAAGACATTTTATGGTTCAGTTATTTCAAATGGATTTCAATTCTAATATTTTGATGTTTTAAATAAATAGTTCCATATAAAGTGGTTGAAAATGTTTATACATTCTAATATTTAAATTGAAATTTAAAAAAAAAATAAGAAAAAAACTCTTAGTTTGGATGTTTTTCCTACCCCATGTTTGCTAGTGTCCCTAGATAGGGATGGCTTGGTGTAGTAACAATGTAACAGTTTTGAATATTATTATTGTTTATGTGGGGGTATCTGTACATGACTGGTTGTAACCCTTATTTTTTTGCCTATGAAAAATGATATGTTATGTGTCTTGAGATGTGTGTTTGGTATTGTACAGTGAGGCCTCTATTATGATTTTTACTAGTTGAGAGACCTGTTGGCATTGCCATGAATGTGCCTTCGAAAGTGTAACTGGATCCCCCATTGATTCTAGGTGATAGGGTTGAATATTAGTTCTAGGATAATTTCAATAATTTCATGTAGTTTTTTAAGATAGACTCAATGTGGGTTGTGACAAAAAAATTCCACATAACTAGAAAGTTACATCTACAAAATCCCTTGACATTATCTAGAGAGGTTGGGCTTAAGGAAGAATGATTCTAGATTGATTCTTCTCAAGATGATTCTGGATCATTATGAGAATCCTTTGGAGAAAAGGTTGTGTTGGTATCTTAGTTTTCATGATGATGAACAAATATATTTTAGGATATCTATATTTACTATGAGAATTTAGGGGGAATGAATTAAAAGGACATTAATGAAATTTCCTTGGAACACATATACCCAGAGTCCCTGGGGTATGAAGGAGTTATAGTTTACATGTTTAACTTAGGAGGATATGTCTATGAAATATTATTCAAGATGCTTCCCCAAATTGATGTGTTATTTTTCCCATGTTAACATGGTATGAGGAAACTATGGAAAAGATTTTCCTAGATAGATTTACATATTAGGTGAAGGATGAGGTAAATATCTTCCTTTTGAAATTGTTCACTAAGGTAGTAAATTAGACTCTCATTTTTAGGGGAACCTAATATATGATTCTATTAGTGGGAATATGGTTCAATATGGGTGGTTTGGTGGTGCTTCATTAGACAGTGTGAAGCATCATTTTGAGAATTTTCACTAATGTGATGGTGGGAATAGTAACTAAGGTAGAGAATAATCATCTTTAGAATGTGGCTAGGTGGTTTTATATTAGTGCACAATGCCTAGTAACAAGTGAGGAGAATGGATTTTTCCACAGTTGGAGTGTTCAGTTTATTTATGGATGGGCCACATAAATAGTTTCTATAGGAACCCTTGATCAATATTTAGTGATGGAGGTTACATTATTATATATAGCACTAGGAGAGAATATCATACCCCATATAAGTATGCTAATCAGAGTTTTAATGGTATTACTGGTCAGGGTGGGGATGAGGTGATTTAAGAAAAGAGAATATGTATCAATAGAGAAATGCAGCACATTGAACTCAGTCATGAACTCAATGTAGAGGGATAGGTCAGCTGCATTTAGCTCACCTGACACATGTTATTAGTGAGTTTATTTTTTTCAGCTATCTAAGGTTTGATTCATATATATTATCTACTTTCTAGTGATTTATTTGATATTGAAGCTTCACATTCTATTATATATTCTTATATTTTGAACAATTTGGGTCTCGTGATGATGTATTTATTAGGTTTATCTCAATTGAAATGCCATCAGGGGTGTAATTAGATGGTATTAATATTTTTATGGGGTGAACCTTTGAGGTTAGAGAACATCATTTACTTTGGTTTTTTATGTTCTTGAGATTTCAGAATTTGACTTGATATTGGGAAAGAAATGTTGGGTTTTGTATCAAGATCACATGTATTGTTAATGTAAGGGAGTTTCTTTATCATCTCCAAAGGGTGAAATATATACTTATCATGAGGAATGGAATATTTAAGAAGGTCATTCAGGTCTTTTTTATCAGAAATTGGGTGAGCACATAGCCCAGATTGTAGGTCTATTTCTAGATAGTGGAAGAGTGGATCATGATGTCTTCCATCCTGTAGTGGATTAGTTTCCGGAATTGTTTCTCGAGGAGTTCTCGGGGTTTCCACCTGATAGAGAAATTAATTTCACTATTGATATGATTCCTGGAGCTAAGAGTTTCCATTCCACCTTATTAAATGGGACCAATAAAGATTCAACAACATAAGAATCATTTGGAGGAATTGGAGGCCAAATGGATCCCTTATCGAAGTACGTCACCTTTGGGATCTTATATTCTATTTTCCAAAAAGGTTGATGAAAAAATGCCCTTATTTTTCAATTATCATAAGTTGAAATAGATGGAGATTAATAATTGGTATCCTCTATCATGTATTGATGATCGTTTTGACATGCTAAAGGGTGCATGTATTCTCTTTAATATTGATTTGAGATCAGGGTATCATCATTTTAGGGATAGACCTTTTGATATACCATATTTTTATAGAATATGGTTTGGTTTGTATGAGTTCATCTTGATGTTGTTTTTGAAAAAAAAATTATATAGTTATGTTTATGAATTTTATAGATTGAACCATTCATCTATTCTTGAATCAATTTGTTGTTGCCTTTGCTGATGAAATCTATTGTACTCCCAAAATCAAGATGATCATCCCAAACACCTTAAAATATTCCTAAGTACCAAAAGATATCATATTATATATTCCAAGCTATTAAAGTGCCATTTCTAGATCAGGAAGTTTTATTTGTTGGGTCATGTCAACTAAAAATGAGGTGTTCCTATGAACCATAATAAGGCATTAGTTTCTCTTTCTGGGGAGTATCCCAAGAATTTTTTCGACATATGAATATTTATAGGCCTATACGGTTAATACTTAAGGTTCATTAGATATGTTTATCACTTATAATTTCATCCACTAGAAATTAATAGGAAGGTAATAACATTTTATAAGTCTAAATCATGGGAAAATTATTTTAAGGGTTTGAATTGGAATTTTCACACATAACCAATTCACATATTATATTAATTAGGTAAAGAGTACACTCAATATTGTGATGCATACGAGATCAGATTTGGTTTAGTGTTGATGTAGGGAGATTGAGTTATAGCATATAGACCACAATATTAGTTGAATAATGAAAGGAACTATCATATACATGATCTGAAGTTATTCATGGTAGTTCATGCCTAGACATTTTGGTGAAATTATCTTCCACTTGAGAGGTTTTTTATTTATACTGACCATAAGAGACTTAAAAATATATTTTCCTTGTGTGATATAAATATTTATCAATAGATATGGGTTATATATTTTTCAACCATTCAACTTCAAGATATCATATAAACCCACAAAGGTAAATAATGTTGATGATACATTGAGTTAGAATACATTTAATCATGTTGTTAAGGTGTCTAGTTTTGAGTGTAAGATAACAGACTTATTCACTAAGATTCATATAGATGATTTGGAGGAGTGGAAGTTAATGAAAATAATGCCTTTATCCATATCTCCCTCTATTCAGATCTAGATCAAGAGGAGGTAATATGAGGATATAGAGTTCCTCGTTTGGAGGGGTAATATTGATGGTGGGGATCTACCTCCTTAGTAAACCATCTTTGATGATGATATTATTCATATTCACATCCAAGTCTTCATACATACTTGTATACCGGAGAATTTTATATGTGATTATCACGTATAGAAGTGGGTTTTAATCATGGTTTGTGAAATATGAACCATGATCTTCATAAATAGTATTTTTGTCTAGGAATGAAGAGGGATATCATAGGTTTTTTAATGTGGTGCTAAACCTGTCAATAAGTGATGGTTGATATTTCGTCGTCTTCTAGTTGATGAAACCCATTTACCGTTCCAAAATTGAAGTAAGGCTATGCCACCATATATTTTTCAGTGGCTCTGTTAGGGAAAACCCAAAAGAATGTTGTGGTATGGGTTATTGTGGATTGATACACCAATGTATCATTTTATTTCCAAACTGAGAGACTTTTACCATTGATCAGTTGTGTGAATTTTATTTTGGAGAGATAATATGGTTGAATTGGGTTCGTTAGAGAGTTTCTAGATCATGATATTAATTTTAATTCACACATTTTTTAATATTTGTAGAAGGAACTTCATATTCAAGTGTTTTTTAGTATATCTTATCACTTGTAGACGGATGGGAAATCAGAATGTACTTTCCTATAAGTGGAAGAAATATCAAGAGAATTCAAATACGATTCTAGTGTAACTTTGGAGAAACAATTAGATATTATTATTTTTTACTATACAAATAGTTATAGGGAAACTATTTGGATGTTAATATATGAGGCACTCTATGGTAGGCCATTTAGATCACCCTTATACTCGAAGGGTGTGGGAGAGTTAGAGTTGTTGGGACTGAGTCTCAAGCAGGATATGTCAGACAAGATTATTTTCATCAAGAAGTTTATGGATACGACCCATAATGGAAAAAGACTTATATTAGTTGAATTAATCAACCTCTAGATTTTATAGTGTGTGGTTGTGTTTTCCTTCTAGTTTCACTGAGATTGATTCACCATTAGATTCAAAAATTGGGTAATTTTGTGTCTTGGTATGTCAGGCCATTAGGGATTGTGAAGTAGATCTATTTGGTAGAATATTAACTAGTTGTTCCCAAATTCTATATTATTATGGAAGATGTTTTTCATGTTTCACCACTTTAGAGATATCACCTCGACCCTTTATATTTTATTTATATTAATGATATTGAGATTGAGGTTGATGTGTCCTTTTAGGAGCATGAGATTCATAATTTGGATCATAGTGATAAAATTCATCAAGAAGAGTATATTCCATCGGTTAGAGTGTTCTGGACGAATGGACGTGTTTAGGAGGAAACATGGGAGAGGGAATAAAATATATGGGACTAGTGGACTGAAATTTTTACCTTGGAGGCTTAATTATGCTTGAGATTGTAGCTAAGGGATAAGTTATTATATAGTTGAAAGAGTATCAGACCATGACCTATTTATGACATACATTCCAATTTTCATTTTGGTTAATCTTATTTTTAATTGTTTTTGGAACGATTCCCGATAATTGGTTAGGTATTAGTAGAATCTTTGAGGTTATAGAATTGAAAAATATGTAATTTGGAACTAAAAATACAAGATACATGGTTAGTTCTCAGCATTCAACATGACAATGAAAAAAATTTGGAAAATGATCATGGTTTTGTAAATCTTGCAATGTGGCATGAAATCTATGAGATATTGGTCCAAAACCTTCTCCACAGCATCTATATAGTTTTTTCAAACCGTTCTTGTGGTCTAGGAGACATTGTGAACCATTAAATTCTTAAACAAAGGAGGTCGCATGATTGGTTCAGTGTTTTTCAAATTGTGTATCCAAGCTGCATACATTAATAAAAGTTTAAATTTTACTATAATTTTCTCTCAATATTACCCCAATAATATCTAATTTTCCACTTCATATCACTCCCAATATCCTAAGGTTCAAACTAAACTCTCCCTTTTCTCCTAATGGTATCTCTCCTTTGATTCTAAGGCATTTGAAGTTCAATTTCTCAAAATTAAAAATCACAGGTAAGTCTATGAGTCTATTTTATTCTATATCCAAGAATATTTATAAATTTTCTTCTCATCTTGTTCTATGTCTTAGGTTCCTAATTTATTGGGAGTTCTTTTCAATTGCAATTGAGTCCATTTTACCTTGAATCAAAGGCTGAGGTTGGAAATTTTTTCTCCTACAAGTACATGGTATATGGTATGTAAGTTATTTACCATAGTCTTGATATTGTTTCAAATGTATATGGAACTATATCATTTATTTGATACATTTTGGTTTCAAAAAATTTGAAAAATGTTTTAGGACATCAAATGATGTGTTTAACCCTCCACATACTTCATTGGTTCAATTAAAGATAATGATATCAGACCTAAGTCAACCCATAGGGTGTATAAATTTTAGAGAAAATTTATAATGATTCATTAAATGGTGGAATGGGGGGGTTATGAGATTAACCTAGTTATAACTATTTCAAGGATTGTCAACATGAAATTGGTGGATATTTGTGTAACTTGGGGATTAAATTTATTGTGACTTGAAAAAAAAGAATTGGTTAATGATTAATGGGTCATGTTAAAGTTATCAAATGGTTTCAAATAACATTTATTAAATGTTCTATATGAATAAAGGATGTTATGTTTGAATTGTAAAATTTAGTTAAAGGTATTAATATTATAGATTGTGGGAAATAAGAAATGTTGAAAGAGTTTCAGCCTTTTTATCATTAAGTGTTAAAAGGTTATGTATATTTAAGCTATTATAGTGTATTTTAAGGGAATGGTTTGGGGATTATGGACATGTTTATCCACATATTTTGGATGGAAATGCTGGAATTGGTGTTCTATAACCCGGGATAATGATGATTGGCATGTTGTTTTATATCATAGATTAAAGGATTTCTAAACATGACATTTGGCATCCTTGATTTAAAATATTGGACATGGAACTCCTTATTCTTGGCTTGGGTGCGTGCATGATGTTATATGGACAAGTAGTATTTGATTTGGTGTATGTATTTCTATATAAAATCCTCAATGCTTGGAATTCAAATTATTAATAAACACCCATCTTGACATAATGTGTTTAACCCAAATTGTTTTTGGTTAAGACTTATGACATGGTCTGAAGGAGGTTTGGTTGTCTGGGGTGTCACTGTGGAATCCATAGGCCAAAGTGTTTAATTGATAAATATTTAATTATATATAATTATAAATTAATTACATTGTCTATTATTCTGAGTAATTATGTATAAAATATTTTTTTCTCTAGATATTTCTTTAGACACCATTTATGATGGCCTACTGAGTTGAAATCACACCCTACTTAGGATACCATGGGTACTTGGGAAGACTTAATGGTTGTAGGTATGGATAACTGAAAATACAATGTGATAGATTATTGATATGGGACATTGACGAGTATGAATTTTTATCTTTGAATTAATGAATTGTTTTCAAAAGAATCACGTTGTTATGGATTTTTAGAAAGTCATGATATGAATAATATAAAAATTGACATAAATTAGTTTTTAAAACAAATACTATTTTATTAAATTATATAATAGTTATAAAAAATTTATTATTCATCCAAATGACTTATATAATGTATAAAATGTCATTAATGAAGCACTTGAGGTTTTATTGAAATTTTATAGTAACAATATTAAACATATAGTATGAATATACAAGAAGACATGGTAAGAGTTCAATTAGTTAAGTAAGGAATAAATATAAAAGATAAGTTTAAATTTGAGACCTAAACTTTTCTAAAACATATTTATTGGGAGGAGTTCAAACAATCCACATCTAATATTTGAATTAAATGAGTTTTGGACATTTTGAAACTGAAAATCATTTTATAATGAATTAATATTTTGAGAGTTTCCTAACATACCCCACTCCTCTCTTTTAAAAGGAAAGGTCCTCCCTCTCATATTTACTCCATATGAGCCTTCATTATTGGAAAAACCCTTCCCGTTTCTCTTCTAAAATACTCTAGTTACACTCTAGAGGTGTTGGGCTTCTCGAAATACCAACTATGTTCCCTAAGAGGAAACTCTAAGGAGGCACGTCGAGGAAAAAGTAATCTCTTCTACCAATTCGTTCAAATTTGTTTCTTCTTGTAATTCCACTTCCTTTGTTGTTTCATTATAAATTAATAACAAAATTTTCACTCATATACTGATATATTATTATAAATATGAAACACCACTATTTCACCTTCTATCCATCCTATGAAAAAAGAAATCACCGCGCGTGCGTATGTACAACTTACCATCACCACATTGTGGTGTAATATAATTTTCACCACACCTTACATGGATGAATATAATGGTGGGAAATATAACTATATATAATTATTAAAACATTATTATAATTCTATGATCTTATAAACAATCCAATTCAATACCATTATACAATTATTGGAATGATATCGTCACTCATCCTTACGTACAGCTTACCGTCTCCATGACGCAACGAGATCCATTCTCCATATTAACCATTCAAGAATGATTATAAAGTATATATAATAAATAATAATTAAATATATGAAATAATAATGATACTTTATTTATTTATATTTAATTTACATACTTGCATTCAATTCAATAAGGAAATGAAAACAATGTTCATAGGTACGTACGACCTACTGTATCTATGAACAGTGTATTCCATTTCATTTATCTATCTATTATATATATATACTGAATATATATTATATATAAAACATTTTTTACATTATGGGATTAATTAAATCATTATATAAGTAATAATATCAATAATAATAATTCAAATCATGTACGATAAATAAAATGATTATTACCCAAACTGTTTTATAAGATTGAATTGATAGATGAATGGTTAATATAAAGTTGTAAGTTAATCATGTATGATATAATAAATATTATTATGGTTATGTTACAAGTTATTAATATTTTTAAATCCACCTTATAGTATTTTCAAAAACATAAGGATGAAATTGTGCCTAAGGTAAGGGATACTTTTGCAAACTCATTTTTATCTGAGATTGCATATACCTAAGTATTTAATGGGGTTATACTTATATTCCATGTCCAGGTTTTCGAAAAATGTTTTCATAAAATGTTTACTATTCTAACATGTATTTTTAAAGTCATTTTTACCCATTTTTTACTTTTACTACATGGTATGGATGAGATCTTTCTTTTCTTTACCATACGAGGTAATTTTTTGACTTTTCCGAAAAAGGTACGAGGAGAATGTTTTTGTTTTACTTATAAGAAATCAATGGATTTTTATTGTTTCATGATTCACTATTTCCACGAAGATTCCTATAAACTATTTGAATTTTATCTTCAACTTATTTTTTTTAAAAAAATTGCATGGAATTTTGAGAAAAGAAAAGGTTTTTGAAGAAAAAAGGATATTTTCATCAAGAATGAAGTTCAATTGTTTTATCAAAATTATTTTCCATCTAATATGAAACTCTTAAATAGGGTTCTGATTATATCTCTATTAATACTATTATTTTATTGAATTAATGATGGAATGTTCTTTTATATGGATTATGTTATAATACAATGATATTTAAAAAGCTCTTTTCTTGGGTTATGCTATGATTAATGATTTATGTTTTGTGGCACATATAAGAATGATTTTATTATGAGATGGGTGGGACTTATATCTCCCTCCAATTAATTGGGTAAATATATATTTCTCATGAGATATAAATGAATAAAATGGAAAGTAAATCTGGTTTAGTAATACATAGATGGAATAAAAGGTAAACTCGGTTCAGTAATGAACTTTTTCCCCTGTGATGGTCTTGGAAGAAATTACCTGGAAACTATGGAAATCATATTCCGGGCTTATTATTTTTCCAAAAATATATTTTTTATGACAATGTTATTCTATCATGGTTAATGTTGCATTATAATCTAAGCCTTACGTACTGCCAAGATTTAATTCATGACTCAAGATTTTGATGTTTAAACTGCATGTTCATGTTTTTGTGTTTAAATGTTTATGGTCTATATTATGTTCTCAATGTTTACCCTTATTTATCAATTGATCTCACCCTTTTTATGTTTTCTTTTCCTAATGATATAAATAAAGGGTTTGCTTAGGAAAAAAGTTCAAGATCTTTAAGAGAGATGTTAAAGATCTTTTACCATGAATAGAAGGTTATGTTCCACGTTTCAAAAGACACTAAAATAATACAGTCTTTGGGAAATTGTCTGTGTCATGGACTAAGTATTCCGAAAATGAAATTTAATGAACATGTACGTCAATATTGGGTCATTATAGTTGGTATCAGATAGAATTTTTAGTTATCATTTGGAAACTTTTATGTGAAAACTTTAGTAGACCCTCTAGGGATAATTATAAGATATGTCAAGAGATGTCCCTAAGGTTATGTATAACTATATTCTACAGTCCTCGAATTATAGTAATGATCATGAATAATATAGGATTAGACCTATGATGTAAGATATTTTAGGTACCCCCCCCCCTTGATTTTTCTGTTTCCCTTGAATGATTTTTTCCTCTCACACTATTCTATTGGGTTTTAGATGATTGATGAAACCTGAAAGAACCATGTTACTAATCAATGCACAAGAAAATGAAATTATTGTCCTCTTGAACAACCAAATATTATGGAATATGGAGTGAAAAATCTTTTTTCTATACTTACACAAGGTATGAATCATTTTGGACTTCCCAATGGGAAGAGAAGTGATCAATGTTATATTGAGTCCTTCATGAGGCAACATCCACCATATATCGGTGGGTCTTCTGATCCACTTTTTGATGAAATATGGATCAGTACCTTTGAAATGTTATTTTCCATCCATCACTGTTTAGAACATGAAAAATTCATTTGGTATATTTACCATTTAAAAGGTGAAGTGGAAAAGTGGTGGAATCTAATTAAGAATACATGGAACCATGATGAAATTGAATCCATGAAATGGGATACGTTAAATAAGTTATTTTTCAATAAGTAATTCCCTCACATTCCTCAAACATAGAAGGAAAAGGAGTTCCTTGAGCTTAAGAAAAATAATGATGAATCTGTTGGTACATTCGAGGATAATTTTATAGGGTTTATAATGTATGCTTAGGGCTTTATCATCCAACCTGAAAGTAAAGTTGATCGATTATTTAGTGGCTAAAAACCAAGTCTTCAAAGGGAATTAGATATATGATACATCAGTAGATATTAAGAAAATATGAGTTTTTCTATGAATGTAGAATTGGAAGATGGTGTTACATATCTATCTCAAGGGTTTGATAATAAACAAAATATGGAGTTAAAGGAAAAATCTCAAAACAATGGTGAAAAGAAGATGAATGTTTCCTTATGCACAAAGTGTTGAAATAAGCATGGTGGATATTGCCTTAAAGGGAATAGAAAATGATTCAAGTATGTAAAAGAAGATCATTGAGTAGTTGAGTGTTGAAGTAATGGAAAAATATGGCTTATGTTATGAATAGAGAAAAGACTACAGAGAATGAACCACCATTACTTTAATGCTACAATTGAAAGGAAATGGGGCATTATGCTAATTATTTCCCTATTCCAAGGGTTAATGATTATTGAATTCAACAACCTCATAAGAAAAAAGAAAAAGGGAAGTCACGTGTTATCATTATTGGTGATGTTGAGTATGAGAACAATATGGTGGAATGATTAAGTGTTTATATAATGGGATTTTAAAATAATGTTGTGGAATCTCATTTACTGTATTATGAAATATTGGAATTTCTATGTATTGGTTTATTATAGTTTTAAATTAGTATGTGGTATCGGTAACCATGACATGTGATTAAAATATTTTTGGAAAGCACATGATATAGGTATAATGAAGGGACAAGGATATAATGAAATGTTTGATAGTATTAATGACCTTATGAATCATATAAGGACCAATTGATATCATGGTTTGACTATATATAATTTTTGGGATTTTGGTATGTGGAAAGATTTATATTTTGATTGAATTCATGTTTTCACAAAGGTTGTATGGGAATTTATGTTTCAAGAGAATACATGATTAATGTATTCGCATGTTTGGAATGTGAAAACAATGAAATATATTATAAGATATGGGATATAATTTTCAAGGAGATTCAGTTCACCACTTTCTAATGTTTTATATTTTTAGTTTTTGGAAGGATTGTAATGTTTATCCATTTATTGATAATATAATTTTTTTCTGATTGAAGTTTGTATTATCTCACTATAGATGGACTTAGGGATATTTGATTACCTATGCTAACCTTTTTGGTGAGACAGATGGAATGACCTATCATTCTATTGCATGATCTGCTAACACTTCAATTATGAAAAATTCAACATCATTTCTTTAAATAAGAGGTGAAGTGGAAATTGTTCAAGGCACAAACATAAGTGTGATTGTACCAAAATCAAGTTAGTATTTACTCTCATGAAAAATTCTTCAACTTTAGGAAATGGATCTTGAAAAAAATGTTATCTTAGTACCTTATTATCCGAAGAATCTGATGACCCCTTAAATCATCATAGATTTACCTCTTTATTATTGTTATATTTTTTTCAAAACTTATTATCTGTCACTATCCATCAGAACTTCATAGTTATATTTCTCTTCCATATCCATGTTTTCACATACCAACTATGTTATTGTATTTGGAAACCTAGTGATGAGTTACTCTGGGTAATCTTTATATTTCTAACTTTTGTTTTTAAAATGATGTTTTAGTATCCCTTTGTAAGATGTGGGTTTCCATGAAAGAACCTTTCTTGTAGAAAGCCATTTATAACCCCGATGAATTTTGCTGGAGAAACTCATTTAAAGGAGGTATAATGTAACACCCTGATATTTTATGAGACAAATTTCTTTAATTTATTTTATGCCTTGTGTTTTACACTACACCACAATTAGATTGAATTATACGCAACACTGTATTAGATTACAATATATGCAACTCTTATATTTTCTTTTTTTGAACATAATTTCAAGTTGTTTTGATAGAATAAATTTCACACAACACTGAGTAAAGATTTTGTTTAATGTATAAATGAAATAATTTTTGGATTATGTTATACAAAACCCCAAAAGACACTTTCACTATACACAACACTAACCTGGCTTGCATTAAACGCAAGAGCAACCTTCCTCAATATCTTGCATTGTACGTGATACTGAGTTTCACTAAACAATGATATATTATTAAATATTATAATTTAATGGGATATAAACATGATGTTTTGAATAATATTAACCACAATTTAAATTTTATAAAACATTATCATTCATCTTACACATTTTCAAGAACATGATATGAGAAAAAAAATCAATTTTTCCGATAAAAGAAGTATTTTTCCAAAAATAAAGTTTTACCACCATTTTATAGTGCACTCATATTAAGTATAGTTTTTACACTTTTATAAGTAAAATTTGAAAAAATAAACGTCTTATTTTGAAGAGGGAATTAAAAATTTATTTTTGTTGAATTTTTGGAATTTTTCTAATAAACATAATATTTTAATGAGTATTGAAAATACTGCATTTTAATTCCAAACTCCCTTTTTATTGAATTTATTTATATAGTTAAATTATTTTTTTAATTGATTTTAAAGTTTAATTGGATTATTTTTTAATTATTTAATCCAGTTGTGGTCATTAGATGTAATTTCACATTTAAATTAGACATAAACACAAGTCAATCTTTTGCTAGTTATTACTTCGTAAAAACCCAATTTTTTCGTTTTGACAATGGGAATTAATTTTAAATTAATTACTGAAAATGTTGTATTTTGAATTTGGAAAAATGGATTCCATATATGAATCATAAGGTTAAAATTATGTAAATAAGAACCTTTTATTTTTGGACATTATTAATAGTAACTTCAGTAATTATTCTCTTTACCATGGTTAAAGGGTAAATCTGGTAAATAAAGGTAAAACAATAATATTATAATAATATTAAACTACCCTAAAACATGTACTAATATTATTTAATGAGATATTTCTGACCATGATCTTCCTTGGAACGATTTTGGTACACCATTGATTCTGTTGGATGTGAAAATGACAGTTTATAAGAATTAATTTAATGTGAAGATAATTATAACCTAAACATATATCTTTTACTAAGATAATTTTAATATATGGTTATATAAGTTATTTATTTTTTTTATAAATAGTCATTATAAATATATCAAATATTTCCTACATCATGGTATTTTATTTATAATTTTTAGACACCAAATAAATAAATTTATTTATGACACAATGAAAATGTAGAAATTACCTTATTAATCCATCCTCAAATATAAATTTTTATTATAAATCCACTTTAAGGAAAAGTAGGAAACCATGGTTTGAAAAATAAACCACTACATACAAAAAGAGCTCATAAAATGATTAAACACAAGACTAATATTATTTGAGTTAGACACTCTATATAATTCCTAGTGCAGAGTACTAACCTAGGTCTCTTGATCCATGTTTATAAGTTCTTCATGGTGAGTAACCATTCTTTCCATTGTCTGAATGAATTCCTCCAAGGTGATTTTTCATTGTTTGAAGCCCCATTCTATGATTTGATCATTCTTGTCTATCCACACTTCTTTCTCCTTAGTGGCATCAACATTCAAAATTTTTACATAAATTCTTAATATGTACACATTTGAGAAGTTGGGACAAAGGAATTTTTCAATCATTTCTTCCTTGGAGTGGAGGATGAGCTTTTAGATACCCCTACATCTTCTTATATCACTCTTGGTTCTTTACTTGGGTCTCCACTTTCCCTTTACTGTAGGCCTTTCCTTTTCGTGTTTCCACATCTATTGGCCGACCTAGTTTCCATCGATTTTGGAAAGTGAGATTACTCTTTGAATCCCTTGGGGTTTTCCCCTCAACCACAATGCATTTCCCTAAGTCACTCTTTACGTTTTCCCCCTTTTTCCTTCTTAGGCTATGAGGGAATTTCCCTTGGAAATGGTCCACACTATACACTGAGAATTGGCTATAACCATCATCACATGAATCCTCCTCCTCCTATTTCAATTTTTGTACTTGATCTGTCAGACCTTCAAAATCAGTTTTCAACTCCACCCCCGTGTCTTATTTGAGGGGCCTCGGCTTGCACTGAAAATCTACCTTGCCTGCTTTGACCTCCTAGCCATTATTCTTCCCCTCTATCCTATCCTAAAGGGATGAGTAGTTATGAATGGGGGTGTTCTCATCTATGGACCCAAAGACACTAACATCATCTTACCTCCCTTGTCCATGAAGTTAATCTGTAGCGACTTGTAAAAAAGACTTCCCCTGTAGGGGCATTCTAGAATCCTCAACCTCTATGTTGTTGTCTCCCAATGGAGAAACACTACATGGGGGTACTATCATATCTGTGCTTGTGTTGTACTTAAATCCTCGACCCATGAATTGAGGCTACTTGTTAGTATCCTCCAAGCCCCGACCTTACGGTTCAACATGATTGAATTGACCTTCAGAGGAATGATCGATGTTTGAAAACTCCTTCCCAGGACATGACCTCATCCAAGTTGAAATGCTCACCCACTCGACACTATTTTCATTTGATCCACCTTTACTATACGCTTGCATGTCCTTTACATGGTCATCCCTGACCTACTCATTGCCACCTGAAGGTTCATTCGTGCCTTGATGTGTCACCACTCCTGTCACGACCCGCCCTCGGGGCCCGTGTCGTGACTACCCTAAGCCCGCCTTCCATAGGCCAGGTGATGGCGACTAGCACCAAAGGCGTAAATCCCGATATCTGGGAAGGCATTGCCTTTATAAAATTAAACAAACACCACAGAGTACAAGAAGAAGAAAAACACTATGTACAAAAGGAAGTGTTGAAGGTAAAAGGGCCAGAATACAAACCCAACTGAAAAGTACAGCTACGACTAAAAGGAAGTACAACGGAAAAGACAAACATCTGGAAGAACGGAAGCGGCTCTTGGGTCATCCACCTTCGATCTACCTAAAGGGTAGGTACAGATGGCGCAACTCCTGGATCATCCACCACAGATCCTACCAGAAGGGTAGGTACAGATAGCCACCACAATGCTCTCGCCCGTCAACCTCCTCTGTGTGTCGTCTCGTCATGATGTCCACCTCCTGATACTGTCTCATCGTGTGGTCCACCTCCGGGTACCGACTCTTCGTGTGGTCCACCACCGGGTACCGTCCAGTCCTCGAACACTCGGCCTCCGTCAGTACTGTCCGTCCTCTATAGCCAACACAATGAGGTGCGGGCATAGACCATGCAGGGGTGAGTTTAACAATACTTTGTAGGGACCCCGATACCCTCAAGGTCTCACTAAAACCAACAAGGATAACCACAAAGAAGATCTCAGAAGATAACCTCTACTTAGGTATATGCCCATACATATACCTATGTTATCAAGTAACCCATATCAATCATGAGGAAACACAAAGATTATGAAATCAATGGATAACCACTACCCAGGTATAGGCCCATACATGTACCTAAGTTATCAAGTGACCCATCTCAATCATGAGGTAAACACAAAGGTCATAGTCTCAGCTCAAAACAGAATTTTCATTATCGAAACCGTAACTGCTGAAGAGACCCGTCTCTGGAGTGTACAATGGTCCTGTCACGACTCTGAGGTACTGCTCACTAACCTAAGACTGCTGAGGTACTCCTCCTGACGAGTACCGCGGGCCAGCCACCCAAACACAGTTGTGCTTCCCGCCGGGGTATGCCACCCAAACACTGTAGTTAACACCCCCTAATAGCCTACAGATGTACTCTTCGGACGAGTACAGTGGGTCTACACTGTCACATAGGTAGTGCTTTGTCCTCCATGAGTCTGCATTCAAACAAAGTGGTGCTCTGTCCACTGGGCTAGTCGACTCACTCCAAGTCGAGTCGGTCAAGCAGTCGTCAGGTCTCAGCCGGCTACACGGTCTCCGTACTCCGAACGCTCGTCTCCGGGAGGATCCGCTCCACGAGCTATAGGTCGATACTCCAAGTGTCACAAAGTCCCATGAACAAGTATTTCAAAGGAACTCCTCGTCATAGGGGTCTCAACACAACAGATGGCGCATCAATCGGACGTCCGGTCTGTGAGTTATTAGCCTTTTCGTCCCAGGGGCCCGGTTGGTTTCATGTACGAACCAAGCTGGTCGTATCTCAACTGTACCCCGAAATTTCATAGGGTATACTCATAGGTACCGTTTCTCAATGAGATCACCAACGCCGCTGATGATTCGTCAAACGGACGTCCGGTCTGAAAGTTATCAGCTTTTCCGTTCCAGTGGCCCGGTTGGATTTCAGGTACAATCCAACCCGGCCATAATCCAACTGCGTCCAAAACTCAGGCGTAGTGTGTCAAAAGTACCGTATCATCAAGGGGAATCAAACAAAGTCGAGGGCACATCCGTCGGACGTCCGGAGCTCAAGATATAAGTGTTTCTGCTCCGAGGGCCTGGTTGGTTTCGTATCCGAACCAACCCGGCCAAACACCAAGTTCTCTGAAACCTTGAGTGTAATATACCAAAATGACCGTCTCGATCCAAGGATCATATTGCAGCTTACGGTGTGCCGATCAGAGGTCCTCAGCCCATGATATGGGTATAAGACCGATGGAGGTTCGGTAATAGGGGGTTCGGGCCCGGTCCTACCCGGCCCGATACCCTATGGGTCGGCCCGAACCGGGTCGAACCGTCCCGGGTTCGGGTCCGGCCTGCTTGGGCGCAGCCCGACCCGACCGTGGCGCAACCCGGTCTAGTGGACCGGTCAGGGCATCCGGCACGTCGCACGGGCGCGCTGGCGCCAGCCAAGCAGCTCGGCCGTTTGGCCGAGCGGATGGGGGTGGGGGGCACCTACCCCCCTTTTTGTAACCACGACCCCATTATTGGGCCGCTCATGATGGCCACCCGGGGGTTTCGAACCCCTGGCTCCTCTGTCCGGCCAGCCCGCTCCGGCCGGCCGACTATTGCTGCCACGGGACCGTCAAGTGGCGGTCCCCCTGCTCCGATGTCGATGGCCCGGAACCGGTTGCCGGTTCCCCTGCTCTGCCGCGCCCCGCCGCCACGGCCCCGCTCTGGCCGCGGTGCTTTTGTGGTTCTCTGACGCGGCGCGACGGCGCTGTGTCTTTGGTTCATCTTCAACGGCGTGGCGCGACGGCGCCACGTCTTTGGTTTGTGTTCAATGGCGCGGTGCGATGGTGCGGTGCTTCTTCCCCTTTCCTTAATAATTCTTGTGCGGTGCTTCGGCACCGCGTTTCTTTGTTCATGCCGCAACTGTATCAAATAAAAAAAGGGGTGGAGAGTCAGCCGTGTTCGTGCGGTCTGACCTCCTCCCGTTATTTCGATAACAGGCGGCCCGAGATAGATGATAAACCAACAATGAAGTAATCAGGAACAAACGAAATAATAATTAAACACCTACAACCTCTTAAATAAAAAGAATCATACCAAAATTTCCAACCTTCAAAATAAAACATTCGCGGATCAACATAATGATGAGTTGATCCAGGTTCTTTGTTTTAGAAGGAACAACCAAGGGAATAATACCATTCTCAAGTTAATCCCCATACCTCATCAAAATCATTGAGCGAGGATTCGTCGTAGAAAAGCACGTCATGGAATAAGGCATTGTGGAAGGAGTGTCACGGAAGAAGCGTCACGGAAGCAGCGTCGTGGAAGAAGCGTCGCTGATTTCCGAGGATCCGACGTTCTTCGCGTTTTTCGCGAGGAATAGAAGATCTTCAAGAGCTAGAGTTAAATCTCCTAGCCTATCAACTCCACCCCTTATAAAAATAAGAGTTGTATTATTTTTATTTCACAAGCCTTGCATTTCAAAATTCAAAAACAAAAGAAATAGTTAAGTGAATTTAATTTCAACGCTTAAATTGCCACATTAATGAAGCGTTTCATAACTAAAATAAGTGCATGGTTTGACTTTATTAATAGGGGTGCGAGTACATTACTTAAGAAGAAAAGAAATGGTGGGCTCATGTGGGTCCCACCTCACAAAATATCCTACCATGTGGGTATGATATTGTGGGTCCCACATCATCCACTTATCGTAGGTTAAGCGACTTAAATAAAATAAATTGGTCACACCATTTTATTTTATTCATTTACTTATCCTGAAAAATTTAAAAACCACACCCGAGCAAACGCAACTCCGGAAAAGGTGTTTTTAAGTAATTATCGGCACTGTGATTCCATCAGTGCCCTCGAAATTCGATTCCGAGCACCGGTTCAATGGTTATAAAAATCCGCTCATTCGTTCACTAAACGTACCCGAGCCTAACTTCAGAAATTAATTCCGGGCACTCCGGGCCTCGGAATCAGGTGCCGTCAGAAACTGCGTTCTTGTAAAATCCCAAAAAAAATTTAGAAAAAATTTTCCCTTGAATTTTAAGGGTCTTTACATTACTCCCACCTCAGGGATTTACGTTTTTGTAAAGCTTTAACACAGACTAGGGATATAAAAGCGGTATTGAGCATGCATCTGAGCCTTCCGCTCCCATGTGCTTACCTGGAGGTTCCCGTACTTCCAAAAAAAGTGCACCCGAGGAATCGACCATCCTTGTAGGATCTACTCCTATCGATACTCGACCCCCACTGGAACCTCCGTGAAATTCACCCCACCGCTATCGTCCATCTCCCCATGGTCGATGATATGCGAAGGGTCGAGCACGTATCTCCTCAGTTGAGACACGTGGAAATTGCCATGCACCAGGTGCAACTGAGGTGGATGGGTCAAGCGGTAAACCACCACGCCTTCCCAGCTGAGTACCTAAGAAGGTCCACTGAACCTTGGATATAACTTGCCACCTTGGACACATCTTTGTAAACCTCGTCGAGGTGAGTCCCGTATAAGGACATGATTGTCATCCTCGAACTCTAGAGGTCTCCAATTCCTGTTATAACTGAAACTCAAAACGACTGCTGCCACGAGGGTAAGGTTGACTGACTCAAGAGTGATTAGTCACACCCTCTTGAGCATGAGTTTATCCTGCTCTGCCTGGGGTTTCCTTTTTGTCGACCAAGGAAAACCCATCCTGATGTCGTAGTTAAACCACAACCTTTTTTTTGCCTAATACCATCGATTTGTGTATGAACTGTGATTTCCCAGTCCATGCTCAAACCAACGTCGTAAGGCCTCGACGCTACCACCATGAGATTCCAACTGAAACTCTCACCTCGAGGGTCTGACTACACCATCAACATAAGTGTGATTATCGAGTCTCCTCCCAAGGTGTCTCCAGACGCGAGGGTCAAGTCTACGGCTTACTGGAAACTCTAGGTCTGGGACAAGATTTGTGAAAGCAAGGAAGGATTCATATCGACGTATGTTACTACGGCATCTAGTAGTGGACACAGACTATCCCTTGAATCATTTTTAGAGCCATTGGGTCACACTCCTTGACCGCATGTAGCTGCACTCTTCCTTCGCCCTCCAGCTCCCTGAGCCTGGCAGAGATAACTAAGGCGGGTGGTTGTAGCATGTTGAAATGTAAACCACCTCATGCTGCTCTCCTAGCTCTCCCTCCATGTCTGCTACTTCGCAGACTCATCTCTACTTAAATCATCCTTTTCTTGAAACATTTAACACGATCGATTATCTAATACTGGTTCTGGTTTCCTGCTTCTTACTGCACTATGTAGTCTTCATCCGCTCCTCGATGATCTGCACCTTCTTTGCCTACGTTATGAAAGAGCTGCTAAAATTTCTCCTTTTCCGAAAAGAGAAACTCGGTCTCATCCCTTGGATGAACCACTCCCATTTCCTAATACAGTAAATCATGACATGAATGATTTATTCATGCCATGGATGACATCTTAAGGCCTCGACGTTACTACCAAGAGATCCAACTGTCACTCTCTCCTCTAAGGGTCGAGTCACACTGTTGGCATCAATGTGAGGTCACTGGGTCTCCTCTAGTAGAAATATCATAAGTGAGGTTCAAGTCAACAGTCTTATCCGGGACCACTCAGTATCAACCCAACAAAAGGATAGGAAAGCAAACATCTCAAAGATAAGTGTCTTTTCATTATTACAGCTCATAGTACAAAGACACAAATACAACAGAAAAATGGAACTAGAAGTACAAGGGACGTATCCACTAGTAATGATCCTGTACACCTTCTCCCGGAGCTCTACTACCTTGTCCACTGCTCGGCAGTTTCTCAAGCACCCGCCACTGATTCTTCCTCAATGGCTACTCCAACGCCTACGGATCAACTGTGCGGGGGGTCGGACAGTCATGTGCCAGGTGACCGTTCCTGCCGCATTCATAACACTTCCTGCTCCTCGTATGGATGGCTCTGGTCCTCTTGGACCTCTGCATCATCTATCTACTTCCCAAAGATGACTCGGCTACTGATAGAAAATCTTGCAGCAAAGGCAGCAGCTCCTGAACACGCTCGGGGTGCAGAGATACTCGTACAAACTCCACCCTGAAGAAGGTCTCGAAGTCTTCCCATGTGAAGGTAATCCCATTGCAAAACTGGAACAAGTGGCTCCACCACCTGCTTACTGCTTCCTGAAGAAGGCTGGCAGCAAAGATCACCATGAAGCTTGCAGGCATCCCCACTAGCCTGAAGACTCTCACCACTGCCTCCAGCCAATCCTCAGCTGCCTGCGGGTCCGTCTCTCCCCAGAACCTGGGTGGCCTCTGGCGCTGGAACTCGTGTAGCACGCTCAAGTGGCGTGCATCTTCTACTTCTGGGGCTGGTGGCATTGGTGGCCCAATGTATGGTAGTACCGCTGGTGCCTCAACTACAATAGGGCTATGTACCGAAACCTCGTCGCTCGGCAGGATGTCAGTACACACATCCCTCTGGGCCCTAGCTGGTCGTCTGTAAAAAGGAATCCTGAAAGAAACAACGTGACATGGTCAAATCATTTATAACTGGTGAGCTGACCTGGTTTGATCTTACTTTTTAAAAAAACACTTTTTGAAACACACACACAATCGGTGTTTTTGTGCACAAAGTCGGAAACTAGATGTCAGGGTCCTGGTGTATGGATACGTCGGTCGTCCGCACCAACACTGGACTCCCAGAACTGAAAACCACAATCGGTACCCTTAACACTATTGCTTCACAGAAAGAAAATATTAGAGTTATAAGTTATGAGGTAGAACCCACTCCTCTGATATCAATTTGTCACGACCCGCCCTTGGGGCCCGTGCCATGACTACCCCAAGCCCGCCTTCTATAGGCCAGGGGCTGGCGACTAGCACCAAAGGCGTAAATCCCGATATCTGGGAAGGCATTGCCTTTATAAAAGTAAACAAACACCACAGAGTACAAGCGGAAGAAAAAAACTAAGTACAAAAGGAAGTGCTGAAGGTAAAAGGGCCAGAATGCAAACCCAACAGAAAAGTACAACTACAACTGAAAGGAAGTACAACGGAAAAGAAAAATAGCTAGAAGAATGGAAGCGAATCCTGGGTCGTCCTCCTCGGATACTACCTGAAGGGTAGGTACAGATGGTGCAGCTCCTGGATCGTCCACCATGGGTCCTACATAAAGGGTAGGTACAAATAGCCTCCACAATGCCCTCACCCGTCAACCTTCTCCATGTGTCGTCTTGTCATGAAGTCCACCTCCGGATACTATATCGTCATGTGGTCCACCTCTAGGTACTGACTCGTCATGTGGTCCACCTCCGGGTACCATCCAGTCCTTGAACACTCGGCCTCCGTCAGTACTGCCCGTCATCTGCAACCAACACAACGAGGTGCGGGCATAGCCCATGTAGGGGTGAGTATAACGATACTCAGTAGGGACCCTGAGACCCTCAAGGTCTCACTAAAACCAACAAGGATAACCATAAATAAGATCTCAGCAGATAACCTCTACTTAGGTATATGCCCATACATATACCTAAGTTATCAAATAACCCATCTCAATCATGAAGAAACACAAAGATTATGAAATGAACGGATAACCACTACCCAGGAATATGCCCATACATATACCTAAGTTATCAACGGACCCATCTCAATCATGAGGTAAACCCAAAGGTCATAGTCTCAGCTCAAACCAGGATTTTCATTATCGAAACTATAACTGCTGAAGAGCCCCGTATCTAGAGTGTAAAGTGGTCATGTCACTACTCCGAGGTACTGCTCACTAACCTAAGACTGCTGAGGTACTCCTCCTGTCGAGTACCGTGGGTCAGCCACCCAAACATAGTAGTGTTTCCCGCCGGGGTATTCCACCCAAACACAGTAGTGCACACCCCCTAATAGCCTACATAGGTACTCTCCGGATGAGTACCGTGGGTCTGCACTGTCACACAGGTAGTGCTCTGTCCGCCATGGGTCTGCACCCAAACAAAGTGGTGCTCCGTCCACTAGGCTAGTCGAGTCACGCCAAGTCGGTTCGGTCAAGAAGTCATCAGGTCTTTGTCGGCTACACGGTCTCCGTACTCCGAACGCTCGTCTCCGGGAGGGTCCTCTCCACGAGCTACAGGTCAATACTCCATGTATCACAAATTCCCACGAGGATGTATCTCGAAGGACCGCCTTTTCATTGGGGTCTCAACGCCACAGACGGCGCGTCAATCGGACGCCCGGTCTGTGAGTTATTAGCCTTTTCGTCACAGTGGCCCGGTTGGTTTTGTGTGCGAACCAACCCAGCCGTATCTCAAATGTATCCCTAACTCTCATAGGGTATACTCATAGGGACCGTTTCTCAACGAGATCACCAACGCCGCTGACGGTTCGTCAAACGCACGTCCAGTCTGAAAGTTATCAGCTTTTTCCATTCCAGGGGCCCGGTTGGATTTCAGGTACAATCCAACCTGGCCATACTCCAACTGCGTCCAAAACTCAGGCGTAGTATGCCAAAAGTTCCATCTCATCAAGAGGAATCTAACAAAGTCGATGGAACATCAATCGGACGTCCGGAGCTCAAGATATAAGCGTTTCTGCTTTGAGGGCCCGGTTGGTTTCGTATATGAACCAACCCGGCCGAACCCCATGTTCTCTGAAACCTTGAGTGTAATATACCAAAACGACCATCTCGATCCAAGGATTTAATCGCAGCTGACGGTGCGTCTATCGGAGGTCCGCAACCCATGATATGGGCAGAAGACAGATGGAGGTTCGGTAATAGGGGGTTCGTGCCCGGTCCGACCCGGCCCGATACCCTCTGGGTCGGCCCGAACCGGGTCGAACCGTCCTGGGTCTGGGTCCGGCCCGCTTGGGTGCAGCTCGGCCCAGCTGGTGCAGCCCGGCCTGGCCTCGGCGCGACCCGGCCCGGTCTGGAGGACAGGCCAGGGCAGCCGGCCCGGCGCGCTGGCGCCAGCCAAGCGGCTCAGCCCTTTAGCCGAGCGGATGGGGGAGGGGGGTTGCACCCCCTTTTGTAACCGCGACCCCATTATTGGGCCGCTCATGATGGTCAGCCGGGGGTTTCGAACCCCCGGCTCCTCCTCTGTCCGGCCGGCCCGCTCTGGCCGGACGGTTGTTGCCGCCACGGGACCGGCAAGGGGCGGTCCCCCTGCTCCGACGCAGGCGGCCTGGAACCGCCCGCCAGTTCCCCTGCTCCGCCGCGGCCTGGAACTGGCCGCGGCCTTGGTCCATCCGGCGTGGCACGACGGCACCGCGACCCTCTTACGTGGCACCACTCTGGCTGCGGTGCTTTTTTGGTTCTCCGGCGCGGCGTGACGGCGCCGTGTCTTTGGTTTGTCTTCAACGGTGCGGCGCGACAGCGCCGCTTCTTTGGTTTGTCTTCAACGACGCAACGTGACGACGTGCGCTTCTTCCCATTTCCTTAATAATTCTTGTGCGGTGCTTCGGTACCGCGTTGCTTTGTTCGTGCCGCAACTATATCAAATAAAAAAAAGGTAGGAGGGTCGGCGTGTTCGTGCGGTCCGACCTCCTCCCGTTATTGTGATAACAGGCGGCCCCAAATAGTTGATAAACCAACGATGAAGTAATCAGGAAAAAACAAAATAATAATTAAACCCCTACATCTTCTTAAATAAAAATAATCATACCAAAATTTCCAACCCGCAAAATAAAACATTCGCGGATCAACTTAATGATGAGTTGATCCGGGTTCTTTGTTTTAGAAGGAACAACCAAGGGAATAATACCATTATCAAGTTAATCCCCCTACATCGTCGAAATCGTTGAGCGAGGATTCATCACGAAAAAGCACGTCGCGGAAGAAGGCATCGCGGAAGGAGCATCACGGAAGAAGCGTCGCGGAAGAAGCGTCACGGAAGAAGCGTCACTGATTTCCAAGGATCCGGCGTTCTTCGCGTTCTTCGCGTTCTTCGCGAGGAAGAGAAGATCTTCAAGAGCCTGAGTGAAATCTCCTAGCCTCTCAACACCACCCATAATAAAAATAAGAGTTGTCTTATTTTTATTTCACAAGCCTTGCATTATAAAATTCAAAAACGAAAGAAACAATTAAGTGAATTTAATTGCAACGCTTAAACCGCAACATTAATGAGGCATTTCTTAACTAAAATAAATGCATAGTTTTACTTCATTAATAGGGGGTGTAGGTGCGTTACTTAAGAAGAAAAGAAACGGTGGGATCATGTGGGTCCCACCTCACAAAATATGATACCAAGTGGGTAGGATATTGTGGGTCCCACATCATCCACTTAACATAGGTTAAGTGACTTAAATAAAATAAATTGGTCGCACCATTTTATTTTATTCATTTACTTATCCTAAAAAATTTAAAAACCACACTTGAGAAAACGCAACTCCGGAAAAGGTGTTTCTAAGCAATTACCGGCGCTGCGATTCCATCGGTGCCCTCAGAATTCAATTCTGAGCACCGGTTAAAAAGTTAGAAAACCCCGCTCGTTCATTCACTGAACGTACCCGAGCCTAACTTCGGAAATTAATTCAGGGCACTCTGGGCCTCGGAATCAGGCGCTGTCAGAAACTGCGTTCTTGTAAAATCCCAAAGAAAATTTAGAAAAAAATTTCCTTTTAATTTTACGGGTCTTTACAACTCCTTCAATTTCAACACCCATGTTCTTTTCATTATCCTTGGTAACCAATGATCCCCGATTGCATACCCCCAGATCGTGTTTTAGTTTTTAATACACCACAAAAACTCTTGGGTTCACATAATTCTAAATAGAATCCTTCGCGATTCCTTATTCTTCAACACTAGGACTGGAACCCGCCATCTCTCCATCAGCTAAACCCTGATGCCTTTTCTGAGAACAGGGCACCACACTGGCCTGCACATCCACAACAGCCTGTAAAATCAACTTTCTACCTTCTTACTATTCTGGATGATGTCTAATTTTGATTCACCGGGAGTAGAAATATAGCCAGGACTCAAAACCACCAATTGTTTAAAAATGAAATCCTCACCCACATCAATCAACAATGATTTAACTGGGGGATGGAGATATCCACTTCAACAAAAATCCTCGGAGAAACTGGGTGACACACTGCCCTAGTTCTACTATCAGAGTAAATATATCGATGACCCTATTTCAAAGCATACGGATAATGGATAGATTCTTAAATGGAACTGGTAGTTCTGGAAAACTTACCGAAATTTCCATAATCGTAGAATCCTGTTTCATATGATAGTCGTATTTCCATCAGAAGAGAAACTATCAATATCCATCACAGAACCAAAGAGCATACGACCATGACAATATAAGAAATTCTTCACATGCAAAACAGATCATTATATGTCTTGAGTAAATGAGACCCACTGTGGCTTGCTCCTTTAGACCCCAAGATTCAAAGATAAATCCGTCAAAGAGGTCCACAGATAGATGTCTTTGCTTGAATCGTGCTATCAATGTCCTATTCAGCATTTAGGAGGCATCCATGAACTCCCATGTCAAGATAGAGTACTGCGGGATCCCATCAAAACATTCTATAACTTTGGAAGAGAGGGTGATTTTGGGAACTGGGGGCAGGGAATCAGGATCCGAGAAGGGGATGAAGCGACGATCACTAGGACGCGGTGGTGGAGATCCCCCTCCCCCACCAAAGGAGGAGGGACCTATTCAGAGTCCATCACCACCTAGGGCGGAGGCTTCCATTCACAAGCCCTACCGATCATTGGTCTTTATTGTGATCTCATCCTCATTGTCCTACGGGTTTCCTTCACTCAAAAGATTTGAAATGTTAATAAATGTTAAAATAAACTTATTTTGAACCTTTTTATGCCATCCAAAAATTTTATGGATTATTATTACTTGTTATCTTTTAATTAATGAAGTTTTTTTGAATGAATTAAGTAGTTAAGGATTTTAAAAAATTAATGATATGGATAGTATAAAAATTCACTTAAAAGAGTTTTTTAAAAATACTATTTATTTAATGATATAATAGTCTAAAAAATCTAATATTCATCCAAATGAATTATATAATGTGGAGAATATAATTAATTAACTACTTGAGGTTCTATTGTAATTTTATAGTAACTATATTAACCATGTATTATAAATACACAAAAAGACATGGTATGTGTTAAATTAGTTAACTAAGGGTTAAAGTTGAAAGATAAGGTTATATTTGAGACCTAAACTTGTCTAAAACGTATTGGTTGATATGATTTCAAACAATACTCATATCATATTCGAATTAAATGAGTTTTGGACCTTTTAAAACCAAAAATAATTTTATAAAAAATTAATATTTTGATAGTTTCCTAAAGTGACCCTCTTCTATCTTATAAAAAGGCACCTCCACCATCTCGTATTCAATCCATTTGAGCCTTCAAGACCATCCAAAACCTGTCCATTTATCTTTTGAACATCCCTAGGAACATTCTAGAGGTTTTGGTCTTTTCAAAATACCAACTCTCGGGCCCTAAGAGGAAATTTAAAATAGCCATGTTGAGGAATAGGTAACCTCTTCTACCGATTCTTTCCAATTTATTTCTTCTTAAATTTCTTCTTAATTTGTTTTTTCATTATAAATTAATAACATAACAATCAATAATATATTTATGTTATTATAAATATTAAACAACCCTATTTAACCTTCTATCCATCCTTTGAAAAACAAAAGCTCCGCGTGTGTGTACGTACAACTTACCGTCTCTATGCCGTGGTGTAATCAGTTTCTTCACTCGTACGTACATACGACATACCGTCTCCTTGATGCGACGTGACTAATTAACCACGTTAAACATTAAAGAAAGATTATAAATTATATATAATAAATAGTCAAGAAATATATGACATAATAATGCTACTAAATTTATGTATATTTTATTTACTTACCTTGATTCAATTCAATAAGGAAATGAAACAACGTTCATTGGTACATAGATCCTACCGTCTCCATGAACGATGTATTCCGTTGAATTTTTCTATCTATTATATATATATATATATATTTATATACCAAATATATATGATATATAAATCATGATTTACATTCTTTAAGTAAGTAAATCATGATATAAGTAATTATATCAAGAATAAAAATTAAAAACATGTACGATAAAACAATTATTATTACCCAAAATGTTGCTTTAATAGTGAATTGACAAATGAACGCATAATATAAAGTCTTAAGTGAATCATATATGATATTATAAATATTATTAAAGTTATTATTCAATTTAATAATATGGTTAATCCCACTATACTAAATTTTAATACACATATAAAAGAATTCATACTTAAGTTAAGGGATAATTTTGTAATCTCATTTTAATCCAAGATTTCTTATACATATGTATTTAATGAGGTTATATTTATCATAAATGTCAATGTTTTTTTATAAATGATTTCATAAAATGTTTTCTATTCTTCCATGTAAGTTTAAAGCCATATTAACCCATTTTTTAATTTTACTACATGGTATCGAAGGAATATGTCTTTTGTTTACCATACTAGGTACTTTTTTGGATTTTCCAGAAAAAGTATGAGGAAAAGGTTTTTTGTTTGACTTATACTGAATGAATAGATTTTTATGGTTTCATGATTCCTTATTTCCATGAATATTCCTCTACACTATTTCATGTTTAATTTTGACCAAATTTGTTTCTTTTAAAATTGCATGGCATTTTGAGAAAAGAAAATGTTTATGAAGAAGAAATGATATTTTCCTCAAGAACTAAGTTTTAGTGTTGTATAAAAATTATTTTTAAACTAAGATTAAGATTTAAATAAGGTTATGTTTATATTTATATTATTACTATGATTTTATTGTGTTAATTATAGAATGATATTTTATATGGATTATGTTCTGATGACATGATATTTATGAAACCCATTTCTTTGGTTACGCTATGATGAATGATTTATGTTTTGTGTATCATGTAAAAATGTTTTAATTATGGGATTAATGGGACCTATATCTCCCTATAATGAATTGGGTAATGATTTATATCTCATGAGATAAACATGAATGAAACCGCAGGTAAATATGGTTCAGTAATACATGGATAAAACATTAATTAATCACGATTCAGTAATGGACTTTTTCCACTATGTTAGTCTTGGAAGCAATGCCTTGGAAACTATTGAAATCATATTATGTGCTTAGGAGTTTTCCATAATTACATGTTTTATGTTAATGATATTCTATCATGGTTAATGTTTTTTTATGTTTTATTTCTTACAAACTACCAAGATTTATTTCATAACTAAATATTTTGATGTTTAAACTTTATGCTCATGTTTTTACGTCAAAATGATTATGGTTTGTATTATGTTCTCCATGTTTACCCTTACTAAGAATTTGATCTCACACTTTTTATGTTTTCTTTTCCCCGTGATATAAAGAAAGGTTTTAGGTTGGAAAACAAAAGGGGAAGATATTTACGTGAGATGTTGAAGGTCTTTCACCATGATTTGAAGATTACGTTTCGAGTTTTCAAACACACAAAACTAATATGATATTTAGGAATCCGTTTGTGTCATGTATAAAGTATTCCAAAAAATAAATTTAAAGTCCATGTACGTCTATATTGGGTTGTTATAGTCTAGTGGAACATTATTATATTGTATTAATCACTATTATGATATTTTTTACCAAGGTGGTGGTAGGAAGAGTTGCTTGGAGATATGATCTCCCTCTTGAGAAATTGGTGAGGTGATTTTATATTACTGTGTTAATATTGGTAACATAAAGGTTAGTTTATTAAATCACAATAAGAGTACCAAGTTTGATTTTGGATGGGACACAAGAAGAGGTTTTGTAGAAACCCTTATCATATGGGTAGTGATGGAGGACCTAGACTAATGTTAGGAACTAGAAGGGGATCTGTACAGATCAATCTAGAGGTTGGAGTTAAACTTGACATAATAGTTGAGGTGGGGGATGTGGTGATTTGGGATAATAGAATTCATATTATTTTATTTGTTCAGTACATGGAAAATAGACAAGATCTCATGGTAGAGGGATAGGTTAGATATATATAGATCAGCGTGTACATGTCGGTAGCAAGGCTAAGACATAAACTTTCTAGAGTATGATTATTATGGCTTCTATGATTACCAGTGTTTTCTTTCATACTGTAGTTTCAAATTATTTTATATATTATTGGAATTTTAATGGTGTGGGTATAGTGATGGAGCCTCTTGTGGGGTTTTTTTGATTGACATGAGCTTGGGGGTGCAATCAGTGGGAATTAGTCTTTGTAAGGGGTGTCCCCTTAAGGTTGGAGAATATTGTTTCCTTTTTCATTTTTACATAATTGAGATGTTAGGTTTTAAATTGATACTGGTTATGGACTAGTGTAATTTTTTTAGATGAGAGTGACATTAATATCTTTGAAGGGAGACATCTATGTTCACCATAGGGAATGTGATATTCAACCAGGACAAGTAGGGAAAATTCATCGGCAACTAAGTGAGTTTATAGACATGATTGCATGTCTATTTTTTTTGTGGTGCGGGAGAGATACATGATGTATTCCTACATATAGTGGATTATTTTCAATACATGTTTCATGAGGGGTTCTCTAAGTTGTAGCCTGAGGGATAATTTCATTTTATTATTGAGATGATTCTTGGAGTTGAGCTAGTTTCCATTTCACTTTATAAAATAACATCATGATATATTCAAGATCATCAGAATTAGTTGGGATAATTAGATGGTAAAGTCTTAATTCATTCAATTACATCACCTTTGGCATATTTAGTTCTATTTTCAAAGAAGTATGATGGAAAAATGTGGTTGTTTTTTATTAAGAGAATTTGAACATGATGATGATTAAGAACTAGTATGCTTTATGTTGTATTGATGATATGTTTGACTATATGAGGGGTTATTACATGTTCAATAAAATTTATTTGAGATATGGGTTTCACCAATTGATGGTTATACCATATGATATACCATAGACTACTTTCAGAAGATGTTATAGTCTGGATGAGTTTGTCATGATGCTGTTTTGGCTAAAAAATGCTCCAACTGCGTGTATCAATATTATGAACTAAATATTTAATCTATTAGGGGATATTTTTTCTATTTAAAATTTTTTACTGTACTCCCAGACATGAGACAATCATGCCAAATGTCTTGATATCATCTTGAGTACACTAAGAGATAATAGGCTATTTTTGAAGCTATAAAAGTCTCATTTTTGTATAGACAAGTTAGATATCATTGATGAAATAATCTTGGAAAAAGTCGTGTCATTGGAATTGGGATCATGAATTTTGATGTGACATGAACTAAACTATCCTACACATAATACCGAGTTGTCCATTATATTTTAATCCTTGAAATTTTTGTGACATTACCTCTTAGGTGAGAGGCTTACTATTTATACTAACCATTAGAGACTTAAGTATATCTTTTCGCAGCATGATTAAAATTTCTGACAGCAGAGATGGGTTGAGTATGTGAAATATTTTGACATTAAGGTATCTTATATTCTATAGAAGGTAAAAAAAGATTCCAATGATTTCATTCAAAAGACATAGAAATAGGTGTTTCAGTTGTTAAGTGATAATTGGAAGATGATTTGTTTGTTCCTTTAAATACATATAAGTGTTTAGGAGGAGTTGGAAAATATGATACTCATATATTTATCTATTGTGTGATACTTTCTAAGAAGAATCAAGAGGTGTTAGTATTAGGATCCATGGTTCATGAAATTAAGGGATAACTTTGATGGTGGGGAGGTACCTCCTGACTAAACCATCAATAATGATGAGATTATTCACATCTAGGGTTGTGTTTGTGATCCAACTTGTTTGTGAGAAGAGATAATGTGTTTGTTTTAGGAATCAATGTTTGTGGTTCACCCTAGTTTAAACAAAATATTATATGATCTTGATATAAAATATTGGTGTCCAATAATTAAGAGGGATATTATAGATTTCTTGACGTAATTATACTCTAATCAACATGTCAAGGATGAGTATAAATAGCCTACTGGTATTTTAAAACTGTTTCATATTCCATAATATACGTTATATAATGTAACCATGAGATATTTGGTGGATATATCAAGGAAACCATTGAAGAATGCTATAATATGAGTGAATGAGGATTGGTTTACTTATTTAGCCCATTTTTTTCTAACCTAGGATATTTTTAATTTTGATCATTTGGGTGACTTATAAGTGTGAATGATAGTATAGTTATACATGGTGAATTAGTGTATTGTTTTGGATTGTGATCCTTGGTTCACTTCATATTTATAATAATGGTTTTAGAACACTCCTAGCACTCATGTGTTTTTGAGTTCAGCTTATCATTCATAGAAGGATGTGAAATGAAAATTTACTATCTTAGTGGTAGTGGGCATATCGGTACCATGAATCCTATATTTTTGTGTAACTTGGGATAAAAACAAAGAGCATATTGAGTTTTCCTAAAAAATAGTTATCGAGAGGCTAGTCTGTTGGAACCATATGAGGCACTCTATGGCAGGCCATGTATATCACCCTTAGATTGGATGAAAGTAGGGGAGTTAGTGTTTTTGGGACTAAATCTCATGCATGAGATGTCAAAATAGGTCAAGTGGCTAACTGGTTGTCCATGAGCATAATGTAGGTGGTATTTATGTTATTTCCCATAATATTGATATTTTTCCTGTTTATTTGGTATGTGATATGGTTATGAAATGTTGTGGGTTGGTTTTCATAATTACTAAATATGGTTTGGTCCTTTAAATGATGAGTTAGACCCTTCATAGACCCCATTGGGACTATTTATGATGATGATACCAAACCAATAAGAACCCATGGGGATTGTCAATTCCATGGAAATGGAATAATGGGGTTGCAAATGGCAGAATATGGGGTTTTATGAGTTTATCCTAGTTAGAATTTCTCCTTGGATAGTTAGCATTGAATATATAGTGTTTTGGAATAACATGGGAAGTAAATGTTTTATGAATTGAAAAAGAAGAAATGTTAAATGATTAAAATGGTATTTTTAAATTATTAAATGGTTTTAAGGAATATATAAAGTATGTGTTGTATGAATAAAGGAATTGATATTTTAATAGTGTAATTTGGTTTATAGTGTAAATATCATAGACCTAGGGGAATAATTAATGTTGAAAAAGGTGCACCCTTGTTATCTTGGATTGTTAATAGGTTATGTATGTTGAAACATGATTGGTGAATCTAGACAAAATGGTATTGGGAAGATATATATGATTATCCACATATTTTGGATGGAAATGGTAGACCTGAAGTTCCCCAACCATGGGTAAGGATGATGAGCATGATAATGTATATCCTTGATTTAGGATGACCAGTGTCATGAATTGACCCATCGTGGTCCATTCCCTGAAAACCCCAAGCTTACCTATAATATTCCAATGGATAGTGACTGATAACAAGTATACATATCCCTCAAATGGGAGGCTTTATCCTAAATTACCTACACACACAAATATACAAGCCATCACAATGTTGAAATGTAAAATAATTGAAAGGAATAAATGCATACATTTATGATCACACAATATTGTATGACAAAAAAGTACAGAACGAAGAAAAATAGACATCTAAAAGAACAAAAAAATGTAAAGAGTCCAACCTGATCCAAGGATAGGGACTAAAGTCAAACACATGCTCCCAGTAATCACCTCGGTCTATCTAGCTCCAGCTAAGAACTAGCCACCCCCTGTCCTCCTATGTCACTATCGAATGGGCCATCATCTGTATAATACATGACATGTGTGGGCATAGCCCATGTAGCAGTGAGTAAAACCATACCCATTAAGATACCCCAAAAAACAAAAAACAAAACACCTCGTATAGTTATCTCAATACAATATATAACAATCAAGGTATCACAGAAACACCCAGAAATACTCATGAAAGAAACCAGGCCACCCGGTGGTCATAACCAACTACCAGACACTTGATTCTACCCAAACTAGTGATCATCTTGAGACAAACCACTCTAGAATCCATTATATCACTATAGAAGCCCAAGAAAGAGGTATATATCATTGGGCTTGAACAAGAAATCTCACGGATCTAAGAAGACCCTGATACTCAGATAGGGGGTCATTCCCACTGTTGGGAGACACCATGAACCAAATTTGGACCTACCTATTATGTAGGGGATCATATTCCAATGATACCATAAACCCTACCAATATTAACTACAAGATGGGGGATCAATTACATGATCAGGTAGGTCATGGTTATTTCAGAAAAACCACATTGGAAAAAAGTTGATAGAGGATCACACTCCAGTCTCATGGCGGGACACCACAACTCTACCATAGAATCAAATTCTCAAGGGAATAACAATCCCATGATGTGGATGTAATTATGCATTGTTACCATGATGTAATAGACCAAGGTAAAACAATCAAGCCATATTTTACAAACTAAGGGAATAGAGAGCTACAGACACTGTTGAAGGGGGTACATGACATTTAATAGGGGAAAATATCATGTCCAGGTATCCCAATGCCTCATCGTGTGGTAAAACCTCACACAAAATGTATGTCTTAATATACATGGAATGTAGAAGAATTACATTACATGAAGAGGCACATGAAACCCTTCTCGTGTCTCTTGGTCATGTTTGTGTACATACCCTTCCCATATACTAACCTGTGTATTGGTGGCCATGTCTGTGTCGAAGTACTTGTTCTTCCTCTAGCCGTGTACTTGTTCCCATGTCTATGTACATTCTAAAGTACACCCAAAGCCATCCTGAAGGGATCACACACCATGTGAGAGGGGTCACACACTGTACGATCCATTTATTCATCCTGAAACCCTAGCCACTACTAAGAAGGCCCCACCAGGCATATAATATCAATGTACACGGTGGATTGCTCAGGATTTTTCAGATCTATTAGGATCTCTTATATGTAATCACATTCATTAAAAAATCTACTTCCCTTTCCAAAAACTTTATATTTTAGGTCAGATTAACCTCACTAAAATCCCTTGCCGGAATCTAGGTCCAAATATGCTCATAAAATCATCCATTGAGAAAAATATATAAACTCGTATAAAAAATGGGATGAAATAGAACTAGAAATCTGTCCATTCCACTCTCGATCATCCACCACCATCGTCGCACCGTGACCACACCACCGATCATGAACTAGACTTGTGGTATTGATATTTTCCATAGAATAATATTCGTGAAATAATTGAATATATGGTATTTTTCTTATAAAGGGGGAAATAATTCCCATGATGAACATGTAAAGAATAGGGGGGACCACAAGACACAAAACATGAGGAAATGAACCTATTCCCTTACTATTTTGGGCACAATTCATTGTCTCATAAGAAGAAAAACATAGATGGATAAAAAATTGAAAAAAAACAATTCCATCAATTTAATTATTCTCAAGATGCACGTAGAAATTATGTTTTCTGAGTTGATCTTGGATCATTCGAGATTAATAAAGTTGGGGAAAATCACAAAATAAAACATCCTACCTAGTTTTTGGATCCATCTTTGATGAAGAATTATTATTTTGCAATCATTGAAAAGATCCACAATCTCTATTGGTGCAACGATCCATGATCTGACCCTCATCTATCATCGTTCTCCAAGAACGCTCTCCTCCAACGTCTTCTAGGTCTCCCAGGTTTAGTGTACAACCCTAAGACAAAATATATAGCTTCATATTTAAATAGTAAGAAGGTCACTGTATCAAATTAAAAAAATTAATTAATTTATTTTATTTATTTTATTAACCTTTCACCCTTGATAACTTTTCACTAATGATCTACGATGAAAAAATTAAAGTCTCTACTAGTGTAAAACCAACATATTGAAAACAAAAGTTACCACATATCTTAGATATGAGCCACCATTCATGAGTTACTCTATTATTTTAGGAAAACTGAATGAATTTCCTATTTAATATATTTAATATATTTTAAAAATTTATTCAGGGAACACCAAAGATCTTAATTGAACCATATCTCAAAACCTAGTATTGAAAATAGTCCGTATAATATTTAAAAATAATATACAAAAAATAATTGTCATTAATTTCTACGTATCTTAGAGATTTTAATTCCAAAAAAGTGAAAAACCTGCTAAAAAGGAGGGTGTTGGGATTGCATATGGGACTCCCACTCCCAGGAAGTCTTCTGAAGGTTCTTGTGCTACCATTGAAGATGAAAAAGGGAAATAAATCACCCATTAAGGATCTTCTCCATCTAATCCTTGATCAAAACTAGGTACTTTGAAAATGTATCTCAATCCTTGATGTCCTACTCACCCTAGTTGAAAAGGAGTGATGGATTGTGGATGTATCTCCTTAGCTGTGACACATGGAGGACATTGTGTACCCGATCTAGCTGTGATGATAGAGTTAAGTGATATGTCATCACACCAACACTAGGTAGTATCTTAAAAGGACAAATTAATCTCTGAAAGAAATTTCCATAGTGGACAAATTTCCTCAATACACATTGAGGTGAGACATTTAAGAAAACATAGACTCCCTCTTCAAACTCCAAAGGTCTTCATCATTACTCCACATAAGATTTTTGATAGCTCTGTAAAGTTATCATCTACTCTAGATGATCTTCACCTACTCTATTGTTTCTCGTACTATCTTCATGACACTGATTACTGACTCACCTAGATCAACCCAAGAAAGTGGTGACCTACAGGGTCACCCATACAAAGACTTGAAAAGTTCTATAAAATGGTGGAATGGTAGTTGTTGTTGTACTCAAATTCCACCAAGGGTAGGTGTTATTTCCAAATGTGTCCAAATCCAAACTTGTAGGGAAGAATAATTTCCTCTATGTTTAGATTGGTATTCTCTTTATGGATTCAAATTTAGGGGTTAAACACCATTCTCATTTGTAATTGAGTCAAAAATATTCATGGAACCCCCTCCATAAGTAAGATGTGAATTGAAATTAATGGCTTGAGATAATCATTGAGAGAACCCTAAGGATAGAGACTATATAAATAATGTAGTGATATCCTAGTATCCCTACTAGGATCTACTCTTAAATATATTGGAAGTGGGAAAAATTGGTGAGTTGTATTATTATCACCCATTTAGTATCATATTTCCTAGACGTATGTGGTAACCCTATTAAGAAGTTCCTAAAAATACCATAACACTTCAACTATATCTCTATAATGGGTTGAAATAAATTGAATAGATCCTAGTGCTCAGCCTTCACATGCTGACAAGTGAGCCATTGGGAGAAAAACCCTCTAACTCCCTTCTTAATTACTACCCACAAAAAACTGATGTCAGAGGTCCTGGTAAATCTTTCTCACACTTGGATGTACCACCAAAGGGGATGTATGAAACTACCAAATTTTCTCCTCCAACAATTTAGAAGGCACTATCATCTATCCTATAGAAAGGATAACATTCTATCCATATATTGAATATCCATCACGAGCATGTCCAATGGATATCTAATTATATATGGTCTCATAGTTGATATCTCCACCATGATCTTTTCTAACCTGTTATAAAAGTGGTGGGGTAAAAACCATAAACTGAATATATGAAGCACCATCCATGTACACTATGGAATACTACAATGAGGTTAATTTTTCCAATACCTTACCTGAAAATTGAGGGGTAGATCTCCTTCTGAGAGCGTCTTCCACCACATTACCATTCCTAAGAGAATATAAGACCTTAAATTCAATGTTTGGGAGGATGTTTATTCATCGAATATTTCTCAATTTAAGATCCTTTTGTGAGAATATATACTTGAGAATTTTGTGCTCAGATTAAATGATAAACTTCTCTCCCCTGAGGTAGTGTCTCCACATCTGCAATGCAAAGGATTCTACTTCTAAATCTAAATTGTGGCTTGTATAGTTTTTCTCATGTGGTCTCAACTATTAAGAACCATAGGCAATAACCATACAGCTCAGTAATAGATAACTACCATGAATAGTTCTTGATGCATTGAATAACACTATATACTAGAGACTCCCCTCTAGAAATATGAATATGGTAGTGGTTGGAAACCTCTAACTGATGTCATGAAAGAACTAATGACACCTTTTTGTTTCAATATTAAAGGTTTCCCCTTCTAGTTCAAAGTTGTCAGGGTGATGCCACTATTGAAAAAAAATGTAAAAACTGTTAATTTTACCCTACCAACCCAAAACAACTCCTCACCTCGGTAGCACTCTCGGTTGTTTCCTAAGCAAGAATAGCCTCAGCCTTCATCGGGTCTACTGAAACTCCTACCTTTGAGAAGAAATGCCCCCGAATTTGGACCTCTTGAATCCAAAAAATAACACTTCAATAGCTTCTCATAAAGCTGGTTCTCTCAATGTGAGTCATTATATATCCTCAATTATCTCTCGTGATCCTACTTGGACACCAAATGCTATAGAATTTTATCGATGAGGACAAGCACAAATCAGCCTAAAAAAGGATGAATTATCTAATTCACGAGTCCCATGTACATTGATTGGCGTTAATTGTGTGGAACGACATCATAATGTACTCACATTTTCTTAGTGAAATCTTAATGCCATATTTTGTATATCCTCATCCCATACTCAAAAGTTTTTGATAGCCTAATTTGAGGTCAATCATCATGAACCATCATCCCATCTCAACTGATTAAAGAGGTCATAGATCCTTAGTATTGGATATTTATTGTTCATAATCAACTGATTCAAGAACCAATAATCCAAACATAACCTCAAGCTATTTTATACCTTCTTGGTAAACAATACTAGGTCTACCTAGGGAGAAATACTTGGTCTAAAAAACCCCTTATCATACAAGTCCTAAAACTTAACCCTTAGCTTTTAAATACCTCTAGAAGACATCCAATATGCTAGTGTAGATATCAATTCTATACTAGGATGCAAGTCGATTAATATTTCTAGTTTTTAGCTGTGAGGTAAAGTTGGTATACCCTTAGGTAATAAATCACCTTACTCCACTACCACCACATGAAAATGATAGCCCAAAGTATCCACTACTTCAATATGTATTCTTTCCATCTAGTGAGTAATATTCTACACTCTCATATTCTTATTATCACCCTAATATTCCAATGTTTACTTTTCACCCAAAGTGAAAACCCCATTCAATCACTACATACGCGACACATCCTCTTCCAAACAAAAGTGATTCTCGGCATGAATTTTTTGTAGAGAGTCCATAACTAAGATCAAGTCGTAAAGCCTAATTTCAACTACATAGAAATATAATATAAAACACTTACCTAAAAGCCTCATATTGCACAGTCAACCTAAGTGTTCAATCCCTGAGTCACTATCTATCAGAGTCACTAACCATAAGGTCCAATATAATAGATCAACTAAAATATCTCAATCTCAAACTAGATAAGTGTCAAGGAAGGAATAAATCACACTCATGTCTATTAATATTTCAACCAAAGTATGAAAGACATATATCAAACCTAATATCATCCCTAATTCTTTAGGGTAATAGGAATATATAAACCAAAAAAAGTTGCATCTTTGACCACCATATCCATAAGACTAGTGTGGACCACCTTGGGTGGGGTGGTAATAGGTCAAAACTTCAACAACTTATTTTTTCCCTTATGACCCTTCTGAAACATCCACTAGCTTGTGGACCACCGTAATCATGCCTCTTTCTCTATCTCAATTTTCCATCAACTATCTAATGATTAACTAAATGAAGGGTTGGACAATCCTTGTCCATTTTTCTGAAACCATAGTAGGAGAAACACTTCCTCTCCTTCTAATCCGATCAACCATGAGATCCCACACCACAAAACCTATGTCCTAGGAACACCTCCTGAAGCATTTGAAACATTTATATCCCTAAACCTACAATTGGTTTCTTGCTACTGAGGTCTAAAGTAATGGGTGACCAATACTAGCACTCAATATCTATGCCTACTCATCCATATGTCTCTCCATTACTATGTCTATCTCAACCACCCCAACAAATGTGGGGATGAAAAGGGATACCACTAAAGTCCTAATGTACTGATGGAAGCCCTAATCAATGGTCTGAGATTTAAATAAATAATTCTCAACCATATCCCAGGATAAACATTCTAGATTATGAAACCTCGCCAAGTACTCCATCATGGTCCAACTGAGCTCTTGTAGATATAGAATTTCATGTATGCATACAGTTCGTAACATGGTAATATAGACCTCATCCTTGAAGAGATTTTGAATTTATGGTTAGAATAGACCTATCTTGTCATGTGATGGAGTCACTAAAATCCACCATTTCCCAGTATATCCCTATGGATGTCTCACCACGACGACCTCCATTTGATCTGCAAACATACTCACTAGGAATGTTTTTTAGTGAATGCCTCTAGATAGTTCTTATTAACATGGGGTTTATGATCACCCTAAAAACTTTGAGGTCACTTCCTAAGAAACACATTTAATGCACTCAAATTTCATACATAATCAGCTGGTACATCCATCTTTATCTACTTCTCAATGGGTGGTGGCATAGATAGTAAACCACCTGAAGGTTCTTTCTATGGTACATGTCCCAATATAAATTCGTCATCAGGTCTGTCAGCCTCATGATCAGGAAGTGGTATCCTGGATGATGGTCTCTGTGGAGGTATCATGAAATAAAATAAGAAATACCATGGTTGAAATGTTATATTTTGGGAGATAACTCAGGAAGGACATGGAAAACAAAACCCATTCCTATTTGATGTATGTACCAATTTTTTTCCCTAAAACCAAATTATACATATATCGAGTCAAAGGATAGGTGATTAGAGTCATGGTGTATAGATACATCAACTCTTGCACTAACACTAATGTCCCTAGTTTGATATTCAAACTTGAAATAGTACAAAATATTCCCCCATCAAAACTCATTATATCTGGTCATATTGTAGAACCTAATACTCTAATAAAACTTTTTCATTACCGTACATTCCGGGGTCTGACCTGTGACTGCCCCATGATTGCCTCTAATAGAACAAGGGCTGGAAACAAATGCTGAGTAAGCATATCCCACAAATGGGAGGCACCAGCTTGAAGTACCTATACAAACACACACATCTCCAATCCCACACAATGCTGAATTTTAAAACAACTGATAACAATGCATGCATCCATCTATGTTTCCACAATAGAGTATAATGGTAAAGAACTGAAAGTAGAAAAAGGTCAAACTATGAGCCCACCATATTCTGTAAAGAGTAAAACCTACTCTATGGGAAAGGAGTATAGTCAAATTCAATATCTCGATAAATACCTCTATTTATCAAGATCTAGCTAAGCTCCATCAAATCCCTATCCCCCTCAGACACCATAAAATGGTCCATTATCCACATAAGACATGACACATATGGGCATGGACCATGCATGTTTGAGAATAAAAATACCCAGTAAGACAGCATGAAAACACTAAAAATAGGGTACCAAGTATAGTCCAATCAATACAATATATAACTATCAAGGTATAAAAAACACCTTGATATACTCAGGAGAGACCCCAAACCACTAGGAAATTATAACCAACTACCAAATAAACAATTATTCTGGGAGAAATAGTCATTCTGGAAGAACCAACTCCACAAGAAATTCTATCACACGAGACACTTGATGAATAAGTCTAGATCATTGGGATATAACCAGAAAGCTCACTAGTCTAATACAACACTAATACTCAGATAGGGCCTGATGCCTAGAACCATTGGTGGACACCACAAACCCAATATGGATAAACCTACTATATAGAGTATTGTGTGATGATAATACCATGAACCATAATAATAATAACTTCTAGTTATAGGATAAAAAACCCTACTCATAGATGTCAACTAGATCCCATAGACACCACCTAGGGAACAAATATTATAGATGATCGCATTCTAGTCTCAAAAAGAGACATCAAAAATCAACCAGAGACTTAACCTCTAGATGGGATAATAGTCTTGTGATGTGGATGTAATGTCATAATTTACCCTTGATGGAATGTAACGTAGGAACACAGTAAACTATGGCTAGTAAAACTAATAAAATAAAGAGATACAAACACTCTTGATGGCGGTACACTACATGTACTAGGGGAATATGATGTGTCCACCTATCCCCATATATTATCTTATGGTATAACCTTAAATTCATGTAATTATAAACTTAATTATCATTTTGAATAATTGTATGGCATGAAGAGACACATAAACCCTAACCTATTTGATTGGTCGTGTCTGTGTACTTGACCTGCATGTGTACTAACTCATGTACAAGTGGTCATGTTCGTGTCCTAGTTCAAAAAATACCTATGGATGTTTAATTTTTTCCATATCTATGTTATAAAAAAGTACACACTGTGTGATATGGTTCACATTCCTTATGATCTTTAACTTCATCCTAAAACTGTATCCATTGCTGGGAGGGCCCAAAACTATTTGTAATCCCAAAATACATGATATTTTGTTCGGGATTTTCAAGATCAATCAAGATCTATATCATGTCATCTCGTGCATCGAGAGAACCTCCAACATTGGTAAAACCTATATATTAGGGGTTGAATGATCCTTTTTATCATCATAGGTTGGAATTAGGGTCTAAATCTTTTTGGAAAATGATCCGTTGAAAAAAACTCATCATTGCACGTCAAAACTGGGATGAACAGGAACCAAAAATCGAAAATTTCCAATCTTGACCACCAAAATCTTTTTATGAACTTGAAACATACCATAAATCATGAACCAAGACCATGGTACCAATCTGTTGCACCAAATTATGGTTTATAATGATCTAATATCAGGTATTCATTAGTCCATGACCAATAGAATGCTTGTGATAAACGTGTGAAGAATGGGTGTGGGAGAAATCCACAACCCCTGAAAATGTGGAATGAACATCTGTCATTGTTCATTTGGACTTGATTCATTGTCATAGAAGATTATGAATGAATATAGATAAATCAAAATGAACAAATAAACAATTACATCAATTTAATTCAATTGACAACGCACGTATCAATTTGGCTCATGGAATTCATCAATGTTATTCCAAGATGAAGAAAAGAGAAATAAATAAAAAAATAAAAAATCCTTCCCAGATTTTGGATTGTTTTTTGATGAATAATGAGTGTGTTGTTATAGTTTATGTGATCCCTAAAATTAATTGGCATAATGATCAAAAATCAGATCCCGATCAGTCAGCATTCACCAGCAGAATCACCTCTAATGACTTCAGGTCTTCTAGTTTAGCATCCAACCTGAAGATAAAATCTATAACTACATATCTAAAGATGAAGAACGTCACCTCATCAAATAAAAAACAAAATTATTTAATTTATTTATTTTATTAATTTAATTCATGTGATAAAATTTTCAAATACAACCCACACAAAAAATTTTAACACCTACCTAGGGTAAAAACCACACTATGAACTTAACAGTTCACATAGAATATTTACCAGGGCCCCCATTCAGGAGTTATTTGACTATTTTTGGAATTTTTTTTGTAGGTGATATAAAATATATTTAACATATTTCCAAAAAATATTTCGGGCACACTAGAAGTCGGAATTACAGGCCGTCACAAATCCTGATTTGGAAAGTAATCCATACAGTATCAAAATACAATACACAAAAAATACAAGTCATTACATCTTGACATGATTCTGGATATCCATAATTCAAAATGTTTGATATAGAACTCCTTATTCTCAGAACAAGTTCCAGTGTGACATTCCAGGCATTAATAATATTCTATTTGGTGTTGGTATTTTGGAAGAATCTCCATAGTCCAAAGAATTTCAATGATTAATGAACACCCATTTTGACTTAAAGTGTTTATTCTCTATTGTGTATGGTTCAGACTAATTCCTTGGGGTGATCTAGGTTTGGTTAGACAAGGTGTATGGTAGAAGCTGAGGTCCGAAGTTACTAATTGATAACTGTTTAATTGTAAAAAATACCCAATTTATTACTTTTTCTGTTATTTTGGGGACTTAGGTATTCATTATTATTTAGATTATATATTTTATATATACATCATTGGTGGTGGAATACTATGTATTAGTCATACCCTTCCCAAGATGTTGTGGGTACCCATGAATACTTCATGGTTTCAGATCTAGATAAGAGAAAAAGCCTAGTGGGTGATAAATGATATGGGAAATAGGATGGTACATGGATGAAGAGACTATCCATGATATTAGGACATGTTTTGGGAATAGTGAGAATGGATTTTTTGAAATATGAAACTATTATGGAATGAAATGTTTATTGTGTTAGTTTGTAGGAATTTATCCAGTTTTGTGATTTGGGTATGTGATGTATGGTTATCAATGAATATTGTCTCTAATTATTTCAAATTATTTTTATTAATAATTTAAACTGATAAAGATGGTATATTATTTTTAAGTTCATCATTAGATCCTAATTGCTAGTTAGCAGAATTGGACATAAATGGAGGAATTCTTGAGGTCACATAACGAACCAGTTCTGCTACTAGTTTGAGTTAGTAAGGATGGGATGCTAGAGATGTGGATTTGGTCAAATAATATATCATAAAAAATATAAATTAGAAGATAAACATACATATCTCAATTTTTGGACAATGTTTTAGAGTAATGGAAAGTAAAGTTGTATGCTTAGGGGTTATACTAGGATTTTTATGAAGAATAAATAGAATCTGTTGAATTGATTAGAGATAATGAAATAACCATTCATTGAAGAGTAAAAAGTTAATGGACCTAAAGATTTTTGAGATATTTCATATTTTATTTATATGTTGTTAAATTCAAATTGAATAAGATGAAAATAAATTTAAAGACTCCAATATCATTAGTTGAATGCAGTGATTCTCACCATGTTTTGAGGAAGTAGTAAAAACAGTAGACCACTAACTTAAATTCAATAAAGTCTCAATAAATCTAGATTTATTGGATAAAAGATCACAATATTGATTGAAAACAAGATTTCATAGAGTTTTCATTACATTTTAATGTTTGTTTATTGAGAAAGTGAATATTTTAAAGTAAATATAATCAAAAATAAGAACATTGAAGAGAGTGTGCAACCAACCAATATATTCTGTAGATTATTCATTACGTCTATTCTTTTAGAAATCAATAACTTTGAGTTTTGAAGAATAAGTAATATATTTATATTAATTAAGAAACTAAAAGATATAGATAAGTACCAACATTAAGTGGAATATTTTATATGATTTAGTCATTGATGTTCCATGAAAGGATAGAGCTCCCAAAAGTACATTTTAACAATTCGGAGTACATGTTCAACATGTATTAGGGTTATATGATAGACTGTAATTGATCCTTAGGTTTTAAAAAATTAGATGATATAAAACGTAACACTATCAAGAATAAATTAATGAGAAATGTCTCAAAAAATAGAATAAGTTTTTATTTTATAAATAAATATGTCATCAAAATAGTTGAAAGAAATCCACAAATATTAAACATAATATAAGAAATATGGAATAATAATGTGAATTGATCTGAGGAAGAAAAACTAGATTGGTTTGGTGGTATACGTCATTGAAATAGAAGTTAAATATAATTTGAAGTTACCAAATAATGGTAATATTTAAGAAAATATGAATCTATATGGATGATACAAACATGATGGTAACACTCTTAAATAATTAATGAAAATACAACCCTGATAAGTGAAGTTTTTGAACAAAAAGAATCATGCATAATAATATAAATGTAATATAATGGTTTATACATGAAAAAATATCAAAGTAAGATGGAATCTAACCTTGTTTTGAGGGTATGTATGACTATTTGGATAGATTTTTTGGAATCAATGTGGAATATGGAGAAAACATATAAGAATACATGTTTTGTTATAGATAATGTAAAAATAAAGAAAATTCCACAAAAATAAAAGGTTAAAGGTTATAGATAGAAGTCCATTTATCCCTTTTAAGTTTAAGAATGGTAAATCAAAGAGGTATAAAACATAAATAATACCCATGGTGTAGGAAATGAATTTAAATGAGTTTGTTAACTGAGAAATAATGCTGAACCTTGTTACTAAAAATGAGCTTAAAATTAAAAAACCATTTTATTCCCTTATATATTCTTTATTATTTTCATAGAGTAGGGAATTGATGATAAATAAATTCAAAGGGAGGGCTAGAATAATGAATTATGTGAAAAACATAAAGATATTTAATATATGTCCATTAAGGAATGTTTTAATTCAATTGATATAGTGTTTTCACCTTATCACACTTCCACTAGTATCAAATATGATGAAAAATATGAATTTCACCTCTTCTAGGTGATTGAAGTTTGAATTTTTGATCCTAGAGAAATTATATAATAAAGTGTAAGAGCTAAATTCTAGACCCTCAAAAGTTAATGATCATGATATTACAACTGTAGATGTTCTGAATCCATACACAAGTGTTTTATATGATGATAATTTTCTAGAAATTAAAATCCTATAAATTAAAGGCTTTTTAATTGATCAGGGTCATTAAATATTTTCCTTTATTTTTATGATTAATTAATTTTGAATATAAAGGGGGGAATTGGATTGTTGATTATAATGGAAATATTTTTATAGGTAAAAACACATTATTGTTTTGAATTATTTTCAAATATCTGTTAAATGGATATATTCCATAAGTTAAATTAATATATTTATAATTAACCCTTAAATAATATGTGTGAATAGTTGTAAAGACCCGTAAAATTCAAGGGAAGTTTTTTCCTAATTTTCTTTGGAATTTTACAAGAATGCGGTTTTAGACGGCACATGATTATGAGGCCCGGAGTGCGCGAAATTTCTATCCGAAGTTTAGCTCAGGTACGTTCAGTGAACGAACGAGAAAGAATTTCATACTTTAGAGCCGGTGCTCGGAATTGAATTCCGAGGACACCGATGGAACCGCAACACCGGTAATTGCTTATGAACTCTTGTTCCGGAGTTGCGTTATCACGGGTGTGGATGATGAAAATTGTGGAAGTTAATTTATTATTATTCTACAATTTTTTATTTTCCTTTTGTGTTTTAAGGCAATAGGTGGAAGTTGGGTAACTACCCAACCTCCCTTGGGAGGTTATGAGGGTGGTGGGGCCCACACAAACCCCACCCCTTCATATTCTTCAACTCTTCAACTCCCCATTAACTCCTCTTTATTTAATTTGACAACTTGTGTAATTTTAATGAAGTGAGTTAAGTGTGGTTAATTGAATTTCAAACTCTTGAAATTCAAAAGGGTATGTTGTGTTAATAAATTAAGACTTGGGCTTATTTTAATTTTTTGTTAGAGTTTTGTCGTTGAGAGATTTTGGGAAGAACATCTTCTTCTTGACGAAGAACACGAAGAATGAACGATCTCTGACGTGGAACACCGAGCCCTCGGAGACCGTCTTCCACAACACCGACTCGCGACGCAACGTCTTCTTCCACGATGTTCTTCTTCCGCGACATCTCTTTTCGAGACGGTTTTCCATGACGAAATCTCCGTCAACGTCTTCGAATCCTCGTTTCATGACGCCGACATTCGTCATCTCTTTTATCAAGTTAGGGGTTTATTTTATTTAATTATTTTTCCGTTCATGAATTCTAGTTTTTCGTTCTTCGTGGATAAACAACTAATTGATAACGATTAACGAGAGGGGGCCAGACTGCACAAACATGACCGGCCCTCCTCCTTTATCCTTGTTTGATTCCTTGTGGATGGAATGGAATGGCGTGGTGTCGTCGCACCACGCGGGAATCGCACGGTAAGTAATACGTGATGCCGTCGTGCCGCGCCATGAAGTTGATCAAGGACGTGACGCCGTTGCGCCGCGTCGAAGATAACCGAAGACGCCACGGCCAGAGTGGGGCCGCGGCGGAGGGGGCTCAGTGCCGTCGCACCGTGCCGAACGAATCAAGCAGCGGCCGGTTCTGGGCCGCGGCGGAGCAGGGTGACCGGCGGCCGGTTCCGGGCCGCCAATGTCGGCGATGGAGGAAAGGATCGGCCGTTGCCGGTCCTAGTCGGCAGAACCGGCCGGCCGGTGCGGGCTGGCCTGACAAAGGGGAGCCGGGGGAATTAATTCCCCCAGCCGGCTATGAAAAATGGCCCCCTTAATTGGGGGGCCGCGGTTTCACCAGGGGGGCAGGCGCCCCCACCCCCCCCCCCCCTTGCCGAAACGGCGCGGCCACTGGCCGCGTCGGCCAGTGCGCTGGGCGCGCTGTGCCCAGCCGGGCCGCGCCCAGGCCGGGCCTCGCCGGGCCGACCCGATTCGGGCCGACCCAGGGGGCCTCGGGCCGGGTCGGTCCGGGCCTGAAACCCCCGTTTTCGGACCGTTTGGGTTCAATTGCCCATAACTCAGGCTACGGACCTCTGATCGACGCGCCGTCTGCGGCGACATGATCCTTGGAACGAGACGGTCGTTTCGGTATATTTCATTCTAGGTTTCAGAATACTTTGAGTTTGGACGGGTTGGTTCTTACATGAAACCAACTGGGACCTCGGAGTGGAAACACTCATATCTCAAGCTCCGGACGCCCGAATGACGTGCTGTCGACCTTGTTGGTTTCCTCCTAGTGAGATGGATCTTTTGGGTTACTCCGCCCGAGATTTGGACGCAGGTGGAGTACGGTCGGGTTGGTTTTGCCTTAAAAACCAACCGGGCCCCTGGGACGAAAAAGCCAATAACTCTCAGACCGGGCGTCCGATTGACGCGCCGTCCGCGACGTTGAGTTCCTATTGACGATACGGAACTTTTGGATACATAAACTCTGGACTATGTGTCAGTTGATGTATCAGCTTCTCGGCTCATGGAGCGGACCCTCCCAAACGATCTTGCTGTGTGCGGGAACCCTATTGCTGGCTGCGACTGCTACTGTGACTGTGACGACGACTGTACAGAGATCCTCAGTGGAATCGACGGTGATGACTACCACACTCAGCGATCCTATGTGGATCAGTGCTACCGATCCTGTGTGGGTCCGATCCTGTGTGGGTCAGCGCTCAGCAGTTCTGTGTGAGCCAGCACCTACAGATCCTGTGTGGGCCCGATCCTGTGTGGGTCCTTGCAGGGGTTAGTACCTATCGATCCTTTGTGGGTCCGACGACTTAGATGGATCAGTGATCATCTCTATCGTATTTTGAAGAAGAATACCTGTGTGAGCTGAATCCTGTTTTACTTTCCAATGTTGATTGTGTTGTGCTATCCTGTGTGGATTACGTTTTGCTTTCCTATGTGGATTGAGTTGTTCTTTCCTGTGTGGATTATGTTTTGCTTCCTGTGTGGAATACGTTGCTTTCCTGTGTGGACTAAGTTGTACTTGGGCTCGGAGGTTGGAGCGTATTGGAATTGATGACTTAGGTATATGTATGGGAATATACCTAAGTTGTGTCGGATGTTACTTCGTGATTGTATCTTTCCTTTGTGGTTTATCAATTGTGGATTCTGGGAGAACTTCGGGGGTCTCGGGGTCCCTACTGAGTAGCTTATACTCACCCCTGGATGGGCTATGCCCGCACTACATTGTGTTGGTTGCAGACGACGGACAACGCTGATTGTTGTGGAGGCTTGCGGAGCAGGACGGTACCTAGAGGTGGACCACTGGGCAGGACGTACTCAGAGCGGTAGGCTGGACTGAGGAGCAGTGGAGGCTTTCTGTACCCACCCTTCAGGTGGGATTCCCAGTGGACAACTGGTCGTTGCGGCTTTACCTTTCAGTTGCTGTTTTCTCTTTTCGAGTTGTAATTACTTTCAGTTTGGGTTTGTATACTGGCCCACTTACTTTTCCGCACTTACTCTTGTACCAGCATTTACTTATTGTTTACTTCTTCCGCTTGATTACTCTGTGGTGCTTGTTTACTTTACAAAGGAAATTCCTTCCTTTTTTCCTGGATTTACGCCTTGGTGGTAGTCGCCAACCCCTGGCCTATGGAAGGCCGGCTTGGGGTAGTCACGGCACGGGCCCCGAGGATGGGTCGTGACAAATTGGTATCAAAGGAGTTCGGTTCTACTGCAGAACTTGGACTCTAATCTTTTTCTATGTGAAGCAATAATGTAAAGTGTATTGAGTGTGGTTATCAGTCCAGGGAGACCAGTGTTGGTGCGGTGGCCGACGTATCCGTACACCAGGACCCTAACTTCTGATTTCTGACTTAATGCACGAAAACATTGATTGCGTTTGTGTTTCATGTTTTCTTTGTGATTACTTTGTGTCAGCTCACCAGGTATACTGTTCTGACCGTGGCACACCTGTTTCCTTTTTAGGATGGCCCCACGACGGCAGCCAACTAGGCTTCCGAGAATCGAGCGTGACGACATCCCACCGAGCGATGAGGGCTCGGTGCAGGGCCTTTTGTCAGCAGTGGCACCAGCGGTAGCTCTACCCATCGAGCCACCGATGCTTCCAGCACCAGCCGCTGACGATGCACGTCGCCTCAGTGCACTGCATGGGTTCCAGCGCCAGCGACCGCCCAGGTTCTGTGGGGAGACAGACCCCCAGGCAGCCGAGGACAGGCTAGAGGCAGTGGTGAGAGTTTTCAGGTTAGTGAGGACACCAGCAGACCTCATGGTGATCCTCGCAGCGAGCCTACTGCACGCAGCAGCAGGCAGATGGTGGAGCTTGATGCTCCAGGTGCACGATGAGGTATCCCTTCTCTGGACGGACTTTGAGAGCCTCTTCCGCTCGGAGTTCGTCCCAGCCACCCTCCTTGCGGTGCGCATTCAGGAGCTTCTTCAGCTGCGGCAGGGCAGCATGACGGTCGCCCAGTACTCGGCGAGATTTGCTGATCTCTCGCGCTACTCTACCGACATGGTAGGGGACCCATTCTTCCGGGTCCGGACCTTTGAGCAGGGATTGAGACACGATATTAGGGCATCACTGATCTCCCCTAGTATTCCGACTCAGATAGGAGTACTGGAGCGAGCCCTTTTGATCGAGAGTTTTCATGCTGAGTCTACACCAGCGCCGAGACCCACCGCAGGGCGGTTCGTAGCAGAGTCTTCTGCAGTAGGTAGTCGACGGATGACACATGGGTCCAGGCAGACCAGACCCTCAGGAAGATGACCTCAGGATACTGGCTCAGATGTTCGGGGAACACGCAGCAGAACCAGTCTTACGAGTGGAAGACAGTGCTATGCATGCGGTGGGCAGGGCCAGATGGCTCGTGACTTCCTGACCCGCCATACAGAGGAGCAGCAGACGGTTGAGGAACCACCTAGGAAGAGGCAGAGGTTCGAATGTGGCGGTCCACAGGGAGCAAGCGGACGAGGCAGAGGAGCTGGCCGAGCAGCAGGTGGTGGGCGACGCTTTGAGGCTCTACCACCACCACCACCAGGAGGTCCACCCCGACCTCAGGGGAGAGCACAACTTCAGGCAACTGAAGCCTACGATCATGGAGCTCTGGAAGCAGGTGGACAAGTGCGGGACTAGCTCCAGGCATAAGGGCCTTTGACCATAATTCCTCTAGCTTCTTTGTTTATGTTGCCTTGTGTCCTTGTACTTTGAGTTGAAGTAATAAAAGATGCTTTCAATAGTGACATTTGCTTTCTTGTCTTTTGTTTGTTAATACTAAGAGGTGCCGGTTAAAAACTGTTGACTTGACCCTCACTTGCGAGATTCTTACTAGAGGATACCTAGTGACCACACATGGATGCCGACGGTGTGACTCAACCCTTGGAAGCGAGAGTAATGATTGGATCTCTTGGTAACAGCGTCGAGGCCTTACGACGTCATCCATGCCATGAATTAAAAAATCATAACGGGATTGACTGTATTAGGAAAGGAACGTGGTTCATCCAGGGGATGAGACCAGATTTCCCTTTTTAGCAAAGGAGAAATCATTGCAGCTTTGCAGATATCCTTCATGGATAAAGATGGAGCAGCCTTCCTCCAGTCTCTCACAGTCACTCCTCCACTACTGCAGCGGGTCAGAGAGGCACAATGTGGGGATGCTGACTGTGAGACGCGGCGTGCACAGATATCCTCAGGACATGCACCTGATGGTTTCTCCTTTAGATCAGAGCATGATGTCCTTTTCAGAGGACGTACCTTGGTGTCAGTTGCTTTACGAGAGGAGGTGCTGAGAGAGTTTCACACTTCCCCTTTGGCGGTACATCCTGGAGTGGCGAAGATATACCAGGATCTCAGACGACAACACTGGTGGCCGGGCATGAAGAAGGCTGTGGCGGAGTTCGTTTCTCGATGCCTCACCTGCCAGTAGGTGAAGGCTGAGCACCAGGTACCAGCAGGCTTGGTACATCCCTTAGAGGTCCCAGAGTGGAAGTGGGATGGGATATCTATGGACTTCGTGACTGGACTTCCAAGCACTTCCAGAGGTCACGACTCCATTTGGGTGATTGTCGACCGACTCACCAAGTCGGCACACTTATTACCCATCAGAGAGCAGGGCTCAGTGGAGAGCTTGAGGCGACTTTACGTTTAGGAGATTGTACGGATTCACGTTGTGCCATCATCTATCATCTCTGATCAAGATGCTCGCTTTACTTCCTGGCTTTGGAAGGGGTTACAGGAGGAGTTCGGGACGTAGCTACGTCTGAGCATAGCCTTTCACCCTCAGACGGATGGTCAGACGGAGAGGACCATTCAGACTCTCGAGGACATTCTCCACACATGTGTCCTCGACTTTGGTCGCAGCTGGGAGGACCATCTACCCTTGGTGGAGTTCGCATACAGAAACAGCTACCACTCCACCATCGGGATGGTACCATACGAGGTGTTGTACGACCGACCTTGCAGATCTCCTTTGTGCTGGACAGACCCTGGGGAGTCAGCACTTGTGGGACTGAAGATGGTCCAGGCCATGACAGAGAAGGTCCAGGTCATCCAGGAGTAGATGAGGACAGCTCATAGCTGGCAGAAGTCTGATGCTGACAATAGGTGGAGGCCACTAGAGTTCGAGGATGGTGACCACGTCTTTTTGCGTGTCTCACCTCGACGTGGATTACAGAGATTTCACCAAGGTGGAAAGTTGTCTCCATGCTTCATCGGACCATTCCAGGTCCTCACCAGGATTGGCAAGGTGGCTTATCGCCTAGCTCTACCACCTCAGTTGCACCGAGTGCACGACGTCTTCCACGTATCTCAGCTGAGGAGATACGTGCACGACCCGACGCACATCATTGACCATGGGGAGCTAGACATTGATGATGGGGCGAATTTTGTGGAGGTCCCGATGGAGATCGAGGATCGATAGAAGCTGGTCCTATGTGGACAGTCGATTCCTCTAGTGCGCATCAGATGGCAGCACGAGAACCTCCAGGAGAGCACTTGGGAGCGGTAGGCTCAGATGCGTGCTCAGTACCCTCATTTGTTTCCCTAGTTATGATGTATAATTACGGGTACGTAAAGCCCTAAGGTGGGAGTAATGTAAAGACCCGTAAAATTCAAGGGAAATTTTTTCCTAATTTTCTTCTTAATTTTACAAGAACGCGGTTTCAGACGGCACTTGATTCCGAGGCCCGAAGTGCCCAAAATTTCTATCCGAAGTTTAGCTCAGGTACGTTCAGTGAACGAATGAGCGGGAATTTCTAACTTTTGTACTGGTGCCCGGAATCGAATTCTGAGGGCACCGATGGAACCGTAGTGCCGGTAATTGCTTATGAACTCATGTTCCGGAGTTGCGTTATCACAGGTGTGGATGATAAAAATTGTGGAAGTTAATTTATTATTATTCTACAATTTTTATTTTCCTTTTGTGTTTTAAGGCTAAGGGTGGAAGTTGGGTAACTACCCAACCTCCCTTGGGAGGTTATGAGGGTGGTGGGGCCCACAAGAACCCCACCCCTTCATATTCTTCAACTCTTCAACTCCCCATTAACCCCCCTTCATTTAATTTGACAACTTGTGTAATTTTAATGAATTGAGTTAAGTGTGGTTAATTGAATTTCAAACTCATGAAATTCAAAAGGGTAAGTTGTGTTAATAAATTAAGACTTGGGCTTATTTTATTTTGTTGTTAGAGTTTTTCGTTGAGAGATTTTGGGAAGAACATCTTCTTCTTGACGAAGAACACGAAGAACGAACGATCTTCGATGTGGAAGGCCGAGCCCTCGGAGACCGTCTTTCACGACACTGACTCGTGACGCGACGTCTTCTTCCATGACATTCTTCTTCTGAGACATCTCTTTTCGCGACGGTTTTCCGCGACGAAATCTCCGTCAACGTCTTCGAATACTCGTTTCGCGATGCCAACGTTCGTCATCTCTTTTATCAAGGTAGGGGTTTATTTTATTTAATTATTTTTCCGTTCATGAATTCTAGTTTGTCGTTCTTCATGGATAAATGAGTAATTGATAACGATTAACGAGAGGGGGCCGGACCGCACATACACGACCGACCCTCCTCCTTTATCCTTGTTTGATTCCTTGTGCATGGAACAGAATGGCATGGTGCCATCACACCACACGGGAATCGCACAGTAAGTAATACGCGACGTCGTCGCGCCGCGCCATGAAGTTGATTAAGGAAGTGACGCTGTCGCGCCGCGTCGAAGAAAACCAATGACGTCGCGGCCGGAGCGGGGCCACGGCGGAGGGGGCGCGGTGCCGTCGCACTGCGCCAGAAGAATAAAGCCACGGTTGGTTCTGGGCCGCGGCAGAGCAGGGTGACCGACAGCCGGTTCCGGGCCGCCGGTGTCGGTGATAGAGGAAAGGACCGGCCGTCGTTGGTCCTTGTCGGCAGAACCGGTCGGCTGGCACGGGCCGGCCGAACAAAGGGTAGCTGGGGGAATTAATTCCCCCGGCTAGCTATGCAAAACTGCCCCCTTAATTGGGGGGTCGCGGTTTCACCCGGGGGCAGCCCCCCCCCTTGCCGAAACGGCTCCGCCGCCGGCCGTGCTGGCCAGCGCGCTGGGCGCCCTGTGCCCAGCCGGGCCGGTCTGCCAGGCCGGGCCGGGCGGACACGGACCCGGGGCGGGTCGACCCGGTTCGGGCCGACCCAGGGGGTCGCGGGCCAGGTCGGTCCGGGCCCGAAACCCCCGTTTTCGGACCGTTTGGGTTCAACTGCCCATAACTCAGGATACAGACCTAAGATCGATGAGTCGTCAGTGGTGACACGATCCTTGGAACGAGACGGTCGTTTCGGTATATCGCACTCAAGGTTTCGGAATACTTTGAGTTCGTCCGGGTTGGTTCATACACGAAACCAACCGGGTCCTCGGAGCGGAAACACTCATATCTCAAGCTCCGGATGTCCGAATGGCGTGCCATCGACCTTGTTGGTTTCCTCTTAGTGAGACGGATATTTTGGCTTACTTTGCTCGAGGTTTGGACGTAGTTGGAGTACGGTCGGGTTGGTTTTGCCTTAAAAACCAACCGGGCCCCGGGGACGAAAAGGCCAATAACTCTCAGACCGGGCGTCTGATTGACATGCCGTCTACGACGTTGAGTTCCTATTGACGATACGGAACATTTGGATACATCAACTCTGAACTATGTGTCAGTTGATGTATCAGCCTCTCGGCTCATGGAGCGGACCCTCCCGAACGAGCTTGCTATGTACGGGAACCCTAGTGCTGGCTGCAACTGCTATTGTGACTGTGACGACGACTGTACAGAGATCCTCAGTGGAATCGACGGCGATGACTACCACACTCAGCGATCCTAAGTGGATCAGTGCTACCGATCCTGTGTGGGTCCGATCCTGTGTGGGTCAGCGCTCAGCAGTTCTGTGTGAGCCAGCGCCTACAGATCCTGTGTGGGCCCGATCCTGTGTGGGTCCTTGCTGGGGTTAGTACCTATCGATCCTTTGTGGCTCCGACGACTTAGATGGATCAGTGATAATCTCTATCGTATTTCGAAGAAGAATACATGTGTGAGCTGAATCCTGTTTTACTTTCCTATTTTGATTGTGTTGTGCTATCCTGTGTGGATTACGTTTTTCTTTCCTATGTGGATTGAGTTGTTCTTTCCTGTGTGGATTACGTTTTTATTCCTGTGTGGAATACATTGCTTTCCTGTGTGGACTGGGTTGTACTTGGGCTTGGAGGTTGGAGCGTATTGGAATTGATGACTTAGGTATATGTATGGGCATATACCTAAGCCGTGTCGGATGTTACTTCGTGATTGTATCTTTCCTTTGTGGTTTATCCTTTTTGGATTCTATGAGACCTTCAGGGGGTCTCAGGGTCCCTACTGAGTAGCTTATACTCACCCCTGCACGGGCTATGCCCGCACTACGTTGTGTTGGTTGCAGACAACGGATATCGCTGATCGTGGTGGAGGCTTGCGGAGTAGGACGGTACCTGGAGGTGGACCACTGGGCAGGACGTACTCAGAGCGGTAGGCTAGACCAAGGAGCAGTGGAGGCTTTCTGTACCCACCCTTCAGGTGGGATTCCCAGTGGACAACTCATCGTTTTGGCTTTAACTTTCAGTTGTTGTTTTCCCTTTTTGAGTTGTACTTACTTTCAGTTTGGGTTTGTATACTGGCCCACTTACTTTTCCGCACTTACTCTTGTACCAGCTTTTACTTAGTGTTTACTTCTTCCGCTTGCTTACTCTGTGGTGCTTTTTTACTTTACAAAGGCAATGCCTTCCATTTTTTTGGGATTTACGCCTCGGTGCTAGTCGCCAACCCATGGCCTATGGAAGGTAGGCTTGGGGTAGTCATGGAACGAGCCCCGAGGATGGGTCATGACAATAGTTATCACTTAGAGAATATTTTATGGAAAAACATGATGTATATGTTCGTCACCCATTTTTATTCATTGAGAATTACTCATCCATATATAGAGTTTATTAATGTTATTATTATTTCTCATGAATTTTTTTCCATACTTCTCATGAGTAATTTAGGGTACAATATATTAACTTAAAAGATAAGAGGGAAATAAGAAATATAAATGGGTGTTTTCTCCCAAAAGTGAAACTAATAATTTATTATCAATAAATTAGTGTAGAATGTTGACTTTATAAATAAAATTGTTATTGAAAAAAATCTAGTGGGGGAAATTGGAGATTAAAAATGGATTTTGATGAAGAGTGTTTTATTTCTAAGTTAGAATTCAAATAGAAGTAAATTAAATATGTACTGATGGTGAATAATAAGAGTGAAGAAGATGATAGTGATGCTTAAGGATGTTTCATAAGTTGACATTAACATTAATAAATAGAAAGATGTGGCACTGGTAAATTCTAGTTATAGTACATAAAGATGAAATTGATTGAGGAAAGATTATTTACATGGATTATAAAATAGTTTGTATCTAAAAGTAATGTATAGGCGTATAAATTAGATGAATGTAGAGTTGTTATTAATGGAAATCCATGAAAATTGTTGAAGGTTGATCAGAGAAATATATACTACATCTTCTTCTTAATGATTTATAAATATTTCCTTGTTTTTAAAAAGAATTTAAAATTTTTGTTCGGAGTTTCAATAACTTTGATGATGATGAAGGATTTTATTAAGATTTAATTCCATAGGAAACTATTTGAGAGTTTGATGTTGATATTTGGTAGATGCTATGATGAAGTGAATCCAGAATGTTGAATCATGGAAGATCAATTTTTGAAGGATAAATGTTTCAACAAATGTATTGAAATAACTTATATGATTAAATAAAAGAAGTTTAGTCTTAGTTGTGATTTATTTTCCCACTAGAGGTTATATTGTGTAGTGATGGTCCGATGATTAGAATCCATGTTTTTCAGAAGATATAAGAATTGAGAGGTATATGACTTCGTTAACAATTAAAATAATATAATATGAAACATAAGATATTTCTTTCATACAAACAATTTTTTACAAGGAATTATGAAAATGAAATTGGTATATACATGGATGTATTTCTATATGATAATAAATATGTCCCGTGCATATGTATGATGTCTTTTCAAATCTATTTGAAAATTTTAAGAAGTCGGAAATCATATGTGATATGTTAAATGAAAAATATATTATATATTGTGTCCAATTTAAGAAAAATAGAAAAGGAAAGAGGTATATCTATGACACAAATAAATGTATACGCCGTATATAAGAAACATCAAATAGATGAATTTATATAGTTGAGTAATCCTAAAGGTGTAATACTGGAAGATGAGCTAAAAATTCCATTTTATAATGTTATCAGAAAATGAGGTCAAATTTATAACTATGAAGAATAAACTATCTAAATTATTTGAATAACAAATCTGATGATTCTACAAAAAAAATTATTGAATTAAACATCACAAAGAATTATTATATCAATTATGATTCATAATGAGATAAATTTTTCAAAGGAAAATGAGATGTATGTTATGATGGTAGGTGTTGATAATTTATATATTTTCTATGGATTTAGTTGATGAATTTTTTTATATATATGAGAATGTTTGAGATTTAAAAAACAATATTTAATAATAAGCCTATGATTATCTATGTTTTATATGTCTAATCATGTACAATCTTGGATGTAGTTTAATGTGGATGATGTCTGAAAGAGTAAAATATATCAGATGATTGAATTTTGACATGTCTGGATGATAAATCCAGGGGAAAAAGAAATAATTGTTAAGGATTACATTGTGGGAATTATAAATCATAATATGGAAGACCAGAGTACAAGTTGAAATTGAAAAGACATTTTTGATGTACTGTAATTAAATCCAGTCAGTAATGCTAATGAACATTGGTTACTATAAATACAATATTTTAGATTTCATTAACGTACTATCTATTTCTCTATATGATGATATTAGATGAAAGATAAGGAATGAAAGATGAATGAAAATATATAACATTGAAACTTGAGCACTGAAAGTCATAGAAGAGTAGACCTAATCTCTGATGGATTCAGTGAAGCGACTAATGAACTCTGAGAAATAAAAAATAAAGGAATATAGAAATTGAGTTAGACCTTAAATGTATTTGAAGTTGTGAAATCATCTAATTATATAATATCCTGGATTAGAATGAGAATATATTGTGAAATTTTAGATTAGATGAAGTTTATTTGATTAGAAGATGATATTATAAGATATTTTAAAGATGAGATGATCGAAGGATGAACTTTCAAAAGTTGATTTTATTAAAATATATATTGATCAACTATTGAACATGAAGTTAATATTCCTAAATTAATATTTTCAAAAATAAAATTGAGTAATGTATGGTAAATCCTTGATATGAAGAGCTATGTTATAGTCTTTTGAAGATTCCAAAGCTACAGTTTATGGGCCCATTGAAATGTATAGATACATATATTTATGTTTCAAATGTTAAATACCCAAAATATTTCAGAGGGATTTAATATATCATTTATGTGAAGTAAAAATAAAATTTATGATGATGGGATGGATGTTCAAAGGAAAAAATATTACAATTAAAAGATCTTATTCTCTCTATGATTTGAGGAATTGATGAAGACATTTGACAAGTTAGGTAAATTCAATGAAGTATTAGTTAAGACGGATATTTTAGAAAGGAGAGAATAAGAATGATTAAATTCTAGATTTCATGGAGGTTTCATTACTTTGTGTTATATATAATGTATGGATAAAATGAATATAAATTAGAGATAATAAATTAAGCATAATATTGGATAAAGGGATCATACAAAATGTAAATTGTAGAGATCATTCATTGGTTTGACGTTTTAAAAAATAAATATAGTAAGTTATGAAGTATAAATATGAGGTTTCTATAAATTAGGAAACTAGAAGATACAAAAGATAATTGATTTCATGTGGGGTTATTTATGTGATATGAATAATTATGTTCTTGGATCTGTGAGAACATAAGAAATTATTTTTCCATAAGTTTAATTACAAAATCAACATGAATGAAGATTGGAGTATTTTAATCCATGGTGGTCAATGATATGTTTTGAGGATAAATATCTAAATTTAAAATAGATACATCCCAAAGTTGATAGAAGAAATTTATCATTGGTTATTTTAGGAGGACCCATTGTAAACTAGTCAGATCCAGTATAAAGAACTAGTCAGGATACTGTAAAACCCACCAAGGGGAAAATGAGATTTTAAGTTGATAGCCTATATTATTAACATAAATCATATAGAGAATATACATCACTCAAACTAATAATTGAACATAAAAGTTATTAAGTATCTAATTTGGGAGTAAACCTTGTAAATAACATGTGCCATACTATATGTATATTTGGTTATTTCATGTGGAGTGTATATGTGTCGAGAAAACTTAAACATATTGATTCATTTTAACTGAGATAAATTTTTAAGAAACATTAAAATTTGGTAAAATTTGAAATTGAAATAAATTGGTAAAATTGGCCTACACTGATTCCACACCCTCTCATTATTACTGCCTGATATATTGGACACATTAGTCCAAAAAAAGTTTATTCAATGAATTTTTTAAGATTACTAAATATATATCTTCTTCAGAAATAAGAAACCCTAACATTACTTTAATTTTATATCACAAAAAATTCCCATAAGTTGAAAATTTATTTACCACCTTGAATAATATGTATCTTAATGGGGAATATTCATTTATATGGGAATCATATAACTTAAACCTTGAATCCCACATTAATTATAGATATTAAATCAATGGATCCAAATAAAAAGCAATATGATTAACATGTTTTTCCCTAATATAAGTATAAAATACATAATTTACTTATACTTCATGAATAACCACATTAAAATTTTTAATTTACCAATTTAACCATATAGAACTATGAATGACATTTTTACAATAAAAGGATTTATTCTTTTAGTATATAGCACAGGACTAATGTTTCTTATCATGTTTCCAGATTTATGATGCAAATGTTCAATTTTCTTCTATTAAGGCAAGTATTCTAGGTGATGATGTTTTCTAACTTTAATTCTTAAACTTATGTTCCGCATCAATTTATTTATAATGTCCTCAATTTTATATAGTCTTTAAAATCTTGGTATGATTGTAAAGTACCATAAAAATTTCAAAGTATTTGATTCAACTTTATTTTATAGATCAAAACGACACTAAGTAAATTTGTTATGTGATTCATGGACCTCTTGAAACAATATAAAACCATTTGGATAGGCATGTATTCTTTTAATGATCATAAACATTAAAAATTAAATTTTTAAGAATTAAATATTCGATAAGGAAGATCAGTATCTTGTGGTAAGGAATCATTCAAGTGTTCTATTGGTTTTGTAAAGCTATATTCACTCTATGCAATTCATGTTTTAAAATTACATAGCTTTAGTATGGTTGGAAATATTATATATTTATTATGTCATATATATAATCTAATATTTTATTATATATTTAACTACTAAAATATCTTGGGGAAATTATGAAGGACATCTTCAACATATGCATCCATTTCATCAATATGATCTCTATAATTGTTTATTGTTATACTCATATCATATGATCTATAAGCTATAGTGTTATCCCAATCTCTAGTTGCATTTAGTTCTTCCTTTGTTTAATCCAACATTTATAACTTCAATACATTCGTTGAAAGAACTAGTGTTCTTCCAAATTTCATGGATTTTTTAATATAAAATATTTATACATGGAAAATGATATGGGAAAGGTCCCTTCCATTTTCAGTTGTATACTTGAAAATCTCTTTAACCCCATACACATAATCCTTTTCATACGCTTGACATCTATCCATTTTCAATTCATATTCATTCGATTTGGTTCATCAAAATTCATATTTAATAATAAATAAGTAAATACACAAATGATATTAATATAATATATCATTTTTACAAGTGTAAATTATATAAAGTATGACTTTAAAAAAAATAATTAGAAATTTTGATACATACATATGATATATATTTATTATATTCCACTCAATTAAAGAAAATTAATGGGATTTGAATGGATTTTTTTTTCAAAAATATTTTGATACTTTATGCTAATAGTTTTAAATACAATTTTACATGAAATTATGTCATTGTTTTTTATTTATACCCAATTTCTTACAAACCATGATTTAATACCTTGTGAAAAGTAGGTTTTTGGTAAATTTTTTATTTTTCATGTTAATAATTAATTTAAATAAGTAAATTTCATCATGTTAAAATGGTATTTTTATATTTCTTCATTATTATATACTTTTTTGTTATTATATGGATTTAAAGAAAAATAATATATTTTTGTACATGAATAAATTATTTACATTATGTGTTTATTCTTGGATCCTTATGTAAGGCCCATTAATTACGTGTTCTTGTTTTAGAATTATATATTCCATGAAATCTGTGTGTGGTCTTGGTTTAACAAAGTGAAAAAAATGATTTGATCTTAATGAAAATGGGTTACATTAACTTGGATATTTTCTCTAAACAGAACCTTAAAATTTAGTTGTAAAAATGTGTGTATTTTATTAAATTATTGTGTATAAAATTGGTGTTAGATGAATACTTAATTTTTTTCGTAACCAAATCATAACCTTGGCTAGACATTAACTTGATTAGGAAATAATATTTTTTTTTATTTTCTAAATGATGTTTTAAATATTGAAAAGAATATTTAGATAAGTAAATTTTACATTTTTCATTTATATGTCATAAATGTTATGTATTCCAAGTCTTATCCTTTATTTTGATTGTTAAGATAATTCATTGTTTATAATCAATGGAAAACTAATTACCTTATATGGTTCCCTATTTTTTTGAAAAATTCATCTAAGAAATCTCAATATTTCTATTTGAGAACGTTACACATATATACAAATTGAATTAGTTGTTTTGAATCCATATACAACTCAAACCATTATACAACCATTAGACATTATAAAACTTGTTTAAAAAAATTGTTCCATGAAAAACATACCATGAAAAAACATGATTTATAACCCAAAGAGATATAAATCAGTTAAATAAAAACTATATTTCATCACAAATCCATTATTATACCACTCAAGAAATTAATTTGGAAAATGTGAAACATTTGAATTAATCTTTAAACAAAAAAACCATAAACACCCAAAATAAAATCATCTCGTGAGAAATAATTAAATTTCAATAAAAACTATTATAAATAACTATTTATAATAAAAAATTCGAATTTTAAAATAAACCTAAAACAAAGATGAACTTATTAAATAAAAACTATTCCAATTTAAATAATTAGGTAAAAAAACATGAAACAAGATTTCATTTTAAACCTTCCCGAAAATACACTTCATCTAATTAAAAAAATTAAACTTCAATAATAATATAGAAGAAGATTCTGAATTATTAAAAAAACAGTCATTTTGAATGTAATCCAAAACCAACCATGGCCTTATTCTTTAAAATATAACCCCTTAAAATACTTACATACAAAACTAAAAAGACCTTTTATTTTTAATGTTTCAGAAATGAAACATGAGTTTTTGTTGACAAAGTTTTTCAAACATTTTTATTCCAAAAAAACCCAAACACTAGCCAAAATGGAATTTAATTTATGAATTCCAATCTAAGACACTCAATGAATAGTTTCATGAAATAATTGAAACAAAAACCATCAAAAAATAAAATTTATACATTATTATTGTGAGGGGGTGATACAGAGTGTGATATAATTTTAAATGAATAATATAAAAAATCACTGAAAACCCCATTACAATTGGATGAGATTGCTTACATCTGATTTTCGTAGTGTAATCATTCAAAAAATGAAGTTAGGTGTGAGATAATGTAATGTTTTTGCAATAGTTTGGAAAATATATTTGATCTGTGATGCAGTTAGAGTTCTTTTATAAATATGAGAAGGGATTTATAATGAAATACTAAAAATTATTGATAAAATATGTTTTTTTCATTGTTAAAATTATAAGTACTAATAATTTTATTGGTTTGTAACATTGCTTTTGGCACTGATAATGTAAATATTTATCTGTTCTAATGTTAGAGCTAGTAAACACATGAAACATAAGATTCACCAACTCGATACATAAGAATAACCACGTAGTACATAAGTGTTACCACATTTATCAACACTAACCATATCATTGATATATTTGGATATTTGAATGATAAGGTTAATACTAATAAATACTTATTAGATACAAAATTTAACGAATACATAATAAAATAAATATACATAAGATTTTCCCACAAACCAAAATCAACACTTAAGAAATTTAATAAATAAATAAATATTATTATTTATAAATAATTATATGTATGAATGCATTAATAATTAATTATAATATTTTAATGTGTTTATTTTTATATAATCGAATATTTGTTGTAAAAAATATCATTAATTATATAAATATATAATTATATTCCTAAAAAATAATAAAATATGAAAAAGATAAATTCAAAAGTTTAAAACCAATAAAAAGTAATTAATATATGTATATATTATTATTTATCAAAAACCATTAATTTATAATAGTTATACTTTAACAAGATGATTTTTTAAGAAATAATATTAATTATATAAATCGGTAAATATTTTTTACTATATATACATGTATAAATAAATATAAGAACAATGAAAATAATAATTAAATAAATTTTTTTTCAATAATCTGAAATTATATAAATTCATATAATATTAATTATATATATAAAATTAATAACAATTTTATTTAATTTTTTAATAATACTTAATAAATTTTATTAATTATATAATCTAATTCGTATTAAATATTATAAAAATTTATAATTAAAAATATTAACAACTTTGTTTCAATTTACAGAGGATTATTTTCAATATATTACAAATTAATATTAAATTTATTATCAAATATATTTAAAATAACATTAAAGTATTATTAAATATATTATTTATGGTCAAAAATGTTGTGAGCAAAGGAAACAACAAACACAACCATGGGCCTGCAAGCACAAGTAACAACCCCTATTCAAGGGTTGGTCCACTCTATTGCAAGCTCATTCCATGGATTAGCCTGAAGTCCCAATAACCTAAAAGCCATTATATTAGTCTACACCCCTTCTTGTGCAACTCCTGCTTCACCATCTTACGTCACTGCATGCATCACAACATGCATTATCACCTTCTGATGCGTCACTACTAGCAAAATACCCCCCCAAATTGGGGATGGTTGGGGGTTGAACCTCAACCCTCATGCAGTCTGACGGGGTTGCATCACTATTTGGCATACACCCCAGCTATAATACTAAATTATTATTAATTTAAAAAAAACTATAAATATAATTAATATAATATATTTTATCAACTATATGAAAAACATGAATGTTTTAATGGTTTTCATAGTATATTATTAATTATTAAATTGAAAAATTAAGGTTCATAATTTTAATAACTACATTCAAATATATTTACAATTTCTAATATATAGATATATTATTATTCTTAATTATAGATGTATTCATTTCATTGATTTCATTAAAAATATACTTAATTATTAATTTTAATTAAAAATATTATTATTTATGTAAATGAATAAATATTTTTTTAAAATATTTTTTTATATAAATGTAAAATTATATAAGTAAATAATTATATTTATATATAAAAAATATTTTATAATATACATTACTTGAATATAAATAGTAATTAATAATTCTATTATTATAAATATTAAAATTTTTAATTATAAAATTACTGAAATTCTAAATATAAATTCATTTTATAAATCCATGTAATGTTTTGATGGTTCCATTTACAATTATTGATTTAAATATTTTACTGTATTATTTCACACATTAATATATGTGTGTATATGTGCATGTGTTTGAAAAACACAAATACTTGTGTGTGTAAGTGAACTAAACACATCAATGTATATGTACATATATATATATATAATATATATAATATTACTATTTTTTAGTTTCTATATAAAATAATCTAAAATTAATTTCAAATATATAAAAAACCTTATATTATTTAATATTGTTATATATATATATTTAAAATATATAATTATATAAATGCATGTAATGTTAGTATTATTATATATAAAAACGATTCACACAAAAATATATGTGTGTGTGCCTGTGTTTTTCTGCAGAACCCAAAGGGATGCGTACATGGTAGAAAAAATTGGGAGTCTACTTAGAATCATTAAATGCCATCAGACTCAACTCAATAACAGGTAAGAGTGTACTTGTTCAATTGGTTGGTGTGATATGTGAAAACAATGTATCATGGATGGTATCCATGTGATATGATACCAACATATTCAATGCTTGAATTGTAGACTTAAATCATTGATTTGATTCATATACTCATAAGAGATTATGAGTTTACTACCGCCTTTGTTGAAAAATGGGTTCTGAGGTGAGTAGACTCACAAACTCATAAGATATTGACTATTATGCCTATGTGTTTAGGATAAATCAGAACATATTTGTGTATATAAAAATATATTAAATTTATATAATATTAATTTTTTATAATTTTCCTTTAAAAAAATCTTAAATTAATTACTAATATAATTTTTTTAAATAATTTATTATTATTATATAGATATTTCTAATTTATAATTATATAAATTTATATAATATTTGTATTTTAAATAAAAAATATTAGAGATTATAAATTGTATTAAATTATTACTTGTTATATTTTAAGAAATATCATTAATTATAAAAATGAATAAATGTTTTGTAATAAAACGGCCTAAGCTTCCTGCTAAATGAAAACACCAATAAGTCCACCACTAGCTAGGACGTTTTTGTTCTATATAGTCTAAAAACTAGTGCCTTGGTATCCAAAATAGACCCTTGGTAATGATTTCACCATTGTAAAAACAAATAACTTCTAATGACCCCGTATAGAAATTCAGGATGACCTATTCCAAAATAAAACATCTACACCATCTTAATAAATAGAAATGATATAAACAGAATAAATAAATGAGAGTATTTCATAGTAGAATTTTACAAAAATAACTCTTGTATCATCAATACAAAACATAATTTAAAACAACCACATATGAATAAAAAGACAAATGTATAAACTGACAAAGCTTATACATAACAAATTAAAATACAACAAATAAAAACCAGACCACTACCCAAGCCTCCTTGTAGATGACATCACTCACCATGTCCCATCATAGACGATTGCATGTATAACTTTAACCAGACTTCAATAGATTTCAAACCATATATTTTCACCTATGAAGAAACATAAAATCCACATATATAAAATGGTGTATATAATATGGGAGAAAAACCCACCAAATAAGACTTTGCTAATGATTTCTACCATTTTATTTCAAAATACGATTTCTGTAATTATATTTTATAACATATATAGAAAATATATTTTTAATTTATCATGTGATTAAATACAATATCAAATTCAAACCATTTTTAAAAATCTCATTTCTTAATCATAAATGAAAACAATCAGCTAGAAACCAATTTATAGGCTTTGAACCCTTTTCATAAAAGACCCATTACCATCATTTTAAAACACCATCTTAAAATTTTTTAGTCAATTTTTTGGTGAATAAAATTGAACTGAAAAATTGAGTAAATAACCATGAATCCAAATAAAATTATTCATTCCAAGGAATCCAATCTAAATAATGATTCCCTAAAAAATCAATCGGCAGTGGATAAAATCAAAGTGTATAAAAAAATCACTCAATGCATCTTAAAAAGGATATACCATTATAAAAACCACCCATGGGTATAATTATAATGAAGCTAGACCTGGTTCTTAGATTTACTGGGGCCCCATGTGTATTCTGACTAGATGTCACATCCAAAATCTCAATCGATGAGTGTCAAGGACCTACTAATACCAACCTATGGAGAGAAAAAACTCTCCAAGGTAACTATCAATGTTTCATAAAATGAACTGGTGTAACATGCATAAAAAAATTCCAGGATCTACCTACGATCTCATGAATTTTTAAATTAAATGTGAACAATGAGAATGAAAAGAAATCATCTTTTTATCAAAATGAAATAATTAAAGTACATATCATGTCACCTCCCTTTACCTCATAGGAAACAACCATTTTCATAGACATTGATAATCATAAAAAATAAACAATAATAATATAAATATTCTACCAAGGGGTATCAATGCATTAAAATCAATCAAATATAAGGGGCTTAATTGAGGGAATCACACATTTTATATAAACAACTTAAAATTTCCAAACAAGCCTTTATAAGTATTCCTGGAGTTCCCAGACATTTTATCCACGCATTAAAATCCAATCTCAAAGACTTATTTGAATCCAACCATTTTAAATCACAATAAAACCATTTAGTATAAACACCGATTTTATTGAAATCCAATTATGAAATCATTCTTTTTCACTTAAACTATATTTTACCCATTAATGACCTAAATAGGATTAAAAACCATAAAACATCACTACTCCTCTTAAAAAACCTCTTATAAATTTTGTTAAATAAATAAAACAAATCTATTTTAAACTATAAAATTCCAGGTTCTTTATTGAGGTAAGGTTCTCTAATTCTGGGTTAATGTTGTTTTTTTCCATTTTGGCTTCTAGTTCGAGTCGTGGGCTGGTTGGGTTGTTTTTTAGAATGAAAAGGGAAAACATGCTGAAATATAGTTGTAGGCCAGGTACACATCGTGTGCTTTCCCTACACATCATGTTCTTCTAGTATATGACATATAATAGGTCGTCATGATGTGTACATAGTCTAGATGAAAAGAAAATAAAAACATATTATTCATCATGTACATTCCCAAAGGGTTTTTTATAAAAGAGGAAGTATCATATCTTCTGACATTCATAATTTTTTTTCAGTTGTTTTTGACCCCAAAACCCCTATAACTAGTTTTTCCGATTCTGAAGCTGTCTAGAATCTAATTCGAGAACCGTCTATTATATTGGAACAACATCATTAAGGAAATAATTTTTTTTAGTCATTATTGATTCTTCGGAACAACGACAATGGTATTTGGATTTTTCTTCATATGAAATAATATCCCATTATTTGTCCGTTCTTTAGATTTATTCTAAACCACAATGCATCAGGACTTGATATTGGATGAGCTATCCACTAATGAGGTGAGGTAGGTGGTATATAATTTATTTCGGATTTTCTGTTGATTTTTCGGCATTTGGACCGTTCACTTCCCATCAATAGTTTCAACAAGGCCTTGTTCTTGAGAGAGTTTCTTGTATTAGCTGTATCCAAACCTAGTGAAGATGACCATAGGTTCTGTTTAGGTGAATTTTCACCCGTTTTTCATTTCAAGGTCAACTAAGTGGTGTGCCTTAGGGAAATAAAGTGTTTATTATAGTTTAAAAACCCCAAGGGGTGTGTTCTTGTTCTTTCCTAGTTAGATGAATCCTGTTAATGTTTTGATATCATGAATATCATGTTTATGAGATGTAATACATCCTAGATTAATTAATATCATGTTATTCATTGTCTATTTTGATAGTTTGGCATGTTAAGTATATGATATGGGTGGGTATACTTATATGATATGAATAATGGATTATTAAATGGTTCACATGGGAGAGTAATCCAATCTTCTTGTTTTGATAAATAGTTTGCATGAGTGGGTATACTCATGAATTGTTCAGGTTGATGTGAGTGGGTATACTCATATTGATTTTTTTTAAAATTGAATGTTAAAATTGAATGCAGGAATGAATGGATATGGAACATGGTAGTGGATTACTTGGGTTGAATCTAGCCTTAGGGTCTCGTTTCCATGAGTTTCCTCAGGCCTTGGTACCCCTTGGATCCGGCTTTCTTGGGCTTGTGTAGGACTTTCTATTACCATGATCTCAGGACCACAACAAGTTCCTAACTGAGTTTCCAATAGGGACACCCATGGGACTTGATCAGATGCATTGGAAAGCTCCATCGATCTGGCCCTATGTGGTCTAGATAATTTACATCAATGCCTCAGTTTACTGACACCTTAGTTATGTCCCTTGAGGTCTTGTATTCACTATACAATAAGGATGTGGGATATTTTACTTTACTATACATCATGGCCATAGGATACTTGAAATCACTATACAGTGTGGCTGTGGATTTCTTGATACATATGGATATACAATGTGACTGTGTGACTAGCATGTTTACTTTTTATAGCTACCTTGTTAAGAGATGAATCTCTTTTGTAGGTATCATTGAGTGATGGTTGGTTTTACTTATTACATTATACTTGTACCATGTGTGTACAAACTTACTTTACTGGTTGTTACAGTCACAAACACCTTTTTATATTGTTGTTAGAATTAGATAGACCCAGGTGTTTACCTAATGGGATGTTTATCACCTACCCTATTTGGGCCTCCTCAGGGACTTGAATAGATTATAGGGTTACAAGGATTGATAGGGGCAAGCGCCCTAGTACAGGTTGTTGGCTGTGCCTTTGGAGGAGGGGAGCATAGGACCAAGACGAGGATTCCTATACTAGGATACCTTTTTGGTATTTTGTTATTTTTTTATACTAGAATTGTATTTTATTTCCATGCACCATTGTGGATTCTCTCTAGATACTATTACCATCTTCATCATTTTGTATATGAGACACTTCTAGTTATTTATATGTATTTCTATATTGTCTTACTTTTAGTTGTCTACTATTTATTTTGCATCCTCAATTTATTATATGCTTTCCTTCCACTATAATACTCTGGTAATGAGGTCATCATCTCTCCACGTACTCACCTATTACCTCACTGTTAGTCGGAAGCCTCTAGAATTTGAGGAGATTCTCTTGAGGCCTTGTGGCCAACTAGGCTCGGGGCACCGTTTCGGGTGGCATCCTGGTTCGGTACATTACAATGTGGTATCAAAAGAGATTTTTTTCTTGGTTTGACTTAATGTTTGGTGACACTAAAAATCAATAAGTAGGAAATGAAATTTAGTAATAAAATATTCTTATTAGTAGCTATCTCGTGTATAGGGAAAAGTCAAATCACCTTGAATTATTTCCAATTTTTTGTATTTTGACTATTATGGATGATTTGATTTCACTATTGGGTGACACACTTCATTTATGCTATTTCTATTGATGCTATTGTGGGTTTTATTTCAGTTTTAACTTGATGAGATGAGGGTGTTCCATCTCATGAATCATATAGACACTTGTTTGAATCACATTCCATGAATTATGCTAGGCCATATTGGATGCATTAGATATTTCATGCTGTTGTGATAGTTGATGTGATAACTGTTCATGTTGTTTCGTTAGTTGGGTGCAGTAGATAAAGGTGTGATATAAAATTTTAATCCATAATAATTATCAGCCCTTATGAATTGGGAAATGATGCACCAAGGGAATTTAAATGTTAATGAACTTGATATATGTATGTTTTTAATGGGAGCCATTTTTTGGGCTTCTGAGGTGTTATGTTCCCACACATATTAGGGAATTGGTGAACCCTTGGTGGAATGTATTTAATAACTGAATGTGAAATTGAATTGTAACTTGAAATAGTGATTAGAGCCTTGACCTAGACCTAGATTTTTAGTGGAAATGAGGCATAGTTTCTAGAAGTTCGTTGGCTATTACTTATAAATTCCTATATTTAGGAGCAAATTGTGGGTTGACTTAGTTCTACGAAGGTTTTGACCTATCTTATGCATTGAGCTTTGTGATTTGACATTATTCTTTGCTATGGCATGCATTTCAAACTCTAGAGAAATACCAACATGATGACCTCCGGTGGTATGTCACGATAGAGGTGATGACCATGATTTAGAGACTGTGAGACACGGGCTACCAGTTGATCCTTACATAATTCTAGTTGTGGCCCCTGAGGTTATTCTGGAAATTGGTGATGCAACACAATTCTATGAGGGTTTATTTAGATATATGAAGACGATACATGGAGCACCACAACCAACCTTGAGTATGGATGAGCTAAAACGAGTGTTCCAGCAGTATCATTTGATTAAATTATCAGGCGATGGTGGACAACAGGAGGTGTAGCTGGGGCTAGAGACCATGTTATTGATTTTTGAGCATCTTGAAGGGAACATCCTGCCTGAAGATGTGGATCGACTAGGGTGAGAAACTACACTACCATATTCTGTACGCCCATCATCCCTCAGGTTCTACTCTATAATTATAACCTTATTCACAATATCAGTGATAGAAGGCAACCAGAACACATTGACCCGAGATCTGATGGGATAACTAAGACATTACTCGAAGTACCTTTTTCTCAAAATCTCATCAATAAGATACATCAGTGAAAAATGTTGCAGCTCTGTAAAGTGAGCCGAGTATTCCATAACTGTCATCGCGCCCTGCTCCAAATGCATGAACTTATTAGACAACTCTTCTCGCTGAGTCATTGGGTAAAAGTAGTCATAGAAGCAGGTTTTGAATTCATGTCAACCCATATTCCACTACCCATCAACCTTGTTCAAAATATTTCACCAACGCTATGTAGTAGTGGTGGTTGTGGTCATGGTATCTGGACACTGGTTTCTCAGAGACAGCTGGGTGGATCAGCTCAGGGTAGCCAGGATTGGTCATAGGGTCATGGTACATCCTAGACTTATGGAGTGAGATATACCAACAAGAGTATAATCTCGGACCATATATAGTGAGAGGTACAATCTTTGTAGCTTCTATTATTTCATCTTTCCTTTTCAACACATGTTCCTCTCACAATTTTATATATATAAAAGTGGTTAAAATCCTTCTGCTTGTGGTTTTCCTTTAAGAGGGGGTTTTTCATTCTAGAAACACTATTGGGAGTTAGAACACTAGATGTACGCTAGTGTATGGAATGTTCCCTTGAGGTTGGTGGGTTCCAAATTCAATAAACTTTATATGTCATCATGATGATAGGGTTTGACATCATTCTCAGAATGTACTATCTATCAGCTTATCAAATGTATGTTGACTTTTATATCTGGAGGGTGACATTCACATCACTCTAGGGTGGAATGCTTATTCACAAGGGTGAATGTGATGTCCAGGAGAGTAGATTTATTCCCAAGCATCATGGGGTTGGTGGGATGACAACCAATATTACGATTTTGTTTCTGGATGATCAGAGAGTGAGTAAGGAAGACATTCCTCTACAGTTTGAGCACTTCAGTGACATATTTCCTGATGACTTTTTTGGTTTACCTCCTAAAATAGAGGTGGAGTTCTCCAATGTGCTAATGCCAGGAGGTACTTTTGTATCCATTAATCCTTTTAGGTTGGCTGTGATGGAGTTTCAAGAGATCAAGAGGAAACTAGAGGATCTAAAGATGAATGGGTTTATCAGACCCAATACCTCTCTACGGGGATTGCCGGTCATTTTTTTTTCAAAAAAGAAGAAAAAAATCTTGGGTTATGAGTGGATTACTAGAAACTAAACAATAATATGGTCAAAAACTGACTTCCTTTAGCAATAATAGATGAAATGTTTTATTAGCATCGAGGAGCTCTAGTTTTCTTGAAGATCAACATGAGTTTAGGATATCAGCAGGTGCGTATTCGACTTGCATACATACATCATACAACCTTTCATAGTATGTACGGGTTATACGATTAACTAGTTATGTTGTTCGATCTCACGAACACACCCACAGAATTCATGGATTTTCTGAACTGAGTGTTTCATCCATACATAGATTCATTTGTGCTGGTTTTCAGGGATTATATCTCGGTGTATTCTTAAAATCGACAATACCGTGAAAACCATCTTGAGATAATTTTGAATTTACTAAGAGAGAATCAGTTATATGATAACCTCACAAAGTGAAACTTTTGGATGTATTAAATTCACTTCCTGGGTCACATTATCTCAGAGACCGGAGTATCAGTGGACCTAGATAAGATGAGAGAAATAGTTTCCTAGGAATAGACCAAGAAGGTTTTGGATTTACAGAGTTTCTTCGGGCTAGATGGCTACTACATGCATTTTATATTAGACTTATCACACATAGAAGTGTCATTGACATGCTTGAATATGAGGGAAGTGAAGTTTTTGTGGTCATAATCTTGTGAGATAGCCTTTATGAAGTTGAAATGGAGGTTGAAATCAACACCAATAATGGTACTACCAGAGCAGGTTATGAGCTATACGGTGTATTGCGATGCTTCTGAGTTTGGGTTGGGGGTACTAATTATGTTGGGTGATTGAGTCATGGAATACAGTTCTCAGAAGCTGAGGCCACACAAGAATAATTAACCTATGCATGATCTCAAGTTAGCTGTAGTAGTTCATGAATTGTGCTGTGCGAGGCACTATTTACTAGTAGATCATTTTGTAGTGTACACAGACCACAAAACCCTCATGTATATCTTTACATAACATGATATGAATTTGAGGAAAATAATTTTGGTGGAGTAAGAATAGTACTTTGTCTTCGAGCTTTCATACACGCCTGGTATGGGAAATTCAGTAGCTGATGCACTGAGTTGGAGGATCAAGATATATGTAGTGTAGAAGGCCAGTGGTGAGTGGCATCTTATGTTGTTTTGCTCTGAGATGTATCTATATGTGCATGAAAGATAGAGGAATACTTGTCTTTCTTCCTCATATTTTACCTCAACACTGTTGGATTGGTATAGAATAAAATAGTTATCAGATTCAGAAGGCCTAGTTCTTCTGGAAGGTTCGGAAGGTGAGGACCCTCCTCCTCACTGAACGATAGGAGATGATGAGATCTTGTGTATCCATGGACGTGTCTGGGTTCTAGTGGATATATGAGATGATTGGATGCAAGATTTTCCTAGTTTAGCTTGGGTAGTGCATCCTAGGTCACCAATATGTACCATGGCATACGACGATAGTACTAGTGGACGGTATTGAAGCGTGAAGTATCTGGTTTTGCTACTAGGTGTTCCACCTATCAGCTGGTGAAGGATGAACATTAGGAACCACATAAGATATTGTAGTAGTAACCTACTCTGGAATGGAAATGGGATGATGTCATGATGGATTCCTTAACTTGTTTACTGAGGTCACCTCAAGGTAATTATGTTTTTTGGGTTATCATTGATAGGCTTACAAAAGAATTGCATTTCTTTCCATTAAAAGTGACTTTTAGATTTGATGATCTTGGAAAGTTGTACATCTGAGAGGTGGTATTACTTAATGGGGTCCCATGAAATATCATTTCAGATAGGGAAACCTGCATTATGTCTGATTTCTAGATAATTTTTTAGAACGAGTTGGCTATAGAGGTGCTTCTGAGCACAACATACCACCCTCAAACTGATGTCTAGTTGAAGTGTATGATACAGGAGCTAGATGACATGATGTGAGAATGAGTATTGTATTTTGGGGTATCCTGGGATAGGAACATTCCCCTAGTTGAGTTCACCTATAATAAAAGTTATTAGGATATGATATAGATAGCACATTACAAGGATTTATACAGTAGTCCATATTGTTCCCCCTATGCTGGTTAGAGGAAGAAGAGGCAGTATTACTGGGACTGTGTCTCGTGCTGGAGACTTCTAAGTAGGTCCAGATGATTCAGAATAGGATGGATACCACACAATCTCATCAGAAATCATTTGCCAATCTCTATATAGGACATCTAAATTTCTATATTGGGGATCGATTTTTGTATGTGTTTCACCGAGGTTGGGACACAGGTGGATCAAGAGAATGGTCAAACTTTCACTGAAATATTTTGGGTCATTTGAGATTCTAGAGAGTTGGGGTTGTTGCCTATAAATTTTATTTACCATAGAGGTACCGATACTTGAATGAAATCTTCCACATATCTTAGCTTCTCCACGATCAGTTAGACCCATCTCACACTTTTTAGTATGTGGTGGTTGAGATTTAGGTTGATGCTTCTTTTGAGGAGCATCAAATTTGTATAGTTGAAAGGAGCATGATGGTTCTCCAAGGCTGGTTAGTTCCTCCAGTTTGGGTGCTATGGAAGCATAACCATTTATAGGATGGGACTTGGGAGAGGGAAGATGACATATGTTCCTAGTGGTTGGTGTTTTTCTCAAATTAATGTTGACAACCCTTCACAGATAAATTCAAGGAAAAATTGCTATAATGGGAAATATTGTAAGATCCCATGTTTTTCTTGGGATACACTTCTCTCTTTCTAGGTTAATTTTGTTGCTTTCCTTTTTGTCATAGACCCCCAGGTTGTTCACGGGCTGGTCAGGTTGTTTTTTTGGAAAAAAAGAAAAGTGGCTAAAATCAGGTTGTTGGCCATGTATACGCAGTATACATGGCCTACATGCCATGTACATCTATTACACACAGTGTACTGGGCCGTCACGATGTGTATCTAGTATGTATTAGAAAAAATAAAAGGATAGTACACTCCATGTACTTGAGGTACACACCATGAACTTGCCCAGTGGGTTTTCTATAAAAGTGGCTGAAGCATAACATTTTACGGACAAATATTTTTCTCTCATTTTTGAGACCATAACCCCTCTAACTAGATTTTTATAATTTTGATGTCATAAAGACTCCTATTTGAGTGCCATATATCATGTTGGAACTAAATCAATAAGTAATTTGTTTGATTATAGTTAATCTTGATTATTTGTAACAACTAATGTGCTATTTAGATTTATGATCATATGCCCTAATATCTCATTCTTCATCCATTATTCATATTTATTCCAAACCAAGATGATTTAGGACTCTATACTAGATGGGTTGTCTACTAATGAGTAAAGGTAGGCGGTCAATAATTTATTATGTCTTTTGAAGTTCTTTTCAGGCATTTGACCATTTCACTGCCCATCGAACATTCCAGTGATGCCAAATTTTTTAGAGAGTTTCTTATCATATCTATATCCAGACCTAGTGAGGATGACCATTGGTTTTTTAGATATTTTTTCACCCATTTCAATTTCAAGGTCACCCAAGGGGTGTGACTTAAGGAAATAACTGATTTATGAATGTTTAAACCACCAAAGTGGGGTGTTCTTGTGCTTTCCTTGTGAGGGAAGCTTTTTAATGATTTGATACCATGTATCTCCAATTTAAGAGATGTACGGACTACTTGATTAATGATTATAATTTCATGACTTGTCTATTTTGATGGTTTGGATTGTTAAATAGATGATATGGTTGGGTATACCTATATGAGATGACTAATGGCTTGTTAAATGGTTTATATGGGATGGTAGCCCCATCTTGTTGTTTTGATAAATGGTTTTCATGAGTGGGTATACTCATGGATTGTAGTGGTTGATGTGAGTTGGTATAATCACATGGAATGTTTGTTAAAATTGAATGTTAAAATTGAATGAATGAAATAATGGATATAGAATGCAGCAGTGGATGCCTTGGGTTAACTCTGCCCCTCGGGTTTTGATTCTGTGGGATATTTCGGGCCCTGATACCCTTTGGATATGACTAGCTTGGGCTTGCATATGACTTTCTATTTCCATTCTCCTAGGACCCCAAATAGTGCCTAACCGAGTTTCCTCCAGGGATTCCCATGGGACTCGATGGGATTTCTTGGACAAGATCTTATGATCTGGCCCTCCATGGTCTAGATATTATTCCTTGCTTCCTTGGTCTAATGAAACCTTATATTAGGCCCCTGATGTCTTATATTCACTATATGGTGTGGCCATGAGATATTTGACTTCACTATATTGTGTGGTCATGGGATACTTGACGTCACTATACAATGTGGCTATGGATTTCTTGATAAAAATGAATGTACGGTGTGGCTGTGTGACTTGCTTGTTTACTTGTTCTAACTACCTTGATAGGAGTTGAATATCTTTTATTGGAAGCCTTCAGGGATAGATGGTTTTACTTACTGGAGTAGACTTATTCCATGGGCATACACACATACATTACTGGTTTTTTACACTTTCTAGCACTTTTTTATATTGCTTTTAGAATGGTATAGACCTGGGTGGTTGCCTATCGGCGTGCTTAACTCACACCCTATTTGGGTCTCCTCAAGGAACAAAACAGATTATTTGGTTATAGGTGATGATAGGGGAAATCTCCCTAGTATAGTTTGTTGACTGTGGATTTGGAGTAGGGGAGAATAGGACCAAGGATAGGCTTGCGATGGTGGGATACCTTTTCAGTCTTGTATTCTTTTTGGGATACTTGAATTGTATTGTATTGACATGTACTGTTTTGGATGCTTTCTATATACTGGTACCATCCACCTCATTTTTTTAGATTAGACACTTTGGGTTATTGATATGAATTCCTATCTTGTATTAATTTTTTTGTCTTAGTTTTATATCACTTTTGTTATTTATTATGTGTTTTCCTTCCGCTGTGATACACTGGTAATGAGGGAAAAGTCTCCCTAATGAATCACAAAGAGTTGTTATTAAAAAATAAAATCCTTTAAAAAGATAAAGCACTAAATGATATATAATTTAAAGGAAACAGATATAAACACCTACCATAATTCAAATGGCATCAAGTTAAAAAACTATGAAACATGTTTTTTATGGATGATAATTACCAACCAAGAATGAAAATATCCTCTGTATGCCTTCTCAACCAAAATGAAGTATTAGAACCCACTGGGAACCTTAGTCATGATCTGAAAAGCCATTAAGGATCATTGGGGATATCCAAATCGACATTAATTGGATGAATATGGATGAGAAATTGAGTATACATTCCAATAAATGGTTGACCCTATTTGGAATATATTTAAATAGAGGATGAAGATACACCAAATCAAAGAGAAGTAGGAGATTGGGGAGATCCCTCATATGATTGGTTTATCTAAGAAGGGAGGATGAAATAAAGGGAAAAAATACCTAAAATATAGAGGGAAAAAATGGTAAATTCCATTTTCTTAAAAACCTATATGGACTATGGCTGTAGTGTGGTATAAAGGATACAACATATTATGGACCATATAGGATATTCTATTGTATGTCATAAAGATCATGGTGCAACCGACTTGAAAAAGTTTTGGGGACATCGACCCTTCACTCCATCCTTCTATAAAATGTCATTAATGTCATGATATTGAGGTGAATAAAATGGTACAGGGTATATGTTCTCACCTATACATATCCAATACACATCCCAAATATGTTGTGTTATGGACCTTCTCGTCACATTAAATCCACTCCATATCACCCCATCCTATGGCCAGGTTCTCCGTTACTCGATAGTTTACAATGTTTCCACCCTAGCCCCACCAATCACTCAAAAAAAAGAAACATTCAAAAATTTCAATATTACACAAAATTAAATAATATAAAATAATAATGTGTGAAAATGGTCTCACAATTCACCCAACCATGCCACTTTCTTCCCCCAAAATAATCCTTGATGGGAATAGAAGACAAGGAAAACTAAAAAATCTAATGCTTAAAAAACATGTTTGGGTCAGGGAAAGAAGGACCTCATTACAAATTGACACCCTCACATGATTGTTTTCTAAAAATAGTATAACAAAGTATAAAAAATCCATGAATATATCTAAGAATATCCAACTCACAACCAACCAAAAAATGATCTCTCAGAAGTTATTGACCTATCATATTTCCCCTAACATTTATAACTATTCTTAAATCATGTAGATAATAGAAAATTCCTCTATGAAATTGGAAAGGAGAGAATTTCACCAAATAAATACAATTCCTCCCACATATCTAATGGAAGAAGAGAACACCATAAAATATTACCAATTATCAGTAAACTATCCCAAATCCATAAAAGATACTAACCCAAACAAGCACCCAAAAGGACCACTAGAAAAGGGTCGCAAAATACCACTACATCCAATAATACAAAAATATGGAAGGTGTGACTACTGTACATAACTCGAATAGAAAATAACATGGGTTCAGACCTTAAGATAGAAAAATAAATTAATGAAGTGATATAGGACCTCAGATTTGTAACACTATCTCATAGTGAACCCAACTAGATTAAAACTAAAATTGCCTAGTATGTAATCTAAACCAGTTCTTTTTCTATCTTGTTCAATCAAACTGCACACCTAAGACTTACCAATGTTCAATATAAGAAACATCCAATAAAGTTATTTTCATATACAACCACCTAATGAATTTTATCCAAACAATGAGGTATGAGAAAACCCACTCACAAAATTAACACCTCACATAAGTGGAAGAAAATTCACCAAATGAGAATCGCCACAATAATTTATACCATAAGAAAACGAACAGTGCACTTTAATCCACTTCAAATTATACGGGAACTAACCTGAAATAATTTATAATAACTAAAAAATAGTCTAAAAATATCATTATTGTAGATTTATAAAAATGATCTGACTATGAAACATCTTAAAGAGGACCCTGACCACCAAAGGAAAAATTAATGGTAACTCAATAATTACCAAGATAAATGGTGAATTCTGACCTAACCATTATATTGGAAGTATGATAAAATAAAACTATTGGAAGAGATACAGATAGAAATCATGATTCTTTACCTAAAATATTTCCCTCTAGAAAATATTTTTACTTTATCACAAGTCCTTTTAGTGATCCACATTTCAGAAACCAAAATTACGATCTAATCCCACTTGTGTTTTCCAAAAAAAGTAATTCTTTATGGGAAGAATGAGAATAAGTACATGAATAATATCCACTATGAAAAAGACATAAAAAAATATATTTAAAAAACTTCCATCCCATTTTAACCCACTACCCTTTATCAAGGAGTTTATAATAATTTCTCAAGATACACACACTTTGAGAAGAAACTAATCCACTTTGAAAAAATTTCACATTGTTTTGAAAATATACAAAGTCCACTTACCTACAACTATAACATTTTGAAAAGGTTTCACAAACACACATGCCCCTTAAAATGTTTAACTTATTATAAATATAAAAACATTTTCATTTCAACTATAAAAAATCAAACTAAAAATAAAAATAGAATATTAATATTTTTTAAAACATTTACCAACCATCAATATTCTTTTATTTTGTTACCTTTAAAAAATAAAATAAATTCACTCCACAAAATCTCACATTCCTCCAAAAAAATCATTATTCCTTTAAAAAAATAATTTTCAAATCCAATGTTTATACAAAAAGAAAAATATATTAATAAATAACACTATCTAGTTACATAAAACAATAATAAAAACTCCCTAATTATCCTCACAACAATGGTAGACACCATAATATTCATTTATAATTTTAAGGGATCCAAAATAAAAAATACAAGGTGAAAGTATGAATTTTCATGGTTCTCTTACATGGGTTGAAAAATATGTACCAAATGTTAAAAAATCTACTATTATGATTTGAATCCCATCTATACGAGCTCTTCATTGTTTTACATACCACATTAGTAGACTGTGTGGTTTTTTTTTTCTTTCTAGATTTTCACCAAAAGAGCTTCTAGACGCCCCCAAAATCATCATTTCCCACAATGGGTAAAATACCATAATATAATATATAATAAATCAAAAGTAATCACATATATCTTTGAATTTATGACCAGTCCCAAGCTATCAATGGTAACTAAAGTCTTGGGATGAGAAATAACTCTAGAAACTATCCCCACACTTACCGGTCAAGTCCCAAAAATATTATATCCATATTACATAACTACCAAAATAATATGGGGGATCCTAAAAAATCTATAACTTTAGTAAACCTAGGCACTAAAAACATTTGTAATGAAATATATCAGATTGTCACCTATATTAGAAGCTGAATGGTTTATCAACTAGCCTGAAGGGTATTCTAGATCTCTATATTCTAGAAATTAGTGATTGAGTGTCAAAAATGTAATTTTGGGAAATATTTCACCCACACACAAAAATTAACTACCAAGGTTCCCACATTGAAATATGAAATGTCCAATCCATAACTGAGATGTCCACATTGTCAAGAAATCAGAAATGATTTAAACTTATGTATGAAATTATAGTAACCCAAAAAAATAGTTAAATGAAATAAATCACATATCATAAATACATAACTGAAAATAAGAATATCATATTTTAATAAAACAAAATAAAGATATGTACTTATAAGGATGAAACATAACGATCCAGAAAAGTAGAAATCAAAAACTAAAACCAAACCACTAATGAAGTCTCCTCACGACACATGGTCACTCACCATTTACCAATACTAACCATTACCCATCTACCCCAAACCAAACCCCCATAAATACCTATCTATATCGATGAACTTGAGAAAAAACATAAGAGTTTCATATTTTGAATGGTGTAAGAAGGGTGTGGGAAAAACACACCAAATAGTATTTCATTAAATAGTTTTTCCATTTTCCATTCATAATGAAATCTGATTAATGAAAGTTTTAAATATAAATAGAAAATACCATTTTCCTTCACCCAATGTGTATAAATAATATCAAATTTAATCAATTTTATAAATTCTCATTTCTTTTCCGGAATTTAAAACAATCATTTTGATGTTATTTTATATACCACCCCCTTTTAATAAATCACTAATCACTTTTATTTTAAAACTATTCCTTCATACCGTCCTTAATTCAATATGAATGTGGAAAAAACCATAAGCAAAATGGAAATTAAATAACCATGGAACTAAATAATATAACACACCCCAAGAAGTAAAAATTGACAAAATGATCCACAAACAAATAAAAAATATAGGAGATACAATATAACTCTATAAATAAATCCACTAAATAAAACTAAAATGTATCTAGTGTCATGGAAAACACCAAGGGATCTAACTAGAATGAAACTTGACCAAGTTGCAAATTTCAGTATTCCCATATGTGTGTCACAATAATAAGTCCAATAAAAATACCCCTTAGATAGTTTCACATAACTTTTAATACCAAAATCTTGAAGGGAACAAATCTCATTGGGAACTATCTAGATTGTGTACTCTGGACTAGCCTGATATGAATCTACAGCATTCATTAGCTACCTAGGTTCGAATGAAAATTTAATGTGGTGGTGAAAAATTAGAAAATAAGACAATAACAATTTTTTTCAAAATGAAATAAATATGATAAATCCCATCTCAGCTAGGAGCCTTCCCAAGAAACAACTCCTTTTATATATATTCATAAGAATCCTTAATAAACAAAAAATATAAACATTATCGAGGGGTTCTCAATCTACAAAAAAATTATAAAATATAATGTGGTCAATTTAGAGACTCATATATTTGAGAAAAAAAAAGCACAAAATTTAGACTCGACCCTTTAAAAACATTCATGAAGTGTTAAGAGTTTTTATACAACATTTTAAATATATCTTTAAATACATATTCAAAACCCAAAAAATTAAAATAACATTGAGAAATATTTAGGATAAACACCATATTTAATGGAAACCTATTGAAAATCAATCATTTCCACTTAAACTAGATTTTACACAATTAATGGCCCATATAGGATCACACAATTAAAATAAAAATTATCTTTCTTTCAAAATAAACCACTTTGTCAGTTCATGAAACTTTATATTCCAACTATGTGTTAAAAATTAGTTAAATACATTTAATAGATTTTTTTTCACGTGATACAATTCTCAAAAAATTTCTATAAATTTGAATATATGTCAATATTTATTTAAGTAGATAAATAAAGAATTTAAAATCATTAAGAACTAAATTATAGGGAATTTAAAGGAAAAACACAAAACACCAACAAAAAATCAATAATAATTAAGACAAAACCATTCCAAAATGCATCACCTATAGTGATGAATTCTCAACAAAGAAAGAAATAATCCTTTTTAATCCATAACATCCAAAAAACAAAATTAGAACTAAAATAAAACCCTATACATGGATGGAAAACCCATTAGGGTTTGTGGGTGATATCCAAATCGATAGAAAGGTGTGAAATCTGTAAGGGAATGGGAGAATAAGTCCAATATAGGGTTTGCCTAGGTAGAATACTTTGAAATCATAGGTGGTAGTAAATCGATGGGAGGAAGGAGTTAGGAAAGATCCCTCATATTACCAGGTCATCATATCATAGTGTAGGTAAGTGTGGGAGAAATTCCATAAAACTAGATAGGAAAAACATTAAATTAACTTCAAGATATATTGGCCAGACTCGGACTGTGGTGCGTTCTATGGACCATGGCGTAACACAACTCGTAGAGGTTCATATGTGGTGTGGACTTGGTAACTTGATGCAACCAGATAAGTAAAGGTAGGAAGACCCTTAAATAATATCTCTATCTATCTAAAAAACGGTGTTAAGGGCACCAAATAGATGTACCATAAAAGGAAGATGATATAGAAATTCTCTCAAACATGTCAACAGAGTAGCGTGCCTTACTACACTATGGCCATTATTGGATTACAACCTCTATTTTGTAGCACTTACTTCAATTTCATGTTCCTATATCAGTCTACAACCCAAAGAGTTTCCACCTTAGCCTCTTGAATCAAAAACAACCAAAACATCGAGAAACATCAAGATAACCCAAAATTAAATAATATCAAACACCATAGTGACATGAATGTGTCACATGTTTTAAATATAATAAACATATATTCATATCTATAAATATTATAACTATATTATATTCAAAAACAAACTATTTTCAGTGAATTTTATAAATTAAAATAAATATTAATTTTAAAATAATTTTATTTAAAAAATATTTTATTAATAATTTTTATATTAAAATATTAACTTTAAAAAATATATTAATCACACACACACATATATATCTATATGTGATATTAAAATGTACATATATATATATATATAAATTTCTATATTAAATTTCATTTTAATAACATTTATTAACAATATTAGAAATGATTCCATTTATTTAATAATAATATTGATAATATTTAAATATAGAAATTTTATAAAAGACTAATTTATTATAATTAAAGATAAATTTTTTATTTTGTTTATTAAAATTAAATATAATATTTTCATTTTATTATAAATTTATATTTATAATTATATATATTGTAACTATAATATATATATATGTGTGTGTGTGTGTGTGTGTGTGTGTGTGTGTATGAAACATCTATATTGTTATCCAGATATAAATGTGTGTGATTATTTGTCCGTATTGGTATACATATATAACAATGGGATATGTGAAATTGAAAAACCAATAGTGTGTGTCTCTCTATATATATACTCTTCAATTTACTATTTTAAAGGATAATATTTTTATCAGTTATAGGATTTTCAAGGGTAACTGCAAACTTTTATTAGTACTAAAATAATCGTTGATAATGGTAAACTTTTACCCATTGTAATCAAAGAAATGATAAATGTTGACATTTATTATCACACATTTTTATGGTTATAAAATAGTATTTTTAATTTGCATTTACTATACACATTTATAGAATCTAGATCATTAATTCACTGAATGTATAGTTGTGATGGTAAATAAGATGTAAAATATTCCTTCTATCACCTTATTCTTGGAAGTTAGAAGAAATTAGAGATAATATTTTTATATACAAGATATTGGTAGATGTTGGTAAAAAATCACTAGTGAAAACCTAATTATAATTTCTAACCCCATTTCTTCTATCTCCCTTGATCATTCTCCCCTCTCAATCAACAAAAGTGATTTACCCTCCACACATAACCAGGTGTTTGGACTAATACCCCGATGAAATTTAGTTATCAACTACTATTATTCCATGTCTATCCACTATCACATCAACTCTGAATGCCATCAATCAATCTTATTTACCTATTTTTATTCTCTTATACCATAATATTCAACCCCACTAGTTTTTTTTCATATTTGTTTTGTTCATTGTACATAGTTTATGTTTTATTGAAATGTGATTTTTATAAAATGGTGGATGAATGATGGAACCTAGGTTTGTGTTTTTGGTTTTGTTGAAAATATATTTTAAACTGTTTGGTTGGATTAAAATCTGTATATATATTTGTTAGATTGTAATAAATAATGTAAAGAGATGTAGTCTTGGATGAATTCATGGTGAAATAACTAATGTGTATGTATTTAGTAGTCCCTACATGGGTATGATATTATTAAATTCCAAAAATTTAACAAATCAGAATGAGAACATTGAATGCGTATAAAGATAAAAATAAGACAAATCTCAAGTTGGAACAACCCAAGGACCATGCCATCTGATACAATGATATATATAAAATGAAATATCATCCAAGAGAGGGTATGAAGATGTTGAGATCTAGTGTGGTTCTGTCAAAACATAATGATCAAAGGGTGACATATGGGAAGAACATTATTACAAGGTTATATCATGTATAGTGGTTCTAGTATGTGGTGGTACCATAGAAGTTAAAAGATAGTGATTGGATGTTCTTGGATAAACAATGAGTTACCTCCCAGGTTTATTTTTGACGTGGGTCACATTTTATATGGGAACTATTCATCATTTAAAAGGGAATATGTTTTAATTGAAATAATAATGCCTCTTAGACTCTCCTACCTCTAGCCTGTGTGTTCATGGGGAGTTTATTTCATTGTTTCTTAGTTCCTATAAAACCTCAATTGATGTAACACAATGGGTGGTCAGGGATGAGCTCAGTGTTTCTCTACAAATATGAAGGACACTTTGAATACAAGCAGAATGAAATTGTATAGGTTTCATGATAAGATGATATATAGTAAGACTCCCACCATGGGTAATAGAGGTTGGACCATTATTAGGTTGAAAAATATTTATGTTTTCATAAAATTAATGGATGAGGATTAAGTTGTATAGCAGACATAGATTTTTGGCTACGTTATGTCTCAGAATGGTAATCTGGATTTTTTTGAAGAGTAGATAGAGACTTAAAAAGGGAACTCCTTGAATTTGTAGGATTATTTCATAATATAAAAAGGGTATATGTTGAATTCATAAGGATATTCAATGTTGTCAGGAAGAGTATGTCATGTGTTCATAATAGTATTATATGAATTCAAAATAGTAATGATGAAAATTGGAAAGAGTACTCAACAACTTTAGAAGAGTAATACGAGTTTGGAAGTTTACTTCAATAGATTAAAATGGTGTTAAACTACCTCATTTGAGTAATATGAATTTAGTAGGGTATGTTCCTTTTAATTTTTTGATGAATATTTTCCCGAATTAATATCAAAAGAAGTTAATTGTGATATTTAATGTAAATTAATTGAGTTATTTAAATGTGATAAATTTACTGATTTTGCAGAACCAATGTCATACTGCAAGTATGGAGGGATTCTTAAAGTATCTTTATGCATGAATATTAGTTTATGAAAGGGAATAAGAAAATTAATGAGTATTATTAAATATAATTTTTGATTGAAAATAATGTCAATATTGAGTAAAGGGCCCCTATATTTAGTGCCAATTTTATGACAATGAGATTTATGAATTTAAAGGAATTAAATAATATATTTTTATAGGTTTGTTATCTTGGATGTTTTAATGTTGAAAATATAGAAATATTTTATGTAGTGAATGATTGAGAGGTAGGAGAGTGATTTATGCAGGTTCTAATAATGGAAATTTCAATATAGATATATCAAGAATACTTTCACTCTAAAAATATATAAATACAATCACATGTGAAGATTATTTATTTAAATAATATCAATAGAGAATATGGAAGGAAAAAAATAAAGGATAAATAGCTACTTCTATTGAATATTTAGATAAAGATAGAGGCCAATTTAAATGTATTTCCTTCATAAATATATTCATAAAAGAAAGAGATGGGTAATATACTTTTAATATATATAAATAAATAGAGGGATATTAATCCAGATTAAAAGTAAACATTCGGTTCATGAGAATAAGATAAGTGAGTTGTTGATTCATAATAGAATTACCTTCACAAATATGATTTATATTTAAGAAAATGAGAAGTCTCTAAAGAATATTGGGGATCACTACATTCATCAGAAAACTAAATTATAAATCCATAGAATTATTATAGCTTAAAACTATTCTCATCTGGATAAGAGTTACTACTGGTGTGAAAAATAAAATGTGTATACTCTCACATTGATGGTTTGATATATTCTGCCTCTAAAAAAGAAAAGATAATAAATAAATAAGAGAAAAAAAAATATATGGAGATAAAAATGAAAATAGATCATTACTACTATGCTTATCAGGGTAATATCCCCACATATACATAGAATTTATGTCCTTAATTGATGTAGTGAGTGGAGAGTTTCAAGGGTTATTGTCCCTAGTATTGGAAGTTATCCCTTTCTAAAAGAATTCAACACAGACATTTTGTATTATTAATTTATGAAACATTGATGCTTCCTTTGTGTGTCCTTATTAGATTAGGCCTTTGTGGTGAACCATGTAAAACCTATGTGTCCCTTAAATCTATTAATTTACAATATATCATGTCATTTTTTAGGGATAAACAATCTGGAAAAAATTAAGTAACAGGCTGAATAGAATTCCTTAGAGATTGATAATTGTGTCAAGAATAGCTCAAAAGAGACCTTGAATGAGTAGTTGTAAGTGGAAGTTATTTAATTTAATACTCTAAAAGGAATTTGGATAAAATCAAAATATTTGTATAGTTAATTATCTATGTTAATATAATAATATCATGTTTCTGTTAGTGAAGTGAATAAATTATTGGATGATATGGATGTCCAATCTATTAAAATTGAATTTCATTTTCCTAGAAGTTAGAGGAAGAAGGTCAAAAATATAAAATCCAAGAATTTATTTATTATAAAGGTTGTAAAGAAACCATATTCCTTATATATATATAATATTAATATAACTATTTATTATATATTTCTTTTAAATCATTCAGTGTCGATATCAAATTATTTCAAGGGTTTCAACATAACGAAACCATATCATGTAACAAATTTAGAACTTTTTGGAGTAATTATCAAATATAGATTAAAGAATTAATAAATGAAGTGAAACTCTTAATGGATATAGGTGAAAATAACTCTACCTTTATATAAGATCTAGAAGAATCAAATTAGTTGATGATAAGGTAAATGATGTAGAGGAAACCCCCACATAAATGAATAAGAAAAATAACGATAAATATGATATAACTGAAGAAATTTTGTGAGAGATTAAGGTAATAATGAAAAAGGAGACACTCCATGAAGATCCATGATTCTGATTACAGAATATTATAAAAATTATGTAATGATTTCACATAGTGAATGGATATTTGACATTTAGAATTTGAAGGTCGAATGAAGGAGAAGAATTTGATGATTGTAATTATCAAGGGAGTGCTATATATTGTAAGTAAAAACATTAATAATAAAGATATCCATGTATAATAAAAACATGATAGAGTTGATAAAAACAAAGATCTAACAGTGATATAGTTACAATGATAATTATTTTGGAAGAGTATGAAACACTATATGTATATTTCAGAAATCTAGAAGGTGTAACAAAGAAAGAAGTCCTTTTGTAGAAAAAAATAAATCGAGAAAAAATTATAAATGGTATAATATTTTGTGTAGATGTAAAATTTAGGGTAACCTTGGTCATATGGAAAGGAAATATAATAAAAAGTTGTGATATTTCCATGATCAGATTCTTGTATCCTATTATTAAAAATAGATAGGGATGAAAGAATGGGAAACCCATTTTACCCAAAAAGAGATTCATGGTGTTGGACAGTTCTATAGTAATAAAGAAAAGAAGGACACCTAAAGTGTAACTAGTGTATTCTTTATAAAATATATCATGAAATGAAAAAATAATATAAATATTAATGGATGAAATAATAATATTTTAAGAAACCAGTCTCAATGAAGAAGTATTTTATTTCATTGAAAAAGGGAATAATGGATTTGATCAGTAACCAAAGGTTGGATACCCTCAACAACCATCTTGCAGATAGAAAAATAAGGTATGGATAGAAAATAAGAAGTAAAAGGGTGATCTTATGGAAATTATGGAATACAAAAAATATGGGTTCTTAGGTTAGTTCATGCATACCATAGTGAAGCAAGTGAATAAAATTGGTCGAATATCCCTTACATAGAGAAATAAATATATGAGAAAAGTATTCAATAATGGTGAATCAGTGGAATACTATTTCACCAGTGGGATAAGTGTCAGTATAGTGGTGAGTCCTAGGCCATAGATGTTGATGAAATATAAATAAAACAACCACAAAAAGGAATGCATAAGTGGTGAAATGGATATTAATTACACTAAAAAGGATTAGTGGAAAACTGAGTAGAATGGGTTGGTCCATAAAGAGAAACCATGATGCTTAATCTAAGAATAATGGAATCAGTCATCTCTAAAATTTATTTAAATATTTCTAACTTCTTTTTAAATAAGTGAAACATGAAGTGGGAGATTCAATCCAACAGGTGGATGTTCCCACAAATAATATGTATTGAAATAAAGGTATATTTGAATAAAGTTAAAAAATGCACGTAACAACTAATATTAGACATGGTACTTGAAGTTTATTTCTAAATTAAATCTATAGAACCAATTAAAGACCATGTTATGGAATAATAGATATTATCAAATCTATATATAAAAAAATATATAATACCAAGATAATATCTGATATAGAAAAAGCGTATCATGCTAAATATAGATTTCTTAAAGTGATATCAATTCATGTAGTTGGTGAAATTAGACTATAAATAAGAGGACAATAGACTGAGAGTAGTATGAGACCACATGAATGGATTCAAGTGTATTTTTAATTATATTATAATAAATTATATCAGGTGTATAAATTTATATAATTCTAATATATACTAAATAAGAAGTGTTATTACTAACATGATATGTTCTTAAGAAAAATAAAATTTTAATATATATGGTTCTGAAAATTAGGGAGAGTTGGAAGAAAATATGTAAAGGCCTTTAAGACCCATCTTTAATGGAATATTATTTTTTATAATTAATGAAATTTAATTTTAAGTTATATGAATTTATTAATTAAATTAAAAATCACAATATCTTATACCATAATGCTTATGAACATGTAATTTTGTGAGAATTTAATTGAGAAAACATGTTATGAATTTGTATAGATGAAATTTATTTATAAAAATTAGTGATTAACAAGGGAAATTTTATTTTTTTAGTAGATAACCTTGTTTTATGCACTGAGTTACAAATTATTAGGATTAGAGTATTTGTTAGAAAATCATTTCCAATTGATAAAATTCACTAATATGGTTTTGTTAGAAAAAATGAAGCATAAACAATAAAGTGTAATGGAATTTGATGTGATAATGTATATTGAATGAGTTAATTTTAATGGTTATAATGGTTTTCAACATTTGGATTTAAAAGAATCTTGTGATATAAATGAGGATCAATGACTGTATAATTATTGATTTTAAATGGACTATAAGGGAAGAAAATCAAAAGATAAATCTAGGAGTGATAAGATGATTGGTATTTTATTATCTAAGGGGGAGAAATATGTTTCATCTAAAATATATATTCATTTTTCAGAATTTTGGAGTTATAAATAAAATATATATTTAATATAATATTTTTCACAAAATCTATTGGGATAGAATGTTGGATCTCATACGTATGCTATTGCATTTTTTGACAACAATGCTTTCATAACGTTTTTGAAAAATGTTAATGAATGTGAAGATATTTAATCCTAGATTATGTCATGAGAAAAGGACTGATATTGATGTATTTTATAGTCCTCACATGTGTATGATATTGTAAAATATACTAAATTTATTAATTTCTAGAAGAGCACACTGAATATGTGAAAAAGAAAAAAATAGTTGAACTCTCAAGATAAAACTACTCAAGTAGCCGTCTATGAGAGTATACATCCAAGATCAATCTTATTACCCTAAAAAAAATCTATGGAGGTGTTGAAAGATATCTAGGTTAGTGTAGGAATGTGGTTAATTTTAAGGCTCTTGAGTAGAACCATAATGCTGTGTGACACCGTGAATATTGATCGTGGTATGGGGAAACCCTGAAAGTGTTCAAAGACACAATCTAGGGTGGATTTGGTTAAGAATGATTATCCTCCTAATTTTATTTTAGATATATTATTCATTCTATATTTTAAATATTTGCTATTTAAAATTGTATACTTTTTAATTGAATTGGAAACATATCTCATCATCTCCAACCTTTAGCCAGTTTGTGAATGGTGATTTCATGGGTGGTTTGTTCACGCATCAATATATTTAACACCATGGATGATTATGGATGATCTTGGTGTTACCATAAAAATATAAATATCACTCCATATAGACTCCTAACATGATTTTGAATCCTGCATGACAAGACAATGTGAAGGGAGACTCGTGTCGAGGTGCAATGGAGGTTCGAAAGTGGTTGGGCCACAGACTCTTCAGGGGATTTTTGAAACCATTTCTAAATATTAATTAGTACATTAGAAATATAATTTTATATAATTAAATTTTTATAAAGGTCATCTATATTTTTAGAATTGTAGATGAATGATTTAGAAGGCTACTCCCTAAAAGTATAAGATTATTTCAAAACATTAGAAGGGTTGATGCCGACTGGGGACATGTATTCCATAAAGATTAGATGATTAGATAATGAATTAAAAAGATTATTAAATGAATTTATAAGATTAATGATGAAAATTTTAATATTATTGAATGATATTTACAGTGTAATATTAATTAAAAAGCATACATCAGGAATTGATAAATGTGATCAATATCTTCCCAAGAGTAAGATAACACTGAAAGAGAATTTTACTTCAGTTATTTCAATGCATATTCATCCAAAATCAATTTAAAGTGAGGAATATAGTGTTTTTAAAGGAAATTAATTTTGTTATTTAAATGGGAGATATGTGATGATTTTATGGAAAAGAAATCATATTTTTAGAGTGGAGGGTTTACAGTAAATTTCTACCAGCATGTAGATTAGTTTCAGTAGGCCATGAGGAAATTAATAAATAATATCAATCATAATATTATATTTATAAATTATTAAAAATTAAATAAAGTGAATAAATTTTTTAGAGTTTTTAAGATCAAGAGATTCATGGATTGAAAGGAATCAAATAATTTATTTTTCAGTTTTATTCTTATGAAAGTTTTCATTTTGAAAATATTGAAGTATTTCATATAGTGAATGAGGAGAGGTATGAGTGAGATTTATGTAAGATAATATGAATAAAATCTAAGACCAAGATTACTAAAAAACATCCACATTAAAAATATAAAAATTTTATTGCCCTGAAATATTTCATGGTTCAATAAAAACAATATATTTTAAGGAAGGGAAAAAAGTAAGGAGTGATATCTGTTGCTAATGAAAACCTAGAAAAAGAGAGAGGTCAGTACTACTTCTATTTATTGATACATATTAATGATATATTTTGTGAGTTTTAGAGAACTAATATAATATACTTAGTATAATCCCATAAAAATATGGCGTAGTTTGAAAAAATGAGACTTCTTAAATGAAGAATGTGAATCAATACATTCATATGGTCATTAGAGATATCTATAGAATAATACCATTGTTTAATTATTCTATTCTAGATAATTATCATTTTATCTTTGAGGAAGATAAAGTGCAAATTATCATATTTATTTGCAAATATCATCAAGATTTATATAAAGATGGAGTAGAAAACAAGCCATTCATCTATCTTGAGTTAAAGATCCAAATATTTCAAGGCTATTATGCCTTTCATGAGGATAAAAACATGGATATAAACTATTTATTTAAAGACCCAAGCTTGATTCACATTGATATTAAATTACCTTTCATAATACCTAATTCATAGAACAAATATATTTCCAATGACCGTAATAGTTTAGTGTATGTGGAAATTGGGCACACAGTCTCCTAACGTGGTGAAATATCTATAACAAGTCCAATAATGATCTTCCCCTTTAGTTTTCCTACAAAAATACATTTATTATATCCTAGGGAAAAGAAAAAATAAAAAGGGTGATCTCGAATACACAGTAAGGGTAAATAAGTAAAATTTGAAATAAAACCGGAACATAAGAATGTAAACAATTGAACAAAACTTTTGAAAACCATACCACATATAACATATATCAAATTATTGAGTTATGAAATAAATATTGGTATTTCATGAGGCATAAATCTTAAAGGAATCATGAACAATGAGAAAGAAGTATTGGCATAAGACATGGAATTGTGGAAAATACATAAGCATATAAAATCATTTCCATATTATCCAAGGCTCATTTCCATGACCATCATAATAGTCAATGTCCATTACTGAAACGACTTCATCTCTCATTCTAGACATTTATTACTAAACTAGATTTATTTTCATTCTCACCATGCATTACTAAACTATATTTACATATCATTCAACTCCTATCTATCTCAAGAGAATTAAATCCTTACCCAATGCATTGTAAGGATATATAGGTCTAACCCATCTCATAATGGAATCAATCTTATGTGTGCCACAAAAACATAAATCATTCAACATAGCATAAACCAAAGAATACAATGGGTTTCTTAAACATAATTACATCATAAGATAATCCAAATAAACCAAAGGGATTTAATAAATATCATTCAATTATAATAAAAATCAAAACATAGGAATAATAGGGATAGAAACATAACCATATTAAATAATCTATTCTTAGATGAAAAATAATTTTGATGGAACACTTGAAATTAAGTCTTGAATAAAATATCTTTTCTCCATCAAAAACATTTTATTTTCTCAAAATGTAAAAAAATTATTTAAAAATAATCTTGAAATATTTTTAATGAAACTTCATGAAAAAAAGGTGTTATGAAAACAAAAAAAACTATTCATGCTGTATAAGTTAAAAGAAAATATTCTTCTTGAACTTTTGTAAAAAAGTAAAAAAGTACCTCGTATCGAAAACAAAAAACATATTATTTTGAAGCAACTTCATAAAAATTAACCATTGGTTAAAATTGATATTAAATAATATTATAATAATATGAATAATATTTTAGAAGATATATTTATAAAACATGGATGTGGATGATAAATATAACTCATTAAATAGTTACGTATAAACAATCTCAGATAAAAAGATGAGATTGTGAAATTATAATTTAGCAATTTATAATTAGATGAATCATATGCCTCAAAAAATAAAGAAAATTATATGAATATTTAAATATAAAAAATGTCATAGTAATATTCATAACAATATTCATGGGTATATTAAACACCACACAAAATAAATAGGTGGGGTATATGGAAAATGCCTTATAGAAATAAAAGTGAGAAAAAATAATCTCATACCATAAGTATGAATTCTTTTATATGTGTATAGAACTCCTCTATAATATTTTTAATAATATTATTAACTTATTCCAGAATCATTTTCATTTTTATATTATCATAAGTGATCATATTATTACCCATTTCGTAATAACATTATTACTCATTCTTCAGGTATTGAGCTTGTTTATTTTCTTACATATGTTTTTTTGGATGTATTCTTATTCCTATTCATTGGTTATTTTTATATAATTTCAAAAATGATATTAGTATAATATATATCATATTTATTAATTCGATTAATTTATGTATTCATGCTTTGATGAAGATCATGTAGAATGAATCACATCGTATAGTGGAGACTATATGTATTACGTATGCACGAGCGGAGATATCATTCACATAATTGTTGAATGATATTGAATTGGATTGTGTATATAATATTTCAAAATAAATATCATATAATAAAAATCATATATAGTTATTATTTCCATCATTACACCCATCTAAGTAAATGGGTGATGAAAAACAGATTACACCACGATGTGGAGATAGTAAGTCATACGTACACACACTTGGTGATTTTATTTCCTTTAGGATGGATAGAAGGTGTAATATAGTTGTTACTCATCCAAAATAAAATCTAAAAATATAATTGATACTGGATTTATTACTTTAGGTTTCAAAAACCTCATAAAGTGGAAGAAGAAGAAATAATTTGATTGAATAAATAGAGAAGATTACCTATTCTTCACCGATCTCCCTCTAGATCTCCTTATAAAGGAACAAGAGTTAGTCTTTGAAGAAGGCCAGAACCTTTATAATGTGAATAAAAAAGTTAGAAAGGGAAATGGGTAGGGGATAACTGATCTTGAATGCTCAATGTGAAGTGACGTTGTGAGGGAGGATGTGCCCTTTTAAAATTAAGGCGAGGGCACATTTAGAATCTCCAAAAATATTAATTTATTAAAAAATCAAACAACATCCAAAAACAAAAAAAAATGTTATATTATCAAATATTAGGTTCGACAAGGTTTAAATATCATAAAAAAATAAATTTTAGACAAGTTTTTATTTCAATTTAAACCTTATCATTTTAATTAACCCATTTTGGTTCTATTTTAATTTTCACTAAGGTCAGAAATGTTTCATTATTAAAATTATGCAATTTCTATTTATTTGATGATAATTAAACCATAAATATAGAAAATACAACATTTTATACAATATAATAATAAGTTTATTTTTTAAAAAATTTATCAATATATTTTAAAAAAATTTATAAAGCATTATTTTGACAAAATATTAATAACATCAATTGTCACACAATTCATTTCTTTGATTTTTAAATATATCAACATAAGATGTTATCCTAATTTTTTTATAATATCAATATGGGGTGAAGCTCATATATAATGTTCATTGTATATATTAATTATCCAGAAAATTATATTTAGTTTAATATTTTTAATAACATCAATTTAATATTTCCATTTATAAAATAATTACTACATCAGTTTTTTATAGTTATTTAATATACTTATTTATTAAATAAAAATAAAAAATAATATACTATGGAGAAGATAAAAATTATATATTTCATTTTAATACTTATATTATAATATATATTCTTTACAATTCTACATTTAAAATGTTAGATTTGTTAGTAAAGAATGTGACTACTTTAGCATCACATTAAATAAAATATTGTAAGTGCCATAATATTTTCTATATGGCTCGAAATGGTGAATAAATAGACCCTTGGATGATTATTATCGATATTTAATCGACCAATAAGATTTTTTCAAGTGTTTTTTCCTTTTATAGTTATTATCATTTTCAGAAAAATTATTTTATTTATTTTCCATAATTTAAATAATTTTCACATCATCAATATATAAGGATTTAAGATAATTATTTATTTCATAAAAATTAAAAAAATTATCATCATAAATAATAAATTTACCTTTAAATTGAGTATTTATAGTCAATTTTTTATCATTATTTTCTTTAAAAAAAACTGATAATGCTATCAAAATTTGAGTAATACATATTTAACTTATCATTAAATAAAATATATTAAATTTCATAATCTTATCCAGATGGATTAAAAAAGTTATAATTTCCACTCAAAGATGATTGATGAAAAAAATAAGTCATCTAAATTATATTAGTACATGTTTTAAAGTAATTTTATAATATTATATTTAACCTTATCAACCTGATTTACCTTTTTACTGTATTAATATAAATAATTGAAGTTAATATTCATAATTATAAAAATAAAAGAAACATATTTAAAAAATATGAACCTACTAATTCCAAATATGGAATCAATTTCTATAAATTCAAAACATAGATGTTTCAATAATTAATTTAAAATTAATCCTATTGTTGAAATAAAAAATCAGGTATTAAAAGTTAAAACATTGCAAAAGATTGAAATGTTTTTACTTCAGAATTTAAGGAATAATTATGAGAGATGACCAAAATTATATTAAGTAATAAAAAATATATTCTATTTATACTTTAAAACCATTCAATAATATAATTTATCCACTTAAATTATTTTTATTAAAGAAGTTGTTTTCAATTAAAATTTGGTATATTTAACTATTCATCAAAACATTAAACTTATCAGAAAAGTATCAAAAATTCATCCAAAGTAAATTTTTATATCCCAAATATAATGAAGAAGTTTATTTTGTTAAATATAATATATAAAAGTGTCAAAAACTATATTTAATATGGGTATTTCATAAAAATGTGGCAAAAATGCATTAAAAAACTCCTTTTAACTAAAAAAACGGAATTTGTTCATACATCATCTCTAAAAAACATATAGGGGGAATTTTTATAATTATACTAAATAAATTAAATATATATTTATTTAATAAAAAACCTTAAAGAGTGATTTTATTATTTTATGAACTCACTTATTTTCAATTAATTGTTTTTTTTTTCAGAAAACCATTTCCTTTTATTTAAAAAGTGTTTTATTTTAATTTATAATTAATTACTCACAAAATAATTAATTATATATAAAAGTGTATTGAATATTTTATTAATTCAGTTAAAATATTTCATATAATCCATTAAAAGTTCTAGGTTATATGGTCATAAATAATACAAAGTTGTTCTCTTAAACTCAGTCTAGCGTGAAATGAATTCTATCAAAAGAATTTGAAGTTGTGTGTAATAAAATCCAATAATAGTGTTGTGTATACCACAATATAACACAATGTTTTATGTAGCACAATATTATCTTGGATTATCATATGAAACAATACATCAAATAAATTAAAAAACTATCGCATAAAAAATTCAGGTTGTTTCATTCTACCCCCCAGAAATAAATTTCACCCTCAAAATTAATACAGTGTATACAAATATTAATACATTAAGGGTTATTTAATAAAGACACACATATTAAAAAATATTTCTAACACTTCTATTTAAAAAGTTATAGTTAGAAAATAAAAGTTGGAAAAAGTAAATCCAAACTAGGTCTTTACACAGGAGAACGTATCTGAAGATTTGGTCATGGAGGAAAAGCATAAATAATCATAGTGATTGATAAAGATTATTGATCATAGGGAAGTGTTCATACAATGAAATTTAAAAATAACAAAACTGTAAACTAAGTAAGTGTGAAATAGGTTATTAATATCATGAAAAATGATGATAATAAGACACCGTTTTACATCAGGATCCCATTTTCCTAATGCTAAATAATTTTCATGAACAATTTCCACTTAATATATTATTCAAGAGATGAATTTGAACTTATTGTTACTAACATGTTAGTAGATCATGTGATCCATAAATAGAATTATAGGTCATTAAGTCTATCTTCATTCCTAGAAAAGACTTACTATAAGTAATGAAATACGAATAAGTCCACCTACGGTGAGCTAAGAATTTATTATAACAAACTTCATCTAGAGTTAAAATTAAAACATCCATAAATTAATAACCATAAAATGATTCTACAGTCTTAAAATCCATTTTTTTTTAAAAAGGTTCTCTAACTCGGCTTAAATAGTTTCCTTCATATATCATAAGGTATCTATTGTTGGTCACATTTAAAAAAATTGAAAACCATCATCATGTATTATCTTGACTTAAAGTTGTAACCATAATTACCATATATCCTTATTCAAGTCATGCATGTTTCTGTATTAAAATACTTATTGGATATATTCTTTATGTCCCAAATAATTTTATACATCATCTACGATATATTAACCCTCCTTACAAAAAATCCATAATTAGTTCCCAAGAAACTAGTATCATCTAATTATCTTATTCATATCTCACATATCTTTATCCAAAAATATTTATCTTAATATAATTTACATATTAAGGGTAATCTATCTCTTGTTTATGTGTTCTCCAAATATATAACCGTACCCAAAAATCACATTTCTAGGTCTTTAGAACTATTCAACATATCATTTCCAATCCTTAATAAAAAACGTGTACTAAAAAAATTAATACATTTTATAATTATTATAAATTAATATTTAAATTCTGAAATATAAACACCTCAATCATCTAACTTAATACATAAACAATAACATAAGATCCATCATCTTGTTATTTTAAAAAATATAAATCATGTGTTAAGGTTCCTCAACCTTAATCAAAGATAGGTTATTTAATTTAAACAATAATTCTTGAAAATCACATACCATTCAAATGTTGTTTACAAAATCATTATCTTCACAAGTATAAACAATAATAGTACCACATTGTTGATTCTCTTCATGATATTTCCACTAAAGAAATCAATTTACTTTATTCCCATACATTTCACATCTAAAACATTCAATTTTATCTATGTTATATAAATCTCTATTGATTGAATAATAATAGAAAAAAATTGTGAGAAATACATAACATAGATTAAAAACACACAAGGAAATAAAATCACTTATAATATTTCAATATTTGAAATTTAAGGTTTAATCCTTGGTTATTCAAGACTATCAAGAAAACTCTAGGATTGAAAAATATACATATACATATCCTTAGAAAACCCAGAGGCATATCCATAGAAATATCTATAGGGGTCTCACTAAAATTTTCACCTCTTAGATTCCAATGGTTAACTAAATATTCACTCAGATTCCAAATATAATGACCCAAGCTTAACAAACACTAATAATACTTTTCTTTTTTAGAAAACTTATTACAAGCAACAAATAGACTCACAATGACCATATTTGTTTAGTGTTATTTGCAAATGGGAAAACATTCTTTTAACTTAGTGAAAAATCATCAAAATCTCCTATAAAGATCTTCCCCTTTAGTTTTCCTACCTAAAATATTTCTTTATATCATATATGAATAAAAACATAAAAGGGTGAGTTCAGATGTTCAGTATAGAAAAATAAGTAAAATATCAAATAAAAAAAGTATATTAGAATGTAAAAACATGAACTTAAAATTTTGAAACCATACTTCTTATAACATATATAAAAATCTTGAGTAATTAAATAAATCATTGTAGTTCGTAAGGTATAAATAATAAAGGAATCGTCAACCATGAGAAAATAGCATTGGAGTAAAACATGGAATTTTTAAAAACACATAAGCATAGAAAGTCATTTCCATATTATCCATGGATTATTTCCTAGACCATAATAAAGGTCAATGTAAATTACTAAATCGATTTTACTCTAAATTCTAGCCTTTTATTGTTGAGTAGGATTTACATGTCGTTACTGCCAGATATTACTGAACTAGATTTACTTGTCATTCTAGGCCTGTCCATACCATGAGATATAAATTTTACCCAATTCATTGGAGGGAGATATAGCACCCACACATCTTATAATGTAATCATTCTAATGTGTTCCACAAAATCATAAATCATTCATTATAGAATAAACCAAGGAATAAAATGGGTTCCTTAAACATCATTCAATCATAAAAATAATCAATATAAAATAAATAGATTTAATAAATATCATTCCACCCTAAAAAAAATCAAACCATTGAAATAATAAGGATTGAAATGTAACCTTATTAATTAATTTCATCTTATATGAAAAATAATTTTGATAGAACACTTGAAATTTTCCATTGAGTAAAATATATTTTCTTTTTAAAAACAATTTCTTCTAAGAAAATGGCCTGAAATTATTTGAAAATATAATAGAAATATTTTAAATGAATCTTCATGAAAATAAGTCATGATGAAAACATAAAAATATATTCTTTCTTTATAAGTTAAAAGAAAAATTTCTTTTCATACTTTTATCGGAAATTCATAAAGTACCTCAAATCGAAAAAGAAAAAATGATTCCTTTCATAGTGATTCATAAAAATTCACCATAAGGTAAAATTGAATTTAGAAAATAGTATAAGAATATGAAGAATATTTTTGAATAAATATGTATAAAACATGGATATGGATAATAAATATACCCCAATAAATACTTACGTATATACAATCTCAGACAAAAAAAAACAAGACTCTGAAATTATCCCTTACCAATTTATATACAGTTGAATCGTATGCATCGTAAAATAAATAAAATTATATACATATTTAAATTTCATAAACATCATAACAATAATAATAAATAAATTTATGGGAAATATAAACACCACACAAAATAAATATGTTGTGTATAAGGCATATGTCCCATATAAATAAAAGTGAGACAAAATAATCTCTTACCTTAGGTATGGGTTCTTTAGTTTGTTGAAAAACCTAATGTATAAGTGTTTAAATAATGTTATTAAATTATTAAATTATTATATTATTGTTTACAATATCATAAGTGATCATATTATTTTTCGTTTTTTAATAAAATTATTACTCATCCATCAGGTATTTAACTGCTTTATTTTCTTACGGATGTTTTGTCTGATTAGTTATTGTTCATATTCTTAGGTTTTTATAATATCATTACCCGAATGATAATATTATAATATATATCATATTTATTCATTATAGTAATTTATATACTCATTATTTAATGATTATCATGTAGAATTAATCACATCACATCGTGGAGATGATGGACCATACGTACCCATGAGCGATGATATCATTCCAAAAATAATGGAATGGAATTTGAGTGGATAGTGTATAATATATTTCTGAATCAATATCATGCTATAATAATAATATGTATTTATTATTTACTTTATTACATCCATCTAGGTAAATTTGTGTTGAGAAATAGATTAAACCCCAATATAGAGATGGTAACAAATATATATGCACACATGGTGATTTATTTTCATAGGATGGTTAGAAGGTGGAATAGGGTTGTTACATAACCATAATAACATCTCATTATATTATTGATACTTGATTAATTACATTAGTATGGAATAAAATCATGTATAACAAGAATTAGATGAATTAATCTGAAAGAGTCTGTAGAGGAGATTATCTCTTCTTCAATGATCTGCCTATAGATCTTCTCTTTAAGGTACTATAGTTTTTCTTTTGAGAAGAAGAGAACCTATATAATGTGGATAAGGATGTTATTAATGGAAATGGGTATGATATATATGTTATTTAAGGCTCAATGTGAAGTGAAGTTATGTGGGAGTATGTGCCCTTTTTTAATTAAGGTGAGGGGAACATTTGGAATCTAAAAACTATTAACTTATTATAAAATAAAAACACATCAAAAACCTGAAAGATGTCAGATTTTACATTATTATATGATATGGTGTTATAATATAATTAAATATAAAATTTGAGACCAGTTTTTATATCAATTTAAACCTTATCATTTTAATTTATCCTTAGTTATCCTATTTTAATTTTAACAAAGAAAACGAATGATTCAAAATTAAAATATTTTAATTTGTATTTATATGATGTTAATTAGACAAAAAATAATCTATTTAGAACATTTTAGACCATATAATAATTATTTTATATTTTTAAAATTTTCATAATATTTTTAAATAATTTAATAAAACATTATTTTGACCAAATGTCAATAGTTTTAATTTTGATACTATTCATTTCATGGATTTTTCAAAATATCAAGATAATATTTTAAAATTTTAATAAATATATTATTATATCCCTAATGGGTAAATATCATAAATGAAATTCATTTTATATTTTAATTATCCAAAATTATATTTATTTTTATATTTTTAATAACCTTAATTTTTTATTCACATTAATAAAATAATTACTACACTGGTATTGTTTAATTATTTAATATATTTATTTATTGAAAAAAATTAAAATATTATACTATGATGAATATAAATCTTATATATTTCATATGAATACTTATAGTTGAATATATATTCTGTATAATCAAATAGTAAAAATGTTGTATTTATTAAAATATGAATGTGACAACTTTAACATCACTTTAAATAAAATATTTTAAGTGTCTTAATCTTGTTCATATCACTCCAAATGGTCAATAGTTATACCCTTGGATTGTTATGAATAATATATACTATATAAATAATTGGTGGTAAATTGTTTTTTTCTTTTAATATTTATTATCATTTTAATAAAAATTATTTTATTGACTTTTCATCAATTAATTTAATTCTGCATCATCAATGTATAAGCCATTAATGAAATTATTTATTTTCTATAAATTAATAATAAATTTTAATGACAAAGAAAAACATTTTATCTTTAAAATTTGAATTTATAGTCGAATTTAGATTCTGCATAACCCTTTTTAAAAAAATTATAAATTTATTGAAATTTGAGTAAGACATATTTAACTTTTCTTTAAATAAAATCTATTAAATTTACCAAGTCGATTAAAAAGGGTATAATATAAACCCAAGGATTGTTTAGGACAAAAATGACTCATGAAACTATATAAGGACATGTGTTAAGGTAATTTTAGAATATATATTTACCCTTAATTACAAGATTAAACTTTTTAACATATTAATAAAAATTACTGAAGTTACTATTAATAATTTTGGAAAATAAAAGAAATCTATTTAAGAAATTTAAAAATCATGATTCCAAATATGGAATCTATTTTTTGAAATTCACAACAAAAAATTTGAAGTAATTAATTTAAAAATTATCTCATTTTCAGAATAAAAAAATGTGTTTTAAATGTTAAAGCATTTGAAAAGATTGAAGTGTTTTTAAATAAAAATTCACTATAAGATTATTTAAAATGTCCAAAATTATATTAAATGATATAAATATTATATATTTATACTTTAAAAACATCAAATAATATAATTTATACACAAAAATAATATTGACAAAAAAATATGTTTTCAATTAAAATTTAGTAAATTTTCACTATTCATCAAAACATGATACTTATCAGAAAAATATCAAAAATTGATCCAAATTTTTTTATATCATGATTAAAGAGAATATTTTAATTTTTTTAAATATACTATATAAAAGTTTCAAAAACTAGATGTCAACTAGGTTCCCCATCAAAAGGCGACGAAAGTGAATTTTTGAAAAATGGTTCTTTTATCCAAAAAATGGAATTCGTTCTTATTTCTTGTCCAAAATACATATAAGATAAATTATAAAAAAAATATTGCATATATTAAATATATATTTGATTAATAAAATACATAAATAGTGATTTTATTATTTTATAAACTCACTTATTGGCATTTAAATAGTTTTTTCAGAAAAATCCTTTCCTTTTATTTTAAATGTGTTTTATTTTCATTTAAAATTAATTTCTCACAAAAGAATTAATTATATATAAAATTTTCAAGAATATTTTAATAATTCAGTTACCATTTTTTATATTCCCTATTATAATAACTAGGGTATATGGTTATATATTAATATTTATTTGTTTTCTTAAATTCAGTTTTGTATGAAATGAATTCTATCAAAAGAACTTGAAATTGCGTACAAAAAACCAAGAATAACCTTGAATATACCACAATATAAGCCGTTTTCATGTATAGTGAAATATTATCTCTGAATATAGTATAACAGAAGGTGTAAAATAAATGGAAAAAAATCTATATCATAAAAATATCGTCATGTTACATTGTACCCCCCTTAAAATGATTTTTTCACTCAAAATTCATATGTGGTATAAAACTATTAATACATGAAAGTTTATTTCATAGAATCCCACATCATTAAATGGATTTATAAAACTTCCTCTTAAAAATTGATAGTTTTAAAATAATATTTTCCCCAAGTAAATAATAAAGAGGTATATACATTGGAGAACATATATGAAGATTTTGGCATGAAGTAAAAACATATATAATCCAGGCGTTTGATAAAGATTGTTGGAATAATAAATTTTTTCATCTAGAGAAATTTAGCATTCACAAAACCATAAACTAAGGAAACGTGAAATGGGTTATTGATATCATAAAAAATTATGTTAATAAGACACTGATTTACATCATTATCCCTTTTTTCTAAGGTTGAATAATTTTTATGAGAAGATATACTTACTTGATTTCGTAACAATCCAACCATATGTCATTCCTAGAACAATTTCCACTTCATCTCTTATTAAATAAATGAAGTTTAATTTATCATTCATGATGTGTTAGCAGATAATGTAATCCATAAATTGAATGATAGATCATTCTATCTATCTTCATCATAAAAAAAATGCTTAACACAAGTAATCAAATATCCTTAAGTCCACAAATGGCAAGATAAAACTTTATTCGAAAAAACAACATTTGAAGTTTAACATAAACTTTACATAAATTAATAATCTCTCAATCATTATAAAAAATGAAAATCCAAGTTTTTTTTAAAAGGGTTCACTAACTCATTTTAAAATTTATCCCTAACATATCCTAATGTTTCTCTTGTTGGTCAAATTTCAAAAATATAAACACATTCATCATGTATTCTATTAAGTCTTGGTAACAACCAGAATTACCATATATCCTTATTGAAAACATGCTTATTTTCTTGTTCCAAATATTATTTTATATATTCCTTAAGTCCCAAAAAGTTATATACATAATCTATGATAGCATACCCCTCTAGAAAAAAATCCCATAATTAGTTCCCAAGAAACTATTATCATCTAATTTATTTATTCATATCCAAAATATATTTATCCAAATATTATTATCTAAACATAAGTGACATATTTAGGGTTTTCATTCCCTCAATAACATGTCCTAAAAATATATCACCTTACACATAAATCACTTCTCTTGGCCTTTAGAACTATTCAACATATTATTTTCAATCCTTAATGAAAACATATACTAAAAAATATATATTTCTTGATTCCTATAACCAGTCTATGAATTCCAAAACATAAAAACCTCAATTATCAAAATTTATTATTAATCCATTGATCATGATCTTTCATATTAATTTATATTAAAATATATATCATGTCTTAAGGTTCCTCAACCTTAATAATACCAAGCTTCTTTACTGTAAACAATAATTCTAATATATCCCCTAACATTCACATGTTGTTTTAAATCTCTTTATCCTCAGTAGTATAACCTATACTCATAAAACCTAATGATTATATTCATGATATTTACACATATGAAATAAATTTACATAATTATCATACTTTAAAAATCTTAAACATTCAATGTTAACTTTGTTCTACCTAGTTTTGGATATTTACTAAGGCAAGAAAGAAAAGTGTGAGAAATACATATGAGAGATTAAAAAAACATAAGTAAGGGAAAATTAGTTATAATATTTCAATCTATGTTATCTTAGGTTTAAGCCTAGGTTATTCATGATTATCACAAAAACCCTAGTATTTTATCCTATACTCTGAATTATCCTTAGGACACCGTTCTAAATATTCATAGAAATATATGAATAGATCTCACTGAAATGTTTACTTCTTAGTTTCCAATGGTTAACTAATATTTTTCTGTTATAAAAAATTTATATATCCAAGATTTACTTACTTGGTTATTACATTAATATTATAGAATACTTAATACATGACATAAATATCTTCCAATAACAATATTATTTTAGTGTCTGTGGAAACTAGGAACACACTCTCTTAACATGGTGGAATATAATCAACATATCCCATAAAGATCTTCCCATTTACTTTTCCTAACTAAAACCTTTCAGTATATTATAAGTAAAATAAAACATAAAAAGGTGATCTTAGATGCTCCGTAAGGGTAAACAAGAAAAATATCAAATACAACATGAACATACAAGTGTAAAAACATGAACATAAATTTTGAAAACTACATCACAACATATATCAAAATCGTGAGTTATGAAATAAATATCAGTAGTTCATAAGGAATAAATCATAAAGGAATCATGGAACATTAAAAAATAGAATTGAAATAAAATATGGAATATTAGAAAATACATAATAATAGGTAATAATTTCTATATAAGACAAGGGTCAATCCCGAGACCATATTATCGGTTAAAGTCCATTACTGAACCGAGTTCACTCCTTTTTCTAGCCTTGTATTACTGAATTATATTTACTTGTTGTTCTAGCCCTGTATTACTGAATTTAATTTACTTGGAATTATATTACTATATATCTCATGGGATATAAATATTTACCCAATTCAGTGAAGGGATATATAGGTCTCACCCATCTCATAATGGAATCAATCTTACATGTTCCATAAAAACATGAATCATTCATCATAGCATAACCAAAGGAATAAAATTGGTTTCTAAAACATCTTTCCATCGTAAAATTAACCATATAAAAAATATATTTCCCTAATAAAATTCCATCATAAATAAAATAAAACCATATGAATAATTGGGTTATAATCATAACCCAAAAAAATAAATTAATCTTATATGGAAAACAAATTCGATTGATTTCTTGAAATTAATTCCTAAAAAAAATATCATTTCTTGTTAATAATATATTATTTTATCAAAATTTCCATGAAATTATTTGAAAATAAACCTGAAATATTATAAATTAATATTCATAGAAATAATTTATAATATAAATGTAAAAATGTACTCATGTTTCATATGTTAAAGAAAACAATCTTCCCGTACTTTTTTCAGAAAGTCAAGAAGTACCTCGTATCGAAAACGACCAAATATTTATTTATACATCTTTGTTAATATTCACCTATGGGTAAAATTTACTTTAAAAAATTGAATGAAAATATGAATAATATTTTTGAAAACATATTTATAAAACAGGAGTGTGGGTGATAAAAATACCCTAGTAAATACCAATGTATAAACAATCTCGGATAAAGAAATGTGGTTGGGAAATTATCCCTTTCCAATTTATTATCCGTAGAATCATATTAATCTTACAATAAAATTAATTATATTCATATATAAATATTATAAAACTAATAATAATAATCATCAAAACATTTATGCGTAGCACAAACACAACACAGAAGAAATAGGTGGTGTATATGGCATATGTCCTACAGAATTAAAATTGAGAAAAAAATAATCTCTTACCATAGGAATGAGTTCCTTCATACATGTTCTAAACTCATGTATATGGTATTAAATAATGTTATTAACTTATTCTAGAATAATATTAATTTTTATAAAATCATAAGTGATCATTTTATTACCATTTTTTAATAACATTATTAATCGTTCATTGGGCATTTAACTGCTTTATTTTCTTACGCATGATTTTTGGGATAATTTATTGTTCCAATTCATAGGATATTGTTATATCACTTCTATAATTATACTATTATAATTTATATTATATTTATTTATTCTATTCATTTATATAATCATTCTTTAATAATGATCATGTGGAATGAATCACATCACATCGTCGAGATAGTAGGCCGTGCGTACGCATGAGTGATGATATCATTCACTAAATTATGGAATGGTATTGAAGTGGATGCTGCATATAATATTTAAGAATCAAACTTATGTTATAATAATCATATATAGTAAATTTTTCCATCATTCCACCCATCCATGATAAGTGGTGGTGAAAAACATATTACACCACGATGTGGAGACGGAAAGTCGTACATACCCATGCGTGGTGATTTCATTTTTCATAGGATGGTTAGAAGGTGAAATATGGTTTTTCCATTGTCAAAATAAAATATCAGAATAAAAGTTTTACTGGATTTATTTCATTATGATGGAAAAAACTCCCAATAAGGAAGTAGAAGAAGAAATAATTTGAAATAACCAGTTGATGAAATTACCTCTTTTTCAACGAGCTCCCTCTAGATCTCCTCTTTCAATCACTAGAGTTGGTCATTTGAGAAAACCAGAATATATAGAATGCGAATAAGGATGTTTATAATTGAATTGGGTAGGGTATATCCTATATTTAAGGCTAAATGTGAATTTAAGATGTGAGGGATGATGTTCTCTTTAATAATTGAGGTGGGGAGCACATTTGGAATCTCCAAAAATATTAATTTGTTATAAAGTGAAACCACATCCAAAAGAAGAAAAAAAGTCATTTTAAAATATTATATGACATAAGGTTTTATTATAATCAATAAATAAAATTCAGAGAAGTGTTTCTACCAATATAAACTTTATTATTTTAATTAACCTTTTGTTATTCAATTTTGATTTTAATAAAGGTATCAAATATTTGAAAATTAAAATTTTGTACTTTTTAATTATTTAATGTAATTATACATTAAATGAAAAATTTAGTACATTTTAGATCACATAATAATTATTTTATATTCTGAAAAATTTATTAATATTTTTAAATATTAAAAAAAACATTATTTTTACATAATATCAATATTATCAATTTTAATAATATTCACTTCAGGGAATTTTAAAAATATCAAGATTAGATGTTCTTCTTAGAAAAATATTTTATTATAAAGATAAGGTGTCAGGGTCTTTTAGGGTATCATTGGATATATTAATTATCTAATATTATATAAATTTTCATATTTTTAATGACATTAATTTTATATTTCAATTAATAAAATAACTACCACATCAATTTTGTGTAATTATTTATTATACATATTTTTTGAATAAAAATAAAAAATAAGATACTATAATGATTTCAAGATTTCAAAGGAATTATTATATTAAAATATATCTTCTTTATAATCCTACATTAAAAATGTTATATTTATTAAAATATGAATGTGACAACTTCAACACCACTTTAAATAAAATATTATAAGCATCATAATATTTCCCATATAGCTTCAAATAGTCAGTAACGCGACACTTGGATCATGATTATCATGATATAATATAAAAATATGATTTAGTCATGTGTATTTGTAATATCCCCAAATGATAAAGGATAAATGACTAAATGATATCACTAATGTCAACAAGGTGAACCTTCCTTTTCGGGAACCTGTCTGATTAGAACTCCACAATTAATCATGCTTGGCATGGAGTTGTGATCATGATGGGTGACCTTATGGGATGTTTTTCAGGGTGTGTGTGAGTGAGGAAAAAGCGCACTGGTAATGACATGTGTTGGCTTGTGGGGACTGTCATTAGTCAGATGACTTGTTCAGGCAAGTGGGTGCACCCTGGGGTGGGTCCCACGTGTCTGTGGGGAAACTGGTGGTACCTGGTTGGCCCCGGGGAGTCAGCACTTGTGGCACCAGAGATGGTCCAGGCCACGACAGAGAAGGTCCAGGTGATCCAGGAGCGGATGAGGACAGCTCAGAGCCGACAGAAGTCTTATACTGACAGGAGGCGGAGGCTACTAGAGTTCGAGGATGGCGACCACATCTTCTTGCGTGTCTCACCTCGACGTGGATTACGAAGATTTGTCCGAGGCGGAAAGTTATCTCCACACTTCATCAGACCATTCCAGGTCCTCAGCAAGATTGGCGAGGTGGCCTATCGCCTACCTCTACCACCTCAGTTACACTGGGTGCACGACGTCTTCCACGTATCTCAGCTGAGGAGATACATGCATGACTCGACACATATCATTGACCATGGGGAGCTAGACGTTAATGATGGGGCGATGTTTGTGGAGTTCCCGGTGGAGATTGAGGATTGACAGGAGCGGGTCCTACATGGACGATTGATTCCTCTAGTGCGCATCAGATGGCAGCATGGGAACCTTTAGGAGAGCACTTGGGATCGAGAGGCTCAGATGCATGCTCAGTACCCACATTTGTTTCTCTAGTTTATGATGTATCTTTATTGGGACGTAAAGCTCTATGGTGGGAGTGATGTAAAGACCCATAAAATTCAAGGAAATTTTTTTCTTAATCTTCTTTGGAATTTTACAAGAACGCAGTTTCTGACGGCACCTGATTCCGAGGCCCGGCGTGTCCGGAATCTTTTTCCGAAGTTTAGCTCGGGTACGTTCAGTGAACAAACGAGTGGGTTTTTCTAACTTTTGAAATTTTTCTCGGAATCGTATTCTGAGGGCACCAATGGAATCACAGCGCCGATATTTTCTTAGAAACACCTTTTCCAGAGTTGCGTTTGCTCGGGTGTGGTTTTTAATTTTTGGGGTTAAGTTAATAAATCAAATAAAGTGGTGCGACGACTTTATTTTATTTCACTTAAGGCCACTTAAATCCACTTAAGCAAGTTTAAGTGGATAAGTTGGGACCCACAATATCATACCCACTTGGTAGGATATTTGTGAGGTGGGGCCCACATGAACCCCACCTTTTCTTCCCCCCTAAGTAATGCGCCCACAACTCCCCTCTTTACTGAAAGTCAACCGTGTATTTTCTGGTTAACAAACGCCCCTTTTAATTGGGTAGTTATGTCGTGACAATTAATTCATCAAATTAATGGTTCGTTACTTAACTTTGAATTTCTAATCGTTGGCATTGGAATAAAATAAGACCAACACTTTTGTTGAGGGGTTGCTTTTTGAGAGGATTTGGGGAAAGCTCTAAAGCTTGAAGATCTTCATCCTCCTTCGCGAAGAACTTGAAGAATGCAAAGAACGCGAAGAATGCCGGCCTTTGACAAAGGGCGACGAACAACGCTGAACCCTCGGAGATCGACGGCGCGACGCCGTGTACCACGACGCCGATGATCCTCCTTCACGATGCTTCTTCCACGACCTTCCTTCCCCGCGACAATCTTCGATCAACAACCAATTGAGGTAGGGGGTTGCAGTTTTTTTAATTGTTTGTGAATTATATCCTCAGCATGGGTATTAATGGTGCAATTTAATTTGTGTGATTTTAAATCCTCGGAGTTTGACTACGCAACGCCGTGTAACGCGACGACAGCGACACCCCTTCCTTGATTCGACGGTCCTCTTCTTCCACGATGGTTAATTCCACGACGAACTCACGTTCGACGACAACGTTTAGGTATGGGTTTTGTTCATTTTAATCTATGTGATTATATCCGTGGTTGTTTAAAATTTTTTTGGGAGACTTTTTAAAACCACTAACGCGGTGGGTGCGGACCAACAAACAAGTCCGAACCCACCGTACGTTCGTTCTTGGTGTGCGGATTGGCGGGCAATGACAAAGTAAGCCGCATGGGTGATGTGAGGTCCTCACAGTGGAGGAAGGACCCCAGGAGGGCCATTGGCGAAGACGACATGAAATTCCGACCACCGGAACTCGTCCGGTGGTCCGCGGAGCAGCCCGCCGGCGGCAGGTGGTGGTGGCGCCCGGCGCGCAGTTGGAAGGAGCCACTGCAAATGAAGCCGTGGAGGCAGGGCGCGGTCCCGCAACTGCGTGGGACCGGAGGGTGATGCGACGCGACAGCCGGCCGCGTCCGCTGGCAAGGGCGGCCCCACGCAGGGTCACGACTCTTGCACGCGGGGACAGCGCGCCCCCCGCTCCGCTCGGCCGTAACCGGCCGAGCCGACCTACTGGCCACCCGGCGAGCACCAGCTGGGTCGCGCCCAGGCCGGGATGGGCCGGGCCGCTCCGGCCGGGCCGGGTCGCACCCCTCTGGGTCAGACCCGGACCCCGGTCGGGTCGCCCGGTTTGGGCCGACCCAAGGGGTAGGGCCGGGTCGTTCCGGGCCCAGACCCCCCATTTTCGGACCTCTTTCGGTCTTTTCCCCATATCTTGGGCTACGGACCTCCGATTGACGCACCGTCAGTGGCGATGTGATCCTTGGATCGAGAATGTCGTTTCAACATATCACACTCATGGTTTTGGAGAACTTTGGGTTTGGCCAGGTTGGTTCGTACACGAAACCAATCGGGCCCTCGGAGCGGAAACACTCATAACTTGAGCTACAGACATCTGATCGACGTGCCGTTGACTTTGTTGGATTCCTCTAAGTGAGACGGATCTTTTGGCTTACTCCGCCAATATAACTTTCAGGCCGGGCGTCCGATTGACGCGCCGTCTGCGACGTTGAGTTCCTGTTGGCGATACGAAACTTTTAGATACATTAACTCTATAATATGTGTCAGTTTATGCATCAGCCTCTCGGCTCGTAGAGAGGACCCTCCCGAACGAGCTTTCTGTGTGCGGAAACCTTAGAGCTGGCTGCGACTACGACGACGACGATGACAGTACAGAGATCCTCAGTGGACTCGACGGCGACGACTACGGCACTCAGAGATCCAACGTGGATCAGTGACACAGATCTTGTGTGGGTCCGATCCTGTGTGGGTCTTTGCGGGGGTTAGTTACCTATCGTTCCTGTGTGGGTTAGATCCTTTGTGGGTCATTGTGGGGTTAGTTACCTATCGATCCTGTGTTGGTCAGATCCTTTGTGGGTCATTGTGGGGGTTTGTACCTATCAATCCTTTGTGGGTCCGACAACTTAGTTGAATCAGTAGATATATCTGATCATCTCTATAGTCATACGAAAAAGTGTACCTGTGTGAGCTGAATCCTGTTTTTCTTTCCTATGTGGATTGTGTTGTGCTATCCTATGTGGATTTATGTTTTGCTTTCCTATGTGGACTGGGTTGTATGTGGGCTCGGATGTTGGAGTGTACTGGAATCGATAACTTAGGTATATTTATGGGCATATACCTAAGAAATGTCGAATGTTACTTCGTGATAGTATCTTTCCTTTGTGGATTATCCTATGTGGATTCTGGGAGACCTTCAGGGGTATTGGGGTCCATACTGAGTAGCTTATACTCACCCCAGCACAAGCTATGCCTGTAGTACATTGTGTTGGTTACAGACGACGGACATCGCTGATCGTGGTTGAGGCTTGCGGAGCAGGACAGTACCTGGAGGTGGACCACTAGGCGGACGTACTCGAAGCGGTCGGCTGGACCCGAGGAGCAGTGGAGGCTATCTGTACCCACCCTTGAAGTGGGACTTCCAGTGGACGGCTCGACGCTGCGGCTCTACTTTTTAGTTGTTGTTTTTTCCTTTTCAGTTGTACTTTACTTTCTGTTTGGGTTTGTATACTGGCCTACTAACTTTTCCGCACTTACTTTCATACTCAGTTTATAATTAGTGTTTACTTCTACTGCTTTCTTGCTCTGTGGTGTTTGTTTACTTTACAAAGGCAATGCCTTCCCTTTTTACCTGGATTTACGCCTTGGTGCTAGTCGCCAGCTCCTAGCCTATGGAAGGCGGGCTTGGGGTAGTAACAGCACAGGCCCTGAGGATGGGTCGTGACAAAGTCTTTTAATAGTTATTATGATTTAAATAAAAAAATGTTTTATTTATTTTCAATAAAAAAACCATTTATGCATCATCAATGTATAAACACTTAAGATAATTATTTATTTTCTAAAAATGAAACACAAATTTTCATAGTAAATTAAAAACATTTATCTATAAGAATAGTATTTATAGTCACATTTAGCTTCTTTATATCCATTTTGTATTAAAATAATAATGTTATTAAAATTTGAGTAAGTCATATTTAAATTTTCTTAAAATTAAATCTATTAAATTTCATTATCTCATAAAAGTGAATTAAAAGGGTATAATTTGTACCCATGTATGGTTTAGGTCTAAATAACTTAAACAATAACAGTAGGACAAGTGTTAAGGTAATTTTATAAACTATACGTATTCTTAATTACCCAATTTTTTTATCATATTAATAAAAATTTCTGAAATTAATTAATAATACCAAAAAATAAAATAAATATATTGAAATAATTTGGTAATAATTATTCCAAATATGGATTTAATTTTTAAAAATTCAACACATTGAAGATTTACCGATTATTTTAAAATAAATTCCATTGTCTAATTAAAGATATATAGTTTTAGAAGATAAAACATTGCAAAAGATTGAAATATTTTTCATTCGTGGTAAAATTATTTTCAACGAGAAAAATTATATCGAATGATAAAAATTTATTTTTTTTATAATTTAAATCCATTCAATAATATAGTTTATCCACATAAATTATTTCCATGATTATTAGTTCAATTAAAATGTTGTCTTTTTTCAATTCATCAACACTTAAAACTTTTTTGAAAAATATAAAATATTTATCCAAAGTAAATTTTCATATCCTTATTCTATTTAGGAAGTTATTTTTTTTAAAAATAATATATAAAAGTATCAAAAAATCAATTTAAAATGGGTGTGACATCAAATGGAAACAAAGTTTCATATTTTGAAAAAATAGTTCTTTTATATGAAAAATAGAATTTATTATTAAATAATGTCAATAAAAAAATACAAGATAAATTTTAAACATTAATTTGAATATATTAAATATATATATCATTAATTATATAAAAAAATGTGACATTATTATTTTTTGAACTCACATATTTTCATTTAAATATTTTTTTTTGAAAAAAAATTATTTTTAATTAAAAGGGGTTTTATTTTCATTTATAATTAATTGGTCACAATTTAATTTATTATATATACATGTATAAAGAATATTCCCATAATTTAGCTAGAATTTTTCATATCAACCATTATAATGGTAGGGTTATACGGTTATATTATACTATTTAGTTGTTCTCTTAAACTTTGTCATTTATGAAATGAATTCTATCAAAAGAAATTGAAATAGTTTATAACACAAGATAAGAATAGTGTTATGTATACCACAGTATAAACCATTATTGTTTGTAGCACAATATTATCTTGGATTAGCATACAACACAATACAAAAAATAAATTTAAAAAAAATCAATCTCATTAAAATATCGGGGTGTTATAGTTGAGGTCCTTAAACAATTAAGTGAGAAGAGGATAAGAAGTTAGAGTATGCATAGGATTGTAAATATACCATTTTATATAAATTTTAATAGATATTGTTTGTATTACCCTTTCTAGGAATAAAAAAATATTGGTTGTGTACTATCCTTTGAATAGACCTTAGTGGTGAACAAAGTAAAACCTATGTGTCCCAAGCATAATTTACTCTACATATCACATTTTTATTTAGTATGAAATAGTGTGAAAAGAATTAAGTAACTTGTAAAATATGGTTACTACTGATATTAGAACAAGATCTGATCTAGAAATAAAAATGTTAAAATTGATCAATATCTTGATCGACCCCCCCCCCCCCTCTCAAAGTGACTATGGTTACAACAATGTACATATTTTATTTTCCAAAAGTTAGTTATTCCATTCCATAATATAGTTATTTCTTCTCTAAATTTTTAGTAGTCTATATAAAAGATCTACGATTTCATTTTTTCTTTCAAATTGCATTTGATAAATTATAGTTTCAAACTAGTATCAAAGATTTTAATTTTATTTGTTTTATGGATTTTTTTTCGTTTAATTAATTATTAGATTATATTTTCTCATTTAAATTATTTTTTTTGAGTTTTTATATTTTATGTTGAGATACTTGATCATGTTATTGAATCTAAATTGAATGATAATAAATATTAAGACATTCAATTTCTTAATTTTAGTTGGTCCAAATAAATGGGTTTGGTATGAGTTGAATTGGATGATCATCTACACTCTAATTCCAAATATTGAATATATATATACATAATAATGTTCATAGTTTTCTAATAATACAAATTTCATTTTTATTTGACATGATTTTATTTAAATAATTAATTTTAGAAATGATTTTTTACAATGTTTTAATATTTTTTAAATATTTTATTTAACTAATATGTGTTATGTTATTTATATATATCATTATCAAAAAGTTTTATTTGGAAAAATTATTGATTAATGTTTCCCATAATATATCTCAATATGTTAATGTGGTGGGAGAGTGTTTAGATTTTATAAATGGAAGTCAATACCTAGATGTAAGAATAAATTTTCCATGCTACTTGTGGGAAAAATATGTTTTTCACCATGGTTTTAATGTTGATGAAATAATAATTTAAAATACTTTTGAACCTTAGTTATAATAATAAAAAAAATTCAAACCCTTCAGTTTTGGGTTCTAATATCGGTAAAATGAATCACCGATGTTAAAACCTAGTTAGTGTCGGTTCTTGCATCATTTATCATATAACCAATGATAAATATCACATTTAAGATCAGTTATTATATAAAAAATGTTAAAATACATGGTTTTTAACCTCTTTTATATATAATTTATATTAAATGTTACATTTAACGGCAGTTATATAATTACCCATAATAAAAATTTAAAATAAAATTAAAGCAAATGGTTCTTCATTTTCTCCTCATTCCATTGACGATTGATCTTCTAAAACCCAATGCTCTATGACTCAAAATCTCCCTCCCCCTTCTTACATTGGCACCTTTCCTCCTTTTGTTGGGGAGTCCTCTTCCCATGGTCATGGTTTAGATTATTTAGTCTCCTTCCACTTCCCACGACCATATTCCATTGACCTTATCAGAGTTCTTCATCATTCATTCAAGTTCCACCATTTTGCACCATTGAAAATAATTTTTAGTTTCAGGCCTCCTCTATTTGATATAGTCTAATATATTTCTACCACTATTTTTCCACTATCGATCATGAATAGACTATTCGTTTCTCAATTTCTTGTGAGTTAATTTTTTTATTTTCCATGTTTAGAAAATTTATTACATGGGTTTTGAGTTTTAAATTTAATTAATTTTTTTATAATGGATATAAATATTTAATAAATTTATTATATTTCATTAATTTATTTGTTATATTATTGTCTATATTCAATAATTGTACGTTTTGATTAAATATTTAAAAAAAATCAGGATTTAATGATTATATAAATTTTAATAAATTTATAATGTTTCAAATTTTTTATATGTATATATGATAAAATTTATATATAAATGTTTAAATTTTATATTATATTCATATTTATAGTAGCAGATTAATTGATTTTTTTCTTTATATAAATGTTCTTGAATACATTATTTTCTTAATTTTTTCTTTTGGCAACATGTTTATATAAATTATTATATGTTTTTGTTTAATTATATATTTATTATTCATATTTTTTATGTGGTTTTCTTTTATGTGTTTGAGTATGATTTAATTTTTTTAATATATTATATATATTTTTTATAATCAATATATTAATAACATCATATGTTTATTTATTTTATTTTTTATATGTGTATATTATTTTATTTTTTAGGTTTTAGCATTATCCATTTGTATATATGTTAAAATATTTATGTGTTTTAGTATATTTATAATTTGTATTGTTGTTTTATGTAATTAGTAGACCATAATTGGATAAATTCGTAATGATCTTTTGAATAATATGAAAAAGGAGATGATGATTTCTTCAAATTTTCTAAACAAAATCTTGATAATAGAAAAATATATTTCTATCTATGCTTGAATTGTTTGAATATGAGGATGTTAGGGTATAAATAATTTAAAGATCATATTATTATAGTTTTGTTTAATGGTTTACATCCTAGATATGGCATGACATAAAAACAAAGAGTTCAAGATACAACATTTATGATGTCATTCAGTATGAGATAGAGAATATTCTTGAAGAATTAATTCATGATATATGCATTGAAAACAATAAAAAAACACAATTAAACTATTTCATTAGAATGATAAAACTAAATGGTCTCATATTGTTTAAAATTTATAGAATGATCAATAGTATCTAGATTAGTTAAATTGAAAGAAATAAAAGGTTAGAGAGATAAAAAATTTACTAGATTAATCAAAATTTTGAAAGAGTTACTTCTAGAAGGAAACACGCTTCTAGATTCTCATTATAATGCTATAAAATATTATTTCCAATGGTAATGGGATATAATAAAATACATTCTTACCCTAATAACTATTTATTTAATAGAAAGTAATAGGAATGTTTATTAAAATGTATTAAAGATGGGATTTCAGGGTATAAAATGGATAATTAATCGAATTTTGATTCATTCACTTGGACAAGAACAAAATATCATTTTTTGATAATCATGAATCTTATAATTATTCCACATTTTAACTATTTTTTCAAAAATACAAAGTATTCAAAGAGGTTGAGATAGAGTACATATGAGCATAACATTGATAGAAACCAATGTCACCCTAATGATTCACATAGTTGAATAAATTTGACTAATAATTTCCTTATTTGGGAAATGAAGATATAAAATTTAGAATGGGATTTTGCATAGATGGAATGAATCTATACCAGAGACATAGTAGAACACATAGTTTATGGCCAATTATTTTGTTAGTTTACAACCCTTACTAACATATATTTATGTATAGAGTTTATTATATGATGTGTTCGATGAGTTTAAGAAAAAAATAGATTGGAAATGATGTGGATGATTATATTTTACCATTTTTTAGGATTTTAAATTTCTATGGGTGGTAGAAGATAAAGTGATCATGCATATAAAAAAGAGTATTTTATTTTTTATACAATGGTAATACTCATTATTAATTTATTTTATATATATGAAAAGTTATATGGATATATTATTAATGGATATAGTGCTTTCCAAATATACAAACAATGTACTTCATAAAATTAAATATAATATAATAGAATTATAGTTTTTATGGCTCATTAGATAATATATTAAATACATCAACCTTATTAAAGATAAAAATTTAATTTAACAGTTATTTTACTATGATGTCCCCCTATTACATTTTTCAATAGAAGAATATTACAAGGGGAAAAACATCATTGTCAAATTTAGGAAGAAATTTTTTTTAGGTCATACGAAAAATACATAGATGAAATGATCCATCGTATTTGATTTAACATATTATATATATTTTTTTGGTAAAAAATATTTGATGTTTCTTATTTTGATAAAAATAAATTTGATAGTTTCATTGGAACTTTTTGAGAATCTAAAGGAAACTAAAGAGAATAATTTCATACAATAATCGACTTAACATCCATGGGAACACATGTTGGGAGTGTCAGTCCTATTCAACTTCACTATTTTAGTTATACTAAAAATTAGATCACTAGACAATGGATAATCCTTGGGGTTTAATATATGATAGAAAATCTCCCCAGTGGATGATAGATTGGTTGGAAGATAGTATCATCTAACTGGAATTTGCAGTGGTCAATTTCATGAGATGATGTTCATAAAAACATGAAAATAAAACTCTCATGGCTTCATTAAAAAGGGATGAGTAACTTTATTTTTTATCAAATATTTGTTAGTGGACATAAATTTATAGATAAAGTCGATCAAAACTCTATATGGTTCTATGTTAAGATATATATAAAGATCTATAGTCAGTGAAATTGGATTACCAGATTTGACACAATATATAATTTTATAGTACAATATGATCATGTGTAATGTAATTAATTATATATTAGTGTTATACACGTCTCAATGTTGATAGCGATTATAATTCCTTTTTCTTTTTTTTAGAAATGGAAAACAACAATGTTTATCTAATGGATTTAGAGTGAAATTTATTATACATGTAAAATGATGTGTTTGAATTTACATGACTTTTTAATTACCATTTTTCTTGAATTTTTAGTGAGTTAAGAGTTCACTTCTGTGTTTGTGAGGTCAACTTGGTACAGTGGGTAGGGTGTAAGGACTTCCTATCATCCAGTGAACCAATATTTTGGGAGACATTCGAGTGGACATATTTTCATTGTGTGTATAATATAGTTTATGATATTCCAGTGATTATACATTCTACAGGATTTCCCAAAATTGGTATCAAATATTGTGGTTCTTCACTCGACCATATACACACCTAGTGGAAACTCATTTAATGATCAGTATCGTTCCTTGATGATATTTTTTAGTTTAGGGGGATTTTGCTCTTGTTAGAATTTATAGAATTTAAAGGAGGTAAGGTATATATAGAAAAGTGTGATGGAATTAATTTTAGGTATTGGAGAATATATACAGAAGAGCATCTCATTCAGATTCATTAGTATATTCCATTTCATGTAGTTTATTTATAGAAGATAGAAAAGGCTTAATGGTTATGGTGAGATAGAAACGTGACGAGTCTGATTAGGATGCCATTGAAATGAAACATAACTTCCAATTTATAGGAATTCAGAACCATTATTGAGATTATAAAATCCTTAAAAGGCTTTCAGGAGAAGGCAATTAAACATAATAGAGTGTTCAATAGAACTTTTTTTCAGAATGAGGCTAGAGAAATGTAGAACTGTGGGAGATAATGTGAATGATTTAAACATGTTTTGAGTGATTCATGAATCAGAGAATGTGATGTTCAAATTTTTTAGGTTCATATAATACTATTTACACAACTAGAATCATGTTATTGGATGGTAATGATTATTACAAATTCTTACAAAAAAACTAATTTGATATTTTAAAACTTCATTAACTCAATCATGAATAAGGAACTCTGATGGATGTATGTTTATGTACTTTTGGGAAGTGGTATTTATACTGATGGAAGATGACCATAATCCCAATAGATAAGTCAGATGAAAGGATCATAAGATATTTCTTGAGATATAATCTGAGGTATATCAGTTAGTTCTGGTCCTACATTCTAGAATTCTAAGAAGTGAGGTCATGTTTGAAGGAATTGTTGCAGTTGTAGGGAAAAGTCTTGAATAACAACTTCTAGAAGTTAGAATTCAATGAATATAATTGAGGGTATTAAAATCCTTTTACCAGGTTTCAATGTTTTGATGGATTCTTGGGTGATTAAATCAATAGCATTATTATACTCTATAATAGATCACAGATGGATGGTGAAATATGCGTCCAAGTGATTAAATAGAGAAAAATTGGTTGATAATTAAGATCTGGAAATTGTTTGAGAAAGATGAAGATAAAGTTTTGATGATTAATGAATTATTTTTATAGTTTAAATTTTTCCAAAAATCTAATTGTTATGGAAGAACCTAACATTATTAAGTCAGTTAGGTGAGGTAGGCCACATAACTAGCCTCACAATCAATTTTTGAAAGGTGAATCACAGATCTATGGTGGTTTCATGAGGGGTAAATGATGGTACCCCATATATGATTATAATATTAAACTGAGTGATGATTTCTAGAGAAATAAAGAGAAATTGTTTGGAGGTGTATAATTTCCATAGAAAACATCTTAGTGAGAAAAATATCATGATTCTAATGAATAAATGAATGTTAAATCATTATCACACCAAATTCATAATTTTTGAGAGTTTTATGCTTTTGAAACAAAATAGGTTTTCCTTTAACATTATTAGATGGAGTCCAAAATCCTATAAGATAAAACTTGTTCTTGAATTGGTTTGGTCTATTAAAATATAATTTAGATACGTAATTTTTTTGGAATTTAAATTTACATGTTAAGGTTATTATATAGATAAAATCAAGAAAAACACTAAAATACGTTTCGTTCTGAGATATTCTAATGAATATTTTGGATTTCAGCTTTTGGATGCTAAAAAATGATGAGTCTTCATGAGATGAGATTCTCCATTCAATGAGAATGTTCTAAAAAGGTACATGAACTTGGATGAAGTAGAAGTTTATATCGAGGTATTAATTGACCATGTTTAATTTGATCATAAATAGGGACCTAAGATGGGAAGAATGTTTTATAGAGTGTATATTGTAGCACTAGATGTATAAAAGTAAGTATAATAGAGGACGTTGAAGAATTATTAAGGAATAATAAATCTTTAGGGCGTGACCTCGAAGTTAGGGCATCAAAATATAGAACATCATAAATTAGAATACTAAAATACACAATATCGGATATACCTATGTCACAAATTGTAGTTTGATGGTATTTTAGAGTCATATTGTCAGTGAAAATATTTGGGTCCTACATGAACTCACTATTTTTAATGGGAATAGTATAACCACAAATATCATAATAGGTGGCCACTCTCAGTGGCCCTGGATATTGGGAGTCATTGACTAAAGAAGAAACATGTTCATTGGATACCAATAGAACAAGGGATATAACTAAGTTTCAATTGGGGAAAAGACACATTGAAAACAAATGAGTGTTCATTTTGAAATAGGAATACAGAAAAAGAATAGACACAAGGAAAGATCAGTGGTAAAAGGATTCCAACATAAGAAGGGGATTAATTTATTCAAAATTTTCCCACAAGTTTTAAAGCATTCTTCTATCTAAAAAATGATGATCATGGTTGCATCTAATGATTTAAAATGGAAGATAATTTATGTATAGATAGATTTTCTCTATGGATATTTGACGCAATATATTTACATGAATCAACCAAGAGGTTTTCATGATGATCTGAATAATGGCTTGGTGGGTAAAATAAAGTGAGTTTTTTATGTTTGGAATTAGATTCCAATGTGATAGAACCAAAATTTTGATATATTTGTGGAGGGAGAATGTGTCCCTTGATGTAATGATAATTAATATTATTACCATATGGTTTTGGATGATTGAAATTTCATCATATTTATTTTGTACATGGATGATATGTTTTGGATGGATCAAAAATAATGATTCAGAAGCTAAAGCATTATTTTTCTTACAGGATTGAGTTTAAAAATATCAGACATGAAAGGAAGAAATTGGGAATGAAGTGTGAGAGATATATGGAAGCTAATACTTGGTAATATATCAAACTGAGTATATCCAAAAGATCATTGAGAAATTTTGGATATCTAGATGGAAGATACTACCAAATCCATTGTCTTTATATTTATTGTCTTGCAATGATAATTCTCCTAAAATAAAATATGAGGTCCATTATATGGAAAATATTACATTTTTATCAGTGGTTGTTATCTTGGTATATTCATTAATTTTGGCTTGATTGGAAATTTTGTTCTCGGTGGGATTTTTGAATAGATTCAATTCAAATATGGGAAGGTAAAACATGGTGGTTATGAAATTGATCATATAGTACATGAAAGTACTAGAAGATATAAACTTTTTCTATAGGTAAGATGATCCATTACAAGGTTATACTAATATAGAATTTACTAGATATTCAAAAACCAAGAAGAGAACCATTGGGTTTGTGTTTACCTATCGAGGTAATATAATACATTGTATGTTGTGGCTAAAACTAATGGTAACTTTTTGTACAACTAAATATGAGTATGTTTTAGCAATGGACAAGTGTAACAAAACTGATTTTGTTAATGTAGTTACTGAAAGAACTCAAAATATACCGGATGTGTGGAATATTATTCTATGGTAGCTAGAGTGTAATTCACTTGTCTTAGAATATTGTGTTCCATGTATGGAAGAAAAACATAAAATATTTAATATGATTTCATTAATAACTTTCCGAATGATAAGGTGTTGGAGAAGTAGAAGATATCCAAGAAGAAAAATCCAGCGCACATGTTCACCAAAACATTAGTCCAGAAAAATTTGAGAAACAATTGTACCTCTGTAGGGCATGGGTTGATGGAAAGAGATAGATATTATTAAATTTTATTACTATATATGATTAGTGATTATTGATAAGTGTTGGAGAGTTTTCAATATATTCCTTGAATTAGTATTCAAGTTGATTATTTTTGGGAGTTTTAATCTTATTCATTGTTACAGGCATTGTCTAACATGAAGGAGGAGATATGGAAGGTGGCATGACCTTGGGGGTTCTAGAAGAGGAAACAAAACTCTCCAAGAAACCAAAAATTGGTCATATTATCATTCTATTCTATGGTCATGTGCAATGGTTTATTTCCTCAAATTATATTTTTTGGAATTTATAAATTTTGATCTTCAAGTTTTTTGGAAAATGGTTGAGTGAATTTATTTATTCATGAAATTGATGTTATTTGTAAGAATGAAATTATTATAGTCGATAAAAAGTCACCATGTTTATATAGTGGGTTGCCAAAACTCTTAAAGGTCATTGAAAATAAATGACCATATGGGACCCACTATATAAGTGGGTAATAATATATGTGCACATGTAATGTTGTAATTAGAGATTAACACTATACATGGCTGAATAGTCAAAGTGATTATAATTATAAATATCTTTTATTAGTAATGAAATGAAAAAATATTTCACATATACAAATAGAAAATAATTTCTAAACTACATAAATAATTTAAGGAGTTCAACTTTACTTGTTTAATTACTGATTTTATTGAATATTTTGTCCGTTAAGAGCTTGATTGAGTGTGTGTGATATGGACTTGGTATGGTGAGTAGGGTTCAAGGAATTCCAATTTTCTAGTAAACGAATATAACAAGAGTCCTTCTAGAGGATCTATTTCAGCAATTTTTTTTCATCCAATGGATATTATTCTAGTTATTAAATGATGTAAAAAATTTCTAACATTGCATTTAGAGATAGACCCCCTATGTGAAATGAAAAAAAATGTTTACATTTTTTCTTGTCAGATGTTAAGAAAGAGTGAAAAAATTAATTTCTGTAAATTTTTTGATAGCATTAAAGTACCTAGTGGGTATTCATAATGTGTGAAAATTTTTGTATCAATGGGGATTTCAATTTTATTGGCATGAAATATCATAAATTCCATGAATTTATTCAAAACTAACAATTGGTTACAACGTTTGTCATACTGTTAATGAATGTAATATATTTTAATATAAATTGGTGATATTCTTTCATTTCAATTGGCTGTAAAATATTAATCTAAATTTGTTAAATAAAATTTTAAGTGAAGCTATACTCATAAATTATAAAATAGAGATCTGTTTTTCACATTTATTTTTAATATAATGGTTAATATTAAGATTCATTTAGTGTGAGAGATAAGTATATGTGCGCCTATATATTTATAATGGAAATATACTTTTGAAAATTAAATAAATATTATATGGTGATATATTGAAAATATATATTAACTAGAGGCATATATCATTCAAAAATATATATCAAATGAGGTGGTTGAGTTATGTACTGGCTACATATATGAAGTGGAGCATGTCTGTATCACAATAATCTTGGTATCTAGAAGTAAATAGTAAGGGAAATGATATCCATATTTTATAAAAGTTAATTGCACATGATGTATTGATGTAGGTGTATTTGTAAATTCTAAATAACACAGGTGATGTAAAACATTGTATATCATCACATACTATTGGATTAAAATTATGATATCTGAATGAAATAAAAAATTTATGGTAATAGAGCATAAAAATATTTTTTTCATTGTTTAAGGTGAAAGTCAACATTGATTTGTGTACATCAGAAACCATGAAATGTTTATCTTGGGGATTATTTCATAATGTTATCACATAGTTTTCATTTGAAATTAATAGTTATAAATCTTATTTAAAATATTTAGAGAAAAGAGTATTGTTAAATATAGTTTAGTAATGTTATTTGCTGAAGTAAGAAATTTTTTGAGTTCAAAAGATAAAAACACAATTTTTTGAATTAAAAAAAATATTTTAGAGTTGTTGAGGATATATGAGTAATTTATTTACCAATTCTCATTTCCCAGTATTGTTGAGTCAATAAGGGTTTCCTTATAAAATTTCCATTCCTTCATACTTGGGGGAGATTGTTGAGTTAATAAGGTTTCCTTATGACTTTACCATTCCTTATTGTTTTGAAAATCACAAACACCTTATCTCAAGGAAAATCTCATTTTACCAAATGTTTTACATCTATAAGGAAAATTTTTCTTCCCCAAGGAAATTTATCCTTACCATGATTTTCATTGTTCATTATCTTGTCTAAGTGTAAAATTTGGTTTCATATTTAAAAACATGGAATTATATAATACTTAGATAAAAAGAATTTTGTTTTTAGACTCTGAATTCTGACATCGAGTTCTCTGAATTTAGACTCCGAACTCTTCTAAGTTTAGACTCCGAGTTCTCTGAATTCAGACTCCGAACTCTTATGAGTTCTGACTCCAAATTATAATCAACTCTGACTCTGAATATTATAATTTCTGGCTCCTAATTCTCACGAACACTAACTCCGAACATTGTAAGTTCAGGTTCTGAATTCCTTATAAAACAGAATCCCAATATCCTTGCATTATAGACTCTATATTATTTTTTGGTTAGACTCTGAACTTTTAATTTTCTCACATTCCGAATATTGGATTTTGGTTATGTAACCATGTCTTTATTATACCATTTTTTTTATAAAACGATTTAATCCTCTGAGTTACTAACTAACCGTTGTTTGAGTGGCATGGGTATAGGTCACTCCGAAATTCAAGGAAAAATATGACTGTTGCAGGAGGGAGACGACCGTTGGTGATGTGCCTGTAAATAGGAGCTCATTTGAAAGAGCTAAAAAACAAGTTGATCAATCTAGAGATTACATGCAGTTGAAGTGATTTCTAGAGGGAGAGGCTTTATTGCTTTGTGCGCACTGAACTTCTTGTTCAGATTTTATTTGTGTAACTCTGATTGTTTCTGTGTACAATCGAGGGCTTCCAGGGATAGGAAGACAGAGGTGCCGACTACCTTGAAGTTGAGGGCTTGAGGGGATAGCAAGACAGACTCAGATCCTCATATTGAGGGCTTACCCTGGTGTGGGTAAGACATAATTTCTTGAAAGTATAAATAAAGGGACATTTATCCAAGGTTGTTGGATACCCTTTACTTTGGGTTAAAAGATTTACTACTTGTTACTTGTTTTTTTACAATTTTTTCAATGTATTTTGTTTGTTGAGGAAAGTATAACTATCTTATACTTCCTTATATTTGTACGTTGATTTAGTAAGATTCTATATGCTTTAAGGTAGACTGTTTATCATTGTAATATTTCATTAAGTTTCATTTTACAGAACGATCTTTCCAATTCACTTTCTCAGAATCATATTTCCGGAATCAAGAAAGTGTGTAGAACTAGAGGTTTTGTGAATTGCCTTGTTTAAACTTTTTAAACATAACCATCTTTAAAAGTTATAGAGGAATTTTTAAAAGTATACAATTCACCCCCCATCTTGTATATTGAGTTTTATTAGATACTACAAATAGTATCTATATTATTTCGATCCTATATTTGGTATTATAGAGTTTATCACACTCACATACCATCTCAACAATTGGTTTCAGAGGAGGTGACCTTGTATCCTGAACCAATTTAATAATTGGATTCATAATTTTGATTCAATATGAATCAATATCATGATTAGATTCAGAAGATAATTCTTCTTCTTTTTATTTTCAGAATCATATTTTTCAGACTCATAAATTTCGAATTCATATTTTTCTTAGAGATACTCTAGTTTTATTTTCCTTGCCGAGGAATATTTTTCTTATTTAGAAACTTTTTCTGTTAACAAGTATTTGTGGAATGGTTTTTTTAAGATGGGAGGAATAAATGTTGGTTCTATTTAATACTTAAATATAACAAGACAACCTATTTTTGATGGAAATGATTATGAGTATTGGAGAGATCGAATGAAGACTTTTATTATCAATACCGGAGTTGATAATGTTGGTATGCTTACTGTAGGATATAAAATACCTGATAAAGAATTTAGTACATTCACCAATCAAGAAAAGCATGAATATCAACTAAATTATAAGGTACACAATACTTTTCTTTGTTTCATGACTAGAAATATATACAAACAGATATCTTCTTGTGCATCTACAAACAGTATTTGGAAGAAACTTGAAGTTACACATTTAGGTACTTCCAAAGTTATTGAAACTAGAAGAGCCATGCTTAGAGATAAATACCATGGCTTTAACATTCCTCATGGAGAACCCATATGTAAGGTGCAACAAATATTCATGACTATCGTGGATAGTTTTCAATCCATTGGTGAAAAAGGATTATATGATGAAGCTTTTGTTGATAAGATCATAGACATCATGCCCAATGAGTGGGAATCCAAGAGGACTGCTATTGATGAGAACAGAAAGACTACTTAGATTACTCTTGATGAACTCTTTGGAACTCTTCTTCAACATTATACTTGAATGAAGGGAGATTCTGATAATGTAATGATGAAGAATAGGAATGGCAGTGTTGATTTTACTATAACTTCGAAGCACATAAAATCCAAGACTCCTAAGAGAATTACTAGATCCAAATCTAATAAGGTTATTATTCAATCCAAATATAGTGGAATTGAATCTTCAGAAAATGAGTTTGCCAATCCTGCTCGAAGGATGAACAAGATTTTTGTCCAGAAAAACTTTCAATCCAGATATAGGAAAAAGGAATGAAATGATAATAAAGATTCAGAAGTCACATGTTATGAATGCAAGAGAGATGGACATATAAGGCCTAATTGTCCTATTCCTAAGAGAAAATAAAGAAAGGAAAATACTTCTGAGAGAAAAATAAATAAGTACTACAAATCTAATTCTAAGAAATTCTTGAAAGGGAATGACACCTGGAGTTTTAGTGTTTGTTACTCATCAGATGAATCATGAGATTAGAATCTTTTGGACAAGAGAATCTTGGTCTAATAGCCAGACTACCTATTAACAATCATTGTTTTATGGCTAATTTACACAATGCTGCATCTATGACCAATATATCTTTGAATTCTAATGATAGAAAATATTATAACTCTTCTGATAAACAATCCTCTTCTGATAAAGATGATACTTTACCTTCCTATGAAGAAGTTTATAGGTTTCCCAAACTCCTTGAAATTGAGATTTCAAAACTCATGAAAAAGATTGATAAGGAAAATTCTAGGAATACTATTCTTACTAAGAAAATATCAGATCATTGTATAGATCTTGATAAGAAAATTATTGATTTTGAAAGTATTTAAAAAAATCTTGAGGAAGTAATTTCTGAGAAGAATAAACTTTTTAATGATCTAGAAAAAGTAATTTCTAAAAAAAATGTTTTCAATCATAACTCTAGTTCCAAATAAAATGTTTTTGAAGAAAAGAACATGGTTATCAAGCTAGAATCTGAAAATATTTCCTTGAGGAAATGTTTGTCAAACATTACCTTAGGTAATGAAAATTTTGATAAAATGTATTCTCAAATCCAACCTCTAAGGAATAGTTTTGGATTTTGTTATACTAGTTCTAAACCTATTTTTATCAATAATTATTTTGTTACACAAATCGATACTTTCTGGACTAAGTGTCATTGTGGTGGACACTGGGAAAAAAATATTCCTCAAACAAAACTCAATAATTATGACTTCTTAAAGCCAATTTTTTATGAAAATGTGGGTGCCATCGATTTTGTTTTCTAAAATTTCTAGATCAAAGAAAATTTTTATTCCGAAAGTCTAACTATTTTGTTTTCAGAAAAATAGAGAGTGCCTGCAATAAAACTTGGTACATGGATAGTGGATGTTACCATCATATGACTAGTAACAAAAACTATTTTGAAAAGTTTATCAAGATGAAAGGAGGAAAAGTAACCTTCAGAGATGATGCTCAGGGAGAAATTATTGGTATAGGTAACATCGTTCTACTTGGGAAAACATTGATTTCAAATGTTTTATTTGTCAAGGGTCTTAATCACAACCTCATTATCCTAATTCAATTATGTGATTAAGGTTACCTTGTGAATTTTAGTAATGATAAGTGCCTAGTTAACAATTCCAAGGAAGTGTTTATTATTACTGCCCATAGGCAGGATAATTTATACACAATAAACATAGAAGACCATAAGATCCAAGATCTACCTTGCCTTAGTAAAATGGAAGATCATTCTTTGTTGTGGGATAGAAGGTTAGGTCACTGTAACCTTAAAAACCAATGAAAACCTTATAAGAAAAGATTATTTAAGGATCTACCGGAGCATAGATTTGATTATTCAAAAGTTTGTTACCCTTTTCAATATGGAAAGCAACATAAATCAAGTTTTAAATCAATCAGTGAATTCTCAACTACTAATGCATTATAGTTAATGCATATGGGTATCTTTTGTCCTACACAAACTAGAAGCATTAGATGAAAGTATAATGTATTTTTTATAGTTGATTATTATACTAGATTTACAAGGGTCTATTTTCTAACAAAGAAGTCTGAAGCCTTCTCATATAATAAAAGTTTTAGAGCCCAAGTTAATAATGAGAAATACTTACCATTGAAAACTATTCATAGTGATCATGATAGAAAATTTCAAAATTCGGATTTTGAAACTTTTTGTAGTAGAGAAGGCATTACTCACAATTTCTCAACACCGAGAACTCCTCAAAAAAATGGTGTTGTTGAAAGAAGAAATAGAATTTTTCAAGAGATAAAAAGAACCATGTTGAGTGAATATTCATTAGTAAGAAATTTTTGGGCTGAAGCTGTAAGTATTGGTTGTTATTATATAAATTGAGTTTTGATTAGACCTTTTCTGAATAAAAATCCTTATGAGTTATGGAGTGGTAGAAAACCTAAACATTCCCACTTTAAGGTTTTTGGTTACAGGGTATTCATCTTGAATACTAAAGGCAAACTTCATAAATTTTCACCAAAACCCGATGAAGGAATTTTATTAGGATACTCCACAACTTCTAAATCTTATAGAGTTTTCAATAAAAACACTTGTACTATTGAAGAGAGAGTACATGTAAAATTTGATTAAACTGATCCTTTTGTTTTTAAACAACCCCAACCTATATCTTTGGATGTGTTTTCAAAAACTGGTTATCAACCATTTTTAGATGATCCTTTTGATAAATAAAATGAACAAAGAAAATGTGTCTGAATCATTTAACCCAGATTATTTCCTACCCTAGGTTGATGAACATTCTTTACAAAAGCAAAATTAGTTATTTATAAATAATCATCCTAGTGATAGTATCATTGGTAATGTGAATGATCCTATAAGGACTATAAGTTCCTTATGAAATGAAGTCGAACATCTAGAATTTCTTTCCCAATTAGAACAAAAAAGCATTGATGAAGCTTTAGGTGATGATTATTGGATAAAATCTATGCAAGATGAGCTAAATGAATTCAAAAGTAATAAAGTCTGGACCTTGGTAGAAATAAAAAAGGAAACTTCTATTATTGGTGTAAAATGGGTCTTTAGAAATAAGTGTGATGAAAATGGAATCATAGTAAGAAATAAATCTAGATTAGTTTCTGAAGGCTGTAATAAAAAAGAGGTAATATAAAATGAAGAAACCTATGCTCCAGTAGCTAGACTTGAATCTATTCGTATCCTACTTGCCTTTGCAACATTATTCAACTTTAAACTTTTTCAAATAGATGTGAAATGTGATTTTCTTAATGTTTTTGTTCAAGTGGATTTTTTTGATCAACCTCTTGGTTTTAAAGATACAAAACATCCTGATCACGTTTTTAGACTTACCATATCTTTGTATGGACTTAAGAAAGACCCTCGAGTCTAGTATGACAGACTTACATGATTTTTTCTTCAAAATAACAATGTTAAGGGAAATGCATATCCAACACTTTTTATAAATAAAGATAATGAAATTTTTTTGATTGTTCAAATTTATGTTGATGACATTATATTTGGTTCAACTCATCAATCTCTAACTTATTCCTTTGCAGATCGAATGAAATAAGAGTTTGAAATGAGTGTGATGGGTGAGTTAACATTTTTACTTGGTTTTCAAATTTCAAAAAACCTGAAGGAATCTATATATCCCAACATAAGTATATTAAATATTTTCTAAAAAAGTATGGATATGACAAAACTAACAGTATAAGTACTTTTATTGGTACCTCAAACACACTTGATCTTGGTGAAGCTGGGAAACCAGTAGATTAAACATCTTTTAGAGGTATGATAGGAATTTTATTTTACTTGACAGCAAGTCATCCAGACTTAATTTTTTCAGTATGCTTATGTGCAATATATCAATCTAATCATAAGGAATCTCATTTAAAGGTAGTGAAAATAATTTTTTTCCACTTATAGTGAACCATGGATTTTTGACTTTTCTATACATCTGAAAATGATTCTGTTTTGAAAAGTTTTACCGATGCTGACTTTGGTGGATGTAGAATGGATAGAAAGAGTACATCTATAACCTGTCATTTTTTATGAGATTCATTAGTTTCATGGTATTTAAAGAAGCAACACTCAGTAGCACTTTCCACTGCTGAAGCTGAATATATAGCAGCTTGAAGTTGTTGTGCTCAAGTGTTGTGGATGCAACACACACTCACAGACTATGGTATGAGTTTTACCAAACCAAAAATTTTGTGTGATAATAAAAGTTCCATTTCCCTTAGTAAAAACCCTATACATCACTCTTGTGCAAAACACATAAATATTAGGCGTCATTTACTTAGGGATCATACACTAAAAAGGGATATCATTCTTCAATTTATCAGAACACAAGATAAACTTGCGGATATTTTCACAAAATCTTTACCCTATGATAGGTTGGAATACATTAAACAGAAGTTAGGAATGATAACTATTAGAAAATATTTCTTGTTAAATTTCTGTTGAAACCAATCTCCTTATATTAATAAACTTCTTTTCATAGGGGGAGTACATTTACCTGTTAGTTTTTTATGTTTTTCGTGATGAAATTTTTCATGTTTTTCATAGTGAAGATTTTCGTACGTAAAATTTTCGTAATAGAAATATTTGTAATGAAGTTTTTCATATTTTTTCTTTTTCTAAATTTCTTCAAGAGTAATATTACCTATTATGAATAATCTTCTTGGTGATCTGAAAGGTATGATTTCTTTGTTATGTTTTCATAGTCATCATTTCCTTGCTCGTATTTTCTTTCATGTTTTAAATTTTTAGGATTCTAGTTTCCTTAAATCCATTTTTTTCCTTTAAAAACTTCAAAAGATCAGATCCAAACAAATTTTCCTTTCGTCTATCCTTTCAACCATCAGATCTAATCAGAAGGATTTTCTGTTGTTAGATCGAGTTTGGATGTAAGATCCCGGTTTTTTGGAAAGGTATGTTTTTCTTTGTGTTTTTTTTAAATCCCTTGTTTTGGGATTCAAGGGATGTATTCTGAATGTATGAGAGGCCTTGGGGGTTTTTCAGGGGCTCAGGTCATGGAAGAAAGGAAAACTGGGCAAGACATGCTAAGGCGCACGACCTGTGCGTGGCCAGCTAAACCGTGCGGCCTGCCCTGGTGAAACCGTGCGACCCTCCCTCCTCTGGACAGAAGCGAGCACACTGTTTGCCAAACCATGCAGCTAAACCTTGTGACTCCTACTCCTCCTAACAGTGGAATGCGCATGGTTTTCCAAACCGTGCGGACAAACCGTGCACCCACTTAAAGATGGGAAAAATTACAAGTTTGCCACTTCGGGCTTTTAAACCCCACTCGGGATTTTTCCTCCTCTCCTCCCATCTAAACCCTAGTGATGAACATGACTAACCCATGCTTCCCAAGGGTGGTTCTCCTTTGATTTATGGCTGTTTAGGGCACCGTTGGTTGTATATTTTAGCTCTGGGTAAGGCTAATCACATCCTTGGATATCTTTTTGGTTTAGGGTTAGTACCTTCTCTCCCTCTCATTCTGAAGCTCTAAAACCCTATCTTTTGGGTGAGTTTTAGGTTGAAGCTTCAATGGTTGGTTTGATCGAGGTATAAGGACCCGATAGGGAGTGAATTCAACCCCAGTTTCAAGGTAGGTGGTCTATAAGTGATATCCCAGAGTTATTTGGGTATTTGTGCATGTTTAGTTATGTTCTTTCTTTACTTTGGTTATGTTTTGGATGAAGTTGTCATGTTGGTACTAATGATGTTTAACATGGATAATAGTAACCCTCACGATCCCCATGGGATGTGTTGGGTTAGACTTAACCTAATTAGGGAAATCCATGGGATGTGTCGGCTTTTACCAGATTTAGGGATTGATATTAATCAAGTGACCTTGTCGTAATGAATTGTAGAGCCCTTGATAAATGGGTTGGAATGATTGGTTGAACATGGAATAGAAGTTAGTTGATGCACCTAGACTTGGTAATAAACTATGGGTTAAAGTGGAATGGGTTAAATGGTTGATTCATGGGAATGGTGAACAGGTTAAATGGGTTAATGCATAAACGGATTAAATACCAAAATGGAATAGATTATGGGTTTAATGATGAACGCTTAGTGAGATAGCCATAACACATGGGAATTGGGTGAATGGTTAAATGATGTGAAATGGTAATGTGTTAATGGCTTAAGGCATGATGTGGTTTCCCATGTGTGTTGTTGTGAATAGTGTTTGGCGAAGGGAAATGGTTTGGATGGTTGATGGTTACTTATATATAAGAATGTGCAGATGGCTTCGCAGAGCGGGGTATGACATGAGGATCTACACCCACGGGTTGAGTGAAGACTGAGGTTCTAAAATCCACCCTAAATGCACGAGTTAGTAAAGGGGACTGAGGGTCTATTCTCCTAACAGTTTCATCCACCCAGACTGAGGCTTCAAGGTGAGGTTATGGTTTCTATGAGGGGTTAGTCCAAGTGAGATAGGATAACATTTTGTTTACCCTCTTGCATGTGATTGTTGGCCTTAGACCCATGTAACATAATGTATGTGATTAACCCATGGAAATGTGATGAAATGGTAAGTAATGGTAATTTTTGTGAAATGAATGGTAATGGAAGTGGTAATGGATTTGCTTTGAATTTTTTAATGGCACCATAATTGATTACTTGGAATTTATCATTCATACCCCTTTTGCACACACTACCTGTTTATACTGGATATTTTGTAGACACCGTTGGTGGTGGCCTACTGAGTTGTACTCACACCCTACTCGGGCCGCCTTTGGGTACCCGAGCAGACTTCATGTTTTCATGTCAGGACAAGGGCAAGGGTCCTTTCTAGATAGTTGAGTGGACATAGGTAACACTTGGTGGAGGATCCAGACTTGGAGTCGGGACCATTTTGCCGATTTTGGCAGTTGTATTTGTTTTAGGCTTTGATCACTTTTTCACTTGCAGTATGACATGGCATATTTACTATTGGAAATGTTTGTTATACATGTTCCATGTTTTTTGTTATTGTTTCTGCTATTTGGTTTATTTTGTTGTGTCTTAATCAAATAAAAAGGGGGTATAGTCTCCCCACTTGACTACATAGACCCCCACTGCTAGTCGGCAGCCTTTGGCGTATGGGGAGGGGTGTTTAAGGTCATGTAACCACCCAGCTCGGAGCACCTGTTTAGTGGATTCTATGTCGGGGACATTAAAATGTGGTATCACAGGAGGTCCTTCTTCTCCTTCTCTAAGGTCTTGTTATTTGGGATTGGTATCCAAGGGTTAAGATGTGTCGGGCCTTGTTAATGAGCTCATGCAGGGGAGTAGCTAACCCATGTACGAGGGAAAACCCAAGTCACCCTAGGTGGGAATTGTTGTTTTTTGGTTGTGTGTTGTTATAGTTGATGATATTTTACCATTGGGTGATTCACATGGGGTTTGATGTGATTGTTTTATGACGTTTGGCCCGTGGCCTTAATGTCATGAGGATTTGTATTCATGCATCATTTTAGGCACCTAGGGAGATAGGTGACATGCATTATGTTATGCACACGCACGGGGTGGGTGTGTGAGGAAGGAAAGTAGGGTGCATCATGCATTTCATGAAACCAACAAATAATGAGATGAATGAAATAAAACACGTGGGTAAATGATCATTAATAGAGTAATAGGGTGTGAAAAAAGTTGGAAAATGTTATTGTGTTATCATATGAAAGTGGGTGGTTATATCTAGTAAAGAGATTTTGGTGGAGTTATGAATGTTTAAGGTATGTGTGCTAAATCCCGTGCTTGGCATTGTAGAGAAATGCCACCACAACGTCGGTTACTAGTTGGGCAACAGGAGGGTGTTGCTAAGATCACTCCTCCGGTAGAGGAGCACGAAAATGTGGCAATAAATGAAGGTAGAGAAAACCAGATCTGAGAGAACTTGACTCGCCTTATGCAAATGATGGATCGTAACCCAGGGCGGGTTGCTCCGAGTATGTTTGAGCTGACCAGGGAGTTCCAGCTGCAGCACCCTCGGACCTTCACTGGAGAGGGTGGTCCAGAAGCAACGGAGTTCTGGTTAGAGTCTGTCCAGACAATACTGGATCATCTGGAGACCCCCATTGAAAAGCGAGTAAATATGTTCGCTTATATGTTGCGGGGATTGGATAGGCATTGGTGGGACATTCAGGCTCAAATTGAGCAGGCTAAGGGAATGTCCTGGAAGGTTTTTCAGGAAAAGTTCCTGGAGAATTTCTATCTAGAGACTTTGAGGCAGGAGAGGGCTGCAGAGTTTATGAACCTGACTCAGGGATCACTATAGGTGATGGACTATTCTATTCGCTTCACAGATTTGAGACGCTTCATCCCAGTGTTGGAAGGGGATGAGGCAGCAGTAGCAAGGCATTTCTAGGATGGGCTAAGACATGAGATCAGGTCTCAAGTAAAAAATCTTCCTCTTGAAGAGGTTTGTAGAGGTAGTACATCAGGAATTCATCTTGGAAGGAAACTTGAAGGGAGCTTCAGGTAGTGGGCTTGTGGTGCCAGCGGGGCAGATGAGTTGTGCAGCTACCAAGGGTCGGAAGCGATGCCATGAGAGCTCACAGCATGGCGGAAGTGTGCAAAGTGGCTGGAAGATAGGGCCCGCCTCTCAGAGTGGAAATTAGGTGATCTTCTGTCACTGTGGTAGGCCGAGGCATATTCGTGGTCAGTGTCCTCAACCTCCAGTCGAGTTCTGTTCGTACGGCCATATGGGACATGTGCCGAAGTTCTGCAGGAAACCTCAGCAGGTGGGCGAGTATGATGGTGGAAGGCAGGTACCAGATACGGGAGGGGATCAATCTCCCCATATCAAGCAGGCAGTTGGAGCTCCACGGGCCGTACTGGTAGGGGCAGTGGATGTGGAACTCCAGGGCAACATCGTTCACGCTAGCTAGGCAATGCAGCGTAGGGCGTTCAGGCTGGTGCCCAAGGTAGAGGGGAAATTCAGCTTCAGGCAGTTCAGTTTGAGCCTGGTGATGGTAAGGTTGGACCATTGAGTGTTTGAGGTATGATCCTTATGGATTCTACTTTTTCTAGTGCGTTTTTTGACACAGGTGCCACACACAATTTTATCTCTGCTCAACATGTGGTAGCACTAGGTTTCCTTATGGAGGGGGTGTGTGGGGTGATGTCCATCGACACTCCGTTAGTGGTATGGGTTGAGGATACTAGGAAGGGCAATGGATGTGCCTCGGAAATTGGTGGGTATCATTTTCTGTGGGACTTGATCATTCTCGAGATGTCAGGGTTTGACCAAATCCTGGGAATGGATTGGTTGGTGTTTTATCGAGAACACATTGACTGTTACCATCATAGAGTATCGTTCAGGTCACTTGAGGGTGACGCTTTTGTCCACCGTGGCGAATGGGATGTTCGGGTAGGTCGTGCAGGACCATTTGGTCAGCGGTTGAGTGGAATCATGACCCAAGTTTCATGTCTCGTGCTTGATGATGATAAGGAAAGGTAACGAACTAATTTCCCTCCTTTGGTGGATCTGTTTCAGGACATGTTTCTTGAGGATTTCTTTGGGTAACCCCCTAAGAGGGATGTTGAGTTCACGGTCGAGTTGCTGTTGGGAGCAGAGCCAGTTTTGATTTTTCCATACCGAATGGCACCGGCAGAACTCTAGGAACTGATGGTTTAGCTTGAGGAGTTGGAGCGTAAATGGTTTATCCATCCTAGTACGTCTCCTTCGGGATATCCCATTCTTTTTGCAAAGAAGGCCGATGGGTCGTTAAGGATGTGTGTTGACCATCAAATGTTGAATCAGATGACAGTGAAAAATTAGCACCATATTCATAGAATTGATGATCTGTTTGATTAGTTTAGGGGTTCATCAGTGTTTTCTAAGATTGATCTGAGGTCGGGTTATCACCAGTTGTGGGTGAGGTCTTCCGACATACCGCAGACAGCTTTCCGGAGTCGGTACAGGTTTTTTGAGTTTTTGGTAATGCCTTTTGGCTTGACCAATACACTAGTAGTGTTTATGGATTTGATGAACTGGATCAATCATCCCTATCTAGATCAGTTTGTGGTTGTCATCGTTGAAAATATCTTAGTGTACTCGAAAACTCATTATGATCATGCCCAACATCTTGACATCGTCTTGGGTACGCTAAGAGAGCATCATCTATACGCCAAGCTATCTAAGTGTCAATTATGGATAGGTGAGGTACATTTTCTAGGTCACATCATCTCGGAGGCAGGTGTGTCAGTGGATCCAAAGAAAGTTCAGGCAGATGTATCTTGGGAGCATTCCAAGAGTGTTTCTGATGTTTGGTGTTTTCTGGGTTTGGCAGAGTATTACGGAATGGTCATTCAGGATTTCTCTCACTTGGAAGCACCACTTTCAGGCTTGAAAAAGAAAGGAATCCGGTTAGAATGGTCTGAGGCTTGTGAGAATACCGTCCAAGAGTTGAAGAAGTGGCTAATGACAGCACCTATCTTGATCTTACCTGATCCGGGTAAGAAGTACATCGGGTTTTATGATGCGACTGGAATCGGACATGGGGTTGTGTTGATGCAGGATGAGCGGGTTCTGGCTTATGGGTCAATGTAGTTGAGACCCCATGAGCAGAACTATCCCACTAATGACCTTGATTTGGCTGCAGTAGTGTATGCTTTCAAGTGCTGGAGGCACTATTTGTTGGGAGAACGGTTTACCGTGTTTACCTACCATAAGAGTTTAAAGTACATCTTCTCACAATGGGATCTGAATCTTCGGCAGAGAATATGGGTTGAGTATCTCTAGTGTTATGACTTTGAGTTGGTGTACATGTCTGGAAAGGGAAACCATGTTGTTGATGCTCTGAGAAGGAAGGTTCAGAATCAGATGGTTCCGGAGTCCAGCACTGAGTGGAAGGTGATGGATTTGTTTGCAGAGATGCACCTAGAGGTGCAGGAGGAGAGTGTTCATGTCACTCTTTATTCCTTAACTATGGTGTCGATGCTCCTTAGTCGAGTTAAGGAAAGTCATCTTGATGATCCTGAGTGTTTGATCATGTAGGAAAAGCCTAAAGGTGGGGAGGTACATTCTGGTTGGGCCGTCAGTGTGGACGGTGTAGTTCGTGTTCATGACCGTGTGGTTTTACCAAAGTGTGTGTGGGAAGAGTTGATGTGTGAGTTTCATTCATCAAAGTGGGTTGTGCATCCTAGTTTGACCAGGATGTATTGTGATCTCTGAAGGCATTTTTGGCGTCTTGGAAAGAAGAAGGAAGTTGCGGGCCTTGTGGCGCGGTGTCTTACCTATCAGTAGGTGAAGGATGAGCATCAACGCCAAGGTGGTTTGTTGCATCTATTGCCCATTCTAGAATGGAAGTGGGATGATGTGATAATGTATTTTGTTGTGGGCCTCCAAAGAATGCCACAGAAGAATTAGGAAATATGGGTGGTTGTGGATTGGTTAACAAAAGTGGCTCATTTCTTACCAATCCAGGAGACCTTTATAGTCGACCAGTTGGGTGAACTCTATGTTCGGAAAATAGTGCGGTTGCATGGGGCACCGCAAACCATAGTTTCGGACAGCGATCTGCATTTCACATCACATTTCTATCCAGGGTTGTAGAAGGCGCTTGGTACGCGAGTATGTTTTAGTCTGTCTTTCCACCCGTAGATGGACGGGAAGTCGGAACGTACGATCCAAGTGGTGGAAGACATGTTAAGAGCTTGTGTCTTGGACTTTGGTGGTTCTTGGGAGAGGCACCTATCGTTGGTTGAGTTTTCCTACAACAACAGTTTTCAGGCTACAATTCAGATGGAACCATTTGAGGTTCTTTTTGGGAGACCATGCAGATCTCTATTGTGTTGGCTAGAGGTCGGTGAATTTGAGTTGTTGGGGCCGAGTCTCGTGTAGGAGTCTTCCGAGAGAGTTCAATTGATTAGGAAGTGAATGGCTATGGCTCAGAGTAGGTAGAAGTCATATGAAGATCGGAGGCGTAGACCTCTCGAGTTTGGGGTGGGTGATAAATTATTCCTTTGGGTGTCACCAAGGTTGGGTCATTGACGGATTCGGAAGCAAGGTTAGATAGCGCCCAGGTATGTGGTTCCTTTTGAGATTGTGGAGAGGATCGGACCAGTGGCCAAACGATTGGCTCTTCCACAATGGTATGGTTGGATTCATGATGTGTTTCATGTGTCGCAGCTTCAACGTTATCACCCTAACCCATCTCACGTGGTTGATGTTGAGGATGTGGAGCTTGAGGTTAATGCATCCTTTGAAGAGCATCCTGTTCTTGTGGTGGATCATAGTGAGAAGGTCTTGTGAGGCAAGGTTATGCCATTAGTTTGAGTACTGTAGTAGCATGGGAAAGTTCAGGAAGAAATTTCGGAGCGGGAATCAGATATGTGAGCTCAGTGGCCCGAACTCTTTTCTTCGGTGGATCAAGGAGGGTTGGAAACTCGGATCAAGGAAGAGCCGTTATAAGGTGTGGAGGTTATAAGATCCCAGTCTTTTGGGAAGGTATGTTTTTCTTTGTGTTTTGGTTAAATCCCTTGTTTTGGGCTTCAAGGGATTTCTTCTGAAAGTATGAGAGGCCTTGGGGGTGTTTCAGGGGCTCAAGGCATGAAAGAAAGGAAAACTGGGCATGATAGGCTAAGGTGCACGGCCTGCACACAGCTAGCCAAACCGTTCAGACAAACCATGCGACCACTTAAAGTTGGGAAAATTTACATGTTTACGACTCCAGGCTTTTAAACCCCACTTGGTATTTTTCCTCCTCTCCTCCCCTCTCAACCCTAGTAAAGAACTTGTCTAACCCATGATTTACAAGGGTGGTTCTCCTTTGATTCTTGGTAATTTAGGGTGCTGTTGGTTGTGGATCGAAGCTCCGGGTAAGGCCAATCTCATCCTTGGTTCTCTTTTTGGTTTAGGGTTAGTACCTTCTCTCCCTCTCGTTCCAAAGCACTAAAACCCTATCTTTTGGGTGAATTTTAGGTTGAAGCTGCAAATGTTGGTTGGATCGAGGTCTAAGGACTCGATAGGGTGTGCGTTCAACCACGGTTTTAAGGTAGGTGGTCTACAAGTGATATCCCATAGTTATTTGGGTATTTGTGCATGTTTAGTTGTGTTCTTTATTTCTTTTGGTTATGTTTTGGGTAACATTGGAATATTGGTACTAAAAGTGTTTAAAATGGATAATGTGAACCCTCACGATCCTCGTGGGATGTGTTGGGTTAGACTTGACCTAATTAGGGAAATCCATTGGATGTGTCGGCTTTTCCCGGATTTAGGGATTGATATTAAACAAGTGACCTTGTCGTAATGAATTGTAGATCCCTTGATAAATGTGGTGGCATGATTGGTTGAACATGGAATTGAATTTAGGTGATTCACCTAGACTTGGTAATAACCTATGGGTTAAAGAGGAATGGGTTAAATGGTTGATTCATGGGAATGGTGAACGGGTTAAATGGGTTAATTCATAAATGGATTAAAGACCATAATTGAATAAATTATGGGTTTAATGTTGAGTACTTAGTGAGATAGGTATAACACATTGGAATTGGGTGAATGGTTAAATGATGTGAAATGGTAATGTGTTAATGGGTTAAGGCATGATGTGGTTTCCCATGTGGGTTGTTGTGAATAGTGTTTTCCAAAGGGCAATGGTTAGGATGGTTGATGGTTACTTATATATAAGAATGTGCAGATGGCTTCGTAGAGTGGGGTATGACATGAGGATCTACACCCATGGGTCAAGTGAAGACTGAGGTTCTAAAATCCACCCTAAATGCCCGAGTTAGTAAAGGGGACTGAGGGTCTATTCTCCTAATAGTTTCATCCACCCGGACTGGGGCTTCGAGGTGAGGTTATGGTTTCTATGAGGGGTTAGTCCTAGTAAGATAAGATAACATCATGTTTAACTATATCTCTTTACATAATGCATGGGAGATCTATATAGAGCACACTCGTTATCAGAGATATATATGTCCCACCAATCATTATAAAAAATGTAAAAGTAATATATTATTATAAAAACCCACAAAACCATACATTTTAATCCAAAAAACACTTAAAATATCATATTTCAAACATATGTTAGATCTCTTTTGTTATTCACGTAAAAATATAGATAAAAATATTTTTTCACTAAAAAAATTAAAATGAAATCTTTAAAAATAGTGGGAAATGAAATATTATTTAAAAACTCATATAAAATTTTATATGATTCTTGATAATGAAAATTTAAATTAAGACAAAAATTTGACTAGATGTGCTAAATGTAAAAAATATTATATTTTTAGTACTGTATAAAACTAAAAATTACCCATACTGAAAAACAATGAAAAGATTATTTTTTAAATGTTTATAAAGAAATTAAATAATAGTCAAAAATGAAATTTATAAAACATTATATACTAAATAATTATAATTATTTATTACATTAAAATGAACATTGACATGGAATAAATAGAGTTGGAAGGAAAACTTCAAAACATTTTTTTAATAGAAATCCGCTTGGCTTAAATCTTGTCACACATTTTACATTTTCTAAATCCTAAATAATAAAATTATATTAGTTTTATACATGATTAATAATATTTTTAATGTAAAATCCATTATCATCATACCTTTTATTAATATGTTTTATTTATTTACTAAATTATTTTAGGTCATATAGGATGTTTTTCTGATGTTCAGTTCAAAATTCCCAAATGAATTTGGTACGTTGAGTTTTTTCAAAGGGATCATGATTAAATCATATCCAAAAATACCAATACTAAAATAATTATTATTTTTATGCATTAAAAATATTATTAGATCCTTCCATGTAAATTGTATTTGAAAAATGATTCACATCACTTCATAAATGTGGTATTTCATATATATAAAGGGTTGACACTATCTTTTTTTGATAGATGGAAACATAAGAAGGTAAGTGGTATATTATAGTTATGTAATTATAATTATGTAATAAATATTATATATTAATAATGAATAAAATATTTTTATGGAAGTAGTAGTCCACACATATAAACGGGCAGTGTTTTTATTTACCATATGGAAAAAAGATGAATAAAGCCATAAAATATAAATAATACCATTTATGTATGTGTAATTAGACTATTTCATTATAACATAATGGTTATTTTATATTTATTGGAAGAGTAACAGGAAATAAATATGAAAACCCTTAGTTTGTTGTTATACCTCTAATTTGTGAAACATAATATATATTACACCTATAGCCTTATAGGATGGTATTTTGGTGACACCAAAACCTCTAGTACATGAGAAGAATGTTTGAGAAGGTATTTTTGTAGATATACCTCAATATAAATTACTTTATATGAGATAAGAAGTGAGGATTGAGGAGATATTTTGTAAGTAAGGTGGGTGTCAACCTTTAAATACATGAAATATTGACATATAATATGGTTCAATGTCAGATAATGTGTATCCAAAGATCCATTGATTCTACTATATGTAATATAATATTGAAATAAATTCAAAAAATAATATTTATATGTTTCAATGTTCCATTTTAAACAATATCATTTGGTTTAACTACCTCATCAACCAATTTTAGCCTTAACCACTGTAATGAATTTTTCAATCTTTAATGGTCATGAAAGTGATTTTAAAAATTAAAATTGGAATAGATTTGAACCATTAGTTACTGGGTATAAAAGGTGACATCCAATTTAGTTATGATTTGATTTTAATGATTTTAATTTTATTTAAAAAATAACTTCTAAACACTAAATACCATTTGAAGTCATTTTTGGGATTATTCACAAAATTTGGCTTCAAATATAGAAAATACAATTTAATTAGCATATAAAATCATTAAAAATTAATAATACATAATAATAACCCAATAAATTCTAAAAAAACCAAAATTCATTAATATATATTATATTTAATGTTTTTAAAATAAGATACTTTATTTTTCCACTGCATGCATAATTGCCACATAGATGTTGTGTAAACATTAAAGGTAATTATTCCATTAACAAAAATAAAAAAAATATCATAAAAATAATATATTTATTTTCAAAATAATCATTTCAAACTGAAAATATTTTTTATCTCTATTAAAACTTTTTAATGATATTAAAACAAAGTACGTGAAATTTTGTAGCTATTGTTTACTTAAAATAATATAAATGTTATAATCGAATAATAGCATCACAAAAAATCCCTACTTTTTTTGTATATATTTCTTTTATTATATTAAAATTCATCTAATGAAATAAATTAATTTTTAATGATTTTTATATGTTTTATCATTATTTCGATCTCAGTTTACGCAATTTTCCTACTATAGGGGTAATAAAATTTTATCATGGTTACTAATCATTATGACTAAAAAAATTACATAATTAAATAATTTTTTATGTTTTTTAAAAATGTAGAATCCAGTTTATAATATTAAATTTTAATAATTTGTAAAAAATAATTTTAATATGTTTTCTCATAATTTAATGAAAAATCATTTTTTAAAACTCTCATTCTAAGCATAATAAAAATTTATAACAAAATAATTATAATTTTTTTTAAAATAGAATACATGTATTTTTTAAAAATTTTATTTTTCCTAATTTTTTATTAAAATTAATTAAAAATATAATGGTTCTGTTCGAAAATTTAAAATTAAATGAATGTTTTCATAAAAATATGTATTATTCACTATTCCCCTAAATATTAATATTTTTAAACAAATCCCACAAATACACCATAATAATTACATGATATGATGATATAAAAAATAATTTCATTTATGAACTAAATTTTTTAATATTGGTTGAAATTAATATAAATATCTGCAAAAAATGACTTTAAAACCATTTTTGAGGAAATTATATTTTTGAAGTGTAAAATGAAAATTTTCTCATTTCTTTCTTAGTGGCCATAATTAAATTAATTTTAATTTTTTTATTTTATATATAATATTTTAATTCAATTAAAATAATTTATCAATATTTGTTAATTTAATATACTATCCTATAAATAAAATGTACAAATGAAATCACTTATATGAAAAATATCTCTTTTTTCTTCAAAAGATTTTATATTTATTTTCAAATAATTGAAAATCAATGTTGGATGGAATAGTAATTTTATTATTGAAAAAAAATCTATATATATTCCATAAAATGGGTCTAATTTTCATACCCATCATCTAATGAATTATTTTTAATAGTGATATTTAAGTAAAAATATTTTTATAATATATTCAAGTTTGTTTAAAGCTCGGTATTATGTTTGGGGAAAAATAATTTACATAGTGTTCTTTTTAAACTAAAATACTAGGGTGTTATAGTTATAATTCTATGATAAAATTAAAATTTAAATATTATCAATAATTAATTATTTTTTATGAATATTGGTGAATATTAAATTTATAAAATAATATAATTATCCAAAGGCTTACATAGTTTATGGAAAATGTATAGATGTTAAAATTCTAAACCTAAAAATTATATCATGATATAACTGAGAATTAATAGTTTTATGAATGTTATATATTGTTATTTTTAAGATTAAAAAATACATATAGGTTACCAATTTATTTTTAATATTATATAATAAGATAATTATCCAAAACACTTACACGTCATTGACACATTGTTTGTGCATGCTCAAGAAATGACAAAGTAAATGGTTTTAATAACATTAGAAATCATGATATTGAGATTAATTATGGAGTTTGATGATTTTTAGGGATAATTGTTATAGTTGAGAAATGATAAATACGATTAAATATAAATTCCATATTCATCTACAATTTTTTAAAATCAAATTCTAAGAATAACACATAAAATGATGTAAAATGTATTTAATGTTAATAAATAATTAATAATTTTGATAAAACATAACTAGTTATTATATTGACTAAAATGGACCAATTAATGGTAAATAATATTTTCAATTTTAATTTTTGAACCACTTTTAATTTTAAAATCTGATTCCAGACCCATAAATATTGAATATTTCTAATAAAGAAATTTCATTTTAGATATTAAAGAGGACTCAATCTAATAATTTTTTTTCACATTATTTGTTCAATTTTCATTCTATATAATATGAAAATACTTCTCTAGGTAACCATTTTGAAGTTTATAAGGCAATGGACCTACCAAATTTTATTATATTAAAGGATTTAGACTCAATCCGTAAGATTTGGTTAGCGGAAAAAGGTATCTATTTTGAAGCATATTTCTCTATTATTATTTGTGATTATTTATCTTGAAACTATTTTAAGAGTTCTCTTATTTTTCTCACAGGATTAAATAATCATAGAATTAGAATATTTTCTTATGGAAAAATGTAGAATTTTCATCCAATACTACTCACTGAACACTTCCCATACTACATTGTTATATCAAGATAGGAGTTTAAAAAATGATGCATCATCATTTCAATTCCACTATTATTATTTTTAATATCATAAGTAATTTAAAAAAAATTATCCCTAAAATATAATATTTGGTATAATATAGTGTTTTTAAACACAAATATTTATTGTGGTTTCCTTTATTTAAAATTCCATGAATTCCACTTCTCACCATAGTTGTTTTACAATAAAAATGTGAATGATGATGCTTTTAAGAACACTATTTAAAAATCATTTGTATATTTTGGGCTACAAAGCTATCTCTGATTGCAAGCCGGATTGTTTCCCCTAATGAGTTTTGAGTCATTAAGGGAAGGTCCATATATGATTGTCTCATTAGTACATCAGAATGCATGAATCTTTTAATGAAATCCACCAGTAGTGGAAATATTGATCTCAAGCTTGATTTTAGAAAAGCCTTTGACATAATGGATTGGATATTCATTTTCATAGTTTTTGATGTGTTTGGTTTAAATGGTATCTTTATTTCGTGGATCCAAAACATTCCTAGCTCTTCCCACATATCCATCCTCATTAATCGTTCTCTAGAGCGATTTTTTGTTTTCCACAGAGGGGTAATACAGGGTGATCCTCTCTTTCAAATTATTTTCTCTATTATAAGGAATTATCTTAGAATTATTTTATCTATCATGGAAGGCAATGGAAAAATAAAGGACATTAACTCTGATAGAGGGATTGTTCCTCCTACTCACTTGTTGAATGTTGATGACATTATCCTTTTCACCTAGGGTGATAAAATTAATATGAGGATTATCATGTGATCACTTTCCCATTATTCTTTATTCTCTAGTCAAGAGATAAGTTTGGATAATTATTTTATTTAACTCCATTATGGTGTATAAGGGGATTATTTCTATCATATGGAATATCAATGTTGCTCTAAATAATTTTATCTAGAGTAGAAAAATCCTTTAAAGGAACTTTTTTGTGGTTTCTTGGAATAATTTTTGAAAAACATATTATGTTGGCTGTTTAGGGATAAAAAATATTCAACTCTTTAATGATTCCTTGAAAGATTCATTTATGTGGAGACCCATCAACAACAATTCTAAGGCTCTTTCTTTCCTTCAGAGTAAATTTATGAATAGTCTTATGATTAGTGATTTTAACCATCTTGGATCCTCTGTGTGGCCTTTATTCAAATCAATAATTTCCTCAATTTATTCTCACTCATGGTGGTTTTTCTCTAAGGGCTCATCACATGACTTTTGGAGAGACAACTAGACTAGTACTCCTCTTAAAGATTTGATTTCAAGTGATGAATCTATCTTGGACTTGAACATTTCTGTCAAGGAGTATCTATGTAACATGGAGGGCCTTCCAAATCAAATTGTTGACATTGCTAATAATTACAGGTTCTTTAAAAAGGAATATTTTTCACCATGGAATCCTGTCACTAATGGTTTTATTTTCTCCAAGTTGTATTACAGGTATTATTTGCATTGCAACATTGATTCTAGTGGAGGGAGGGGTCAAACTATAATTATATCAGACCCTCTAGATCCATCTTGTCTTGGAGATTTTATTATTAGAAATTCAAATGGAATGTTATCTTCAATATTGTGGAACATCTCTTTGTTTCACATGTGCTCTTTTCCATCAGCACAAGGAGGATGCATATCATCTTTTCCTCAGCTGTGTTGATTCTGAATCGATGTGGAAATCCATTGGATATCTATTTTAAGTCTTTCTACTGAAGATAATCTTAATCCGTGACTTTTTACAGAGTTGGGGGTCCCTTTCCCTATCCAGTTAGTTACTTGATCTCTTCATGGTTTCTACTTTAGAATTTATGCACTATACCTAGTACGGCCAAAATCAGGTTCTTTATTATGGTGAGTCTTTCTCGGCACACATAGCTTTATCTCATGTTCTTGTTGTTGTTTGTGAGTCCACCAATCCAGAAAATAATTTTTGTTTCATCTTAATTCATGATCTGACTATTCTAACATGAATTGGGGGCACTGCTGATTTTTTTCCACCTTATGGAACATTGGATGTGTTATGGAAACAACCACTTTTTGTATGGATTAAAGTCAAATGCAATAGAGAATATTATGTAAATCTAGGTCACTCCGGATATGGATTTGGTTTCAGGTGTCATAAAGGCAACATTATTGGATTTTTTCATGGTTCTTATGGCTTCAACTCCTCTCTTAAGGCTGTTATTCTTGGCATTATTGTTGTGGTGGATCAGGTAAAGAGAAAGGGGTGGAATAACATTTGGCTTGAGAGTGATTCTACTACCATTTTCTCTACTACCAGGTTGAAATATTTTTATTTATATTGGATTCTCACTAGTCATTGGATAAAAAACATAGAGTATCTTTACCCTATGAATTATATTGTCACTCTTTCTTATATAGAAGCTAATTCGGTGGCAGATAGACTTAAAAACAAAGGTTTCAGTGGTGTTGATTTTCTCATGCATGATCAACTTCACTGTGAGTTATAACCTATTAATAAGAGGTATTGTGATAAGACTTCAATTTTTAGACTGGTGTAACTTTTTCCATTTCATTCAATAAAGGAGCCTTGCTTTTTTTGGGAAAAGTCTCATCTCTTTAAAAAGAGTTAAACAATCATTTTCATTTTGTACCATAAAAAAATAATTTCACGAACTATTTTTTAAATAGTGACTATATCATAACATGTAGTTCTCTATTGGTTATGGATTGATATGGAAAACATGTAAAATTTTATTTTACCATTACCATTATACTATTTTAGTTTTAGATGTTTGGAAATAAAATATCACAAAACAATCATCGTAACAGTTTGATAAATGAGTGGAAGATGACAAAAAATAAAATTAAATTTATAATAGAAATGGAGTTAACATGAAAATGGATTTGAATAAATTGAATAATTCATATAATATTATCATTAAAGAGTGTAGAAGATTTATGTGGTGAGTCAGGACTTGGGATAGTGATATTTTTCTTTGAATCCATTACTTGAAATGTTTTGAACATTCCCCTCAAATGTTTGTCATCCAAGATCATATTGTTTATATTTTTTTATAAAATTTATTTTAAATACTTACATGAATTATTAATGTCATTTTACATTTTACATGACATTATTTACAAAATAATTAATCAAATATATTTATATATTTTCTACATGGGTCATTATTTGCAAAAGTGTGCAAGGATTATTTTTTTAATTATTTATTCATGATCAAATTTTCATATTAAATTATTCAGTTTTATTTACTAATATTCCCCTCCATGTTTCTATAGTTTTCCAATGGAATATAAGTTGTTAGTATTTTAATAAAAAAATCATTGAAATAAATGTTGTTAAAATATTAAATGGGGTTCCTCCTAGTTTTTATATATTAATTGAAAATTATTTTTCTTGTGGATTGAAATGTAATATTTAGGATATTTATGGTCAAATTAATGATTTTGTGCATTTTATTCATGTTATAATTCTTGTAATATATATTATGATTGTTTGGTTTTATATATACTTACAATACATTGGGTGACGATTTATTCTCTTAAGGAAATATGATAGAGATAACTAAAAAGGTTCTTCCATTATAAGGGTGATTTTATGATTTATTATGAATAATTGTCCAAAATAAAATGTTTTATAATTAATTTTCTTTGTAATAATTGTGTAATTATTTGGGATAAGAATTTAATTTTACAAGTTATTTTGGGTTATCATAACATTGATGATTATTATTTAAAGGTGAATGTTTTCATGGATTTTTATTATTTTTAAATGTGATAACATGTTTTATTATTTTATGTCCCTTACATGGATTTGTTTTAATATAAATGGATTTTAATAGGTTTTATAGGATTTAGAGACAAGTGAGAACAATTTGGATTTAAAGTTAAGATTATTTATATTTTTCTTGAAGAAAACAATAAATCAATTAATGAAAGATTTTGTATAAAAAATATACCTCAAGTGAAAGTATGGATTGTAAAGACCATGATTTTCCATGTAATTGTTTTAATTATATGGAATTATTATAAATCTGTGAAAATTAACGGTGCCTGATTCTGAGGCCTGGTGTACCAAGAATAAATTTCTTAATTTTTTAAGGTACGTTCAGTAAACACGTGACCGACATTTTCAAACATTCGAAACGGTGCTCAGATTAAAAACATGAGGGAACTGTTGAATCTGTAACTTCAGGATTCACATAAAGTAGACTTTACTTTGAGCGCAGTATGTCTAGAAAAAAATTTATATTTTGTGACATTTTAAAAGAAAAGAAAAGAAATAATTTTATTTTATTTCTTCTCCACCAACGGAAAAGTGTAGTGTGGGACCCACAATGTGTCCTGACAATAAATGGATTGACCTGTCAATATTAAGTAATGATGTATTTGGGGAATTAGGAACGTTCTTAATTAATGATCCCCCATTGATTCTTCATATTGTTACTTAACCCCTCTCTCTCTCCTATTTATATAGAGCTTGGGAAGAGGTGTTGGCACAGATTTACCAAGCAATGTAGTGATGAAGGACTGTCATTACGCAAAACCTTTAGAGGATGGAGCCAATCCCAGCAAGGGTTGACAAGTGACACTAAAACATGATCCAGTGGCCAACGTACAAGAAGTGTCATTGGTAACTTGTTGCAGGAATGAAAAACAAACCCACCTTCAAGCACAGACGGTCTCCAATAGATTTACAAGGTAGAGGTTTAATTCTTTTTGACTTTAAAGGAATTTCTCTTGTACCCATTTATCGTCTCTCTTGTTTATAAGTTTAAGCAGAGGGTGTGGGCCTAAAGAACACGACCCATACCCTCCCTCTATCTTTATCTCCTTGCGCATCAATAGAAGACCGCAGATATGGCTGCACCAACCAGCTTCGAAGAAGGCAGAGTGTCAACGCACGCCGGAAGAGGAGGCCGCGACACAAAGATGCAGCGGTCATCGGAGCAGCTGGCAGTGGCCGGCCGCAGAGAAAGTATAGCACATCGTCACACACTACCGGTGAGCAAAGGGTCATGTCACGTCAGTCGCGGCGAATGGAGGAGGTATTCATCTCATTAGCCGGCCATGGAAGGAGAGGTGGGGTGACCAACGCATCGCCAAAGAGAGGGGAGGCGACACAACCAGTGCGCCGCCAACGAGAGGAAGCCCCAGCCAAAGCCACGATGGAGGTAGAACCCACTCTTCAAGTTGGTTCCTCGGTGACCAGGTGGTGCATGTGTGGTGCCGCTGCTTAACAAAAAGAATGGCCTCTGGGCCGTTTGGGAGTTCAAGAGACTGGGGGTCACACTCCCCCTCACCAGCTTGATAAAATTGTGGTCGGGCCGCCCCGTTACAGGCCTAGCCCAACATAGTCAGGCCGAACCATTGCGGGTTGGGCCGCCCCCTTGAGGGTCGCGCCACCCCCTTGTGGGATGCACACTACACGGGCTGGGCCACCCCTTGTGAGCTTCCCTTTGTGTGCCACCCATTGCAGGCCACTCTTTTGTGGGTCGGGCCACCCTTAGGGGCCACCTTATGAGGGCCACCCATTGCGGGCCAGGCCACCCTTGTATGCTGCCATTATGGGCCGCCCCTATGCGGGCTGGGCCCGACCTCGTCCTAGTGGGCCAAGCCTACCAAAACCTAGCCTAGATCGGGTCGGGCCGTGTTAATCTGACCGGGTCGGAGTGGACTCAGGCCCATCCTGACCCAAAAACACATAAAGGGCCATATTCTGAGAACTAGATATCTATTTGATGAACTGTCTATGGTGTTGGAATCCTTGAATCAAAAATGTTTTTTTGGTATACTTCTATTGAGTTTTTGAGATAGTTTTAGTATATTTGGGATGGAATCAACCCAAATCAACTGGCTGGAATTGAGGTGGAGGTTGGAGACATGTCATACGGAGGTTAGTATAGAGCGATCCTGTGTGGGTCATCACCGATCCTTTGTGGGTCAGATCCTATGTAGCTCAGCACTCAGTGATCCTGTGTGGTTTAATGCATACCGATCCTATGTGGGTCAGATCTTGTGTGGTTTATTGTGTGGTTTAGTAAACAATCAATCTTGTGTGGGCTAGATCCTTTGTGGGTCATTATGGGGGTTAGTTACATATCGATCATGTGTTGGCCAGATCATGTGTGGGTCAGCGGGTGTTAGTTACCTATCGATCATTTGTGGTCCAAACTCCATATGGTCAAAAGCAGTGCCTCTTGATAGAATAAGATGATCTAGCATCACGACTAATCATCTGTACATCTTTAATTCACTAATAAATCATTTGAGCTGAGACTGTTTGATCTAAGTCTTTTACCTGTGTGGTGCTTCCTATCTTCGGGGAGTTAACTTTGTGGTATTCTTTCCTCTTGTATGAGATGAGTATATCCTGATAACCTACGTATATGTATGGGCATATACCTAATTAATATTGAATTATTTCTTTGTGTTTTTCTTTTTAGTGTAACATTAGGATACCTACGGGGTCTCACGGTCACTGCTAAGTATCATTATACTCACACCTGAACGACCTTCTCCAAAACCTGGTTGTGTCTTGTGTAGATGACATACAAAATTAATCGAGGATGAGGGAGTCATGACTGGACGGTGCTCATAGGTGGATCATTTGGTGTGACGTGACGCAGGGAATACAGATTGTGAGCTATACATACCCTTCAGGTAGGATCCGTGGTGGACGATCCAGGAGTTTCTTTTCACTTTTCAGTTATACTTGTAATTTTTTTCAAGTTGGTATTTTATTCCACCCCCTTCATTTTTAGAACTCATTACTACACCAGTTTACATCGTGGTAGCATCGTTTTCCATTGTACTCTATGTGTTTGTACATGATTAAAACAAATGCCTTCCCGTTTTAGGGATATGCATTTCTGGTGCTAGTCGCTAGCCCCTGGCATATAGAAGGTGGGATTGGCGTAGTAATGGAATGGGCCCCGGAGGATGGGTTGTGAAAATAGGTATCATTGGAGTAGATTAAATCAAAGAACTATGAATCCAATCTTTTCAAATTTTCAATATTGTTAAGTATTATGAGTTTGGTTTTCAGTTTGAGGAGTCCATTGTTGGTGTGGCAGCCGACATATCCATACACCAGGACCCTAAATTTTGATTTCTGATTCACTACATGGTAGAACTAATTGTATGTGTTTTTTATTAATCTATATTTTTGTTTATTTGAGTCTGATCCCCATGTAATTTTTTTTTACCGTGGCACAACTATCTTCTTTTAGGATGCCGCCATGTAGACAGCCAACAATGATTCCCGAGAGAGTATGCGATGATGACTGACTGAGCATTGAGGCCTTATTGTAGGGCCCTCTTACAATGTTAGAAACTTTGGGTTTGCATCAGCACCACTAATATTTGGGTAGTCGTTACCACCATCCCTACCAGAAGAGGGTGTACGCCGACTTGGCGCATTTCTCAAGTTTCAGCGGTAGAGGCCTCAGAGGTTCTGAGGCGAGACAAACCCGCAGGAGGCTGAGGATTGGATAGAGGCTGTTGGCAGTGTTTCCTACTTGGTTGGGACACCATATCACATTATGGTGATCCTAGAAGACAGTCTCTTATAGGAAATAGCAGGATGATGGTGGATCTTGATGCTCCAGATACATGATGAGGCGAACCTTATCTGGGCAGACATCAAGAGCCTTTTTAAGGCAAAGTTATTCCCCAAGACCTTACAATTTGTGCATATACAAGAGCTGATACATGTATAATAGGGCAGCATGACTGTGGCCTAGTACCCGTGGAGGTTCAGTGATCTCTCTTGCCACTCCACCTATATGGTACAAGACCCTTTCTTTAGGGCTCAGACCTTCTGGTATGGTCTCTGATAGAATATCAAACCATCGATGAAATCACTCAGCATACCGATGCAGGTTGGAGTGCAAGAGCGAGCGCTTTCGGTGGTGAAATTTCTAGCTAAGCCGACACAGATAGTGAGACCTACCACTGGGCGACACGTAGTAGAGTCATCTATGACTAGTATTAGGAAGATGACATAGAGTTCAATACAGATCAGACCTTTTAGTGGATAGCCTTGGGATGCATGGTCGGAGGTGTGGAGAACATGAGGCAGAGGAGGTCAGATGAGGGAAATATAGTGTTATAGTAGTAAGAAGTTGGGTGACATGGCTCACGATTGACTGACCCGCCATACGGATGACCAGAAGACGATCGAGGGACCGCCGAGGATGAGTAAGAGGTTCGATTTAGGAGGTCTGTAGGTCGGGGGACAAGGAAGGGGAGCTGGACATGCAACAGGTGGTGGGCGGTGACTGAAGATTCTACCGCCACCACCACTAGGTGGCCCACCCCATCAAGAGGGAGTGGGTGGACATGGATGAGCTCACCTCCAGGTAGCTGAGGCCTATGACCATGACACTCCAGAGATGATTACAGGTATGATTTTTGTCTACTCAACCCTAGTTTCACTAATTATTGGCAAGGGTTCCGGTCACTCTTTTGTTTCCATGACTTTCATTCAGAGCATGGAGATTCCAGTGGAGTATTTGGCACGATCCTTACGACTGGGGACTCCTAGAATAGAAGATTCATTGATTACACACTGGTACCGGCAGTGTGATCTTACTCTTGGAGGTAAGATCATTAGATGGGATCTCATAGAAGTTAGGTCGAGGCCTTACAACATCATCTTTGGTATGGATTGTTTATCCATAGTCCATGAACATATTGACTATATTAGGTGAAAAGTGTGGTGTGTCAATGCAGATGAGAGCAGTTTTTCCCTCACCAGTGAGAATGGAACCTTTGCAGCACCAGATGTACTTACTCGAAGAAGGGTGTCGTCGATCACACATCAGTTGGCTAGCCTTACCCTTGGAACAATAGATGTTGATAGTCCGAGCTATCCTATAGTGGTGGACTAGTTTGTTGATGTCTTTACTGATGATGTTCTAGGAATACCTCCAAACAGAGAGGTAGAATTTAACATCATCTTGTACCCCCAGACGACATCGATATCTACACTAGAATATCAGATGGCTCCTTAGGATCTAGGTGAGTTATGGGTACAATTGGAGGACATGAAAATTAAGGGGATCATAAGGCACATCATTTCTCCATAGGAAGACTCTATTTTGTTTTCCAAGAAGGAATATGGGATTTTGGGACTCGTTGAGAGTACCAGCACCAGAAATTGGAGACTATGAAGAACAAGTATCCACTTCCGAGGATCGATGATCTTTTTGATTAGCTTAAGAGAGCTCATTTGTTTTCAAAGATATACCTCAGGTCATGCTATCATAAGCTCAAGGTACGAGATGAGGATGTGTAGAAGACGACCTTCAGATGTCGGTATGGCCACAGTTAGTTCATGGTTATTCAATTTGTCGTGACCGATGCCCCATCAGTATTCATGGGACTCATGAACATGATCATTCTCCATACCCCGATCTGTTTGTGGTGGTTTTGATCGACGACTTCTTAGTGTAATCAGCAACAGAGGAGGTACATAACTATCATCTGTAGATAGTTTTGGATGCACTCTGAGAGCACGAAATGTATGGTAAGCTCTCTAAATACCAGTTCTAGATATGATAGGTACACTTTTTGGGACATGTTATCTCAGTGGCTAGATTTGTAGTGGATTCAATGAAGATATAGGTTGTACTAGCATGGGAGCCACCCAAAAGTGTTACTGAGGTGTGGAGCTTTCTGGGGATAGTTGGATACAACCGGAGATTCGTGCCTGACTTTTCTAAAGTTGTTGAAACCTTGTTAGCTTTGACAAACAATGGAAATACCTTCGTATAGATGGAGAGATTCCAGTAGAGTATTCAGGAGAAAAGGAAGAGACTGATGAGTTCCACCATCCCAAGGCTTCTAGAAGTGGTAGTTGGGGATTTAGTCTACTATGATGCATCTGGGACCGAACATGGGTGTTTCCTGAGACAGGAGAGAGCAGTGATCACCTATGGCTCAGGAAAACTAAGGAAACATGAGTAGAACGACACTAACCATGACCTGAAGTTAGCAGCAGTGGTCTTCTCCATGAATGTGTGGCAACATTACTTGATGGGATAATGTTTTATAGTCAAATCTGATCATAAGAGTCTCAGGTATATCATCTATCAAAAGGGCCTGAACATGAGACACCGATGATGGATAGAGTTCCTCATTGACTATGAATTAGACATAGTCTATACTCCTGGGAAGGGGAACATGGTAGCATATTCACTCCGCATGAGGTCTGGTCTATAGTTGCAGAGTGAGGCGATAGAGCAGCTAGCCACGTTGCAGATATCCTTCATGGATAGAGATGGAGTAGCATACCTCTAATCTATTAAAGTCACTCCCCCACTCCTTCAGCGCGTCAGGGAGTCGCAACATGGGGACATTGATTGTGAGCATAAATGTGCTCATATGCCTTTAAGATAGGCACCTAATGGATTTTTAAGGGGTTGGAGCACGTCATATTCTTCAGATAATGTACCATGGTATCGGTGGTTCTATGAGTGGAGGATTTGATGGAATTATATATATATCTATTCTAGCGGTACATCCTTGTGTAGCGAAGATGTACCAGGACATCTGATGTCAACACTAGTGGCCAGGGATGAAGAAGGTTGTAGAGGATTTTGTTTCCTGATGCCTCACTTATCAGCAAGTGAAGGATTGGCATCAGGTTCCATCAGGCTTAGCACAACCCCTAGAGGTTCTTGATTGGATGTGGGATAGAATCTCTATGGAATTTGTGACAGGACCTCCACGTACGTCTAGGGGACATGATTCTATATGGGTGATTGTTTACCGACTCACCACGTCGGCCCACTTTCTACCCATTTGAGAGCAGGGATAAGTACAGGGATTCATATGCCTCTATGTACAAGAGATTTTATGACTTCATGGAGTGCCATTGAGGATCATATCATACTATGATGCACGTTTTACATCATGATTGTGGAAGGGATAACAAGAGGAATTCAGGAATAAACTTTTTTTGAGTACCGCCTTTCATCCTCAGATGGATGGTTAGATGGAGTAGATCATTCAGATGCTGAAGGACATGCTTTGTTCATGCGTCCTAGAATTTGTCTGTTGTTGGGAGGATCACTTTCCCATGGTGGAGTTCGTATAAAAAAATAGTTATTACCTCACCATTGTTATGGAACCATTCAAGGCCTTGTATGGTCAACCTTGAAGATCACATCTATGCTAGAAGGACCCAGAGGAGTCAGCACTTATGGGTCAAATATTGGTACGTGATACCACTGAGAAGATGCATATCATCCAAGAGTGGATGAATACTACACAGAGCAGATATAAGTCTTATGCCAACAAGAGACAGAGACCATTGGTGTTCTAGGATGTGGACCACGTATTCTGTTGAGTCTCTCCTTGATGGGGACTACAGATATTGGGCTAAGGAGGCAAGTTATCAACGAGGTTTATCGAACCATTTCTGATACTTCAGAGGATTGGCAAGGTGGAATACCTCATGGCACTTCCACCACAATTAATGGGGGTGCATGATGTCTTCCATGTATCGAAACTGAGGAGATACGTGCATGACCCATTTGAAATCATCATCCATGGAGAGCAGGACTTAGATGGTGGGGTGACGTTTACAGAGTATCCAGTGGGGATTGAGGATCCATAGGTGCATGGGTGGTCAATACCTCTGGTGTGCATTCGTTGGTAGCATGGGAACCTCCAGGAGAGCACATGGTAGAGGGAGGCTAAGATTCGAGCTTAGAACCCCGTTTTGTTTACTTATCCTATACTGTGTCTTTTGGGTAAGAAAATCACTAAGGAGGAAAGAATTTATAGACCCGGATTTTCCATGTATTTGTTTTAATTATATGCAATTATCATGAGTTTATGAAAATTTACGGTGCCTGATTCCGAAGCCCAGTGTGCCCAGAATGAATTTCTGAAAAAAGAAATTAATATAAATTTAGTAAATGCACAAGCGGTGTTTTTTAACCTTTTAACCGGTGATCGGATTAAAAATCTGAGGGCACCATTGAATCTGCAGTGCCATGATTCTCTTAAAGGAGACATTACTTTGACCACAATAGGTCTGGAAAAAGTTGTGTTTTGTGAATTTTTAAACGAATTGAAATAAAATAATTTTATTTTGTTTCTTCTCCACCAATGGAAAAGTGGAGTGTGGGGCCCATGATGTGTCAATCCAATAAATGGCGTGACCTGTAAATCTTAAGTAACAATGTTTTTGGGGAATTCATAAGGTTCCTAATTAATGAGTGCCCATTTATTCCCCATGTCATTACATACCCTCCAACTCGCCTATTTATATGGAACAGGGGGAGAGGTGTCGGCACAAATTCTCCAAGCAACGAAGTGTTGAAGGAGTGTTGTGACACAAAACCTCTTGAGGATGGAGGAAATCCTAGCAGGAGCTGATGTGTGACATTGATCCATGAACCAGTGGATGACATATGAGTGTTGTCGTTGGAAACCTGTTGCAGGAATAAAGAAAACAACCCACCTTCAGGATCATACATTCTCCAACGGATTTATGTGCTAGGGGTTTCATTATGGTTTATTTCAAGTGAATTTTTCTTTAACCCCTATATCCTCCATATTATTTACGAGCTAACTCAGATGGAATGGGCCTAACGAACACATCTCAGACCCTCGACAAACTTGATATTCTTACACCTCAATGGAAGACCGTCAGTGCGGAGGCACTGACAGACTACGAAGAAGGTAGTTCATTGAAACACGTCACAAGATAAGGCCACAACACAATACCATGATGGTCATCATAGCGGCCGACATTGGTCGGTCGTGGAGGAAGTGTGGTGCACCATCATGCACCGTTGATTAGTAGAGGGCTGCAGCTCGTCATCCGCTGTGGATAGAGGAGGCCGCTGTCAAATCAGCCGACCATAGAAGGATAAGTGGGGTGACCAGCATTTCAGCAGAGAGAATAAGACATGTCCAAAGCCATAGTGGAGGTAGAACCTGCGCCTCTAGTGGGTTCCGTCATGACCGGGCAGCGCCCACGTGGCGCCACCTTTTAAAAAAATGAACGACCTCCTGGCCGTTTGGGAGTTCGGGAGACCAGGGGTCACACATGACCTTTCCAGCTCGGGTGGACATTGGCCAGGCTGCCCCCTTTCATACCAATCCCCCATGTCTTGGCCGCCCCCTTGCAGGTCATGCCTTACACGGCCGGGCTGCCCCCCTTGCAGGTCACACCCTACACGGGCTGGGCCGCCCCCTTTCGGGTCACACCCTCCGCTTGTTGGGCTTCCCACTTGTGTGCCGCGCTTTGCGGGCCAAGCCAGCCTTCTGGGCTTACCATGTAGGCCGAACCACTAAGGACCATCCCATATTGGGTTGGGATAGGTCAGTCCGACCCAGTCAGACTAGACATAGGCCCAAAAACACTTAAAGTGTCAAATCCTGAGAATCGGATGTCCGTTTGATGAATCGTCTATGACGTTGGGATCCTTGGATCAAGATTACACTTTTTGGTATACTCTTCCAGAGTTTTAAAGAAATTCGGAGTATGACCAGGGTGGAATGACCCCGAATCCAATCGGGTCCTCAGAACTAAAATGCTTATAACTTACTGATCGAGCATCCGATTAACGCATCGTCTATTGTATTGGAACCCTTATGACATGGTGGTCATTTGAGTTACATAATTGTGGAGCTTAGTGGTAGTTTAGGTACGAAAAATATCTCTATGAAATAATCTACGAAACTTGAGGGCACCGGGTGTGAGGAATCCAGTGCCTGACAGTGAGGTAGAGGTTGGAGATAGATCATATTGAGGTTAGTACAAAGTGATCTTGTGTGGGTCCACACCAATTCTGTGTGGGTTAGTTCTCGGTGATCATGTGTGGGTTAGTGCATAAAGATATTTTGTGGGTTGGTGATCAACGATCCAGTGTGGGTTAGCACATACCAATCTTCTGTGGGTCATATCCTATGTGGGCCATTGAGGGGGTTAGTAACATATCGAAGAAGGGTGGTTTAGATCATCTGTTGGTCAATGGGGGTTAGTTATTTATCGATTCTATGTGGGTAAGTCTCTGTATGGTTAGAAGTAGTGCCTCTTGAAAATATAAAATTATCTATGTTCCCGACTAATCATCAGAACTTCTTCACTTTACTAATACCTAGTTTGAGCTAAGACTCTATTTGAACTAACTCTTTTACCTATGTGGAACTTTCTATATTCATGGTGTCACCTATTTGGCATTATACCCACATTTATGAGATGAGTATATCTTTATAACTTAGGTATATTTTTGGGAATATACCTAATTATGATTGAAGTCGGGATTTGTGGTTTTTCCTTTGTGGAATTTTTATAGACCTTCGGGGTCTTGGGGTTCCTATTGAGTATCGTTATACTCACCCCTTCATGGGATTCACCTGCACCTGGTTTTTTCATATGAATATGATGTACAACATTGATCTAGGCTAAGGTTTTTAGGACTAGATGGGGCTCAGAGATGGAAAATTTTGCATGACGTGACACATGGACTACTGATCATGTGTTGTACCTACCCTTTAGGTTGGATCTATCGTGGATGATCCAGGAGTTTCTTTTCACTTTTTAGCTATTTTATAATTTTCATTTGTACTTGTTTTTTTTTCAAATTGGGCTTGTATTCTGGCCCACTTCACTTTTATCACTCTTTAATACAACAGTTTACTTAGTTGTTGCATCTTCTTGTATTCTACTTTGTGTGTCTATACATGTTTAAAGGTAATGCCTTCTTGTTTTAGGGATATCCCTTTCTGGTACTTGTCACCAGCCCCTGGCCTATGGATGTTGGGCTTGGGGTAGTCATGGCATGGACCCCGAGGGATGGGTCGTGACATGGTTTATGTATTCTAATGAGTTTCTTGACCCTCTAAAACTATAAAAAGGGTCATTGAAATATTGATTAATGATATATTTTCTATACATCATGTAATTATAAAGTGATAATGTTTGGGTTGTAATAGCTTGTATCAATGTAGTGTTTATTTACATATATTTTTTTCAATATTTTTATGGAAATGAATGAAAAAATGAGCGATTCTACAAAGTATTCTCCATGGAGAATTTTTTTGGTTATATTAGAAAGAGATAGTTTTTAATTATTCTAATGGTTTTTAGGTTGCTTCAAGTTTTTTTAATGAATTATATACTTGTATTCTATAGTGGTAAAATGGTGAATGATGTTGTAAGAAAATGAGAGGGAACTTCCCATAAAAAACTAGAAACTTAAATGGAGTATTTTGATCAGATTAGTTTTTGGTTTTGTTAAATCAATTAACAAATTATGTAAATGGTTTTTCTCATTAAAGGGGGTGTCCAAATGCCCCAAAAAGAATATATTAATTTCGGAGTATTTCATATGAGAACATCCTCCAAAATTTCATGTTATATATAAGATGATGATGGTTGAAGTAATGATAAATTCTCTATAGAATATATTTGATATATTGGGTTTTTCAGAACATCTGAATGTACAACTTAAATTTTCTTATCATTATGGTGATTATGATTTGTGATAGTCTACAGTAAATAATTATAATGTGATGAATGATATTTATACAATAGTTTGGAAGGTATTTAATGATATATTTCTTGAATTTTTTTCCAAAACATCTCAATCATAAAATCAGAAAGAAATTTATAGAGTTTAATCAGATGGAAGAGGAATGTTCTTATGAAGATAATTTTGATTGTATAGAAATATATTTAGTTATTTTTAGTTTTCAAATGGAATGTATGATTATTATATTTAACATACGTAGATTCCATTCTTGTGATGGGATTTGTTTACTCGTGAATATTAATTTTATGATGAAATAGTTTGATGTTCTAAAAAGATTAAGATATATTTTATAAACTCTTATGGATCTCCTAAAATAATGAATAACAATATTTTAAGGTAGAATCAATGTGGAAATGGAAAACAAGTAAATTTAATGGTTAGATAATTCCATTCCCAACCTTGTTTATTTGTGGAAAAATATTCTTTTATAGTGTCTTATATATCTCTAAAGTGATCCAAATGTGGTAAAATTTGACACATATCCTACTATTGAAAAAACATGAGAAATGATTAGACCGGTAGTGGTATGTAGGAAGAGATTTTTTTAATTTTAATGAGAGGATATATTATGAATGTTCATGTATGAAGATAAGTGTGTATGATGCGAATGATCAAGATCAAAAACATAAAACCGGGTTAAAGTCATTTGTTGCTACTTTAGAATATGTGGGTCCATAAAATGAAGTGGTGATAGGTACCTAATTTGTTTAATAAACATATGAAAATTCTTTGTTTGGCTCTGTATAAACACACTATTTTATATATTGGAAATTTTCTAGAAATATAGTAATGTACTATTGTGAAATAGATAAATGTATTTTAGTAAAAACTCATAATGGAGATAATAAAACTAAAAATATACTTATAATAATATTATTATAATTATTTTTGGCATTTTATAATTAAAATATTGTTGCATTATCTATAATAGATATTGATGTTATTTTAAGATTGGATTTCCTATTGGGTTATCATGAAAACATAAATTAAAGATAAAAGGAAGTTATATATAATTTTTTGTAGGATATTAGTTTTTTATTTAAGAATGAGTTCATACGAGTGATTAAATAATATGAATATGAGGAAAAAATAAAATAACATGTTTAAATTTATCTTTATTATATCATTGAAAAAGGAAATTTCCCATATAAATCATATTCCTGTAATAAATATTCGGAGTATTCCCTATTGATTTACTTGGTGTTATTCCAAATTGGGAAGTATAATTCATTATTTACTTAGTTCATGATGTTAAGACAATTTCAAGAACCATTTATAAAATTTCTAAAATAGAGATATAGAATTTCAATAATAAATTTAATTAATATATTATTAAGGGTTTCATTCATCCTAACAATTCACATTTGGGTTCCTATATATTGTTTGATAAGAATAAAGACAGTTCTACTAAGATTTTCATTTATTATTTAATACTTAAAAATATTAATATTATGAATAAGTATCATTTACCGCATATTTATGACTTTTTTGTTTGATCCTATGAGTTTAGTACTTTCTAAATATATAACTCATTTTTATGTATCATCTGTTGAAGGTAAATGAAGCATATATTCCAATAATGATATTCTAAAGAAGGGCTGAACATTATGAGTTTGTATTTATGTCCCTTGGGTTTGAAAATTCACCATTTTTTTATTTAATGTATATCATATATTGACTATATTATGAATTTTTTTGGTGGTATTCACTAATTTTATATTGATATATTCATATGGTTACAAGGTTCATTAGAAAAATGTAACTATTTTAGTCCAAAGCGTTATAGAAAAAAAAAATTAATTAAAATAAATTTATATGAAAAAAATTTAAATGTGAATTTTGGTTATAAAAAATTCATCAATTTAAGAAATTGTAGATAATTATGGAATAATAAGTGATCATACTGATACTAAATTGGTCGAATAATGGGCAAGGGCATCTAGAATCAGAGAGATTTTTATTCTTCTTTGATTAGAGGGTTATTACCATTTTTATTAAAATATTTTCCTAGTTAGATATCCCATTAAAATGTTAAAATGAAAGTGTGTTATGTTAATTTAGATAAATTAAAGTGAGAAATATTGGTAGTTACAATCGTAGTTTAGTGGTTAGCACACATCATAATCATACATGAATCCCACGATCAAATAGAAATGGAGGTAAATTTCTAGGTTACAATAGAACTAATGCAACATGTATAGTTTGGTAGTGTAAAAACCATATATATTTATCAAATTTTGGAATTGGGGACACTACGTTGGGTCTATAGGCTATATGGTCCTTAGGAAACCATAGGCCTCTAGGCTATGGGATTTCAGGCAACCAGACCATGAAGTAGTACGAGAAGATCATACTGGAGAAGGAATCAGAATAATATTCCAATATTTTTAAAATCACTAGAGAATATCTAAATAAATTGGAAGAATGATGGTCTTTGGAAATCACCATTGATACCAGGAACCATGAATATTTTTGTAGGGAAAATTTTGTTGATCAACCATGCGTGGATGGGAGCTTGACACCTTTTATAATACAAATGTTGTGGATGTCAAATTATAATGTAGTCCGGTCCTTGGGCCTTTCGGTCTTATACTATACCTTGTGCCTTGGTTCCATTAGGTTATATACTGAGCCTTATTCCTCTAGGCCTACATGTCATGTAAAGATTTACACTCAACCATAATGAAATAGAAAAATTGTCGAAAAATAAATAAAAATTTTTAAGGCCATTGGGCTGTGTTGACCACCACTACCAAATTAAGTAATATTCATTGAAATTAAAACTAATATTGGTTAATTATTCCATATTATCCTATGCATCAATATGTGTGTAATTTTTAATTTATAGTGATAATTAATTAAACGGTCTTGGATGTGTTATACTGAAAAATGATCATGTAATCTGGTATTCATCATGAATAATGAATCCCCTTGACAAAAATTATAAAATTCATGACTTTGAACATATTTTTTTTGTTTTATAAATCTAGAGATATCATTTATGTTGATATAGATGTTGTATATATATATATTAATAACAAAACCATTAATAATATATTTACTCGAAAGTTATTGAACATGCGATAAAGGAGGTTATTGAAATTGATAAAGTATTATTGTTTCATAATTCATTATCAATAAGTAAATCAAACAAGGTAGAATATTCTCAAAGTCAAAAACACAATACATCATTAACCTATTATTTTTTGAGTTATGTTCTATTTAGAAATAGTATAATGATAATTGTATTAGTAATTGTGTGTCTGAAAACCCCTTCTATTTTGGATCATGTAATCACAAATGCATCCTTGTAATAAACAAAATTTTTTGTTTACTATGATTCCATGCATTTAAAATGAAAAAAAATTACAAGGAATATAAATTTACATATGTTTCATATTAATTAATTTGTTTTTATATGATTAATAAAAATTTTATACATATTGGATGAATCTCAATTGAAAAAAATAACTATAAATTGAGGTTCTCAACTTTACATATTTTATTCATTCATGAATAAGAAATGTATATAGATATTATTTCGATTTGTTTCGGAGGTATGTAATAATGAAATATGTTACAAATTTTACTTTGATATGTTTAATTTTTCAATAGGTTAAAGGAGACTAAATACTAAAAAAATGAATGCCTCGGTCATTGTAAATTCAAAAAATGGGAATATATATACAAGGATTTCATTATAGGATAATCCAATCATAGACCCACAATGAGGGAAACTCACTTCCTATAAATAAAAGTAGGGCTAGAAAGTACTACTAAAATAATAGACCCAATATTAGCACATGGTCTACTCCCCTGGCTGCTACATTCACGAAGTACTCCAATTGTTTCAACTCTTTGATTAAACACTCTAATTGGGGTGATGTAGGTGATTATTATTAGATTGAGTAGTATTTTTAAATTATTGATTTTATTCCTTCTATTTTGTTGGTAAATGGATTGTTATTGAAGGTATTTATAAGTTTTCTGGCCCCATTATCCCTTGGTCCACTTCATCCTTTTCTTTTTATATAAAAGTTTCTATGACTCATAAGTGTAAATTTATTTTATATCTAACTATGATCCATCGATTAAATCTAATATTTGTAAACTAAATTAATAGTCATTATGTACTGAATTATGTTTTGATACAACTTTTCATCATAAAATTTATTTAAAAGCCGAATTTTTTTTCACATCAGATGATATGCTTCAAGCGTATTCATTGGATCATTATGGATGTTGGGATCAACCAATTTTTTTAATCAATTTTTTATAACAATTTTTTTATTTTATGTATACAAATAAATCCTTTTGAATAACTTCCTATAAATTATAATTGAACTTCAAATTTCTATGGTGGTGTTAGATAAATAGTGTTTTTGGGTCTTGAATTGGTGAATGCGATTTGTGAAAGGGTGGGGTTAATTCAATATAATCAAAATGAATATGAAAGAAAGGAAAATAAATATATAGATAATTGAAAGATAATATATTTAATTTGACGTAGGTGATCATGGTTTCCTTAAAATATATATATCATACAGTGTGACATGTTTATGTAAGATAGGGAAATTAAGCCCCCAATTTAAATGATATTAAATTCTACAGAAAGTGGGCCTAATGGATTATTGATTAGACTTACTTATATTCTTTATTAATAAAATATGTACCCGATTCTTCTCATATGTTAAACCCTAAGGGAATATGAATTGAGGAGAAAATTTATTACGAGGGAAATCCAGTTCAGATTCATTATCATAGTGATAAACCGATGCAAAATAATGTGGATTGTCTAGTAAAGATATTATTAAAGAATAATATGATTGATGAATATATATAAGTACCTACATAATATTTTTAGGAGAATTATCCCAATTGTATTATAATGAAGTAAAATTTGGAAGATATAATTTCATTAGAGGTTGGAGAATGTGTTAACACATGTTTTTTATTATAATTTTTTATGTTTTATTAATAATCATTTAAATTCTATGTATTACAATATTTATTTATTATCATGATAATCCTAAAAATAATTTTATTAATTAATGGAATAATAATTCAATTTTACAATTACAAAAATTGTTTCTTAAATAATTTTTTACCCACGTACTATATAGCCTCATTTTAAAGATAACTTTTTAGATTTTAGAAATTTAATTTTATAGAATGTAATTAATTTAATTGTTCTGATGTATTAATTATATATCAGTCAATTATTTGTTTATATTAATGCAAGTTTATTTTTGATGAATAGTTAAAAATATTATTATTTTTTATTATCATTTTCTTCAAAATCAAGATATATAACTCAATTAAAAAATTCTGAAACTTATGAATTGTATCTCACATTAAGATATAATAGAATAAAATATAAATATTATTATATTAATATAAATTAATTTTAATTCCATGATAAATATAAAAAATAATTATTGAAACTAAAATAGTTCTTGCACAACATGAGAAAAGTCATTGTTTGTATTTTGTGATAATATTTAAGATATGGTAATGTTATATTTTATTTTATTTATAAATATGACTATTAATAAATTATTTTGAATTATATTTTTTAAATTTAATGAAATATAATAAGATAATTATCAAAATGATTACTAAGAAGTTGCGTAAGTTATGAAAAGTCATGATTATTATCTTTAATATATTATCATGATTTAAATGTGAATAAATATTTATTTGACAATTTATTGATTATTATATTTATGAAAGATAATATATATATATATATATATATTAAATATAACTTTTTTTATAATATTTTATAATAATATAGTTATAAAAAATAGTTATGCCGCATCGATACTGCCCTTATGAAAGAATGATAAAAGTCAAAGTAAATGGTTTTAATAATATTTAAAATCATGTGTTTGCGATAAATTATAGTGAATAAAAAATTTTATGGATAAAATTTATATTTAATAAATCATTTAAAATTTGTTATTTTAATTCCATAGTGATATATATTTTTTTACATTGACGTTATGAGAATTACACTAAAAATGACTTTATATAATATAAAACTATGATTTATATATTGTTAATTTTATTTCAAGGTTATATTGTATTAAATTTTATGAGAAATGATCGAGAATTTTTGATATTTTCCATTTTTTAATAACATTCTATTTTAAAATTACATTACTGACCATTAAAAAATGAATATTTTTTAAAACACTATTGGATTTTTCCAATAAAAATAGGCTTATTTAATGATTTCCAAATAACATTTCACATGAAATTTTTTCTCCAAATTATATGAGTTTACCACTATAAAATACTCTTTACATGTAAATAAGGATATTTAAATTCTAAAAGTAATTTCTTTAATAGATTTTCACTTAATTCATAGGAGGTGGTTTCAGTAATAATATATGAGTTTCTAAGCCTCTTTGCCCTTTCATATTTTGGATTCCTTATCCCAAAAATGTTTTAAATATTTTGTAAATTTTTATCATTTTTATAAATTCTAATTTATTGGAATATTTTTGACCCACCATTCTTTAAATATCATCAGTTAGCTATCAGAAAAAAAATTTCAAAGGAATTTATTACATCAAAATACATTTTTTTCCAAAATATGTCATCTAGATTCAATTATACCCTTGAAATTTTTAATAACATAAATAATATTCAAAATAACAATAAAATTTTATTTCTAAGATAATTTTTTTAACTCAAATATTTATTGGGTTTTTACTTATTCAAAAATCATTAAAAAATTATTTCTCACCATTACTATTTTACACTAACTAAGTAAAATGTGATATTTTAATAGACATGTGTTTTTTATCGATATTCATAATAATTTATTCTGTAATTCTATATAACATTAATATTCATGTAATTTTAATAATATTATTCTTTAATGGTAATCAATCTATCATAATAATGAAATTAATGATCAACAATTATAGTCATTTTTAACCATTAAAACAAGATTTTCAAGGATAATTCTATGAATAGTGACAATTTCTTGATCAATTTGGATCTCCCTTGATTATGTAATTATATGGACACAATATCTTCAAATGTATAGATCATATGGAACCCATGTACATATATGTTTAATTCTAACCATTATACCATAATATTGTTTTATGTTATAAAACTCTTGATCACTAAACGATTTACATAAACAATATGAATTTTTTAAATGGATGGAATATTGTAATAAATAGAATAAAAGTTATTATAATAAGGGGTAAGACATGAAAAATATTTTTAATCAAGTAAATAATTAATATAATTTAATTATTCATGAGGTTAGAGGACCTGTAAGGTGAGTTGGGACTTGTGGTAAAGGGATTTTTCTTTTAATCCTTCTCTAAATGTTGTGAATATTTCATAATAAATTATTCTCATCTATTTTAAGATTATTTATTTTTTGTTAAAAATATTATTCATTATAATTATATGATTTATTAAGGTCCATTTATATTGGAATTGAATTTATATTATAAATATTTAAATAAATATCATTTAACATTTTCTATATGGGTTATTCTTTTCTAAACTATAAAACTAGTATCTTTTTAAAAAAATTAAACATTATAAAATTTTCTGATCATCTCATTGCTATAAATATACCTATACCAATGGATTTAAATGATTGGTATAATTTTTACCAATGGTTACCACAACCATTACTTGTATTAGAATTGGGATATCCCTTTTGCAATTTTTTTCTTAGTATTGGTATTGGTAGGTGGGGGTCGATGATAGAAATGGTTGTAGAAAAACACCCCAAACAGCCTACACCCAATCTATAAACAACAAACAACCAATATGTAATAATTTTAAAATAAAATTATATATTAAATGAATCAAAATATGGATTCCAAATAACATGTATATATTATATTTTACATTTAATGAGTTGATAACATTAAAAAATAATGGAAAATATATCCAATCAATTTTATTCACCAAACACTATACTTATAGTTGTTTTATAATTATCATGTCAGAAATATTGGGGGTGTTTATCTCCCTCATGATCAACTTGATGATAATGGTAAAATTTTTCATCAATATCATCATTAGAATCCTCACTATCATAATCAACTCCTAAAACTTCTTTTACATCACTACTAGAAAATTCATCACCTTTCCCCCAATAAAACCATTATAAAAATAAACATGTGCACCATATAAAGAGAACATCCTTGAAATTCATGTATCAGAAACCATAGTGTTATCTATTGGAATTGAGTGGAATAAATATAACATTTCTTTTATAAAATTCTCATGCATATTTTTTAAATAATTCATTATTTTGCATGGCTAATAATTTATCCATTACTGCATCTACATGAGAATTTTCTTTATATTCATTAGAGTTTTAGAACTCAGTGCCACTAGAGATGATAGAGAAACTTGAAGTAATATAATAACATATGGGATGATATTCTTCTGAGATCATCAATGACCACTCCCATATTACACATCACCCAATATCTATTTCATATGATTGTATGGCCAAAAGATGTCATCCCATTTATCATGAAGGGACTAAAAATCATGAATTTGACAATATAAATGGTGTATATAACTTCCATATAGATATAAAAAACTGATATTAGGATCATTAATCATATATCAATTTCATACCTCTATTCTTTTACATCACTCCCATATTTCTTGTTTTTATCGATATAAATAATTTCAATCAAGGAACACACCATTTAATGTTAAATAAAACTTGGTGAAAATGCTATTTAATGTAATAAAACATTAGTAAGTTATATTTTGTTATTTAACGGGATTAATGAATTCTATCCAATACTTATCAAACCAAAACCAAAAAAATAGAAAACGACATTTCATGTGAAAATTTTGTACTATCACAACCTAATAAAAACTAGAAGAGATAAAAAAAGAAGAAAAGATATATTTTTTGAGCCTAGGTATGTTAATATTAGTTTTTTATTATTTTATTCACTGATGTTGGAGGTATTTTATTCAATTTAGTTCTATTAATTTTTTCCATTTTGTATTTCTTATCCTAGGTTTTGATGTGTTCAGTTTGAGTAAGATCTTTTTAGGTTTATTAGACACTATTTGGTCAATTATTATTCATTTTCATATTATTTATCAATAAAACATATTTCTTTTAATTTTTTGAGATCAATATAGTCTATTTTATTTTTTTAATTATGTTTTGGTCAATTTTGTTTGATTTATTTTTTATTGGTTTATTTTATAGTTTTTTAGTTGTTTAATTTGGGTCTTGTTTGGAAAGATCAATTAAATTTGACATTATTGAATTTAGTTCCATTTTTTGTAATTAAATAAAATAAAAATTATTATTTAGATGTTTTTTATGTATATTTTTGTAATGTCTCTATTTTTTCCATGTAAATATATCAAAAATATCTAGAAATATTTTTAGAGAAAAGAGTTATGATGATGTGAGATTCTAAATCCCTATGATCCTAGTATGACTGTTATAGAAATAAAAAATATATTAATATAAATCATGTGATTTTTTTTCTAAAATAGAGGAAGAAATACAAAAAGGAGGCTCATATTGTAAAAATAAGGCCTCCATTGAGTTTAGAGCATGGGGTTTACACTAGGCCCAATGTAATCCCTATGTGCATCTGGTGTTTGGATTGGGCTCTATTATGGGAGGATAAATAATTAAATAAATTAAATATTTATTTTATTATGTTACTAATGATAAAAATCTAATAAATTTCATAAATGTGTTTTCATGACCACTTCCAAGGGCTATCTACAAAACCCTTATAATTGAGATAGAGTGTGTGAGAGGAGATTGTTGGTAAATGAGAACAAAATCAACAATTTAGAGATCTTCTACACCAATAGTGTGGATAAACCTCATAAAAGAATACGATTTAGTATTTTTCTTCATTAGTGCCTAATCTAAAATCAATGTGGGACATCTGAATTTTGTATATTCATCCCTCTTTGATATCTCTTGTTGAACATGGATCAATTACTCAATATTGAATTAATTCATGCATCAAAGGTTGATTCGTTTTACTATTTATTTGATGGTTGTTAATTTTTTTCTAAATGCATAGTTCTAATAAAAAATAATAGAGTACAAACTCAACAACAACTGAGGTTCATTCTATAATTTTAGTTTCTTATTTTCTTTTCTGTTTATTCTTTCATTCATCACAAACACTTTATCTGGCACATGGTTTAATGAATACATGATATTTGATCACTTTATGATCATTCTATGGGAAAAAAGATCAATACTATGGGTTTGGTTCATGATTAAGGAAACCATTTAGGTGATACAAAGATGGATGATAATCTGAATTGGATTTTATCATTTTTTTATTCCTGTTATTTTTCATTTGATGTGAGTTAATGTAATGAGTGATAATAAAGGTTTATCAATTGGTTATGATGGCCATAATTAGATCTTCGGAGACAGAATGGCACAAATGTTTATGATACATGATACTTGGGAATGATCAATGGTGGATTTGGAGGTTATAGTAGTGTGAGAATACTCATGAAGGACCTATATGTTTCTAAAAATCACGTGGTACATGGTGTGTACTCCATATATACATTCCTTGTGGAACAACAGGTTGGAATGATAGGGTTTCAATGGATGATTATATATCAAATGCCATGTTACAGGTGTGACACATAACATAGCCTTCTGTTGGAGGTCCGACATGTACATCAAGAGTACATAAGAAAAAACATAGTCAGGCACATGTTCATGGTTATAGTACATGGGAAAAACCCAAAACATTCATGTGACCAAGTATATGATCATGACCATGGTTCGGAGGTAGGAATCGAAAAACATGTGTTGGATAGGTGTATATGGAAATGTTCAGAGTTTGATCAAACTTCTACATGCCATGTACCCCAAAGGGACACACCATATATGTGGAGTTTTACCGACCTTGTCAGAAAGCAAGACACAAGAAGACTACTAGTTGTAATGACATTCCATATACCCTAGTAAAAACACTATAATTCATATAAGGGTGTTTCTATACCTTCATATGTATAGTATATAAGAGAAAAGGTTTTGTTGGATACCATGGTCCATTCCCTACAAGGTATAGTACATCATTACATCATTGGTATAGGATTTTCATCCCCTGTATAGATTTTGTGTTGGATATTGCTTGGTGAGTCCCCTTTTGGGAATAATGTGGAATCCAATATCCTTAATAGGTGGGGTTATTGGTATCACCAGGGCCACCATGCATAGGGAATCAACTCCATGTCTAGAAGGATGGTCTAGTAGGGTTTGTGGAATCCCACTGTGACCCTATGAGTGATCCCCTAACTAGATGATTAGATATTTAAAAATCTAGTGATTCATTAATGGTTTAGGACTAATGATCCTAACCTATTTTAAGATCATCACCATTGATAGCATGTCTCATGGATTGATTAATCCTAACAAAATAATTACATTGAATCCTTGAGACATATCTTATGGCTGATAGTATTGGTTGAGACATTTTTGAAATAGGTTTTCTTTTATTAGTATATTTGAAATTATTTTTTCTATACCTCTTATATTATTGACATATTTTTTGTTGAGTTGAATTCTCTTGACGTTTTATTTTTAGTGATTTTTTGGCTTCATACTAGATTTTCATAGGCTCAAAACTTCATACACTTTTCCAACAAATTTTATGTCTTTTCGATATGACATGTCATTTGTGATGTCATAGGAGTATCAGGAGTATGCATAGTCTAGTTTTATCCAAACATATTTTGGTGCTTTTAAGGTGTTAAATATGATAGTATTCCCCTTCTCATGAGTGGGTTTGACTCATTTTCAATTTTTCGTATGGGTATCAATTTTTCTACATTATATATTTTAAAACACTTATCATACTCGGATTGTGTTGTAGATATTCTGAATTCATTAGCATAATTTGTGTTGTTTTTCTTTTTTGAATTGTATGGTCTTGGATATGTTCATGTTCATATAGGTACATAGGATAATGCCTCCCATATGTGGGATATACCTACTCATTACTGGTCTCCATCCCTTGTCCCACTAGAGGTGGGATTGGTGATTTCACACTCTTCTTATCTATATCCATCCACCCCCTAGTGAGTAGGGTCCTAAAAAAGAGGAATTAGATCTTGGTTTTAACTTAGAAACTAATTTTGATGTTTTTTCTAGCTATGAGGTTTGGCTTGGGATTTATGTAAAAAATGTTAAAGTGCTTTAGGTCAAGATTTGTGGCGAGTTCCATCCGTGTTAGGGCAGTGGCTAACATATCGATCCACTAGGACTCTGATAACACATTTATTGACTCGGTATATGTAGACACTAGTTTTAGGGGGAAATATTGGCACATAAATTATATAAGAATGGGTTTTGGTTTCTATGTCAATCTTGAGATTTCTCCTCAGATATAGTCATTGACCATGGTGTATCTTGTTCATTTTAGGATTCTACTGGGAAGATAGAAGGATAGTATTTTATTATATAATAATGAGGATGAATATCCCAGACATGAGGCTTCTATGAAATTTATTTTTTCTAAGATAGTTCCTATGGGTGGTGTTACAGTTATTCCACCACCCATTGAGAAAATAATTTTCTATAAATACTAGCACATAACGTGTACAGGTTCAGAAAGATCAATGATTTTCATAGGCAACCACCTCTTAGTTTTTATGGAGTTCCAAAACCCCATGTATTTTATAACTATCTAGGTGTATTATCTATATTTATTCACCTTATGATAATGCGCATAGACTATATTAAATTCTTCTAAGTCTTATTGAGGGATCCATTGGGTGATGGTAAAATCTGGCGACTCAGTCTCATGATAACACAACTCTCTCCTGGTAAGATTTCGGGTGACTCTTTAAGGGGGAGTAATATATGTCCATGTTATGATTTGTGCATATCCATGAGGATATATATTTATAGCATGATAGTATGACTGTGCTGGACTATTTAGTGAGATTAACTGACCGATAATGATTCTCACTAGATATCTTATAATTATAATTATTCAGAGAAAATAACTTCAATAAGGTACTATGATGAGATATAACATATTCAAGGATATATATTTTCATTCCCACCTATAAAAGAGTACTTGATACTGAATTAGTTGTAGATAGATTTCGGAAAAAATATATTTCGATAGTAGGTGTTGGTAGTGGGAATAGTGGAGGAGAAACATTTTCCATAGGTAACCGTTGTTAGTCATAGGGATCAGGGATTTTGAGATTCTATTGGAGACAATCCCATGATAAGGTATTAGTGGTTCAGGTCTCTCAAGATGGATTGAATAATTCTTTTGAGAGACAATTCTTCTTTGATAATGGACAGGGACATCTTACAGGTGATTTTTTAAGATTCCAAACAATTGAAAGTGATATTATTGATAGAATTCCAAGAAGGAAATTCTTTTTACAATAAGGGGTTTAGTAGGGTGGAAAAAATGGAATATGAGTTGGTAGATCATTAGGATGTTTTTGGTTATTTTACCTATTTCTACCAATAATCCTTTTTGGGTCACAACAAGCTCAGGATAACAGTGTACATAGGTGAGGATAGCTGTAGGTAATGGATTCCTACGACCCAAAGGCTCATGTAATGATTATATGTCTGATCTATGACATCTATACCCTAAATTTATTATTTATAGATAGAGGTGCATGTCACTATTTTACAAAAACTTCTTTGGTTAGAGACTTGGAGATTATAGTTGAGCCATTGGATAGACCATTGTGCTTGGAAACTCCATCTAGAAGTTATTCATTTATCACACATTACTTCTCATAATGTGACCTAACTCATGGAGGTGGGTACTTATTATGGGATATATTCATAGTGGCGATGATTGGATCTTATATATGGACTATCTATTGATAGTTCTTTCCAAGATTGAATATTTTTGGTGGATGATTCAGTATATCCATAGTGACATATCATGGTTTTTATTAATGGGTTACAAGGAAACCCATGTTGGTTAAGATGATCTAATATGCATGAGGATACAAATAATCACCAATTAAATGTCTAGTATTACGCTTAGAGAAATAGATGTAGTGGGAATCCAGTTTCCTAATGTGTTGGTGGGGTATTTGGACATGTTTATTTAGGACATGCTACACTTACCTCCCCTATTTTAGAAAGACTCCAAAATAGACTTACACCCGTGGAAGACCTCGATATCTACTCTAGTATATCATAATTCTATTTTATAGCTTTAAGAGTTGTGGTTGTAGTTGGAGGACTTGCTGAGGAAAGTATTTGTGAGACCTAGAATTTCACTTTGTGAAATCCCATTATTGTTTATAAAGAATGAGGATGTGAAATAGAGGTTTTTTCTAGTTTATAAAAACATGAACTAGGTGACCATGAAGAAAAATATCCACAATAAAGTATTAATCCACAATTTTATTAGTTGATAGTGGAATTATGGTTCTCCATTTTAGGCTTTAGATTGGGTTATCATCGGCTTTGAGATTTTGATGAGGATATACCAAAGTCATCATTTAAATGAAATTCCAGTCACTGCAAGTACTTGGTGATGCCTTTTGGAATAAAAAATGCCCCCAAATGCATCCAAGTGACTTATTAAATATATGTTTTATCATTTTATATACCACTTTCAGGTGGTCTTCATTAATGACATCTTAGTGTGCTCGATGTCTAATGAGGAGTATACAAGATAATCATGTATGGTCTTGCATATTCTCTAAGAAAACCATATTCATGTATATTTATATAATAATTTGTTTTGGATTTATTAGGTCAACATTATATGACATGTCATTAGCTAATGGTGTAGGAGTGGAATTGGAAAAGTTTGAGGTCTTGTTAGCTTTGGATCCACCTAATACCAGAACAGAGGTATGAAGATTCTTTTGGATGGCAGATAATATAATAGATTTGTGATTTATTTCACTAGGATGTCATCACCTTTGACTGTAATGACCTAGATGGATAATCCTTTAATTTAGATGGAGAATTTATAGTAGGAATTTTCAGATTTACAATTGATATTGAAGTGCGCACTCATCTTGATATTTTTTTAGGAGAGGTTTGTGTATGTAATATTATGTTATGCATTTGGAAACATTCTTGGTTGTGTTTTGATTTAGAGGTAGAAAGTGATTACCTATGGGTCTCAGTATTTTACATCACATGAGTAGAAATATTTGACCCACAATCATGAGTTGGTAGTGGTAGTCTTTTCCCTGATGATATGGTGACACAAGATTATGGATGAACAATTTATCATCCACTCTAACCACAATAGTAGCCAATATATATTATCACATATGATCATAACATGAGGAGAATACAATGGATAGAGTTACTATAGGATTATGTTTTGGAGATAGTGTAAACTCATAAGAAGGGGAACATGGTTGAAGATGCTCTATGATTGAGATATTGGTAAGAGTTGTTGACCAAGGCTTTAGAGTAGTTAGCCTCATTGCATTTGTCCCATGTGGATGTGTACTGTTCAACTTATCTACACAGAATTATTTTTACCTCAAACTTTCAATAAATTTTTAGGGATTATCAATATGGATATACTAATAGTGAGGCATTTTGTACACAAATATTCAATATATATTCCATTAAGGTATTTTACGAGGGTGAAGAGCATGTAATCTTTATTAGAGGATAGACAATAGTACATGTGACGTTGTCGAAGTAGTTTTTGAAGGAGTTTCAAACATTTCCTTGGTGGTATATCTAGTTTTGGTGAAGATATAAAAACACCACTAACATTTTTTATGGTGGAAATTAATAAAGAAAGGGGTAGTAGAGTTTATCTATTACTATCTCACTTGTAAATATTTAAAGGCCAAGCACAAAGTTCCAGTGGGTTTAGGACAACCCCGTGAGGTTCCAACGTGGAAGTTGGATGGTATATAAAAGATTCCATGATAAGTTTAACACATAATTCTGGAGGACACCAGGTTGGGAAACGGCCTCGGCCACTGGAGAAGATGAGTCCGGCATGGGATGCAAAGAAGAGTATGCCTTTGATGATTTTTAATTCTGTGTTTGTGCGTTGCAATCTGTTTCTTAGTTGAATTGGTGGTTGTATTTTTGGGCACCATAACCCATTAAACTGGCTATTGAAAGTAAAAAAAAGGATTTCCAGTTGGAGGATATAATTACATATGTGTGAGTTAAGAAAGACTCACCAATTCATCCAACTTCCTATCTATCTGATAGTGGATTTCCTTACATGTCGCACCCCAAAACCGTGCGTTTATTTTATTTTATGATTTCTTTGGCTTTAAATTATTTTTGCTAGGGTTCACGTTCAGTCTCGGATGAAAGTTTTGAGTTTTGATAAAAAGTATGCATCTTGGGTTCGACGTCGTCGGGAGCGCGGATAGAGCGCGACACCGCGCGGCTTCGCCCATGCAACTGCGTGGCCTCTTCGGCTTAGAGGAATTAAAATAAATTAGAAAATTTCAATTTAGATTGACCTTTAATATTTTTTTTATGGCTATTAATAATTATTTTTATTGTGTAATACGAAATGAATATTTTTTTTTATCATTTGCATTTTTATCATTTTTACGTTATTATTAAAGCTTTGATCACCAACATTATAATTATTTTAATTTTTATTATTATTGACCTTATTATCTTTTTTTGTCATTATTTATTTATTCAATTATTTATTTTATTCTTATATATATATCCCCTTGTTAGTAGGGTTTGCGGTAACCCCTCCTTTCCCCGTACATCCTTCTCCCGCGCGCCGCCACCCCTGCGCTCGCTGCTCCCGGCTCCGCCTCCTCCGCTCTTTGCTCGACCCGCAGCACCTCGACCCAGCAGCGCGCCCCCTGCTGCAGTGCCCTCGCCGCACGGAACTCCCCGCTCGCCCCCCCTGGTCTCTCTCTCTCCCGTGTTTTTTCATCTTTCTTCTTCTTCTCTCCTTCTTCTTCTCTTCCTCTCCTTCTTCCTCTTCTTCTTCTCTTCTTCTTCTTCCTTTTCTTTCTCCTTCCTCTGTTCCGCCGCACAGGTCCATTTTTTTCAATTTTTTTTATTTTTTTTTATTTTTTCTGCTATCACATTTTATTTAATATGTTAATAACTTTTTTATTATAAAATTATGATTTATGTGATTATTATTATTATTAATGTTAGTATTACTAATATTATTATTATTATTATTATTATTAATTTTATTATTATTATTATTATTATTATTATTATTAATTTTATTACTCTTATTATTATTATTATTATTATTTTGCTATTATTATTATTATTAGTTTTATTATTATTATTATTATTATTATTACTATTATTATTATTCTTGTTGTTATTTTTATTAATATTAATATGATTATTGTTATTCATATTATCATTGTTGTTATTATTATTATTATTATTATTATCATTATTATTATTATCTTCATCACTGTACTTTTGTTGGATCATGAGTTTTAATTGATGGTGGGTTTTTATTTATTGGTTTAGGATTTTTAGGACCCGCGCAGGGCGTTTCCGAGTGAGCGACATCACTGCGCTTTGTTTCCGAGGTTCCGTCGTCGCCGCGCTTTGGTTTCAAGGTGAGCGTTTATTCCCGCCGCTTGGTTTCGAATTCTCTGGTGAGTTTGGGATGTGTCTGAGTCCTTGGTTTTTTTTATGCAGAGTGTTAGACCTTGTCACGTGGTTTCGGACACACGTCGTGTCATCGCGCCTTGGATCCGAGGTTGTTGTGTCGACGTGCTTGGTTTTGAGGTAGGTCCCCTTTGCACTACTTATAAAATTTAAGTTATATTATTTCATGCTGTTTGCGCACCCTAATTGTTCAAATCAACATTTTATTAATTGTAATAAAGATGAGATAATATACGATAATTAATTTTTAATATAAGATGGTTAATTTTTAAATGGTTATTTAATGTCAAAATGAGCCGTTTATTTTATACACGACACATGAAACATCCTTTTGACGAGCGGACACCCAATAATGAAAGAATGCCCATTTGGCTTTTAAACATAATTCCCGGAATGTAAAACAGAGTTCTCGTTTAATGAGAAATGATTTCTTTTGAAGCGTGAACAAATACATTGGTTCGTTTGAGAAATTGCCCGGTTGGCTCTTAAGGTTTATTTGGAAAAGAAAATGGTTTGGTTTGGTTTATAAAAATACTGGCAACCTGTGAAGTAGTGTTTTGTGGATTCTTCAAATAGTTTTAAACTGGTTTTGGTAGTAATTGTGAACTATATTAAATGCCCGTTTGGCACTTTATGGAAAGCGATGGAGATGTTTTTTTTTATAAAAACCCTCTTAGGACGACTCTCATGACTTGGTTGCAATTGATTGTTTGGGAGGCCGCGGTTAGAGGCTCCTGGGTACTTGAGTAGTTAAAGGCAAGAGGTTGTCCCATGGAGTGGCTCGGGGAATGCCTGTTGTTCTTTATATATAGATATATCTGATTGGATGCTCGGTTAGAATCGGTTGGCTCACCCCCTTTTTCTTAAACACTTGAGACATGGGAATCTAGCATATTGAGAGAATATTCTAAGAACGATTGCTGCACTGGTAGGTTATGGTACTGACCAGTGGCCCATAGTAGGTGGATATATTGGGTTTATTGCTATGGGATTTTCCCTCGACCTGCCCGTGAGTGGATGGTCGAGCGTATTGTGTGTTTTGATTTCATCGTGACATGTCGATAAGGATGATTTCTCATGTATTGGTGTCTTCTGGTTTATTCTCGATCTCCTAGGTTCACCCATGTCTATTCAGCTTTTGTTGCTTGCAGTAATGATTATGATGCTCACGTGTATACTTACATTGCCCTTACTGTATGTTTTACTTTGTGCATTCTAGCATATTGTTTTCCTTGGAAACTGATAAATTCCTTTTTAATAGGTTTTTAAAAATTGTTTTCAAATGGAAGTGTTTTAATACCTTTTGTACAAATTTGAAAATTTAAACATCACTTTCCCTTTTTCTGAAATGTCATTTTCACTAATGAAATGAACTCGAATTTCGAAATGGCTAAGGGCAATGGTTCGTAATTTGTTTTTAAGTAGAATATTATTAAAAACATACTTTTATAGATTGTAGTTCAAACTTGAAATGATGTTTCTTTTATTTTAAAGGTAGTGCATTGGGAATAGATATCGGGCTACCCTACTGAGTTTTAATACTCACGCCTATAGTTGTTTTCTGTTTTTAGTGTTTGTGCAGGCTACAGCTTGAATGCGCTCGCCTAGGGCGACGCTTGATTGTTGAGTCGGAGAGCGACCCACGAGGTCGCACGGAGTTGTTCGGACGTCGTGTTTGTTTAGTTTGTTTTCTGTTTGTTTTTGTTTAGTCACTTTATTTGGTTTATCTTTTCGGCGCTGCTCTGTATTATTTTCTTTGTCTTATTTATTTATTTTGGGCGAAATCGTTCCCATAGCCTCTGTCGATGCCCTGGCGCTTGTCGCCAGCCCGGGAGGATCGGGAACGCCTCTCGGGCCATGTTGCAGACCGACTCGGGTGACCGGTTCTGGGTCGACCCGGGTTGGTTCATGACAAAATGGTATCAGAGGAGGTTTGCTCTTAGCAGACCTCACTTTTCAGAGCGCCCTTTGTTATTTGGGACGTCAAGGTAGATGAAGTAGGATTGTCGGGACTTGAGGGGTAGGTACGAGAAGAGCGTCGCGAACTCTTGCCCGTACCGATCCTCAGGTTTCCATGGGAAGTCCGGTTTAATTTGTTTGTTTGGGTTTTTATGGAAATGTTTTGCGATTGGGATACGACAAAGGGAGTTGGGCCATTAGTCCTCCTAACCCGCGCGGCCTGGAAAGCCATGTGGATCTAGGGGCATGGTCCAAGAAGGCTCTCTGTGTCAGTGGCGTGTTTGGCATATGGCCTCCAACCATATGGTCAAGTCACCCACTGACACTAGTCCCCTATTGATCTCTTTTGGGTTTCCCTTGATTTTTGAAAGTGGTTTGAATTAGAAAAGTTGGTTTTGAAAAAAAAAGGTGTTGTTTGAAATGACATGTTTAATTTGTGGATTGTTTTAAAAGAAGTGGTATGAATAAATTGTTTTTGGAAAATGAAGTTGCTTTGTTTTGGCCTTGGTGTTCCGATGAGTACTCACATGCATTTTGGTGTGTTGGAAAAGTGGATGGATGTCTGGTATGCTGGATGGATGCCCTGGGTGGCACAGATACATGCATGTGAGTGAGACTCTAAGGGATACCAATGGCGAGGGTTTAACTTACCAAGACTGTTTTAAATTAAAGATGTTTTCAAAGAGAATATTTTTGATATTATGATAACTTGTTTTCTCGGATTTCGAGCTTGTCGCCTATGCAGTGTTTGAGTTTGAGGTTTTTTCATTCGTTGAGTTGTCTTTGATTGGGTTTTGACCTTTCCTTGTCCAGCGGTTATCCTTTTGAAACTTCGATGGGTGATCATCGTGCGGTCGATCAACCTAAGGATTTTATGCTTGAGTTTCGGAAGCTCGATCCACCTCTCTTCTATGGTCAAGAAGACCCTTCCGTGGAAGAGGAGTGGATGCGGAAGGTTGAAAGGGACTTTAACCTCATTGAGCTGCCCGAGTCGTTGAAGGTCAAGTTTGCAACCTTTATGCTTGAAGGTTCACCGTGGATGTGGTGGAAGTCGGTGTCTCGGAACAAGCCCCGTCAAGAGGTTACTTGGGAATTTCTCAAGGCCTCGTTCATTCGCCAGTATTTCTCTGAGGAAGATAGGGTGAGGAAGGGGATGGAAATGTGTTGTCTGCAGCAGGGCGACGGATCCGTGTTAGAATATTTCCATCGCTTTATGGAGCTAGTCCCTTATGATTCAGAGTATGCCACAAATGACCCCGTGAAGGCTCGACGCTTCGAGGCGGGTCTCCGCCCTGATTTACAGTCGACGGTTTCAGAGTCCTACCTGACTTCTTTTGTTGATGTGGCGAGGCAATCTTTTCGTATCGAAGCCGCGATGGCAGGAGTGCTCGAGGTAGTTCTCCCTCCTTCGATTCCTATGAGCACTGGTGAAGGTTCTGGAAAGGAGATGAGTAAGCAAATGGAAGTGGATGGATCAGGTCGTGGAATCAAGAGGCCTCGGGATCTTTCATCAACCTCTTTGGCACAAGAGATTATTGTGTGTCATCAGTGTGGCAAGTGGGGTCACAAGAATTCGTCATGCCCAAGCACTCCGAAGCCCTGCCAGGCATGTGGACGCCTGGGTCACTTGCGACGATTTTGTCGGGGTGTTGCAAGGAAGCGTCGCAGAGGAAGTTCTCAGAAGTAATGTGTTGTAGGTTATTTGTTAAAAGTTTCTAATGTTAGTTTCCTTTCATTGTAAGTGATCTATTATCGTGGCCTATGTATGGGTGTTGTTTTGGGTTTGAAATGTATGGGAACTTCATGGGTCTTTTGACGAACCTCGTCTTTCAATGCTGGTATGTTTTAATTTTAAAATCTTGTCCTTCAATCTGTCAGATCAAAAGATGTATGTATCTCATTGGGATTATCAGAACCTGACTGCGAGGCAGGAGATGCTTCATCCATCAGAGCTCCAGCCAAAAGGTCTCGGAGTGAAGCCGGCGCGTAGTCAGGAACCCCCCGGGGAAATTTTAAAGAGTCTGGTGAAAGTCGTGCCTCTATCGTCGTGGTGAGATAGTTTTGGTGTTGTTGCTCTGGTTCCTCTGTCATTGTAGTTTTCCTCTTGTCGCAAAGTGCGCGATGGACTAATCCCTCACATAGTGTCGGGAGTCGTGCCTCTTGGAGGTAAGTTGCTGATCAGTGACTTTTCATGGGCCACTGATGTAAATCAGTTGCGGCCCTGGCTTGGGTCCATCCCGAAGTGATGGGTCGTGAGTAGTCGTACGTCGTAGTTTCAGTGATTTGATCCTTGGGCCCACCCTCCCCGCCCATGGGGTTGGGGTTTCAGTTGCGCAAAGTATCCATTTAAGCTTCTATCCCTTTCGGACGGGAGTGAGTGGTTTAAATGTTTTTGCTATGCTTTTATAGCTTGAGTAAGGCCCGGTTCTGACCTAAGTTGGATTCCTGGTTGGTCGCTAAGAGGTCAGTCCTTTTATGGTGGGGAGACCCACTATGAGTCTCGTTGGGTTTTTTCTTGAATAGTTATCGAATTCTAGTGGAGTTTTTATAGTGGGGAGACCCACTATGAGTCTCGTTGGGTTTTTTCTTGAATAGTTATCGAATTCTAGTGAAGTTCTTATGGTGGGGAGCCCGTTCGGGCCTTTCCTATGTTGGTGATTTACTTTGGGCAATGAGGTTCAGTCCCGCTGGTAGTCGTTGTGACATCCTTGAGATAAGAGGTTGGATCGTGTTCTGTGAAATCCTTAGGTGTTGATCGATCGACTGGTTGGTGTTGTGGCTTTCCGGGGGCGGAAAGCGTTATGGTGGGGAGAATTGTCGCACCCCAAAACCGTGCGTTTATTTTATTTTATGATTTCTTTGGCTTTAAATTATTTTTGCTGGGGTTCACGTTTAGTCTCGGATGAAAGTTTTGAGTTTTGATAAAAAGTATGCATCTTGGGTTCGACGTCGTCGGGAGCGCGGATAGAGCGCGACACCGCGCGGCTTCGCCCATGCAACTGCGTGGCCTCTTCGGCTTAGAGGAATTAAAATAAATTAGAAAATTTCAATTTAGATTGACCTTTAATATTTTTTTTTTATGGCTATTAATAATTATTTTTATTGTGTAATACGAAATGAATTTTTTTTTTATCATTTTCATTTTTATCATTTTTACGTTATTGTTAAAGCTTTGATCACCAACATTATAATTATTTAAATTTTTATTATTATTGACCTTATTATCTTTTTTTGTCATTATTTATTTATTCAATTATTTATTTTATTCTTATATATATATCCCCTTGTTAGTAGGGTTTGCGGTAACCCCTCCTTTCCCCGTACATCCTTCTCCCGCGCGCCGCCACCCCTGCGCTCGCTGCTCCCGGCTCCGCCTCCTCCGCTCTTTGCTCGACCCGCATCACCTCGACCCAGCAGCGCGCCCCCTGCTGCAGTGCCCTCGCCGCACAGAACTCCCCGCTCGCCCCCCTGGTCTCTCTCTCTCTCCCGTGTTTTTTTTCATCTTTCTTCTTCTTCTCTCCTTCTTCTTCTCTTCCTCTCCTTCTTCCTCTTCTTCTTCTCTTCTTCTTCTTCCTTTTCTTTCTCCTTCCTCTGTTCCGCCGCACAGGTCCATTTTTTTTCATTTTTTTTTTTATTTTTTCTGCTATCACATTTTATTTAATATGTTAATAACTTTTTTATTATAAAATTATGATTTATGTGATTATTATTATTATTAATGTTAGTATTACTATTATTATTATTATTATTATTATTAATTTTATTATTATTATTATTATTATTAATTTTATTACTATTATTATTATTATTATTATTATTTTGCTATTATTATTATTATTAGTTTTATTATTATTATTATTATTATTATTATTATTATTACTATTATTATTATTCTTGTTGTTATTTTTATTAATATTAATATGATTATTGTTATTAATATTATCATTGTTGTTATTATTATTATTATTATTATTATTATTATCATTATTATTATTATCTTCATCACTGTACTTTTGTTGGATCATGAGTTTTAATTGATGGTGGGTTTTTATTTATTGGTTTAGGATTTTTAGGACCCGCGCAGGGCGTTTCCGAGTGAGCGACATCGCTGCGCTTTGTTTCCGAGGATCCGTCGTCGCCGCGCTTTGGTTTCAAGGTGAGCGTTTATTCCCGCCGCTTGGTTTCGAATGCTCTGGTGAGTTTTGGATGTGTCTGAGTCCTTGGTTTTGTTTATGCAGAGTGTTAGACCTTGTCACGTGGTTTCGGAAACACGTCGTGTCATCGCGCCTTGGATCCGAGGTTGTTGTGTCGACGTGCTTGGTTTTGAGGTAGGTCCCCTTTGCACTACTTTTAAAATTTAAGTTATATTATTTCATGCTGTTTGCGCACCCTAATTGTTCAAATCAACATTTTATTAATTGTAATAAAGATGAGATAATATACGATAATTAATTTTTAATATAAGATGGTTAATTTTTAAATGGTTATTTAATGTCAAAAGGAGCCGTTTATTTTATACACGACACATGAAACATCCTTTTGACGAGCGGACACCCAATAATGAAAGAATGCCCGTTTGGCTTTTAAACATAATTCACGGAATGTAAAACAGAGTTCTGGTTTAATGAGAAATGATTTCTTTTGAAGCGTGAACAAATACTTTGGTTCGTTTGAGAAATTGCCCGGTTGGCTCTTAAAGTTTATTTGGAAAAGAAAATGGTTTGGTTTGGTTTATAAAAATACTGGCAACCTGTGAAGTAGTGTTTTGTGGATTCTTCAAATAGTTTTAAACTGGTTTTGGTAGTAATTGTGAACTGTATTAAATGCCCGTTTGGCACTTTATGGAAAGCGATGGAAATGTTTTTTTTTATAAAAACCCTCTTAGGACGACTCTCATGCCTTGGTTGCAATTGATTGTTTGGGAGGCCGCGCTTAGAGGCTCCCGGGTACTTGAGTAGTTAAAGGCAAGAGGTTTTCCCATGGAGTGGCTCGGGGAATGCCTGTTGTTCTTTATATATAGATATATCTGATTGGATGCTCGGTTAGCATCGGTTGGCTCACCCTCTTTTTCTTAAACACTTAGGACATGGGAATCTGGCATATTGAGAGAATATTCTAAGAACGATTGCTGCACTAGTAGGTTATGGTACTGACCAGTGGCCCATAGTAGGTGGATATATTGGGTTTATTGCTATGGGATTTTCCCTCGACCTGCCCGTGAGTGGATGGTCGAGCATATTGTGCGTTTTGATTTCATCGTGACATGTCGATTAGGATGATTTCTCATGTATTGGTGTCTTCTGGTTTATTCTCGATCTCCTAGGTTCACCCATGTCTATTCAGCTTTTGTAGCTTGCAGTAATGATTATGATGCTCACGTGTATACTTACATTGCCCTTGCTGTATGTTTTACTTTGTGCATTCTGGAATATTGTTTTCCTTGGAAACTGATAAATTCCTTTTTAATAGGTTTTTAAAAATTGTTTTCAAATGGAAGTGTTTTAATCCCTTTTGTACAAATTTGAAAATTTAAACATCACTTTCCCTTTTTCTGAAATGTCATTGGCACTAATGAAATGAACTCGAATTTCGAAATGGCTAAGGGCAATGGTTCGTACTTTGTTTTTAAGTAGAATATTATTAAAAACATACTTTTATAGATTGTAGTTCAAACTTGAAATGATGTTTCTTTTATTTTAAAGGTAGTGCATTGGGAATAGATATCGGGCTACCCTACTGAGTTTTAATACTCACGCCTATAGTTGTTTTCTGTTTTTAGTGTTTGTGCAGGCTACAGCTTGAATGTGCTCGCCTAGGGAGACGCTTGATCATTGAGTCGGAGAGCGACCCACGAGGTCGCACGGAGTTGTTCGGACGTCGTGTTTGGTTAGTTTGTTTTCTGTTTGTTTTTGTTTAGTCACTTTATTTGGTTTATCTTTTCTGCGCTGCTCTGTATTATTTTCTTTGTCTTATTTATTTATTTTGGGCGAAATCGTTCCCATAGCCTCTGTCGATGCCCTGGCGCTTGTCGCCAGCCCGGGAGGATCGGGAACGCCTCTCGGGCCATGTCGCAGACCGACTCGGGTTACCGGTTCAGGGTCGACCCGGGTTGGTTCGTGACATTACAGGATTTGGGATTCCTTTATGTGCAAGAGATAATTTGACTCCTTGGAGTTCCCTGAAAGATCAATTTTCTCTACGATGCTCACAGAATTTCATGATTATGGAGAGTTTATTAGGATTCCTCTGGGACCCAGTTGTTGTTGAGAACAGAGTTTCAACCTTTAGACTAACATCCAGAGTTAGAAGACCATTTATGTACCGAAGGACATACTATGGGAATTGATGTCAGACAATGATATTATTTGAGTGGATTGCCTAAAATTGGAGGATTTTGTAAAAAATAATAGATACAACTCCACAATCATTATAGCACGATTTTAAGTTTTATATGGGTAATACATTAGGTCACCACTATGTTGGAGTAATCTGGGTGAGTTTGGACTCATGGGGTCAGAGTTGGTGCATGATACAATTGAGAAAGTGCATATCATTCCATAGAATATAAGGAATGTACCAAGAGATCAGATTCCATATTCATAACAAAATAGGATGCCTTTGTAGTTTTTGGAGGGAGACCATGAGTACTGGAAGCTGTCACCTCAATATGGATTATGGAGATTTGTTTGGGGATGAATTTTATCAAATATATTCAATAGAAATTTATAGATACTAAATAAGGTCAGTGAGGTGGTTTATCGCTTGGACATACCACCATTATTATACCGGTACTTGACATCTTCCACATGTCACAGGTGAGGACGTATGTGCATGACTTGTCGCATGTTATTTACTGGGACAATATGGACATAGAGGTTAGAGCTGGATTTTTATAGTACATGTTTGAGATGAAGGATAAGTAGAAGTATATTCTTGTTGGGTGATCAATTCCCTTTGTACAAGTATGGTGGTAGTATGATAATCTTTAGGTAAGTACCTGGGAGTATGATACCGAGATGCAAGCATAGTACCATAATATTTTCAGATGTATTTTTCACTTATTTGGATGAAGATAATTAAGTGGGAGTGATTGTGACATCTATGTTTTTTCAGGTAATTATTTTAAAAATGTCTAGTAATAGTTTCTAAGCTGGACACTAGGATGGCATTATATTTTAAGGCCTGATGAGCCCAATACTGATATTAATGAAATATTAAATATATTAATACCACATGTACAATGTTTTCCCAAAATAGTTGAATTACTTTAAAATGGATGCTCTAATTAGAAATACGATGCTACCATTGAGTACAAAGTGTTTATTTCAACCTAGATGTCTGATAATCCATATCTGTATCGGGTGTTAAACTTGGTTTCCATCATTAAAATATAAATAATTAAATAAATGAATAAATTAATAAATTTCTAAAACTAAAGCCTAAAACCTTATATTATCTATAAATATACTATAATTTACATGTACTAGGGTTAGTTGTATAACATTGAGAGTTAAGAGAGTGTGTTGGAGGAGATTGTTGGTGTTTGACAATAAATCGATATTCTATGAATCGTCTATAACAACAGGGTTCATGTATCTCTCCAATAACTATGAAATATGATATCTCTTCATCAGTGGCCAATAAAAACATGATGAATTAAATTTTATTAATGTGGATTCTACCCATTTTTATATCCCAGGAAAAAAGGGTTTCATTCCACTAATAATTATTTATTCATGCTACGATGGTTGATTTATCTTACTATTGATTTTATAGTTGTTTATTTTGTTCTTTGCTTTTCAATATAATGGTATAAAACTTAGTCTAACCCAAAAAATGTTCAATTTTAATTAATCATATTATGGTTTTCTCTTTTCTTCTTCACTTATTTTAACATTCATCATAATCAATTTCTTAGGCCCTCTGCTCAATGAATTCCCTATATTCTATCATTGAATGACTATTATTTGAGAAAATAAACCAATACCACTGATATGGTTCATGGTAGAGGATGCGAATGAGGTGAAATGAAAATTGAGGATGATCAAAGAGAGAACAAATCATTCTGTTGATTCATGCTCTTCCTAGTTTTAAGTGTATTGGTGGAATAAATAGTGATAATGATTTCTTGATTGGTTTTGATGGAAATAATTTGATCTATGAAGACAACAAGGATCATGTAAATGAGATCCATGATCTATGGGAAATATTACTAAATATTTTTGGGGAAATGGTGGTGCAATAGTATATCTCAAAGACCTATGGTTTTAATGTAATTCCATAGTACATGGAGTATAATTTGAAAATAAAAACCCTATGGAACCTTTGGTTGAGATGCTAAGGTTTCCACAGAAAATTTAATATCACATGTCCTGTGAAATGTGTCACACACTGTGGGAACTAATGATGGTAGACCGGTGTGTAATCATGGAGTAAATAGAAATAGACAAGACTAGAAACCTTGGACGAGTTAGATCTCATGATCAATGCCCAGTACTTAGACACAACTTAGTATACAGTTAGAACTACTATACAAGTGCATGACCTTAAGTGCACTTCCATGACCAGTTGTACACGGGCATGGGAAGACGACACCGTTAGAGTGATATAAAAAATTTATATTAAAATTAAAACTAAGGGACATGTTGTGTATGTGTAAGATTACATTCCGTATGAGATTGTGAGACACAAGAATACTTGGGGTTGGAAAGACACAATGTGTAACCTGAGCACACATAGTTCTCTCCCTTTTAGGGTGTTTAAAAATATTATTTTATTTAATATAGACCAGGTTTAGTTTATTTTGATAACATAACATCCCTTGAAGTAATAGTGTGTAATTACATCATTGACATTGGATTTGGATACCCTCTACATAATTTCTATTAGATAGAGGTCGATATTTACCAATGTGGGATAAGTGTGGAATCCACTATCATTTGAATGTGGGGTTCATGGAATTGGAATAACCACCAAGGACAAGGCATATATCCAATATATAGCATGTTAGTTCTGTAGAGTTTATGGGGTCCATCAGTGACCCTAGGTTTCTTCACCAACATGTATGATGAGATCTTTAGAGATCCAGGGAGGAGTTATTAGGTGGGTCCAAAAAATCATGACCTCTTGGATGAAATTCATCAGTGATAGCATGGCTCATAGAGTGAGAAACCCCAGAACATGAATTATATTGAACTGTAGTTTTCATGTAAACTTATTTTATAGTTTACATGTAAATATATTTTAAAACTTTTTTACACAAAAACTTATTTTATTTTCTACATATATACCATATATAAATATTAAATTTAAAATTCATGTAGTTTAGATTCAAAAAGGTTTTACAATTTACATGTAAACTATTTTTATTATTTATGTACATGCAAGTTGAATTTAAAATCTTTTTTCTTAAAAAATATTTTTTAAACCAGTTTACATTCTAACTATATTAAAAATAAATCTATATATAAAATACTTTTATATTTTTAACAAAAAATATATATAATTTAAGTGTAAAATTACTTAATTATTTATATGAGTTTTATAAAGTTATTCTTCATGTATATTGATTTTACATTTTACATTTAAACTATTTTTGTTCACAAGTATGGTGAGTTTACAATTTACATGTAAAATATTTTTAAAATCAGTTTACTTATGAGATTATTTTAAAAAATCTTTATATATAAACTATTGTTATAATATGTTTATATATTAATCAATTTTAATTTTTTATATGTAAAATTATTTTATTGTTAAAATATAATATATTTTTAAAATTAGTGTATGTGTAAGAATTTTTTTAAATTGGTTTACAAATAAACTAATTTTAATAAAAGTTTACATATAAAATGCTTGTAAAATCAGTCCACATATAATCATTTTTATAGTTTACATTTACATTATATTTAAATTTAATTTAAATTATATAAATAGATATATATAAACCAAAATATATGTTTATATGTACGATAATTATTCTATTTATATGTACACTTTTGTTTTAGTTTACATGTAAAATGTATTTAGATTTCATGAAGAATTATTTTACAGTTCATAAACTATAACAAAAATAAAGAAATTTGAATAGTTCCATCCTGAAAGACCCAGGTTGAGATAAAATAAATAAACATAAAAAATATATGGTTTTTTATATATATTACCCACAACTACATTGGGTTCTCAATGAACTCTAAAAATTTTATTATTTGTGTCATTATACATAGTAAATTGACTAAAACTAGTGGGGGATGTGATGGTTTCTATTTCATTGCCACCATATTCTAATTACCTACATGATGTAGTCATTGAAAAATGCACATTTCCACAAAATCAATGGTTTTCCAAAAAAATATTTTAGTATGAAGATGGATAGTCAGATACAACATGAATATTGGGAAAGATGATGGAAAATTTTTCTATATCTTGAACACAATTAATGGTACCTGTTATTTTTTTATTTCAAAAAATATATCGATAATTGTTTTTAGAAAAAAAGTGTCTAAAAATAAAACAAAATATATCTAATGTGACCCCTATATTGTGGTATATAAAATAATCAATTACTATTGGAATCAAATCATGATTTTTTCTGTGAAAATCATGAGATCTCCTATATTTTAGTTTCAATTCGATTCTATTAAACTTTTTTGATATGTTTGCACAATATCCACTAGTAACTATGGTAGTGTCTATAACATTCAAAAAGTAATTTTTGTTGATGGTGTCAACTCATAAGAAGCATGGGGAACTTTACAATCATTTTAATTAATACATAATGTGTGTAGTTATATACTCATACCCCAATAAACCAGGTCATGCTGAGTTTAAAAATTATATTTCATATTCCCTTTGATATTTATAGGAATTGAATTTTATATTTCACAAATATTTTTCTCATTGTGAATTATATCAAAAAAATGGAATAATAAATTATTTTTCCAATAAGGAAAATCAAAGAAGATAAATTTCTTCTTAAAATTTTAATTATATTTAGAGGAAACACTCTACATATTTATAGATTTCACCTTACATATACTGAATAAAAATATGATATATTTTGATTCATTAACAGTATTAATTCTTTACATATGTTGGGGTGTCCACTCGGACTAAATGGTTTTTTTCTAACGATTGATGATTATTCTTATGTGGATGATTCATTGGTTAGTATCATTGATGTACCATGAAACAGAAACATCAATGATATGGAAAACATGCTTTTATATAAATGAAATAATAAATTTTTCTAGTTATAATCCAATATAAATTTATTTCGTAAGAAACAAAATAATATATCATCCACTAAAGTGTTTTACACCTCTAAAATATGTATTTTATAAATGAATTTTATGAGAAATAAATAAACATTTCAAGTTAATTTTTCTACTATATTAAAGGTTACAAGTAAAAAACGAGGAAATATCAAGTATAATATAGTCTAGATATGATTATGATTATGAGAGTGAAGGGTCGTTTCAAACAATTATATGGATGAAGGTCATATATGTGAATAAAAATTAGAAAGGTGTTACACGAAGTTTTCAATTTACAAAACAGGTTAGTGGAAAAATTAGGATATCCCGTATCATATATCTTCTATGCATTAATATAAAGGATAAAAAAATCACCATTATTTTCAATTATATCAACATGATTCAATGTATGATTTTTTATATTTCATAAGGCTAGAAAATATTTTGGTCCCTAGGAATCAATGAAAAGTTCATCATTTAATTTTTTGGAAGATAAGATGGTGTCCCATACACAAGTCTCATCCGTGTAGATATACTGAATTGTTTATAAATATTTAGGCACAAGGCTCCCTCTAAGAATAGTATAAAATATTTTGGGAATGTTTGAATTTTATTTATAGAAAATACAATTTTGTCAACAAACTTCCATTACATATAATTATTTAATGTAATATCTAATTTATTAGGAAGTAAGTCCTTCAAAAATGTTAAAATATAATAATGGGATATATAGAACTTCTATACATAGTTTTCCAATGGAAAAAAATAAAAAATTCAATATTTATCATTTTACCACATAATAGACATACAAGAGACCTGGCATCGTCCATCAATTTACATCCCTTAATATTATCATTTTCATTAGTTGAATCATGGATACTCCAATAATTATCTACTTTCATTGGCATAATTTATTAATGATAATGATGAATAAATGGAAAATATCCATATACCAAATTCTTCATTCCGCTCCTATTATTCAGATCATAAAATGAATGAGATTTTATTTTCAATCCTTTGTGATAATATGAAGAATAATTTTCCTGAAAAAAGAATTTTTATATGGAAGATAACTTCATCATGACTTAACTAAGGTCTTAAAACACAACTATAATAGGTAAAGTATATATGAACTCAATCTGAAGCATCGCAAAATGAAAAATCTAAAGAAATAATACTTTTTTTGAAACCGAGTTGAGATTTGATATGTATCATACATATAAATTCAATATATATTCTACATCCAAAAATTATTTTTTTAATATCAATATTGAATACTATACATACAAAATTCATGATTGTGGGTTGGAAGCTTTATCTTGTTTAATATAAATGCACTATGTCATACTATATGAATAAATGAATACACAAATTATTAGTTCCTAAAACCCATAAAATGTCAAACTATAAATTTTTATTAATACATTTTTCTATACTCTTACAAGGAAATAACCTTGTAATGTATTGGGAAAGCAATACAGTAGTTCAATTATGGAATTCCTTACTAGTCAGTCTGTAATTATATAAATCTTGATTACATTATATTTCTTTTTCTAATTTATGTATACGTACTCCTAAAGATATTGTTTTTCAAAAGCATTAATGTTTGAATATTCAAAGTGACTGAAATTTAAATATTTATTATTAAAATAAATAGTTAAAAACAATCATATGTTGAGGTGGCATAAATTAATGTAATCCTTATGAATTAAGATCTATGAAAATATTAAAATCATGAGGTAAAGATTCTAAATAATAAAAAATGGTGAGATGGTGTGATTCGTCTCTATTTGCAGCCAGAATATCCTTTTCTTTGTTTCCTTCTCGATAGGTACACTGAATACATACATTTAGTAGGACAAGGTCTATAAATTCCTAGATTTTATAATCCATATATTAGTGGGTGGTATTAATCCTTTCATATATTACATAAACAAAGAATAATTTTATTTGACCATTGCAAGAGAGTTACTCCTTACATTGAAAATAGTTAACCCTCTACGTAGTACTCTCGCTATTTATTATAGAAACTTTATTTCCAAATATAATTTGCGATAATCTAGAAAAAACAAAACCATAATGGTCAAGAATGATGACTCAACCTATAATAGAGTCATTATAATATAATTCATCTACATTTTGTTTCATATGAAAGGTTAGAAAAGTATCTGATACATAGTACTGAAAAAATACCTTAGTAACTAGAAAGGCGCTATAAAAACTCAAAAAATTGTCCACTTATTTTGACTGAGGATTTCAATGAATATATAAAAATCATTTTAGTAACCTTTGTATTCCAAATTAAGGTTATTAAGAACCAATAATTTAAAATGAAGTCATTATAAGACTCTCATATAGAGAAAACTAATAGCTTCCAATTCCACATTTTGACCCATACTATAATCCAAATTCATTAAATCATGTCAAAATAGTGAAGAAAAAAATATATAATCGTTATTGTACTTGAATATTTCCTAGACACCCCCAAGAAATTCAATAGGATGTCCTCCCACTCATTTTTGAGGAAAAATTGTTTAGTCTATTTAGGTTGTGATATTGGGTATTAGGGGAATTTAGAGGCTATCTAAATTCCTTTGTACTGAACAACCTTTTTCATGGAGATAGAAAACTGACAAGATATAACACCATGAAATTTTATGATATGTTTCACCATAAATAAATTTAATTTCACTGATATCCTTCTTTATAAACATTGCCATCTATAAGTAAACTCCAGCATACTATTGAAATATAAGTATTTGGTAGTTATAGTGTATCCATTGGATTGGGGGGTATATATTCGGATTAATAAAATTATAAAAAATATTAATAATTTTTTAATTTAATACAATTTTATTTATAAATCCTTACAAAATAAGAACTCAATTTTTGGTAATGTCATTTTATGATCCAAAAATGTGTTTTCTTTGAAAAAATATTTACATTTTTTCCGAAGATAATATAATTAATTTCTTAAAATTTTTGATATTCAGTATTATAAAAATGATATCACTTTTTAAATCATAATTAAAAAATTATCATATGATGAATTTTTGGGACTTTTTTAAAAAATTTGATTTTTGGCTGAATGGTGGAAATTCTATTTTTTTAAAAAATTATTTTTTTATTTTACACAATTCTTTATTCCTGATTATTATTCAGATTTTTTTATAAAACTATTTAGAATATCATTGCACAAAATAATTTAAATTATTATTTTTATCAATATTAATCTTTATACTGGTATTAATATACTCTTAGACGTAAAACAGAAATTTTCAGAAAACTATTTCTCGTTGCGTTTTATGACTTTATCAAAAAAAAATAATTTCATCCACATAGAAAACTAAATCATATAAAATAGATTATATATCAATAATCAAAATAATTAATACTATATAAAATATACTAAATAATTTTTTTCATATTTTATTTTAAAAATAGTTGAAAATTGACTCCACGATAAATGGATAAATCAGTCTAACAAATATTAAAACTAATGGGAAAATGATTTAAAATCTACCTATGACATTAATTTACCATATAACGTGATTTGATTTAGTCAGTACTCATATTTCTGTGTTCAAAACATACTTTCCACTATATTATAGTCGTTAGGTGATTTGAAATATTGAATATGGTTAGAACAACTAAAAAAATTCATTTTACATATACCAAACATCTATTTTAATATGTAATATGTAATTATATAAAAATATACGGAAATACTAGAGAAATCATAAAATTAATGTTAGACCTAGAAAAGTAGGAAAGGGTACCCCCATATCATACAAGCTCCCGAAAAAAATATGCCAATTAAGACAATAATTTAAAATCACAATGATCTAGTTCAATCAGATCTATGTCCTCCATTAAATCCATTGAACATAAAAACTTCTATGTAGGCCACAATACATGTTGGTGAAAAACCCATAAATTGGTGAGTCTAAATATACACAATATGATTCCCTAAAAACATGGATGGATGATATATACTTCATATCAAAAAAAGTCTTAATTAAGGATAATAGGACCCCTATTTGACTTAGGTAAACATAGTTAATGATTTCAGAAAGTCCCAAACTCTACTCCTTAGATTTATGAATGTATTATATTATAGTAAATCAAATATATCCATAAAAAACCGAATACCTACTATATATAAATAGAAATTATTTTTAAAATATATGCTAACTCTCTAAATTTGTATTGAAGGAACTTTATCTCATCAAAGTATAAATGTGTATCATGGGAGTAAGAAACCAATGTGGAGGATCTATTCCTCATTAAGGAAAACATATTGATTGAGGGCATGTGAAATTTATTTATAATGGACATACACCCAACATGTGAATGAGTACTTCATTCCATCACTAATATAGGGGACCCATTCCTTATTATACTTAATAGTTTAAATTCCTATTTCGGAATCCCACCAAAAATATTTTAGTTAGTTATTAATAAAAAATAATTGCAAATAAACTCCTATAATATTGTCTTTTGGGGATACAAACATGGTTTCCACTATTTTATAGCAGTTATGTGATTTAAAATATTGAATAGGTTTAGAACAACTAAAAAACATCATTTTACATATACTAAACATATATTTTAATTTGTAATATGTAATTATATAAACTAATAGGGAAAATACATGAGAAATAATCAAATTAATGTAATACCTAGAACATCTGGAAAGGGGACCCCCTATATCATACAAACTCCCTAAAAGAAATATGACAATGAAAATAAAAATTTATAATAATTATGATCTAGTTCAATCAGATCTATGTCCTTCATGACATCCATTGATGTTTATAACTTCTATGTAGGGCACAATACATGTGGGTGAAAACCCCATAAATGGGTGAATATAAATATACCCAATATGATTCCCTGAAAAACTGGATGGATGATATATAATTAATATCAAAACAAAAGACTTAATTAACAATAATAGGACCCCTATTTGACTTAGGTAAACGGAGCTAAGGATTTCAGAAATTCCAAAACTCTACTCCATAGATTTATGAATATAATAAATTTTAGGAATCCAAATATATCTATAAAAATTCGAATACCTACTATATATAAATATAAATGATTTTTAAAATATATGCTAACTCTCTAAATTTGTAGTGAAGGAACTTCACCTCATCAAGGTATAAATGTATATCATGGGACTAAGAAACCAATGTGGAGGGTCTATTCATCATTAAAGAAAACACATTGATTGGGGAATGTTGAATTGATGAATAATGGACATATACCCAACATGTGAATGAGTAATTTACTCCATCAACCATATAAAAGACACATTCCTTATTATACTCGATATTTTTAATTCCTATTTTTGGAATCCCACAAAAAATATTTCAGTTAGTTATTAATAAGAAATAATGTCAAAGAAACTCTTGGAATATAGTGTTTTTGGGATACAAACATGGTTTCCATTATATTACATTAGTTAGGTGATTTAAAATATTGAATAGGGTTAGAGAAACAAAAAAACATCATTTTCCATATACGAAACATCTATTGTAATATATAATATGTAATTATAGAAACAAATAGGGAAAATACCTAAGAAATCATCAAATTAATGTAAGACCTAGAACATCAGGAAAGGGGACCCCCATATCATACATGCTCCCTAAAAGAAATATGAAAATGAGAACAAAAATTTATAATCACTATGATCATGTTAAATCAGATCTATGTCTTCAATTACATCCATTAAACTTTACAACTTCTATGTAGACCACATTACATGTGGGTATAAAACACATAAATGGGTGAGTATAAATATAGCCAATATGATTCCCTGAAAAAAGTGATAGATGAGATATAATCCATACCAAAACAAAAGTTTTAATTAAGGACAATAGTACTGGGATTTTACATAGGAAAAAAAATTTATGGATTTAAAAAAGTCCTAAACTCTACTCCATAGATTTATGAAGATTATAAATTATAGGAAACTGAATATATCCATAAAAAATGAATACATTCTATATATAAATAGAAATGATTTTTAAAATATATGACAACTCTCTAAATTTGTAGTAACAGAACTTTACCTCATCAAGGTATGAATTTATATCATGGGAGTAGGAAACCAATGTGGAGGATCTATTCATCATTGAGGAAAACACATTGACTACGGGAGTGTTGAATCAATGTATAATGGACATGCACCCAACATGTGAATGAGTAATTTACTCCATCTATCATATAGGGGACCCATTCCTTATAATAGTAGTCAAGAATAAGGGATCTACCTTCCACTTCATGGTATAGAGGGACCATAACTATATTTCTATATGAGTAATGAATCCCATGAATTTTATACGATACCATTACTCTATACATATAATATGAGAAGATGACTATTCAACACCATGTTCTTTCTTGTTTCCTTTACTGAACCTAGTCATCACCTCAATAAAATGATGATTATAAAACTTCATATAACACAATTTTTTTGGTATATAATAATGACTAAAACCTATAAAAATTATATATATGAGAAAATAATAATAATTTATTATTCCTTTAACTGATTTCGATCCCAAATGTGAGAAGATATGAAAATTATGAAGAGGGGAAAGCATGCATCAGGCACTTCATAAAACAAGGTTCGTGAAACATGGGAAGTTTCTAGGTGTGTAATGCTATCATTCCATCTTGTTTTTCCAATACATATGGAATTGATTCCATATATACATGACATGTGATGCTCAAGGGATTTTTTTTCTTCCAACACTCATGTCAATTGATTTATTGGATATTTTTTGTCTTAAAATCCACTCAATGCATTGGGGAAAAATATTAGTTAGGTGTTATCATTCACACCTAAGTCTATGTTTAATTCATTATTGAGTTACTTATAAAAAATAACAACATGTATTGTGTATTTTAACACCCATTTGGAAAGCTTATCAACAAATAATGTCAATAAATGACATATGGAAGAGGTTATATGTCACGTGAGAAAATTTTCTTCTAGAAAACATATGTTCTTGATTTGTTAACACATGATACTATTTAATTTTCTATTGCTAACAATGATCAATATTACTTTAGATTCTGCCATCAAAACTCTCGATAAATTATCAATCAACCATTTCATCAATATTTTATAGAATAAATGGAACAACTACTTCATCAAAATAAAATCCTCTAATAAATTCAATTCCTGTCATTACAAATCCTTTCCATTACTAATATCAATATTGAATTGCCATCACCATTCTAGAATTGACACTATTTTTTTGGATTCATGTGTCAAAATGATTTTTGTTGTGATGGATAGTATAACGACCCATACTTTACATACATGGTTATTACATCAAAATTGAAGCATACTTATTACAAAATATAAAAAAACTATAAAAGGACCGTATTGGTATAGTGTCTTTAGAAACTGGGAAACATAAACAACTGGTTCATAAAGCATCTACACTATCTCCCATTTATTTCATCATATTTAGAGTCCCTTTTTTCATATCCTACTTAATATCCTTCTTCCTGACCTAGGAAAAAGAAAACATACAAAAGGGTGAGCTCAAATGCTCAGTAAGGGTAAAAAAAATAAATACCAAACATATCATATTCATAAGAACATAACAGTTTTGGAAATCTTACCCTGCAAAAGAAATCATAATTTCATAACATGGGATAAATCATAGAAGTGAAATGTAATCACAATAATCATAACTGAAAACATGAATCTTTGTGGAATACACACATAATCATAGAGAATAATATCTTAGTAGTCAAGACTCATAGCCAAGACTATCTTAGCTGAAAAAGTCCATTTCGGAACCGAGTTCACTCCTCATTTCAGTCTTGTTTCACTAAACCAGTTTAACCTGCTGTTCTAGCCATGTCTATATCATGAGATATAAATCTTTACCCCATGAATTGGAGGGAGATATAGGTCCCACCCATCTCATAATGATTCCATTCTTATGTGTTCCACAAAATCATAAATCATACATCATTTCATAACCCATGTAATAAAAATGTGATTCTTAAACATCGTGACATCATAAAAAAATTCATATAAGACAAAGGAATTCATAAAAATAATTCCATCTCAACATAATCAAATAAATGTAATAATAGGGATAGATACATAATCCTATATTATCTTAGATGGAAAATAATTTTGATAAAACACTTGAACTCCATTCTTGAGGAAAATATCCTTTCTACTCCAAAAATATTTTTCATTTCTTAACATGTCATACAATTTTAAACTAAAAGAAGCTGATTACAAATAAAATTTAAAACTTTTAAAGGAAGCATCTTGGAAATAATGTTTTAAAAATCCATTGATACCGTATAAGTTAAAAAACATTCTTCTCGTACTTTTGTCGGAAAAGTCAAAAAGTACCGCGTACGAAAAACAACAAAAGATTCCTTTCATATCTTTTACTAAAAACTCACCGAAGGGTAAAATTGGATTTAAACAATTTTATAAGGATATAAATATTACATATTGAGTAATCATGGATGTGGATGATAAATATTCCCTAGTAAATTCTGAAGTATAAACAATATCAGATAAAAATGAGATTGTGAGATTTTCCCTTACCTTAGATCTGATTTGCTTCGTAAGTGTTCGAACCTCCTGTATAATGATTTAAATAATGTCATTGACTTATTACAGAATCATACTTATTTTTATGATATCATATATGGTCATATTCGTAGCTTCTTATTAGTAATATTTCATTGCTACTTGTTATTCGGGTGTTTATTGCTTTATGTTCGTATGTGTGTTTTGTCGAATAAATTTTTATTTGTCTTTTTAGGTTATAGAAAACTCATTTACAGAATGGTATTAGTGTAATATATATCATATTTATTAATTCAATTCATTTATATAATCATTATGCAGTGAAGATCATTTAGAACGAGTCACATCACATCGTGGAGACGGTATTCCGTACGTAGGCACGAGCGATGATATCATTCCCATGATTGTGGAAGTGTATTGGAGTGTATGTATACTATTTCAGAATCAATATCACTTTACAATAATCATATATAGTCATTATTTACACCATTATACCCATCCAAGTAATGTGGTGGTGGAAAATGGATTACACCATGGCGTGGAGACGGTATTCTGTACGTACGCACAGGTGGTGATTTTGTCTTCCGTAGGATGGAAAGGTGGTGAAATAGGGTTGTTTCATACTTACAATAACATATCTGTATATGGGTGATACTAATGTTATTACTTCATAATGAAAAAACTAAATAATAAGAAGTATAAGAAGAAATAAAGTTGAATGAATCGGTAACGCACATTACCTCTTCTTTAAAGCGCCTCTTTGAGACCTCCTCTTAGGGCACTAAAATTGGTCTTTGATGAAAACCATGATCTCTAGGATGTTTCTAGGGAAGTGGGGAAGTGAAATGGGCAGGGGTTGGCCAAGATTGGAGGCTCAAATTGGAGTGAGGAGGAGAGGGAGGAGGTGCCCTTTTATAATGGAGGAGGGGGGAACCTTTGGAAATATAAGCAATATTAGTTTATATTAAATCCCAAACCCACATAAATACTTTCAAAATGACTATATCAGAATATTAGATGAGATAGGGTTTTAATCTCATCAACCAATAAAATTTAGACATGTTAGGAATTTATTTTAAACATTATCAACTTGATTTATCCTTATTTATCAATTTAATTTTATTTGTGGCAATAATATTCGAAATTTTAAATTATTATAAATAATTACATATGTGTTGTGAATTTTCCATAATTTGACACTTTATGACATTTTCAACCATATAAATTATAATTAATAATTTTTAAATATTTTTGTTATTTTTAAACAATTTTATAATATATTATTTTTATAAAATAACAATAGTGTCAATTTTGACACTATTCAATTATTTTAATTTAAATAAAATATATACAGAAGATATTTTCGAAATAAAAGCTTTAATATATTAATAAAATTTCATATGTATCTATAAAATTAGTGTAGCACATTAAATATTTCATATAATATTTATTTTAATATTTATAAAATCATTTATTTGATATTTTAATTAATAAAAAAATTCCGATATCACTATTGTGTCATAATTAATGAAAATTATTTAATCCCTAAAAATTTTAAATAAATTCCTATGATGTAGATAATTGTATTATTGTTCTGTATAATATTCATGTTCAAAGTTTCATTAAGTTTATCACTAAATTAAAATTATTATACTTATAAGATTTAAGAAAGTGACATGTTTTCACTTTCTTTGGTTTTATTAATAATTAAATTATTTTCATTGACAAAAGTCTATTAAATTATTATAATCCGACCCTTAGGTGATATGGGTAGACTTTTAGTCATCCAACAGGATTTTGGCTGGTGTTAGGATAATTTTATAATCTTATATTTACCCTAAATTACCTGATTTACCTTTAACTATGGTAAATAAAATTTACAGTAGTTACTATTCATAATGCCAAAAAATAAAAATGTAGCCTATTAACATAATTTAGACCCACTGATTCCTAATATGGAATCAGTTTTTTAAAATTCAAAACACATAAGTTGCAATAATTAATTTCAAATTAATCCTGTTGTTAAGAAAACAGGTTTTAGAAGTTAAAACATTGCCAAAGATTGAAATGTTTTTACCTATGAATTAAATGTGAAATTAATGCTAATGACATACATTATATTAAATGGTAAAAATTTATTCTATTTATAATTTAAAACCATTCAATATTATAATTTAACCATATAAATTATCTCAATGAAAAAAGTTTTTTTAATTAAAAATTAGCGTATTTTTACTATTCATCAAAATATGAAAGTTATCAGAAAAATATCAAAAATTTATCCAAAGTAAATTTTTATATCCTTATTCCAAAGAAGAATTTTATTTTGTCAAATTGAACATATAAATATGTCAAAAAGTATATTTAATGTGGGTGCGCCATCAAAAGGCGACAAAACTGCATTTTTTGAAAAATACTTATTTTAGCCGAAAAATTTATTTTGTTCTCTTACCATGTTCTATAAAATGTTCAAGATGAATAATAATGTTATAAAATTCAAAATTTAGTTAATACTATTCATAACGGCTAGTCCATAATAATATATTGTTGTTTAGTGAAACCTAGTATTGCGTACTACACACGCTATCGAGGAAGGTCGCGATTGCGTGTAATGAAAGCCAAGTCAGTATTGTGTGTTGTGAAATATTCCTTTTGTGTTATGTATAACATAAGACATAAAAAAATATTTCTCATAAAATCTCAGGGTGTTACATTCTACCCCCCCTTAAAATGAATTTCGCCTTCGAAATTCATCACTTCATTACAAACAGATGAGGATACCTCTCCATCATCATATCCTCAAGTTCCCATATAGATTCTTCTAATTGGTGGTTCCTCCATAAAACATTCACCAATTGAGTTTTCTTGTTATGTAGGATTTTTTCGCTATGATCCATAATCTCTATCGGCTCTTCTTAATAAGAAAGATCTTGCTCCAGCGGTACAACTTCTGAGCTGAGTACACGTGAAGGATCAGGTATGTACTTTCTCAGGAGAGATACATAGAACACATCGTGAACTTGGGAGAGATTCGGTGTAAGTGCCAATCGGTAAGCTACCTTCCCAACACGATCCAATATTTCGAAAGGGCCGATATATTTAGGGCTCAACTTTCCCTTCTTTTCAAATCTCATGACCCTCTTCCAGGGAGATATTCGTAAGAACACTTTATCACCCACTTCAAACTCTATGTCTTTTCTTCGGTTGTCGGCATAACTTTTCTATCCACTCTAAGCTGATCTTATGTGTTGTTGAATAGATCTGACGTTTTCTACCAGCACATCATATGACAACCCAACTTTTTATTACAACTTAATAATGCTTTATTACATAAAACTTCACTTGATACAACAAAGAATATCGAGAGGTTTAGTGTCTTTGGGGCTTAGGATCATTACATAAAAACTTTAAACTTGAAATACAACATCTTTATTGAAAACCACCTTTACCTGACCACTATATTCCTTCGTACTTATCATTGCATGGGATAACCTGAGGACATGCATAAGAAAAGGGTGAGCTATAAAGCCAAGTAAGGGAGTACACAATGAATAACATGAGGATTACAATACATGTTAGGCTATAGGAACATCAATAGAGCATTAGAGTAACATGAACATAAAGTCATGATAAATCATGATAACCATAACATGGAATTGTGGCAACCACACTTAACATTGAATTAGCATGAGCCAAGGCTCATTGCACATGGAGCATGAGTAAACCCTCATTGCACTTGAAGCACGAGTAAACCCTCATTGCACTTGAATTAGCATTAGTCAACACTCATTGAACATGACTTATCATGATACTATACTTTACCCAATGCATTGGAATGCTATAAAGGGTGCACCCTTCTTAAACATTTCATTTCATGCATAAGTGTGCCACATGGATCATAAAACATGGATTCATAAAACATAATCATTTATTCCACGATAAAGGTATGTGGAATTCATACATGAAACATTATAATCAATAAGTAAATGTTCATAAAGGTGAATACCCTTGATGGAGAAATGGGCATGGTATTCACTACACAATGATATTAGTTTAGAAAATCGGTGTGATTTCGGCAGCGTAACAGCATGACATAAGAATTCATAAAAAGGTTGATGAGAGAGAAAGGGGTTACTCATAATATTTTCATGTAATGGACAGTAAGGAGGTCATATAGATACATTTCCCAACAATTGAAAAGGAATTTAGATTCGTGATACAAAAGTATTGCTTGAATATAAAAGAGGAGAAAAAGGTTTTTTTCGGAATTTCGGTATAGTAACGGGTGTACATGGGAGGCTTTTAATGAGAGAGAAAGGGGTCTCCCATCATTCAAACAATACGAGTTCAGTATAGGAGAGGTGAGAAACCATACCCCAACATTCATAATTGAAATTAAAAGGGCAATACAACTTAAAGAAAATTGACAAAAATGAGAAAGGAAGAAAAAACCCTTACTTGGAAGTGTGCTTCCAAAGGCTAGAGAGAGGATTGTGAGAGGCTTCTTGGGAGATTGGGGCACCTTGGGAGTATTCTAGAGAGATTAGGGCAGAGGTTGGACAAACTCCAAGGTATTTTAGTGAGGAGGAAGTGGGATCTTGGGTGGGTTTATATAGGAAAGGTGAGAGAATTCTTTATTATTTAGGTTTGGGACCCCTTATATTAAAATAATCCGAACCACAAACCTTCCCATGGTATTTGCCCATGGTTTCTAGAAAAGGAAAGAGGAAGACAATATTTTACAAGGCCAAGGTCCTAACTTATTAAAAAATTAGGGTTGCTTATGTGGAGGTGAGTCACACTCCCATGGAAATTAATTTAAAAAGGCAAAGTGTTGAATAAGTCTTGAGGGCTCCATTAATGCTTTGAAATGTAAGTCAAACAAACCCAAAACCTCATTATTTTAATGATAAAACACATATTGGCCGAAAATAAGGATTATTTTATTTTATTACATCACCATTGGGTCATTATGATGTCATAAAACACATTATATATTTAAATGGTATTTAATTTTTACCCAAAAATTTGACTGTCTCAGAAAATTATGAAAAATTCACCGTTGGATAATTTCGACGTCCTGATTCCAAAAATAATATTTATTTTATCTAAATAATTTTCTAAATATGTGAATTTTCACTTTGAAAACAAAAACCGACATTTATAAAAATATTCACGGGTTTTGACAGAAATGGCTTTCAAACCTTAATAAAAATTTTAATTGCATTCATAAAATTTATACTTAATAAAAAATTAATTTATTATTAATAATAATATTTTATTAAAATATTATTTAATTCAAAAATCCTTTAATTTAATAAAATATAATTCTTAATTAAATAATAACTAAAAAGACCATTTGTACTTTAAAAACTAATTACAATATATCAAAAATGACTAGAAATTATATTCATTATTATATACAAAAATAATGTACATGAACATGGTGCTACTTCTTGGTTACATAACCCCTTAAAATAGCCGCATAAGACCTAAGGGTAAGGTGTGCGATAGTCACAGACTCTTGGGACGGCTCGGACAACATCGCTCGAGTGATAATTTCAACCAACATTCACTTTTGCCGTAGACGATCACGTTCGAGCTTGACTTGATGAAGCTCAGCTTGGGCTTGGTCAAGGGAAAAGCCCAAAGATGCCACCTCTTTTCCGAGCTCTGACAAATGGGCTTCGTAAGGGGAAATTATACTAGATGAGGCCATCGCTTTCTTTGTCTGAGTAGAAATGGGTTCGTTAAAGCCTTATATTTATACTACTCAGATGATCACTGTTCAACGACTATAAAAGTAACGGTCACAAATCTTAACATAAAACTAAAGAAGTTGACATCTTATAAAAACATTTTTCATAAAGAAACATTTAACTGGATCAAGAGGGATTTTCTATTAATGAAACTTTGGGTCGTTACAATATTCCCCCCTTAAGAAATTTCGCCCCTGAAATTTTCCTTTTCCCACACTAAAACAAATGTGGGTAACTTAGCTTCATCATATCCTCCGACTCCCAAGTTGCTTCTTCAAATTTGTAGTTTCTACACAACACCTTGACGAGGGTCATTGTCTTATTTCGTAGAACTTTTTCTCTACAATCTAAGATCTTCATTGGTTGCTCCTCATAAGAAAGATCGTCTTCTAATTGTACCACCTCGGAAGAGAGTACATGTGAAGGGTCTGGTATGTACTTCCTTAAGAGGGATACATGGAAGACATCATGCACCTTGGCCATAGTAGGTGGAAGTTCTAGTCGATAGGCCACATCCCCAACACGATCAAGAATCTCGAAGGGGCCGATGTACCTTGGACTTAACTTCCCTTTCTTTACAAACCTCATGGCCTTATTCCAGGGAGATATGCGTAAAGACACCATGTCTCCGACTTTAAACTCAAGGTCTCGTCGACGATTATTTGCATAACTCTTCTGTCGACTTTGGGCTGCCTTGATATGCTGCTAAATGGTTTTCACCTTCTCCACCATTTCTTCGACCATTTCTGGTCCAAGCAGCTTACGTTCACCGACCTCATCCCAACATGCTGGTGTTCTACACCTTTTCCCATACAGGGCTTCATATGGTGTCATTTGGATGCTCGAGTGGAAAATATTATTATAAGAGAACTCAACTAGGGGAAGATGTTGATCCCATCCTCCTTTAAAGTCCATTGAGCACGCTCTCAACATATCCTCTAGTGTTCGGATAGTCCACTCAGATTGGCCATCATTTTGAGGATGATAGGCCGTACTGAAGTTCAGTTCAGTATTCAGAGCTTGTTGAAGACTCTTCCAAAACATATAGGTGAATCTTGGATCTCGGTCAGAAACAATAGATAGTGGTACTCCATGCAACCGTACCACATCACTGATATATATCTGTGCCAGTTGATCCAAAGAGAAATCCTCTCGAATAGAAATGAAGTGTGCAGTCTTTGTAAGACGATCCACAACAACCCAGATTGCATTGTTGCCTTTGGATGTCCTTGGATGTCTAGTGACAAAGTCCATGGTGATGTTCTCCCATTTCCATTCTGGTATGGGCAATGGTTGCATCATCCCCTTAGACTTCTGCCTCTCTACCTTCACTTGCTGACACACCAGGCACTTTGATGTATATTCAGCGATCTCCTTCTTCATATTATCCCACCAAAAGTTTTCTCGGAGATCTCGATACATCTTTGTGCTCCCTGGGTGAATAGAGAAATTTGAACTATGTGCATCATCCAAAAGTTCCTTCTTCATCTCTGAACTTGATGGAACACATAGTCCTTTACCAAACCGCACAATTCCTTCTTCATTAACATTAAACTCTAAGGATTTTCCCTTTTTGATAGCTTCCACTTTTTCTTGGATTCCTGCATCATCCTTTTGAGCATCCTTTAACCTTTCCAAAAGAGATGGTTGAGCAATCATTTGTGAAAGGATTGATGATGTTCCCTTATTTATGATTCCCACGTCCATCTTCATCAAGTCTAATAAGATTGGATCCTTTTCAATTCTCATCATTGATAGAATCGCTGGATCCTTTCTACTTAGGGCATATGCCACCTTGTTTGCCTTCCCAGGGTGGTAATGTATTGAACAGTCATAATCCTTGATGAGCTCTATCCATCTTCTCTAGCGCATATTAGGATCTTTCTGTGTGAATATATATTTAAGACTCTTGTGGTCAGTATATATCTCACATTTCTCTCCATAGAGATAATGCTGCCAGATTTTCAAGCCAAAGATCACCGCCGCCAACTCCAGATCATTCGTTGGATAGTTTCGCTCATGGATTTTCAACTGCCCTGAGGCATATGATATCACTTTATCATTCTGCATCAGCACACATCCTAATCCCTTCTTCGAAGCATCACTGAATATCACAAAAAGCTCCCCACTTGTGGGTAAAGTGAGCATGGGTGCAGTGATAAGCCTCCTTTTCAACTCCTTGATGCTTTCTTCGCATTCATAAATCCAATAAAAATTTACTCCCTTTCTAGTTATCTTGGTAAGAGGGTTGGACAATCGTGAGAAATTTCTCACAAATCGTCGATAATATCCAGCTAACCCCAAGAAGCTACGGATATCAGTTACCGATGTTGGCCTCGGCCATCCCTCAATTGCATATGTTTTGGAGGGGTCCACAGATATCCCATTGCTTGTGATGATATGGCCCAAGAATGAGACTTCCTTCAACCAAAACTCACACTTGCTGTAATTTTCATAGAGCTTATCCTTGCGCAAAGTCTCTAGTATAGTTTTTAAATGCTCCTCATGGTCCTCCTTGGTTTTGGAGTATATTAGAATATCATCTATAAAGACTACCACAAATTTGTCAAGGTAATCTCTGAAGACTCTATTCATCAAGTCCATGAATATTGCTGGAGCATTGGTGAGTCCAAAAGGCATTACTATGAATTCATAGTGCCCGTACCTTGTACGAAAATCAGTCTTGGGGATATCATCCTTCTTCACCCCTACTTGATAATATCCCGACCGCAAGTCCACCTTGGAGAAGTATTGTGCTCCACGCAGCTGATCAAACAAGTCATCAATTCTTGGGAGAGGATACTTGTTCTTTATTGTTATTTTGTCATGTTCACAATAATCGATGCAAAGCCGCATTGACCCATCCTTCTTCTTGACGAAGAGGACTGGTGCACCCCATGGTGATGCACTTGGGCGTATAAACCCTTTATCCAGATTCTCCTGTAGTTGTTTCTTCAGCTCTTCAAGCTCAACAACAGCCATTCTATATGGAGTCTTGGATATTGGTAGCGCCCCTGGTATATGTTCAATTGAGAACTCAAAATCTCTTCTTGGAGGAAGACCAAGAAGTACCTCGGGAAATACTTCAGCAAATTCCCTCATAGTAGGCATTTATTCAAGGGTGGTTTCTTCCTTGGACTCAATCATCTGAGCCAGATATGCATGCTCATAAGGCAGTAATATCCATGCTTGAGATGATGGAGCTAAAGGAGATTCATCTTCCTCCTGACACTTGTAAAGAATCGTGGGTCGATTCTCCATATGGAGTGTGATTTCCCTCTCCCGAAAATTTATGTTGGATCTATATAAGGAAAGCCAATCCATGCCAAGAATTGCATCAAATTCAACCAAAGGGAGTATGATGAGGTTCGCCGGGAAATTCAATCCACAGATTATAACAGGGGAGGACTTATATTCTTGGGATGCAATGATTGCCCCATTTTCCATACTCACCGACATCATTACTTCCAGGATTTGTGGTGGTGCTGGGATTGTTCTACTAAACATTCGAGATATAAAAGAATGTGTAGAACCTGAATCAAAAAGTACGTTCTCTATTCTTGAATGAATAACTAGCGTACCTGTCACCACTTCGTTGTCGGGGTTCATTTCGGCAGAAGTGATGGAAAAATCTCTTCCTTGTTGTCTTGGAGGTTGTTGGTTGCCTCCGATAACCCTTGGATTAGGGCACTGATTCGCAAAATGACCCGGTTCTTTGCATTTGTAGCATTGAACAATGCGTTGAGGTTCGAACGGAGCGTTACTCTCCTCTGTCACAGCCGCGGGTCCTTCTTGCCGACCGTTAATAGCTAGGTGCCCTTCTCTTCCACACCTAAAGAATTTTCTCGTCCCCCTAAGGCAATTTCTAGGGTGCTTCTTTCCGCACTTTTGGCAAGTGGGGTGCTGGAACTTCTTAGCACAGTTGGATTTATCCATCGGACCACCAGCATTGAAGTCCACCTTCCGCTTTTTGTCCCCATGATACCCCTGTGATTCTCCGATCTCCATTTCAACCTTGAGGGCACATCAGACAATTTCCTCATAGCTGTTGAAGTCATGGATCGCTAATGCTTTCCTCAAGCTAGGCTTCAGCCCACCAAAGAAGCGGCCAACCTTGCATTCGGGGGTAACGACAAAGCCGGAAGCGTATCGTGCAAGCCTTGTGAAGTTTTCCTCGTACGCTCCCACAGATTCTTCATCTTTTTGCTTGAGGGAAAGGAAGTCCCTTTCCATCTTAAGACGGAGGGTGCGTGGAAAATATTTATCGAAAAACATCTTCCGGAATTCCTTCCATTCCAAAGCCTCGATCTCCTCCTCAGGCTTCGTATTTTTGATCAACGTCCCCCATTGATCAGCTTCACCCTCCATACGATAAGCCTCCAGGAGAACCTTCTCTTGTTCAGAACATTGAAGGATAGAGAAGATATTTTCAATGGAGTTGATCCATTGCTTAACAATCGTGGGATCAGATGATCCACTAAAAGTAGGAGGCCTTTGTCTCATGAAGCTCTCGATAGCGACTTGTTCTTTCTTAGGGGGGGTTGAACGTTCCTCTTGACCCGTGTTTCTATTCAAAACATGAGTTAGCTGAGAGAGAAGCATGACAAAGTTCGCGATTCCTGCTCCCATTTGATTGGGCATCTCATTAGTACAATCATCACACTGATCTTCACAATGGTTGTTAGCCCGAGTTCTCCTATTACTGGCCATTGGCTGGAATAAAAGGAAAGTTAGGGGTAACACATAAAGGGTAATCCAAAGACAAAAGTTGATGACTTATAAATAAATTTTAATCTCTTTAACTCATGAGTTTATAGGATTCAATCCAGGCTTTTCATGATCTTCCTTCTAACATATATTCTTAGGGGAATTGTTTCCTTAATAAGGGTTCATACTAAGATTGTGAATTTATCAAAACATATCCCCCGGGAGTTTTGTAACCAAGAGTGAAGCAAGGCCCGTTGTCGTGCACCAGTTCCCGTTCGAGTCTAGCTCAAAGCGGTGTTTTCGGGTTTTACCCCTATGATACATCTGTGCCAGAGCCACCTCTACTTGCTCGTATCCAGACAGGGATGTATTTGTTTGATAAACCACTTACTTAGTATTTACCAAAACTTAGGGATGTTTTTATTATGCTTAGTCTTGTATCTAAGTCTTTACTAGGGTTTCCTAATCCCAAAAATAACTAAACCTATCCTCTGATACCAACTATGACAACCCAGCTTTTTATTACAACTTAAGCATGCTTTATTACATAAAAATTCACTTGATACAACAAAGAAGATCGAGAGGTTTAGTGTCTTTGGGGCTTAGTATCATTACATAAAAACATTAAACTTGAAATACAACATCTTTATTGAAAACTTCATTTACATGACCACTACATTCCTTCGTACTTAGCATTGCATGGGATAACCTGAGGACATACATAAGAAAAGGGTGAGATATAAAGCCCAATAAGGGAGTACACAATGAATAACATGAGGATTACAATACATGTTAGGAAATAGGAACATCAATAGAGCATTAGAGTAACATGAACATAAAGGCATGATAAAGCATGATAACCATAACATGGAAATGTGGCAACAACACTTAACATTGAATTAGCATGAGCCAAGGCTCATTGCACATGGAGCATGAGTAAACCCTCATTGCACTTGAAGCACGAGTAAACCCTAGTTTCACTTGAATTAGCATGATTCAACACTCATTGTACATGACGTATCCTGATACTACACTTTACCCAATGCATTGGAGCGCTATAAAGGGCGCACCCTTCTTAAACATTTCATTTCATGCATAAGTGTGCCAGATGGATCATAAAACATGGATTCATAAAACATAATCATCTATTCCACGATAAAGGAATGTGGAATTCATACATGAAACATTATAATCAATAAGTAAATGTGCATAAAGGTGAATACCCTTGATGGAGAAATGGGCATGGTATTCACTACACAATGATATTGGCTTAGAAAATCGGTGTGATTTCAGCAGCGTAATGACGTGATATAAGAATTCATAAAAAAGGTTGATGAGAGAGAAAGGGGTTACTCATCATATTTTAATGTAATGGACAGCAAGGAGGTCATATAGATACATTTCCCAACAATTGAAAAGGAATTTAGATTCATGATAGAAAAGTATTTCTTGAATATAAAAGAGGAGAAAAAGGTTTCTTTCGGAATTTCGGCATAGTAACGGGTGTACATGGGAGGCTTTTAATGAGAGACAAAGGGGTCTCACATCATTCAAACAATAATATAGAAGTATGGGATAGGTTTGAAACCATACCCCAACATTCTTAATTGAAATTAAAAGGGCAATACAACTTAATGAAAATTGACAAAAATGAGAAAGGAAGAAAAAACCCTTACTTGGAAGTGTGCTTCCAAAGGCTAGAGAGAGGCTTGTGAGAGGATTATTGGGAGCTTGGGGCACCTTGGGACAATTCTAGAGAGAGTAGGGCAGAGGTTGGACGAACTCCAAGGGATTTTAGTGAGGAGGAAGTGGGAGATTGGGTGGGTTTATATAGGAAAGGTGAGAGAATTCTTTATTATTTAGGTTTGAGACCCCTTATATTAAAATAATCCAAACCACAAACCATCCCATGATATTTGCCCATGTTTTCTGGAAAAGGAAATTGGAAAACAATATTTTACAAGGCCAAGGTCCGAACTTATTAAAAAATAAGGGTCGCTTATGTGGAGGTGAGTCACACTCCCAGGGAAATTAATTTAAAAAGGCAAAGTGTTGAATAAGTCATGAGGGCTCCATTAATGCTTTGAAAAGTAAGTCAAACAAATCCAAAACCTCATTATTTTAATGATAGAACACATATTGGCCGAACATACGGATTATTTTATTTTATTACATCACCATTGGGTCATTATGATGTCATAAAACACATTATATATTTAAATGGTATTTAATTTTTACCCAAAAATTTGACTGTCTCAGAAAATTATGAAAAATTCACCGTTGGATAATTTCGACATCCTGATTCCAAAAATAATATTTATTTTATCTAAATAATTTTATAAATATGTGAATTTTCACTTTTATAACAAAAACCGACATTTATAAAAAAATTCACGGGTTTTGACAGAAATGGCTTTCAAACCTTAATAAAAATTTTAATTGCATTCATAAAATTTATACTTAATAAAATATTAATTTAATATTAATAATAATATTTTATTAAAATATTATTTAATTCAAAATTCCTTTTATTTAATAAAATCCAATTCTTAATTAAATAATAACTAAAAACACCATTTGTACTTTAAAAACTAATTACAATATATCACAAATGACTAGAAATTATATTCATTATTATACACAAAAATAATGTACATGAACATGGTGCTACTTATTTGTTACATAACCCCTTAAAATAGCTGCATAAGACCTAATGGTAAGGTGTGCGTTGGTGACAGACTCTTGGGGTGGCTCGGACAACATCGCTCGATTGGTAATTTCAATCAACTTCCACTTTTCCCGTAGACGATCACGTTCGAGCTTGACTTGATGAAGCTCAGCTTGGGTTTGTTTAAGGGCAAAGCCCAAACACGCCACCACTTTTCTGAGCTCTGACAAATGGGCTTCGTAAGGGGAAATTCTACTGGATGAGGCCATCGCTTCCTTTGTCTGAGTAGAAATGGGTTCGTTAAAGCCTTATATTTATACTAATCAGATGATCACTGTTCAATGACTATAAAAGTAACGGTCACAAATCTTAACGTAAAACTAAAGATGTTGACATCTTATAAAAACATTTTTCATAAAGAAACATTTAACGGGATCAAGAGGGATTTTATATTAATGAAACTTTGGGTAGTTACACATCAACAAGATCAGGTCCTAATATCTTTCTTTCCCAAACTTCATCCCAGCAAGTTGGAGTTCTGCATTTCTTTCCATAGAGGGCTTCATAAGGAGCCATCTGAATACTGGAGTGAAAGCTATTATTATAAGAAAATTTCACCAAAGATAGGTGTTTATCCCAACCACCTTTGAAATCCATAGAGGAAGATCACAACATGTCCTCTAGAGTTTTAATTGTCCTCTCAGACTGACTGTCTGTCTTAGGATGGTAAGAAGTGCTAAAACTCAACTCCGTATCTAGATCATGCTGAATACATCACCAGAATTTTGAGGTAATCATCCGATCCCGATCAGATATAATGGAATGTGGTACTACATGGAATCTTACCACTTCCTTTACATATATCCTGGCAAGCTGATCAAGAGAAAAATCTTCTCTAATAGAAATGAAGTGTGCCAACTTAGTAAGACGATCAACTATAACCCAGATAGCATTATTGCCTTTGGATGTTTTAGGAAGTCTAGGGACAAAGCCCATAGTGATGTTATCCCATCTCCATTCTGGTATGTCTAATGGTTGTAAAATCCCCTTAGACTTTTGTCTCTCAGCTTTAACTTGCTGACAATCCAAGCATCGAGAGACATATTCAGCAACATCTCTTTTCATGCCATCCCACCAGAAGTACTCTTTCAGGTCCCTATACATCTTCGTACTTACAAGATGAATAGAAAATGAAGAACTATGAGCCTCATCCAGTGGCTCCTTCTTTATTTTGGGGATGGGAGGAACACAACCCCGATTCTTGAACCTTATTATCCCATCACAATCAAGGTTGAATTCAGGAACATTTCTCACCTTCTTTTGTAACTCTACATCATCTTTCTATGCCTCTTTAATCTTCATGTGTATAGATGGTTGAACATTCATTTGAGAATGATACGATTTTCCCCCTTCCATTATAATTCCAAGATCCATCCTTTGTAAATCAATAAATATTGGATCTTTTGTGATCCTCATCATGGATAAACTGGCATGGTCTTGTCGACTTAATGCATCTGCAACCTTGTTTTCTTTCCTTGGGTGGTAATGAATTGAGCAGTCGTAATCCTTAATCAGCTCCAACTATCTTCTTTTACACATATTAAGCTCCTTTTTTGTGAAAATATACATTAAACTTTTATGATCAGTATAAAAATCACACCATTCTCCATAAAGATAATTCCTCCAAATCGTTAATGCAAATATTACTGCATCTAACTCCAAATCATGAGTTGGGTAATTTTGCTCAGGGATTTTCAACTGTCGTGTGGCATAAGCTATCACCATATCATTTTGCATGAGAACACACCCCATTACCTTCTTGTATGCATCACTGTAGATCACAAACCTTTCTCCACTGCAAGGTAGTGGGACCACAGGTGCACTGGATAAACTTCTTTTTGGATCTTTGAAATTCTATTCACATTCCTCCTTCCAAACAAACTTAACTCCTTTCCGAGTCAACTTGGTGAGTGGGTTAGATAACCTTGAAATATCTTTCACAAAACGTCAGCAATATCCAGCCAAACCAAGAAAACATAGGATCTCAGTTACTGTTATTGGTCTCGACCATCTTTCGATAACCTCTGTTTTTTTGGATCCATAGATATCCCCTCTTTTGAGATTATTTGACCCAAAAATGAAACTTTTTGAAGCCAAAATTCAAACTTGGTAAATTTGGCATAAAGCTTCTCCTTTCTTAGTGTCTTAAATACAATTCTCAAGTGATCTTCATGTTCTTCCTTTCTCTTTGAATGGACAAGAATATCTTCTATAAAGACTACCACAAACTGATCAAGATAGTCTCTAAAGACTCTATTCATCAGATCCATGAAGATAGCAGGGGCATTAGTATGATCAAATGGCATCACAATAAATTCATAGTGTCCATACCTTGTACGGAAAGCTGTATTTGGTATATCCTCCCTTTTGACCCTTAATTGATGATACCCTGAATGAAGATAAATCTTGTAAAATTATTGAGCTCCGCGTAGTTGGTCAAATAGGTTATCAATGCGTGGGAGAGGATATTTTTTCTTGATAGTGATCTTGTTAAGTTCTCGATAATCAATGCAGAGTCTCATTGATCAATCTTTCTTCTTAACAAACGTAACAGGTGCTCCCCAAGGTGACACACTAGGGCGTATGAATCCTTTATCAAGATTCTCTTGGAATTTCTTCTTCAATTCCTGCAACTCAATTGTGGCCATTCTATATGGTGTATATGAAATAGGAAAATCACCCGATACGAGTTCTATTAAAAACTCAACTTCACGATTTAGTGGAAGACCTGGAAATTCCTCCAGAAAGACATCATAAAATTCCTGTACAATGGGAATATTATTAATCGTGAGTTTGTTTCCAACAATTTGAGATAAATAACCTTCATTTAGTGGAATCATGACCCATAATATGGATGAAATTTCCACTGGAAGGTTATGTTCATCCTTGCATCGATAGATGATCATAGATTGATCTGGAATATGAAATGTGACTTCTCTTGTTTCGAAATTGATATGAGATCCATATAAATAAAGCTAATCCATGCCAAGAATCACATTAAATTTCAATGTAATAAGAATCACAATATTTGCAGAAAGCACATTCCCACAAAATTCAATCGGAGAAAAATTGTAAACTTTTGATGTGACTGTTGTGCCATTAAGAGTTTTCACAGCCAACTAAACATCTAATTGTTGAGGAAATACGACAATACCCTTAGAAAATTCTTCATAAATAAAAGAGTGGGTGGATCCAAAATGAAATATAACATTGAATACTTTAGAGTGGATGGTAAGTGTACCTCTCACCACTTCGTTGTCATACTCCACATCACCGATAGTAATTGCATGTGACTTTCCTTTGACTTTGGCCTTAAGAGTTTGTTGATGTCAATCATCATCATCAACCCTTAGATTTGAGCATTGATTGGCATAATGTCCAATCTCCTTGCACGTGAAACATTGATGTTTAGTGGGTTCATTATGTGTATCCCTTCCTTTGTTTGCGTCATTAGACATCTTCTTCCCATTATTTTGACATTCAATTGCTAGTTAACCTTCTTTTCAACACTTATAACATTTTCTTATCCCCTTAAGACAATTTATTCCATGTTTCTTTCCACACTTTGAGCATAAGGGAAAACTCATATTTTTTTCAGTGTGGTGTTTATATTTTCCTTTGAATTCCATTTTCCTCTTTTTACCAAACCCATGTGACTGGTGGGTTACACCAATCTCCATCTCAACCTTGAGAGGACATAGAAAAATTTACTCGTAGTTATTGAAGTCTCTTACGGCTAACGCCCTTCGAAGACTTGGAATTAAGCCACTAAATAATCGATCAATATTACTCTTAGGTTGGATAATAAATCCGGAAGCGTACCTTGCAAGTCTTGTAAAATTTTCTTTGTAGGTACCAACGAATTCATCATCCTTTTGCTTCAGTTCAAGAAACTCCTTCTCCATCATTTTTCAAAGAATACGAGGAAAATACTTATTGAAAAATAAGTTCTTGAACTCGTCCCATTCCATGGACTCAATTTTATCCCTTTGCCTTGTATTCTTAATAAGATTCCACCATTGATCAGCATCACCTTCTAAATGATACACTGCTAAGATGACTTTATCATATTCAGAACATTGATGAACTGAAAATATCTTTTCAGTGGTACTGATCAATTGTTCAGCCACTAATGGATCAGAAGACCCATCGAATGAAGGTGGACGCTGCCTCATGAAGGATTCAACAGAATGTTTCTCCTTTCTTTGCTCATTTAGAAGTCCTGCATGATTCATATCTTGAGAAAGTTGTGTCAGCATGGCTACAAGATTTTTCATTCCAGCTCCCATAACATTTGGTTGCTCAGGGGGACAATCATTGCATTTCCCATCGTATTCCGCATTAACACGGTTACTTCGGGTTCCAGCCATTGACTAAAACCAATAAGAATAGTGTGATAAACACTAATTATAATTGGAAAACCACATAATCAAGTTTAAAATTTCACACTTAAGGTCTTATCATAGGTTGTTCATGGCCATTTCTAAAACACTAATATTGTCTTTTATGCTTAGACATATCCTTAGGTTTTTCACTAAGGCTTTCATATCCAAGTTTCCAAAGGTTGACTATACCTTTCCTCTGATACCAGCTATAACGACTCATACTTTACATACATGGTTATTACTTCAAAATTGAAGCATACTTGTTACAACATACAAAAAAACTATGAAAGGACCGTATAGGTATAATGTCTTTAGAAACTGGGAAACATAAACAAATGGTTCATAAAGCATCTACACTGTCTCCCATTTATTTCATTGTATCTAGAGTCCCTTTTAGCATATCCTACTTAATATCCTTCTTCCGGACCTGGGAAAAAGAAAAAATACAAAAGGGTGAGCTCAAATGCTCAGTAAGGGTAAACAAAAGAAATATCAAACAAATCATATTCATAATAACATAACATTTCGGAAATCTTACCCTATAAAAGAAATCATAATTTCATAACATGGGAAAAATCATAGAAGTGAAATGTAATCCCAATAATCATAACATAAAACATGAATATTTGTGGCATACACACATAATCATAGAAAATAATTTCTTAGTAGTCAAGACTCATAGCCAAGACTATCTTAGCGGACAATGTCCATTTCTGAACCGAGTTCACTCCTCGTTTCAGTCCTGTTTCACTGAACCGGTTTAACCTGTAGTTCCAGCCATGTCTATCTCATGAGATATAAATATTTACCCAATTCATTGGAGTTAGATATAGGTCCCACCCATCTCATAATGATTCCATTCTTATGTGTTCCACAAAAACATAAATCATACATCATTTCATAACCCATGTAATAAAAATTGGATTCTTAAACATCGTGACATCATAAAACAATTCATATAAGAAAAAGGAATTCATAAAAATAATTCCATCACAACATAATCAAATCAATGTAATAATAGAGATAGAAATATAACCCTATATTATCTTATATGGAAAACAATTTTGATAAAACACTTGAACTCCATTCTTGAGGGAAATATCGATTCTACTTCAAAAACATTTTTCCTTTCTTAACATGTCATAAAATTTTAAACTAAAAGAAGTTGATTAAAAACAAACTTGAAAAATTCTAATGGAAGCATCTTGGAAATATTGTTTTAAAAATCCATTCATGCCGTATATGTTTAAAAAAATCATTCTTCTCATACTTTTGTCAGAAAACTCAAAAAGTTCCGTGTACGAAAAACGACAGAAGATTCCTATCATATATTTTACTAAAAACTCACCGAAGGGTAAAATTGGATTTAAAAAATTCTAGAAGGATATAAATATTCCATATTGAGGAAACATGGATGTGGATGATAAATATTCCCTAGTAAATTCTGAAGTATAAACAATCTCGGATAAAAATGAGATTGTGAGATTTTCCCTTATCTTAGGTCTGATTTTCTTCGTAAGTGTTTGAACGTCCAGTATAATGATTTAAATAATGTCATTGACTTATTCCAGAATCATACTAGTTTTGATGATATCATATATGGTCATATTCTTAGCTTCTTATTAGTAATATTTCATTGCAACTTGTTATTCGGGTGTTTATTGCTTCATATTCGTATGTGTGTTTTTTCGAATAAATTCTTATTCCTCTTTTTAGGTTATAGACACCTCATTTCCAGAATGGTATTAGTGTAATATATATCATATTTATTCATTAAATTCATTTATATAATCATTTTTCAAGGAAGATCATGTAGAACGAGTCGCATCACATCGTGGAGACGGTATTCCGTACGTACGCACGAGCGATGATATTGTTCCCATGATTGTGGAACTGTATTAGAGTGTATGTATAATATTTCAGAATTAATATCACTTTAGAATAATCATATATAGTAATTATTTACACCAGTATACCCATCCAATTAAGGTGGTGGTGGAAAATAGATTACACCACGGTGTGGAGACGGTATTCCATACGTACGCACGCGCGGTGATTTCATTTTCCGTAGGATGGATAAGTGGTGAAATATGGTTGTTTCATACTTATAATAACATATCAGTATATGAGTGATACTGATATTATTACTTCATGATTAAACAACTAAAGAAGAAGAAGTAGAAGAAGAAATAAAGTTGAAAGAATCGGTAACAGACATTACCTCTTCTTTGAAGCGCCTCTTTGAGACCTCCTCTTAGGGCACTAAAATTGGTCTTTGAAGAATACCAGGATCTCTAGGATGTTTCTAGGGAAGTGTGGAAGTGAAATGGGCAAGGGTTGACTGATCTTGAATGCTCAAATTGGTGTGAGGAGGAGATGGAGGAGGTTCCCTTTTATAAGGGAGGAGAGGGGCACCTTTGGAAATATTAGAAATATTAGTTTATATTAAATCCCAACCCCACTTAAAAATTTCCAAAATGACTCATATCCTAATATTAGATGAGATAGGGTTGTAATCTAATAAACCAATAAAATCTCTAATAGATTCATAAAATGTCACATGTATCTAGAAAATTAGAGGAGCACATTAAATAGTTCATATAATATTTATTTTAATATATTTAATATCATTTGTTTGATATTTTAATTAATAAAATAAATTCAACATCACTATTGTGTCATAATTAATGATAATTATTTAATACCTAAAAATTCTAAATAAATTTTTATGATGTAGATATTTGTATTATATTTCTGTAGATTATTCATGTTCGAAGTTTCATTAAGTTTATTACTAAATTAAAATTATTATACTTATAAGATGTAAGAAAGTGACATGTTGTCACCTTCTTTGGTTGTAATAATAAATAAATTATTTTCATGGAATAGTCCATTAAACGAATATAATCCGACCATTAGGTGATATGGTTCTACTTTTAGTCATCCAATAGGATTTTTGTTGGTGTTAGGGTAATTTTATAATCTTATATTTACCCTAAATTACCCGATTTACCTTTAACTATTGTAAATAAAATTTACCGTAGTTACTATTCATAATGCCCAAAAATAAAAATTCACCTATTAAAATATTTTGGACCTACAAATTCATAATATGGAATCCATTTTTCAAAATTCAAAACACATAAGTTGCAGTAATTAATTTAAAATTAATCCCGTTGTTAAGAAAACGGGTTTCAGAAGTTAAAACATTGCCAAAGTTTGAAATGTTTTTACCTGTGAATTCAATGTGAAATTATTTCTAATGACATAAATTATATTAAATGGTAAAAATATATTCTATTTATACTTTAAATCAATTAAATATTATAATTTAACCATATTAATTATCTCAATGAAAAAAGTTGTTTTTAATTAAAAATTAGCGTAATTTTACTATTCATCAAAATATGAAAGTTATCAGAAAAATATCAAAAATTTATCCAAAGTAAATTTTTATATCTTGATTCCAAAGAAGAATTTTATTTTGTCAAATTGAACTTATAAATATATCAAAAACTATATTTAATATGGGCACGCCATCAAAAGGCAGCAAAACTGCATTATTTTGAAAAATACTTATTTTACCCGAATAATTTATTTTGTTCTCTTACCATGTTCTAGAAAATGTGTAAGATGAATAATAATGTTATAAAATTAAAAATGTAGTTAATACTATTCATAATGGCTAGTCCATAATAATATATCGTTGTTAAGTGAAACCTGGTATTGCATACTACACACGCTATTGAGGAAGGTTGTGATTGCATGTAATGCAAGACAAGTCAGTATTGTGTGTTGTAAAAGATTCCTTTGGTGTTCTGTATAACATAAAGACAGAAAAAAAAAATATTTCTCATAAAATATTAGAGAGTTATAGACAGTGTTGTTTATTCATCATGCTAAGAAGAGGAAGTGAGATAGAGTGACTAAAAAGGGATGAAAACAGTGATGTATGAGGCTATTGTCTATCTAACTAGACACATAAATGATTTGATGGTTTGCCTATTAAGCATTAAAATATGGTGCATTAGTGAAGGTGGTGTGGGATTACAAGGGTTGTTATATAATATTGATATGGACACCAATTGAACATATTTTTTAGATTATTTTTTCTTATGATAATCATTCAAAAATGATTATAATTTTTTTTATTAATAACAAATACAATAAATAATGGGAATTGATGTCATAGTATTCAATAATGATATTATGTAGTGTAATCCAGCGAAGCACATAACTCTATGATAGGATGTTTTACAACCAAACCAACCAAAAAATAGAAACATAATATAGGATATAATCCGAATAAAAATTTATAGATAGAAGAGAAACACAACAAACATTTATGTAAAATATGTGGGTAAAAAAACATGAAAAATACAAAAAAGGGGCTGATAAATTAAGGAATGAAAATAAATACTAGAAAATTAGGTGGTTTAGAACACTTTGGTCCAACATATTAGAAAGAAAACCACCCAAAAACATTTGTTATGAAAATATTTCCATGATAACATATAATAAAAATGTTCAAAAGAATCATATTATAAAAATAGACAAGCAATTTTATAATGAAACAAACACATTCACAGGAAAAAACCAATAAAAAAAATTAAGGAAAAAGTCAACAGGAAGAAAACAATTAGTTTGAAATCTAATTAATTGGGATTGATCCAACTTTTATAAAATAATTTAATGATTTATTGTAGCTTATTGGTCCTCTATATAACCATCAATCCAAAATTCCTCCACTAGAACAATTCTCTTAAATATTAACTATGAATAGTGTCACTAACAGATCCATTAATAGAATCACCCACCTATGTATCATCATCTTCTCCATAGATGAATATTTTGTTTTACATCTGTATTAAATTATTATTTTTTAAAATGGTAGAGGAGGGAGCCTGACCATTTAAATCTATTCTAACAAAACATAAAAACCACTGGATATATATTTAGTCAATATGTGTTAGGAAGAAACTATTACAATAAAACCAAAATGATAAAAGCTACATAAGAGTCCACTAGATTTTAATGTAAAGGTTTAAATGGAACATTCTATGGGTCTCTTGAAAATTATGTAATAGTAATTACCCCATTTTTTAGTGTCTCCCATCCACTATATAATATTCTCACACTAACTACTTAAGGGAAATGAAAATCCAAAACCTACAACATAGGGGTACTTACACCCACTATATAAGGGCCTTATGGTCCTCATGTAAAGTTATATCCACCAATTATTTATAAATGTAAGTATAAACATTGGATAACGTAAGGATGGTTCAATACATAAGTAGGTTAATTAATGAGTAACATATAAGATACATAAGGGTAAAAACCCCATAATACTTCATACCACTTTCAATGAAAAAAATAAAACTAAAAAATGAATTAATTAACATGGAAGAAAATATTATTTATGGGAACATTAAAAAATTGAATTTTAAGATATAATATTAACAATCTATATTTAACAAAATATATACCTACCAAATTGAAATTTAGTTCATGCATGTTAAATGTTTTTATGGGAATTCACCTACCTAACCATGTAGCTGGTTCAAACTGTTATCACTAATGAACGACCCTATGTACTAACCTAGACAACCTATTAATATCATCTACATAGAATTTACCATGATGGAAAATATCATCCATACCAACACATCAACTACTTTCAAATACTAAATCATGATAATATACATAAAATATAAGAATAAACATTAATTTAACAAATTCATTCACTATTATAAGATTCTATCCTCAAATACCTAAAACAATATGAATATATTACATCAGAGGTCTTATTCATCTCTCCTATTCATACATCAAACCCAACGAAAATAGTGTAGTACCTAATTCCACAAGAACAATGAAACTTGAAAAAATTATAATGAAAATTATAAAAAAGATCATCAGTGAAACAATTATAAATGAAAGTAGAAAATTTAGTATAAAATAAACAAAAATAAAACAAGACAAGCTAATAGGAGATAATTCTACACCTGAGGTTAAATAGCTAAGTCAACTATCCCTACCCACACAGTCTCTTACAAAGGGGGCCCATGAAAGTCACATTCTGAGATAATATAAGAAATACATAAAAAATACAACCTCTAGGGACACCTATATGATAGAAGGGATGAAAAAGGACTCAAAGAACTTGATAATTATCATAACAAGGTTACACATACGTTTTCGTCCATAATATCCTTATATATATCCATAGGTTCATATTTATTAATGTGGATAGTCTTTATACTCTAATAGGAGTGAAACTTATTAAAAATACTACCATCCAATATCTAATTTGTATTTTTAATTGATTGATTCATAACACTAAAAAATAGGCCAAAAATCACCCCATTACCTTTCAAATTCAAACTATTAATCTAATGATCCTTAAAAAACTGACTTCACTTCCTCTATAGTGATGGAATACCTATAATACCTCATATAATCTCTAACCACACTAAATAATTAATCTAAAGAATTCAAAAACTAAAAATCATGTCCCTCATATGTTATTTAGATATATAAATTGGATAAATATAACACCATATTATTAACACTATCTAAATGAATCCTCATAGAAGTTTCTGGGATAATTTTGGAATCATGAAGATGCATTTTATTTTCAAATATTCATAAAAGGGAAATTGTCTTGTAATGATTCTATAACATAAATGATTTTACATGAAATAAGTCTTATAGACTATTTTTCAAAGGATATTTCCTCCATTGGTCAAAAAATAGCAAGAATTTTCCTTTTTCAAAATTGTAGGTCCAACATGCTCAAAAAGTTCAAGTTAACTCCCATTGTAAGTAAATTGGAGATATTATTCTTAGATCTCTTAAAATATTCTTCAATGAAATTATAGACAATAAGAGAATATATTTTAACTTCCAATATATTTTAATAATTCTCTCTATCAAAATTATCAATCTGAATCTATAAAAATTCATTTATAGACTCAAGAAAATCTCTCTTTGATACTAATATATTATGTGGTGGTATATAGTGAAAAAAATTCATTATAGGGGGAAATATTTCACAAACAAAAAAAAGAAAAAAGAAGAATATATCAAGAAAAATTTGTAGAATGTGGAAAAACACAATAATAATAGAAGAAAAAGTGATGCAAAATATAACAAGAAAAAGCCAATGTGAGAAAGATAAATTACAGAATGAAAAAGAGAATAGAAAATTTACATGGTTCAGAACAATTTGGTCCTACTCCATATAAATAAAAGAACCTAAAACCATTTATTAAGCAATGAAACCTATGAAAAATGAAACAAAAATACATAAAATAAATAGATAACAAAAACAAAAAATCATTGGAATAACCTGAAACCCACAATCACAAGAGAAAATAACAAAATATTAACTAGGTAAAGCTTCAATAGGAAGAATAAAATCATATTAAGACAACCTTACTAGAGATTAATATCACATTTCAAAAATAACATTATTATTTTTTGAAGCCAATTAATTCTCCTCATAATTCACAATTCATGATCCCTATAATAGAATATTACTACTAGAATATGATGAGAATTGTGTCACCATGAAAACCATAAAAGGATCACGCACCTCTAGATCATATCCTTCTCAATTTATTACTCTTATTTTATACCAATATTAGAATCAATCTTTTATATACATGTACTATGGCGGATCCCAACCATTTAAATCCCTTCATAAAACCTCAAACGGCCCTTAGACATGTTCATAGATAAGTTTCTTCTTTGACATGTTATTGAAAAAAAACCTAAACAACCAATACTACATAATGGTTCACAAAATTATATGTTAATAATGAAATTGAAATATTTATTGGATGATAAAATAATATGGAAAGTTCATTCCCCCATTCTTTAAGGGTGGCACATTTGATGTGTTAGGATAACATGAATCTATGATCTATTATTTAAGGGGAGTTCCACCAGTTGAGTATGGTTCTTCTTGTCCTCATGGGAGGGTAATGCCTCTAGTGATCTACCATTATAAGGGTAAGCCATATCATTTATAATTGTACTAATATCCATCAACATATTACATAAAAGGGTAACATGCCTCTTGAGTAAGTTTAAAATAAAAAGTTTGGAATACTTATGAACACCATTTATAGAAAACATAAAAAAATCAAGAATTAGAATGGAAGATATTATTTTTCAAGACAAAAATAAATTATCAAACAAAAAAATTACATTTTAATTTATAACATTAACATGAAATTTTTTACAAGTGATAATAATAATCAATTATTCCTTTAGAATAAAGACACATATATAAATAGAGTTATACCTTGGTTTATGTTTATCATCACCTTGAGGTATAATTTTTTACTACGATAAAATGTAGTATCCATGAAGAAAAACTCAAACCCTAGCCTTCACTTAGTTTTTAGAGTGTTGTATATAAATAATCCCACAATTAGAGGATTAGTGAAGAATTTATAAATCTTAGTCATGTTTTATTTGGAAAAAATTTAAAATCCCTTGATGACTTGATCTATTACCCAAAACAAATACATGAAAAAAAAAATTCCTTGGAACCCCCCCCCTTTATAAACAAAACAAAGGTGGAAGAATTTCCATCCAATGATTTCTCTAGGTGACGGTAATGATTCAAATCATTCACTTTTTTATGGGATAAGAATATTTTTTTCAATAATATTAAATATTTTTAATAGTCGCCTATAATTTAAAAAATTAATAATTAAATCACTTTGATTAATATCATTAAGAATATTTATAGGGTTCTTGAAAAATATTTAGGATGTTATATGATATCATAATGAAAATACCAATCCCATTTTATTTAAGGAAACCATAATTTGGAATACATTGTTTTATTGATTGGATGGTCTTATAGATGAGAGTATTCGGGTTAATGGAAAATGATTAAAATTTTCTTGTATATTTATAAATTTTAAACAAAAGATAAACCATGAAAATAAAATATGTACATTAAAACCTATGATATAAATAAAAAAGATATTTTGAGGTTTCATGTACAATAAATATATCCTTGAAAATGTTCTTACAACCATGACCCATTATATATTTCCATATATTGATTTGAGTATGAACATGACTAATGTTTCTCATTATTTTTATTGATCTTATACATTTTTTTCCAATACACATTCTCTAAATAATATCCTCACGTGTGACCATACAAATTTCCTTTTTATGAAAAAATATTTCATTGAAAATACTATTAAATAGTGGCTAGTAGCTAATCAAATACTCCACATTGATGTCATATGTTGTCCACATATAATATATATTTGTTGTCTATGTCCAGCATAAGTAATCATGTAGGACCATTAATGAAAGGGGTTTGTAAAGTAGTGAACAAAGATAAAAATACCATATACATAGAAAGATACAACCACTACTTGTTAATGGGATGAATGATATTCAAATGAGTTTGAGGAAGACTGAGTAAGGATTGAAACAAGTGTTTTTAGGCTTAGTTATTGATTAAATATTTAATATTAATTATCATGGATAGTTAATAATAATCATTCATGGTTATATCCATTAACCATGGTTATAAAATTCATTTTTCAATATTATACCTCTAATATATCCCAAAGTTGTCCAAATGTGCTGAATAATGTAAAGAATCATTTAATTATTCATTATTTACCATGTTTTAAATAAAATATAGGATGATACACTAGAAAAATAAATATAAATTTAATATGATACTATTATAATATAAATGAAATATAAAATATAATCATATGTTTGGATTATCATGATCCTAGAATAAACCTGGAAAAGAAAACCAACAAAGTGGAATAAAAAATGATTAATAATGAAAATTATTACACATAAGATGCTAAAAATGGTTATACAATAAATTGAAAACCATGTATGAGGAATAAAATAAAAGGTTAACAAAATGTGATCTTAAAAAGTAAACAGTTGAAGGTGAAAAATGTGAGGTGAATAAAAAGTATAAAAAATGGTAAATTTAGCATAGTGAATCATGAAAGGGTAATTCATGAAGGATATTTATTGAAGTAATAATTGAAATTAATAATTTAATATATATTAATGAAACATTTATCAGACAATATACATGTATAAAACACATGAAACCACCATTTATAATCCAAATTAATCATAAATATCTTTTTTATTTTAAATAAATTCCTATGTGATATACTGATAATTTTATAAACATCCGTAATGACATTTAGGGATCAAAGAAATAATCGTTTTTAGGGTCATATTATTATTTAATAATTCAATCCCATTAATACATCAGTGATTAAATAACTATGATGAGGAATTCAAACATAAAACAACCTTTAAAAGCATATAGTCTAGAATTAAATCATAAATATTCATTTACAAAGTCATGATGTTAAAATTTTTACATGAAATAAAACGTTTTATATTACAATAAAAATATATTGAAATAATCAAGAAGAAACTTAAATGTTCAATAATGAATTATAAATTGAATATTTGAGTGTAAAACCAAAAAATCATAAATAAATAAATTAAAAGGAAACATATACTGTAATTTAATATTATATTTTATTTATAAATTTTTATGATCTACAAATTACCAAATGCAATTTGATATCTAAGGATTTTTATATACTAATAAAGTCATCCTCATAGACATAATAAATATCCAAATATTTTCCCATGAAAGGGTGTGTAACAAATCCTAATATCACTAATTTATTATTTATTAATTTCATGAGAAAAATTATTATATTTATTGGTTTTCAAGACGCAGGATATGTTAGAATGAGGCTAAGAGGTGATGGGTAGAATTTGATTTTACAAATTTAATATTTTTATATAATTACCTATTATTTATAAAATAATAATCTCATTCCCAAGCTATCAATAATGTAATGTTCCGATAAAGATCTTTATTTACACATATAAATAAATTAATATAAGAGATATTATATTTAAAAATATCAATCAAATTTTGGTAATTTAATGTATAATTTTACAACCATAGGTGATTAATATGGCAAAAGTATCATTATATAATATGTGTTATAATATTTTTTAAGTTTAATAAAAATTAAACATTTTCACTACCTATCTTTCTTATAATAAATACTACTAGAAATAAGATTATATAAGAAAGGATATGAGTACTGTTAAAAATTGATCACAATAAAATATTAATAATGTTGTAATAAAATTATATAGTAATTGATATCATTCATCTTTTTTGTCAATATATATATATATATATCTTCTCTATATATTTTATATATGTTATATCATTTTTTCCAAATTCATAGTAATTATAATATTTTTTGAAAATCACTTCAATTAAGGATTAATTTATATAATATGAGGATAAGTTTTAACCGAATATCTAAGATGAAAACTAACTTCCATGCCTTAAATTTTCTCAGCATTATCAACATGTCCTTAAAAAACATAATACAAGTAAATAAAGAAAATTAGTCATAGAAATATATTCTAGATGTCGTAATATCCTGTATAAAACACATAAGTCATTTAAATGATATTATGTGATAAAAATAATGGTTTTTTTTATATGAATACCAATTAAGAATATTAAACCCGTGAATAAATACTGATAATAAATTTTTTATTTTTATTATAAATGTAAAAAAAATTACAGCATAAAAAGACTTCATATATTTTTTATGATTTTATGAAGAAACAAAAGTTTATCATGGTTGTAATAGATTATTACTATGACATAAATGTACCACTATATATAAATTCACTTATAAATTCATTTATCAATAACCTATATAGCTCGTAGAAATAATCATAGAAAATTCTGCAACCATGTTTCTTGTTAATTAATATAAAACACGAAATATTTGTTAAACAAATCATCATCTATATATAATTATAACTTATATATATTTATATAAATGACCATCTATCCATAAAATTATGATGAAATTATTTTTAAGATCAAAAATTTGAAATTTATAATTATTTATTTAAATCAATTTATAATATTAAAATATTAAAAAATTGTTAATGTTAGATTTCATCACCCTATAAATAGATATGTTCACCAAAACCAATGTTTATAAAAAAATATTAAAATTAATAAAAATCTCAATAATGTGACTTATTTATAATTACAAATCCCTTAAAATCACCTATATTAAAAAGATAAGCCTATAATTTTTGTACTCTATTATATTACACTTGTAGAACTAAGATGTAAACTATAAATTATTGAGAATAGACTTATTGTAATTTGTAGTGAATTTAAAAGGACAATTTTTAATCAATTACTAGACATTATACGTCTTAAATGGAGAAAAAATAAATATGAAATAATTTAAAATTGAATCTAATAAATTTATCAGGGAATCATATAGAATTAATATATATGGATCATAAAATTAATCAATGTAACATGATGAAATTACTTATTTAAACTCCCAAGTCTACCTTATAAAACAAAAGAGACTATCATAATCAAACTATTTTGAAATAATATAGTTTTTATTGTTAGTACACACTCATATACATACACATTTATAAACACACATATAATCTAGAACAAAAAACTCATCAAACTTGTTATATTAAATATTTGTCTCTACCATTATAGATCCTTTCAACCAAAAGACACAACATACCCAATGTCCCTACCTACTGGTGGTATCCAAAGGTAGCTTAATCAATAAAAAACTCTTTATGACCTAAAAATTACTTATTTGATTGAAAACCTAGGTAATTGAAAAAAAACAAATAAATGATTCTTTACCCTCTATAAATAAACAATGGGAGTTAAACATAGGAGTTGTTCAAAATATATGGAGGGATAGTTCCTACTAAAAAAACACAAATATCTAAAAAATATATTCTAATAAACGTAACTACATTACAAAAAAATATTATACCCATTTTATTGTGCATTATGGATTCTAAAATCCATTAGTTGTGTGTGTAGACTTTTACAATAGACTTCCAAGACTACTTCTCAGTTGATGATGAAAACATATCCCACAAATCCAACTATTATATATAGCATGATAATTTTACAACATTATCAAGGTATACTATATGTGACAAAAGTTTATATAAATAGATATTTTTGTTAACACAATCCTTGATGTGATTATAATCAATTTATAATCTAATCATACTAAAATAGATCATGTATAAGGAAACACAGTCATGTATTCATTCATTCCTTTTTCTATGGATCCCTCAATTCAATAATTATTATCTTGAATAAGATAACTATATCATCAACAATTTTTAATATAAAATCAATTTCTTAGAATTTTAGGGACATAAAATTACAAAAATATTCATATATGAAAATTATTAATGAATTAGATTGCTTGTAAATAGTGGAATACTTTATTTAATGGGATACAATAATAAAACACCTTGGTTCACCATTCTTACATCATAAAAAAATACTTATATATGAAAAAATTAAATAAAATTGTCATTTCATCCCAATAATTCATTTCATTATCGTAACATGCCATACTTCCAGATATATATCCAACTATATAGTCCAAAAATGGATAAGGGGATGGAAAAAATTGAGAGAATTTCGTTTTATAATCTTTAATGATAGTCTATAATTCCATATCTAAAATGAAGACCCCCATAATGCCTTGTCCTTAATGTAGATTCAAAATTCAACTAAAATTATTATGAAAAACCATACCAAAAATCATTGAGTGATTATTGAAATACCAAAAATTCATTTATTAGCAATAAAATTAATTATATTCTTAAGGATCTTGGCATTTTTTTTATATTTTTGGGAACTAAAAATATAGTACGAGATTATATATTTTAAATAATTTAATTATATTTAATTTTTAATGTATCCACATTCCATACATGATTCATATACAATCTATATACCACATAGATCTTAATTTCCATCAGATTTTATGTAATAATTAGAATTTACTCATAATTGATCAATATGTGTTTTGTAAAAAAATTTGTAATATGAAGATGAATTTTCATTAATATGACATAATATAACTTAATATATAATCATAATATAGAGGAATTATCATCCATAATAATTATATATCATTAATTCATGATTTTTGGACTTTATAAAATTGTTTCCATTGTTATTCTATTAGAAAAATGGATGTTCCACTTTGCAATGCATGCACAACTTGAGGATAAGACTATTATATTTTGTGTTCTATAACCTGTGATACACCTATTTACAATATAGATACATTATTTAATATAACATGTGTGTTTTGATGGTTTGGCCTCTTTTGAGAATCATACGCCTTTCCCGGATTGGGATGTACATGTTATTGATACCCCACTAAAATATTATTATCAAGACAAGATGAGTTATAGGCTATTATTACTGTTATACACTCTTACCATATTACAAATGTGAGTGTGTTTAAAATATTAAATATGTGAACTGAACATCCAAAATATTACACATGTGAATAAATCTCTATAATTCTTTTTTAGGTCTTTAAATTGGCATCACAATATATTCATATCAAATTTATTTCTAATCTCTATATTGATCACTGTTTCAATATAAATATGTCATTTCATTGAAAATACAAACATGTTTCTTCATCTCAGAGTCTTCTATTATAAATTTATATTCATGTATATTGTTTCCAATTCAGACTTTTTTATAATATGTAGATTCTATAACATTTAATTAAACTTTTTGAGTACTCTCATCTCAATATTACAAGAAATTTACAACCACTAGATACAATATATATCTTGTTCTCCTTATTTAAACCTATATTGTTCTTGTTATTCTAATATAAAAACTTCTTCTTTGAAACCTAATCGAACATTCCTTCAGTATGATATCAAAAAATTTCATTCATCAAACTCAAGGGGACTATAAATGACTTGGTTACTACCTCTTATTCTACCTTTTCATCTGATAACTCTATTTTATTATGGAAAATTTATTTCTAACCCCACTATTGCATCTCATGTAATGTATTTTGTTTTGATATCCCCTTCACTATTTTGTATATGTAGCTTTACTATTATGATGGGGTCTTTACATATGTCAATAAAGGGAATTATTTTGTGAATTAAATTCAAAAAAACAACAACTACTGGTTCACTACAATGCTCCATTATTTTTGTATATTTCATTTTTTAACTCACTAGTGAATTTAAAATTAGACCATCTATCTTTCTTATCACTTATCATTTTCATCTGGAAGAATATATCTTCAAGTATTTATATAGCAACCTGAACGTCATTTTTTTCATAAAACCGTCAACACTCTCTTCCTCTTTCTTAGAATACACACTTTATAAATTAATTATGATCTAGTAAATTGGTTTATATTTAGATCCTAAATATCTACATAAGACATAATATTTATTTTTTTATTTTATATTATTTCTCTTGATCATGATGATTAGAAAATCATTATTTTTACTATTCTTAACATTTTATTAGGGATTAAAATAATATCATGATGTCTTTAAAACAAATAATTATCTTTTAATTAACCAATTTTATTTTCCATATTGAATATACAATTCTAGAAAACATTATTTTTAACCCACCATGAACTCAAAATATTGTTATGTATATAGTAATATAAATTGATCCTATAAGAGAATTTTCTTTTTATAATTTTAAATAAAAACCGAATCCAATTCATATAATGTATCAAAGTCATATGCTAAAGCCATATTTAGATAATGATGTCTTATGACCCACTCATGTTGAATGATAATGTTTTATGTTTTAGTTCGAAGTCATATAGTCATATAAAATTCTCATGGTAAATTTATACGATCATGAAAATTTTAACACTAATTTCATGTGCTAGAGTTTTAACATGGTTTTAAATTTTTAATATTTTAGTACACTTCTAATAAAAGTATTACAATCTATAGAAAAATTATATATTAAATCCTACAAAGGCACATACGAATTTTATATTATAATGTTATAGGCTCCATACTAAAGTCATACAATCAATAGAAAAATAAATATGATTCAAGGGATTTTAGTTTTCAGTGAACTCAAAAAATCAAATATTTTTTATAAATGTGACAACTATATGGTCACAATTACGCTTTATTTTGAATTTATTTTGTTTATATTGTCATTTTAAATTTTTATGAGAATTAATGGATAGTTTTGGTATCTTATGGTTGATTATGGGAATTCTTAAGTTCACCATGCACTAGAGAACACTTTGGTGTATACCATTTTCACTTGAAACATGCATATGTTACTTGGGTAGGAACAACATGCCAATGGTGGGTGTGTTCATAGGCATGGGATTATGGGGGTATGCATATGGACTACACCTTTAATGGTCACCACCATAACATGGTTTAAGGAGTGGTGGGTCCTAAATGACTATGGGTTTTACAACACTCTGTGTTGAATCAGATAGGATTTTTATTGTTGTGGCCCGTATGCCAGGGTCTACAACACTGGGTAGTAGTGATGGTTGTAAAAAAATAGAAATATCTAATTTAAAGTATGGTATTTAGAGGGAATTTAGGCCTCATATTGACGATTCATGAAAACATTAATAGTATATGTTCAATGTTTTATTAGCTATATTTCCACTCCATTAGTTCGTTCACCATCATCCTCTATATAGGTGTTTAGTTTGAGAAAATTATATGAAGGATTCTTGAATTCCTTCCTTCATAAAGTAATGGATTAGGGGGATCCATCTTTCTCATGCCTATTACTATATATCTAGGATCATGAGGGTCTCATCTTCTTCATTTAAAATAACTATTTTTATGGTGTTTTAAGTTTCATCCATTTATGATTTAGGTGTATCTATCAATGTTTTATCTCAAGGAATGCTTGGAGTTTCCTGTATGCTCCTTTGTTTGTCATTTAAAAATGGATAATTTCAAATAAATAATGTTTTTTTGTAATTTAATTATTTTGATATATAAAATGGTGTTTTATTTAAATTTTTTTCTCATTTCATGAGTTTGATGATATTCCTAAAATATGGGTTTGAGCCCAAAATATGTTTTTAAATGTGGGAGTGGTAATTATTTTCATATAGAAATGTTTTATAAAAATGATTCCATGATATATTTTAATATATTTATGAAACATGGAACATTGGTGACCATAGGTAGGTATGGTTAGGGTAATATGTAAACCTTAGTTATTGTGGAACCTTTGGGGTTAATGTAATGATAATGATAGAATATAGAAGCACCCTGTATTTTATGTATTCACATTATACTAGATCAATACTCTTTTCATATCCTAGTATTTTATTCCCATAGGATATATCCCATTTGTTCTTATTTTTGTTCGTAATGGTAATGAATCATGATTTTATTTCCCATGTTCTTATCTTTTAGGATATAAATTCCTTTTGACTAATGTCATGTTTTTTTATTCAGGTTTATATTTATATTATGTGGCTCTGAATATGGACTATTTTTAAATAAACTCAAGGGTGTTTTTAAGAGAAATATATTCAAATGGAGTTTCATTATCAATTTTTTTAATGATATAACTAACAGTTGTTTGGTGATAGGCATTGTATAGATTCATGGTAGTATAAATCTATTTGATTTACTTTCATGCTACATATGTTGTTGGGATTATTCAAAATTATTTTCTAAGGATATAATTAAAGGGATGGCTATCATGTATCTTAAAAAATCATCTTAGTTTTAATCTCTTTATGGTGGTTTATTACTGTGGTTATGAATTTTCATATGAAGACTTAGTATGGGATTTTGTTTTTTATTAATTTTGTTATCTTGAATTATCCCCATAGATTTTTTTATGTCCCTTGGTTATATAACTTTTATTCTATGTCTTAATTTGGTTGTTTATCTTATCTTATTATACATGATAAATATTTTTTTGTTAATTCTTAATGAAATATTTCCCATTATTTTGTAAGATGTTACTCAAGTTCTAGATCCCATCTCTTATCGATAGGTAATGTGATTTTAGACTTATAATGGACCATATTGTTTGATGTGTTAGGTTGAAATGGGTGATTTTATTTAAAATGATTACATAAGAATGGTTGTATCTAGGTTTGGTTGGTAAAATAGAGTTAGGACCATCTGAATTATAGTGATAAGTGCGAAATGTGAAAGGAAATATCACTTTTGTATCTAACCTCATGTTCCCATGGGTGGTTAGGTATTTTTTTCATTAATATTATGATATTGACTTTGTGTTAATCTTGATGAAATATTTTATGTTTCTCTATTTGGTTCTGTGGTTTTCTTAAATCCCTATGTTAATATAATTAATTTGGGTTCTTAAAGTTCATTGTTTTTATTCAATGAGGTATTTCTAAGATAATATAGTCTTATAACTTTTGTTAAATAGATAATTCCTCTTTAAAGGATCTCTTTAAATAATTGGGAAGTAATTACAATGGAATTATCATAGGAGAACCCTCTAGTATACCCTTATTTAGTAGAAATTAAAATCCAAACTATTCAATTCGTAGGATAGGTAGTTGATAGAAATCATAAACATATGGTGGGTCTTGATTTAGAGTTTACCAAGATAATCCACCAATCATTCATGGTGTAAAATGAACAAAAGAACACACAAAATTGATTGAGATAAGATAAATGGTTTTTCACATTTTTATGACTCCATAATAATTAATATCCTGGTTGGAAATTTACATAGTTGGGGGGAAAGGAAGTAAATGGTGTTATTTCATCATGAAAGATAAATTACACAAGTACCACACATGGAAAACATTAAATAAGTAAATAATGTTTTTTTCAATCCTAATATATTGTGTTGGGTAATGGATCAGGTGTTTGTCACTCTGGATCAAGGAGACCATTTAATGACGGATTATACATCTCATTTCATAGATTTAATAGATATATCTCTATAACTCATTAGTAACAAATTCCTCTATACTAGTTGGGTTGAAATGGGTCTAAATCATATGTTTTGATCAACAATTTTTCTCATCTTTTGGAGAACCATAATTAAGGTAGTTGATAAAGCTCAGATGGTAGAGGCAGACTTATGTAGGGACACATGTATTTGTGGAGGTTCTATTGTAGTGGGGGTATTCAGAGTGTTTCATTTGGATAGAAAAGGAAAGGATGTAAACTTTATCAGCTTATATTAAGATAAGTTATATGGGTTTCATTAGGAAAACAAAAAGTTGTTTCATAACAGTGTGTATGACTAGGCCATAAAAATCCTACATACTTATTAACAACAATGATTTTCTGTCATTGTGGATAATATATTCACCTCATGCTTTTTTTCAGAAAGGTATCCCATGGTAGTTTTGCAAGATCCACCCTTTCAGAAGAATCAAAATCTTTATTTCATGTAGTGATGGATGGTCGATATCGTTCTCAAGAAATGTGGAATAGTCATGTATTGAAGAGATCCCATAGAGGGACTAAGTCTGAAACATTTATGCATTGGAGTGTGCACTAGAGGAAACTAAAGTGGGGGGAAATATAATTAGAGGTATGAATTTTATTTCATCATCTATAGTCATGTATTTATTTGATAGAGGTGAATCAAATTACATTATATCATCTAATATGATTGGAATGTTTCAATTTATCTTAGAGAATATAAATTTTTTGATAGATCTTTCCACTCTATTAGGAATTAGGAAGTAGTACAATTTTATATTTTTTAAGTTCCACGTTTTGATAATCAACTGTGATGTTGTTTCGGATTTCCTAGATCTTGATAAAGATTTCTGCTATATCATCAATAAAAGTTATTGGATTTTCCATTTTAAGGATCATATCAATATTTATCAATATTGAGTTCATTTTATATATCATGGTGGGGTAATTTATTTATTTCAAGGGGAATGGGATACTATATTCAAGAGAGAAAGGGATATTTTTACTGAAGATAGAATGATCTTGTGATAATTTTCTGATTTGTTTTTTGATGTTGTTGGCCCACATTTATGTGCTCCAATTACTACTATTGGGAATGAGTTTTTTGTGGTATTTCCAGATTAATTTTATAGGATGTCTCACTAGAGAGTGGATGAGTTTAATATAAACATTCTTCCAAGGAAAAATCACATATCCTTTCCATCTTATCATATGGAACCCACTAAGTAAAAGGAATTTGAAATGTTTCTTTAATATCTTGAAGAAAAGTATTTGTTCATATGAGAAATCCATATTGAAATTCACTAGATTTCTTTATAAAGAAGGCAGATGGAACCCTCTATATTTTTTTTATTACTGAAATAATAATCTTGTGACTGTAAACATAATTGATTTTTCCCTAGTATTTCTGATTATTTTGATCAACATATGGGATCCAGATGGTCTTCTAAGATTTATTTGTGATCACATTACCATTAGTTATGAGTTTTAGAGTAGGATGTTCCTAAGATACTATTTAGGATAAGTCGTGGACGTTATGAGTATTTGGTTATTCTATCCAATCTTAATTACATCCCAATTTTGTGGTGGATTTTATAAATTAAACATTTCATCATTTTGTTGACTATATCATGGTTGTTTTTGTGGATGATATTTTGGTACACTCCTAGTTTGAGGAGGAATATATAGATCATTGGGATATAGATTTAAAAAACCGAAAAGAACATAATAGTTGTTGAAATGTTTCTAAATGTCTATTTGGGATCAATGAAATTGATTTGATAGGCCATGTTTTATATGAGAGGGGCATATCAGTGGATCCTAAAATGATTCATGTGGTGATATCATGGGAGAAACCCATGATTGTTTTTGGTATCCTAATTTTTTTGGAGTTGGATGGTTATTATAAGTATTTTTTAATATTTCTCTCAGGTTACATATCATATGGAAAATTTTACCCATAACTGTGTTTAGTTTTAATGTAATGATATGTGTCACTTATCATTTCATAAACTGAAAGTGATGTCCACTCCATCTCCAGTCTGGTTTCATCTATGTTCGGGTTTGGTTTATAAATTCATTTGTGATACCTTAGGTATGGGATTAGGATTCATTATGATACCATGGATGTATGTGGTGGTATATGGATCTCACCATCTATACATTAATAAGACGAGTTTCCTACACATGATCTTGGGTTGTTTGCGGTGTTGTAGGGCCTCAAGACATGGTGAATTACCCCTTCAGAGGGTTGTTTTTTGTATATTAAAATCATTAGAGACTAAATTATATTTTTACCTAGAGGGATATAAATCAATGATAGAGACACTGATTTTAATACCATTAGACATGATATTTCAATATTTTGTAAACATATAGAAAAGGTAATGTCGTTTTGATGAATTTATAAGTAAGTTACTGACATTATCTTTAAAAGAATTAGTGGAAGAATGGCCTTTGATGTGTCTCTTTACTAACATGTACTTGGATGTTAATGAATTTGATGGGAAAGTGTTTTTATCTTGTGTTAAATCCAATTTTTTAATTGATTATCATATTATACATTGAATAGAAGAAAAATAGATTTGTACTTATATGTGAAACCTTTATGGTGGAGATTCCTTGGGGGATTTCTATAAGTCTCTTAATGGTTTAATGTGTTTTTGGGTAATATTGTTTATTCAAATAACTCCGTGGTAGGAGTTTTTGGATAGTGGACCTTGGTCTAGTTTGTACATACACCATGAGGATACAAATAACGTATCCATATTTATGACATTGGTTTTGGTTTCCAAGGATGGTGTGGTTGATTATAATCATTGTATCATAATACATCACATACTAGAATATAAATGTTGAGCACCAGAGAAATGCTATTTTATTTAATCTTTTACTCATTCTAGTATAGAAGTGATTTGAGAAACCCATCATCCATGTTTTTAGTTTTCCTAGAGATCCTTAGAAAAATGATGTGATATTTTTGGTCATTTATCGACTCCCAAAATCATCAAATTTCATTACTATAAAAGAGATGATCAAGCTGGAATAGCTCGAGCAGCAAGATGTTTGGGTGATTATGAACCTCCAAAAAGTACCTTTTTGTTTTTTATACAGATATTTGATTTGAATATTATTTTTGTAAAGGTTTACATGAGAAAATATGTAGCCATATGATGCTAAGAATAATATATTACATTCAAGTGGATGTAATAACTAATAGTGATATTCAAATTCATGAGCATATTCTTCAAGCAAGCATTCTTGGTTTCAATGGTTTATGTGAAAATCATATTCCCTTTGTTGTGTTATCCTGTAACAAAAATTATTATAATTTTATTAAAATATAAACCTCATATGAATTGTATAGATGACCACATAAATCTTTTTTTTGGGAAGAGTTGTTAGATTGGTCTTTAGTTCGACTGACTCTTATTCCAGTGATGATAGAGAAGTTATAGTTGTGTCAATTGAGGATGTTGGTATCATAGACATATCAAAATTACTATACATAAAATATCCATCCCCATGATGGAGTTTTAGGTTGGTGTTCATGTTTTTCGTTGGGTTTCTATTAATTTGAGACATATTTATTTATGAAGGCATGGTGTGATTACACCAATGATTATTAGACCTTTCATGATCAATGAAATTATTATAAAGGTATCACATTATTTGGAAATAATACCTAATTTGACATAGATTCATGATATATTTTATGCTTTATAAATAAAGATGTATCATCCTGAACCTTCTCATTTTATAGAATGGGAAGTTGTTGACCTTATTCTAAATCCTTAGCGGTTATGAAACCATTTTAGATTATAGATCATCAGATTGAGGTACAATGCATTAAAAACATTCCCACCAAATTTTTAATGTGGTAGTAAAGATGTGAAAACCAAAATATGTGGGATTTTGAAGTGATGATGATTCAATAATGGAATTTTCTCTTTGTGATTTTAGAATCCCTTGTACCTTTTTGGGACAAAAGGTGGAATGATGTGGAGAATTAGGATACCCTATGAGTCACATGTGTGTTTTATATTCTATTTTGTTTCTTATCTTAGTAATTTAAAGTTTTTTGGGACATTAAATATGGTATCAGTATCCTAGAGTGACATTTGAGAATTTTTCGACACACCACAGGAATCAACACGTTAATGTGTAGACCATTTTACATCTGAAACCCATCTATATGACACGAGAATGACCAAAATCTCTGTGGTAGGTGTGGTCTAGATCATAAGACACTAAGGGAATTTCTATGAAAAATGACTAGATTAAAAACCGCCAAGCCATGGTGTAAGGTGTGTTAGGTCAAAAATAATAATGATTTTTACACCACACTTTTATAGGGTTTTTGTTTCTGATATTTTAGTCCTGAAATAATGGAGGCTAGAATACCATGGTGTAAAAAATAATGTCATAGTGATGATTTTTTCATAATTTGGAATTTTCAGTGTGATTTTCAATTTTCTAGGTGTGGTAAGATATCTTAAATGAGGATTCATGTGTTCATTAATAGGGGATGGTTATTGAATTATTTACTCTACTTTACCATAATAACTTTCCCCTTTTTCGTCTTGAAATGTTTTCATATTCTTTTGATTCATGGAAGGGTTATAGATATTATTACATCATTTATTTGTGGATTAGGGTGATATATTCCTTCCTCAACTTAATTTATCAAGAACAATTAGCATATGAACCTCTTAGTTTTAAATTACTATTTTCAAAGGTGACTATGTTCCTCCATTGGAGAGGTAGGTGTGTTTTTACAATTATTCTTTCTCATAGACAACTTCTCAGTTCTAGTATTTTACATTCATTTAGAATATGTAAATAGTTGAGTTTGTATATATATTGGTTGTTTTGTTTAATTTAATTATTTAGCTTGAAAAATTGTTTTGAATGTTCTTTTTTCTTTATAAATAACATCCCGACATGATGTGTTTTCTGATACTTCAAAATAATTGGTTTGAAAATAATTTTGTTTCAAGCATGGGACCGTTAATTTTTTTCCTATGGATTTATTTTAAATTGTGGGCATGATTTACATGAATATTTTAATAAAACAACGCACATTGGGACCCTTGGGTGTGTTAGGATATGGACATATTAAATTTATATTTAGTTTCTCACCACTAGGTCTTATGATTGTGATACCAATAGATTATGGAAGGACTCATTATCATTATGATTCACATTATATAGTTTTAGTATACCTTGTGTGTCAGAAATTTTTATTCCCCTTGTCTAGAACCCATTTGTGCTTAGTTTTAGCCATGATGATAAAATTTCATTCTTAAATTTCTCACAGGTTTATATTTTGAGATATATATTCCTTTTTTATCTTTCACTATAACATCTGGACACAAGTTCCATTTAACCCATACCATGAGTTAGTGGGTCACATAGCCTCAAGTGTGCCTCCTTATACTCTAGAGGTTGACGACTACTAGTGAGGGTGTAAGGGTAGAATAGTTGAGAGACAATACCCTCATATAAGAGTGGCATAATAGATACAAAAAGATACAATAAATAGAAGAAGAATAATCTAAATTGATAGAATCAATAAAATACAGAAGTGTAAATATATAAATATATAAATATATGAATTGTTAAATAATAAACATAAATAACGATAATATTAAAAAAATCCTCTATAGAAGGATCAATACATGATTCATGACACACTAATACCAAAAGAAATAAGAATATTCAAGAATTATATAATTTTTTACAAAAATGAAAAACAGTAGGAATAACTCCATAAGAATATCGAGTTTAAACATCATACTATACTTTTATTCTCCAACATGGTATGAAAATGAACAACTTGTAGTAGGGCCTTTACCCTTATCAATACCTTAAAAAAGACAGTCTTCTTTGGTATCAAAGAATGTTTAAGTAGGGTATGGGATACAAATCTATGCAGGGAACCACATGGAGTCTATGTGTAATCTGAGTAGTGATCTTAAATAAATAGTGTAAAAGTATAACTAGAATAGAAAGACAATGATGAAATAAATAACTAGCCCAATATGGTTCTTAATGGAAACCTAGAGGATCTACCTTCTATGGTTCATTTTGGATAATAATGTATGATCATATAACTATATATATAATTATTAATAATATAAATAATTTAGCCTTATATTTCATCTTCCTATATTAAACAAGTATGTGTGGACATAAATGGACATGTACCAAGAATACTAGTGTTATCTAGACTTATAAATAACTCAAACATCCATCACCAGTCTAAATGATCCTATAATCTCATAAAATATGTTACATTCCCAACATCCAATGAAGAGTGAAATACACCACGCAAAAAAACCCAGGATGGAGTGGGATCCACCATGGAAACACTCTTGTCATGGAACGTGGCACATAAATCCTATTTCTAATATAATATCACTAGTGGTGGACACCATCATCAATATCTGATGTAAGAGCATGTGATTTTCCTCATGGATAAGCACCCCCTATAATCATGAACAAATGCTATAAAGGTTTAATCTCATTTATAATGAAAGGCATCAGGAAAAACCTCTGATTCACTTATTCATTAAGCCTATATATATATAATAGGTATAATTAGATTCATCAAAAACAATATATGAGGCATTACCTATCACATTTTTCTATTGAAAAATTTAGATCCATTTCAAGCATTATTATCTAAAAAAGATTTTTCCATGCATAAACAAAATTCATGAATTAAATATCCTATATATGTATATTATTTAATCCATTAAATTCATTTTAGGAAACTAAATCCATCATTCATTATCCATTTTAATCATTTAAATCCTTTTAGTTTACCAAAATAAGATAATTAGATTTATTAGTCTCAATGGGTCTTTAGAAGGTGACATACCGAATAAGGAAATGACATTGTTGGGAAATTCCACGTCTAAGTTGGACAAACACCTAATAGGTTCTTTGGTTCTTAGATAATACTCATTAATCAAGGGAGATATCATTTAAAATCCAAGTTATTATATCATTATGAGTTCCACTCATTTTTAACCAATTTTCTAAAATGGCTAATTCAATGTTTCACACCCATAGAGTGACCATATAAGGTATGTACAAGCTATAAAACTCAAAAACAAGGATAAGTAGGTTAATATTAGGATTTACTGGTTAATTTGATATGAATAAATCAATATAGAGTTTATTTTTGAAAAAATTAGGCTTTTGTAATGACTAAAAAATTTAGAAACATCAAAACACTAGGGCCAAAAACTGTGACGACATACCTCTAAGCCATAAAAGACTCCTCACTCAATATCATACTCATATTTAATGTAGGTGGAATAAATCTTAGAAGTCATCAAACTACCTAAAAATCTGGAAATTTATATTGCACCTAAATAGTGAAACAAATGGCTATATTAATTTCCATAGGAGTTGAGAGACAATAGGAGCTTACCAAGATGGATACATAGCTTCTCATGGATCGAAGAATGAACATAAGACAAATGAATGAATTCAACGACTATCTGGAAGTGTTATTGAGATCAGCTATAGAAGAAGAGGTGTATATGTCCACTAGATAACTAATGGAAAATTAAAAAGAGTTAAAATCATAATTGAAGGAAAAAATAGTAAATTTTACCAATGAAATCAAGGTCCACATTTTCCAAACATTGAGTTGACCATGCAAGGTTTTCTGTAGAGAAGTGGCACCCTACACAGCTCAATAGACAATTTGACTCACCATGTGAAAACTACTATCAATGGATCTTTCTTGATTCTCTAACCAACTATATAGTCATGTTCCTAGGGTCACATTATTGTATAAAAACCCTGTGTCACGGTTTTTTTCCCATTTCGAGGCTCTGGGCTTCGAACAAGCGTTGAATGCACCCATGACATCATTGGGATTGTTATACATATCTATTAGGAATGTTTAATGTATTAAAATTGAAAAAATAATTATCCATACAATCTTTGAAAATAAGTTCTGGAAAAACCTCCCCACCTTAAGGAAACTTATCCCCATGTTGGACATCTCTTGGTAAAGAGTTATTGTTTGGAGAGGTTTCCAGTCAAAAAGAACGTATATCAGCTTCCCACATCCTTTACATTTCATGTAATTGGTCGGGAAGACATTGTACCCATAATAAATTAAAAAACCTTACACATAGATTCTATAAACTTAGATCAACTAAATTCATTGAATACACTTCAAAAGTAGGAACAACATCCCACTAAAATTCATCATGATGGAAGAAATGTGTTGGGTTTGGAAAGTATTGGTGAAGATGAGATACATGAAATATATCATTCGTGGTTCGGTATCATTGAATAATTTCCAAATGGAAATCCACTGGTTCGATGTGTTTCACAACCTTGAGGGGTCCAAAAATCCTTGGTTAATGTTTACCATACTTCCGAATACATCTATGCCCCAACTAGGGAGAGACTCATAAGAAAACCTAGTTTCATACCTTGAACTAAAGAGTATTCAAACTTCTATTGTCAAATTACTGCTATTGGGAATGAGTTTCCAAAATGAACTTCCTAATCAGTTAGACATTCACTATAGTATCTTATATAATACTTGGTCAAAGAATAGATACCTCCCCGGCCTATCTCTAGGACAAAGGTGATCAAAAAGGCCTACCATGTAAGGCTAAATTGGGGCGGGGGGTGCTTTATATGTCATCCTAAAATATGTTTTTGAAATAAAACATGATTAGAGGAATGTTTTTCTCCTATGAACCCCTAAATTCAATGACACGTTCATAGAGAATTTATTCCAGAACATAAATAGGACACTCCATATATTCATTCGTCTGTGGGTGATAGGCCATTCTTAGAATAATCTTCTTACCCAAGGCCTTCTAAAACCCCTTCCAGATCCATGATGGGAAATGAGTGTCTATGTCAGAAATAAAATACGAGTGAGTTGAATAAAGACATATAACCACTCTAGTGTACATACTTATTATCTCATATACTGTGAAGGACACTCTCATTATTTTTAAATGTCTAACATTGTTCAAATGGTCAATGACAGACCATACTATATTATTGGCATGATGTGATTTGGGTAGACTAGTTATGATATAAATTAAAATAACATCCCATTTATACTCAGGAATTAAAAATGGTTATAAATTACCTACCGATCATTGATATTCCACAGTCACTTATCAACAGTAGGAATACCTGGACATGAAGAAAAAATATCACACTTCTTACATGGACACCAATATTGGCATCATAGATCTTGATTCATTTGGGTGATGTCGGTGTGAACTACCCATACTGCATTGTGAAATTCCCACATCAAATCTTCTCTAATGTCTGATGGGACACATGAATTCCAATGAAATAGTAATGTATCAACCATATCCATGGTCTAAATTGATGATGTATCCTCTTATAAAACACTCACACTAGGAACATGGATTTAGGAACCAAATAACAACTTCATTATTACCCATTACAGTAGAGTATAAGTCACTATAAAGGCTGAGAGGATTTTCTGCCATTGGTCCTCCTAAACATCAATGTTCATATCATAAAATAAGGCCATAATCTTCCATTCGACTTTATATTCCTGAACCACCTGAGTCCGAGTCTTTTGGATCAGAGCATCAGCCACAAAAATCCACTTCCTTGGTGTGTATGAAAGCTTGAAAACAAATGACACCACAAAATAATTCCATTATCCATCCCATTTGTTTCAATATTAAGCATAAGACACATTTAGAATGATTAGGGTTTCATTTGATTTGTTTCTCTGTTTTTGATCTCATCGCCGCTTCGTTTCTTGTTCCCAGAAGATTCAATTCTCACTATTTTTCTATTTGCGGGGACAATGGAGGCGATGTACAGAAGGAAGAAACCAATCCAAAAGTAAAACCTAAGCCGGTTTCCTTCCCGGAGGCGCTGAAAGGTATGGATCTGTGCACTGCTAACACGAGAAAATCGTCTTTCTGCAAGAAATTAGAGGAAATACGTCTTGTGGTGGAGGCCGATCCGGAGGCTTTGAAGCAGCGAACCCAATACTGCAAGTTCTCGGTGATGGGTGGCATATCTTACCAGATGGGTGACAAGCCATGGTCAGATTCGAATCTCAAACCAAAGATTTCACATATTTGGGGTTTCAATTATTGGAATCTTGTTCCGATCGGTCGCGGATATTTTCACATTCTTCTAAATTCGTAGGAGGAGCTCAAACGAGTCTGGAATCTCAGAAATATTCATCTGAAACCAGGTTTGCTGCGTCTCTCGGAATGGGATTTCTCATTCAATCCTCACACTCACCGAAACACGACAGCTCAGATCTGGGTGTGATTCCATGTTCTAAATTTCTTTTTTTGGCATCCTAAAATCCTAAATGACATCACCACTTGCATCGAAACTCCGCTGAAGATAGATCATCGGACGATCAATGCTGAGATCAGCTTGTATGCGAGGGACATGGTGGAAGTTGTCCTTGGTCACAGGGTTCCTGATTCGATTTCCTTCAATGCAAATGAGTATAAAGTCAATATCCAATTGGAATATGAACGTCAAACTCATTTCTATAATTTGTGTAAGATCGTTGGGAATTCTCTCAGGAACTGTCGTGTGATGAACCACCAGGTGATGTCGCGATATGACCATTTGAAGGACGATGGGTGGACTCAGGTTCGTCAAAAGAGGAGGGATAAATCCTTTCCCACTGGGATGCAAGAAAATAATCTGAAAAATGCGGAGAGATGGGTGAAGAAACTACCTCAGGTGCGGGAGACCTCCGGTGTCAAATGGTCGAACTTGGCAGAGGAGGAGGAGACCGAGGATACTAATGATGCTATCATGGCTGAAATTGAGTCTTCGGTGAAAGTCATCCTCGAATAGCTGCCGGTTGAGTATGATGAATCTGACTCAGGCTGCGGCATATTAGGCGATGACCAATAGACGATGCCTCAGGTCTTATCCAGTGGCCAGAGCACCACTGTTTTCGCAGCCTCAATTGGGCAGTCCCTCACTCCTGATAATGTTGATGTAGGATCAAAAATGTTGTAGATGGATTGCCATCAGGATTTGGGGGAGGGTCCCTAGGCAGGGCCTCCTATGGATACTACTATGACTATAAACGTTGATCATAATCTGAGGAAAGAAACAGAACTGAAGGTGCGAAGCAAGCAATGTGCTGATTACAATCATGTCTCTTTTAGTGATGGTCTTCAGGACATGCATCATTTGGAGAATCATGAGGTTTCAGGTCGACAGTCAAAGGGTGAGGTGGCATGTATCTCTTCATCCTCCTTTTGTCTTGTTGATGAGGATCTTATTAATGCAGTGGGTGCACACCCCGCTGCTAAGGTTTTTGACCAATTAAAAGGTACAACTAACCAAATTGATCAGCCTATACCTCATTCAAAGGAGACCTTTATGGAATTAAAAGTGGACCTTACTCTCAATAAAATAACTAATGACACCTCAGATCACGTGCAGATGGCAACTGAAAATCCCTACACCAACAAGGTGACATGCCCTAGTGATCAGGTAGTGGCAGTGGGCTCCTTGGCCACTGCGACTGTCGCCTCAGGTGCCTTTGATGCCTCTGCATCTATTTTTCCTCCAAATTTTTGCTCAGTGACTTCAATGGTATCTAAAATCCCTCTACAAAAAATTGGGGTGCTAATATTAAACCAGAACCTAATGTCTCTATTGCCTCTTTTAAGAATACGCAGGGAAAGAAATCCAATCCTTCTTCCTCACATGAACCAAGAAGGTCAGCTAGAAATAAGGGCTCGGGTGGAACAAAGGGAGATCTAGCTCCAAACGAAGGTTTAAATGAATTGTTTATTTTGGAATTTTCAGGTTTTAGCTAACTCTGATACTTTAATCGTGTTAAAAATATTTTTTTTCACTCAAAAACCAAATTTTTTTTCTATTGGTGAGCCTAAAATTAATTTCTTTTTGAAATATTTACACTTGTGCTCTTTTGGGTATATATTCCTTGGTTCTTACAAGGAAGGTACTTCAACTGAAACTCTTTGGGTTTTTTATCATACATCTTTTCACCATGTTAATGTGTTGAGAACTTCTAACCAAATGCTTACCTATGATTTTTCCTCTGCGGGTGTTCGTACTGTCTGACTTTTGATTTATGCTAAAAATAGATATCAAGATCGAAGATCTCTATGGGATGAACTACTTTTCCTCTCTAGCCCTGTTCAGGACCCTTGGATGGTGATCAGTGATTTTAATGCCATCCTTCTCCCATGTGAAAAGATTTGACCGTATCATTCTACCATATCAAGTAGAGAATTTAAAGCCTCTATTGAGGACCGTGACCTTATTTAAATCAACCTTATGGGTGCTAAATATACTTGGTATAGAAAGTGCCACAACAAGATGGTGGGTAGAAAACATGACAGAGATTTCACTAATACTACTACACTTGATAAATGGGATTCCGTCTCTAGTATTACCGTACCTAGGATCAACTCTGACCATCATCCCATTCTTATCAGCTTCACCTCTAAGGGCTCAAAATCTCCCCTCCCTTTTAAATTTAACAATGCTTGGGCTGAGGTTCCAGAATGATCCAATATGATAAAAGATCTCCGGGTTGGCATAAGGCACCAGAATGATTCTTTTTCTAGCATTTATAAATTAAAACTTATGAAACAACAACTAAAGGGTTGGTGCTTCTCTAAAACAAAACATGTTAACGCGAACATCTCCTCTTTGTAGAATGACCTCATTCTTATTCAAAGCTCCAACACCTGCTTTTATTTTTCTCTTGATCCCCATGATGAAATTACCACTTCATTGAAGCTTAACTCTCTTTTGAAGATCAAGGATAATATGAGGAAGCAAATCTTTAAAACCAAATGGCTTTGGGATGGGTATAGGAATACTACATTTTAAAATTCCCTTCAAATAATCTGGAAGATTTGTAGGCCCCTTGCCTTTCTTAGAGTTGATGACACTCTTCTTGACACTGAAGATTCCATTGCTAATCATGTTGTTGATTACTTTCAAAATTTATTTAATGGTTTCGAGGTTAGTATGAACCTTCTTCCCGACATCATTCATAATATGGTCACAGCTGAGGAAAATGATCATCTCTTTAGCCTACCTATGGATCATGAAATCAGGGCCAGTGTTTTCATTCTCAACCCTAACAGTGCCCTGGGTCTTGATGGTTTCAACAATGGATTCTTCCAACAATACTGGGATCTCATCCATATGGATGTTTGTAATTTTGTTAAATCCTTTTTCTCCACTGGTCTTCTTCCTCATGGGTTAAATGCTCAATTCCTTACTGTTATTCCTAAAGTGGACAATGCTACTGATATTCATCTTTTCCGAACCATTTCTCTCATCAACACCATTTATAAAATTATCACCAAACTTCTTTCAAATAGACTCTTCTCCATCTCCAATAAAATTGTTTCTTGGAACCAATTTGGTTTTATCAAAGGAAGGACTATTCAGGATTGCATCTGTCTTTCCTCTGAATGTACTAATATGCATAATAAAGTTTCTAGAGGAGGTAGTCTGGCCATTAAGCTAGACATCAGGAATTCTTTTGACACCGTGGACTAGAACTTCATTTTAAAGGTTCTTAAGAATTTTGGGTTTAATGACTCTCTTACTACCATGATCCGCACCTTATTCAATTCATATTCCATCTCAGTGCTAGTCAATGGGTCCCCTAAAGGTTTTTTCAAATTCTCCAATGGGGTTAGGCAAGGTGACCCCCTCTATGCCATTCATTTTGCTATTGATGAGGTTTATTTAAGCAGGCTCCTTTCAAACCTTGTGAATCAAAACAAAATCAATCCCATTCAGGCCTCTAGAAACTTAAATGTTCCCACCCAACTTTTATATGCAGATGATATAATTTTATTTTTAATGGGTGATAAAAAGAACATTAAAAATCTCAAAAGTGCCCTGGATCATTACGAAGATGTTTCGGGTCAAGCAATAAGTTGGAACAAATGTTTTGTTTTATTTGGGAGAAATTTTTCCCCAAATAGAAAATGTCACATCATTGATTACCTAGGAATCAATGAAGGCTCTTTCCCTTTCACTTATTTGGGTGTTCCTATTTTTTGGGGAAGGCATAAATTCAGTTATTTTCGTAGCATTGTTGATCATATAATCAATCAACTTTGATCTTTGAAGGGTAAGTCCCTTTCTATGGCTGGAAGAGTGTTTCTTGTTAAGTCTACTATTGTTTCCAAGATGGTCTATTTGATGATGGTTTACACTTGTCTAGCCACTATTATCAAGAAAATAAATTCTTGCATTAAAAATTTTCTTTGGTCCGGTAGTACGATTGAAAGAAAACTGGTCAGCATTCCTTGGGCCACTTATTGTAAACCCCTTGATAAATATGGCCTTGGAATTAAGAATTTTATGTTCTTTAATGAATCTATTCAATCCAGAATGACTTGGAATTTGATTCATAGAAACTCTGATTCCTTGACCTTTCTTAATAAAATATTTGTGACCAAGCTTCGGAATGGAAACTTGGGTTACATCACTTCTTCTATCTGTCCATCCATTAGGCGTTCATTCCTTAAAATCATGAGAAATTCTAGATGGATGGTTAGTGCTGATTATTCTATGAATTTATAGCTAGACAACTAGACCGGTGTTCCTTTAATATCCATGCTAAATTCCACCACTACTCCTGTGAACACCAACTACACTATAAGTGAGGTTGTTAACTCTCATGACATCATCCTTCTAGCCCACATCAGTCACAACATTGACAATTATCATTTTTCTGATACTGATGACATTATCATTTGGGAACCTGCTCCAAATGGTGTCCTGGATTCTAAAATCTTCTACAAAAACAGTTTTAGTAACTCTGATTCTATATTTGTTTAGTTTAATGCTTTTAGAAAACCTTGGATCAAGCCCTCGCGGCTCTCTCTCATTTGGCGTGTTGCTCATGATAGGGTCCCCACCGATGTGTGTCTTCAATCTTTTGGGATCTATCTTTGTTCTAGATGTCACCTGTGCAACCAACATCGCGAGGATTCTAATAATTTGTTCTTGTCTCGTGCTACAGCTATAGCTCTTTGAAATTACATTTCAAACATTTTTGGTTGCAGATGGTCTCTTCTTGCTTCTATTAGCTCTCAACTTCAATACTGTGTGATTTGGGGCGCTTCCAAGCAAATTAGGAATCTCTTTCTGGCTGCGGTGGAAGAGCTCATCCATGTGATCTGGTATGATAGAAATAATTTTATTCATAATAATTTTTCTATCAATCTCAATGCAGGTAAAAAGTGTATTTTGACTTCCATCAAAGATGCTGCCTCTCTTCAGAAGGATCATTGTGACAACTCTGTTGGTGATTTTGAGATCCTCCACCGGCTTCGTATTGTGGGCTCTTATAGGCTACCCCGACGTACCTTTGAGGCCTTCTAGCAAGCCCCGCTTCCAGGATTGATCAAAGTGAATGTCAACAGCGCCTATAGAGGAAACTCAGGTCCAGTAGTCTGTGGTGCCATCTTCAGATATTTTCTTGGAAAATGCCTCGGTTGCTTCTTTAGTGGTTGTCATACGACCTCAGCTTTGGAATCAAAAATGATGGGAGTCATTCATGTGGTGGAGTTCGCCAAGAAAAAGGGTTGGCGCAACCTGTGGATTGAATTTGGTTCAACCACTGTTGTCCAAGCTATCTGGAAAGGGGTGGTGAACCTTTCATGGACTCTTACCTCTCATTCGGTGAAATGTCTTGACTCGCTCAGGGATCTCAACTACATTGCCACTCATATCTTCCGAGAAGCGAACATGGTTGCAGATAGTCTTAGCAATAAGGGATTCAATCAGGTTGTTACCTTGTTGGATGATTTAATTAACAAATCACTCCCTTTTTTCCACAAGGATTGTAATAAGATTCCATCTTTTAGACTTCGGTATCCCCTTTTCTTTTTAATCAATAAATTGTGCGTTGGTCTTTGACTAAGGCACCACCTCTTAAAAAAACACGAAAACAATCGTATGTACTCAACCAAACTATGTTTCCTAAGATTCTGATCCTATTTTATAAAGATTTACCTTAGTAATTTTTTATCACATAATGCCCAAAAATGATCTCTGAATAGATAGTGTCTCTAATTGCATAAGGACTGCATAAAATTAGGGAGCTTGAGGTTGTGTGTCATGTAATTTCTCCTATGAGACCATAACTTGTGAGACTTGTATATAACGACTCACTTTTCCAACATTAGGACAACTCCACGAAATAAAACTCATATTTCATAGTATAAAGTATAGGTCCTTCCATTCTCTAATAGAATCAGTATTGGAACTACAGTGAAATTACTCTTAAACTCATGAAAGTCTCCTTCACAAGCTTCTAACTAAAAAAATTTCACACCCCTCTTTTTCAAGACCATACGCTGTGATGTAATGCATGATAAATCTTGGATGAAGCAACTATAATATCTAAAAATACCGAAGAAACATGTGATCTCAAAAGTTTTCTTGGGATTCTCTAAAGAATATACAACTCTCACATTATCTGGGACTACTAAAACTCTTTACTCTAAGATGCTGTAACCTAAGAAGTGAACTTTTCAATCAACAAGAGACATTTAAAAAACTTAGCATAGATATGATTTCTCTCAGTGTTTTCATCACAATAGGAATATGGGATTCATAATAATTTATAGGGCATGAACACACAAGGATATCATCAACATAGACTACAAAAAAAGAATCCAAGTATGTGTGGTAGACTCAATTCATACAAATTCATGAAGTCGGTAGGTGAATTTGTGAGTGAAAATGGTGTAACCAAGTTTTTGTATAGACTACACATCCTCCTTAAATATATGAGGTATTCATTAATTCCTGAGAGACACCAATTGATATTTTATCCTCAGATCGATCATCAAAAACAATTTCCCTTCTTATATCCGATGAAATATGTCATCTATTCTAGGTATTGGATAATGGTTCTTGAATGTGAGTTAATTCAACAGATAGTATTCCAAATAGATCCCGGGGGTACCATAATCTTTGGTGAAAAACAACCAATTAAACCTTAGGAGATTTACTAGGGTGTACGAATCCTTTAGCCTTAGGATCCTTCAAATTATTCTTGAGCTTTGAAATCTCATTTAGGTTCCATCCTATAGGGTTGAATGGTCACTAGTTCTATTCTTGGAACAAGTTCAATTGTATACTATACCTTTCACACTATAGGTAGATGAGATAATTTTATAGGAAATACATCTCTGAAATGGTCCACTACTAGAGTAAATAATGTGTGTTCTAAGCCATTTTTATCAAGAAAATTACTAGAGGTGTGCCCTATTACATTACCCAGCCTCTTTTGTTTGGGTCCTGAAAACGATGCTTTCACAACCCAATCAATCTTATGAAAATTTCTAACACCCTATACTGATCTAACTTTCACCATCTAACAATATATGTCAATATGGTATCATTAGGGAACTAACTAATCCATCCCGATGATTACAAAAATGCACATAATTTGAAGGATATAAATAATTCACACTAATATGTAATTTATTATCTCAGGGTGACTATTAATATAATGCATAATTCCCTTTGAATGGATACATAATGGTGTGTTTAGAATCATAACCCCATTAATGTGTTCTAACTCGAGGCCTACACTCTCATTTATAGTCTCATACATAAACAAGTTTGACATGCCTATGTCTAATAAAGAATACACTAATTTAGAGGAAAATAGAAATCGTATTTCAAACTCTATAAGGTTTGTCACTCTACTAAAATAGTGTAGGATGGAATATATGAAACTGGCAAGTACTGTTTCCCAGATTCACTTCCTAACTACCCTATGTATGCCCACACGATTGGCACTAGGAATCATAAGTATGACTACCCCAGCATCAAAAACCACCTCAACTGAATCGAGAGGTGGTATTCCTACTGACTACCTACCATGATTCTTTAGGACCCATTCTTGACCAAGGAGTAGGTGCAGATCCCTGATTACAACAAAAACACTCAGAATGAGGAACCAAATTCTTTCTATCTCCATGATTTGTCTCTAAATTCCTCTTTCAGCCAAAAGAAATACTGATAAGTCTAGGTGCAGAACCGACCTTACTCACACCTTCAGAATCATACAATTAACATTCCTTAATAAGGTCCTAGTTGATGATTTCATAAATGGTCATCAACCTGAAGATGCTAACATGAGACCGGATTTCATATACCAACCCATACTCAAATCAGCTAGTGGTCATGAGATCATCAAATTCTAGAGGAGAAAATTGTTGTAGCTCTATGATATAGGAAGAGTATTCCATAACTGAAATTCTCCAAACAGCAGTTTTATAAACTCTCTATTTATGTCATCCATTATAATATAGGAAATTATGTAGTCATATAATATTGTATGGAAATCAACCCAGACATTGTCACAATGTTGATCTATATGGGTGATAATATCCCACCACCACTTCCCGGAGTCACATAACATATGTTAATATCTCATGAAGTTATGATATAGAATCATATCGAGACGATCGATAATAGATAATATTTATTTGATCTAGGATTTCGCAGCAAGAGGCCCATCATCCCCCAAAAAGATGAGAGGATTCTACTACTAAATCTAAGGAGTCAAATATTCCACATTCAGGTCAGGTCAAATGAAAACTTTCATACTATGAAGAATATGCAAAAACCCTTCTAAAAATTGTCCATTAGTGGACATATCTAGAATAGGAATAGGAGCCACAGGTGGCTCTATAGGAAGAATCACTGGCAGTTCACAAACTGCCACCTTAGGTTCATGTTCATCACCACCTTTATAGAGTACGACATGAAGAAATTATGGAAACATGACACTATAATATGAAACACATTCATATGAAGAGATTTAATAAATTTAAATGATTTCATTTAAGAAAGTAGGCCATGTATAAATCCTTCCCGTATAATTATCATCCCTCTCTTCTTTCAAAAAATCAATGTCTAGATGGTAGAATATACCATCAAAGGACATAATGGGGAAAAAAGATACCCCAATACACACTAAAATGGATGGGTTCAAGTATAAGTATTTATGTTTGATATATATATATATATACATATTTCATTGTTCATTTTGGGAATCATATTCATTTTGAGTTTATACTTTTTCAAATATTCAATCACATTAAATGGTTAAATTAAATGGTTTTTCATTTTCAATCCATAGTGGACCATCATATTTTTGAACAAAAAATAGCATCCAATTAAACCACACCAAATATGTTCCATCTCATGATATCTATGGTCCAATGCTCAATATTCCATAATTGAATGCTTAAGGTATTGAAGAAAATAATGTTAGGTTAATGCAGACACATTAGGTCTCAATTGTGTTTTCCAATGACTATAAGAAGTTCTGTAACATTTCAATATATATACAAGGCACTATAAATATGAAACATGAAAATGAATGCTGAAATTAGAAATGATAATGAAAAATTCATGGCTTATTTATCCTAGTGTTCCTAATAATGATGCATGTTACAATTCCCCTTTCCATCATATCATTTGTCCTAGTTTGGAATAAATCCAAATTGATAAAAATAATTGCAACCATCAAACAACATGTTCATCACCCAGTGGTGAAATGATATTAAAAGTAATAGGAAAAATAAAAACAAATATTATTATTCAAGAAACATTGCCTTTGAAATGAACATGGGTTCACAACACCCAAGAACTGCTTATGAACAAGTTCCATGTATTACTTATCTCCGATATATTGTCTCCAAAGAGTAAATCATGAATGAAAACACTCTGATACCACTTTAAAAAATAATGACCTGGTGTCCACTTAACTTGTGCCCCATTCTGGGGTGTCACATGACCTTAAGAACTCATCCATGTACTCTAGAGGCTACCAACTTGCAACGATTGTGAAAGGGTGGTATAGTGTAGAGACTATAATATCATAATAGAGTACCAAAATAGTTAAAACAATACAATAAAAGTGGAAAAATAATATAAAAATACAATCAATAAACAATGGAAGTGAAAAAATAACTAAATAAGGAAGTAGTGAAAAATTATATACTAAAAATTTGTCAATATTAAAAGCCCTCTTTGGAAGTCTCAATACATGATGAATGAAATGGTGTAACCTAAAAATAAACAAGTATATACAACCTTGATATACAATAGTACAAATATAAAAAAAGGTAGGAACATATCCGTAAATATCTCGAACCTAAGCCCAATAGTCTTCTCCTAAGCTCTAACCTGATATGAAAATAAACCACATATAGAAGTGAATTTTCCCATACCAATTCCTACAGATTTATTGTATTATTAGGTAAGAAGGGAACCCTATGCCAGGTTTGTGATGAAAATCTTAGTATGACACTACCAAAATTGTATATGGTTTATTTTAGTAGTTCTCTTAACTATACTGTTTATAAGTATAGTAAGAATCGTAATTTTTTTTGATTTAAATAACCATCCCACTCATGCTATTATAGGACACATAGCGTGTCTACCTACATTGGCTCATTACCAAAAGTAATTTCTGATCATGCCAAAATATATATAATTAGTAATAATATATATAGTTTTGTCCTATATTTCATCCAAATATATAAACCATGTAAGTGCGGGAGTAAGTGGCCATAAAATATGAATACTAGTATTAGATAGATCTAGGTGTAACATTGGAATCCATCACCAGTCTAAATGTGTGTATAATCTCATGCAATATGGTCAATTCCCTACACCTTAAGAAGGGCGGGACATATCATGGATCCACACTCGAGATGGAGAGTGAACCCCCATGGAAACACTATATTAATGGTTTGTGGTGCATAAATCCCAACACTCATATAATATCACTCGTATGAAAAACCATGGTTAACACTTGATTTAAGGGAGTGTGATTTTCCTCCTAGATCAACAACACTTACCATTGTACACAACCACTATAAAGGCATAGTCTCATTTATAATATAAGGAATTATAGAAATCCTTTCATGGACATATTTATTAAGCCCACAGACACACACACACACATATAAGAGTCATAATCACATTCATCAGAACAATATATGATGCATTACCACTCTTATATCTCTTTAGTAAAATTCAGATCCATTTCCAGCAATAAAATTTAAATAATTATTTGTAATGGATAAAAAAAATAATTTTTTATCCATCCTATATATGTCAACCATTTAATCCATTAAATTACTTTTGATAAATTTAACCCATCATGAATTATTTATTTTAATCAATTCAATCCTTTTATCTTACCAAAACATGAAAATTCCATTTATAAGGCTTGTTGGGTCTTTAGAAGGTTACATAACTAATGATGTAATTACATACATGGGATGTTCCATGTCCAAGAGGGAAGAGAACCAATGTTGTGGATTGGGTGACTTATAATATTCATGCCTCAATGGACACATCATTTAAAATCCATTCCATTAGATCATTTGGAGTTTGAGGCATTTTTATCAAATTGGAACAAATTCCCAATTCTAAGTGGCACGCTCATGGGGTAACCATATAAGGTATGTTTAAGCTATAAACCACCAAAAAGGATCAATATGTAAATATTATGATGTAATGGTAAATTTTATATGAATCAATAAATATAAAGTGTATAATAAAGAAAATGAAACATGTGGCACAATGGAATAAATATGAAATGATGAGACTCTAAAGAAAAAAAACGTGTCCACACACCTCAAAGACATAAACAACTCCTTATTCAATAAAAGAATCAGATTCAAGGAAGGATGGATGTTATCTGAGGTATAATCCAATTCTATGAAAATAGGGTTGAAGTTCAGGAACCTAAATTGGTCAATGGATGGTAATATTAACTTTTATAGGAATTGAGTGACTAATGGAGATTACTTAGACAGATTTGTAGCTTCCGACGAATCCAAGAATAGACACTAGATGGAGAACCTATGTGAAAGTATTTCATACAGTGTTTTTGAGGTCAAATGGGGAATAAGTGGGGGGGGGGGTGTATGTTGGTTAACAAAGGAAAAGGGGAAACAGTTTAAAACATATATGAGGGAAACAATATTTTATGCACCCCAAAATATCATGGTCTATGGTTTAGGCACACAGTTTCCAATACATGCCCCAACAGTGCATAATTATCAATATAGAAGGTAAAATAGACATTGTTTGGCACATGGTTTGACTAATCATGTTAGGACAATGAAAATTGGATCATTCCTAATTATGTAGTCGGTCACACAGCCGTGTGTCCTAGGTCGCACGATTGTAGAAAAATAGTGGGGCCCAGTTTTGTTTCCCCATTTTGGGGATTTTGGATCCGAACGAGACTCAGAAACACTCGTAACCTCCTTGGAATGATTAGACATATCATATAGGTCTCTTTAAGGTATTCAAATTGAGATACTAATTAAACCATCCTTAATTGGAAATATGGGTCGTTACCCTCACTGTGTTTTCTTTCATGTTTTTTGTTATATTAGTGTGGATTTTAATATAGACTGTATTTAAATGACAATAAAAGATGTTTTATGGAAAATATTTTCAAATATGGTAGCTTTATGAAACGGGTTCTTTTTTAAATCAAGAACTTATAGTTTCATGGTGACATACATTGTATAGATTTGTGATGGTATCTTAATAGGAATTTTCTTCATACCATTGATATTCCATTAGGTGTATGGAGACATGGATTTTATAAATATTGGTAAAGGGAGGGATATAATGATTCTTAATGTCTTCCCATGATCAAAATTACTATTTGTCGGTTTGGGATGTTCATGATATATTGTCACATAAAGACATGGTTTTGGATTTGGTAATGGATTCATTTTTTTATCCATGGTTATACATTTAGATTTTTCTTTTTATGTCACATGGTTATGTTCCCCTTCTTCCATGTTGAAATCTACTTATTTATTTTATCTTGTAATACATGGGACATGTTTCATTGTTATTTCAGGGATCCATAATTCTGATGGTTTTTTCTATTGACACCCAGGTTCATATCACCAACCTGTGGTGATTGGGAATCTGCAAAAGTTCTTATAAAATTCCATCTTGAGTGATATTTTAGGTCGACCTAAGTTGGTTAATTAAATATAGGACTTAATAATGTCTTTGAGTTTCACTATGGATTTTTCATACTTCTCAAAACATCATCCAAGGAATGTTCCCAAAGATTCCAACAACTAGAATACCAATTACTCTAAGGATGGTTCCTCAAAATTTAGCTATATTTCATCAATACATTAAAAAAATTCTAAAAAGTTTACTATATCTTCAGATACTTTCCATATCTGATCCACCATATAACTCCTTCCAATTTATCAACTTATTTTAACAATTGTTGATAGCGCTCTAAAAGACATCATCACTTATCAACAACAATAGGAAGTACTCTATACAAATTTTTTATATGGGCTATCATTTATATATATCTTGCGATTTTATTTAGGTTCATAAGTACTTCCATCAATTTATTTTACCCATTTATGAATTGAAATACTACTCTTTACCCTTTATCACAAATGTACTTACTTTATATTTCAAATTAATATGACTGAATCCTCCCCAAATCTAAGGTCACATTAAAAACATTTGACAATTAAACCCACTAAGTCACCCTTTCATAATTGTTTTGAATAGATTCCAATAACCCAATTATATTTTCTATATAAATGAAAAATTAATCAATAAATGGAAGGAATAAAAAGATACAAATTCACCCATCACATATCTTATCAATACATAATGAAAAACATGAATGTAAATACATGTATGAATGTTTATCATAATGTTTTCATAATATGTGATAAATTCTTAGTGTCAACCCACCAATAAGAGAATTTTTTTAGGTAAATAAATAAACAAGATATGTAAATATTTTATGTATAAGAGGTTAATTAATAGAGTATTTAAAATTAAATACATTATAAAGGAATATGATCCCATAGAAGGGTTTTAGGTTGGAGGATTCAATTTCATTCTTTGTTAAATATTTCATGGATAATCCCATAAACATCATGGATATATATATCCATACTTATAATAAAATTTCTATGTATAAAAATTTGGAATTTTAATTCTCTGTTATAGTTATTGAAATTCTAAAAGATTACATTTTTTACATAATAAGGTTACTATTAAAGGTTTAATTAAGTTCGAACAAACTATAGACAATAATGATTTTCTATAGAATATCCTTCCATGATATTGATACTATCAATTCAATAAATATATATATATATATTCAAAGGGATTATATAATAATTGATAATGATTTTATAAATAGATTAACAATTTAATATTATGAAATGAGAAAAGATCATAAAAATATTTCAAATAGGGAATTAAAAGGAATCCTCTCATCATGATTTTATTCCAAAATTTGGATCCTATCCACCCAAAAACATTTAATGTCACTCCAATATATATTGAATAAATATTAGATATACTAGAGTAAGAAATAAGAATAACTTATTTACAAATCATAGGGTGACGAAAAATTCTTAGAGAGTTTAATATTTATAGACAATTTTGGGTAATGGTTTAATAATTTTTTTAGATTTATCCCTTGAAAACATTAATTTTATAAAATCTGGAGAAAATAAATCTTCCATTGTTTTGGATATTAAATTTTTAGTTTAAATCCATATAATAGAAAGAAAATTCAATTTTAGGCTATCCCAATAATGGAATGAATTCTTTAGGTAATATAAAATTAGTTTACAAACATTTTAGGGGTTTTAAATTACTTTTTGGGTTATAAATATTTAATTCACCATTAAATGTTAATTATATATATTTTTACATATATTTTTATTCATGAAAATTAAAATGTCAACTTTAAATTATTTTAATATCATAATTAATTATAAAACATATATCATATGGATAATATACTTTTCATTTATGCTAATATTTTTATTGAAAATATGAAAAATTTATCCTTTATTAAATAAAAAATTTAAATTTAAATTTTCAAAATCATTTAAAAATAATAATTCACCAAATAAGATAAATTTATTTATTAAATAAAAACATTTAGTGGATTTAAAATCATGAATTGAAAGTGAGAGATATTATTAGAATAATAAAAGAAATAATTTTATTCAAAATAAAAAATATGAAAATAAATTATAATTTTTTAATTTAATAACCTTTTTAAAATATAATTAATATAAAATTTTTAATTTTTTTAGGTATTATCTAGTTCACATATTTTATACCTTCAATGCCACCAAATAGTTAAAAAACATCTACCCCAATTAATAGCTTATAACCCTCATTCCTCACCTCATATTCATGTTCACTCATTATGAATCTTTTTTAGTTATTTGATTGATGTTATTTTTTAAAAGTGGATACCACATATAGTTTATTTAAAGAATACCAAATTTTATAGAAAATAATATTCTTGTTTATTATAATTTTTTCAATGAATAAACCATTATATATATCTAATTTATTAAAAAATCACGATTAATGAATCATAATGATATATATATAATTTTTGGATCATTATTTCTTATAAAAAAAATAAAAATTTCAGGTAAATTTAATTTTAATAAATTTTACTAAATTTTTTATATAATTAATAATTATCCTACCCATATAAATTCATATAAATTATCATAATTATATTATCAAAATATAATGGATTTAGTAATTTTAATTCAAATCCCAATACCATTAATGATAATGGCGTTTTATATAATTATATCACTTATAGAGCTATTCTACTTATTAGAGATATTGAGTAAATAGAGTTATAATCTCATAGGTATGTATTTTATGTTTATTTGTTGAACACTTTTATTTTTTATATTTGTTGGGACCAGGTTGAATGAAGATGAAAGTTTGAAGAGTTAGCTTTTGCATAGTGTTGTATTTTGTTGTCAAAGGAGATAAATCAATTCACTTTGTAGAAGGATCATAAATCAGACGATGGTTTGCTGGTATGTATTTCACACAAATCATGAGTTAGGAGAACTTGTGATGCAAGCCTTATGGAGGAAAGGGGGAGAAATGATGATGCCAGTCATATAATGTTTTGATTAGAAGGAATGATGCTGTTGGAAGATAGGAAAGATTCAGTTCCCATTGCAACTCTGACGATGCTTAAGCTGATCTATCAAAGGATAAATATCACGATAGTGGGATTCGTGATAAGAGAAGAAGAATGGTTATGGGAAGCAGTACAGGGATAAAATGGAAAAGAAATAGACAATCTGGGGATGGCAGAAAAGCAAAGTTTAAGGTGGCGCCGTTTTCCAGTGTTTGCCAAATTTTAGGGCCTGAAAATCGGGAGATGAAGAAATGTTCTTGGCAATGGATGTTGCGCATAAGATTGAAGATGGTTTATACGTGAAAAAGAGTTATTCAAGGTCAGAACGATGAAAAATGACAAAGGAATGGAGTGCGCGGAAATTTAGGCACGTTTCACACAAAAATAAAGTGGTGCGCGCAATATCTGCGGGATGCGCGAAATAATAGCGGGTTGCGCGAAAAATCTGCGGGATGCGCGAAATATTGGCATGGTGCGCGAAATTGAGGAATGAAGTTTTCGCGCAAATGATGGTTAGAGATCAGAAGATCAAAAATTGGCAAAGGGATAAAATGCGCGAAATATTGGAGCAGTGCGCGAAATCTGATGTTGCAGGAAAGATTGGGTTTGCGCGCAATGTGGAACGCGGTGCGGAATTTTGCGCGCAATTGGTGCTTCATGCTTAGAAGAATGAAAGATGGAAAAGGCATGAGGTGTGCGGAATATTGAAGCATGGCGCGAAATATGAAGTTGCATAAAAGAGTTTTTACGCGCATGGAGGAGGTTTTACGCGCGGATTAGTGTTTTTTCGCGCGGGTTTAAAAATGCCTATAAATATGAGGCTAATCCTTGTTAGTTGTGTATGCTCGACACTTAGAAGAAATATCGAGCTCTGGTGCACATAAATTATACGCTAAGTGAGTTGCGCGAAAAGGAATAAGTTTGCATGAAAAGAGGATAGCTGCGCGAAAACTTGAGAAGTTACGCGAAAAGAGAAAAAGTTGCGCGCAAAAGGAAAGGTGCGCGAAAACGTTTTTCGCGCCAAAAGGGTTTTACGCGCAAGTCATTTGAATTGTGCGCAAGTCACCCTAAAGGCTGCGCGAAACATTTGGGGTCTTCGCACGTATTCAGTTTTGCGTAAGAGGGTTCTTACCGGCTTCTGGGTAAGAAAGTGAAGATTTGTACTTCAGAGAATACATCTGTTCAATTGTAAAGAAGCACTGAAACATTGTGTTACCCTATTTGTGCTAAGAGGGAGCACATGCACTATCAGTTTGTTTTTAAAGTGCTGCATGAGTGTAAGGGTATATCCTACTCGTTGTATTCCACATCAAAGGATTGTTTTCTAGTGGATTGTGTGGTACGGGATTGTTTCCATACCATACCAAGGACGTAGCTACTCTTGTTGAGTAGTGAACCTTGTAAATCTTCTGTTCCTGTGGTTGTGTGTGTTCAGCAGGGAAGAAACTCTTTAACAGGAGGCGAAGGTTGTTTCAAAAAGGGGGAAACTTAAAAAGAAAAAGATATCACTGATTCACCCCTCCCCCTCTCAGCGATACTTAGATCCTGATTGGGAACTTCAATATTTATAATGGATATATATATATATATTTATTTTGAAAATTTAATTTTATGTTTATAAAACTGTTTAACTTCTATTTAATTAAATGAAATGTGTCTCATTATAGTGAAAAAAGAATACATTGTTCCTGATATACTTATTTTTTAAAATGAAAATAAATATTTAATTATGAAACACAAATAATTTTTCATAAAAAACATATATATAAAATAAATTATTTATTATATTATTAATAATAAATGTGGAAAGGACTGGAGATAGATAACACATCCTTAAAATGATGTAAAATAACTTTTCACTAATAATTATCTGATCATTTAGAATGATTTAATCCATATGATAAATCTCAAATAGTTTATATACATATAATAAAAATGTATAATTTCTTATCTGGGTATCTAGTAACAATATCTTACCTAGATTCTATATTAATATATAAATATTATCAACAAATTCTTTCATTTATGATTTATCAAGTATATTTTTCTAAATAAAAATTAAAAAATTTAAAATGGAACCTTGAACCATATGGATGTAGTTTTCATCATTTAATTTTTGCTATATTATTATCTATGTAATATTAAAACTGCAAAACACCAAAAATAGAAAAAATTAAATTTAATGAAGGTTTATTTATGACAATTAAAAAAAATATGAATCTTGAAAATTTGAAATTAATATACTTGTAATTATTTAGAGGTAGTTGAAAAAAACAACATCTAAATCTATTAATTTGAAGTTATTTAAAAATAAACACAACTAATTAATTATAATTAAACACAAGCTTCTATTTAATGTAATTTCACCACCATGTTTTTGTCTATCCATAATCCTATGGTTTACAGAAACTACTTTTTCTTCTTTATGGTAATTTTGTATTTTTTTACCTTCATTATATTGTATTGTTTTTTATGTTTTTTATTTCAATTTATATTTGATGGGGTTTGCTTCTAGGTTCTTAAGTATATAATTTCATGATTCTATATTAAACCTTGTATTTTAATTATTTATTATGACTGTGTTCATGAACTCCTAGTGAGGTGGACGTGAATTATATTATAAATATTTTCTATTGAATTTCTTCAATTTGTTTTTTTTCATATAAAAAAGGAACTAAAAATCTATCATACACCTTGAACAAGTATATGAACCATGTAATGAATCAATTAAAACATGGAAATGCATATTTTTATTAGTATTCTAAAAGGGGTATATAAATGGACAATATTAATTGAGATGTATTAGCATGGTAAATAATCAAAAATCTATATTTATGTTGTTATATGTTGTGGCTTGGTTTAGTAAAAAGGCTACAGAATACTTCATATTATTATCTCACAGATCATTATTCATAAAAAAGACACCAAAATAAATATTGTATGACAAAACATTAAAATATAATGAAATTTTTTACAAATAATCCAAATAGGGAATGATTTTTACCATTTTGACAATATCATTATAAATAATACATTCAACTCCTTGTGTATGAAAATATTTAATTCCATATTATATATACCTTTATATATAATAATTGGGTACCATAAAGATCTAACTCTATATTTTTTTCTTCTACTATTTATGTTATGTATTAAATAAATATTTTTCAACAAGGTAATCAAATCTATTTAAGATATGAAAATATTGTATAAAATATTCCATATCTCGTTTAATCTATTATTCTTATCAAATGATAGTTGACATTTTCTAAAAATACCAAAAAAATATACCCCTTTATTAAAACCAATATTTATAAATATCAAATAGGATGTGAATTTTCAATTTTCACTTATATTTGTAGAACTATGATTTTTTCCTCCACCAAAACATGATTTCATTTGTAAAACATTCACTCGAATATCCATGATATTTAATCTTCCACTATAGGATAGTAGATAAATTTTTCCTTTAATTATTTTATCTATCAATTAAACCATGGAATTATTGATTTTGACAATGAAATACTTTTCATGAATCATTTATAAAATTATTTTTTACTAGTTAAAGATTTAGGGCCTATGATGTCTCATTCAATTTGTCTTCAAAATGTCAAAGAACTATAGAGTGGTTCTCCCAAGATCAACATTGAATCTAATGAGTTTATGAAATTAGCACTATACAATTATTCTATCCGCAACATGATTTTATATATTACCAAATTTATATAGAATCGTATCTATATTTTTATTCCACAACAACCATCCATCAGGACATGGTTTATTGTGAGGTCATAGAATGTATTACGTTTCTAAATTTTTTTCGTCAAAACACATTAGACCAGAGCTTTATCCCCAATCACAACATGGATATCAAGAACCATGATTTTGTTTATTATGTCAATTTGTTCTAAAATTAAAATATTACTTCATGTGTCAACACACTCACACCACAACCACTATATCATTATCATATGTGTGACAGTTTTTTCAATCATTGTATAGTTTTTTATTGTCAACTTCAACTACTAGATATACTTATTCTGTTGAATTATAAATATCATTATAAATATAATAGTACCATGATATGTTAGGAAATTTAAAAATAATGAAAAACATTTCTTAACTATAATTTGGATACATATAATATAAAAACTCACTATAAACTGGCAATACCCCTTTATCTACAGGGATCCAACATTTACCCTATAGGGTTTTTTGGTAATTATTGTTGATACTTATTCCATGAATCTCAAATGAACTATTTTAATGGATAAGAAGTTATTCTCTATCAAATATATTACTACCCGAGACATGAATGTTATTGGAAACACTATCGAGTAGAATGATTCCAAATCAAATCACTTTTTTCTTTTAAAAACATCCAAATATTTCAAAAAAATAATTTTTAATAAAAATCACTCCACATATTGTTTAAAAATAACTAAAATACAATAACTATTATTGTAAATTTAAAATAAATAAAGATATTTTATTTTTTTTATTATTTACTGTATCAAGTTATCCAAGATATATTTCTAATTTTTCTATTGATTTATTTTTATAATTGAGATATTAATATAAAAAAATATGATTCTAATAAATTTTATTCATAACTATTTCCATTCCAATAGATTTGGATAAAAATTATATCCCTTTTAAAATAATCCCAAATTAAACTTCTTTCATGTCTACAAACATTGGAAAAAAATATTTTTTAATTTATGACACATAGAATGATCATATCTTCTAAACGCCCTTATGCAAAGGTAGGTTCTTGAACACTAAGATTTAGTTGTTGTTTTTCTAATTTCATTGAATCTAGTTGTTTTCTAGAAATATATCAACATTACCATTTATTCTAATATTTTCCAACTAGAAAACATACTAATCAACTTTCCCTTTAATAAATTAATACGCAATATCAATATATTTATTATGATATATTTTCCTTAGGTTTATATTATCAATAACAATTTTTTGATAATAAAATAAACCTGTATTCATTTTTCATAATTTAAAATATCTTACAACTTTTTCTTTGTCCAAATTTGTTTATTTAAATGAATTTTTCACCAAGATATAGTTATATTTAAAATTTACAAAGGAATTAATAATATACTTTTTTATCAACTATCTAATTTAGTTAAATACAATAATAAAAAAATATCCATCCATGGAATTTATATCCCCAATATATCCAACCCAACCAATATCTCTATAATACATTAACTATTTATTGTCTTTATTATCTAATAACCAATAATAAATTGTTCATTTGAAAAACCTCATTATATTCTCTATTAACAAAATGTGTTCTTTATTTATATTATATTTATCTAAAGCTTATAATAATGTTCAGCGTACTGTACCTTTTGTATGTTTTCATCAATTAAATAAAACTTCCAATATTTATTAAAAACCATAGATCTCTTATTTTATATTCTCATTATTCCTATGTTTATATATAACCATATTTGGTGTCAAAACAAAGTTAATATTAGTAATTAAAGATATTGTTAACAACTATTGGTCCTAATGACAGATAATACCCTATGAGAGGGGTGAAATACGATATTAAAAGTTATAATTATTAACTATAATGATCTTCTCTCATGATTAGTCCAAAAATTACTCTATTTAACACTAGATATAAATGTAATTAATAATAAGAGGTAAGTGATTTAGATTGGTTTTTCCATACCAAGATACATCCAAGGAGTATAAAATTATGATATATAGATCCTCTAAAATCCACTATGGAACTATTTGAATAATGTTTTTAGTGGACTCCGTACCCCTCTTGGTTTGAAATATCTCAAATTATTCCATCTCTAAATAAAAACTCAGTAACATTCAAGAGTCAAATTTTAATCATACCAATTAAAAAAAGAGTTACACCTCCACTGGGGTAGAAATTGGTAATATATTCATCAATATTGATGATCAAATATTATTATCCTTATACATTATATTCATGTAAAATTGGCATCTAAAATATTATATATGTTTTCTAAAAATCACTATTAAATTCATTATATTTCATTTATCTCCATGTTATGTGTTATTTCCATAATTCAAGATAAATCCAAAAACATTCCCTGGGGTTGTAACATTACTCCCTCTATTAGTCATAAAATGACTATCCATTAGGACTTTAGAATATGGGATAATATATATCTATAATTTACTAATATTACCCCCATTTTAAATATATCTTCATGTCATAAAACTATAAAAAATATTAACAAACCATGATGTGGAAAACAAATCCATAATGGGTTTTATTAAATCAACATGTTGACTCTAAATAAAAATGTGGATAAATCATTTATCTATGTTATATAAATTCATTTCCATCATTAGAATATCAATATCTACAACAGTATACGATATACTTCTTAATAAACCATGGCACAGTTTTCCATGATATAGCCTATTAGTTAGTCACCCATATTTAAACCTATATCTATGACTTCTTCACAATTTTTTTGAAACATGATGATAATGATTATTTTTTTCCTAAAGCATTCCCTTAAATATATATCCATGGATTTGAAAATAATTCACTATAAGCAAACGTGATCCATGACATCATGAGAATTATTTGTTAAATAAAATGTTTTCAACAAACTACTTCATTAACCTTGTAAATTAATACTACTAGTGGTATAAAATAATTTTCCTACACATAATCAATGACATTATACCCCTGATAATGTATTCATTAACTCTAATTTACATTATATTTCTCATTAAGGTGAATTAACCCATTTGAAAAATCACTTGGGAAAATCTCTATCCCTTTTATTCTAGAGAAAACCCCTCTTCATTTCCTCCCTTATAAACATTAGTATTTATTCCACTTTATTGAGAAAACTAAAGAGGACATATTATTGTTCATAATGATGAATCAATAGTTAAATAAGAAATTTTATGAAAAATATTCCATTCCATGAACGATATATGAATTTTAGTAACCCTAACTAAATTCTTTAGTAAGTGATACCTCTCATCAAGAAAACAATGTGGAATAAAAATCACTTTAAAAGGAGTGGGGTACCCTTATAAAAAATAATTAATTTATAGGAAAAATTTAGCATAAACACATGTATTACTATATTAATGAATTTATTTGGATGATGAATTTAGTATGATATCCCTAATTTTTTCTTGAGTAGGAACATGTTACAATTTCACCATCCCTTTATCAACATTCTCCATAATAAATTAATTTCTTATTTTAAAAATCTTAATACTTCATTAATGAATTGAATTTATAATAGATTTACTTAATTCATTATTATTATAATGTAAACGCTATTTCAGTTTTATAAAACACTATATATATGAGTGTGATTACATGTAATACTTATGATTTATCATGCACCTTAATGTTTACATAAATCTTCTATGGTTTTTTTACAAAGTGTAAATTAACTTCATTCTATAATATATTTTAATTAAACATGGAGAAAAATCACATGTATTCTTTTTTTAGTGATTTAGAAGGCATGTACCTTTATTCACATCCATCAAATCACAAATTCATGGTATTTTTTTAAAATTATTTTCAGTTTTCCTTATAATTTGTTTAACATTTCCTGGTAAAAAAATTGTTTTTTAGCATAAGAAATTATAAAAATTTCATTTATCAATCAATAAATTCACCTTCCTTATATTGTAGCCTCCTATTTTATCCTTTTAGAGTAAATTTATTTAAGAATTCATTACAAAAAATCATAAAACTTCTTCCACGTAATATTTAATTGTCATTAGAAATTTATTATTTTGATTTATATGAGATTTATACTCTTTATAATGAATCCACACTCTCTATTGATCCATTTACATTAATATAATCACTTTGAATACCACAATATCATCCATTTTTATTGGATATGAGGTATCCTCCTCTTCTAGAGAATATATAAGAATATTATGAGTTTTTATCATCCTTGATAATTTTTGGAGCTACAGTATAGTATCAATTGGAGTCAAATTGAACAAATTTCATTGCATTTTGAGTAATTAATACATGTATTTGTTCCTATTACCCTAACAAATATAATATCCCTTAAAACTACATAAGTTTTCTTAAAATATTTTTTCCTATAATAAAGAAGTTTTCGTCAAGAAATAAATCTTTTATATAGAAGAAATTTTTTGTTTATAACTCATCATTCCACAAAAATAGTAGATAAATTGATGTGTGTTCATTTTTTCTTACATTTTTGATCTATTAGTCTTTTGGGTATCTACCATTTTAATCTTATTTTGAGAAGTCTGAATTTTTTTAGTGCATTAACATTAATGGATTTTTTTAAATGAGACGCTTAACTAAAATTTCTATTTTTATTAAAATGTATTTACCATATGAAAAATTTACTATAATTTAAAGGGTATCAATTCATCTTTGTAAATTTACTAACAATGATGTGAGACACCTTCAAAATGTCATTCCAAAAGTTATTGTTTGTTATTTATCTTCTTGTATTCATCTCATCTCAATTATATTTCCATCAAGTTATTTGGTCTTTTTAAAACTATGTTTTACTATATTAGTTTAAATATCTATAATTCATTCTTAATCCTTCTCTATGAGAAATTATTAATAACCTTATCTCAGTTTTTCGTCTGTTCATATTTAATATTTCTTATCTCTACCTTCACATAATATATATCATATTATTTATTCTACCTATATATATTATAGTCACATACAATAACCATGAGATTATTTTTCTTAACTCCCAAATAATATATTTCCTCAGCTGCAGCCTTCAACTAAAAGTTTTGGTTAACATCAACCTTAATTTTATCATTTCACCTTTTCCTTATTCCATATTTAATTTTTATATATGATATCAAAATGAACTTATTCACGGTGGTATTCGAAATAATTAATTACCTCTTCATTGACTAATTAATGTTATTTAACCCTTGTGAAAGTAATGTCTTGTTATTAAATAATTTTTTATTATAATTTATCTTTACATTTAAAATTTTAGAATATTTCTTCATGGATAGATCATCAACTTCATATTGTCATAACTTCATGGGTCACGTAGAATCATGGTGCCCTAATTTTCCTCATCAATATCCATAAATAATAATATTTTCATTAAATATTACACATTCTATTTTAATTTTTAAAAAAGTAAATACATTACCCCTTCAATTTAGTTATCTTCAAGGTCATTTTAAAAAGAGAGAATCCTAAATTCCATTAATGAAACATCACTTTATCTATTGAATACAATAATATCATATTCAATAATTTTCATCCAAAATAAATTAAAAATTCTATAAAATTCATCTATTGATATGGTATTGATATAGTTTCAAGAATTACAAACACCTTCAGATTGTAGTGAGGTGGAATTTTTCTAAAAAAACCACTTCACAATTGTTACATCTTCTTGATATTTTATATGTCCATTCATTTCTCCCTAGTCACATTACCTCAATACCATGATTTATTAATATTTTAATCCCCATGTATCCACATGACTTAATATTTATTACAGAGTAATTTTAGTTTTTATTTTATAAATTTTAGGCCACCTTTGTTAAAATTTAAAAACATTTCCCATATTATAATTAGGGAATTACACGACATAAAATTATTGTAGATTTCATATTATAGTGATACACCTAGTGCATCGATTCTTTTTGAAACAACATACAATTCCTTATAGTCCCATTATGAAAGTAGTGTACACATTCATGATGATTGATTTAATGTAGTTCATTCTACAATTTTTTTTATAATTAGATGTTGGGACAATTGATGTTAAGAATGTTGTTTTGATTTATGATAACTTCCCTGACTCATAAATTGTTAAATCATATTATAAATAGAGTATAAGATTTAAAATCACTACTAAGACCAAAAATTCCACTCAAAATCTATATACCTCTCCCACTAAGTGATAACACATTGATAAAGGGAGGGGTGAAAAATGGTATACCAAATTATAGATATTCTTATTAATTATCATAACATCTAATTAGTCTAAAAACATATCTCTTTAACTCTAAATTAAAAATTGATAATGAAAATGGAAGAGTTGATTTAACATATTTTAAATACACTAGTATACATTCAAGGACCATAAAATTATAATTTTGGATATAAAAAATCAACTAAACACAAATATTCTATAATGTTTAGTGTGTACTCATTGTACCACTTGGTTTACAAACACCCATATTTTAGAATTATCCTTGATATCTCACTCAAGAAATATTCACCAGCTCTCAAGATTATAATTTTAATCTCGTAAATTAAAAAAAATTATGCCAAATTGTTTTTGTAAAAAACATTGTATTAATGAAGATTTATTTTCAACTAACATGTGGAAATTATATTTTTTTTGGAAAATTTATTTTTTTATTCATCCTGATTATTTTATAAAAAATTAGTCATTCCATGATAAATAATTGATAATTATTAAAATTTCATGAAAATTTTACTTCATTAAAAAAATAGTTAAAATAATCATCTTTAGTGATTAATTGTTATAGATCTAAAATAATTTAATAAATTTGGAATAAAAATTTTAGGATCTATTTTTATGATTATTCATGTAATCATATTGTGAATAGAATTTTAAATATAACTTTTCTATTTAATTAATTGACGAATGATTTTAGTTTTTGTAGGAATTTATTTTAATAGATTTTCGGTAGAAATGTGCATTTTTATATCCAAAGGGAACATCACATATAATTAATCAGAACAAGGGATCCTTGTTTTATTTTTCCTTGGAATTGGCCTACATAAGTGATTAAAATGTTGAATATGTTAGAATAAGAACATGACCTATTACTTGTGCCATAATACATCCACATGTTAATGATCTCACGTGAATAAATCAAAGGGAAAGCCACATATGAGTTGATCACATCAATATTACATGGGTGGAAAAATTTTGTGGTCGATTTCCCACATAATATTCATACCATATCTCATAGTGCTAATTTTGGAATAAATACCTCATCTTCAGCTATTATAGAAGAGTACATATATGAGCCATCTATTATATAGGATTAATTGAGCTGCACTAGTTCACATATACGAATGAATCAATTACAGTACAGGTAATAAAACATTATAAGAAACATGAATCTATATTATATTTGATTGTTATAATAATAAACTATATTAGAGTAACTATATGTAAATAGAGGATTAAAATTAACCTAAAAGCTTCCTTATGATATTAAATACAACTTTACAAAGGACTGAAAATTTTAATAAAAATACTATAATGAACACCATTTCACATAATTCTATATCAGAAGAAGGGAAACTCAAGTGTGATGATATTGTGTGAAAGGGAAGCCAATGCAGATTTATAAGTGATTATTGGATGACTGAATCTAGTCCATGAATGAGTACATGTGATTTCCGATTGGTTCTTCCATTGAATCACATGGGGATGTTTCTTTGATGAATTATATAGAGATAATCTCATTATAATTTCACTCTATTTGATCCAAAGATCCGATTGAGCTACCAAAATGTGGATTAAATCCACTTATTATTATTTTTTATTTTTTTGTATTTTATTTAAAATAGATTTTAGATAGGACTATAGGGACCATAGTTGATATGGAATCTAGATTACACTATGGGATGATATGCTATAATTTTATTTTTAACATTTTCTCCCATTTTAATTTCAATTTTTTTAATTAAAGTTCAATATTGTGATATTTCCCTTGATGTTTGGTGATGTGATCACTTTTCTCTAATAGTAATGGAGAGATAACAAATTCCATAAGAAAGGGAGGTATCATTATATTTTTTTGAGACCATGAATCAATTTATATAGTTGAAATTATATTTTAATATTAAATTTAGAGTAAATGTAATATTGATATATAGTTGTATTGGTATCAATTATGTCAGTAATTTATATTCTTCATTATAATTTTTTTCTTAACATCTATTAAATAGTTCAATATATAATGGGATTGAGTTATTATCCTATTGAATGTGTTGAAATTATAAAATATCCCAATATTATAAGTCGTTGTCTTATATATAATGGTTTCAAGTATATATTAGCTACGGCTAGAAAGAATATTTTATAAAGACGTTTTTAAAACTATAGATTTTAATTAGAAAAAAGAAGAAGAAAATTTCAATTTCCAAGAGTGTACGAAAAGAATATTTTAATTTTTAATGGAATTTTACTTGGAGTATCCCATTTGGACTTTTTTATAGATAAAATTGAGTAAAATATTCTATGTTTTGTTTCTATGGGAGATTTATAAGATCCAGATGAGTATTGGGATGATTTTTTTTAGATTATATTTTATATGATTTATCAATGATGAAAAATACACAATATTGTGCATAGATGTTAATATAGATGAGTTTCCTATTTTTAATGGTAAATTTAGTATAATTTACTTCCCATAAAAATATAATTCATATTTAATGATATCCGCCAGCAATAATGTTAAAACATTAACAAATATAGGATAATTATTCACTTTTAATTAATTTTTTTATAACATCATTTTAACTAATGTTTTTATGGACTCGTTATTTTTAAAAAATTTAATCTTAGTGAAAATATAATATCTACATGTTTAGAAGAAGATGTGACCACTAAAATGGTGGTATTCATTAATGTGAAACTAGATGATCGACAACCTAATTTTTTTATAATTTTGTGTATTTTATTAATGAAATGTGACTAAGATCTAATTATTTAGAAGTGGAAGATTAAAAAAATGAATATATAATAAATTGTTTTTTTTTCTAAACGAATATCCTATTGATTGAAATTTAATAGGATATATAGATTCATAAAACTTTTATGCTATCATAGGGGATACAAAATAAGAGAAAATAATCATGGAAGATATGATGATATTAGAGGAAAAATATTACATATTATGTTACCCAATGGAAAATTAATTATAGATAATGAAAAATAAGGGTATGTTTTTATAGTTGAATAATAAGATATTTCTACTCATATTGGGTATCAAGTTTTAAAATAAAGTAATACATATAATATGACAATGTAGAATCCACGAAAAGTTAAATAAGCTAAAAAAGTGGATTTGGTTTATTTGTGAAATCTTGCACATAAGGATATTTTTTCATTTAATATTTAATAAAAAATACCTCATTCTCATTTAATTGAAAAAAAAAACATCCAAAAATTCAATTATATACAATTATGAAAATCATTATTAGAGTTTTTGATGTGGTAGAATACACTAACCCCTTATGTTTTCCTCTATAAATCATTGAAAATATAGTTATGAGAGGAGGGATATTTGATGAAATATAGAAAGGTAATCTTCTATATTTAGTCAATTTGATAATGTATATATGAAAATTAATTTTAGTGATTCTTATGATAGAAATACAACCCTTATCAAATTGATGATAAAATTATTTAACATTTCGACTGAAAGATCAGTGCATGTCAGCAGGGCTGCTCTCTTCAGGTCTTTAGCAGGGATATCTATCTTCATTTCTCTTTGGTTTTCAATGTCTATTTTTATTGGCTTCTTTAACTTTAATAGGGCATAAGCACATTAAACCTCAAGATTTCCATGTTTCCCCCGTTTTGATTTAAAAAATTTCTTTGACATGAACTGGGTAACCAGTTCATGTCAACTTTCAAAATAATTGAAAGAGTAAAAGATATAACATTACATTTAATCCCTGTAATATATTATATACACTGTGATTAAAATTATGGATTGTGTTTCTTTATCCATATTTTAATTTTATTACTTATTTTTATTTTTTTAGGGAAGTATAATGCTACAAAATTCCATAATATTTAATTCAATCACATGTGTTTTTCCAGTCTTCCACTAAAAGATGACTGAGTTATATCTTTAAAACCTTATCATGTTCATATAATCCTTATCACAAGATAAAATGAATTTGTGCGTGAAATATACACTATTTAAATTAATTATCTATCTATATTTTTGTTTATGAATAGAGCTTTATTACTGATTTGAATTTTTTTAATACAAATTTGGGTGTTCTATATTATTTTATCTTTGGTTTTTAAATAATTGTGAATAAAAAATGGAAACTAGAGTAAGAACCAGAGTATTTATATATTTTTTTAAATGTAGTAAATAATTTTTTAACTTCTTTGTGACTTATATTTCATGATTATAACTTCTGGATTAAGAAAAGATTTATAACCTAAATTTTGAAATGAAATTTTCCACTTTAGGACTAACATTGAATTTTTTTTGAAAATATGTTTTGGTTGAGGGTCTTTAATGGTGATAAATTGGGCGTCAATGAAATATAAATTAATATTAAATAAATATCTAATTTTGGAGTTCTAGTTTTAATGTGATTGTTTCCATACTCATGTAAATAAAAAAAATTCAAAGAATTGAAGGTGATTATTCCTTCATTATGTATCTAATCATTCTATTTTATTCGATGAATAAATTTGATTCTAATATGTTTTCTTTATTTTAAAAATATTTAATTGGTACTTATTTAAGATTATATTTTAAACAATCAATTGATTTGAACATAAATTATTTGGATTAAATGGTTAAATTATCCATTTAAGTGAGCTATAAAATTTATTCCAAATTCATTGTTGAATTGTGTGAGTATTTTATATTTATGGATTAGTTTACTTATGTTGATATGATATTTATTAATTAGAGATACTCGAGAATTGTATTCTTTGGGTATTAATTAATAAATAAGGTCAAGATACTAATTATTTTGTTGTGTGTATTCTCACCAAATGATAAAAATAGTAAATTGAGTATAGATAATTAATATAGAATGAAAAAAGGATTAATTTAATTCATGAATCATAAATTCTATTATCGATTTTAGAATTATTAACTGATTTTTACCTAAATAATTTCATGTTTATATATGGATAAATATATAATTTTTATTTTTTTATTTCAAGGAAGAAATCATATTTGGTAACTACCTTAGTATGGGAATAAATTTCCAAACTTATTTTAGATGAATACATATGAATCTACATATTGCGGATTCATTACATAGGGATAAGTAGAACTTTAGTGTGGTAGAATTTGGTTTGTTTATATTATATAATGTATTCCACTTTTTTTTTAGTTATCGAAAAACTATTTTTTGAAAAAATTTACCTTTAATTATTAATTCTAGATATTCATTTATTTTGAGTCCAAATGTGAATTATTTAAATAAATACTTAAATTCATGATTTTTTTAAATATTTTAATTTTTATGGATTTATAATTCATTAATATATTGTGATAAATAAGTTATTGATGAGTTTGAATAATTTTTTGAGTAATATAATGGAGAATATGATTTTAAATTTAATTTTAGAGTTTAATTAATTAACTAAATGTTTTTATTTCTGAGAATTCATTTTAATTTATTATTGTAATTTTTGAGAGATTTTCTATAAAAAGGGGTTAGAAAAATAACATTTCTCAAGGTAGGGGGCCTCATATAATTTTTTATAATAATTTTTCTTCACATGTGATTAAAAAATTAAATAAATCAAAATAAAAATTAATCTAACAAACAAAATTTTATTATTTCCAAAAGAATTCTATCATTTATAAATAACTCAAAATGGTTACCAAAACTAAGTATCTCATGTTAGAATAGATCATGTGTTATTAACATTACCGGTTGAGTGCTAGCGTGGGATTACGAATATTTCTCACTATGACTGTGCTAGTATAAATCCCATATCCCAACCATAATGTAAGAATACTTGGTAAAACTAGCCTCTATTATGGATTTTATAAGATGAACAAGCCTTCACATAATAATGAACAATTTTAAGTGCTAAACATGATATATTAAAATAAATTAAATTCTATAGAAGATTATAAATATAGAATCATGGTTTATATGATATTATCTAAATGGAAATTTATAATTAAATCAAAAATTAATTGAGCTACATGATATTACATTAAAGTTCACGAATGATTAAAATGTTGAATTAAATGATCATAATGAACTATAAATATCATGAATAATAATTAAAATAAGGGTAAATCAATTACTGAAATATTGTGTGAATGAGAAGAAAATAATAATTTTAAAGTGTTTCTTCAGTGATTTAATCAATTCTATGGAAACATATAGGTGCTTCTATCCTGGTTCTTATATGGAATATCATAAGAATGTTTCCCTAGTTGTGGATACTTTACAAAAATCACTATTATTTCATTAGCATCATGTTGATGATCATATGAACCTTCTTCTAAATTGATTAGATCTTATTGGTCATTATTTTTTGTATGTTTTCTTTTATTAGTTTTAAATAAGTTGTTTAGTGTTTTATATGAACTACTCCAAAATTAAATTCTAAATTTCACATTCCGATATTAGTTCAGAGTTGTGTTTAACTCATTTTATCATTATTTAATTTATTTATTTTAAACTAAATATATAGTTCTTTGATTTTCTCTGTATATATATTGTGCTGCAATATCTTTTCTCCATCAGTGATAAAGAGAAAACTATTTCATTATTAGGGAAAGTAAAAATAAATGTTTTGAAATCATCAATAAATTTATTTTCTTTCAATACTCTTCCGAATATTAAGTATAGAGTAAAATTGAATCTAATTTATGGTTGTATCAGTGTCTATTTTTATATCTATTTTTATTCCTCAGCATAAATTATTTGATTCAATTTTGATACATATCTAAATATATTATCTAATTGAATGATTTAATATTTAAATTGTGTGAAATTATTTTAGGTCCAAATCTAAGTAGATTTTTTTAAATATATCGAGGTGTCGAGTGTATGATAACTGTTATTAGATCAGAATGGGGTTTTTATGAATGGTATTATACCTAAAACTGATGTATTATGATGATAATGATTAATTTTTGAAAATCAATATGTAACACCACTAAAATCTCTTGAGGACTATAAGTTTTTATTATAAATTATTTTGTACTTACACTTTCATCTTTTAATTCAATTCATCCATATACATGTATAAATATGAACTTCTATATTTAATTCTCCTCAATTATATATTTATATTACATTTTTATAAGGATATTATTTATTTTTATAATAAATAAGTGGAAATTTGTCACTTTTAATTGTTAGTGAACATATTGAAATATTTTACTAGGGTACACAACTATGTATCATTATATGTTTTAAAAAAACTAATATATATATATATATAATGACCTTATTTATATATTTCGCCTAATTTAAAAAATATTTATCATTGATCTAGAGAAATAAATCATTAAAATTATACAACATAATCTCTTCTTCCACTAATTTATCATTTTTTGTATATATTGATGCTAGCCAAATCCTATTTTCAGTTTTAAAAAACACTCTCTCAAATATACTCCTTTTTAATTCTCTTTATTTGATCTATTTTCACTAATTATAGTCAATTTTTAAATCCTTGTATTGTGTTAATAATTAATTCCTCAAATAATACAAAAATAATTATATTTTGATCTTAAATTTGCATACCTATATATTCCCATAATTTCATAAAATTTTTAACATCTATATATGTCATCAAATCAGGAAGCTTAATGAATTTGAACAAAACTGGACTCGACAAGGGGAACTATGAATTTATTATCCAATAAACGCATTTATGTTAAAATATGTGATAGAAAAAAACATTATCTATTATCATATTTTCCATTTCAGTAATTTGAAAAACCATATCTTCAATGAACTACAAAATAACATATATAAATACATAATGTGTTTTTCTCATGATTGATCCTGAATGTAATATTTTATTCTCCAAAAATGAAACCATAAACTTAATACCTATTCTATTAAAACAATGAAATAATAAATATAATTTATTCTTACTCATAGTTTCCTCAGATATAAATAAATTTCATTGAAACACTTTCTTAGTATAATAGATTTTGCAATAATAAAACTACTGATTTTACCAAAATATTCCCTTGAACCTTAACATTTTTCTTCTATTTTATATTTTAATAAATAATTCATGATATCAAAATTTTAACCATTTTTCTTCACTAATATTTGAATATAAGAATTTTCAAATTTTTCAAATAATTTTTGATAACCACATGGTCGATTTTATCATGGTTTTATGCCATAATGGGTAGATACATTTTTTAAACACATCTCTAGAAACCCAAAAAACAGTAATCGAACCATTTCCAATGAAATCATACAAATATAAAGCAATTTCACTCACCCAAACTTATGTTTATATATCCTAAAAAAATAGAACAACTTTTTTAAGCCTTCTTAAAGATTTACACAAATTGTAATAATGAATTACGAAGCACAAATGGAGACTTTTAGAGGATTAAATCATATTTTAATCAACAAAACAAAACCCAAAAATCACATCAAAATATTTTTTTAGAAAAATACCATTATGAAAAATATCTTAATATATGATTGTATAAATTTATTTTTGATATAATTTTATCATAATAAAGTGATAATTTTCATTAAACATTATTATTTTAAACTTTTATCTTAATATGTGGAAACATATTTCATATTAATTGATACTGATTTTACCCAATATAATATAATCTATTTTGGTGAGTATATTTAATTATATATTTATTTGTAATATTTAAATATAACATGTGGTTAACACCACCTATCTTTAGTTCTATATTCTTTCACTAAGAATCAAATTAGAATAACCAATATAGAGGTGTTTTTTGTAAGCTATTAAAGGATTTATTTAAATGGAATACCTTTCTTTTATCATGCCCAAGTTAAAAATACATCTATTTGTAAAATTTAAATTTCCTCGTTATGAAATATATTTTATAATGATAAATTCTCACTCATTTTGTTGATCACTGACATCTATTGGATTGTGAAAACTAAGAATAAACAAAATTATTCAATCATAACCAAAATTAAGAATGTTTCTTCATCATAAAATCACTTAATTAGAGTACATCCTTTTTAAATATGATAGTTATTATTTCAAATTACTTTTCAATGGTCATTATATTTTTATTTAATAATTTTATTTTTATTTTATTTTATTTTTATGGTATCTTTAGAAGTTTCCAAGTTTTTTTATTGTCAAATGTTTCATCATATTCATTCATGGACATGAAAATTGATTAATAATCCACTTAAGATATAAATGATATTGGATATAAAAAAGGAAAAAAATTATCTTCTTAGTGTTCATTAGTCTTTAAGTTTCAAAATTACTGTTTTAACACCCAAGATATTAGAATAGATACATTTATCTAATTTTTATTTTTTTATGGTGAAAATTAAACTTAAAAAACATATTCATTATCTAATTAAATTTATAAATAAAATTCATGAGATATATTATTTGATTCTACAAAAATAGATTCATGATCATCCATATATCAATGAATTTATTCTATATTTTATTCTTCAAAATAATTTATATATCTTTCTTTAATTACCTTTCTAACATTTCTGTTAATAATAAATTGAGACTCTTATTACATAACATTATACTAGCATAATAACCAATAAATATCAATTTAACCATTAAATATCCATATTTTAATTGATTATTATTTGTTTTTGTTAATAAATAAATATATTGTAAAAAATATAGGAAGTTTTTGAGATGTATTTCTTCTATACCACATCTAATAACGCACCACCTTCTCTATAGGCCTAATAAATTCCCCTTTTTGAATATACAATACCCCTTGTAAAACATATTTTTAATAATAATTTGATCAGAACCCTTCAATTTTAATATTTTAAATAGTTCTATATATATTTCATATTTAAAAAAAATATTTTAAATAATGGAATTATCATTGAAGAACAAACTTGTTGTATTCCATATTTATCTATGTATTACTCAACTATGATCAATGTAAAATATATTCCATTATCCAACCATGATTTGTAATTGTCCCTACAAATTTATATTAATAAAATCGATGATAGCTCTTAATGTATCTGATCACCTCATTATTTGATTATTTAATGATCATTTTTTTCATTAAAATATAAAAATTTAAAATATTGATATAATAGCAATAACCATTATTTAATATTTATAGAATAAGCCCACCAAAAAATGATGTTAATAATGTCTTGAAATCTTTATTTTTAAATAGTTTTTATTTAAAATAGACCATCATTCAATTTATAGAAGAGACACATGTATTCTATCATTTCCTCTCAAAGTGGGAAATTAATTGTCTAACAAAATATTTTAGTGATTACCTAATTTTTTCTATGTATGTGACCATGTAATCAATTCCACAAACTATTTTATTCTTTAGTATTTAGAAAATTTTATTTTCTCTTTCTACCATTCAATAAAAATTCACATCATTCCCTTAATCATAGATCAAATAACATCCATTAATACATTTTTCAACGAAGAAAACAATACTAGATTCATGTAATTGTATCAAAATTAAGATATTGCGAAAAAAATATATCAAAAAATATTATATTTTTGTTTTTAAACACTTCTATTTTTATCTTGTATTGCTGCACCGTTTAATCTTTTATATTATACCCTTTTTAAAAAATACCACTCACATGATTACATAATTTTTATCATTATTATATATTTCCACTCAATAATTAATACACATTTAATGTTAAATATATTCTATAAGAAATAATATATTATATTAATATGTTTTATAAAAATAATGGTTTATCTTTGATATCACTTAGTATGGCCAATGTACCAAAGACACTAAGATATAGAGATGAATAACTATAGGACTGTTTTTTATTTAATTTATTATATATGGATATTGTAATTATATGACCATAAAATATAAATATAATACACATTTTAAAAAATAATTTCAAAAATAAAGTAAATTATAGTATTAATAATCTTTGGGAAAATTACTTGGTTTACCAAATGGGATCTATCACCTAGAATTCAGATGAATATATCCTATTATTAAAAATAATCACTAGTCATATAAAATATGTATAAAATTATAGGTTTGGTTCACTACCAATGCTGAGGAAGACTTCATATTCTTCTCTATATACTATATATTTTTATCCAAATATCAAAATAAATTTGAACATATAAACCATTATAATAAAAAATGAATATAAAAAAATTGGAAATGGGGTATATAATCATCTATGTTTTGTTATTATAATGAACAATTAATTGATTTAATAAATAATGATAATATTAAAGATATAGATATATAATTAAAATTTTCAAAATAAGATTTTGATTTTTTTAGATTTAGTTAAGGGAGAGATAATGATTATTTATGGTATATTTTGAAATATAAAAGTTTGTTATTTTAGATGAAAATTTTCATAGAGGTTCTTATGTGTCTGAATAAAGAGGATAGAGAGAGAAATAATTTTTTGGTTCCTGAAAAAGCAATTAGATACCACATAATATTCTTAATGACATGGAAATAACAATGACATGACCATGTTTATTTTGGGATTCCACCAGATACTTCATGGTTTGAAATTTATTTGATTCATTTTAGGATAGTTTTTATCTTTCCTACAATTTTTTTTAAATCCTAGTTTGGCTCTATCAATATAATTGAACCATATACAGGGAGAAAACCTACCTAAATCCTCTTTATTTATCATTACCTACCCTTAGATAATTGATATTTGGGATGATAATAGTTTATTAAGATATTGTAAAATCATCATTATTTTTATCCTTCTTTATTCTTTTTATATCTTGATTTATTTCATATACATTGAGGGGTATTTTTATATTTTATTCCACCATATCACAATGTAATTTCTTTTTATTGATAGGTGTTCTATATATAATTAAAATATTAGAATAACAAAGGTGGATTCTATTCCCCAAGTCTCCATTTTGATAGATGAATGTTAATTACTAAATTATTTTTGATATTCCTACATATAATAGTAAAATTAATAACTTTACAGGTTATAAGAATTATGGATATTTATGATTTGAATTTGATTTGAATTTTAATAATTTCATGAAATTGTTTTAGATGGTTATTCTTGAGAAATCATCTATGGAATTGGAATTTTATTTTGTAGGGCTATTTTTTGAGTTCTCTAGATCATGATGAGCTAGATAACAGAACATAAAGGTAGTGAATCCTAGCCCCTTATTTTTTTATTATTAACAATTATTTTCTTTATATTATTATTTATAAACATTAGTACTCGTAATATTTATTTATATGCTATATTGTGTACCCTAGTTATTTATATTAGTCTTAACATTATTTATAATTATATTTGAATCATGTACTTCTAATAAACACACGTGTGGGTTATTTTTTATTTTTTCCCTTATGTTCATAGTTTTAATATCAAGATTAATATATTGTTTTTTATAAAAACTAATTGAATTAAAAGTATTTAAATAAAAAATAATTCATGTTTAAGAGGTTTTATTGATGGAGAAGTTATATAAGGGTTAATGGATTTGATTAGGATGATTTAAAACTTGGATATTTAAATGGTCCACCTTAAATAAATAATGGTTTAAAAAGATATCATTGGACTGTAAATTTTTTTTATTATGTCTAAGGTATTTAGGTTACCATTTATGTATATTTTTTTAATCTATGATATTATCCTTTCTTTTCATAAAAACAACTTTAATCTTTTATGTTTTTTTATACTTTTTCACTTGATATTTTATTCCTTCTCATATTTCACTTTAGTTAATAATTCATGATGTTTTAATTTAATTTAATTTTTTTAATTTTTATTCTGTAATTTAGATATAATTTATACCATGATTAATTCCTTATAAAAATCAATGAGTTTCATATGAATCCTAATTAAATTCATTTTGGATTTTGTTTTTTATTTCATAAATGTGTTTTTTAGAGATTTTTGTATCTAATGTGCTATGTTGTTATTTGAGTTTCATTACTAAGGATTATTGGGATAGGGATATTTGATTTTTTACGGAACATGGTGATAGAGTAGTGAGAGTAATTGTGAAAACTCCATGGATTTATAGTGGGAAATTTAAGGGGTGTGATTTTAAGATTCTTATTTTCTTGGTTAGGGTTTTGACTAAAGTTATAGGATTAATACAATTTTGTGATTGTATGTTGGGATTGATAGAGGAAGTTTTGTGTGTATTTTCTTTATCCCTTTGGATGGTGGTTTTAATGGTGGTTTATGTAATTATTAATAGGTTTTCATCAAATACCATTTAAATAAAATATTTCTTCTATTAAAAATGAGGTTTCATTAAATACAATTTAAATAAAATATTTATTCAATTTAAAATGAGTTTTTATAATCTTTAATTTTTTCATTTATTATGTTTAACCCATTTAATTTATCCTAATATCAACCATGTTCATTTTTTTCATGATGTTCATGTTTCCTCCAGTTACTTATTGTAATTTAATAAGCATCATATACATGTTTGAGATAGATATAAATGATTTTCTATAATGTTTATTGTGATATTTTTATACATATATTCTCTTTATATGTAATAGTGATTCGTATGTGAAGAAATAACCATTTAAATTACTAATATAGTCATATAGTTCATGATTGATAGTATAAATGATATGACATTAAATTTCAGTTGTATTTTTTATTCTTGTTATAGGATTATGTAAAAATGTTATTATAATGTTTTTATTGGTACCCAAGAAATGGATCATGGTTACCCTAGGATAATGTTGAATGGGATGAGAACATAGGTTCCCTACCCCTTGAATAAACACATCCCTTGAATATTTTCCACCCCTTAGGGAGTATATACCTAGTTACTTAAACAAATATGCCTATATGTGGTAATATGTACCCCAAATAGATGATAATTTTTGGTATTGGTTTAACCAATTAGTATATTTTCATTCATTAAAAATTCTATAACATTATTGATTAAGGAATGGATCCTCTTAGTAGTAAAAGAGTTATCCATTGTTATATTGTGGTATATATTCAATGAGATTTCTAACATAATTTTTTCTATTTTTCTATTTTGAGTTGATAGCATTTATATATATATATATATATAAATCGCAAACATTTTTAACTCATTTATATAATTAATCACTTCTAGGAGTTGGGATCACATGGGATTGCCTACCCAACCATCATACTCACAGCTTGTATGTAAACCTCATTGAAGAAAATGTTTAAATTTTTAATTTAAGGTTTAACCAGGTATATGTATGGGTGATTGGATTATTTTTAAACTATTTTGGTTCTGATGTTTCATTAATAGTTCAAGGCTCTTTAAGGTTCTAGAGCATCGGAGGCCATCACTGGGAAGAGGTATCTTTTTCCTATGTGTCAATTTTATTTTTTTCTACTTTTGTTTTATTATTACTACACTATTTTAATAGTATTATTGAATACAAACAAACAAAAAAAACACACACACATGTATATATAATATTTTTAGATTATTATATATGTATTTTATGTACTTCCCGATTCATATGTATTTAGTTAATTTTGGAATGTTTCTGGTATATTGATTGTATATAACATATTTTTGGTAGAATGAAAAATTGAATAATATTTCATATTAAAAAGGAAATATAAGTCAAAATAAAATAAATTATTCCCTTAATATTATTCTCATGCACCTGCTCACTGATGAACATACATTAGGTATTTGATTTTTTTGTTTAGGTTGATATAATATGCTTGTTAGATTATTATAATTATAGAAAACATGTTAATTTTCTGTTTTTTTTTTCAAAATAATATATTCAAAATAAAATAGAAACAACCACTTCCAATCTATATGGTTTTAGTGTATCACAAAAGTACCTCACTACGTTTCATTTTTTATGCTTTTCATTTTTTATTTTCCATCAATATTTATTTACCACGAATATACAATCCATTAAATAATGATCAAGATTATCCAAAATTTTATATGTTACATTCTTTCTATTAACCCCATTCAAGGGTAGTAGAAAAATACACAAATAATATAAATCCATAACTGCCATGATTATATTAAAGATTTTCAAAATTGAAATCAATATGAATTTTCTAATTTTCTCTAATATTTATAAAATTATACGATTTCTAATTATCAAGACATTGTTTCCCCAGTAAAACATTGAATATGAGATATATGACATGAAACTTCAACAATTTAATTTTTAAAAATTTTGGAATTTAAATATTTTATCAATAAGTTTCACAATATAATGATTTCTTTAAACAAGACATGGTTTTTGACTCATGTGTTGAATTATTTTTATTATGAAAAATAGTCAATTCCTTCGATCTTCCATGTTGTTTATACTTAAAAACTTAATAATCCATGATGCGATTATGTTGATCTCCTTATATCATCATGTGTGTTTTTAAAATTCAATACTCAAATTAACAACACAATGATATGATTTTCAATAGAATCCATTTTTTGATAATATTTTATAAATTTCCTTTATAAATCTAGGATAACCACCATAGCACTATTTTTACTAATTAATAGCATTCAAGGGGTTTGGTAATTTCATTATTCAAAATTCATAGAACAACGATGTTACTCTCTATAAAACAATGCGGTTATCAAATAACATGACATAGTTTATCATTTGATTTTATTTAGAATTTCAATCATCAATTATGTGTTGACACATTCAATCCACAACCACTATGACCTTTTTATTTGAGGTGTGGGTTGGATAATCCTTAAACAATCATCTTCTTTAAAATATAACTACTCTCTAAACTCATTCATTCAATGTTTAAAAAATTCATCCACGAAAAAGTTTCATGATAATTCATGGATTTGTAATAAACATTACCTCAATAATCTATCATCTTTTTTCATAAAATATATAATCCAAAAATTCTTCAAAAGGTTCCAATATTCTCTTCAATTTTCAAAAGAGTTCTATTATTCCAATATAAATCTATTTCAAAGAAAGTTGAAGGTATTATGTTACTGTATATTTACTTTATGAATAATTTATCTTTTTAATGTATTATTTAATAATTTTTGTGTGTGTTATATTATAAGTTTCTCTTAGTATAGCAATCATGGTCATAATATATTCAAAAATATTGTGTGAGGAAAATATAATATCATGTTAAAATCTATTATGTTTTTAGAAAAAGTGATAATATTTTAATGTTATTGTGTTATCTATGTGATTATATATATATATATTAAAAACACATGGGGTTAAATTGTTCACATAACATACCATGTTAATATATAATTTTTTCCAAAACATATGAATAAATGCTCATATAAGATTCCATATTTATATATAAAAATGTTTACAAGACAAATTAATATATTTTCTATGATTATATCATGTTAATATATGTTCATATAAAAAATTAATGTATTTATAAAACATATAATATTAATAAATTAATATAGCCTTTTAAAATTTTATATATATTATTTAATTATATGTTTACAAAAATTTTAAATAATTATTTCTAAATAAAACTCTCATGGTAGATGAATAAATATATATTTTTTGGAGACCGAGAATCAAAATCAAACATGGATCGATTATTAACACTTATAATATTATTTTTTGAATATTTTTATTAAATATTAATGGATTGGTTCTTGGAAATTAGTTTGAAATTATTTTTAAATAAAAATAACTAATTTTTGTGGTCTGAATATTAAGTTATGATTATTTATATTCTCAGATATAATAACAATAATATCAAAATAATTTTTCTATTTGGATTCTTCATGTAATTCCCAACCTAGTTCACTCTATAGTAAATAAATTTGAAATTTACCTGAATTCAATCAAACCTAACCACACACTAATGAAAAATTAAAATTATTGAGGGGAAATGTGATATTTTGTGAATAATCTACCACATACCATAGTAGTACAATAACAATGGAAATAATATATGATCATATATTCAAATGAAAAAAAAGATAACATAAAACATGGAAAGAACAAATAAACAATGTATACGACCCCTGATATATCATATGAATACTATAAGTGTCATAACACTCATATATTACCATTCATAAAAACCCATGTAAAGATCTTAGACATAAAAATCCTAAAAAATATACAAAAATAATATAAACAAGAAAAATATGGATAACTTTTATTAAGACCTTGCCCAATCCATTTTCCCATGTTCCATATATGTTAACCTAATAAACAATTGATCATACGGCCATTTCTTAATGATGTCCTGAAACAATGATGTTTGATCTAAAATCCATGATGGTTTGATCATTGTATAAGTAAAACTTGGTAGGCCATTATTAACGATGTCTACAAATATATCCATTTTAAATAAATCACATTTTGATGTTCAGAAAATTAATAAATGAAAGAATAATAAATAATTCACAATTAATGGTGACACCCAGAATCACATATTCTTGGTGTGGCTAGATAAAAATTTATATAAATAAGAAAACAATATAAGCATTAGGGTATAAAGGTACCCCACCCTTGAATCACATCATAACTTCATTATAGGTAATAAAACCAAATTATGGAGTCATAATCTATAATATCATTTTGGGGAATAACAAACCTACCCAAAAATATATTTCATAATTTGATTAGGTGGAATAGTGCATCACTATAGATAATGATCTGTAATTCCATTAAGAGTGAATGATTACCCATTATAGAAACATGAATCAAGATATTTTCATGGGGAATGACCCCACAACGTAGAAACGTGATCCCTAATATCTTCTGGGGGAATGAATATACACAATGGAAACATGAACCATAATATTATCATGTGGGATCGGTACACCAACCTATAATTATAGTGTATAAAATCAATAGGAACAACTAAATCCTTTACACCTATACAAATGAATTAGTTACCAGATCCAAGTAAAATAACAGTTGGCGGCCAGAATTTGAGGTTCTACATTAATATATATACTAATCAAATCCCATGTAAGTTGGGATTCATTTAAAAAAATTAAATTATTTTTTTCAATTTTATATCAATCATTGGTTATGTCAGCATGACAATAAATAACACACACAAGAAATTACATTAAAACTTTTGTGAACACATAGGGATCACCTACCACAATCTCGGGAAAAAATTCTTATAAAATATCAGCCAATAATTTATTATCAAATGGTAGTGATTTAATATTCTAAATAAATCCTTGAAATGGGAAATAAATAATCACAAAAGAGATAATGGTAAGTAATCTATGATGAAAATGAGAGTAAAAATATATGGAGTGATAGATTTTCTATTAACAATATCCCAGAATTAACAATTCTTATATCTATAAAAAATTAAGTGTGGTCTAACCCTTGGTTAAAGAGAATAATTATAACACTATTAGGATGAGTTTTTTTGATTAAAAATACTATAAATACAATTTTACCATTTTAAACCTTTTTTCATCTTTTTATAATATTCTATAAAATAATGGAAATTATTGTTTTAAAAAACTGACAATCATTAAAACCAATGTTAACATTATATTATGTACCAACATTGTTGATCCCATACATAAGATATTTCAAATAGTAAACATCATATGTTTTTTAAAAATTTACCACATTACCCATTAGGCATTATATATACAGGCCACACACAAGTTTTTTTGTTAGGGAAAACTCTATATGTGTTGTTTAATGCTGAATATAAGTCTTTCCCTAGGAAAAACTCATCTATTTCATTTTCATAAAATGCACATTATTTTTATGATGTGTAATATACTTCTTAAATATATATGGGTTTTACCATTGGTAAAAAATTTATATTTGATATTTTTCTCCGAATAAGAAATATATTTCTCTAAGTAAATTCTTATATATAGCAAATTTATTTTCATGTGTATGGTTTTTCTATTAGTAAAAACCCATGAATAACATTTTGAACCATACTTAATATATTTAAAGAATGCATATAGTTTTTTACATAGCCAAAAACACATGTGTATTCTCTTACTCCATATATATTATATTTTACATGAGAAGAATAAATATGTAATGTTTTTTATACATATGTAATATATTATTTCATATGTAAGGTTTATCACATTTGAAAATTAAATTACATAATATATGTTATCATATGCAATTTTTTGTTCTCCCCTTTATTATATAATTATTTAATATATAAGATATATTTTACCCATCCCTAGGATAACTAATATTTTAATCTTAGTAATAATTTCTTGTGTAATATTATATACTCATAAAAATGTTATAAAATAGAGAAGACATTGAAAATTCCAAAAAAATACTAAAATTTGACACTAGATTTATGCACTCATAGGGCTTATCCAAACTCCCTAAGAGATGAATATTTCTGTAATAATAGCTTCTCTTATGGAAAATTCTCAATATTCACCTCGAGTACAATTCCAACAATTCTAACACCTCAAAATAGAAACAAATCATATGAAAGGTCTATAATTATACCTAAAAAAAATTCTAATATAAAACATTAAAAAAATCCCAAATAAATTTATTTAATTGTTATATATAAAATATAAGATTTTAGAGAAAATTTTAAATTGTTTTGTGGTATCTTTAAAATTTCAAATTAATACACCTCTATAATAGCCTAATGTGTTATAATTCCCCTACTATATAACAGCTTTCCTTTGAGAAGAATTCTCTAATGTTATCAATCCTATTTATATAAAAACTTTACTGGTTTCACTTGGATTATAGAATCGTGTTCCCGTTTTTCCCAACCAATATAGTATTGTTTTCTGAACACCTATACTAGAGGAACATTAATTATACATTTTGTTTTTCTCTAATACGCTAAAAAATAGAGTTTATTTATGTTATGGATTAACTTCATACATGATGTTATTAATATTTATCCCACTAGTAAAAAATTAATTCAATATTGGAATTTTTACATTTGTTTTTGAAAAACCGGTGTTAAAATGGATGTGGATAGAATTTCAACATCATTTTTACTAAAAACAATCTAAAAGGTCTATATAATACACATTTAATATTTTTTAGTAAATATAATGTTAATTTTATTTAATTTGTGTTCTATTTTTTAGAGAAATAGATTTAATTTATTGAAAAAAATTATTTACATATGTATTTACTAAAACTGGCATCCAGATATATTTATTTTCTAACTTTTCAAGTTAGTTTTTATTAAAAATCAACATGAAAAGTATTATTTTTGAAATTTTTAACATCACTTTCATACGAAATTAACATAATGGATTCCATGTAAATAAAATATTTACATTTTTTAGAGTGTTCTATATAATTTTTCATCTACCGCTTAAATTATTTTAAACTATATTACCCTTTTTATTAATATTTTGAATGTTCTGATTCTCATAACTTATTCATGTATGATCTACTTTTTTTATTCTCACAATTATTCATCTAGATCATCATTAAAATATTTTATCAGGGTAATTATAATTAATCACCCATTACATAATTTATTTATGATTCATTTCATCTACTGATATACTCTATTGAAACCTTCTTATGGAGATAGATACTTTATTAGAAAGAGTTAAAATCACAATGATGCCACCTGATATGTATAGGCCAGAGTCTAAAATTCCTTAATACCTCAACATTAGATGCATCATGAGTTTTTTACCCTGATGAAAATTTAGTCAATAGAAACTACACCAAACATCAAAATTAAATTGAATCCTTACCAATATTTTTCATTATTTTATTTTATTTTTACAATGTTTTACTTTTTCAATATTTTATTTCTATCCAATTGAGTCAAATAATTATATTAAATCTTTAAGTTGAATATTTTTTTCTAGATTCGATTTAGTTGCTATAATTTAATACTTTATATGTATTCTATTTTTTAAGTGAGTAATGAGCATTAGAATGTTTAAAAAAATATAGTGTATCGATGACATTTTTTTAACCTAATTACAAAGTTTATTTTTATGTTGGTTAAATAATCTTTTATTAAATGTCATCCAATGGAAATTTTGACATCATTCATATAAAAACATTTATTTAATGTCATAGTATTTTACTTTCGACGTTAGTTATGAAGTAATAAATGTTTTTTATAAATTATTAATAATATTTATTTAGTTTTTAATAATAGATGTTAAAACTATATATACATCATTTCTTTGAATTATGGAGGCTAAAAAAACGATGTTAAAACCTAAAAAACTGATGTTAAAGGCCTTTTTTATGTAAGTGTTTCAAGATATGAGTCATGTAATCACAACTAATTATATCATATTTCAAATAAATTTGGTATATTACTGAAATTTTATAGAAGAGGCAATTTTTATGACATTGTACTGAGTCTTTCCATACTCTAAAATTACCATACGTAACTGGGTTTCAATTTCCCTAGTCTCTAGACATGATATATTCCCAATCTAGGTGACACTATTAATAATATCGAGTCACCCACATAAAACACTATAAGATGTCTTCACAGGTCATTATACGACCTCTTCACACTCTAATGCCAATTTGATATCATCTAATGTCTTATATACAAGACTCATCCTAATAATTAGATACTCCCAGCCCCATATTGATAAATCCTCAAAAGGAGATAGCTGAATCAATACATAATAAATATTATTGAATGAAAAATTCAATAGCACTAAAATTTTCTCCCAAGAACCTCCAATGTATAGGACAAAATCCCAATGAATGTATATATGTATGATAATAATCCCCTTAGAAAACCTATATATCAGTGTCTAGTATGTAGAGTTATATTTCACCTAAATAATAAGAAATATTCTAATCCGCACTAGAATCATGATATAAATTGGGAATTATTATCTCATAGGACACTCTAAGGCACCCCATGAAATAATACAATCTCAATGACATATATCTCCCCGAGCTCAAAAAAAAAAGAATGTATCTTAGATCATAAAATAATGTGCCACATTGATCAACCGGTCCACAATTACCCACACTGTGTATTTTTCCTTCGATGACCATGGAAACATCATCAAAATGTACATTGTCACATAATTCCATTTTCACTCTAGAATGGTTAGTGACTAGATAAGAATAGTGGGTCCCTAGTATACAACTTCCACTTCCTAATAAGTGAAGCACCTTTTGATGAGACCCACTATGTCTGTTTTCAGCCATGGACATCAATATTTTTTGTGCATATAAAATTAAATCTTGGATAAAGAAACATATATATCTCACATTAAGAGGTGTGATTACCTCATCATCTCTTCACACATTCTCTCCTACAAAAAAACATAACCTAACATATGAATAATATATTCTGCACTAAGAGAGTATTCTGTTTTCATATCCTCAATATTTATATTATTGATTTCATAAGTGAATAATAATAGTGATTGTAGAATTGAAGTGACAAATAATGGTAGATGGGTCAAACAAATAAAGTACGGTGGGACATAAATTTACATCACGTCAAAGATAGACATCATCTACTACTCACCATTCATCTCCTACACCACTTGAGTATTAGTTTGAGTGCTTCACTTTAGTGAATAAAAAACAATAATACACTTACTATTTTGATATAAAACATTGTTAAATGACTGTAGATACATGACCCAACATTTCTATCAATGGATATGGTGTCAATACAAGAAAATTTACCAGACGATCATTAGGCCAGTATTCAACAGAAACATATTTCCTAAAAGATAGAAATTCAAACACCTCCTGGCCTTAAAAAACATTTATAGATTATGGTCATGTGTCTATTAGTACTTCTTATATGTTTATAGCTACCTAGACCTAAAACTTACTACTTGTCCAGGCTGTATCAGAATAATTCCTACTTCAAACTGAAATTTATCATAACAAAAGGTGAATCCAATACTCAATTGATGTAAGGGAATAATTAAAATTTTTATTAACATCCCATTCAATATCTTAAATGATTTATCATAAACATCTATCTAGAAATACTACCCCTTCTTATTCTTATCTATAACAATCATTTAATGCTACACAATTCCTAAATGAACCACTAATAAGATCCCAAAAATCCTAAAAAATTCTAAGTCATAATTTTTTGTCATATCCCAAGAAACTATTTCCTAAACATCCTTAGGGATGACCATCGCTTAATAATTCAATATCACATGCGGAAAAAAAGAGCACATGGTCGATCTAAAATTGTCACTTTAATAGCATGACATATAACCAATTTTCTATATGTGTTCTATAAATGATCTTCAAATTTTTTATCATGTTCTTCCCTCAATGAAAAGTACCATATTGGATTTCTCAAAAAAAATCCAAAATGGTATCCAAGTAAAGATGGAATAATCAATTCATCAGATCCATTAATAATGTTGACATATTTTTAGGACAAAAAATAATCCATAAGAACACATATATATTATAATTAATACTAAATGTAGTTAGATCTATATTAGAAGGACTCACGCATATCTAATGATTGTTTGATCACATGTTTATCCTAGAGAACACTATTTCTCCTTTACTCTAATCAGACATTTCATTGATACATCTTAATTGATATCAGTTCTTTATTTTTACTTGGATAATCTTATGATATAAAATTTTTAATATAAATGGTATATCCACCTTATTAGAGAATAATAATACACCAACAAAAACGGTTTAAATATACCATATACAGCCCATTTCCTCTCATTCCTCTAACTAGGTCTTTAAATCCCATATATCTATAAAATATATCTTAAAATGTTAAATTGAAATATGATCTATTCCTAGTATGAGGTCAATCATAAATTCGAAACATCAATTGAGTGGAAATCCTGAGAAATCCATATCAATATTATCATGGAGCTAGTCTATGATTAGATGAAAGATTTCAAATGCATCACCAAATTATTATAGAGAATATCTGTAACTTGGGATGTAATCCCACCTTCCTACTGATTTTCATGTCGTTTATAGACTTATTAATATTCCAAATTCCAATATAAACCTCACCAATATGATCATATGATGTAAATCAAAACTATTGATGTAAAAAGTAGATATTTTCTCAATGTTGAACTCGCTAATATATGTTTACTATCATGTTAAAACTGATCATCTATATCGAAAATAATTCCCAAAGAAATCTATAAACACTAATCACTATGGAGAAATCATGAAATCTACATATATCCTTTTATATTACCCTTAAAGTGGTATCAATTTACATTAACCCATATAGATAAAATACAAAAAACCCAAATCCATCATACAACTGAGTATATTTAGAATAATGTGATGCTAATTTATTGAAAAACTCATTTTCTAATATATAAGATAATAAAATAATACTTTGGAATATATATTTATCAACATACAGATCAATAGGGGATGGTTCAACAAATTGAATCTGGCCAAAACATTAACCATAATCCCACTACTTTTTCTCTTGAAATGTCATCTCATTTCTACAATGTTTCCCCTATCCTTGGGTTCTATAACATCCACCCCAACGTGAAGAGTCTACAAAACTTATGTTTCCATTTCGTATGTTATAACAAGTCCATACCCTAATCCTTTTCCCTATATTTTTCCTTTCACACTAGGTAATCACAAAGCACTAATTGAAACATATCAGTAGGTTACCTATATTCCCACATATTAAACACTCTATTAGTCTCTAGTGACCTAGAAAATGAATATAGAAGGCCTTATCATACTGATAAAACTCTACTAAAAAACCAAATTTAAGAAAAGGATCTTGTCTACAACTCTATTTACCATTTCCATCATCTACCTAGTATAAACCATTAAATAAGTGATTCCTACTTCCTATAGTGTCTTTGTCGTACTCCATATAATATTTAACAAACCCTAAACCTCTTCCACCACCCAAGATACTCTTTGCAATAAATTCATAGTTCAGATCCTCTGAAAACATAGGAAGGTAAATAATATTCAATTGTAATTGTACTATATACATGTGGAAATCCTAAAAATGTATCACTCGAGAAAACTCATTTCTTCCTAACATTAGGTAAAATTATTACATATTATTAAATTGAACCATATGATCTATGACCTGTATGTCTCTCTAAGTGAGTAGAATAAACACATGATCTATTTTTTCCATTATATGCTCAGGTAATAAGAAACCATAGAATTCATTTTGGATGTCCCTTCAAGACAACCAAATTAGAGTTCCTCTAGAAAAAAAATAACCATCTATCACAATACTAAGCTACAAAGAATATATAAATCTAATCTCACCCTCATATCGAGGTTTGTTTGAAGGAGTCAAATGATCAGTTGGACACAATCCACATATATTTTAGCCACCCAGGGGGACCTCAAAATTTATAAATAAGGGTGGGTGATGCATATAAAACTATCAGGACAGATGTGAGAAGGTTGTTTAATCCCATATGTTATCCCTCTATATACATTATATGAGTCATAACAAGCTATTGCAGAGTTGAATCTCCATCATTAGACCAAATTCAAATAGAGTATCTCATCTATCTTCTAGAATATCACTCTCATACTCTACCTCCCAACACTCAACTAGAGTCGATTTTTGAGGTATTCGAATATAATTCCCAATATATTAATGAAAAAACATTTTTGTCATAATTTTTAATATCTGTGTTTTGGTGGAGTATTAGTAAAAATTACCATATTTTTTCTTATAAAACATATTAAATTCAAAATTTATAATCCTCTAATTATCATCATCCCCATACACCCATAATCAAGGTCATCATTAAATATATATAGAATTATAATTAATCTTTTTGTCTCACATTTAACAAGGGATTTGTATTTTTCTTAGTTATGTGAAACTCCATTCAAAATTTACAATAGAAACACCTATATATGTTCTTATAGGATTTTTTTTCAGAACCATATGGTAATGATGTTATTTTATTACTCAATAATAATAAAACCTTTTGATGGAAAATTTCAATAATATTCCACATTCTTGTTATATTGTAAAATACCATATAATTTGTCGTTGACACTTTAAATAATTGTCCCAGATAAAAATACCATGTAATCAATCATAGTTAACCACTTTAATGATAGGTGAATCGTACCTAGATTAGGTGATGGATGAACACACACCCTCATTCTATTCTAGTTTACTATCCAAAATTTTTTAAATCATAAATCTAAAAAAGTGCCACACACTAGGTGAAGCAAATGAACTGTAAAATGAATAATAAATATTAATAATCCCATCCCTTGTAATTTTAACTTCTAACATTCAGAGTTTGTTACACTTAAGAAAAATATTTACATAATGTTATGAAGTAAAACTATATCTATTTTACCTATACTAAATATTAATATAAAATAAAATAAAGGAACAACCTGATATAACTATGTAATCCCTAGAATTGTTCCCTCTATACTATCTAGATAAGAGACCTATGTGACCTTTTCCAAACCTCTATGTAATCAATAAGCCATTAATGGGAAGCTAGGTTTTATGGTGATACCATGGGGAGACTATAACATTATATTAGAGTACTTTAATAGTAGACTAAACACTTTAACAAAATAAGTCAATATAATTCAAAAGAAAATTGATAAAACCAAAGTTATAAAAAATAAAAGATATAATCCATTATAAATAAAAATAATAGTTTGACAAGTCTTAAAATTAAAAAAGACCCAATAATGATCTCCTAATGGTAGATAATATAAATCAAAATAAAAAAACAGAAATAAATTAAAATGGAAAAATCCAAAAAAAATAATTCCCTAGACCTATCCTAGTCCCATATCCTATGCACACATCTACCAACCGAGTCAATAATTAAACATTGATCATTTCCTCAAATTTTGTATCACACTGTGGAATCATGATCTGGTACACACAAAAACCAGAGGTGGTTGGGATCACAACATAGTAGGACACCACTAATGAAAACTATAAATATATCTTGTATGAATAGTGTTCATATTGATGTGCTTAATTTAATAAATAATCATTGAACATTATGTTCTAAGGTGATACATGGAATAAAATATAATTAATTCAACTAGTATTTTATGTCTCTAAACATGACATGAATATAACTATCATGGGGGTTATGAACCCCACCTTGTAATGACATAATATTCACATAAAGGGGAATTGCTACCCGTCATGGAACTACTACCCATAATATCATCATTATTAATGTATTCTTTCTCTCTAAACTTAATCTACAACACACTTAAGGATAATGGTACCCACCAACTAGAAGAAATATCCATAATATCATTAGAGGGAATAGAGTCGTAGTCTAAAATAATTAAAATAAATTCCATTAGGGGGAATGTCTCTCCACCTTTGAAACATGATGATTAATATCATTAGGGGAAAAGAGCCCTACAATGGAAACATGATCCATAATATCATCAAGGGGAATAACTCCCCACTCTATATAGATAGTATATAAATTCATCACATGTAATTATATATTTTAAAAATTTTAAAATAGAAAATTTATCGATTTCATGGCATGCCACACTTTGGGACCCAAAGTATAGGCTCTTCTTTAAATTGAAAAATGTTCCCAACCCTGTATGGTGGTTTCCATTTACAAAATTATATCAATAACATTATTATATATTAGGTTAATCATATACTAGATCAGTATGACCACACATCATACACATTTAAATTTTATCAATGACATAAATTAAATCATAGATACCATCTACATTACACTTGAGTGATGTTTTTCATCATATATATCCAAATAATATATGATCAATTTTTAGTAATTGATGATTTTTATAAAAACAAAAAATAATCCATAAATATTAATTTATAATAAAAGAATAAAAAAAAGTTTGTTAAATAGAGATATAATATTTATGAAGTGGAAAATTTACAATTAGTTAGCACCCATAGTGAATAGAAATTGAATCTGGTAAGAGTCGTGGGAGATCAAAAAATAATTTCAAGGAGAATACTGAGTGATGTATTTGGATGAGCCCTTACATTAAATTTATAAAAATATCATATTTTCCTTCAAAAATTAAATTAAATATTTTTTATTATTCTTGGTGATTTTAGAAAAAAAAATATTTTATGAAATGTTAAAACACTCTATAACTACTTTAAGAAATTATATTTTGTATCACACAATGGAATCTAGCACATATGATATTTAAAAAGTTATACATCACAAATTTTTTCAAAGGTTCCAACCATCCCCCATCATTTGTAATATATATAGGTCATATATCAGGTTTTTTACTTCAGGGAAAACTCCATAAATAATATTTTAACTTGAAAATGGTTTTTCAATTAGAAAACATCATATGTTATATTTTTATGAAACACCAAAGGTTTTTTCCATGCACAATATCTAGCTTATATATATACGGTTTTTCCTTTACCAAAACCTAGATGTTATATTTTCTCCCCAATACAAAACACATGTCTCAATAGTATATTTTTTATATAGTATATTTATATGATTACATAATTTTTTTACATTAGGAAGAGCCATATGTAGCATGTTATATAATGAAAAATATATTTATTCAATGTGTATGATTTTTTACTTAGCCAAAAAATGATGCATAATATATTACTCCAAATTTAATATATTTTAATTATCTAATAATCAATATATAAAATATCCTTTTTAATGTAAGGGTTTTCTATTTGGAAATTACTTTTAAAAAATAAAACTTTTAAGATGTAATTTTTTCCCAAGTGTTATATTTTTATTTCTTACATAAGATTTATGTTTATACTACTTGAGATATTTTATATTATTTTATTTCCGAATATTTCTTACAAATGATTTTGTAATTAATATTTTTTTTAAATGGACATAACCTCAAAAAAATAAAACACACCCAAAACATACCCCACTCAATTTCAATACTCATAGGTCCTCTAAAAAAACTAGTAGTTGATAGTTTTTGCAAGAACATCCCATCACTTAGATAATTCCCAAGATTTTAATACCCTCATATTCTAACACTTCTTAAATCTATATTGAAATCTAATGTACCTGACCAATCCAAAATTATACCCAAATGTCCATTCCTAAATATTCATCCATAAATAACATCCACAATAACATTTAATTACCATTTTGAAAAAAATTATTATTTGAGGATAAATATTAAACTAATTCTACTTTTTTTTGAAAATTAAATCAAATATATACATAGACATTATTGGGATGTTACATTTTTGAATTTTATAAAATAAATTAAATATTATAATTAGTTATAAATTTTATATTTTTTATTGATTTGAAACTTATACATAGGTGTAATAGATTTCATTTAATAGTCACATTTCGTTATATGGTATATAATTTATATTCACTTATTGATGGATAAATTTAAGATATATTCACACTAAAACAATCCTATGTATGGTATGTGTTTGGAGAATAATTTTTATTATTAAATTGAAAAATCAAATTAAAATTGACGTAATAAAAGAATTATTCCCTGATTATAAATTCATACAATGGTTGAATATAAAATATGTTCACAACCACTAGATATTGAAACAATTTCTCAGTTTATATATTTTCTATATTGGGGGAAAATCAATGTTGAAAAATATTGTTATTTGATTATCAATGAACCATATAGTTATCTATCTTTATAAAATTCACGTAAAATCTTAATAAATGATAAATTTATCTTGCCAAGATAATCGATACATGATTTAAAAAAAAAGTAAAACTATTAATGAAACATATGTAGAAAAAAACATGTGGTATCTAAGTTAATAATGGGGTATGTTTTATGAATTTGTTGAATAAGAAATAAATAATTATATAAATTTTGTGCTCCGTACATGAAAGTGTATTTTATAGTCATGATATACTATATAAATTTCCTATGTGAAATTACTAGGAGACCAATATATGAGTTATTATATTATCTATATATTGATTTTTTTTCAATTATGATTATTAAATTATTATAATATATGAAGTAAATAATTAAAATATTTGCTATAAAATTTATAAGATACTCACATGTTCACATTATTATATGATTTATTAGAGTAAGTATTCTGATCAACAAGAATGAAAAATGCCACATACGTATAGATAGAAATATATGAGAAAATATGATTTTTATAATGGTAAAAATACAATGAATAAACTGAAAATACTATTAAAATTTTTTAATGATACATTATTTTAAATACTATATTACAATGATTATTCTTGTAATCTAAAATAGATGATCATATGGACATTGAAAAATTCATGAAATATCAAAAAAAATCCAAAACATGAATGTTTTTTGTTTCATTATATCCATATTTATTTTGAGTCCTTGAAATGTGTGGTTGTAATGGAAAAATAATTTTTTTATTGATTTTATAATTTTAATATACCAATTATTGAATATTTAATATTGTGTTTATCCATTATAGTTAACCTAATAATATGTTTGTGAACTAGAGTTCTTGTAATGTTTTGATGATTATTAGAGGAAGAAAAGTTCCTATAAATGACATTAGAGAATGATTGATACTTATTTTTTATGATTTATAATAATTTTGGAATTATGGTGTAGAAACATTTTAAGTATTAATCAATAAATTTTTGAAAATGATGGATTATATAACATGTATCATTAGGGACTTACTCATTCTTAGAATCTTATGTGTTGGGAATGATCATACTTGTTTATAAATTATTTTTATAACAACAGTTTAAATATAAATTTATAAAAAACAATGTTTTCATGTGTTTTATTAAATTCGTTATCCCATCCCATTGATTTTGGATCAATCATACATTAATTAATATAATAATTATCAATATAAGGCTACTAATGTTGTTATATGGTGAACAAATCATTGAAAAATTAATAAATATTGATTAATAATTTTTGAAATCATATTTGTTGATTGAATATTAGAAAACGGTTCATAGTACATAACTAGAAGAAATTGGAATAAAATAGTTGAAGAAAATGAGTATATTTCTTCCAATCACAATTACGGTAAATTTAATATTATATTTCATATTATTAATATTATGCATATTGAGAATAATTCCTCTAAGAGTGATATTTTTTCATTTATAAATATATATGTTAAAGTAATTGTTTATATTATTGAACAAATGTAATTTGATGTAATTTATATAGATAATTATGTATGGGAAAATTAAAATTAGATTTATTCTATAAAAAAATTGGAATAAAAAATTTGGAAACATTATATGCATTATAAATTAATGATTATGAATGTTACTAATGTAGTGTCTATATATTGTAAATAATATTTTTAGTAATGGGTTTTCTAATATGTATTCCATATATTTACATAAGTTAGTATTATCAATTAAAAATATTTACTTATAGATAAATATATTTATGATTATAAAATAATATTATATATAATCAGAGGTTAAGGAATATTCATTATCTTATCTGAATTTTTTAAATATAATTATTTTATGGATAAATATTTATATTAATTTTATGAATTTATAATGATATTAATTATTTTAAAAATCTACAAAAAATATTTTTTAATGATATGGAACAAGAATGTGATTTTAAGAATTAAATAAAATATAACATTTTCTAAAAAATATTTAATACCTTTTTATTTTTATTAGATTGATTTAAATTAAATTAATTTCACATTTTTAATTTTCATGTTAAAAATATGTGTATATTATTTAGTGAAAAAAGATAAAATTTTAGATAATAATGTATGATATTTAGTACTAAATAGAAAATGTGATGTATAATAATAGTTTTTATTAAACATTTGTCATTAAAACATTAATTTTATATTTCGATAATAATTTATGTTTTATAATAATAAAATTATTGATTTTAAAATTCATTATTTAAATTAAATATGTTTATAATTTGGGTGATATGATTCAATTCTTATTTTAAAAAAGGGATTGAAATTGCAATCAATTTTTTTGAATATTAGTTTATAAATATCTGGAATGTTTTATAATATTTGTGAACTATATCGAATATTTTAGAATATTTCAAATTTAAAAAAATTAAAGTCTAACAACCATGTTCAATTTGATGAGAGGTTTATTTATAAATATGAATTCCATGTAAAATAATGATAATAACTGGAGTCCACGTTTCAAATGTACTTTACATCCCTTTATTAAATGTGTGTCTAGAATTTTATAAAAGTCTTTATAAAAGCTTTGAATGTGTATGAGCACTTTTTTAAAACAGAAAAATAAAATCTAATTGGAATATATGAATTTATGTTTTTTGTATTTTTAGTAACACATGCAAACTCATTTTAATATAAATACTTAGGTTAAATTGAAATACTACTTATTATTATTATTGTTATATTTTGTTATATAAAATAAATATAACATTATAAAAATATATAGAAATTATATTTTAAATTTAAAATATAATATTAATTTTATATAATTAATTTAAATTAAATATTATATCATTATAACTCTGAAAGTACGTACGTGATGTCGACAAAAGACTTGTATAATATATAAATATTTTAAAAAGGGTAACAAAGTGATAATATTTGTAGTATATATGTTTATTCAATAAATAAGGATACATATGATGATAAATAATTAAATTAATTATTATAACATGATTTTCAAAAAAAATAGATATTTTTATCTCATATTATAGTATTAACCACGAAAATCATAATAAATGATATTTTTTTTGTTAAAAATGTTTTATAAATTAAAAAATAATAATTAAAACATAACATGAATCATATGTGGGTGATATATTCTATAAAATATTTTATATTATTTATTTATGATATTATTTACATATAAAAATTACATTATTAACTCTTAATGAATGAATATTGGTGAAAGTACCATGAAATCTTGTCCATCAATATGGGTTTTACCCTCTCTTCCCATGAAATGATATTGAAATAAAAATATTCCCATTTTTATCTCTATATACGATCCAAATTTACCTCTATTTTCTACATGCTTCCAAATCCATTCATCAACCAAATGATTCAATTAAAGTAGTTGTTTTAAAAACTGATAAGGTATGATTTGACTTTAATTTTTAAATTATTGACTTCATTCAATTCATTTCTTTTTGAAAGTGTAAAAACTATTTGGTACATTAAATAGGTATAAAATGCGGTTTAATTATCCCCAATTCAATATTAATTTAAAATAAAAAATACAAACTCTATTATACACAACTTTATTGGCGGTGTAACATAAACAATTAATAAAACACAGAGAGAAATACTATATTATTACCTTAAGGTAAAAAATTCATATATATTTATAAACTATTGACTGATGATAAAACTAAATGAAATTATGGACTAACCTAACAATCAATCATCAACCACCGAATATCGTATTCTTGGATCTTAAATTTTCGTTCAAATTTTTTTAGTGAATTGAAATAATATTATCGAATTAGGAAAAAAAATAATTTTAAATTTATAAAAAAATATTATAACATTATAATTTATTATTTTACAAAAATATATATATGGAATAATCTTTCTAATTCCATCTAGGTCAAATGTGTTCCCTAGTCTAAGATTACTTTAAATTCGAGATCATTTTAAAGGTTTTTGAGAAGTGGGGGTAGAATACATGGATTTTTGTAAGAGATAAGTCATTAACATGGTTGGGGAACAATGTCAGTACTAACCATGTAGGAAAAATTTGGTGTAAATTATTTGAGTATTTCAAATGTTTCATTGAGTTGGTGTACAAAGAACATACCAGGACATCTTTTAAGAAAATATTCAACTATAAATTTTAACCTAAAACATTGTAAGTGGAAAATAAAAAATAATTTCAAACATTATAAAATGTAAGTGTAAATTTTAGAAGTATTCCACCCATTTTAATATGTTTGTGAACTTATAACATGACCTTTTCACTAATGATAACCAAAAAACATATAATATTAGGATGGGTCCAAAAAAAGATATTCTATTGATATTGAGTCTATTACTCCATTCAGTCTTTTTGAGGTTGTAGATAAAGATAATATAGCTATAGAAGGCATAATTCGGAATATTGGTCTAGAAGGATCTTTAAATTCTCTAGATTTTAGTTAGGTTGTGTATTTTGGCCAAAAAAGAAAATCCAAATAGATTAAACCTTCAATAAGACCAAATTCAAGGGCTTTGTAAAGAGAATTATAGGTTGTCTGATAGTAGTGTTGAAGGTCGGCTCATTTGATGAATAATTTCATGGAAGTCAACTGAACTAATATAACAAACCTGATCTGTACTATACATTAATTCACGACTTATTACATAAATATACTCATATAACAACCTAAAAGATTGGTGATTCTAATGTCTTTTGGAATTAGGTACATAGTAGAGCATCTTGAATATGGGATAAATAATATTATGGAAAATGTCATTAATATGCTTTTAAAACTCCATGGATTCTTAGAAAATGTATGGGATAACCTAGAAAAAACATAAGAATGGTGTGAGCTATAAATCCCATTAAGGGATGAAACATTGAATAAGGTGATAAATGATAAAACAAATAAAATATATTGTTTATAAAAAAAGTAGTAATCATAAGCATGAACAATGATACATGTTATTACATGGTAATCTTAACATGGGAAATATGGAACTAACATAAAACACTGAATCATAAACATTGTTCAAGGATAACCTTCCAAGAAATAATGGTGGAAAATACCCATAAGGGAACCAGGTTCAATCCATATTCCAAAATTATGTATTGTGATACTAAACATCACCCATTTCATTTGAGTTCTATGTAATTCTTTCTGCATATATCACATTCATTTCATTCTCATGATTATGTTTTCCACATAGATCATAAAATTTGGATTCATTCATTATAATAATTACTCCATGATAAAGGATTATGGAATTCATGTATCGTAATACACAATGAAAATTTATATGTTTAAAAATGTGAAAACACTTGAATGGAAATGGGCATGGTATTGACTACACAATGGTTTTAGAATTAAAAATCATTGTGAAATTCCAGCATCATAATGACGACACATAAAGATTCACAAAATTGGGTCGATGAAAGATAATGTTGTTTCTCATCAAATATGAATCAAATGGAAAATAAATAGGTACAAGGAAAAACATATCCCAACATTATAAATTTTAAATAGAAGGAATAATTTACTGATGAAAGTTGAATAAAGAAAAGAGTACTAGATATATTTCGACATAGTAACTAGTTTACATAAAAGATCATGGGAGGCTTAATGAGAGGGAATGTGGGGATCTCATGATTTATACACTAAAATGTACACTGAGTGTAATATTAAAAAAAATATCAAAAAATAAAGTGGGATTTTAGAGACATAACATAGAAGAAGTTCTTTATTGGAAATGATAAAAGAGCATCCCTTATAGAAATTTTGCATAGTAATAGATTAGATAATGAAAAAAATGAGAGAGAATAAATAACACAAAATTCACAAAATATCAATTTGTTAGTAACATAAATTATAAAAATAAATGAAATTACAAATATTGCAATTCTGAAGGGAAATTCCAAAGAAGGTGCTTGAATTGAAACGAGGAGATGAAGGTCCCTTAAATGAATGTGTGACTCAAGATAATTGATAGCGGTTATTGAGATATTTTCAATGCCTTTGGACGACTCTATTAAATGTAGGGAAGATTATTTATGTGTTATAAATAGTTTTAGTATAGACAAATGAGATGATGTGTGGTTTTATATTGAAAATGAGGGAAATTTTTGTTATTATTTGGGTTTTGGAAACTACATAATAAAATAATCAAAAATAAAACCATCACATTGTTTTCAAATGGTTTCTACCATATGGGATTGTTTATCAATATTTTATTAGTCAAGAAGATTAAATTAATAAAATAATTCCATTTATTATGTGGAGGTGAGTCACACTAATTAAAAAATGATTTTAAAACCTAAAAATATATTAATGGTTTTGTAGGATTAAAAAAGCTTTTATAAAATTACCCAAATAAACAGAAAATAAAATTATTCTCAAGGAAAAAATATATTTGTTCTTTTACACCCTTTATAGTGTTTATTACAAATCTTTTGGGTCATTATGATGTGATCATGCATAGAAAAATTTTATACGGTATTTAAATTTTACTTGAAAATTTGACAGTATTAGAGAGTTATGAAAAACTAATCATTGGAAAATTTTAACATTTTGATTCAAAAAAATAATATTAGTTTTATATAAATAATTTTCAAAATATTTTAATTTTAACTTTTACAGTAAAATATATATTTGTTATGAACTGTTTTTGTCAATAATAATTTTTATACTCATATAAAATTTACTTTTAACATCATAAAAATTAAATAATCATTTATATTTAATAAAAATTATTTATTATTATTATTTTTTTAATATATTATTGAGTTAAAAATCCATTAATTCTTCAAAAATAAATTTCTTAATTGAATTTTAATATTGGAAAAAAAATTAATTGTGTTTTATTGAACAAAATAAATAATCATTTATAAAGTAACAATAGTTGCATAAAAATATATTCATTTATCCATAAAATATAATGGAAATAATAATACTTATAGGTCTTTGATAAATATCCCTTTAATACACAAGAAACACTCTAAGGGTAAGGTGCAAGATGTGTGGAATTTTATGGGTTGTTCGACAAACATGGTTTGTGACATGATCTCGATGAGCCTGAACTTATCCCATAAATGGTTTCCCTCATGCTTATTCTATTTAATCTTATCTTGGTAATGGTCAAGGGAAAACCCATGAAATATTATCACCTAGAAAATCTCTTATAAATGGCCTTCATTGGGTTCAATCCTACTTTTTGAGACTGTCACTTCCATTATCTGTTTAAATTTGAATTTTTTAAACCTTATATTTATTCTAATGAAGTGATCATTATTTAGTAACTATATTCAAAATTTTAATGATACTTATTATTATTTTAAACCCATTTAGATATAATAAAAATAATAATTTAATGTTTTTTCTATAGTCATATAATATTATAATCTACTTAATTAAATTAAAAGTAGATTGTTATTTATATTAGTTTGGGTAATTATAATCTTCCCCCAAAGAAATTATTCTAATGAAATTTTCTTTACCCACAATAAAATAGATGAGGGTAACAATTCTTCATCAACACCACTTGTTCCCAAATTAATTTTTCAAACATGTGGGTTCTCCAGAACACTTTTACGACATACATTGTCTTATTTTTTAGAACATTTTCTATAAGATATAAGGTCTTCACCAACTCCTCCTCAGAGGATATTCCATTCTACAATGGCACAACTTTTATATTCATTACATGTGAGGGGTTTTTTATGTACTTTTTCAATAGGGGTACATATAATTCATTATTTACTTGGGAAGGGATGGTTGGGAATGTTATCTAGTAGGCCACCGTTCTGATGCGACAAAGAATCTCAAAGTGGATAATGTATCTTAGACTAATATTTTTCTTCTTACCAAATCTCATTACATTATTTAATGGAGATATGTGGAGGAATACCATGTATCCAACATAAAACCATAGGTCTCATCGATGATGGTAGTCATAACTATTATTTTTTACTCTAAGTAGCCTTGATTTGATACTTAATGGATATAAAATTTTTAACCATTTACTCAATCCTTTCAGGACCTAGAATTTTTTCTTTTCCAACTTCATCACAGCAAGATTGTGTTCTTCACCTATACCATAAGGATCTCTCTTGGGGTCTATTTGGATGCTTGAGTAGAAAATTTTAATGCATGAGAACTCGAACAGAGGAAGATGTTTTTCCACCATACATTTATTTTTATTGAACATGCTCATAAAATTTCTTCCAGTGTCTGAATAGTCTTCTTATACAAGCCATTAGATTGAGAATGACAGGTCGTAATTATGTTTTTCATAATGTTTAGAGCTTGTTGGATACTTTTCCAGAACATGGATGTGAATCTTAGATAAAGATCAAATACAATAAATAGAGGTACTCCATTCATCCTTACCACTTATTTGATATAGATCGATTCATGTTGATCCAATGATATCTCATATTGAATTGTAATAAAGTGAGATACCTTATTAAGATGATCCACAACAACCCATATAGGATTGATTCCCTTGGATGTCTTCGGATGTCCACTAACAAAGTCCATGATGATGTTCTCCTATTTCAATGTTGTTATGGGTTATGGTTTCATAACCCCATTAGACATTTATTCATTAAACCATCACTTACTAGAATACCGGGAACATTGATTTATATTCAATTATCTACTTCTTTATATTTTCCGACTAATATTTCTCAAAGAGATTTGGATAAATAATTTTTATTCCTGGGTAAATGTAAATAATAAAACTATGTGAATTATCCAATAGTTCATTCATTAACTTAGTATTTGATGGAACACAAAGTCTTGAACCAAATATCACAATTATTTGTTCACAAATTTTAAACATTAATTAATTTCCCATTCTCATGGCTTCTACTATATTTCGAATTTTCACATCATTTCTTTGTCATCCTTTATTTTCTCCATAAGTTATGGTTAATGAATAATTTGAGAATGTATTAATGATGTTTATTCTCTATAGATTCCCATATCCATCCTTTCAAGTTATATGAATATTGGATCCATCTCAATTCTAATCATTGATAAAGATTCATTATATTTTATACATAGAGCATAAATCTCCATGTTTTCATTATAAATATGGAATTAGATTGAAAAGTAATAATCCTTGATGATATCTAATAATATTCACTAGCACATATTAATATATTTCTGTGTAAATATAGATGTTAGGATATTGAGATTAGTATATATCTCACACTTGTCACCATATATATAATGGATCTATATTTTCAAGGAAAAGATCAAGGTTTCAAACGTCAGATCATGAATGGTGCAGTTTTTCTGATTAAATATCAACTGCCTAGAGGCATATGCTCTCACTTTATCATTTTTCATCAATACACAACCTATAAAATTCAATGTAGCATAATTTTATACCACATAGAGTACCCACTTGTCTGTTGAGTGATCATTGGTGTAGTGATAATACTCTTTTTGATCTTATTAAAGATTTCATCACATATTTCATGTGGAAACCTTTAGTCCCTTTAGAGTTATCTTGGTAAGAGGGTTTTCAAATCATGATAAATTTCTCCCAAATCTGAAATAACACCTAGCTAACCAAGGTATATATAGATATCTAGCACAAATTTTGGTCTCAAACATCTATCAATTACATCTTTCTTCAAAGGTTCCAATGATATCTCATTGTGTGTGATATTATACCCAAATAAAGAGACATATTTTAAATGATCATACATTTACTATACATATCAAAAGGCTTCTCCTTTCATATAGTGTTTAGAATATTTCATATATGTTCCCTATTATCCAAATTTCTTTTAGAGTATATAAGAATGTCATCTATAAATAATAGCACAAATATTTCATAGTAATCTCTATTGACTCTATTAATCAAGTCCATGAAAATATCAAGATAATTAGTGAGTCTGAAGGGGATCATTATGAACTCATAGTGAAATGTCCATGTATAAAAAGTAATCATAGGGATATCTTCCTTCTTCAATGATTCTATATAATATCCTAACCAAATATTGAACTTGGAGAAGTAATATCCTCAACATAGTTGGTCCAAAAATTCATCAATATGAGGAAGATGACATTTTTAATATATTATGATCTTGTTGAACTGAACATAATCGATGGAAAGGTGCATTGACCCACCCTTCTTCTTGATGAAGAGGACTAGGGCACACCATGGTGAATCAATCGGTTATAAAAAACCTTTTTCAATATTCTAATACAGTTATTTTTTAATATACTCAAGTTACAAAAAAATAATTTTGTACAGATTGTTGGATAATGGGAATTCCCCAAGTATAAGCTCTATTGAAATTTCAACCTCTTGGTTAGGAAGAAGACTAGAAAATTTATCCCAAAACACATAAGTGTATTCCATTAAAATAAAAATATATTCATTGATGGATCTCCCCTAAGACTCAATAATTTTAGCTTAATATGCTTACTCCTTGGGAAATAAAAGCCATCATTGAGATGTTTTCTCTAAAGAATATTCAACATCGTCCTTGCACTTGTATAGAATTAGGGGGTCATTTCACAATATTGAGAGTTATTTTGTTCTCATTGAATTTTTTTGTATCTATATAGTTAAATAAAATCCATTCCCATAATTTCCAAAAATTACACAAGAGGGAGTATGACTAGGGTCTTTAGGATTTTAATCCTAAAAAAATTGATAACAGTGGAGTTATATACTTAGGATAAAATAATTTCCACATTTTCTATTTTCTTCTACAGATCTACTTCCATGATATATGGTGGTGTTTGAATAGTACTAAAAAACTATTTTGATATTAATGAACGCGTAGAACCATAATAAAAAATTACATTCACTATTTTTTAATGAATAACTACCATACTTATCAACAAATAATTATTGGGATCTACCTCAGTGGTTATGATGCAAAAAGGTCTCCCTTGATACAAAGGATGTTGTTGGTTGCCTTTCAAAACCCTTAGAAAAGGGCGTTGGTTTGAAAAGTTCATAAGTTCCTTATAGATGATGTAATGAACAATGCAATGAGGTTTGACTAGAGCATTCCATTCCTGCATCTCATTAGCATGGTTATTTTGTTGAAAATGGTTTTATAGGTTTCCTTCCCTCCCACACCTATATAATTTCTTCATTCTCCTTAGGAAATTTATAGGGTGATTCTTCCCAGACCATGGATAGGTGGGATATTGAAATTTTGTGGAAAATTTTGATTTCTCCATCAGAATTCCATAATTGAATTCGAGATTTATTATTTGTATCCCTCGGATACCCTTGAGATTCACCAATCTCAATTTCCCCATGGAGGTCACATTGAGGAATTGCCCCCTATAAATCAAATTCACGGATCACCAAATATTTTCATAGACTATATTTTACCACTGAAATAAGAGGTCAATGGCTGGAAATATGGATGTATATTTTTACAACTGAATAGGATATCCTGAGGACAAACATAAAAAAATATTATGAAATAAACCTAGTAAGGAAATAAACAAGGTATAAGGTGATAAATTTCAAATAACAAGAATATCAGTGTGCCAAAAAAGTGTTCGAATCACAAACATAAACACAGATACATGTTATAGAATGATAATCATAACATGGGAAATATGGAAAATAATTAAAACACAACATCATAAACAAATGTAAAGGATAAAATGACAAGATATCATGGTGGATAGATTACCATAGAGCAGCTAAGTTCAGTCCTTATTCCAAAATGATGTTCCATGATACTAAACATTAACCCATTCATTGGATCACTATATATATCCAAGAAAATTTAACATATTCATTTCACTCCCATGATTAAGTGTTCCACATAGATCAGACAATAAAGATCCATTAATAAACACAATTTATTCCACGATCAAATTTTTTTGAATAGATATATGAAATACCCAAAAAAAGTTTATGCACACAAATTTGAGATCTATTTAAAAAAATAGATATGGTATACACTACAAAATATTTTTGTCAAGGAAAATCACTGTGAAATTTTGACAGTATTATAACGTCACATAAAGATTAATAAAACTTGGTTAATTAGAGGTAATTAGGTCTCTAATTACATATAAATAAAATGGAATATAACAATGTATGTGTATACAAATATACCATCACTGGAAATTGGAAATATAATGTGTATGTTAATGATGATAACTGGATAAATAAAAAATCCTAACTATATTTTAGATTGTAATAGGTGTACATAAAAGATCATGGGAGGATTAATGTGACTGAAAGGGGGGATTTCATCCTTTAGAAAATAAATTTACAGTAAGGGGAAAATATAAGAATGTATACCAACGTAATCAAATAGAATATAAGATACATAACAAAAATGAAGTATTATAATGGAAATTATAGTGAAACCCCTTATAGAATTTTGGCATATTAACAGCTTAGGTAAAGGTAAATATGAGATAGAATAAATAATATCCCATTAAAATAACATTAATTGGACAGTAATTAAATGTTTTTAAATAAATTTAATTATAAAAATTTACAATTAATATGAATGTTTTCAAAAAAGGTACAAGAATTGAATGGAGGAATGAAAGGTCCCTTACTTGACTGTTTGACTCCAAATTCTTGGGAGGGTATTCTTGAGAGCTTTGAGGTACCACGGGAGGACTCTAGAGAGTATATGGGAGATTATAGAAATTATACATTGAGTTTTAGTGAAGGTAAATGAGATATTTGGTGGCCTTATATTGTAAATGATGTGGGATTTCATTAATATTTAGGTTTTGGACACTATATAATAGAATGACTAAATCCACATACCATCCCATGGTTTTTTCCGATTATCTATTCCAAATGGGAGTTGTTATCATTATTTCATAACACCATTGGGATAAATAAATATGATAATTCCCTTTATTATTAAACTATGTGTCTCGTTCTTAAATAAATGATTTCAAAACATTATAATATATAAATATTTTTGGAGGATTCAATAAAGAATTATAAAATTAACCCAAAAAGTATACAATTAATATATTTTAAATGGAAAACATATATTTGGCCATTTAAAATATTTAAAATATTTATTATATAACTTTCTCATTATTATGATTTCATAACACAAAATTATATTTATACCATATTTAACATTCACTGGAAACTTCATCTATCTCACAAAATTTTGAAAAATTCACCATTCGATAACTTTGAAAATTTTCATCAAAAAATACTACTCATTTTATATAAATAAATTATTAAATATGTGAATTTTCAATTTTAAAATAAAATTTACATGTATTAAGACATTATGGTTTTTTCTTAATAGCAGATTTTGAACCCTTTTAAATATTTCACTTGACTTCATAAATATTATATGAAAATTTATATTTAATAAAAAAATTACTATTTATATTTTAGAAGTATATTTTTTATTTTAACAATCAATTAGTTCCAAAAAAATGAATTCATTAATTTAATTTTAATATTAACTAAAATTTCTATTTGATTTTTAATGAATCAAAATAAGAAATAATTTATAGACTAACAATAATATGATTAAAATATATTTATTATTCTATAAAATATAATATACATTCTCATATTTCTATGGTATTGACACATACCCATTTAATATAACAAAAAACTCCCTATGGGTAAGTTGTGTGACAGTTGGACTTTCATGGGGTGGTTCAATGAACATGGTTTGGGTCATGATCTCTATGATCTTGATCTTCTCTTGTAATCTATCTTTTATCATGCATAAGTTGTTAGATATCTACATTGGCTTTGTCAAGTGATACTTCCATTGATGTTATCTGCTTCATAGTCTTGGATTAATGGGATTAATATGGTATGATCCTACTGGTTAAGGCTATTTGTATATATAAGTTGGATTTTTAAAACCATATATTTATACTAATCATGTGATCACTGTTAAATAGCTATATTATGAATGGTAAGGATACATAAAATTAATCTAAATATTATTGGATATAATAAAAAAATAGTATGTGTTCTCTATAATAATATTATATAATAAGACATTTATTAAATCATAAGAAAAAATTTATCATAATAGTCATATTTGTTACAACTAATCACAATTATGGAATATCAAGTTCTCTTAGATATTTTTTTGAGGAAGGATTTACCAATTTTTTAATGATTGAACCACTCTCTCCGAGGTTTTGTAAAATTGGTTTGATGCTTCTAGGTGCGGGGGCTCTAATCCTCATTCAAAGAGGGGTTTTCATATAGATTATAATTATTATTATGGAGCTATGACTAGACTTATTTATGTAGTAGAGTAATATCTGGAGTAACAAAAACAATTTTGAACTACTATTATAGGTATAAATTTTATTTTATTCTATATGATAATAGATTAATTTTGAAAAGATAATACTCATTAATTTATATTTTGAATGATAGTTGTCATGTTGTTACTTCATTTTTAACTTATTCCATTCTTATTGGATAATTCCACACCTCTTATATGGATGTCTAAATAAGTTATCTTATTTCCCTCATATTGGTTGATGATAGATGAATTTGACCTGGTTTTTGATTTCATAATTATTGATATTAATATAGTTTATTTGGTTATAAGAATGGATTAGATGATTAGTGCTAATGCCTATATTGATAGTTATCTTCATCGAGTCCAGTTGTTATCTCCTAATAGATTCTCTAATGTATTTTAGGGTGAGTGGGATTCTAGATCCCGGAGAGAGAACCCTATTAATTATTATGATGATGTGATCTAATTCAAGTTGTAGGATATATTCCTTGATTTCATTTAATCTCACTTGAGTGGTCCACTTCCTATAGTGGTGAGTGTTTTCCCTGAGGGATTTTTGGAAAAATTTTATAGATTAACATCATAGAGAGACATTGAATTCACTATCAAATTTCTACAAAGTATGATACCCATTTATATTCCACGTTATCATATAGTGCATCCTAATTCTGAGAATCATAATGTTCATCATGAGGATTTTTAGGCCATGTGATTTACTCCTCATTCAATGTGACCTTGGCCTTCACTTATACTTTTTTCTAAGAAAGAAAATTGAATCCTCTGAATATAATTTTTTATTGAAAGCTGAATCTGGTGAACCCTAAGAATAAGTATGTATTTCCAAGAATTTCTGATATTTTTTAAGAACTATTTGGAACTAATTGGTTTCCAAAAAACATAACTTCAATCATGGTACCACTAGTGAGGATTCCGACAATAGGATTTACATAAGGAAAATTTTAGGATACAGTTTAGGAATTTTGAGTTTCTTCTTAAACCATTCAGTATCACTAATTTTCCTATCCTATTCACGACATTTATGAACATACTATTTCATTAATTATTGGACTCTCTTATAGTTTTTTTTGTCGATGATATTTTTATGGTGTTAATTAGAGTATTAACAAATTGATCATCTGTATAGCATATTTTTAATTTTGAAATGACATCACTTGTATCATAAAATTTATAAGTGTGACTTTTTTATTGATGAAGTGACTTTACTTGGTTATGTTATATATGAGCGGGGCATGTCAGTGGATCCAAAAAGGAGACAAGTGATGATGTATTGGGAGTAGAACATAATTTTTTTGTGATCCAAAACATTAGGGGGTTTTCTTGTAACAAACTTTTATTATAAAATAATATCATTTTACTTGATTGCATATGTGACACACTACACCGAGCTTATAAACCATTGAAATATATTTCTTTAAATTTAATCTCTTAGATGTCTTATGAGACATGAATCCCTGAGTCTGAATAAAATGTAATATAATATAACATTATAACCTAGACATTAAATTGGAGGGTATTAATATTAATAAATAAATTATTAAATTTATTGTTATCTATTCATTAGAAAAAAAATAATATTCATTTAAAAGAAAAATAAATTTTATCTGAAAAAACATTATTTTGTCTATGAATGGATTAGTGATGAATTATAAAAAACATATTAATTTTTTTCCAAATCTAGAAAATTTACTCTATAAAATTAAATTCATTCTCGATATTATAATAAAAATTATATAAGGTTGATTTATTTTATTTAATGTATTGTATTATGATGACTAATTGAAAATACTGAATTTTATTTGAAAAGTTCCGTTTTATTTAGATTATTTATATAGCTAAATTATATTTTTAATTCCTTTTAATTTTAAATTAGTTCAATAATATTTATATTAATAAAATTAAGGTCATTGATATTTTTTATGTTTAATTTTTAAAATATATCCTTGTAAACATTGGAACATTTTCTCTTTGAAAACTGACATTCTCATCATGTATTTGGGGTTAAATTTAAATAAAAATTGACCAATATATTTAATTTAATTTGGAAAAATATATTTCATATTTGAAATAAAAATTATTTATGTTATCTTTTTTGTTAAACATAATTCTTTACCATAATTAATAGTGAAAACAATAAAAACTACTTTCCAGAGTTAAAGTAAAAATTATTTTACCATTGGTTAAAATAAATTGATATGGGTTAAAATAACCGAAAAAAATTGTATTATATATATCTTATTTCTATATTTAGTCATTATAATATCTAATTATATATAATAATCAATATGTTACACTTTTTGAATTTTAAAAATATGGATACACTTTTTTCTTTTCCGAAATTACAATTATGCCACTCTACTCACTTAAAAAAGGAATCCACATCTCCACTCTTATTGAAACCATAAAACCATTTTGGTTATGACTATAAAAAAACTAAATCACTATAAAATTTAAATCCCCTCATCCTATAATCATTTTTTCCTTCATAAATACATTCTATGAATAGTTTTTTTATTATCCTAGGGTGGTTGTCTGAGAAGAGGTAAAATTCTTAATTATGAGTTTTTGTATTATTTATTCTACCACCTATTTAAAATAATATTCAATTATTATTATATAACAGAAAATTTGAATAATATATAATTATAAGTTTATATTTTATTTTCATAATCTATATCCATCTCACCTTTAGTCAAATGACAGACTATAATGTCGCTCTGGTGTACGATGGACTACTACCTCATGAAGCGATGTGACATGTTTTCCATCAACACATTTCATAGTTGGGTATGATGATAGATATAATGTAAATATATGATATTTAAAATTTTATTAAATAGATAATTTTATTATATCTGATATAACATTTTTAGTAACTATTATATAAGGGTTACAATAATGTAGTTCGTGTGTATGAGAGAATACCGCCTCACGAAGTGATGTCATTCATTTATAACTAACGATATACATGGAAGTTAATACAGATAATATTAACAAATATATGTAATATTAATGAAATAATTTAAATAGTAGGGCCATATTTATTATTATTAAAAGATAATGTACCTATTTTTCTTACACTGAAAATGATATTGTTGTTGTTGTATGTGTGGACTACCACATTCGAGAAGCGATGTCACTCTCTTTTCAACACCATTCCGAATAGATGATATATATAAGTAAAATTAATAAAATATATGTTATTCATGAAATTATTTTCATTATATAATAATAAAAAATTACATATCTCAAGTCCATAATTATCATTAAAAAATGTAAATATTTCTTATGCTTACATACAACCCACCATCTCCATGATCTTAACCTAGTTGTTTTATCGAATCCATATTTCATGATTAAAATTAAAATTATAATTGACGTATAAATATTATAAATATTTTATATTTATTACTCTATAGATTTTGAAATAATTAATTTTTAGACAAATATTCATCCTAATTAAATCATTTTTATCCCTAATTAAAATTTTATAAAAAAACTGGATGTAAAGATAATTAATTAAGTAATTTTTTATAACATGGAAATAAGTGAAATAAAAAAATGAAAATTTTTATTAATAAGTAAAATAATTTCCATAAACTTATTATTCCTGAAAATAAAAAACGTTCATGGGGAGTGCGATTCAAGGTAAGGGACTTAATTTTAATTTCCCTTCATTGACGCATATTGTAATGTTATGCATCATTTTTCTTCTATATGGTGTATATAATTAAAGTTTAACATATTATATCATGAATATTTAATTTTTCATGGTATTTTAATTTTGAATTTGAATTATTTACTCCAAGGGGATTTAAAATGAAAATTAACAAGTGGTAATGAATATCATATTTCAATTTATTTTCTTTGGGTTAAATTACTTCATTGAAGTACATGATATTCTATGATTATGTTTGTATTTAATTTTCAATATATTATGTTCTATATCCAATAATATTATGTGGATTTTTATTTTATACACATTTTTTAATTCTAACTTCAACGTTATGATCTATGAAAATGTTTATTTCACAGTGTCATTTTAATTAACACTATTTATACATGAGTTTACATTAAAGGTAATTATTTGATAATTTTTTTGAAAAACCCTATCAATTTATTATTATTTTTTATTCATGAATTTATTTAAAGTAATAGTATTAGTTTCCCCCTCTTATATGAAAAAAATGATTGAGTAAATATTTTTATAAAAATATAATTTTATTTCTCAATTTGGTTGGAAACCTGTCTCATCCAAAATAATATTTTAAAAAAAATCATGAAAATTAATTTTAACCTTTTATAGATGATTTATTAAAGAATTTTTTACACATTTTTACATTTTATACATATTTTTTAAATTATTATTCATGACCAGTCATTATTTTAACCCTTACGTTAAAAGATCCAATGGATGTTTTAAAAAAAATTATTTCAATTTTTTTATGAGAAATTGTTTTAAAATGTGATATTTAGAATGAAAAGTATATTTATTTGAAGAATGTATTAAAGATATTTTTATGTTTTTTTATTTTTTCAATTACAACATCAATTTGTTTTATGTATACTAAATTAGATATATTATTTATTGATATAATCATTATTCATCCTTTTTATGGTTTATTATTATTTTGAACATGGATAGTATTGATTTTCATTTCCTTGATTCATGGTTTTAGTCATTAAGTTCTCCTGGAATTATTCACTTTCCTATGTTCAATGGACATTAAATTTACCCTAAATGACCATATTATTTATCATAAATGTGTTAGTTCATAAATAGTATATAATTTCTGCAAAAAACATTTAACATTGAATATTATTTTCTTGTATAATAAAATATTGATAATTTTATTTTCATTACTCAATAGGAATATTTTATGATATGTAACATTGTTCAAGAATTAAATCGATAATTTATTACATATGGAATTATTTGGACATAAGGTGATGGCTGGGGCGTAGAATTATATTTCCCATTGATGCATCATTATTTTCATGAGGTGAATTAGTAATATATCACTAAAAAATTTTCTACATATAGTTTTGAACCACCTTTTGAACGGTCTTGATGGGAGAATCTAGAAAAGTGTGGAGGCCTTGTGTGAGTGATCTCATTGTCCCTTTCATTATTTGGGTTTTCAAACTAGGTTGGTGGTTTCGATATCACTAATGAAAGAGTTAATGGAAAATAAGTAACTTGTATTGATAATATATACATATTGGGACTACCATAATGTATCATGACTTAAACCATTAGTATTGGTGTTTGAGGATGGGTTAGTTGATTTGAAAAATTTGGTAATGGGGCCTTACATTTGATAGGGTTATGGTGGAGCACCAGATTACTAATGCTTTGTTGAATCCTTTTCTTATTCTACAATGGTAGTGGGATGCGATTTCCATGGATGATGTCATTGGTTTACCATGAAATCTTAGTGTAAAGTATATTATTTTTATGAAAATTGATTGATTTATTAAATTATCTCACTTACATGTAATTAAGGAGGCCATGAGGGTGTAACAACTCAAGGAATTGTGTGTATGAGAGATTTTTAGGGTTCAATGGTTTCCCTCATCTTTTTTTTAATTGTCACATGGGCTTTATATCCTAGTTTTGGAAAGGTTTTCAAGAGGTGATGGTTTCCCAGTTAAAATAAATCATGACATACCATCCATATACTAATGTGTATAAGAGAGGTCTATGCATATTTTGGAGGATATTCGTTGGATATGGGTTTTTGATTTCAATGGTTCTTAGGAAAATAATCTTCCTCTGGTAAAACATCCATAAAAAATAATTGTCAAACATAGATAAATATTTCTCTCATAAATAGTTGTATGTAAATCCATGTAGATATCCCTTGTATGAGGTTGAGTTGGGTAGTCAATCCTTGGTTGAATCCAGTATTATTTAGGATAGGATTGAAAGGGTGTAGTTAATCTAGAAGTAATCAGACAGGAAAAAATGACATAGGTAATCCTATTCATACCACCATTATTTACAATTGTATTATTAGGTTGGTTATTGGGTCCTTCATTCAGTTTCACATAACTTTGTGCACTCCTAGTTGGGTAAACATGGGTATTTGTCACCGAGTTTTGTTCCCTCGTTTGATATTGTTGAATGTGTTGGAAATTTTGTCATATTAGTTTGAATTTACATCTCATATGATGTCAATTAACAATGTGTTTCTTGTTCCCCAACTAATGAAGTATTGACAAGATCCTTCCCATGTAATAAAATAATAATATGTTATCCCTCATCTCTACACCATAATGGTTGAGTAACTAGTTTCGATTATAGATTAGTGAGAAAAGTTATTGGATAGTTAAAAAATTCAATTAGTTTTGTACCATGCCAGTGTGAATGCAATATTCATGAGATATGAGAGAAGGTATTGTTGACTAGGAAAAAGATCCCTTATCTTTTTATCAGTTTAGCATCATCACCACTTTCTTGGATAATAAAACTTTATGGTGGGGTGAATTTTGATACACTTTAGGTCGCATGAATTATGAATTATTAGTTAGGTTTATGATTGGGGTCGTTCTTGGGGTTCCAAATAAGGAAGTTTAGAAAACATAGATATTTTAAGAATGATTCTATGTGTGTGGTAACAGTGTAGGGTTTCTACTAATCATGTAGTAACCATGTAGTGTGCACTGTGGGACTCCAGATGCAGTTTAATGATTTGAGAATGGTTAGAAAAACTGTGTGGATTTCTAAGGGAACCATAAAGTTGTCTAGGGAGTTTTCTAGGGGCTTCATAGGGGTTGAGCATGGGTTTCCTCAATCATACAACTCATCTTCAAAAATCCATGTGCCTGATTTTTTTAAAGGACAGTGGTTTGACACGATTGGAACATGGGTTTACTAACCATGTGGCCTATCCTTATTCCCCAATATAAACCTCTAATATTGTGTAATTTAGCTCTTTTAATATGATATGTTTCTCTTATAATCACCTCATAATCTACATCAGACTCAGACAAAGCCTTTCTAGCGTTATATAGGCTTCTCCCCTTAGATTCTTAATTATATTCTTTTTTATGGATGGATCTCTTTAAGAAATGTTCCATTATTTAATTTTTTCTCTATATTATTCTTCGATCCTTACTTGGTCTCTTATCCTGTTATCACATATGATATCTATTTGGCATTATATTTTATATATAAAGGGTAGGATAGATAGTTTATGATTTTTAATTTTTATATAGGCTCATGAGAATCCAATATATTGGTTCCCCATCTCCATTTTCAAATATGATTAGTATAACATAGTAGGTACCACAATTCAAAGGCTCAATCTCAAGAAATTATTGATGTTAGTGTGAATTCATTTGATATATTTTATAAGAAATATTTAGTTGACATGAAATTGGTTTTTTAAATAGATGCATGTTTTTAAGGGGGTTATCTTTAAAAATAAATTTTTCAAAATTATGTGTCTGATCAGTTTCCTTATGTTTGGTTTTGAGTCTAAAATGGTTTTTCATACATAAAGGATGAAAATATTTTCTATGAAAATGATTTAAAAATATAGATCATTATTTTGAAATTGTTTTAGAAAAACAATGAACATTGGTAACCTTCGGTGCCTCATGAAATTGACATTTTCTCTTTTTTAAGAAAGCTATTTTTTCTATGTATGATCTTTAGAATATTCCATGTAATATTTTTAGAGTCAGATATTGATTGGGAATGCGATTAAGAGGCCTAATGTTCCAATTATAGATGAAATAAAAATTTGAAAAATATGATATTAAGAATAATTTTTTTTCAAATAGTGGAATAACATTTAAAGATAGTCTCACAACATAAATTTGAGACCACAACTGATTCCATAGTGTGGGTTTTACTCTAGGGTAATGTAAGTTTATTAAAAATTAGACATTCTGTTGAAGGCAGCCATTTGTAGGTGATTTGAATAAATAAAAAAATTAATTTAATTAATTTATATAGTGTCATGTAACCGAAATAATCCTCCCCAAATTCAATATTATTATGTATATGTAGGATTATCCTCATAACCATGTGAGAATTATATGAGAATGAATTTTTCATTTGAATAATGATATTGAGGATCAATGATGACCAGATCAATGTAAAACATGAGATAGAGAGAAGACACATCAGATATTCTTCTTATACCATTGTTGGATGTTTTCATCGCCAACGATTGATCTATAATCGATGTACGACATTTTCATTGTCGATTATACTACTTAAAGTTTTAAATACATAAAAATAATTCATTTTCCAAATTAATTCATGGTGTTGAGCAATGTATTGTTTTCAAACAATTCAAAATAATGTTTTTAAAGGGGGAGATTATTTTAAATAATACTCTGTCTCTTTATGATGATTTTGATTCTCACAAATACCCTTAATTATTTACTAATTATTTCATTGAGTATTTTGCAGGAATTTATTTTATTTATTTATTTCATATAACGAGATTTCATACTTCATTTATTCCGAGATCAATTTTAGCGTGTTCTGGAATCACTGTAGCGCGAGATCAATTTTAGCGTGTTCTGGAATCACTGTAGCGTGAGATCAATTTTAGCGCGTACTGGAATCACTGTTCATACCCTACGCTGATGAACGTAACGTATGGATGAAAAGTTTACTTTTTATGTTAAAAGAAACGTATGGTTAAGGAACCTTACGTTATTTTGAAACGTATGGTTAATGAACCTTACGTTGTTGAAAAGTATGGAAGAAAAACATTACGTTTGGAAGGAACCTTACGTTTTCGTTGTTGAAAAGTATGGAAGAGAAACCGTACGTTAGTTTTCAGTGTTGAGTTTGTTTCTCAAGAGTATGGATCATCAATCTTACTTTTATAATCAACCGTACGTTCTTTGAAGAATTGAAGCGAGACAAAGTATGGATGATCAACCCTACGTTTGAATGCTGAAGAGAAAGTATGTATGTTCAACCTTATGTTCTGAACCTTACGTTTGTGAACCTTACGTTTGTGAACCCTACGTTTGGAGCCACGTCATCAACCCTACGTTTGGCGTCGGGATATTTTTGACAGACGATATTTCCTTTTGCATTGGTCAAACAAGCGGATTATTAGGCGGATTTCGAGCCGATTCTTAAGTACGACTTTGACTGAATCAAAGACGATTTTCAACGGATTACTGACTGATTTAAACGGAGCTTTTTATGCCGATTCCTCAGGGGAGTTACAACGGCTCTGTTATTTCATTTAATATCGCGAATCTAAAGGAGATTTTCATGGATCTATTTATGCGGAAGATTTTCTCAGATTTGAATATATATGTTCTATCTTGGAAACTTCGGATATATATATACACAGGAAAGTGTGTGAAATATATAGATTGATATTTTAACGAGCAAGAAACAGAGACTGTGTAAAGGCGTTCTTTTCTGGTGATCGAGAAGAAGTGTAAAACCTTTATTACCGAAGGAAGATCTTGATAGCAGATTCACGTGTTCTACATCGACTATCTGTTGTGAATCTATTGCTGCTGAAGTTGTGAAGTTTCTGGTAATATCTATTGCAACTGGATCGACTCAGAACTGTTTTGATTACAGATCTTTATTTTCTGAAGACAATGATCTATCTACTGTCAATTGCATTCTGTTGCAATTGTGAAGAACAACTGGAGAAGTGTTTTCTTTATCGAAACTCTTTTTATTTTTGAGTGATCAGCTTCTCGTTCTAAGCTGTGTGGGTTCGTGTTTGAACCAGGAAGGCTGTGTTTGCCTGAATCTTGTAAAGGTGTCAACTGCCTGTACTCAGTTGTGGACAGGTCTGTGGAAACGAGGACCAGATAGTGAAAATCGCCAAGCTCGTGGATTTGAGCGTTGGTGGAGTGGACTAGGGGCCTTCTGTTCCCCGAACCACTATACATCCGTGTGTTCATGCTTTTACTTTTTCCGCTGCATATTTAATCGTGCAAAAGCATAGTGAACAGAATTTGTCTAAATTGAAGAGATTGTAATAATTTTGAAAAGACACAATTCACCCCCCTCTTGTGTATAATCCGTAGATTCAGATCCAACAATTGGTATCAGAGGAGGAGATTCTTATTTTTTAAAGTCTTATCAAGATAGAAGTATTTAAAGATTATACATAGTATATCATGGCTGATATGAGAGAGGGAATGTCAATGGTCAGAGCACCTTACTTTAATGGAGATAATTATGGCTGCTGGAAATCACGTATGATTATTTATCTGAAAAATATTGGTTAGAAAGTCTATTCAAAGATTCTGACTCCCTATGAAATTCCTGAAAATCCCGATACATGGAGTGCTGCTACAGAGGCTGAGTATGACATAAATTCAAAAGCTATGAATGCAATCATCTGTGGTCTAGGACCAGATGAATTTAACAGAGTATCTCAATGCCCGACTGCATATGAAATGTGGCAAACAATAGCTGTTGCTTATGAAGGAACAGATAATGTAAGACAGATGAGATATGCAACTGCTAAGTTAAAATTCGATACTTTCAGAATGATTGAAGGAGAGAGCATCACTCAGATGAATGGAAGATTGACAGAAACTGTCAATAATATAACAGCTCTAGGAGAACCAATCAAGCAGGCTGATCAAGCGTTGAAGGTACTGAGAGTACTTCCTACTCGATGGAATGGAATCTCTGCAGCAATCAGACAATCAACTTCTGTTAAAGATCTAACTATGAGAGAACTGATTGGTACATTGATGATGTACGAGGCTGAAATGCAATATGAGGTAAATGAGCATAAAGTCTACATAAAAAGGGAAAACACTGCGTTGAAAGTGACTTCTCAACAAAAGGATAGAAAGATGAAGAACAGAGAAGTAAGTGCTAAATCAGAAAGCTCTGATTCTTCAAATTCGGATGAAGAACTGGCTCAGCTAGCCAGAAAATTCAGAAAGTTCTATATTAAGAAGAAAGACTTCAAGAAATCCTTCAAAAAGGATAGCAAGGAAGTGAGATGTTATGAATGCAAAAAAGATGGGACATATCAGACCGGATTGCCCAAAATTGAAAGATGCAAAGAAGAAGAAATTCTTCAAAAAAGATGATTATGAGCAGAAAGACAAGAAAGCTATGAAAGCTACTTGGAGTGTTTCTGAAGACTCATGTAATTCTTCTGAATCAAGCTCAGAGAAGGAGGAAGCCAATTTAAAAGCAAATATGTGTTTCATGGCTGAAACTGATGAGGTACACTCATACTACTCCTCTAACTCAAATAATGAATCAAACTCTGAAACAAGCTTCTCAAATAAAAAACTTGCAGCTTACTGCAATATGCTTGAAGAAAGGTATGACTCATTATTTAACAAATATAAATCTATAAAGAACTTGCACAAAGCTATTTCAGATGATAGAAATACTTTGCTAAAACAACATAAGGAATTAATTGACAGATACAACTCTGCTGACTCAAATAAAATTAATTTTGAATCAAAAATAAAAACTCTACTGGATGAAGTAGAATCTTATAAAAAGGCTGCATTAGTTTTTACAAAAGGAGAAAACGTCTTAAATGAGATACTTGGAAAAACTGTAATTAAAAGGGAAAGGTTTGTAATTGGAAGTAAAGGAGAAAAACCTAAGTTATACAAAAATTATTTTGTTCCTAGCAATAAACAGGTTATTTGTAACTTCTGTGGAACAAAAGGTCATATAGCTAAAAACTGTTTTCTAAGACAACCTCAAATATGTGGAATTAAGAAAGCTTATATTTCCAACGATCTATATGATTCAATCAATTTTAAGAAAACAAAGCAAATCTGGATACCCAGATCACTGCTTGCTAACACTCCTGGACCCAACAAAATATGGGTACCAAAGCAATTTGTTTGAATATCTTTGCAGGTAGCAGGTCACCAAAGAAAGAAAGAAATATGGTATATGGACAGTGGCTGCTCAAGACACATGAGTGGAACTTCAGCTAATTTCTCTTCTCTTACTCAAAAGGAAGGAGGACTTGTCACCTTTGGTGACAATGCCAAAGGAAAGATTATTGGTATTGGAACAGTTGGAGATCCAGAGACAGTCTCAATCAACAAAGTACTTTATGTACAAGGGTTAAAACACAATCTGATAAGTATCTCTCAACTCTGTGATGATGGATACACTGTTGATTTTACTAACAATAGTTGTACTGTTTCTAAAGATAAACTTTTTAAGTTTAGAGCACCCAGAACTGATAATGTTTATACTTTGGATTTGTATTCCTTGTGTAAACAACAAGTAAACTGCTTAACTGCTAATATAAGTGAATCCTGGATCTGGCATAGAAGACTTGGTCATTGCAATATATATGCTTTACATAAATTATCTAAGAAACATCTAGTTTCTGATTTGCCTAGTCTCAAATTTGAAAATGACAGATTCTGTGATGCATGTCAGCTTGGCAAGCAACACAAATCATCATTCAAATCTGTTAATAAAGTTGCTACAACTAAACCTCTAGAAATTATCCATATGGATTTGTTTGGACCTTCAAGAGTAGCAAGTTTAGCTGGTAAATTATATGTTTATGTATTAGTTGATGATTATTCTAGATTTACTTGGATTTTCTTTTTGAAATTTAAAAGTGAAGCTTTTAGTTTATTTGAAGGTTTTTGTAAATCTATTCAAAATGAAAAAGGTTTTAATATAATCTCATTGAGAAGTTATCATGGTGGAGAATTTGAGAACCAGGAATTTAATTCCTTTTTCTCAAACATGGGTATTAAACACACCTTCTCTGCTCCAAGAACACCTCAACAGAATGGGATTGTAGAAAGAAGAAATAGAACTATTCAAGAAATGGCTAGAACTATGTTAAATGAATATAGCCTACCTATATATTTCTGGGCAGAAGCTGTTAATACAGCTTGTTATATAATGAATAGAATTTTAATAAGACCTATTTTGAAAAAGACACCCTATGAACTATGTAATAACAGAAAACCTAAAGTAAATTACTTTAAAGTTTTTGGATGCAAGGTTTACATCTTGAATACCAAAGATAATCTTGGTAAATTTGATCCAAAATCTGATAAAGGTATTTTCTTAGGATATTCTGCAACCTCCAAAGCTTATAGAGTCTATAATAAAAAGTCAAGGATTGTTGAAGAATCAGTTCATGTGAAATTTGATGAATCTGATCCTTTTGAGAAAAGGATAGAACAAATAGATGAACCTGATTCTAATGAAAACATGAGACTTGAGAATTTAAAGAATGATTTTGAAAATGATATAAAAGAAATTCAGTCCAGTTCAGAAGAACATGACACTGAAGAACCTTTGAATATAATGCCTAGACAGTCTAGAACCTTAAAGAATCACCCTTTAGAATCTGTGATAGGTGACTTAGAGACTGGTATTCAAACTAGAAGAAACTTTGGAAACATAGTTGAATTCTCTGCTTTCCTATCCCAACAAGAACCTAAGACCATAGAAGAAGCCTTAGATGATGAGAGCTGGGTAATAGCAATGCAGGATGAATTGAACCAGTTCAAGAGAAAAAAGGTTTGGGAATTAGTTGAAAGACCACATGATTATCCAGTAATAGGAACTAAATGGGTCTTTAGGAATAAACAGGATGATCAAGGGATAATAACTAGAAATAAAGCAAGATTAGTAGCTAAAGGATATAATCAAGAAGAAGGAATAGATTATGATGAGACCTTTGCACCTGTAGCCAGGTTAGAAGCCATTAGAATTCTTTTAGCCTATGCATCTTATATGAATTTTAAATTATTTCAGATGGATGTTAAATCTGCCTTTTTAAATGGTTATTTAATGGAGGAAGTTTATGTTGAGCAACCTCCTGGTTTTGAAAATTCTCAAAAACCAGATTCTGTTTTCAAACTTACTAAAGCTCTTTATGGCCTTAAACAAGCACCTAGAGCTTGGTATGAAAGACTAAGTTCTTTTCTTTTGAAAAATGATTTTACTGTTGGACTAGCAGATCCAACACTCTTTAAGAAAATTGTGAAAAATAATGTTTTGTTGGTTCAAATTTATGTTGATGATGTAATTTTTGGATCAACCAATAAAATTCTTTGTCATGAATTTTCAGAATTAATGCAAAAAGAATTTGAAATGAGTATGATGGGAGAATTAAATTTCTTTTTGGGTCTTCAAATATTTCAAAAAGATTTTTGAGATGTTTTAAATCAATGCAAATACATTACTGATTTACTTAAGAAATTTGGACTTGAAAACAGCAAGACATTTACAACTCCTATGTGTACTAATATAAAACTTGATTTGGAAGAAACTGGAAAATCAGTGGACAACAAGTTATATAGAGGTATGATTGGTAGTTTGTTATATCTTACTGCTTGTAGACCAGATATAATGTATTCAGTATGTCTTTGTGCTCGATTTCAATCAAATCCCAAAGAATCCCACTTAACTGCTGTTAAAAGAATTTTTAGATATTTAAAAGGTACTATTTATCAATCTCTGCTTTATCCAAAAACCTCTGATTTTAATTTAATTTCATATTCAAATGATGACTTTGGAAGCTGTAGATTAGATAGGAAGAGTACTTCAGGAACATGTCACTTTTTAGGAAAGTCTTTAGTATCATGGTCTAGTAAGAAACAACACTCAGTTGCCCTGTCAACAGCCGAGGCAGAATATGTGTCTGCAGGTAGTTGCTGTGCACAGGTGTTGTAGATGAAAAACACTCTTATGGACTTTGGATTAAATTTCAATAATACGCCTATTTTATGTGATAATACTAGTGCAATTAATATTTCAAAAAATTCTATTAGTCATTCTAGAACTAAGCACATTGATATAAGACATCACTTTTTAAGAGATCATGTGTTTAAAAAGGATATATTTTTAGAATTTATAAATACAGAAAATCAATTAGCAGATATTTTTACTAAACCACTTCCCACGACAAGGTTTGAATTTATTAAGGGGGAGTTAGGTTTATTTAATTTTAAATAGTTTTTTTTTCTGTTTTCGAATTCTTCTTAATTTTTGTTTCCCGCTATAAGTAATTTTATTTTGTTTTAAATAAAAGTAATGATTAGTGATTACACGGGAATCAAGGCTGTCAGAACTGTTTCACCTTCTAAACTGTTTCACCTTTTTCGGAAACCCTTTCGAAAACCTAAAACCGCACATCTGCTCCAAAACCCTTTCTGAATCTTCAAACCCTAAACTTACGAACCTTGAGAAATCGTTGTTGAAATGGCAAAGACTAAGCATCCAGATGAAGCTGAGAGCAGTGCTGCAAAGAAACCTAAAGTAGTTGGTCGGAAAATACTGCAAGGTAAAGTCATAGATTTAGAATGGCTGTTTGAAACTAATTTACTGTTGAAGCAAGCGTTGTCGTTTCAAAGCCTTGAGCAAGCTTTTAATAGTGAAAACTCTGAGTTTCTTTATGAGGCATAAATGAGACATTTTTTTAGAACTGTTCAGTTTAGCCTTGGAGATATGGAGGATAGTTTATTGGCTCAAATAGAGGATAAGGACTTTTCCATATCATCTGTAGAGATAAGTCAAATTCTTAACTGCCCTCATGAAGGAGTTTTTCATTTCGATTTACGGAATATTGGAGATTCTGTACATAAGTCTGAAGACATTATGTCTTTTCTGTTTGGAACCAGAGTGATAAAGAAAATGTTTATTAAAGATTTGGAGCCCGATCAGAAAATCTTGGTAAAATTTGTTCAGACTGGTTTAGCACCAAGGATGGCTGAGATGGAGAAAATCCTATACCCTGACATGTACATAATGTATCTTCTGATGTGTGATATTAAGTTTAATTTTCCTCGGTTTATGATAAGATATCTGAGATACTGCTGTCAGAGTGAAGCAAGAATGACCTTTTTCCCTTATGGAAGGTTCATTTCTTTGTTTTTGTATAAAAGAGGAATGATCAGATTGGTAGATGCTAGGGTGAAATGTCACCACAGTAATGTTTTTAATGCTGGAACTTTGAGGAAAGTAGGATACTTCTGGAGCACAATTAAAGGAAAACTCTTACCTGTTGGAGCTGAGGAAGACTCGGAGAGTGCTTAGGCTCAACCGGCTATGTTCAAGGAGGGACAAGCAGAATCAAGGGTTAGTACAGTGGCAAGGAGAATTCGCTTTGAGATGGAGGAAGTTGAGGAAGAGAGAAGTCAAGAAGGACTTCAATCTAGAAGGAAGAGATCAATTGATGAAGAAATTATCTCTCCTGCCTTGAAATCTTCTGAACCGGTAATTTCTTATTCATTTGTGAGAGAAGCTGTTGTGGAGCAGACTGCACCGATAGAGGAACCAGCAGCTCAACCGGAAATCCAAAAAGAACCTCAATCTGCTGCTGTGGCTGTTGAAAAGGTAATACAACAAGAACAACCTATGGAGGCAGTGCCTGGTGAAGAAGTGGCCCGACCTCAAGATTTACATGAAAATATTGTTCTTGACCATTCAGTAGAAGTCAGAGAGACTACTGTTCGTGATGAACATACTTCTGAAGCTAATACAGAGGTACTTCAGGAAGATTTTTCAGTGGAAGAGTTTCAGGCTTCAAAAGCTAGTTCAGTGGATCAACCTTGTCAGGACAAGGACAAAGAACAGTCAGATGCAGATTCTTTACCACTTGCCCTGCCTCATCAACCTTTTTCTGGACATGAGAATAGAGCACAGGGTGCCCCTGATTCGAGAAAAGAAGAAGTTGTTGAGTTTTACAAGTGTATCTCTCAATTAGAATCTGAGAATGTTAGTCTCAGAAATTCTCTGAACTTAGAGCAGTTGAAGTTTCAGAAGCTGAAAGAATGTACTGTTTCAAGACAGGAAGTAGATTTGTTTAAGACTGATATGTTGCATGCTGTTGATCAGTTAAAATCAGAGATGGTAAAGAAAGATGATTTGTCTGAGATGAAGATTTACATGGAGAATAAATTTGAGTCTGTTGCAAACAGTGATGTGAGTGGATCAGGCTCTTCACCTGATTTGATTCGGAGATTTCAAGCAATTACAGGAGCACTAAGCAATACGAGTGACAGATTACACGATCTTCAGTGTAATAGTGCCCCTTTGTCAGTTTTGCTGGATAATCAGAAATTTTTAGTGGATCAGTTGACATCTGGAGAGCAACCGATTAGGATTCTTTTGAATCAGTTATCAGAGAAACTGGCTCTTTTTGTTGAAAAAGAAGAAAGGATGCATGAGTTTTTCAGAGTTAATTTGATTGAAGATATTCATATGACTCAAGAGAACAGAGATCTTATCATCAAGTTAGGAGATGGGATGATGAAGAGGCTTAGAGAACAGTTTACAGAGATCAAGACCGCGATTCAAAGGAGATAGACACCTTTTTCCCTGTCTTATCCATGAACCTTGATTCCTCTGTATATCACAATCCTTTATATATATAACAGCTTGTGAATGAAAATTCTCTTCTTTTGTTTTTGTTTTGTTGTTATTTATTGATTTATGATTAAGTTAGCCAGTATAACAAATTCACTTATTCATATATAGTTAATTATAGCATTTACTTATAGTTCAGTGCAATATTGAATGTGTTCAAATCCGTAATTTTTCATTCTTTTTGATATCACAAAAAGGGGGAGAATTTGGATAAACACAACATTTAAATTCATTTGTTTCCTATGAAGAAATTTGGATATATGGGAGAAGAAATTTATCTTTTATTTATTTTTTAGCTGAAAATTTATTTTTATGGGGGAGAAATTTTATTATAGTTAAATATTGTTTTAATCCTTTCAGAATTCTAAAATTTTATAAAACTAATTTTTCAATAAAGATTGCAAATAAATTAGTTCTATTATTTTATGGGTTTTGTGATCATCAAAAAGGGGGAGATTGTTGAGCAATGTATTGTTTTCAAACAATTCAAAATAATTTTTTTTAAAGGGGGAGATTATTTTAAATAATACTCTGTCTCTTTATGATGATTTTGATGCTCACAAATACCCTTAATTATTTACTAATTATTTCGATGAGTATTTTGCAGGAATTTATTTTATTTATTTATTTCATATAACGAGATTTCATACTTCATTTATTCCGAGATCAATTTTAGCGTGTTCTGGAATCACTGTAGCGCGAGATCAATTTTAGCGTGTTCTGGAATCACTGTAGCGCGAGATCAATTTTAACGCGTACTGGAATCACTGTTCATACCCTACGCTGATGAACGTAACGTATGGATGAAAAGTTTACTTTTTATGTTAAAAGAAACGTATGGTTAAGGAACCTTACGTTATTTTGAAACGTATGGTTAATGAACCTTACGTTGTTGAGAAGTATGGAAGAAGAACATTACGTTTGGAAGGAACCTTACGTTTTCGTTGTTGAAAAGTATGGAAGAGAAACTGTACGTTAGTTTTCAGTGTTGAGTTTGTTTCTCAAGAGTATGGATCATCAATCTTACTTTTATAATCAACCGTACGTTCTTTGAAGAATTGAAGCGAGACAAAGTATGGATGATCAACCCTACGTTTGAATGCTGAAGAGAAAGTATGTATGTTCAACCTTACGTTCTGAACCTTACGTTTGTGAACCTTACGTTTGTGAACCCTACGTTTGGAGCCACGTCATCAACCCTATGTTTGGCGTCGGGATATTTTTGACAGACGATATTTCCTTTTGCAATGGTCAAACAAGCGGATTATTAGGCGGATTTCGAGCCGATTCTTAAGTACGACTTTGACTGAATCAAAGACGATTTTCAACGGATTACTGATTGATTTAAACGGAGCTTTTTATGCCGATTCCTCAGGGGAGTTACAACGGCTCTGTTATTTCATTTAATATCGCGAATCTAAAGGAGATTTTCATGGATCTATTTATGCGGAAGATTTTCTCAGATTTGAATATATATGTTCTATCTTGGAAACTTCGGATATATATATACACAGGAAAGTGTGTGAAATATATAGATTGATATTTTAACGAGCAAGAAACAGAGACTGTGTAAAGGCGTTCTTTTCTGGTGATCGAGAAGAAGTGTAAAACCTTTATTACCGAAGGAAGATCTTGATAGCAGATTCACGTGTTCTACATCGACTATCTGTTGTGAATCTATTGCTGCTGAAGTTGTGAAGTTTCTGGTAATATCTATTGCAACTGGATCGACTCAGAACTGTTTTGATTACAGATCATTATTTTCTGAAGACAACGATCTATCTACTGTCAATTGCATTCTGTTGCAATTGTGAAGAACAACTGGAGAAGTGTTTTCTTTATCGAAACTCTTTTTATTTTTGAGTGATCAGCTTCTCGTTCTAAGCTGTGTGGGTTCGTGTTTGAACCAGGAAGGCTGTGTTTGCCTGAATCTTGTAAAGGTGTCAACTGCCTGTACTCAGTTGTGGACAGGTCTGTGGAAACGAGGACCAGATAGTGAAAATCGCCAAGCTCGTGGATTTGAGCGTTGGTGGAGTGGACTAGGGGCCTTCTGTTCCCCGAACCACTATACATCCGTGTGTTCATGCTTTTACTTTTTCCGCTGCATATTTAATCGTGCAAAAGCATAGTGAACAGAATTTGTCTAAATTGAAGAGATTGTAATAATTTTGAAAAGACACAATTCACCCCCCTCTTGTGTATAATCCGTAGATTCAGATCCAACACATGGACCATTCTTTTTTGGATTTTCCAACATTTTATTTATCTTACTATATCATTGAACTTCATTTTAATTAATTTTAATTTTGTCTTATTGATTTGATAACTAGTTTAATTGGAAAACATCAATTATAGATAAATGTTCATGAATAAAGAATAAATATCACATAGTTTTATGTTTCTTTTTTCCTATGTTCATATAATTCATCATTGATCATCAGTTGATTGTTGATTCGATAATATCCATTAATACTGATCATTGTGCATTTACTCATTGGAAAAATAGATCATGGTCATGGGTTTAGATTTAAATTTTAAAGATGCGATAGAGGTTTGTAATTAATGATGATAAACTAAATTTGGATTAGGTATTGGTGGTTCACAAGCTTGATTGGGAAAAATCTTTTTAGACAAGTAGTGATTGATGATTTTGAGAATTGGGTGGCCACATTTTTTCCACCTGTGATGATGGTGTCTAGTTTCAGTGTGGATGGTAGGGCTTTCATGACTCAATATATACAGTTTCTACATTTGGGGAATTTTTTATTGTTATTATTTTTAATAATAACAACTTCATAAAAAACCATATCAAAAACATAAAAGGGAATGTATTGACCCCTTTGGGTGCACCGTAAATGAGTAAGGGGGGATCCTATAAATGAATTAATAAATGGGTTTCCTACTTGATTTTTTATTATTATTATTAATCATAATAATATTTGAATAAAAAAAAATAATTAAATTGTAGATAGAGGAGGGGGGCATTGTACACATTAAAAGTGGGGGATATAGTATACATTCCACCCATTTGAATAAAGTTTTATAATAATAATAACAATTATTATAATTATTAACTATATTGAATGTTTTTTCTAATTTTTCTACGTCATATGATGTCATGTTGATGGTCCTTTTGTTGAATATTGACCTTATAATTAGGATATATAATTCAAGACCAATGTTGGGTAAATAATTCAGGCTCATGGATTTGGCCCTTGAAGCTCTCAATGTAAGTGATATTATGAGTTTTTTATACCTTCTGTTCATTTTGGGTAATTTAATAGACAAGATTATGTGTTTTTTTAGGGATTATAATAACATAATATATTTTTTTCGTTATTGTACATTAACAAAGACTTATTGAGGGTATTACATTTTATGCCTTTAAAACCAATGATGATCACCATAAGTTCATTAAGATTTTCTATTAAATCATGTCCGGATTTACATATTGTCAATATTAAATAGTTTTCTACATAGAACACGGTGGTGGAGTAAATTTTAGAATCAAAATACGATGTGTGTTTTTGATAAAGTGATTATTCTTTCATTAATTCATAACCACTATTAGTTGTGTGTGATTCCTTTTTCTATATCAGTGGGGTCATAAAATGATATTTATTCCTTAGAACTGGATTGAAATCCCTTATACGGTATAAGTTTTAGATTTAGATTTGTGTGCCCCATATTTTTTTGGGGTGTGATCCTCTATCATTATTTCTCTTACCTTATGTTGGGTTTTAGGAATATTCATTACCAAAACAACATGTGAGATGATCCCATATAAACCATGATAATAAAGTTTGTTTTATAGGGCCCCCAATAGTACTATAAGTGATCCTATATCTGGGTGTTGAGATATTTATAGTTCGAATGAGTATGTCCTTGGAGATTTAAGGAGAGCATGATTTCTCAGAGGAGTTCTATTAGTGATAACATGGCTCACCGAGTGAGAACTATTGGATGGGTACTACTCTAAATAATCGATTAGAATTATATAACTAATAGTGATTTTAAGAAATTATTAAGGAAATTTTTCATTACTGAGTATATCTGTATTTAATTTTTTACTATCATTGTGTCTCATATTTTTTATTGACATACCTTCATGGTTGAGTTTAACCTTATCTTGAGGCTTTATCTTTAATGATTTCAGGGTGTCCAATTGGGTATTGTTATACTCAGGTCTGCATGGTCTCTTCCCACACATGTCACATCTTATGTTGATTATATACCATTTTATAGATTTTTTGGTGGACTGATAGATGTTGGAGTATATTTTGGGATAGAAAAACTAAGATTCATGTTGGTGTTGGATTGGAAAGTAATCCTCTACTTTTGACCAGGTCAAGAATTTATTTAGTGTTTTTCATTGGACTATATTTTAAACCATTAATAATTTCATGTTTTTTTATAATATGATGTGGGATAGATATTATATATGAATTTTTTGTACTGTTTTTTTAATTTCAGCATTACATGGGATTGGATATGTGTGCATGCATATAGTTACAAATTCCAAGGCCTCCCATTTGTGTGATATACTTACTCGGTGTCAGTCTCCAGCCCATGGCCTATTAATGTCATGATTGGGGTTGTCACACATAGCTTACTGCTATCTAGGTGAGCCTCAGTGGGTTGGGTCATGATAGACTGGTATAAACATTTTTCGTACTGCCTCAAGAGAATTTTTTATAGATTGTCTAGATGTAAAGATTCAGTTCAGGATTTATAAAAATATTGTTAAAAATGTTTTTATTTTGGATCCCAGACCATGGTTTTTAATGTTTTTGTGGATGATGACAAATCCTTTCACCAATAAATTTTTAACCTACTTGTTGTCTCATTATATATAGTCACGTTTGGTAGGGAAAACATTGATCCATGAATCATGTAGGAATTAGTTGTTGTTTCTATATCCTTCTTGAGTCATCTCACCATATATACTCTTTGACCATGGTATGTATTAACAAATTTCAAGATGTGTCAATGATGATAGGAAACATAGATTTCTATATAGTGTCATGATAAAAACCAGTTGATCGATGGTACCTCGGTTTAAGGACATAATCATCTTGTATTTCTTTTAGGATGACATAGAGTAGTGATACCACCTATTGAGAGTTTCCTATATCATTCATTGGATCCAATAGATAATCAACAATATGTTGGGAGGATGATGGATCCATCATTATTAGAAGAAAATATGTGCATGTATATCACATTATGTGATTCCTAATGATAGGGGCATTAAACATTCACGGGGATCGAGACCCTCAAGAAGGATGGGATTGGATTAAGGTAGTGGACTAAGATTTTTAAGCATTCAAACCAGGATCGATCAAATGGTTTTGTTGGAAACCATTGTTCTTCTTGGAGAATTAGATGTTTCTGGTGGTAATAGTAGATAATATACATATATTGTGGGAAATTATTGAGCTATGGATTAAGAGATCAACCAATGTTTGTGATATGATAGACCCACTTCTCAGGTGGTATATGAATGGTTTGAGCCAATGGTGTGGATGACCCAGTTGTATGTGAACCTTCTTGATGGTGGTACTAATAGAGATACATATCTTAGGTTATGTGGAATAATCGGAAGAAACCCATGTTTATGATGTTTTATGTGGTTTCATGGACACAATGATGTTGGAAACATCCTACATTGAGATGTGATCTTATGATACAATACAAAATCATGTAGGGAGAGGCAGTTCTTTGTATATAAGTTAGTATTGAGGTGTGTTGGGTGAGATCCTTAGAATTCTTTGATTTATGTCATTTTAACATAATGGTTTCAAATATATACCTAGTAGCAGTGAATAGGTAGGAAAGGTAAAGATATATTCATATAGAATAGCCTTGTGACCCAGACACACCATGTGTTTTTTAGGTGTGAATTGTTTCTGCTCTTCTCATATTTCAATTTTGATACACGGTCACACATCACTTTCTCAAGAACATATACTCTATTCATGGCATAGTTATACTATTAGGATTTTTTATCTTGACCATTTTTTTGAAATCTCCTATATAGGGAATCAATTATAATTCAATTTTGTCAATAGTGTGATGTTACTGTAGGTGGTACAAGGGAGCCTCACATGAAATATTTCAATTATCAAATCCATTATCTTTATTACACACTTAAACATTATTTATTACATAAACATTTACATAATACATCTCCAAGGATCGAGAGGTTTAGTAACATGGGAAATTAAGAATATTAAATTACAACATATAACATAATACACGACATCTTTATTGAAAATTTATTTTACATGACCACAACATTATTTCTTACTTAGAATTTCATGGGATAACCTGAGGACATGCATAAAAAGGGTAATATATAAATCCAATTAAGAGAGTAAACATGGAATTACATGAATAATATAGTAAATGATTGGAAATAATCATATCAATGTGGAACAAAAAAACATGAACATAAAGGAATGATATAACATGGTTTCCATAACATGGAATTGTGGAAACAACATTTAACATTATATTAGCATTAGCCAAGTATCATTGCACATGTATAATGAGTAATCCCTCATTTCAATTGAATTATAAATATAAATCCCTCATTAAACATGACATATCATGATTCTAATCTTTACCAACTGCATTGGAGCGCTATCAGGGCACACTATTTTTTAGTATTAAATTTCATTCCTAAATGTTCCATACTGATCATACAACATAGATTCATTAAACATTATAATCTATTCCTCGAATAAGAGATGTGTAATACATAAATTTTAGTCCCCAATCAACATGTACATGTTTATAAAGATGAATACCCTTTATAGATAAATGGTTATGGTATTCACATACATGATGATTTTGGCATGGGAAGGTTTGGTGTAACTTCAACAGCATAACAATGTCAAATAGAAATCATAAAATCAGATGATGAGAGAGAATGCGGTCTCTAATCATTTATTCATGGAATGTACAGTAAGAAGGTCATGGAACATAGTATTTCAACATATGTAATGGAAATATATGGATAATATAAAATAATGGCTTGAATGTAAATGAGAAGAAAAAAATTTATTATGGAATTTCGGAATGGTAACTGGAATATATGGGTGGAATTAATTGGATTGAAAGAGATATATCATCATTTAATCATAATGAGGGATGTATGGGGGAGGATAGAAATCAGACCCCAACATTTTTAATTGAAATTTAAAGGGTATAACAACATAATGAAATGTAGACAATAATGATAAAGGATGAAATCCCTTAGTTGTAAGTGTGACCCTAAAGGCATGAGAGAGGATTGAGAGAGGCTTATAGGGTGCTTGAGCACCTAGGGAGGATTTTACAGATAAGAGAGAAGAGGATGGTAAGTCTTAAAAGGTTTCGACTGAAGATTAATGGGAGATTGAGTGGGTTTATAGATGAAAGAAGATGAGATTCTTTATTATTTAGGTTCTGGACACCACACATTAAACTAATCAAAACCACAAACCAACCCATTGTTTTTTTCCAAATTTGACTGGAAGAAATATTTTATAAGGATAATGGTCGAAGGTATTAAAACATTAGACTTTATTATGTGGAGGTAACACTCCCACGAAAATCATTTTAAAAAGTTAAAATGTTTTATAAATCTTGGAGGGTCTACTAAGGCAACATAAGATCAATCAAACAAATATAAAATCACATTATTTTAAAGTTAAAACATATATTTGAATAAAATAACTTTTATATTATATTTATACATCTTTATTGGGGCATTATTATTTCATAAAACACATTATATATTTAAACAGTATTTAATTATTACCCCAAAATTTGACTGTCTCAGAAAATTATGAAACATTCACTGTTAGAAAATTTCGACATCCAGAATCCAAAAATGATATTAATTTTATCAAAATAAATTTATATATATAATAATTTTTACTTGTAAAACAAAAATATACTTTTATAAAAAAATAATGGGTTTTGGAAAAAACAGCTTTCAACCCTTAATAACAATTACAATTTCATTCATAAAAAACATATGATCACTTATATTTTATAAAAATTAAATTAGTAATGATATTTTTCAAAAATATTATTTAATTAAAAAATCGATTAATACATCAAAATTGATTTCTTAATTGAATATTAACTAAAAATGCCATATGTGATTTAAAACCCATTTACAATGTAACAACAATAAAATTATTGTATATTGTTTATATAATGAATAAAGAAGATAACCATAGTGCTTTGGTATTGTTATATATCCCCTTATAACACTCGCATAAGACCTAGGGGTATGGTGTAAGAAGGTTCCAAACTCTTGGGGTGTCTTAGATAATATTTCGCAGGTGGTAATCTCTATTAACTTCCACTTCTCCCATAGGCAGTTTTGTTCCTGTGTAATGTATTGAAGATCAGTTTGGGCTTGGTGAAGAGTGAATTCCAGTGACTCTACCTCTTTTCTAAGCTCTGACCAGGGGTCTTCATATAGAGAAATTATACAGGACGAGGCCATCACATCCTTTTTTCAATTAAATTGGATTTGTTAGAAACCTATATTTATACTAGTCATTCGATCACTGTTAAACAACTATATTATCAATATTAACAATTTTTAACTATATTTTAAAATCCAAAAACATAAAACCAAGGAAGTGAAAATCTTGTACATAAACATTTTACATAACAATACATTTAATTGGATCAATAGTAATTTTCATTAATAAATATTTTGGGTTGATACATCTATAAAAACAGTGGGGCCTTATGATTTTTCCATGGAATGGAATGGTTTCCCACTATTGATTCCTAGAGGACTATTACCAGTGTGTTGATTGGTTTCTGAGTTAGTGGGATATAGGATTTCAAACATTGATGAGGAGTCCCAATATTATTTAGAGGATCCCAGGTTTATGAGGATACAACCACATTTTTTATCAAGTATGACCCATGGAGCTCTATAGGTTTGAATTTTCAATTTATTGAACTATAAGAGGATTATGATGATGTCTACTCTAAGGATCTATAAGTCTTACGTACTGAATGACTATTTGTTTTCTTTATAGAATTACATCTAGGTGGGAATGATATTTTAACCAGCATATTAGATGTACCCATGGAGCTATGATAGTTAACGGTGTATTTGGAGTAACTATAGAGATTGGGCTTCATCAAACGAAATATGTTTTCCAATACATCTCAATGTAGTTCCCCTATGAGTCAGATGAGATATTGAGGTTAGGTGGGGGATGACGTCACCAAAACCATGTGATTTCTAGGGAGGAGTATAAACCCCTGATAATCAATTTATTCTTTGAATATTGGTTAGCTGAAAAGTGTATCATAGAGTTTGACCTCAGGATGGGTTATTACTAGCTCCTTGTTTTAAAAGAGGTTTAATCAATGGTATCCTACCCATGCCGCAATGGTTTATTTGATTTCATGGTGATACCCTTGAGTGTTTAAAAAACCCCACATGAGTGTCTAGGAATTTTAAATGGTATCCTCAATTATTCTAGGATAGGTTAGTGGTAATCTCATTTGATGATGTCACTATATACTCAATGTCAAATGTAAACCACATGGTACACATGAGGATGGTTCATAACATGCACTGAGAGTACCATCTCTATGTATATATATCATGAAGTCAGTTCTATATTTTGGAAGACCACTTCTTGGGATATGTATTCTTATAAATGAGAGTGATAGTTGAACCAAAAAAAAGGTTCAGACAATTCTTTATAGAGAGTCATCAAAGGGCATGGTTGTACTAACAAATTCTCAAACTGATGTTTTTCATATTATATTGTTGAGTGAGGTGATGGAGTAGTTAAACTATTTTAAATTTATATTGATGGTACGGATGCTATAGTGTGCCTCCAGTTATTGGTTGTTACCCCTACACTTCTATAATGATTCAAGGAGGAACAATTTGAAGATATCGATTGTGATATCTTTCCAAAAAAGATACCTAAAGGCCATTTTCCTGATGACTTTTTTAAATGTGGGGATAATTTCCTCCACGTATGACGATAGATGGATTTTCTAGTAATTCTATGTGAGGGGGTGGTGAATCCATTTCTTTCCCATAATACTTTATCTATGTGTAGTGAGTATGCCATGTGATACTTTAACATGATTTTGGTGGCCAATGATATTATTTCATGATTCTTTTCTTACTCTTTTTGTCTAAGCTGACTATAGGTGAATTTCAAGGTTCCCAAATGGGAGAGGAAATGGGTTTTTATATTCATGTTTTCCATTTTTTGACCTGCCAATATTATCATAAGCTTACAATTCAATTTGAGTGACCAAATACTAACTCACCATGTTAGTCCACATACTAAAAAACTAAGACTAGAGTTTAATATAGGGGTTGGGAAAATATTTCATGCAGAATAAAGTCAAAAATTATATAATTCCATTTATTATCATTTTAGACCATGATAAATAAATCACATCATTATTATATGGTGGATACATTAGGACTTTGGGACTCAGTTGTGGTTGAGAATGACTTTTCTCCCCAGGAAGATGTCCTGGTAAGGTGGACCATTCGCGATATAGGGAAAATGATATTGTGTATTGATATATGTCTTGGGACATTTATTATAGGATCATTTAACTTTGGTGTAGTTTTTGTATCATAATTTTTACCAATACACCATTTCTTTAGCATGAATAGATTACATGTATGGAAACCCTAGTGGTCATTGTTGTACTGGTTGAAGCTAGTGGAAGATAGAACTTATGGGCTGAGGTTTGGTGCAAGTGGAGGTTTTAAAATGTGTAGTTCACCTAGGGGTATATGAGGAATAACCAGTGAATTCAATGTAATTTCATGTTCAACAATGAGATCATGTGTTTAAAAATATCTCACCTTATCATGGATCTCATGTATTTTTCTTGGAAGACAGTTTATCTATGAGGTTCATGGTCCCTTTTCAATTACTACAATGTGTGAGTGAGTTGGAATACCATTTGATCATGTGACCATGAATATATGGGGTCCTTAGTGTTTTCCAGGCATGATAGATGATGAGTTATATGCACAACTAATTTTAGGAGAGTAAAAATGATGTGAGGGATGTTTGGGTGGATTTACCTTTTCGAGGAGTTCGAGGATCCATAGGTGGTTTTCAAACTGACATAATAAGATACTATATAAGAAATTAATTCCCCTTACATGCATTCTTTTTTACAGCATGAGAGACTTTAAGAGAACTCATGGGTGTTATAAACCTAGTAGAGTTCAAATTGTTCTCACTATTGAGTAGGATTTAACTTTTTTGGGATGAAAATTCTTAATGTTGTGGAGTGTGTAATGACTTTTCTTCTTCTTTGTAAGAATTTTGGAATATTGTAAGGAATATTTTTAGAACAACGTGTTGAGCTAGCATGAGATTCCAAGTCTATATGATCATGGTTTTAATATAATAAAAATATTATATATATTATATCACACACATATAATTTTTATGAAATAATTGAATGACATCCAAATGGATTTTTAGATCTAAAATTCAACATGATGGTTTATTCTAGAATTCTGGGTTTACCATAGGGATGATATAAGTTTGGTTGAAATCATATTTTTAGTGTAAAAAGTCTCATAATGGGAGCATTGAATAAATTAATTTATTAAATTTCAATTATTTATGTAATAACACTAAACAAAAATAATCATATATTAATAATTATCTCTGTTGTTTTCTAAGGTTATCCTCATAACACACAGATAATTATAGGATAACCTAATTTTCATTGGTTGATCAGGACATAGGAATGATGATTAACAGATCAAGGTGAACCATGAGATAGATTCCAAATGTAGCAGAGCTTCTTATACATTTCTATAGGTCAATTTCCATTGTAATTAATGGTTCTTAATCAGTTTAGGGAGTTTCACATGTTTTTTTACCCCATTAATTTTTGAGATAAACATGAATTAATAATTTCCAAATTAATTAAGTCATCAATTTCCATTTGATTTCCCAGAGTATATATTATCATTTTAAGCCTAGAAATTTGAGATATATTTATTCCTAATGATTATTTTTCATTTGATATTCATATTCATTATAAATTTTCATTGATGAAAAAACAAACACACCCACAAATTTAGGCTCACAATTTTATGTGCCTTTTTATATGTTATTTTCATTAGTTATTAGAATTTTGTTGATGTGTGATTTGATGATATAAAAGAATATAGATCATTGTGCATTCATACATTAGAATAAAGGATTTTGTTCTAAATATTGGTTTTGGGTTTTAGAGATGTGATATAGGAGTAACAGTTCTGATGGGAAACAAAATATGGGTTGAGTATTAGTGTTTTGTGAGACAAATTGAGTGAATTTCTTTGAATGAGCAGTTATTATTTTTTCCAAACATATGTTGGTCATAATTCAAAAACCAATGATAATGGAATCCAGTGTCTATGTGCATGGTAGGGTTTTCATTACTCGGTATGTGTGGTTTCTCATTTTGGAGAGTTATTTTATTATTATTATTTTTAATTATGACAATGTGATAAAAAGGATACCAAAATAAAAAATATAAAAGTATATGTGTATACGCTTTTGATGTGTTTTATATGAATAAGGGGGGGGGGGGGGGGGGTTCCAATACACACATGTATGGAATGGTTTTCTCTCCCTTTTATACCTATCATTTTAAATTATTATGTTGTTAATCTAAATTTTAAATAATAAAATGGGAACTCTATGAGAGAGGCACGATACTCTTGAATAGTGGAGAATAAGGCATGAATTTCCTCCCTTTTGAATAAATATTTATAATAACAAAAAAATATTATTATTATTATTGATGTGAAATATTTATTATAATATATCTCCTTGATGTGATTTCATATTGGTGAGCCATATACAACATCATGTCCCTAGTATTGAGATGGTCAATTCATAATCAATTATGGGTACCTAATTTGGTTTTATAGATTAGGACCCTGAAGGTACTACTATATGAGATATGATGTATTCTATTTTTTCACCAGGTTTCCATTTTGGGATAGTGAATAACTCATAATGAGTGTTTTTCTATGGGGATCACAATGACTTTTTCCTTTTGTGAATTCATGTATGTTTTTAGTGACATATTTATGTAATTACATTTTTTCTTTCAGGACTAATAATGAACCCTATATGTTTTTCATGCATTTTTCAAAATGAGATCTTGGCCCATGAGTAATCTATCATAAGCAATTCATTATATAGAATGAGATGATAAACCTAATTTTGGGTTCTAAGATATAACACAAGGTGATTTAAGAGGCATGGTTCTTCTATTAATTATAAACCATTAGTAGTTGGGTGAATTTATATAGATCATCCCTAAGAGGGTAAAACCATTTAGTACTAGATTACGATCCCCTCCTCAAAATGAGTTAGGGATAGAGTTTTTGGTGTCCCCCAGTGGTCATCAGTTTGAACCTATATCATTAATAATTTTATCCTAGGTGGGGTTTGTGGACTCATCGTGACCAACACTACACAAGAGAAGATCCTGTGTCAAGAAGGATACTCCAGTAGTGTTAATGTTGTCCCCCAGTTTTCCAGTGAGTGATCCCCTATCTGGGAGATTCAATCTCCAATTTTCTGGTCAGTACTAACTTAGTGATTCTAAATGTTTGTGCTCTATCCGAGGAGAACCATTAGTGATAACATGACCCATAGTTTATGATATACTTTATAAGAATTATCCTAAATCTTAGTGTAGAATCATGTAACTGGCATTATGTTTAGGACCACGTTGAGTTAAAGTTTCTTTCATGAGTATATCTAGAATTAAATTATTATTATCATTGTGTATCATATTTTTAATTTAAATACCATCATGGTTTAGTTCATCCTTATCATGATTCTTTATGTTTAGTGATTTTAGGGTGTCTTACTAAGTATTGTTATACTCACCAATGCATGAGCTGTTCCTACACATGTAATGTATTAAGTGGATGAATAGCCTTTTTTATGAAGTCATTAGTGGAATGAAATAATTTATGGAATATTTTGGGATAGATAGACCTTGTTTCAAACATGTTCTTTTTTTATAGTAGTCACCTACTTAGGAGAAGGTTGGATATTTTTTTTGTTATTTTGGGATGAATTTTAACCTTTAACGCCTTCCAATGCTTTTTTATACTCTAAAGTAGGATCAATAGTATTCATGCATTAATTTTATTAGTTGTATTTTATAAATATTAACATTTTATAGGATTGGATATTTGTGCACACTAAAAATTTCTTATGTTATGTCCTCTCATGTGGGTGACATCCATACATGATTCTAGTCCACAATTCATGACCTATTGTAGGATGACATTGCGTTGTCACACTCACCTTACCATATGCCAAATGTCCTCTCTTGGGATGGGTCGTGACAATGTGGTATCCAAGAAGTTAGTTCTACCATATGACTATAATTTATATATTTTCTATCTATGATGTTTTTTTTGGGATTTATGGAAATGATGTGACAACCCTGGATATGAGAGAATTAAAAATACTAAATGTTACTAACTATGTAAAAAAAATTTCTTTTCAGGAGCAAAAATGATTCGAAATTTATTGTTAAACGTGCTTTGCCTTAGGTAGTGATCAGGATGGATGACCACATGGGATGTTTTCAAAGGTGTTTGATAGTGTAGAAATAACACGTTGAAATAACATGTGTTGTTCAATGAGAATAGTAATTAGTGTAATAATTATCCCCAATGGTTAATATAATGTGGTGTGTTTAGAAGGTCAACCAAGGTATGAATGATTCTTTTGAGTTTAGTTGACCAGGTTCATGGGCCAAAGTAGGCTGGTTCATGAAAAATACTATAAGGGGAAATACCTAGTTGGATGTGAAAATTTACCACTTGGGTTTGAGGCATGGGGTACCCAATGAGGAAATTGCACATTCGAGGATGGGGGAGTGTAACACCCCTTGATAAGTGAGACATAAAAATAAAAAATGTTACCACCAGTTTCAACAATGTTCACCTTTATTTTCTGGAGACTACCTGATTAGAACCCATTGTAATGTATTATTTTTATTGAGTACTTGTCAAGATGGGTGACCCCCTGAATATTTTCTAGGGTGTGTGTTATTGAGGATAAACGCATAGAAAAAACATTTTATATCATCTAGGGATAATCATTATTATGATTAGTGAACCAATTTGTCAATATCATCTAGTGTGATGGGAAATGAATCTAAATAATTCCATGAGACCCATGAGATTAGTTGATTAGGTTCATGGCACGAGGTCAGTTGGGTTGTGACAACATTATAGTTTGTTATACCACTAGATGTTTTAAATCAATAGAATATGACCGGACTTAAAATCTGTCATATTCAAGTTAATCATGATGTATAATATTCTTTATATGACAGAATATGTAATCACTATCCTAGACCAAAATATCTCTTGGTTTTTCATTTTTCATTAGTATTACCTATGGTGGTATATTTCATATTTTGTTTCTTAATTGTATATATTATAGTGTATCCATTGATAGTTTTACTTGGTATATCATGTTTTATGAAAATGAATAGATTTTATGAAAATGAATTTCTATTTTATAATATGGTTTCCCTTTCATAAATTTTTTATAAACCTGATACTATTTTAAATCTAGAACTATTTTTTCGTTATATTAGAGTCTATGTTGATTCTTTGGTGAAATAATACTGGGACCATAGATAACATCCAACCTTTTATTTTTTAAATTTTTAAATATGTATTTACATGAAATATGTATATAAAATTTCATCATGTAGTCCTCCAACTTCTATTGAGTATCTTCACCTTCTTAGTGAGATGGTTTGGGGATGGAGAATGGTCAAATATTATTTATTTTTATTTATTCTCTTGTTTTACATTCATGTTTAACTATTGGGACCTAACATTTTATGTCTCATGGATGTGAACTCATTCTTCCTATATACACTTTATTCGTTTTCCTCACTTTAGTTATACATGGGACTTATTTTACATGTTTTTTGAACCTCACCTTATGGAAGACCTTATTTGGTGACTTTCCTTGTTGAAGGAAGTTAGTTCCCTAGAATATTAGGGGGATGTAAGGGGTTTCATTTGATCCTTTAAATATTTTTAAAAACTTCTATCAACTATCTATAATTTTTTCTAATAATTGATTCTTCGGGTTTTTATTTATTTTTATTCATTAATTCCCTCTATTTCAATTTTACATTATTCTAAACAGATAATCGGTCAACACATTTGCTTTGACATATGAGGTTTAAGGTTAATGATATTGATAATGGATTGAAATATAATTTGTTATGTGTTTTATCTATGATATGGAACTAGTCAATTATACAATAGGATGGATTAGTGTAGGATATGGTCCTCAATTCATTGTGTAATGATTTCTTATTCATAGAAGTTATACCTGTATTAACTATATAGGTTATTCTTTTATAGGTGATTAGTGGTTTTTGGGAGTTATTAAGTGTGATATAAATTTAAAATATTAATAAATCATCATGGTTATTATATTTTTTCTTTTCTTGTTCATTATTTTTTATTTTAACTATTTGTATATCATTTGTGTTTTTAAAGATATTTATTTTAGGATCTATTATAATTTTATGATATTCTCTATGTTAAAAACTATTTATTTAAAAAGAATATGTTTGTTTATTTTTCTTGATTTCAATAAATTAATTATTTCTTAAACTTTTCTATACACCATACAAAAAATTTATATTTTCATTCCATATTTTAATTGATTTTAAATTGGTTTAAGGATTTATTATAGAAAAAAAATTCAAAATTATAATTATATCTATCGACCATGGATGAGTATGGTGTATCACTTAAAGAACATTTTTTTGTAAACAAATATATACTTAGTGAAAATGATATGTGGTTGTTATGTATATGATTTAACAATCATCTAAAATTATAAATATAATTTTTCATTGGAATGTAACTTTTGAAATATTTATCATAAAACATGCAAATATTGGGTGGTTATATTTTGACTTTTTTTTTGTATCAGAGAATAGTTTAAATAACATTAAGGGTAATAACATTGGAATTGAAATAATGTAATGATAATATAGAGATGTTAATGAGTACTACATTGGGATAAAAGATGAATTTATTTTTTTATTAATTATTGTACTTTTTTGGATTATTATTTGTGTTGTTAAATTATTTCTTTTAATTTATGTATATTTTTAGTGGTTTTTGGAAAAGGAATCACAGTGAATGAAGTTGGGGTGGAAAAAAGTATAATAATTTTCCAAATAGAAAACTCAAAATTGTTGGAGTTAGAGCTCAATAATTTTTTATTATGTTAACTCAACTAACATTTTCTATAAATCAGGGTACTAGTTAGATAGAGAGAAAAAAATTATCCATAGATCATGATGTAACTAGTGGAGTATTTTATGCGAAAACATCTAAACTATTTTGGTGGAACCTCAATATTTGTGATAGATGAACGTTGAATAAATTTTTTTAGAAGATAATTTTATTTTTTTGTTTTTTCAATATGTCAAAAGTTAAATATAGCATTTTATCAACTCGAAGGTGATACCGATCAATGGTAGACTCTAATTAAGAATACAATAGTGAATAATGAGATAGATTCCATGGAATAAAATATTTTCAATGTTCTTTTTGATGGTAAATGTTATACTAATGTTCTTTGACATTGAATATAAATGAAATATATTTAGTTGTGGTAAAATTTAGTGAACTTACCCCATCAAGCTCATTGTTAGTGTCTACTACCATAACATTGGCATGATTACTAGTAAATGTAACCATAAGGACTGATCCTTTTAGCAGTATATATAAACTAGATATATATATGTGACTTGTTTGACAAATTAATACACTAATTACAATATGTTTTTATTCTGAGGATGATTTTATTCTTTCTTCTATATCCTTGCATATCTTTCTCAATACACTTTCGGAAATCCTAATAAAAAAACATAATGAGGGTGAACTAAAATTCTCATTAAGGGTAATTTATATTGGAAGAAATAATTATTCAATTAGAATAGTCAATGTGGAAAAGAAAAAACTAAAGAAAAATTCCATGTAATCAATATGCATATATGTACGTTATTAAACAACATGACAAGGTATGTAACTTAAAAAATGATATGTAATAAATAAACTATGAAGAATCTCGGTAAACAATGTATAATGGTAAATAACTAAACACACATGCCATTAAAATAAACTTGTAAACAATAATCAATATGGAATGATGATAAATTGAAAACACATTCCATATAATCAATAAAATTAGAATAAAATGCATCCATTGATATAGAGATTCAAAATATGATGGAAAAATATCAACTAAATCGAAATGAGAGAAATGATTAATTATTGGATGTGATGTATTAGGAACATGAAAATCTATACTATCAAGATACACCTTCTAAGTATTTTTAAACCAAAGGTGTAAACCTATTTAATTTTCACAAATAATTAGTCTCAAGAGAACCTATCAATGCATCGAGGGGATATATAATGTCCGGGATGAACCTATTATTTCCTATTAAAATAATTTCTTAAATAAAGTAACATATTTAATTGATAAACAATATAAATTATCAAAATTTCATATTGATATAAGAATAATTATTGATAAAAAAATACCCAATGGAGGATATCTACCAAAAAGGGTAGTTGATGTTAATGAATGGAGACACCGTTGAATGATCATTAAAACATTCTTAGGGAAAATAATCTTTAAGCAGTCCAATCTGTCTAATTCTTTTGAAACACATGGATCGTAATTAACAATTAATTAAATGAAAATTATAATATATTGATAATATGGGGATTCATTATATAACATGTTAAATTAAACACCACATATAAAATGATATATAGTTTAGGAAATGAAAATATGCAAGATAAATTATATGGATAATTAGGGTGAATTTAATGTCAAATGATCATAGGAAATTGAATATTTAATTGGGGACTAATAAAGGAATAAAATAATTTAATTTAAATACTATCCTTATAAATATAAATAATAAACTATCTAGTGGTAGAATAAGGATGGAAAAAATACAAAGTATCCCAAGTGGGGTAAAATAAGTTGTTTTTTTCATTGATGAAATGAAAGAATAAATTTCAAAATATTATCGTGGGAATTATAATTTTTTAAAAAAACATTTTTAAAAATGATTACTATGAAAAAAAATTTAATTTTTTTAAATTACGATTTTATATTTACAAATTAATATTTTATGAAATGATGGTTTGTAATCCATACTTGTTGTACAAGGTAAAAAGAACATTTCTTTTGCAAGGTAAAATCTTAGAAAAGTTCCTGGTCGGGTAAGCGATAATAATATAACATTGAATTTTTTTTAATATTGAATAAGGTAGAAAAATTATTTAATAAATAATTGTATAAAAATTTAAAAAAATTAATACTTTTTTATAAAATAGGGTACTTTGAATATAAGGGTTTTTACGAATAATGAGATAAATGAAGTCATGTTTTATTAAAAACCGTTTCTAAAACATTTTGGGTACTAAGTGAGAGGATAAATATAACTAATTCGTGTAAAAGGTGATTAATAACCATATGAGAATAAAATTAAAGGCTTTTTTGAAAAATTATCTAGTAATTTCTTCTGATGGAAATATAAGTGTAAACAATCGAGAACAAAATGTGATTGTGAAGTAAACCATTAAAAAGATCATAAAATTGATGTGATAATCAATAAATGTATAGATAATTTGTATCAAATGTAAATATAAAATTTGAAACATATTAATATATAGTTGAAACTGATTACCCACATAATCTTATAATATCAATGATAGAGGTATTAAAATGACCTAATGATAAAGAATCAGATTTTGGAATTCTTTACCACATGTTAACTTTAAAATCAAATACCCATATAATAGATAATTAAAATTTAATAAAAAATAAACTAAAGATAAAATATTTCATAATATAATATATCAAAATGATAAGTACATACAACACACAAATGAAGTAAGTGGTGAATATGACATTTATCTCACAGATGTAAAAAGTGAGATAAAAATCATGAACCTTGCATTTCCATTTAGGTGATCATAATTTAAATTTATGTATAATGGTTTTAAAAACCTTAATAACTTATTAAAAACCATATTAATATTTATTATATGAAATATTATCTTCTTATAATATCTTATTACTCATTTTTTATTAATATTTCATTATTTTAACTATTTTATGTTTTAATTACATGGTTTCTCAAGTATGTCTTAACAGGTTACTTGATGTTACTATAATTGTTTGATCATATTGGGAATTTAAATTATTAATTATATATCATATAATTTTATTATATTTTTATTGGGAATAGAAAATAAAATTGAAATATAGGAAATGAAACTCATTAGTTGTGGAGGCAGCGGGTCGTACGTATGCATGAACGCTACTTTCATGTCTTTGTTGTATTTAAAAAAATGATTAGTAAATGTTATATATATTTATATGTATATTAGAGTAATATTATCATATTTTTGTTATATATGTGATATATTTTTAATAAAACTTCCTTTTATACATTCAATGTATTATGTTAATGAATCACATCACTTTGTGGTGCAACAATCCACACATCCACAAATGATGTTCTCATATTTACCAAAAATGTAAAGAATGAAATTATTTATTAAAAAAATATAATTATTAATAAAAAGTATATTTCAGATATATTATACATAAAAATCTCATCTATCATAATTCCCAACAATGAGAGGTGGTAAAGGAAAAATGAATGACATCATTTTTCGAGCGGTTATTTTCTATACACATAAACTGTTAGTTCATTACACATTAGATGGTTGTGTGAATAATTTCCAGTATTACCCATAAAATTATATCAAATTCGTGTATTTAAAATTATTAATATACTATATTTCTATTTAATATAATGATTTGATGGGTTAGATAATGAAAACAAAAAAAAGAGCTTGAGAAAGGATGGTACCTCATATTCTATTAACTCTTTTTTTATGCACCAAATTGATCCATTGAATTGATTAATTCCTAATATGAGGATACTAAGATGAGGGTAGGTATATCAGTAGCTTATTTTATTATCATTTTATTGATCCAAATGGATTTAGATGTGAGAATAAGTGGAATTGTTGAGTGGATTTTTATGGTGGTGGAGGAGTGGAATTATTGTAAATTTTTGTAAAGGGAAATCCATCCACGTTCCCCCAAGTCTAGGAGATTCAATAATATAGAAACTAATAAAATGGAAGATAGGGTATAAATATGAATATTCAATTTACTTTGTATAAGTTTTGATTTTATTTTTCCTCTATGTTTAGGGTTTACTCCTTTGTTAACCTAATTTTTGTTAACCATTGTAATTAATTTATGCAAATTTAACTCACAATATTGGTAAAAAATTAATTTACAATTATTTAAAATAGTAAATTACTATAATTAAAATATTTAATCTAATTTTCTAAAATAAAATCATAGATGTGGTTGAATTTAATTTTTATTAAATACAACAGATGGACAACAAACCAGTTTTTTAATATAAAATGATCAAAATTTTGTTATGTTTACCTATTCAATTTAAAGCATAAACAAATTAAAATAATCTGAATAAATTTAATTTATGAACAATTTATTTAATTAATCGTATAAATTGATAAAAAATATAATTTACCTTTGATATTAAATTGCACAGGAAAGCATTTTTTTTAATTAAAACTCAGTAATTTTCACTATTCATAAAAAATGAAACCTCATAAGTAATTCCAAAAATCATCACTAAGATGATTTTCATAGTAATATTTAAAATTTTATGTTTATTTTTTATTCTAAATTTATACAATATATAAAACTTGGATTTAAAATAGTATCACCATTAAAAGGATGTAAAATTTTCTTTCAAAAAAAATACCATTTTTAGAGTAAAATATAATTTAGTCTTATATTATGCCCATAAAATATATTAGATTAATATAAAATGTATTTTATTGAATATAAAACATATATATTTAATTTATATAATTAAATTATTATAATTAATTTAATTTATTATTAGAAAACACCTTTGTGAGAAAAAACATTTCCTTTATATTCAATTTGTTTTTATATTAATTTATAATTAATTTTAAACCTATGAATTCATTTCATATTTTTGTAAACCATTTATTTTAAGAAGTTATTAAATAATATTCATAACCTATAATATAACATCTTGGTTATATATTATTATACTAAATAATTATTTTTCATTAATATATTGTTGCTCTGTAAAACTCAGTCTTGCTTATAATGTAAGATATCAAAGAAAGTCATTGCTGCATGCGACACAAGATGACTCTGTGTTAAGTAATTTTCATGTAATTATTTATATTAAATTTTTTAAAAATATTAATTATATTATTATTTATCATGATATTATATTACCTTATATTATTGGTGTTTCCTGTCATACATGATATCAAATACATCATTTTTTTAGAAATTTGGGGAGTTTCATTATCCCCATAATAATTAATTTTTTTCTTAGAAATTTAAACTTGAACTTGGTAATATATTTTTTGATATTTACTATTTTTAAATCCCACAGCATTGTATGGTTTTGTAAAAACAACCTCTAAAAAATAGAAAATATGAATAACAATGGTCGCATGGACTAATAAGTGACTTGGTCTCTAATTAGGAGAACATTAGTCACAAGTGGAGATATGTACATATAGTAAAAGTGTAAATATTTATAGGTAATGTTTGATGTTATCAATAAAAAATATTTTAATGATAATGGGATATTGAGGGCTTCAAATACATAAATTTATGATGATATAGAAGTCCATTAGTTCAACAAAAAATACGGTATTGGGACAACATTTTATTTTAGGATAATTTTCATAATGTTTTGGAATTATTTAAATTCTTAAGTACATATGTAAATATTTAAACTTTATATATTTCTATAAACCCAATTCCATCCTTTGGTTTTTAATTTATAAATATCCAATTCTTTCATTACTTCAATAAAGGGGTATAAAAAAAATAACTTTGATACCTGATGTAGAAAAATATTCTTTTAAAGGATCTTAAGTCCCATAAAAGAGTGAAATGCCTAACTGACTGTTAAAGTAGAAAATATGGTTAGTAATTAATCAATGACAAAAAAAATTAATTACATTTACCCAATAATATTTATTAATCAAATTTAGTGACTAAAAATAATGACATATTAACTAGGGAATTGCGTTGGTCAGTTCTTTGCATTAAACCCTTATCTTTCTTCAGTCATGGGTTCAATCCCATGTGGTTTTGAGGGCATGGGGGATTGTACCCTAAAATACATGTTTTTATTTTATAAAACCATATTCATATATTTTCAATATAAATATAAATAAAATTCTTGAAATAAGGTTAATCACTAAGTTTCATTTTTTACTATGTTTTTCAATACAACCTCAATACAAACATGTTCAATTCATTTTATTTTTATATTGTTACTTCCATGGTTTATGTTTTATCATAGGTTATTAATTTTAATTATATATTCAAATCCATTATAATGGTTTGTAAAGAAAATGTGAATTATCTTAAGTGTGTTTCCTATGAGTGACAAAATATGTTTGTAGTGAGGCATGTTGTCGTGTACCAGGTGATTCTCGAGTCAGGTTTAACACACCATTTCTGAGCCTTTAACACTAGTTATATTTCTTCCAAAACCACAAAAACATGTAATATCTAGATAGGTATGTATTTATAGGTATACCCACAAAATCCATACCTTACCAAAAATTTAGGATGATATTCTATAGTTATCCTCAAATTCTATAATTAGACTATGTTATCAAATCATTGTTTTCCAAAATATAGTTCCAAATGTTTATAATAAAATTTATTTTACACCAAATATTTAGGACTAAACCCAAAAAACCTAGTTGCAGTGTATACTACCATTACATTGACATAATTACAAGGAAATGTTCCCTGAAGTACTAATCAGTTTAGTAGTCTTTATAAACAAGATACCTAAAAAATTCTTGAATGAAAAATGAATACCCCAATTGAAAGATTAATTTATCTCTTGAGGACAACATTATTCCATATAGCGTATCTCTTCAAATATTTCATAGTAAAAATCATGTAACTATAGGGAATGAAACAAAGGAAGTGGGAGATCAAATGCTCAGTAAGGGTCAAGTGTAAGGGATGCAATAATGAATCAATGAGAATAGTAAATATGTAAAAGTAATAACTTAAGACACAATCCATATAATTTATAAACTAATAATTATCTTCATTAACAATATACAAAGTTGAATAATTAAAAACACATTTCAAGTAATTAATATACTCAGAAAGAAGTTCATAATAAAATATGGTAGGGTAAATAGGTGAAAACAGAATCCATTCAAATAATTGGGTAAGAAAAAATAAATATGGAAATTTAAAAAACTAAAAAAACTTCCATTTACTCAACATACTGAGAATGAAATACATCAATAGATATGTCGATGGAAAATATCAGGGATAAATAATAACAGAATAAAATAAATGAATTTCTTAATAACTATAAGTCGTGTATTAAGATCATGAAATCCTCAACTATCAAGATCTATACTCTATATATTTTAAAACTATAGGTTGAAATATTTTTAATTTTCACAAAAAAAAATTTATATGAGAACCTGTGGATGAATTTAGGTGCTATATAATGTTTGAGCCCCACCTATCTGTACCTTTACGAACCATTCTATATATTGAGTAATCAATTTATTTAATAAACATTGTTCTTTATAAAATATCAATATTCAAATAGGAATAAATATTTATCAACAATTCTTTAGTGGTGGATAACTAACAACAAGCTTTGATGATATTGATGAATGAAGATAAAATTAAAAGATCATTAAAACATTATTGGGGAAAAATTAACTTTAATCATTACTTAGTGTCTCATACCACTTTGAAACATTTAAATCATAATTTCCCATTAATTAAATGAAACTTATAATATCAATAGATTAGCATATTTGGAAAATAACATGTCAATGTAAACACCATATATAAAAAATCTATACTGTTTGGGAAATAAACATATTAATGATAAATGATATGGATAATTAGAAGAAATATGATGTAAAATGATCACCGGAAATTAAATAATTTAATAGAGACTAATGAAGGAATCAAGTAAGTAAATATCAATAGAATCCTTTAGAAAAATTATAATAAACCATAGAGAGGAATAATAACTATAATATGAATATGGAATATCCCTAGTGGAGTAAAATAAATGGTTATTGTCATTAATGAAATAAAATAAGAACATTAAAAATATTCTTGATTAAAATATAATTTATTTAAAAAAATAATTTTGAAAATTTATTTCATTGAGAATATATTTTTTAAAAATTTTCTTCAAAAGGAAATTTTTTCAATTTTAAATGGAATATTTGAATAAATGATAGTTGGTAATCTGTTCATGTCTTACAAGGAAAAAATAAGATTCCTTTTACACAATAAATGGTTAAAAAAGTTACTTTTATGTAAAGATATAAGAAAATTCAATTAAAAATATTTAAAAAATAATAAATGAAATAAATTTATATGATAAATTATTTTATAATGTTTAATAAAATTAAAACATTTTTAGAAATAATGGTTTTTATAAGAAAATTGTTTCTACAACTTAAGAGATAAATGAAGTCATGTTTTCTTAAAAATAGTTTCTAAAACATTTTGAGTACAAATGACTAGAAAAATGGTACTATCAATTATAAATGTTTGTGAATAACTGTATGAGAATAATATAAAATAGTTTATTGAAAAATTGTCCAATAATTTTCCCTAATATAAATTCATGTGTAATTACTCTCAAACAAAATTAGATTGTGATGTAATCCCTTGAAATGGACATAATGTTTATGTGATAATCAATCAATGAATAGATTATGTTTGGAAAATGTAGATCCATTAAAAAATTGTAAATAAATAAATGTTGTGAAAATTTATTACACAGATAATATTATCATAATATCGACAATGAGTAACATAAATTAATGAAAATGAATCGGTTTATGAAAATCATTACAACTTGGTAACATTTAAATAAAATCCCAGTAGAATAAATAATTTAGATTGAAACTAAAAATAACCAGAAGAAACAAAAACATTATATAATATATCAAAATGGATAGTAGATACTCCAAAAAAATAATTAAGTGATTAATATGACATTTATCATACACATATAAGATATGAGATGAAAATCCATTACTATGCATTTCCATTTGGGTGAAAATCATTTTAATCATTGTATAATGGATCTAAATTTTTTTCTAACTTATTCGATAACCATATTATTAATTAATAAATAATATATTGTCTTCTTATAATATCTTATTACTCTATTGTTAGTAATCATTCATTTTTTTACTATTTTGTGTGTTAGTTACCTAGTTTCTCAAGTATGTTTTGACTTGTTAATTGTTGTTACTATCATGGTTTCATCATATAATGATTTTAAAACATGATTTAAATTTCATATATATTCGTTATATATTTAATTATAATAAATCATAAAATGTGTAGATAGGAAATGAAATGCATCATTCTTGGAGACGACATGTCGTACATATGATTGGACACTAATTTAATTTCTTTTCTATAGTTAAAAGAATTAAAAGTAAATTATTAATATATGTATGTATATTTTTTTTATGATTAAATTAAATTATTTTTGTCATATATGTCACATAGTTTTAATAAAACCCACCTTTATATGTTCTATGAATAGTTTGAATGAATCATATCGGTTTAAGAAGGTGGTAGTCCACACTTCCACCAATGGTGTTATGGTATTTAACCAAAATGGAAGAAATGAAGGTATTTATTTTATAAATATTCAATATGTATGACGAAATAAAATATATCAAAAATATTATATATAAAAATGTGTTGATAATAATTCCAAACAATGATTGATGGTCAAGAAAAAAATGAATGACATCATTTTGCAAGGATGTAGTTTTCAATACACGTAAATGGTATGTTCATTACCCATTGGATGAAAAAGATTATGTGTAGGTGTAAAACTTATAATAAAAACATATTAGTATATTTTGGATATAGATTTTATTATATAAGCATATAATCATAATATTTAACGGGTGGTAAATGAAAATAGATCCAAAGAGATTAAGGAATGATGTTACCTTTTTTTCTAGTAATATTATTTGGTTTTCCCCAATGGTCTTCCATGAATGTATTTATTTAAAATATGAGTATTATTAGATAAGTATGGGGATACCATGATCTTATTTTAGAATATTGTTTTTAAAAAATGACTTTATAAAAGTGAATAAGTGGGAGGAGTGAGCAAATTTTTACAATGGAGGAGGGGTATTCCTATAAATTTTAGAAAATGGAATTCCAAAAAGGTTTTTCCAATGTAAAGTTGTTACAGTATTGGAAACAATTAGAGAAAATGGATTATAGGATAGATATTTGAAAATTAAATGGAATTTTAAATGTTTCTAGGTAATTTCATCACCTAAGATTTAGGTTTAGCCCCTTTTTAAACTAATATATCTCTTAATCATTCTATATAATTTTAATCATCATGACTAATTATTTTTTGTAAAAAAATATGTTGAAATTATTAAGACATTATTTATTATTATGATTCCAAATATTTAATCCATTTTAAAAAATTCCAATCACATATGTGGCATGGATTAATATGAATTTAATCCCACAAAATAGATGAAAATGCGAGTTTTAAAAGTAAAATAATAAAATATTTATATATATGTATATTAAATTTCAAAGTGAAATTGATTAAAATTTATTAAATTGGATTAATTTATATAAAATTTTTCTAATTAGACTTTACAACCAATCAAAACAATATTATTACTTTATCAACAAATTAGATATAAAATTATTTTTCTATTAAAATTTATTTTTTATACTATTCATCTAGAATATATAAGTTCAATGAAAAATAGAAAAATATAACCCTAGGAAAAAAAATTATCTTTAAAAATAGAAACATAAGTATATTTTTTCATAACAAATTTATAAAATTTCCAAAAATTCGATTTAGAATAAATTTTCAATGATAAGGTGATAAATTTATCTTTTGAGTGAAATAACGTTTTAAGCTTCAATGAAGACTTATTGTTATCTTATGCCTATAAATTCCCTTGAAATAATATAAAATATATTTTATTGAATATAGAAAATATATTTTTCATTTATAACATTATCTAATTATAATTAATTTACATTACAAGAATAAAACACCTTTGTGAGCATAAAAATATTTATTTTATATTCAGTTTGTTTTTATATTCATTTTGAATTAGTTCGTAATATATGAATCAATTTTATATTTTTTTAAAAAAATTTATTTTATAAATTAATTTAAAAATATTCATAAGAAAAAATTTAACATTTGGTTATATCATATTATATTAAATAATAATGTTTTGATTATATATTATTGGTTGTTAAAACATGGAATTTTTTATTACATTAGATTTCGGAGACAATCGTTGTCACATGTGATGGAAGACAACTCAGAGTTATTTGAACTTCAAGATATAAAATTTATTAAATTTATTAAAAATATTATGTATATTATAAAGTCTCAGGATATTATATTCCACTACGCACTTACTTTTACTTTTCTAATGCGCTTTCAAGTACCATGTTCTTATTTTTCAATTTCCGGGTGTTACAAAAAAATTGGAGGATTTTATGAATTCATATAATAAAAAATTTCCATATTAGCATTGAACAAAATATATTCCATTATAGAAAATAAAATTAAAATTGACATATTTTCTTGTATATTTAAACATAGCTTCTAATGTTCCCCAGTTAAAAAAGTGTTTTAGATATATAAGTAATTATTTCATTTATCAGGGATGGATTATCTATATTTTGTTTTATATTATGTCGCTCAAAGAATCATTGATTAGAATTAATCATGGTGGAGTGTAGTGAGGAAACTATCAACCATAAAAACTAGAGATAATATAATTCATTTTCCTTTATTTTATAAATATGTAAATAAGCATTCAGAAGTTTTTCTTATGATATCTGGTAATTGTAATATATTCTTTAAAGTTATCCATTCATATTTTGATATTAATGAAATGAATAATTATTAAATCAATAATGGGAAAAATATTTAAGCAAAATCTTATCAATGTGTTAAATTAGAATTGAATTATTTTGATTATAATTAAATGTGATATTATTCAAATATGTTTCTCATTTAAAAAATAGAATTTGGAAATCATCAAGATCACAACTATAATGGGGTGGAAATTTTATTTTTTATTGCTATGGTAGATATTGATAATTTAAGTGATGTTTTTACATGTACCATATATTCATACTCAAACTATGATAATCTATTATTTTTTATAGTATCGCGATAGAGTATTCCATCACTAAGAGGAGGTAGTGGTGGGGGTGAGGGTGAATTAGTGATTTACAAAATGTAAAATCTTAATACACATTTCCCCAATCACTGATTAGTTTGATTTTATATACATGGTTTTTATATGAAGGTGAGGGATATATTGGTTAGTTACACACAATATATAAGAATGAATATAAGTTTCACTATATCTTTCCATTAATAGGATAATACATAGGGAACAATAGTTTCGAACATGATACACTAATTCCAAGTTGTTTATCAATATTTCTATGGAATGGGGTAAGGATATAGATCTATGCTAAAACTATATGAAATAATTAATTGTTCTAAATTATTTGTTGATATTTTCTTCTAATCACCACTAGTTCTATCAAAATTTGGATCACCTGTGTAAAATTTATATTCTACTAAATCCCATCCAAAAAACTCCTTGGAGGGGTGGATTTTTATCTATTAATTAATCTATTTTTCATTATACACTATCACACATAGAATTTCGGGAGAGACACCTATTGTTTAACGATTATTCATGCATTATAGTTTATCTTATTTCATTTTAGTGTGATTGTAGATCTAAAATATATGTGAAGTGAAACCCAATGATCTGATATCTATTTCATAAATTATTTTTACATGGCCTAATGTATTATTGTGTGATGTATTCTAAATATCTAGATTTAAAAACCACAAAATACCTCTACCGAAAAATTTAATATCATGACTACTTCATCATTTTATTATGTCATCATAAACTCTAAAACATGTAAAATATAAAAATTCCATGGTTTATTATTAATATGGGGTATCATTAACATTTATGAAATTACATATTATATTATAGATTAACATAATTCATAACTAGTACAAATGTAAAATATCATTTAAACCATTCTGTGGTGCAACTGGTTCCCAAAAATATATCAGAAACATTAACTAGACCCAACTTCATTCTACTATGGTGAGAATACTCTATATATTAAAAAATACTCCCATTCCCTAAATCCATTATATATAATCCACTAATACAATAGTGTGAGGTACATGTGTATGATTAAATTAATCTTCTCTAACATCCCCATTATAGAATCAGCTGACCCTACATGTCATGATGTTCTTTAACTTAACCGAAACTCATTATTTTTTCCACTCATCTCAGTTGCAATGATTCTTCTACTAATGTGTGATCTGATTGAAAATAAATTTCAAAAAATAACTAAATAACTAATGAATAAATTAAATCCGAAAATAATTATATGAATTCCATGAATTTTATTTTTTTCTAAACCACACACCGTAATATAGAATGGTATTTGAAAGAGTAAGTCATACCTCGATATAAGATCATGTCAATATTACCAATGTTTTATGTGAAACGACTCATAACTACACCTTCATAAATTTATTTTAGGAGGTCCTTATTTAATCTAAAAAACTCATTTAATCCCCCTAATTATCATGGTATCATCAATCATTTCCAAGATACTTTTCAATATCCCCCTTTGAATATTTTGGAATCATGAAAGTTCGAACATGAACTCTTTTTCAATATTAAACATAAGTTGAAAAATATTCACGGATCCCAAATATATATCACCTATAAAATAAACTTGATTCTCTCATTATTTTCATTAATATCCTCTTTTTATTCCGACAACTTGGTGATAAATCAAAAATTATTAATGAATTAAAATAAAAAATGAATGGATATATGAAGGGGTTGAACTCCCCCAAAAAATATAAATTATATGAAAACATATATAGTTTAGAGATACATCAAGATAATGATAACTTATTCCTTGGTCGAGGTTTAATTAAATTAAATATGGCCACACTATACCTTCCCCAGTAATAAGTTATATTTTATACATATATTATTTTTCCTTATATCTTCCACCTAGTTCTTTAACAGCTTGATTTCACATAAACTATTTCACCCAATAATAAAAGGGTATAAGAAATCCACCTTGACATATTCAAAATGTGACATTATCCTCAAAAAATTTTACTACATCAAAGGATTATACTACATATTCAAAATATACTATTATCAATGTGATATTATCTTACATCATTTTGTGCCAAGAATTTCACTTTATTCATATTATGAAAGAAAATCCAAAATTTGACAATAAATCACTAATATCTCTTTTCCATTCCATATAAAAATATCCATTAATATTAAGTTATGTGTTCCATTTAAATATCAAACATAAAACTAGATTCCCCTAGATGTATCATAAGATTTTTTTACTACTAAAAGATATGGATCTCTTTGATTGATTTAGAAACATATAGTAATAGTAATGAAAAATATTATTTAAATTCTAAATACTATAAAATAACATACAATAATAATAAGTCTTTGAAAGACTATTTGATCCACATTATTTCCTACCTCATCAATGGAAAATATAATCACAAGATATATTAGATTAGATACTTCTATTGATTCTTCTGTGTAAATTTTTTAATAACTGAATATAATTTTTATTTTTTGAGATAATTATACATCCTTTGGTGTTTCTAACATGTAACCCAAATATAAATATCATATCCCTAATAACGAACATACTGAGGTTTCTCTATTTGAACATTAAGTATCATTATAGCTTTGCATACCCTGATTGTGATGCTTACTTTATCCCATATAAATCATTCTACATCTTGAAAACACGATAACCATTGCTACATAGATAAACCATTCTAGTTGTTTAATGTGGAACTTTTTCATAAACTCACAGTATATAAATACTTATTTTTTCCCTTTTTTAAAATTTTACGATTTTTTATCATTATTTATATGGAAAATTCTTATTATCTAGAGACTTATGAGTGGAGAATAGTCTCATCTAAATCAATACACAAAATTTTGCAATATCCTTTAAAAAATATGTGCTTTTTTGTTGGTACTTCATCTTTTTAATTAAAGTTAATAATCAATCCTCACTTTATCTCAATATTATTATTTCTATTGGAATGTTACACCAATTATGAAATTTCATTATTCTTGACTTAATTTATTTCTTCATCCATTTATTTTATCTAGTCTGTTTTTTCAAATTTTGTTATGCACTCTTTGGTTAATATTTTAAAAAAATCATTATGATTTTAAATTATCAAACTTCTATCATTTTAAACAAACTCCCTGCAGTAACCAAAAATTTCCTCAAAATTTTCATACTTTCTAAGTATTTAAAAATTAGTTAAACCATTATTAGATCATTTATGATCATATGATATATCATAATAAAAATGTGAATTTTGAAAATATAATTGTGCCTCTAAACAAATCATTTATTCTCGATGGTCATCTCTAAGATCATACTCAATTCCATTTTTAAAGGGATGTAACTTGTGAAATATTTTTTTTGTATCCTGATTAAATAAAATCTATCGTAGAAATGGTAAATCCTTCTATTAGGTGTATATCCAAGATATATTCATTTTCCATATCTCTCATCAAATGTCCCCTAGAGTTTTCCTTTTATATTTATTTAATAAGGGCATATAGAAACCTTTCACCATTTAAATTCTATCTTATTTTCAATCAAAAATCATAAGGTAAATTATTTTAATTCTTTTAGAGAATACGTAAATTCAATATGTAAACAACCATTATTTTTTATTACCTCCAAATGATTTTTTTATTTTTATGTATTGATAATATTTTTCCGCATATTTCTAACAAAATATGATTCTTTAAATCAACTAAATTTTTTTATAATAGTGTACATAGAACTAAATCCATGAATTATTCTATACTTTTCAATATTTTCCACAAACTATTCATTCTTTTATTTTAATCCATTTTAAAATTGAAATATTTTGACAACAAATCTTGTTTCATTATTTATAATCATATAAATGTGATTGGACCTCCCAAAATATTCCGAATTACTCATTAGTAAATATAAATATGTCATTTGATTAAAATCCTTTTCAAATGTAAGGAAATAAACCTATCACTATATATTTTAATCTAGATCATTATACCATATATACCTAATTGAATCAATTCAACTATATTATTTTTCATGATGCCAATTGTCTTATGACACTTTTCCCACTTTTTAATATGTGATATATGTCACACGTGTTGAATAATTAAAAATTTAGATTTTTTAGATTCATTAAACAATGATAAATTCGTAACTTCTCTAGGATATTTTTTCTGAGTTATTCTAGTATTTTATTACCTAATTTATTTCCCTCTATCATGCTCATATAAAAACTATTTTCATAATTATAAATCATAGTCAATATACCACCATTTTGTTTCTCATTCATTATAGGTGTTATATACTTAAATGTCTTATCGATACAACCATCCTTTGAAAAGTCAAAATTATTTCCATTTTTAAATTTTTGATCAAAAATATAGATATTATGATAGATCTTATTGATAATGAAGATGTCAATAGAGTAAATTTTGTTCTCACTAATATTTGTCCATCCAACTCATTTGATGTTGTGTGATTCATCATTTTCATATTTAACATTATCTCTATCATACCATTTATTTTTTAAAATCTATTATTATTATAATTCATGTGTGATAATAAAAAACTATCATGTATACATTGATTATCACCTTTTATATTTTTAAATTAAACCTTAAGAAAAAAAAATTGTATGGATTATTACCCCATATGATAGATTTGGAATTATGATTTTTAATTTAATTCTCCCATATCATGGTGAGAGACTTAGAAGAAGTGTTTTTAATTAATAAATCCTTCCACAAGTTCATTAGTTGAAATGGATAGTTTTCATAAATTATGACATCTATTTTATAGGATTCCCTAAACATAATATTATAACGTATTGATTTATACACCTTAATCCATGTCCTCTCATTGATAAAAGGAATTAAAAAGTGTAATAGAACTATTGTTCTTTTTTTACATAAAAAATACATCAAAAAACATCTTTTAAAGAAAAATATCCATGGTAAATATATATAAATTTCAAAATATTCTCTTCATTGTGAATTGTGATTTTTAAATCGATTTATGTTTTTCATACATCTCAATATTAGGATCTTTTTTATCATAGATGTTACCATATGCATAGCCTCAAAATCCTTTTTATTATACAGCTTCCTACTTAGGGAAATTTTAGGAGCATAAATGTTTTTAGTTATGGGTGAAGTCATCTTTATTTATGTGATCGCATGTTACATTTTTATTTTTATTTCTACCATTTAAATTGTAACACTAGATGTAAAAAATAATGGTTTATATTTCAACCATTCAATCAATTAATATATTAATGGAATAAAAAAACTACCTATCAATGCATTGGTAATTATGCAACATTATTAAATAAATACTAAAATTTAATTTGACTGTTCCTCAAGTAATATTCAATATTGATAATATTTTCCATGACTACCTTTACTTATTCATTATTATTAGTGAAATTGTTTCTTGAACTAAATACCATATTTTCCCAAAAATCTAGTGTTTAAATTATATCTCCACATTTTCTTGTGAAATCCCATTTCAGATTAGTAATGTATTAGAATTTTGATTCATCATGATATTTCTTCAATGAATAATTTTTCAGTTTCAATGATTTCTTTTGTCTCTCAAGATTCTTATTTTATTTGAAACATTCTTAAAAGTCTCCATTCTCTATTGAAACCTCTTTATTTTATCCTAATAAATGATTTATTCATTTTCATCTATCCATTCTTCTTTATCATATGATAAATCATTGTGACGATTTATTTGACCATGAAATTCATTTTCTTATTATCCTTTTGATTCACTTTCACTCAGTAACATTCAAAATTGTTCTACATAGAATGATTATTTTATAGAATGTAATTCTTAATTTTTTTTCTTAGAATTATGATTTAATTTGAAAAAAAATCATCCATTATAACCAATATCTACATTTATTCACGTTTTGATGCAATTTTAAATTAATCACCATTCTCATCATCTTGTTAATTATTAGGGAAATTACTAGAAAAGTGTACTATCATTATGTAGTTCAGACAATTATATGGAATTTTACAATTATATTTATCTTTTCCTCAATTTATTAAAAATTAAAAATAAATATAATAATTCTCAAAATCCTATCACAATAACATAGAAAATGGTGTCTTCTTTATGAGACTAATTTAACATAACATATTTTAAACTTTTTTGGGCTTCAAAACCATCTCCTTATTATATTTTTCTTTTATAATCATGTCTATAAATCTTATTATCTCAATTTAAATCAAGACATTGTTTTGGTTATCGATGCTCTATCAAACAAATTTATGATCCCCGAAATGATAAATTAAGACAATGATTTTATTATAGTGGGTTATCATAAATTTATTCACTATAGTATGATATTCAAGAATTTATCCATACAATTGAATTGATCAAATAATTTTGTTTACCCTAATGGAGAACTGGTACAACCATTAATCTTATTCCATTTATGTATCCTTAAATTGATCCAAAAATAATTTTAAACATGAATCCTTGAATTAATTTTCTCCTTTATGGATTCAATAAATTTTTATTTATACTCTATTCACTTTCCCCCTTAAATATATTTAGATACTTGTATGATATAGTTTAAAATAATATATTTCACACTCACACAACAGTTTTAATATTCTAATTTTCTATAAATTTATAATATACTCCATTCAAGATGATTTCATGAACATCCAATCCATTATATATAAGACACAACATATTAAAATCCTTTCATAGATGGAGACCCATTACATCAACCATAAGAAAACTTATTTTTCATTACAAACATCATATTTATATCTCCTTTATGAAAGATGTTGGTAATAAAATAAAACATTTATTTATTGAAATTTTTACTAAAAATAACATCTATAATTCTCTAATACTCTGTTTTAGGCCTAGGAGATAGTATTCCAAAACTAAGGGGGGAAATCAGTTGTTGTTGTAAAAATTAACTCTCAAAATAAATTATTCTCACCATAAGGTAGTGTGATTGGATCATAATGGTGAAAGTGATGTGATTATAGATTTAGTGAGATAAATTACACATGAATTAAGAGATAATAAAAGGATTCCTAACCCTTTTTATCATGTACCTAGTTATTGGTGAACAGTGTTTGAAATTTAACTATCATTATTCCTACTTTATAATATATTATAATAATGTAAGGTGTATATAAATGGCCTTGAAATATGAAAACAATAAATAATGATCTTCACTAGAAAGTCAATAAATTGTCACTTCCCATGACATCAATATCCATTAGAATTTATATTATGTGTGTTATTTTTTTATTTTCCTCATTCCAAGAAAAATGCACCTAAAATGGGTTTCCATTTATCTCATATATTCATTAGTTTTCCATCACACACTCAATTAAACTTTCATTTGGTTGTGACACTAATTATTTGAAAACAAATCATGCATTGTGAAATAAAAACCTTTATTATGGTGTGATCATAAGATAAAAAATATATTAAAATTTAATTACAAATATATTTTACTTATTTGAAATATATTTCAGAATATCATTGAAGATTTAGTCATGATGGATTCAAAATATCCAAAACTATAAAAATACTAAATTAGATTAACCCAGAAAAAATTAATGTGACCAATGCTTCATAGTTTAGTGTATTTATGTAATCCAAAATTGGTACCACATCAAATTCTCTATGTCTATGTTACTACGATGTGGACCCAACCTTTATAGTGTGAAATAAATTTTTTTTCATGACTTAATTATCCCAAAAACCATTAATACACCAAAATATCAATCACTATTCCACAATGTACCCATTCCCTCAAAATCTCTCATAAGATTCATCGTGGGAGTAGCATTATTTTTTATACATGACTACTTGTTGTAGCAATATGTAGTTTCATTAAGTCATCATCTTTGTGATAAAACCACTAAGACTATATGTGAGTTGGACTTGTAATATCAACTTCTTATCATATAATATTCCAATCAAGGAAGAATAGGATCCTTCAATCTATGATGCACTTCAACTCAAGAAAATTATATTCCCTTACAGAACACATAACTCAAATTATCCTTGAAATAATTCATGAGCATGTTTTTAATATATATAATATACAAACACTTTAATAATTTAATATATTACTTAATAAAGAAGTAAGTTATATTATTAAACCAATGTTATGGTTATTAAAATAGCGTTAACATCCTAAATTCGGGTGCTTCCCAAGGGTGCCCCATACCCAGTTGGTCACATGGCCTCGTGCATATTTCTGCTAATTCTAGAGTCTTCTGAATAGAATTGAGGGCCTTGGGTGTGATAGTATTGAATCAATGACATAATTGTAAGATTATACATATCGTAATAACAAAAATAATCAATATCAAAAGTGGTAATACCATACAAAAAAATACAAAATAGAAGACTGATAGTATAAAAAACTAAAACATAGAAATAAATAATGATGCGTGTCATGGGTATATAGGAATGCATCCAATCAAGTCACAACACTTGAAATACAATGCTTAAACCCAATTACATAAAATAGTAAACTCCAATAGAATCATATGCCTAATCTTGGTCCCACGCTCTCTAACTCAAACAACAATCAAGTACCTAATGAAGAAGGGTGCTTTCCCTTATCTATACATTCAATTATATAATATGTTTGGGTCCAAAAGCATGGAATAAATAGGTTATGAGAAAAATCTATGTAGACAACCACCAAATTATTTGTGCATAATAATCAAGTAATGTATATATATATAGTAGGAAATATGCTGAAATTAACCAATAACTAAGAAGTACTCAAAAGTAATCATTCATATCGTTTTCCATTACATTCATTTTAATTTTTAAATTATTCAAATCATAGAGTAATTAATCATGGGATCTAGCCTAATATCTGAATCCCTCCATGTAATGGAAACAATAGACATCTCAGAAGACCATCTAAGAATACAATAGAGACTGATTCCAAGCTTGGGCTTTGGCTTGGAAAAATCACTATATTCATTTAATTATTCACAAAAAACACTCTAAGAAAGATCTCACTGTTTGACCCCTTTCTCTTAACATAGAACAAATCAAATGAAAATGACCACCTGAGTAGCTCTCACCGCAATAACCCTTTGTTCACATAGAACCAATAAAATTATACACAACCTCTGGGTAGCTCTTATGGTCAATACCCATGGAAAAAAATCTACACCAAGGCTCTCACAGTCTTGTGTAAATAAACATGAAAACACCCCCAATTTTCTTGGTATAAGGCTCTCATTGTCCATTGGATGATTAGCGCACATACAAAATTCATTAAAGGATCTAAATGAAATTCAAAATAATTAATGTCACAACTTTAATCAAATAAAATTATCAACATTAAAGGCTCTACATGAAATTCAACTTTTACATCGCTCAAAATTAATCAAATAATTGAAACATGCATCATATATAACCATTAAACTCTATCATAAACAATTCAAGTCCTGTAAACACGTTATGACTTATAGGAAACCTAGGACAAATAGACAATAACAGTCAATGAAGGGAAGGAACTGATGGGGTGTCCCACTAACAAGGGCATACAATCTTATACATAGGCAATAACCCTTAATCAAACAAAAAATATATTAGGTATTAAACGTGATAAAAATATGACATACGCAATACCCAAATAATGTTATTCGACACATTAATCATATATGATCCAAAGACTATTTAATAAAGTCACAAACCACCAACTATGATGTTTTATGAAGAATACTCTTGAATGTCGGCCTTTGAATCAGCCTAAAACAATGTAGATCTTTAAAAAGGTAAAAACAAATTAACCTTGAAATAAGAGGAGGGGGATCTGGAAGAAAGGATCTAGGGAAAGAGACAACTCATTGGTGGAAATCGAACGAACCAAATGTAGTCCTAATGGGATCACATTTGGAGAAATGGGGGGATCATTTGAATTTTTGGCTATATGTCTCTCTACTATACAAAACACAGATAGAAGAAATTTTATTCTAGAAATGAGACGTGACCCCACTCTGACTGATAAAATAAAATGAAAAGTACATTGCATGTTCATTTAATGTACACACCTTGTATTTTCCTCAATCAACCCCTAATTAATGTGGTCTTATAGGTCACCTACATGGTCATGTATTCGGCCGTTACATGGCTTGTACATGGATACATTAGACAACAGGGAACATGACTTGTACTCAAGAGTACACGACGTGTGCTGATAAAATTTCCAAAACATCCTTTTTCCTAATAAATAACCTGAAAAAAAGATCCATTCATGAAATGAAGATCTTGGTTCATAGATATATCTCCCCGTAAAACAACTCATCCTTGAATTTCTCTTACAAGGTGGTGAAGACGAAACATAAAATAACTTTGGTCACTCTGATTGTACGTCGGCCTACCTCTCCCAAGTTTCATCATGTACTTTCCTATGATACCATAACACCCATACTCAAGAAACATGCCTTCCATAGAAAAACATTGTACTACAATCCACAATCCGAATATGGTGCTCCTCAAATGATGCAACAACCTCCACCTTAACCACAAGTTGAAAAACATGAGACATGTCTGAAAACTAACATCATAGCTGAGAAACATGAAAGGAGCTGTGTATAACCCAATACAACTAAGGTAACTGCAACTGATAAGCAACCATCCCGACTCTCTCCAAAACATCAAACGGCTCAACGTATCTTGGTGAAAGATTCCTCTGTATCCTAATAATCATATTACTCAACCTTAGTATGACACATAAGTAATCCTGATCAACGTCATCGAACTTAATAGGTCTTCTCTACCGATCAGTATAAAATTTCTATTGAGACTGTGCAGTATCCATCCTCTTCCCAGAAAACTCCACCAGCTATGTGGTCTCTGGGACAAGATGAGGTCTTAGAATAGCTTCCTCTCCTACCTCTCGCCAACATAATGGTGACTAGTATGGCTTACTATTAAAATCCTTGTAAGGTTCCATCTAAATCATTATCTGAAAAAAAATATTTGTAGGGGAACCCCACTAGTTGTAAGTGTATCTCCCAATATCCCCCAAAATCCAGGATGTATGATCGAAATATTCCTCCAAAACATGAATCATACACTCAGACTATCCATCAGTTTAGTGATGGTATATTGTACTTAGAATTAGCTATGTACCTCAATTTTTCATTAGTCCCTTCCAAACACGAGAAGTAAACTAGTAGTCCTTATCTGAAATAATAGTATGCAGAACCCAATACAAACATACAATCTCTATGATGTAAAACCTTTGATGCTCATCAACACAATATTCTTCCAAAATTGTTAGGAAGTGTGTAACATTTGTGAGTCTGTCAAATACAACCCAAATTGCATCATCCCCTCAAGGCATCCTCGGTAAATCTATCACAAAGTCCATCACAACATCATTCAAGTTCCACTCGAGAATGGGTAACTACGTTAAAATACTTATCGGTCATTGATGATCCACCTTCACCTAATGATATTTGGAACATCTCATAAAAACTAGCTACATACCTCTTCATAAATATCCACAAATACTGATGGTGTAGATCTCAATACATTATGGTGACAACAAGATAAATAGTCCAAACTGAGGAATGAAAATATCACAACAACTCCTCGTGTATGTCTGTTGACACCCATAGGTTCCCATGAAAATGAAAGTCCACATCCATTCCCATGATCCATCCAGGAGTATGGTCCTCTCCTGAAAAACACTCTCTTGGGACTAGTCATTCTGAATATGATAGCTTCCTCATTCTCACTCGATCCATTAGAGTAGAGGTAACAGATATATAAGAAAGAAACATTTTCCCTTGTTTCTCATGCACTTATAAATGCATCTTAGAGAATAGATCCATAAGAATCCACTCACTACTAGCCTCCTGAACATCATGTATCTGAGTCCTCCTGCTCAATGCATCAACCACTGTGTTCCCTTTTCTAGGTGTTTAAGAATGCTCAATGTCAAAATAATGAAGGTACTCAACCATCCTTCATTGTGTCAGAATCAAATCACAATGAGTAAAGATATACATGAGACTTTTCTAGTCAGTTTATACAAAAAAATGCTCTCCCAAAAGATAATTTCTCCAATATCTTAAAGCATGAACAAAAATATCTAACTCATGATCGTGTGTCAGGTAGTTCCTCGCATGTGTCCTCAACTTCTGATACCCATACGCAACGACTCCTTCTAGTTGAATAATAACAACTCCCCGCACTATACCTGATGCATCATAGTAAACGGTTTAACTCTTACGCAAATCCAGAAAACTCTGTAACTCATATATGATCTTAAAATGCTCCCAGGAAACTACAGTTGTCACTTTTTATGGTTATAATTAATCTCATATCTCAGAGATAACATGACCCAATAAGTGAATCAGGTCTATCCAAAAGTGGAAATTTGAGAGATTAATATATAACTGATGATCTCTCAGTGTACTAAAAATGATCACAAGATGGGAGGCTTGGTCGGGTCTAGTGTGAGAGTACACCATGACATCATCCATGAAAAAAACCAAAAAAGAGTCCATGTAAGGATAGAACACTCAGTTAATCAGTTTTATAAAAACTACTGGTGCATTCGTGAGACCAAATGACATGACCAAATACTCATATAGACCATACCTACTCTGAAATGTTGTAAGGGCTATATTATATAGTCTAACATGCAATTGATGATAGATAGACCTAAATTCATTCATCAAGAACACCTGGTCTCCTAAAAGATGATCAAAGTGATCATCAATCCTTGACAAGGGATATCGTTCTTGACCGTTAACTAGTTCATCTTCTGATAACCAACACAATGTCTGACGACACAGTCTACCTTTTTCACAAAAAAGGAGAACACCAAGGAGAAGTACTAATTCGGATGAAAACCTTCACCAGAAACTCCTCTAACTACTTCTTGATCTCCATTAATTCTAGTGTATCCATCCTATATATAGGAATGGATACCTGTGCAGCTCCTGGAACAAGATCAATATATAAATTTACCACTCCCATCAGAGGTAAACCTGAAAATTCATCAATAACGACATCTCTAAAACAATCCACTACTGGAGGAAAATGCATATGTGAAGTCCAATTGTCATCCAGATATAATCTAGCAATATTGGTTGTAATTCATCTCATCCTAGGATGTTCGAGTATAGATCTACTTGTCTGGACATCCCATTTTCCCTTATGTAGAAAAGACACACCCTATAGTGATGTGCAACTCACCCTACGGTGATAGCAGTCAAAAAATGCCTAGAAAGAGGCTAACCAATCCATTATGAGAATGATGTCTATGCTTGTCATCTATATTACATATAGGTCCCATAAGAAGTGACACATTCCAATATCAAGAGGGTACTCCTTGCATTGACGTACACCAGACAACCTAATTTCCAACGAAGTGTCTAGCATCATAAAATCTTCAGAAGTAAAGATATAGAGCCCAAGATTCTCCATAATGGAAACAGATATAAATCTAAGGATTACAAAATAAGTAAAAATATGAATCCCATAAAATTGAATCCTATAAAATTAATTCCATATTTGGAATGATAATAATTAATATAATTTAATATGATTTACTTAATTTTTATTTATAATGAATAGAAAAATAACTAAACATTTTTTTACCAATGTTAAGGGATAAAAATATTTACGAGTGGGGTGAGGGGGGGGGGTAACATATGTGATATGAATTGAAATATAATTTTTTTTTAAATTTTATAGTTTTTTATTAAAAAATTATACACCTAATATTTTTATATTTTTAATTTTTGAACAAAAAACTACCCTAATAAATTCCTAAAACCTATTTAATTTCCTAAACGTTATGGTATGATCATAAAACAATCCTTTTAATGCATAAGGTATACTCTATAGTTGGGTTTTCAATAAAGAGTTATATCTATTAGCCGATTGATTTCAATTTAATTTCCTCTTCTACATTCCCTAAAAATATTTTACCTATTTAAAAATAATTAATTCATAATAATAAATAAAATAAATTTATATAATGATGATTATTTATCCATTTTCCTCCCCTTCCATAAAATGAAAAATAAATGTATCACTCATTTTCATGTGTTGACTACAGCATACATATAACAATATGATTCAGTTTTATTCAACATTATTCGTGGCTAGTTATTATGATTTATTTAATATTTATATATAATATTTATGAAATAATCATGATTCATGATATATAATATCTTATATACCTTCATTACAAACCTATCATTAGAAAACTATTGTTTCTCCCATGCTTATGTGGGGACTGCCTCCTATACACAACGATGTGACTCATTTTCCACCAACACATTATATGAATAGTTATAAATGTATAAATGATGAATAAATATAGTAATTATTTCACAATTAATATTACCAAGATGATGAAACCCTGACCAAGGAGAATGTAGTAGAATGATTTATTTAAATCATGCATGTAAAATTAAACGGTTTTCACTAGAATGTTTGTTTTTACAAGGATGTTATTAATAAAAGTGAGATAGGAAATATAAATGAATTATTCATATTAAGTTATGTATTAATATCTTATATGAATATTTATACAATATATATATATATATTATATTATATATTAATATTTACAAGGTATGATGAAACTTTTGGTACTGGATTTCACATCTCACTTTTATTTTTGTGAAACTGTAGGGTCCTGAAAAACCCGCAAAAGAGATTCTTCCCAAATCCCACAAAATAATTGGGGAAAAGAATGGAGAAAATTCAAATATGGGAAACAAGCAGGACCGGTCCGTGGACCAGTCCCATAAAAACGCGACATGGCTAGGCCCCGCGAAGCACCCCCTCCGTGAACCATCATCGTTCGTGAAATGGAGGAGGAGATCCTCCGTGGTCGCGAGGCAGGATGGGCGCCAATCTGGTTCACTGTCATAAACCGCCCCAACCGCGGACCGCATCGACCGGTTTGGTTCGCGGGGGGGGGGGGGTGCTCAATACCCACCACAAATTACGGATTGGCCAAGTCAGCTGTAAAGTATTCGGTCATGGGCCTCCGCAAAATGTGTCGCGTGACTGCAGATACATCTCTTTCCCCACTCTATAAAAGGAAACCAAGGGGGAAAGGAGAGGGGATTCATATTCGGACGATTTGAAGGTGGAAGAAGAGGAGAGCGAACAGACTCGGGTGGAAGGATTTCGAAGGAAGGATTAGGATTTCGGAAATAGCGAAGTTCCAGTTCGTGAACCAGAGCAGGTATAAACCTGGGAACGAACTAATAATGAACTGAAAAATACCTAATAATTTGGTGAACCATGAACATAATATAACATAAAAAGAGATGACCGTGAACCGTAGCCCCTCTACGGATGCACTCCCCATGGACTAGGGTGTTTATACCTCTTTTCCGATCCGTCGCACCGCATAGCACCCTCCAATGCGGGCGAATCCTTGACCGATGAACCCCCAATCGGCGCCGACCTTGGCCGCCGCTGCTTGTGTGGAACCCCCCACGTACCAACATTGTACATGGGTTGAACCCGAAGCCGCAAACCCTCCTGGTTCACGGGATGACAATCAGTCCTCGAACCATCCTGGTTCATGGACAGCCTCTCAGTCCGCAGACCCTCTTGGTTCGTAGACGGCCTCTCAGTCCGCGGACCCTCCTGGTTCTCGGATGACCTTTCCATCCGCGTAGCACTTCCCTACGTGAAGGGCGCCACCACCCATACCCTTGTGTGGTCTTCCGAAACCTTCAGAGTTCCAATTCCCTGATCCAGATAAAATCGTTCCAATCTGGTCCGATCCTCCACAACCTCCTCATTGGCCTACTCATCATCCCCGAGACGAGGCCTCCACTTGAGCCACCGGATCCATGTGGTGTAACCCTCAGGTACATCAGCGTGCCGTTTTTAGTTCACATACCCATAGTAAATAGAGGTGAAGGGTTTGCACCGACCCTTGAGCAGATTCCCAAAGCATTCCTGGGCCACGGTAATGTGGAGTCTGAGCTCGGAAATCCCCTTTCTGCCCCTTCACATGTTAAGGGCTTCTCAGGGATAGTAAAATACTCATTAGAAGGAAGACCTCATGCACTAGAAGAGAGGAGATGGGCACAAGAGCACCCACTTTCCCTCTCCCGCTGCGCTTTGTCGCCCATGGGCCTCCTCAAAGTGTAAGCCCCAATCCATCATTATGGGACGCCCTCATGCATAATCCCCACTCAACTTCTCACGGACGCACCTCTCGCGAAGTGATCCTCTGGTCCCTGCTACCTCTTGTTTCTCACACCGAGCATGACTCACGTGGGCTTAGAGTAAGCATCGACCATGAGATCCTATTATGGGCCTCCTCAGAGTGTAAGCCCCAATCCATCGCCATGGGCCTTCTCAGAGTGTAAGCCCCAATCCGTCGCTCTGGGCCTCCTTAGAGTGTAATCCCTAATCCATCATTCCAGGCAGCCTTAGAGCATAAATCCCAATCCAATGCGAACTACAAGGACTTTTATCTCTACATCATATATAGGGTACGTAGGTAGCCTCCAAGAGGTTCAAGCTCGATCACCATCGGATCCCCGAGTCCACATTCACGTCGGTTCTCCGACACCCCGATTCGAACTACCTGGACTTTGATCCCTGTCTCCTAGGCAGGCTACGTAGGAAGCCTCCCTGAGATTCAATCCCAAAAATTAGTCGATCCCACTATCTTCACATCGGTTCACTGAGATGCTCCTAGTGCCGCCTCAATGAGTTCCGACTCCACGGGGTCACTAATCTAACGAGGGATGGTAAACCTCAGGCCTAAATGATTCTGACCCCCCTGCGTCTAGTTGACCATTCCCCATCAGGGTTAAATCTATGGATACTATGTTTGGGTATAAACCAAAGATTCGTGAACATAGGAATATGTCTTAAATCTATAAAAGAGTCCCAAAACAGGAAATAATTCCCCCCAAAAAGGCTGCGATGATCCTGACATCCCATCCTCTCGACCAATGTGAGTTCTTCAGTGTCACTGGACAGACCATCCCGTGAACGACTGCCTTTTGAAAGCAGGTCCACGCGTCGTCGGATACAAAACCGTTGGGTGTTTTGAGACCTAAAACCGAACACGAAAGAAAAATGGTGAACCCAACATGAATCTTTAACCAAGTATGAAGAATTTAACATAATCCAACCATGTGCCCCCTTTTACTCACAAGGAGAGCCAAGCAAGGTCATTAATTGCACATGGGATCATGAGATGCTACTTTGACAAGTTTTCTAATTGTACTTGATAAAATGTTTTGTATTTACTATCTTCAGAACTACCTTCAGTCCAATGGAATCGCAAAGGAACTCACAAGTGCGCGCTTCCAACAACGCAAGGACTGGACATCCTCACCTACGGAGGTCCCCGTCACCCCCCCAGCGTCTTCAACGCTGGGTATCAGATGCACTGATCCGAGATTACCACGTGAAATGTACTCTCCCAACGGTGGAGGCGGCCATGCACGCCCTCCAATCCACCAGAACTCGCCGGTCTCATGCCCAGCAATGGCCACAAAGGAAGATCCAGACATCCCCTTTTGCTGTCTCCAACTGTTTTAGGTGTCTATCCCCGGAACGGGACAATGCGTACCTCCCGTATCTTAGGGATGCAGATGAGGTCGATGTTGAGGACTTCATCCCCACCGAACGAGGGTTCCGCTCCAAGGCCCCCGCTGGCAGACGTCATCGTGTTCACGCCACGATTCAACATCCTCGCGTTGAGGAGGATTTCTCCCCAAGGATTCAGGCCCACGCCCCCAAGCTTCGTCCCCTTGGACCACCCGATGAGGGCGGCATACGTATAATTGGGGACCGGTCATCACCCTAGTCCCTAAGAAGGAGCTCTAGTACCCAGCTATGGAGACGTACCACGAACAGGCACCTACACCTGTTCGCTCCTCCCGAGGCCTCCATCCAGACATGGAGGCATCATACGAGCCAGCCTGCACCCCCACCGAGCTCTATCAAGCCCGTCGCTCACACAGGATGGCACTTACTCGGCAGGAACCTCTCCCTACCTAGTGTCATGATGCCCACCAACCTAACGTGGTGGCGACCGGGCACCTGCAGGACCAGCTCCTAGCAGTTGCTTATGATACCCGCCATCCTGATATGGTAGCGATCAACAAGGCCCACCACCCAGATGTGGCGGCAACTCATAGGCGGGCACGTCTCCCCGCCAAAAAAGGCCACCGACTCGATACGGTAGGAAACCAATATATGCAGGGCCAGTGTAACTCCCTGAGCTTCCACGATATTATTCTCTTTCAATAATGCAATAGCTTGCATTGTACGCAAGTTTGAGATTTTAACATACCGCGACCAATAAAAATAGCCATTATGAATAGTAAGACCCACTTTTGGAAATTATATATATTATATATTTCAAAATAAACTTCATTTTTGGATTCGGAATATCAAAATTATCCTATGTTGAATTTTTGGTATTTTCTGAGAACTTCAAATTTATTATGAATAGTGACAAATACTTAAAAAACTTTTTTAATCAAAATAATTTAGAGTAATAAATTATACTATTGAGTGGTTTTAAATTATAATTAGAATATATTTTTACCATTTTATCCAATGGTGGTCATTAGAATTAATTTCACTTTGAAATTAGACATAAACAACTATCAATCTTTTGATATATATTGTTTCTTAAAAACACGCTATTTGTTGTGACAGCAGGAATTAATTATAAAATTAATTAATGCAACTTATATGTTTGTAATTTTTTAAAATAGACATCATTTTTGAATTCAGAACATCAATTATATCTTAGGGTGAAATTTTGGCATTGTTCTGAAAAACATCAATTTTTGATGAATAGTGAAACCACTAAGTGGTAGTTAAAAAACTAATTTTTCGTTTAAATGAAACATTACCACTTCTGTGATTTGATTTTCAAAAATCTGACATACATGGTTTTCAATAGGAAGTAATATGCTTTTCAATGGGATTAAAATAATTTTGGGTGAATAGTAACTTTTAAGTTTAATTAATCGTGATTAAAGGTAATTAGTAAAAATTAAGGTAAAAATGATATTATAAAAATATTAAAATACCTTTAAACTTGTCCTATGTATATTTGATGAGTCATGGCCAACCGTAGAAAATCCATGGGTCAACTTGGGGACCCCATGGAGCCACTTTGGTAGAAAAATTACATTAAAAACGTTTTATTTAAAGTTAAAATAAAAATGTCACAAACATGAGTTCTTTTACTAAAACAATTTTTAAATGGGGTTATACGAGTCATATTTTTTACTATAAATATTAATTAGAAATATAAAACGATTTACTACATCATGATAATTTTTTATAATTTTTAGATATTAAATAAATTAAATTATTTATGACACCATGATGATGCATCGATTACCTCATTAATTAACGATTTTAATAAAATGGAAGGATAATGTAAAATATAAGAATTAAACTTGTCCAAAACCTATTGGATGAGTATATTTAGAACCCTTATCACCTTATACTCGAAATATATCAATGTGGGACCATTAGAATCCTAAAATCATTTCATAATAGAGTAACATTTCAATCTTTCCAAGAGTACCCTTCTCTCCTCTTATAAAGGGACCCCACCTCTACCACCATATGCACACCATAAATCCATTTGGCTCGGCCAAACTATCCCCAAATACTCTCTCAACTTCCCTCTATTACTCCTAGAAGCCTCACATTGGGCAGAACTCTTCCCAAATAATCTTTTGGCTCAAATCAAAAAGAGTTACCCGATTTTAAGGTAATGTCTTCTCTTATGTTATTTTGTTGTATTTTGCTTCTCCAACCCCCTGAACTCTTTTTATTAATTTATTTTGTAACAAAAACAGTATCCTCAATATACTAGGATGTTTTTATAATAATGATTCTAGCTACACTTACACACACCTACATCGAATGGTTAAAGAACATACTGTTTCTGTGGATGGTGAATTTCCGCCTCACGAAACGATTATTGTCCAAATTCGTATAACACATTCAAAGGTGTCCATTAAGATGTCACTATATTTATATATGATATATAATATTTTTATGTTTTACTTAAGCTTCTGTATTTTTCATTTATTTTATACCTTTATGGTTTCCATTATGGGGTAAACGCGATATTTTCATTTTAGGAAGTGCAGACTACCGCCCCTTCAAAGTGATTTGAATCGTTAATACCATATGTGGGATATATAAAGGATGGAGTAAATGGTATTATACATTATATTATTCTGGTATTATATTATACCTTTATATATTTATAACTTTATTCCATTAAATACAAAATAGATATGAAAGTAGCGTTCATGCGTACGTACGGCTTACCGTCTCCATGAACGGTGCAATTCATTTCTTACCTCTAAATGTTATGTAATATTATAAATGCATGTATATACTTGATATATATGATATATATGATATCTAAATCATGAATATAATTCTTGATATAATATATATTCTACCACACAAACAACATGTAATTATAAGAATTTTATTGTTGAATCAAGTACCAAAGATCGACAAAACGACCGTTATTAACTTAAATGACTACATAATTTTCGTAACATTGTAATAAGTGATATAAAAGGGTTGATGAACTTGAAAAAGTTTCTTAAGAAAGTAGAGATTAACTCTAGTTTATTATTCATGAGGTTAAAGAGCGGTCGATTCGAGTCGGACACGTGGTAAGGGAACTTCTTTAACCCAATTTCCATTCTTTGGGTTAATCTCCTATTTCCAAATTATGTAATGATATTGTTATGTCTGATCTTGTATTTTTACTCTCTTTATGTTTACATATAGTGAATACACATAATAGATATATTTTATTTTAAAAATTATCTTTGTAAGTAATTTGTCTCAATCTCCTTCCATTGAGGCATATTTGGTTTTCTACACAACTTTCATTTATACGGTGTATAAACCCCTTTGACTTTTACTTTTATTCAAAAGGAATATTTTTATAAGAATCATTTTTACCAAACGACAAAAGAATTTTTTTGTCTTACGTATGCGGGGACAGTGACTTCTCCACCGTCATGACTATTATTTGAGTTTCGGCTTCCTCTATAATCCATAACTTTTTTAAAAAGAAAAATAAATACCATGTTTTACTTTTCTTTTACTTTGGTATTGAAAATGGGTTTGATAAAGTTTTTATTATATCAATGTGTTGTATTAATATCTTGTGATTGAGTTGTGGAAATGTTATGTTTCCTTTATTCATGTTTTATGTGATACAATTATGTTATGGTTTATGATATTTTTAAACCTGTTCATATGAGGAATGCATTGGACTTAATAAGTGACGGGTGGAGCCGGCTATAGCTCTTAGATGCATCAGTAGGTCTCATGAGACACACTAGTGTCTTGACACGAGGCCTTGACAAAAAATTATTTTTGCTCTTAGCACGAGGCCTTGGCTACGTAGTTTTGATAGTCTGGAATTATGCATTCCATCATTATGAATGTGGTTATTGATATTGCATGTGATTATTCGACCAGTATAATATCCATGTGAATAAGTAAATGGAATTATCTCATTTTACTTTTTCCATATTATTTTTATGTTCAATTTTAAAAGGATTTTGTTTTAGTTGTACATTGACTTAAATGTTTATGTTTATTTATGAAAGCTTCCGCTGTATTGTTATCCTTACTGAGCATCTGAGCTCACCACTTTCAATGTTTTAATATTTTCCAGGATGTGAAAAGTATTTTATGAATGACCTACAGGGATAGTCATAAGAGGATATGAGTGTGGACTATGGATACTTTGTTATTGTTGTTTTTCACATTATGATGTAATGTAACATTTATGAGTGTATCTAGTGTTTCCAAGGCTACTAAACTAATTGGTATTTCGAGACTTGATCTTTTGTGATCATGCCAATGTTACGCAATAATGCACTGACTCTGGGTAACTGGGGTCGGGGTGTTACAGTTAGTATCAGAGGAAGTTTAGTACTAACCTTTCAAGCTATATTTAGATAAACTCTGATTAGATCACATAGCCTGAAGATAGACTTTGAGGATTAGTTAACAAGAACTTCCTAGAATTTTGGTATTATAGAGATTTTGTGAGTTTTCCAGGCAATACATACCTGTCTGAATACGAGCAGGTAGAGGCTGCTCTAGCACAGATGTACCTAGGGGTAAAACCCAAAAACACCACTTTGAGCTAGACTCGAATGGGAACATGTGCACGACAACGGGCCTTGCTGCACTCTTGGTTATGAAACTCCCGGGGGATATACTTAGAATAATTATCATTTTATTGACAAACCATTATGAAGGGATTATGAGTAAATACTTCCTCAAAGATTTTTTTTTATGATTATGGATTATATCCATAAATAGATCAATTTTTGTTAAGTGTTTTACAAGTATGTAATTATGTATTTTAATTCCTAAACTAATCTAGTTTGTTCCATTGTTTAGAAATGGCGCCTAGTTGGAGGAATGGAAATGGTATCAATGCACACACTCAGTGTAGGGATTTCCCTCCTGCTCAAGATAATTATTGTGGAGCTGGAGATACAACTGGTGCTGATCAACTTATTACCATACTAGGACAACTCACTCAGGTTATGAATAATAACCTTACTCGTATGGAGCACCCTGATCCAAAACGTGGGGGATCAATTTTAGACCGATTCATGAGGCAACAACCACCAAAATTTAATGGGGGTACAAATCCATAAGTATCTGAGCAATGGATAAACTCCTTAGAGAAAATATTCCACACCTTGGGGAGTAGCGAATGGGAGAAATTCATCATGGAAGTTTACTGCCTCACTGGAGATGCCGATCAATGGTGGTCGCTGATTTAAAACACAAAGGAAGATGATGAAGTATCATATACGGAATGGAGGGAGTTCAAAGAGATTTTCTTAGAAAAATACTTCCCTCGTGACCATCGAGCAGATATGGAAAGTCAATTTCTTGAGTCTGAGACTAAAGGAGGATGAGAATGTCGCAAAGTATGATGCTAACTTTACAAGGATAGCAAGACATGAAGCAGATTATATGTTTAACCCAAGAAGTATTATTGATCGTTTCTTTGATGGGTTAAAACCATTTCTCCGTCGAGCCTTAGTCTCACAATTTTTCTTATCGTACGAAGAAATAGTCTCGTGTGCTATCAAGACAGAAAAGGAATTCTCTAAATCTTATGACAATAAAGTAAAGCACGAGAAGAAGAGAATGGTGGAACAAGAGACAGATAAAGGGAAAAAGTGAAAGAAGGATTTTCCATTATGCGATAATTGTGGGAAGAATCACCCCGGTACATGCCTAAAAAGAATGGGAGTTTGTTATAAATGTGGAGAAAAAGGTCACTAGGCTCGTGATTGCAAGGGAAAGAAAGAGGCTGTCAATGTTGAATGCTACAATTGTAGAGAAATGGGGCATTATGAAAATGAATGCCCTAAGAGCCAAGGAAACTTACCTCAGAAAAGGCCAAGGGATCAAGGACAATCTTATGTTGTTACTACAGTTGAAGTCGAATAATTAATGTATTGGTGCTTTTGGAAATAAGGATTATATTCTGGTTATAAAAATAATGTGATATATATAAGGATTGTACTGCAGTACTTGTTGTTTTCATTAAGGTTTTAATATGATGAAGGTAATCATATTTTTAGTATGTGACAATAAGAGAAACATTACTTTTTTGGGGGAATCTAATGTTACAATTGATTTTGGAATTTAAGGACCTTTTAGAGAGAGTCTGGACGGAGGTATTTTGGATAACTATAATGGTTGGAATGGATTAAGTTAAACTTTGGATAGTATTTTTTAAGGTTAAAACATTTCTGAAGATTATTTTTGGAATATTATAATACTATAGTCTTAGGAAAAGGACAACCTACAGGTCGGGGGATAACCCGTCGCATCGGACAAAGCTGTAGGAATCACACCCACAACCATAGTGTGATAGGCCTTTAATACCTACAACTATCCTACAATAAGTCCCTGGTTATTATAAAAATGTTTTCTTAATCTAAATGGTATGTGTTAATATTTGGAACCTTATACAATTATGATAAATAGAATATTTTTGAGTTCTATTACCTTTTAGAGTGAAAGATGGGTTTGTGGTAAAATTTATTAAAGAATGAAATTCTATATGAGAAGTATGTATATTTCCCTACGTTCTTAGTAAATCTCCTAAATAAATTCCTCAACTTTATAAAAGGTAACTTAAAACAAAAATGTTGCCAGTTAACTTTTCCAACTAGGGATTCAATGACCGTTTAACTAATCACAAGTTTGTGATTTTCTTGTGGTTAAATTTTTCCTAATCCTGTTTTCTACAACTCTCCATCAGACCTTGATGGTTTTTTTCTTTCATATCCATATTTTCATAGAATCCTAGTATGTGCTATCTCGGGTGACTATTGTACTTATCTTTCTTTCTTTTAAAGTTGTATTTTTATTAACCTTATTTTCGATGTGGGTTTTCCACAAAAGTATTTTCTATTTTCAAAATTTTATTTTCAAAGAAAAATTTCAAATTGAGAGGACACAATTTATTGAAGGAGGGGAGAATTTAACACCCCGAGCTTGCACGATACACTTCTCTTTCAATAATGCATTAGCTTTCATTGTAGGCAAGTTCGAGATTCTAACACACCGTGACCAATCAAAATAGCCATTATGACAAGTAATAACCACTTTTGAAATTATATATATTTTATATTTCAAAATGGAATTCATTTTTGGATTCGGAATATCGAAATTAGCATATGTTGAATTTTTGGTATTTTTCTGAGAACTTCAAATTTTTTATGAATAGTGACAAATACTTAAAAATAAATTTTAATAAAAATAATTTATAGTGATAAATTATAATATTGAGTTGTTTTAGAGTATAATTAGAATATATTTTTACCATTTTATCCAATGGTGGTCATTATAATTAATTTCAATTTGAAATTGGACATAAACAACTATCAATCTTTTGATATATATTGTTTCTTAAAAACACGCTATTTGTTGTGACAACGGGAATTAATTATAAAATTAATTCATGCAACTTATATGTTTGGAATTTTATAAAAGAGACATCATTTTTGAATTCGGAATATCAATTATATCTTAGGGTGAAATTTTGGCATTGTTCTGAAAAACTTCAATTTTTGATGAATAGTGAAACCACTAAGTGGTAGTTAAAAAACAGATTTTTCATTTAAATGAAACATTACCACTTCTGTGATTTGATTTTCAAAAATCCGACATAAATGTTTGTCATTAGGAAGTAAAATGTGGTTCAATGTGATTAAATTATTTTTTGTGAATAGTAACTTTTAAGTTTAATTAATCGCGATTAAAGGTAATTAGTGAAATTTAAGGTAAAAATGATATTATAAAAATATGAAAATACCTCTACACTTGTCCTACCTCTAGTTTATAAGTCATGGCTGACCAAGAAAATCCATGGGTCAACTTGAGGACCGCATGGAGCCACTTTGGTAGGAAAATGACATTAAAAACGTTTTATTTAATGTTAAAATAAAAATGTCACAAACATGAGTTCTTTTACTAAAACAATTTTTAACTGGGGTTATATGAGTCATATTTTTGACTATAAATATTAATTATAAATATAAAAAGATTTACTACATCATGATATTTTTTTATAATTTTTAGACATTAGATAAATTAAATTATTTATGACACCATGATGATGCAGCGATTACCTCATTAATTAACGATTTTAATAAAATGGAAGGATAATGTAAAATATAATAACTACACTTTTTCAAAACCTATTGGATGAGTAGATTTAAAAACTTTATCACCTTATCCTAGAAATATATCATTGAGGGACCTTTATAATCCGAAAAGCATTTCATAATAAAGTAACATTTCAATCTTTCCAAAAGTGCCCTTCTTTCCTCTTATAATAGGCCCCCACCTCTACAACCATATTCACACCTTCAAGCCATTTGTCTTGGTCAACCTCTGCCCAAATACTCTCCCAACTTCCTTCTCTTACTCCTAGAAGCCTCACTTTGGGCAGAACTCTTCCCAAGGAAGCCTTTGGATCAAATCAAAAAGAGTTACCCGATTTTAAGGTAATGTCTTCTCTTATGTTATTTTTTTATTTTGCTTATCCAACCCCCTAAACTCTTTTTATTAATTTATTTTGTAAAAACAACAGTATCCTCAATATAATCAGATGTTTTTATAAGAAGTATTCGAGCTACACTTACACACACCTACATCGAATGGTTAAAGAACATACTGTTTCTGTGGATGGTGAATTTCTACCTCACGAAACGATGATTGTTCAACACTCATATAACACATTAAAAGGTGTCCATTAAGATGCCACTATATTTATATATGATATATAATATGTTTATGGTTTACTTAAGCATCTGTATTTTTCATTTATTTCATACCTTTATGGTTTCCATTATGGGGTAAACGCGATATTTTCATTTTAGGAAGTGCGGACTACCGCCCCCTCAAAGTGATTTGAATCGTTAATTACATATGTGGGATGTATAAAGGATGGAGTAAATGGTATGATAAATTATAATATAATGGTATTATATTATTCCTTTATATAATTATATCTTCATTCCATTAAATACGAAATAGAAATGAAAGTATCGTTCATGCGTACGTACGTCTTACCGTCTCCATGAATGGTGCAATTCATTTCTTACCTCTAAATGTTATGTAATATTATAAATGCATGTGTATATTGGATATATATGATATATATGATATCTACATCATGAATATAATTCTGGACATAATGAATATTCTACCACACGAACAACTTGTATTTATAAGAAATTTATTATTGACTCAAGTACCAAAGATCGACAAAACGACCACTATTAACTTAAATGACTACATAATTTTCGTAACATTGTAATAAGTGATATAAAAGAGACGGTGAACTTGAAAATGGATCTTAAGCAAGTAGATATTAACTCTAGTTTATTATTCAGGAGGTTAAAGAGCGGTCAAGTCAAGTCGGACACGAGGTAAGGGAACTTCTTAACCCAATTTCCATTCTTTGGGTTAATCTCCTACTTTCAAATTATGTCATGATATTATTATGTCCTATCTTTTATTTTTTACTCTCTTTATGTGTACTTATAGTGAATACACATAATAGATCTATTTTATTTTAAAAATGATCTTTGTATGGACTTTGTCTCAATCTCCTTTCATTGAGGCATATTTGGTTTTATACACAACTTTCATTTATATGGTGTATAAACCCATTTGACATTTAATTTTATTCAAAATAAGTCTTTTTATATGAAGAGTTTTTACCAAATGACAAAAGAAATGTTTTGTCTTACGTATGCAGCGACAATGACTTCTCCGCTGTCGTGACTATTATTTGAGTTTCGGCTTCCTCTATAAGCCATAACGTTTTTTAAAAGAAAAATAAATACCATGTTTTACTTTTCTTTTACTTTGGTTTCCAAAACGGGTTTGATAATTTTTTTATTATATCAATGTGTTTTATTGATATCTTGTGATTGAAGTACGGAAATATTTTTTTTCCATAATGCATGTTTTATGTGATACAATTATGTTAAGGTTTATGATATGTTTAAACCTGTTCATATGAGGAATGCATTAGACTTAATAAGTGACGGGTGGAGCCCGCTATAGCTCCTCGATGCATCGGCAGGTCTCATGAGAAAAACTAGTGTCTTGGCATGAGGCATTGACAAAATCATATTTGTGGTCTTGGCACGAGGCCTTGGCTACGTGGTTATGATAGTCTGGCATTATGCATTCCATCATTATGAAAGTGGTTATGTATATTTCATGTGATTATTCAACCAGTAGAATATCCATGTGAATAAGTAAATGGCATTATCTCATTTTACTTTTTCCATATTTTGTTGAAGTTCAAGTTTAAAAGGCTTTTGTTTTAGTTATTCATTGCCTTAAATGTTTATGTTTATTTATGAAAGATTTCGCTGTATTGTTATCCTTACTAAGAATCTGAGCTCACCCCTTTCAATGTTTTAATATTTTCCAGGATGTGAAGAAGTATTTTATGAATGACCTGTAGGGATAGTCAGAAGAGGATATGAGTGTGGACTATGGAGACTTTGTTATTGTAGTTTTTCACTTTATGATGTAATGTAACATTTATGAATGTATCTAGTGTTTCCAAGGCTACTAAACTAATCAGTCATTCTGGACTTGATCTTTTGTGATCATGCCAATGTTACGCAATAATGCACCGACTCTGGGTAACTGGGGTTAGGGCGTTACAGTCAGCTCCCTGCAGATGCAAGTAAAGTCCGCCACCCCGATGTGGTGGCGAACGGAGAGATAAACTGGCATATCCTGGTACAGGGGCAGATTCGTTCTCCTGCCCCGACACAAGAGAATCGTCAGTACCCACTGACCACTGAAGAACTGGAGAAGGATATTCCATCTCTGATACCGGAATGGTCCTTCATACCCGTTTCAGCCAAAGATATCTCTCTACATGTACTAGAAATGATGGAGGAGCAGGTATCGATCCCAGATCATATCATGCAGACTTTCCAGAATGTAATTGTATCAATGGCAACAGCAAGGACTCGGGCCCATGATCCCGTCTCCCCAATTGAGGTGACTCATCTAAGAGACGAGATAGCTGCCTCGGAGAAAATCTGCATCCCTGCTTCTACCCAGGAGGGTCACCGACCATATTCTGCGATGCAAGGGCAACTGGATCGAGCAGCTTCACTCGTTCCAACTGGGGGACACCTGTCCATCTTGGTGGATGCTCCAGAGTAAGCATATATCCCTAGTAAAAGTCCAGATGTTCATTGGCATATCCCGACAACATCACGGGACCCAATTAGATTGGGACCCAAAGGTGAAGACCGTTATCAATAGGAGACGGTCTTGTCTACCCACAAAAAAGTTCCCTGAATGCGCTGAAGGCAATCGAAAAATAAAGGGGGGAGTTCATGACACTGCTCTACTGGGAGCTGGGGTTCCCAACGCCACTAAGAATACATCAAAGGCTCAGAACCCTGACCCTCCATTACCATATTATGGTAGTTGTAGTAGCAGTTGCGAAAGTCCTCCCCGCAATGTCGCTACCAGCAACTCTAAAGGTCCTCCCTAGAGCACCAGAGGGGGCCTCCCCCACGGGCATATAAAGATCGATCACGAGAGATCCTCTTTTGATGCGAGTCACGGAAACCCTCCATGTGACCAAAAGATCAAGCAGCAAGAAGGTCCTCCACTTGTTGCGGTCCACCCTAAAGGTCGTCCCTAAGGTATACACTACAATCACCCTCCATGCAGTGGGACCACTGATTATGATAGTAGTCCTCGCTATCATAGTCGCAACTGTGGAGGCGCTCCTCGCAGTGACGTCTCATCACGACAGGGAGGTCCTCCCCTTGTCGTCGCCCGCCCTGAAGGTCCTCCCCAGGGGTTACGATGTAATAGAACTCCATGCAGCCAGGCATCAGATCATGGTGTTAGTCCTCTCCACCATGATAAAGGAGGTCCTCCCCGTAGATACGTTGAGAAATAAGAATGCCCTCCCCTCGTTGAGGTACATTCTGGAGGCCCTCCTTAGGATGTATCATGCAGATATTCTCCCTGCAGCAGCAGTAATGGTAGTCCTCGCCATTGCCGCAGCTGTGATGGTAGTCCTCTCTACCATGACCGCCATTGCGAAGGTCCTCCCAGCATTGGACCCAAGCGACAAGAAGGTGCTCCCCTTGTCGCAGTGTGTCCTGAAGGTCCTACCCAGGATGCACATCGAACGTCAAGCCTTGATGGTCATCCTCACTATGATGGCAGTTGCTGCAAAAGTCCTCCCCATAACAACGCTATGCATCCAGAAGGTCCTCCCCTTCCTGCGAAACGCCTTGTAGGTCCTCTACAGGGTGTTCACTGCAAAATTCCTCAATGCAGTGAAGTATAAAGTAGTAATGGTAGTCCTTACCATTATGGATGCTATTGCAGAGGTCATACCCGTAACGATGTATCATATCGATAGGAAGGTCCTCCTCATGCCGAATCATCCATAGAAAAGCCATCGTATGCCGAGGCACTCAGAAGGATGGGATCAAGCATGTCAGATTCCTAGTTAATCACCAACGACAACATTCTGCAATCAGGAGATGGTCCAGGGCTGCGTTCATCCTCTGGACAACCTCAGAATCGCCCACATAATGATTCAGCACCTATCAGTCCCACTACCTCTGACTACACTGATAGTGAGCGTCTCAGTTGGGCTGACCAGGTTGGGGATTCACTAGCGGAGGAGTATGCCGATATGCTGCACCTAAGGAAACCACTGGCCAGGGATGATATACCAGTTATGTTTTTCCCTACAGCCACCTCTCAGTTCGATATACCCAGAGAGTTGTCGGAAGAATGTGTGCACGGAATCCGCCATAATATATGGACAAACCTCTTCTGACTGAAATCAAGATTTCATCCCTATGATGGGTATGCAGACCACATCAAGATGATATGAGACCTTGTACTTCACATAGACCTGGAATCTCTTCCTTCAGCACGAAAACAGTGACCCGAGAGGCGTGAAGGAAACATGGAGATAGCCTGTCTCTGTGCACTACACTGACTGCGCCGCCTCATCAGTGACGCTCCAACGGGAGTCCATATCAGGGGATGGGGGGAACACGGAGCGCTACATTTCACCCTGCTCCCCACCCAGAGGAACCCGTTCAGCATGGTGTCTTGCAACGTCATCACGTCAAGACGACAATCGAGTGGTCCCCCTGTTCAGGAAAGGCAACACACCCAACAGAGTCAGGCCTTGAGTATGCCCAAGAAGCGTCAGGCCCGATGGGAACAAGAAATTCAAGAACTCCTGAATCAGGCCACTGAGAGAATACAATAGGCCTCTCGCCTAAGAGAGTCAAATAAACAATCTTTTCCTGCCTCCCCAGAATGGATTGATCCATGGGTAAATTCGGCACCAAATCTGGTTCACCCCCGAATGGGGGCACGTGAGATCAGGCAGGTGGCGATAGCAGCGGACACTGCCACAATCTTGGGTCAACCCCATCCTGTAGGGCTGGGGGAATTTTTAACAACAAATTCCCATGTAAGACTAATAAAACCGGAAAGAGACTCTCTTTCTAAGGAGTAGATCCAACCCCATCCCTTAGGGCTGTGGGCATTATTACCCCCTCAACAATAACCTCCCCCACGAGAGTTAGTGTTCTCTCATCTAGGGAGGACAATCAGAAGATGAGGTTCCCATACTATCCCATCATTTAAATCATCAACCCCTCTAAGAGGAAGGTGCACCATAAGGTCACATCAAAGAACTCTCTGTGTCACCCTTCGTCAAGAAGTCCGAAGGAAACCCCAGGACACAAAAGGGTAGGCCAGAAGAAGACGTGGGAGATCCTCTTCCCATTTGGAAGATGACATCCCCTCCACCCCATGATATGCTTTAATCAACGCCATAGAGGCTAACCCCATGGATGACAAATAGGGAAAATGCAAATCCGGATGGATTGGGAGACGATAGTTCCGGTCAGGTTGTGACTCACAATGAACCACCAGGCATGCACACCCGAAACCAGAGGGCCGCCCTAAATATGTTCGTCCTTCTATCCAACCCTCCTCCGCCTACCCAATGTGCTTCCAACGGGGATAAGAATAAAGGACTGGTTACCCTTAACCCACCTCCTTCTCTTGACAAAAATGATCCACTCACGCTTGAAGAGAGAATCGCTCGACAGGAAGAGGAGATGAAAGAATTGCAGCGGCTTAATGCCGAGATAATCCAGAGTAACCACCTTATTTAAAGTGCATCCCAGGAGGAATCACATCATGCACTCTGGGCAAGTACACCTCAAATGATATGGTTTTCCCCAGCAAACTAAATGCAATCAGGGATACCGTCCAACGAGGTTGTCGACCTGTCCAACTACCTTAACATAGATTCGGATGAATACCAAGACTTCCCTCCACTCAGGAAGCAACTGGAGCGACTACACCTGAACCCTCCGAAGGTGCCAAAAATAGCACACACACACACCCTTGGAGCCAGCCAATCCGGATCCTCAGGCAGTCCCTTGGGCTACGCCTGCCCAGGACCGGGCCCAACTGAATGTAAACTAGGGTCTCACCAAAACCATCGAGGTACTAATAGCTCGATTGGTAGTGATGGAAGGTCGACACGCTCTGATACAGCAAGAGTGGAAACCCTACCCAGATTGGGTGACCAACACACCACCTCCCCCAATTTTGGGAGCCTTGTATTCCCTATATTCAATGGGTCAGGCGATCCAGAACAACATTTAATGCACTACGCATCCTATTGCAACCCTATGATGGGAACTCTAGAACAACAATATGCAGTGAAACTCAGATGCTTCATACGGACCTTGTAAGGATCCTCCTTCGTTTGGTATACCAGTCTACCAGCCCAGTGAATAAAGAGTTGGGAAGACCTTCGGTAGTAGTTCATATTCCACTTCATCTCAACGTTTCCTAAAACAATGGTCAGCGATCTCATAAACAGCAAGCTGAGGGAGAAAGAGAGGGTCTCATATATCATTGCTATATGGAATGGTCTGACCTATTCTCTGAACATGCCAATGCCTCATGTTGAGATACTAGCCATATGCATCGATAATCATCGAGATGAGTTGAGAACACTACTCATACTAGTGGAGTGCACCACTATCTTTCTCCATCTCTCGGCCATTGCCCATAGAATTGAGGACTCCCTACAGCAGACTAATTCGAAGTCCCGAATAGCTTCGCAGGCTGTTGCAAAAAGAGCCCCTAGAGCTGAAGCATCCACTGTCACACTCAAGTCGGCCCCAAAGCCCGCTCCACCGCTCAGGCCTCCACCAAATCATCAAGGGCCCCCCTGCATATCAGCAGCCACCTCTGCCTAAACGAGACGACCAGAGAGGACCGAAGCGGAACCTGTTTGAGGAATGAAGACAAAAAGTATACTTGTTCCGGGATGATCAAGTCTGTGGCTAATTCATTGCCGCCATGAACTGCAACTTGCTCTGCCTTCCAGAGCTGAGGAAACCTGAAGAGGTCGGCCACGATGATAGGACAGATTACTACCCCACTATCGAATGTTGGGATGCAGTATCCGAGAGTGATTCGTCTTCAAGGACCTCCTGTAGAGGATAGTAGACCCTAGGAAGGTCGAGCTGGGACCACCCCCAGCACATGTCGCATATATCTCTACCATTAGATCCGAAAAAGAAGAGTGGTGGCAGAAAGTCACCAGCAAGCAAGGGACAAAATTTGATGACTGGATGAATCAGAAGACTATCAAACGAGCCTAGGGCATGATCCGAGCTCAGCTACGACAGCCAGTGTTGCCGCCGACAGCCCCTAACGCCGCACAACTGACAGCATCGGCTTCACAGTCCTCCACGAGCCGGTTATCCAAGCAGAGTATAAGATAGAAATAATCACGAGAGGAGCAGTCTGTAACAGGGCCAAATTTAGTCTCGACCATGGTAGATTATATGCCCTCGAATTTGGTGTCATGGGCACCGACCCAACAAACGACACCATCTGGGACAACCGACCAGGTTGACCTATCAGAGGATGAAGAGACAATCTTTGGTTCTATTGACATTATAAATCTTATGGAATCATTCCCTGACGAAGGGTATGATTATGAACCCGAGTTCCCTACACGAGGAACCAGGAGGAGGAACCATAGAGGTAGGGGATACTAGGGGAGGCGTAGCTGCGGCCGAAACCAACCTTAAAGTTGGACCCCTTCCCAAACTATTAGTATCATGGAAACCCATGGGAGAGCCCTTCAACGGACTCACCAGGAGAAAGAATGCCCCTCCACATCCACAAACAGCTATTCTGGCCTTGTTATTCTGTGATACCCACTAGAGGAGGAGCGAGTGTCTGGCCGCCTAGTGCACAAAAACAGACCGGTCGGGCCAAGTACTCAAAATGCGGGAACGCCATCTATATCTGACCCCGTGGCCGGTCCCTCCTCATAAAATGCTCTAACCCCTAAAGCACCCATGAGGACTCTCTCGACAGTGGAGAAGCGGCGGCCGCTGGAGCATAGATATGATATCCTTAAGCAACTGGCATTGGTACCAGCCAAGATTTTCATCCTAGATACCTTAAGTCTGTCAGTAGACCTCAGGGAGGCGCTTATAGAAGCTTTGATCAGCCCGCAAGAGTTTCAAGCTGAGTTAGCTGCCGCCGAAATTTATCGGATGGAGGCTGGACTGGCTGAATGCAATGCGGTGATTTCCTTCACAGACCAGGATGAAGATTCCATCATGTAAGGAAACATCAGACCACTATATGTGTCCGGCACACTGATTGGTATTGATGTCCAGAAATTATTTATAGACAATGGCTCTAGAGTTAACCTCCTTACCCTATGGACACTCCATAAGTTGGGCTACAATGAGGATGACCTAATTCCATCAACCACAACACTATTGGGTTACGACAAGAGTGACAGAAACCAATGGGACAAATTAAGCTAAAGACCCATTTTGGTGACCTGGAAGCCTACACGAAATTCCTGGGGGTCCGGCAGGGCACAACATTCAATGCCCTACTGGGAAGGTCGGGGATCCATAAGCACATGACCATTCCTTCATCTTACCACCAGAGTATCAAGTACTGTGTCAATGGATAATTTGTAACATTACACACCGACAAGGCCCCTTTCGATCTCTCTGAGTCACATTACCTTGACGCCAAGTTCTATGAGCAAAAGAAAAATAAGCCTTTGGTCGATGTTTTCGACTGGATCCCCGCTCCAAATGGCCTGGAAATGGTTCATGATGACCCCCTCTGGATGCTTGGTAGAGATTATATCCTTCCCATCAACCATGTTGAGAGTAGGGGTTCAAGTATGGACACGCACTCAGATGTCCTCATGACTTCAACCACGATGTCCAAGCATGAAAATGTGGGAACGTCTGCTAACCCTTGATCTGGGACCAAATACTCAAGCGGGGATGCCCATGACACATCTCCCTCAAACCCTTGAAGGCTCAGACTGGAAGCTCTCTCCTTGTCGGATCAAGAATATGAGGACTTGGGATAAGAAAAGGAGGAAGATCTCAGGTATGATCCTCCCGCATTTGAGGAGGGTATCTCCACCATGGTGGATGAGCTCATGGAAATAAACCTGGGTACTCAGGAAGATCCGGGGCCTACTCTAATTAGTGAATCCATGTCCCCTGAGGAGCACAAGATATATACCTCTTTCCTGAGGCAACATCAAGATGTTTTCTCTTGGAATTACACAGAAATTCTGGGACTCCCGAAGTGGCGACGCATCACCTAGGTCTTCCAGAAGACCACTAGTGCTATTAACAGGCCGCCAGAAGGACGCATCCCTCACATGCGTCCAAAATAGAGGCTGAAGTCGATATGATCAATAAAGTAGGCTTCAATAGAGAGGTCCAATACCCCATTTGGTTGGCCAACATCGTCCCTGTCATGAAAAAGAATGGACAAATCCATGTCTGCATCGATTTCAGAGATATCAATCGGCATTGCCCGAAATATGACTTCCCGGTTCCAATCACCGAGTTGTTAATTGATGCAACGGCCGGGTATGAGGCTCTATCTTTCATGGAAGGCTATTCTAGCTATAAAAAAATCATGATGGCCCATGAAGATGAAGAATCCACTGCCTTCAGGGCCCCACATAGGGTATTTTGTTATAGGGTCATGCCCTTTGGTCTCAAGAGTGCTGGTGCCACATATCAGCATGCCATGCATCAGATCATTAAACTGTTCCTAGGGAAATTCATTGAATGTTACGTGGATGACTTAGTGGTCAAGTCAAGATAGCGCTCAGATCACCTGTCGGACCTTGAGACCATCTTCAACAAGCTCCGACAGCATAGCTTGAAGATGAACCCCTTGAAATGTGCATTCGGTGTTACCTCAGGGAAATTCCTTAGCTTCAGTGTTCACCATCGGGGCATCGAAGTCGACCCTGAGAAGACAAAGTTTATCCTTGGACTGAAACCTCCCCACAACCTCATTGAGTTGAGGGTATTTTAAGGACACCTAGCCTATATTATCCAGTTCATTGCCAACCTGGCAGGAAAATGTTTTCCCTTCACCAGATTAATGAAGTAGGGGGTCACGTACCAATAGACGGATGACTGCCAAGAGGCGTTCAACAACTAGAAGAAGTACCTCTTATGCCCACCGATGCTCATGCCCCCGGTTAAAGGAAGACCTCTCTTCTTGTAAGTGACAGCCTTAGAGAAATCACTGGGAGCCTTCCTTGCACAAAAGAATGACGCAGTTAGTGAAAACAGTCTCTATTACCCCAGTCGAACAATGATTGATGTTGCGACTCGATACAAAAATTTCAAGAAGAACTGTTCGGCCTTGGTCTTCACTGTTAAAAATTTGGACATTATCTACAGCATCATGAAGTCCATTTGATCTTGCATAGTAACACGCTCAAGTACATCCTCAGTCGCCCGATGCTAACCGGATGCCTATCCCGATGGGCGGTCATCCTGCAATAGTTTGACATCTGGTTTGTGCCACAGAAATCCATCAAGGGCCAGGCATTAGCAGAATTTTTGGCAGAACACACTTTGACATGGACCACTGCACCGGACTCCGTGCTACCTGATGAAGACATCTTCTCAGTTCGGGAGGAGTTCCCAGCATGGGAAATGTACTTAAACGGCACATCCCAAAGCCCAACAGGAGGAGGATGGAAGATCCAAGTTTCAACAAAGTGGGTTTAGGGATAATACTCGTGTCCCCAGAAAGGGAAGTCTTTCCATATTCCTTCCTCCTGTAATTGGGATATATGAACAATGAAGCGGAATATCAAGCCCTCATTGCTAGCCTGGAACTCGCACTCTAGCCACAAGTACAACACTTTAAGGTAAAATGTGACTCGGAACTGGTCATCATGTAAGTCAATGGTGACTATGCTATTAAAAAGGAGGAGTTGATCCCCCTGTTTGACCATGTCCAAGGGTTAATGGCGGAATTCTCCATGGAACCAACATTGACCTATATTCCCTGGTCTCAGAATGATCAAGATGATGCATTTTCCAAAGAGGGCACAACCCTAGATGATCGAGGCCGGGATGAAACGGTCATCAGAATTTCTCACCATCGAATGGTATTGCCGTTTTTCCAAGCTAAGATGGAAGAAATCTATGAAGTCAGTCATATCCCTGATCCATATGCTCCTGCCACCGGCTGGATTGCCCCCATTGAAAACTACCATCAACGGGGAGAAATTCCATTAGACAAGGCTGAATGAGAGCAAATACGGAGGAGGGAAATCAACTTTGTCCTATATGGTGTCGTGGGTCAGCAAGAGGTCCTCTACAAATGATGCCTCGATGGAGTGCTCCATAGATGCATTGATGGAGAAGATATCGCCACCGTAATGAATGAAGTGCATGCAGGTGCATGTGGAGCACATCAACTAGGGACCAAGCTTTCCCATCAGGTTTGAAGGCTTGGGTACTACTGGCCTAAAGTTTCACAAGACTGCGAGCGTTTTACCAAAAAGTGCCACTCATGAAAAATTCATTCCAACATCATACACCAACCCCCAGAGTTACTTCATCAAACCAAGTACTCATGGCCATTTTTCGTCTGGGGGATGAACGTTGTGGGACCATAACCTCCAGCCACGACCAAACAGTTGAAGTATATCCTCACAGCAACCGACTTCTTTTCCAAATGGGAAGAATCCATACCCCTCAAGGAAGTCGGGGGGAGAAATATTGTCAGCATTGTGAAGACCAACATCATCACCTGTAACACCCCGACCCCAGTTACCCAGAGTCGGTTCATTATTGTGTAACATTGGCATGATCACAAAAGATCAACTCTCTAAATACTGATTAGTTTAGTAGCGTTGAAAACACTAGATACATTCATAAATGTTACATTACATCATAAAGTGAAAATCTACAATAACAAAGTCTCCATAGTCCACACTCATATCCTCTTCTGACTATCCCTGCAGGTCATTTATAAAATACTTCTTCACATCCTGGAAAAAATTAAAACATTGAAAGGGGTGAGCTCAGATGCTCAGTAAGGATAAAAATACAGTGGAATCTTTCATAAATAAACATAAACATTTAAGGAAATGTATGCCTAAAACAAAAGCCTTTTAAACTTGAACTTCAACATAATATGGCAAATGTAAAATGACATAATGCCATTTACTTATTCAGATGGATATTCTACTGGTCGTATAATCACATGCAATATCAATAACCACTTTCATAATGATGGAATGCATAATGCCAGACTATCATAACCACATAGCCAAGGCCTCGTGCCAAGACTACAAATAAGATTTTTTCAAGGCCTCGTGCCAAGACACTAGTTTGTCTCATGAGACCTGCCGATGCATCGAGGAGCTATAGCGGGATCCACTCGTCACTTATTAAGTCCAATGCATTCCTCAAATGAACAGGTTTAAACATATCATAAACCATAACATAATTATATCACATAAAATATACATAAAGGAAACATAAGATTTCCATACTTAAATCACAAGATATCAAAACAACACATTGATATAATAAAAACTTTATCAAAACCATTTTCAATACCAATGTAAAAGAAAAGTAAAACATGGTATTTATTTTTCTTTTAAAAAAAGTTATGGCTTATAGAGGAGGCCGAAACTCAAATAATAGTCACGGAGGTGGAGAAGTTGTTGTCGCCGCATACGTAAGACAAAACATTTCTTCTGTCGTTTTTTAAAAATGCTTTGTATAAAAAGATTCATTTTGAATAAAAGTAAAAGTCAAAGGGTTTTATACACCGTATAAATGAAAGTTGTGTATAAAACCAAATATGCCTCAATGAAAGGAGATTGAGAAGAAGTCCTTACGAAGATCATTTTTAAAATAAAATAGATCTATTATGTGTATTCACTATAAGTACACATAAAGAGAGTACAAATACAAGATAAGACATAATAATATCATGACATGATTTGAATGTAAGAGATTAACCCAAAGAATGGAAATTGGGTTGAGAAGTTCCCTTACATCATGTCCGACTTGACTCGACCGCTCGTTAACCTCCTGAATAATAAACTAGAGTTAATATATACTTTATTAAGAACCTTTTTCAATTTCATAATCCCTTTTATATCACTTATTACAATGTTATGAAAATTATGTAGTCATTTAAGTTAATAACGGTCGTTTTGTCGATCTTTGGTACTTGAGTCAAAAATAAACTTCTTATAATTACAAGTTATTTGTGTGGTAGAATATCCACTATATCCTGAATTATATTCATGATGTAGATATAATATATATCATATATATCCAGTATATACATGCATTTATAATATTACATAACATTTAGAGGTAAGAAATGAATTGCACCGTTCATGGAGACGGTAAGTCGTACGTACGCATGAACGCTACTTTCATTTATATTTTGTATTTAATGGAATGAAGTTATAAATATATATAGGTATAATATAATACCAGTATAATATAATGTATAATACCATTTAATCCATCCTTTATACATCCCACATATGGCATTAACGATTCAAATCACTTTGAGGGGGCGGTAGTCCGCACTTCCTAAAATGAAAATATCGCGTTTACCCATAATGGAAACCATAAAGTTATGCAATAAATGAAAACTAAAGAAGCTTAAGTAAAACATAAACATATTATATATCATATATAAATATATTGACATCTTAATGGACATATTTGAAGGTGTTATATGAGTTTTGAACAATCATCGTTTCGTGAGGCAGAAATTTTCCATTCACAGAAACAGTATGTTCTTTAACCATTAGATGTAGGTGTGTGTAAGTGTAGCTCGAATCCTTCTTCTAAAAACATCCTAGTATATTGAGGATACTGTTTTTTTACAAAATAAATTAATAAAAAGAGTTTAGGGGGTTGGAGAAGCAAAATAAAACAAAATAACATAAGAGAAGACATTACCTTAAAATCGGGTAACTCTTTTTGATTTGAGCCAAAGGCTTCCTTGGGATGAGTTCTGACCAACGTGAGGCTTCTAGGAGAAATAGAGGGAAGTTGTGAAAGTATTTGGGTAGAGTTTGGCTGAGCCAAATGGCTTTAAGGTGTGAATATGGTGGTAGAGGTGGGGGCCTTTTATAAGATGAGAGAGGGGAACTCTTGGAAATATTGAAATGTTACTTTATTATGAAATGCTTTTTGGATTCTAAAGGACCCAAAATGATATATTTCGAGGATAAAGTGATAAGAGTTAGAAATATACTCATCCAATAGGTTTTGGACAAGTTTAATTATTAGATTTTACATTATCCTTCAATTTTATTAAAATCGTTAATTAATGAGGTAATCACTGCATCATCATGGTGTCATAAATAATTTAATTTATTTAGTGTATAAAAATTATAAAAAAAATATCATGATGTAGGAAATATTTTTATATTTCTAATGAATATTTATATTCAAAAACATGACTTTCATAACCCCATTTAAAAAAAAGTTTGTAAAAGAACTCATGTTTGTGACATTATTATTTTAACATTAAATAAAATGTTTTTAATGTCATTTTCCTACCAAAGTGGCTCCATGGGGTCCCCAAGTTGACCCATGGATTTTCTTGGTTGTCCATGACTCATCCAATAGAGGTAGGACAAGTGTAAAGGTATTTTCATATTTTTATAATATCATGTTTACCTTAAATTTCACTAATTACCTTTAATTGCGATTAATTGAACTTAAAAGTTACTATTCACCAAAAAATTATTTTAATCCCATTAAACCAAATTTTACTTCCTAATGACAACCATGTATGTCGGATTTTTGAAAATCAAATCACAGAAGTGGTAATGTTTCATTAAAATGAAAAATCTGTTTTTTAACTACCACTTAGTGGTTTCACTATTCATAAAAAATTGATTTTTTTCAGAACAATGCCAAAATTTCACCCTAAGCTATAATTGATATTCTGAATTCAAAAATGATTTCTATTTTAAAAAATTCAAAACACTTAAGTTGTATTAATTAATTTTATAATTAATTCCCGTTGTCGCAACAAATAGCATTTTTTTAAGAAACAATATATATCAAAAGATTGACAATTATTTATGTCCAATTTCAAAGTGAAATTAATTCAAATGAACATCATTGGATAAAATGGTAAAAATGTATTCTAATTGTACAATAAAACCACTCAATAGTATAATTTATCACTATAAATTATTTTGATTAAAAATTTGTTTTTAAGTATTTTTCACTATTCATAAAAAATTGGAAGTTCTCAGAAAAATGCCAAAAATTCAACATAGGCTAATTTGGACATTCTGAATCCACAAATGAAGTCAATTTTGAAATATAAAATATATATAATTTTAAAAAGTGGGTATTACTATTCATAATGGATGTTTTGATTGGTCGCGGTGCATTAGAATCTTGAACTTGCGTACAATACAAGCTATTGCATTATTGAAAGAGAAGTGTATCGTGGAAGCTCGAGGTATTACATTCTCCCCTCCTTTAATAAATTGCGTCCTCGCAATTTGAAATTTTTCTTTGAAAATAAAAGGTTGAAAATAGAAAATACCTTTGTGGAAAACCCACATCGCAAATAGGGTTAATAAAAATATAACTTTAAAAGAAAGAAAGATAAGTACAAAGGTCACCCGTGATAGCCCATACTATGATTCTATGAAAATATGGATATGTAAGAAAAACAAACCATCAAGGTCTGATGGAGAGTTGTAGAAAACCGGATTAGGAGAAAGTTAACCATAAGAAAATCACAAACTTGTGATTGGTTAAATGGTCATTGAATCCGCAGTTGGAAAAGTTAATGGACAACGTTTTTGTTTTAAGTTACCTTTCATAAAGATGAGGAATTTATTTAAGAGATTTTCTAAGAAAGTAAGGAAATATAATTACTTGTACTGTAAACTTTCATTCTTTATTAAATTTTTACCACAAACCCATATTTCACTCCAAATGGTAACAAAACTCAAAAATATTATATTTATCCTAATCTTACAAGGTTCAAAATATTAATACATACCATTTAGATTAGTAAAACTATTTTGTAATAACATGGGACTTCCTGTAGGCTAGTGTTAGGTAATAAAGGCCCGTCACACTGTGGATGTGGGTTCGATTCCTACAGCTTTTTCCGACGCGATGGGTTATCCCCCACCCTGCAGGTTGTCCTTTTCCTAAAACTATAGTATTACAATATTCCAAAAATAATATTCAGAAAGGTTTTAACCATAAACAATACTATCCAAGGATCAACATAATCCATTCCAACCTATATAGTTATCCAAAATACCTCTATCCAGTCTTTCTCTAAAAGGTCTCTAAATTCCAAAATCAATTGTAACATCATATTCCCCAAACAAAGTAAAGTTTCACATATTGTCACATACTAAAAATATGATTACCTCCATCATATTAAATCCTTAATGAAAACAGCAAGTACTGGAGTACAATCCTTATATATATATATATATCACATTATCCTTATAACCAGAATATAATCCTTGAGTCCAAAAGCACCAATACATTAATTATTCCGCTTCAACTGTAGTAACAACATATGATTGTCCTTGATCCCTTGGCCTTTTCTAAGGTAAGTTTCCCTGACGCTTAGGAAATTCATTTGCATAGTGCCCCATTTCCCTACATATGTATCATTCAATATTGATAGCCTCTTTCTTTCCATTACAATCACGAGCCTAGTGACCTTTTTCTCCACATTTATAACAAACTCCCATTCTTTTTATGCAAGTACCGGGGTGATTATTCCCATAATTATCTCAAAATGGAAAATCCTTCTTTCCCTTTTTCCCTTTATCTGTCTCTTTTTCCACTGTTCTCTTCTTCTCTTGATTTACTTTATTGTCATAAGATTTAGGGAATTTTTTTCGGTCTTGATAGCACACGCGAATATATCTTCATACGTTGTGAAAGATTGTGATACTAATGCTCGACAGAGAAATGGTTTTAACCCATCAAAGAAATTATCGATCTTACTTCTTGGGTTATGTATATAATCTACAGCATGCCTCGATAATCTTGTAACGTTAGCCGCATACTTTGCGACATTCTCATCCTCCTTTTTCCTCAGACTCAGAAATTGCCTTTCCATATCTGCTCTATGGTCACGAGGGAAGTATTTTTCTAAGAAAAGATCTGTGAACTCTCTCCATTCCATACATGATACTTCTTCATCTTCCTTTGTGTTTTGAATTAGCGACCACCATTGATCGGAATCTCCAGTAAGGCGGTAAACATCCATGATAACCTTTTCTCTTTCACTACTCCCCAAGGCAAGGAATATTTTCGCTAAGGAATTTATCCATTGCTCAGCTACTAAGGGATTTGTAATTAAATTTAATGTTGGCGGTTGTTTCCTCATGAAGCGGTCTAACATTGATCCTCCACATTTCGGATCAGGGTGCTCTATACGAGTAAAGTTATTATTCATAACCTGAGTGAGTTGTCCCAGTATTGTAATAAGTTGATCATCACCGGTTGTATCTCCAGCTCCACAATAATTATCTTGAGCAGGAGGGAAATACCTACACGGAGTGCGTGCATTGATACAGTTTCCATTCCTCCAACTAGGTTCCATTTCTAAACAATGTCATAAACTAGATTAGTTTATGAATTAAAATACATAATTCCATACTTGTAAAACACCTATCATAAATGGAACTATTTATGGATATAATCCATAATCATAAAAAGAAATGTTTTCTTTGAGTAAGTATAGACTCATAAACCCTTCATAATGGTTTGTAAAGAAAATGAGAATTATCCTAAGCATATCCCCCGGGAGTGTCGTAACCAAGAGTGCAGCAAGGCTTGTTGTCGTGCCCTAGTTCCCGTTCGAGTCTAGATCAATGCGGTGTTTTCGGGTTTTACCCCTAGGTACATCTGTGCCAGAGCCGCCTCTACCTGGTCTTATCCAGACAGTGATGTATTGCTCGGAAAAATCACAAAATCTCTATAATACCAAAATTCTCTAAAGTTCTTCTATACTAATCCTCAAATTCTATCTTCGGGTTATGTGCTCTAATCAGAGTTTATCTAAATATAGCTTCCAAGGATAGTACTAAACTTCCACTGATACCAACTATAACGCCCTGACCCCAGTTATGCAGAGTCGGTGCATTATTGCGTAACGTTGGCATGATCACAAAAGATCAAGTCTCGAAATACTGATTAGTTTAGTAGCCTTGGAAACACTAGATACATTCATAAATGTTACATTACATCATAAAGTAAAAAACTATAGTAAAAAAGTCTCCATAGTTCACACTCATATCCTATTATGACTATCCCTGTAGGTCATTCATAAAATATTTCTTCACATCCTGGAAAATATTAAAACATTGAAAGGGGTGAGCTCAGATGCTCAGTAAGGATAACAATACAGTAGAAGCTTTCATAAATAAACATAAGCATTTAAGGCAATGTATGACTAAAAGAAAAGCCTTTTAAACTTGAACTTTAACATAATATGGTAAAAGTAAAATGAGATCATGTCATTTAATTATTCACATGGATATTCTACTGGTCGAATAATCACATGAAATATCAATAGCCACTTTCATAATGATGGAATGCATAATGCCAGACTATCATAACCACATAGCCAAGGCCTTGTGCCAAGACTGCAAATAAGATTTTTTCAAGGCCTCATTCCAAGACACCAGTTTGTCTCATGATACCTGCCGATGCATCGAGGAGCTATAGCGGGCTCTACCCATCACTTATTAAGTCCAATGCTTTCCTCATATGAACAGGTTTAAACATATCATAAACCATAACATAATTGTATCAGATAAAACATGCATATAGGAAACATATGATTTTCGTACTTAAATCACAAGATATCAATACACCAAATTGATATAATAATAACCTTATCAAAACCATTTTCAATACCAAAGTAAAAGAAAACCCAAACATGGTATTTATTTTTCTTTTAAAAAATGTTATGGCTTATAGAGGAAGCCGAAACTCAAATAATAGTCACGGCGGCAGAGAAGTCGTTGTCGCCGCATACGTAAGACAAAAAATTTCTTTTGTCATTTGGTAAAAAATCTTCGTATAAAATGAATTTTTTTGAATAAAAGTAAAAGACAAAGGGTTTTATACATCGTATAAATGAAAGTTGTGTATAAAACCAAATATGCCTCAATGAAAGTAGATTGAGACGAAGTCCTTAAAAAGATCATTTTTAAAATAAAATAGATCTATTATGTATATTCACTATAAGTACACATAAAGGGAGTACAAATACAATATACGAAATAATAATAACATGAAATAATTTGAAAGTAGGAGATTAACCCAAAGAATGGAAATTGGGTTAAGAAGTTCCCTTACCTCATGTCCAACTTGACTCGACCGCTCTTTAACCTCCTGAATAAAAAACTAGAGTTAATCTCTACATGCATAAGAAAATTTTTCAAGTTCATAATCCCTTTTATATCACTTATTAAAATGTTACGAAAATTATGTAGTCATTTACGTTAATAACGGTCGTTTTGTCGATCATTAGTACTTGAGTCAACAATAAACTTCTTATAATTACAAGTTGTTTGTGTGGTAGAATATACATTATAACCAGAATTTTATTCATGATGTAGATATCATATATATCATATATATCTATTATATACATGCATTTATAATATTACATAACATTTAGAGGTATGAAATGTATTGCACCGTTCATGGAGACGGTAAGCCGTACCTATGCATGAACACTACTTTCATTTCTATTTCATTTTTAATGGAATGAAGTTACAATTATATAAAGGTATAATATAATACCAGTATAATATAATGTATAACACCATTTAATTGATCCTTTATACATCCCACATATGGCATTAACGATTCAAATCAGTTTGAGTGGGCGGTAGTCTGCACTTCCTAAAATGAAAATATCACGTTTACCCATAATAAAAACCATAAAGGTATGAAATAAATGAAAAATACATATGCTTAAGTAAAAAAAAAACATATTATATATCATATATAAATATAGTGACATCTTAATGGCCACCTTTTAAGGTGTTATATGAATGTTGAACAATCATCAATTCGTGAGACAGAAATTCGCCATCCACAGAAACAGTATGTTATTTAACCATTGAATATAGGTGTGTGAAAGTGTAGCTATAATTCTTCTAATAAAAACATCCTAGTATATTGAGGATACTTTTTTTACAAATTAAATTAATAAATAGAGTTTAGGGGGTTGGAGAAGCAAAATAAAACAAAATAACATAAGAGAAGACATTACCTTAAAATCGGGTAACTCTTTTTGATTTGAGCCAAAGGCTTCCTTGGGAAGATTTCGTCCCAATGTGAGGCTTATAGGAGTAATAGAGGAAATTTTTGAGAGTATTTGGGCAGATATTGGCCGAGCCAAATGACTTGAAGGTGTGAATATGGTTGTAGAGGTGGGGGCCTTTTATAAGAGGAGAGAAGGGACTCTTGGAAAGATTGAAATGTTACTTTATTATGAAATGATTTTCAGATTCTAAATGTCCAAAAATGATATATTTCGAGGCTAATGTGATAAGGGTTCTAAATATACTAATCCAATAGGTTTTTGACAAGTGTAATTCTTATATTTGACATTATCCTTTCATTTTATTAAAATCGTTAATTAATGAGGTAATCGTTGCATCATAATGGTGTCATATATAATTTAATTTATTTAATGTCTAAAAATTATAAAATATATCATGATGTAGGAAATCTTTTTATCTTTATAATGAATATTTATAGTAAAAAATATGACTTGTATAACCCCACTTATAAATTGTTTTAGTAAAAGAACTCATGTTTGTGACATTTTTATTTTAACAATAAATAAAATGTTTTTAATGTCATTTTCCAACAAAAGTGGCTTCATGGGGTCCCCAAGTTGACCCATGGATTGTCTTGGTCGGCCATGACTCATCCAATAGAAGTAGGACAAGTTTAAATGTATTTTCATATTTTTATAATATCATTTTTACCTTAAATATCACTAATTACCTTTAATCGCGATTAATTAAACTTAAAAGTTACTATCTACCAAAAAATTATTTTAATCCCATTGAACCAAATTTTACTTCCTAATGACAACCATGTATTTATTATTTTTGAAAATAAAATCACAGAAGTGGTAATGTTTCATTTAAACGAAAAATCAGTTTTTTAACTACCACTTAGTTGTTTCATTATTCATCAAAAATTGATGTTTTTCATAACAATGAAAAAATTTCACCCTAAGCTATAATTGATATTCCAAATTCAAAAATGATGTCTATTTTACAAAATTCCAAACATATATGTTGTATTAATTAATTTTATAATAAATTCCCGCTGTCACAACAAATAGCGTGTTTTTAAGAAACAATATATATCAAAAGATTGAAAATTATTTATGTCCAATTTCAAAGTGAAATTAACTCTAATGAACATAATTGGATAAAATGGTAAGAACATATTCTAATTATACTTTAAAACCACTCAATAGTATAATTTATCACTATAAATTATTTTGATTAGAGAAGATGATTTATGTATTTTTCACTATTCATAAAAAATTGGAAGTATTCAGAAAAATACCAAAAATTCAACATAGGATAATTTCAACATTCAGAATCCACAAATGAAGTCAATTTTGAAATATAAAATTTATATAATTTCAAAAAGTGGGTATTACTATTCATAATGGCTATTTTGATTGGTCGCGGTGCGTTAGAATCTCGAACTTGCGTACAATGCGAGCTATTGCATTATTGAAAGAGAAGCGTATCGTGGAAGCTCGGGGTATTACATCTCCAGATTTGGTGTCCCTCCTATTATACTGATGGACAACAGCGCCAACTTGTGCTCTGCCGAAGTGGAGAAACTATACCACGAATATGGTATCAAGGCTAACCACTCATCCCGCTACCATGCAACAGCCAACTGATAGATTGAGGCTTCCAATAAGACCATGTCTGATATTCTCCAGAAAAGAGTGGACAAAGAGAAGAAGTTGTGGCCAGAAAAACTCATTCATGTGTTGTGGGCTTATCGAACCACAATCTGCACCGCTACTTGGGCTACCCCGTACTCATTGGTGTACGGGACTGAGGCGGTCCTTCCCATTGAACTCCAACTTCCCTCACTCTGTGTTGCCATATGTGATCAATTATCTGATGATGAGAAGTCAGAAAAGTGTCTTGGTGAATTGGAATAGCTAGATGAGAAGCGGTTGCACACCCTGTACCATCTGGAAGTTTACTAGAACCGGATCGCGCGAGCCTTCAACAAAAAGGTTCGTCTTCGGTCATTCTTGGAAGGAGAGTTAGTGGTGGTCCTCCGGACCCCAATGATTCCCAGAAAGAAACCTCCAAAGCTGGAACCCAAGTGGGAGGGGCCATATGTTGTATACAAGGTCTACTCCAATGGAGCATATACCCTGATCTCCATGGACGGCCAATTCACCACGGCTCTTACAAATGTGAGATCCCAGAAGAAGTATTTCGCATGATGACTAAAGGCGTATCAATCATCCGAGATGCATGAAAGTAGACTACCAAGCACCCAATGGTCCAATCTCTATGACCTTAAACTAGGAGTATCACGTCTTTACCGCATGACGTTAAACTGCATGGAGTACCTCCTCACCGCATGATGTTAAACTGCATGGAATCTAATAATACCACTTGTCCTAACCACATGATGTTAAAATGTATGGACCTAATCCTCACCGCATGATGTTAAACTGCATGGATTTCAGAGAATTACATACGGCTTGAATCCTGCCCTCGCAGGATACGTAGCGACGCCGAGATCCCCTATCCTGGCCCAACCACCTGAATAAAAGATAAAAATGACTTCTTCCCTCCATGTACAGACCAGACCTACATGGGGTGTATCAATTGTCCTCTCTGCATGACGTTAAACTGCATGGAAAAGAAGTTTTAACAATGTCCCCTTTTCTCGAGAACGGACCAGACCTGCACGGGGTGTACTCCTTTTAGAGAACTACGTGCAACTTGATTCCTGCCCTCGTAGGATACATAGCGATGCCAGGATCCCCCATCCCAAACCAGCCGCTCCCGAATGAAAATAATTTAAAAAATTCCATTTCCCTCGTGTATGGACCAGACCTGCATGGGGTGTACCATCTTTCAGAGAACTACGTGAGGATTGATTCTTGCCCTCGCAGGATACATAGTGATGCCATAATTCCACACCCTGGCTTGGCCACCTCGAAAAAAATGCCCCCTTCCCCCGTTTAGAGACCAGACCTGCATGGGGTGTATACTTCGTCCTCACCACATGACGTTAAACTGCACGGATGTCATCATCACCGCATGACGTTAAAATGCACGGACTTCATCCTCACCGCATGATGTTAAACTGCATAGACTTTGTCCTCACCGCATGACGTTAAACTGCACAGACTTTGTCCTCACCTCATGACGTTAAACTGCAGGGACATCATCACAACCCACCCAAGACGTATGGCGAAACGAGATGGAGATACTCCCTGCACATTTGGATGCATCCTCTCCATACATCAGACTCCATGACCCGGATAATTATGGATCTTCATAACCACTCGGGTCCATCAGAAGTGGAAATTCATCGACCCATGGGCACCTTTGCATGACTATGCATACCATGACCTCAGCGGCTCTGCATATTGATATCCCCTGGCCCGTCTACCAAAGGAAGGATTTCCTCAGGCGATACTCTTCCTAACTCTGTATGCCTACCGGCCTCAGATCCCCCATATCACATCCCCCAATACAAAAATTTATGGGGAAATGGTTTACAAGTTTATTCCCCCTTTCACATCCAAGTGTTGCCAGGGTATCCCTATCTGGCTAGCCTATATGTCCGTCGGTGGTTCACAAAGCGACCTGCATCAATGAAAATCAAGCCAGTACTAGGCTACTTTGACTCAACGGACAATTGCAATGAAGATGTTTCTTGTATACCTGGACACCATTATTCAAACGTGTCAAACTCTACATTGGGAGCAATCGTGGATTCTCATATTCATTCATGGCCATCGGAAGTAGAATGTTATCGATCCAGGGACACATTTTATGACTTTTCATACCATTCCCTCAGTGGATCTACATAATGATTGCCCCTGGCTCTTCTATCAAAGGAAAGATTTCCTCGGGCGGTACTCTTCCTAGCACCGTATTCTTACCGGTCATAGAGGCCCTACACCACACCTCCTGAACCCGGGAAACTCAAAGTTGCAGTTTACAACCTTCATCCCCCACCTTATTCCAAGTATATCAGAACATGTTTACCCAGTTATCCTTCGAGTGACCGCAACAATAGTTACTCAATGGTACAAGCTCTATAACCGCTAAACTAGGAGTACCCCATCCTTACCACACGACGTTAAACTGCATGGAGTAAAGGTACACCCCCACGCACAAAATAAATCAACACAGGGTGCTCTCTAAGCTTTAACGGAAACCAGGGCCAAGTAGGCCCAACATGTTAAGACGTTTCCTTCCCTGATCACAAACTTCGTGGCCCATATAATTGTGGATCTTCATAACGATTCATGGCCATCGAAAGTGGAAAATCATAGTCCTGGGGACACCTTTGTACAACTATGAATACCATGCCCTAAGTGGCTTTGCATAATGATATCCCATTGCTCGTCCACTAAAGGCAAGATTTCATCAGGCAACACTCTTCCTAGCTCCGTACGCTTACTGGCCTCAGAGCCCCATATCATCTATCCTAATCCAAGAATCCCCAGAACTATGATTTTACACCATCAACCCCCCTCCACGTCTTGGGCATGCTAGGATACTCGGGCCTAGTTACATTCTAATCAAGAGCGGCCTTATTAACTATGTCCTTAACACACGACGTTAAACTACACGGTCAATCATCCTTGCTGCATGACGTTAAACTAAACAACATTGGAAAAGGAAAGAAAAATTCCCCTCATCCTCACTGCATGACATTAAACTGCACAACATCCTTTAATAATGCTCCTCGTCCTTACCTAATGACACTAAACTGCACGGTCAAACCCTCCATGGGTTTAGTAAGGAACATAGGCTTTTCTCTATCCTTCAGTGCATGGGTCAGACCGACACAAGTCACTGTCTCACACCCGCGTGATAAGGGATTACTTCACCCTTTCTCACGAAGATTAGTCTAGATGTTTCCCCTGTATTCAGGAACCCTCTCATCATAAACCATACTCTACACTCAGAAAAATCCGAACTATCATAAGCCACCCCTGGTGGTTTTCATAATTTTTCAAGACACCCATCGTGGTTTCCATGAGCCATACTTCCATAAAGTCCCCTGGCCATTAGAAATGGACAATCATTGACCTAAGGACACCTTTCCATGACTATGCATACCATGCCCTCAACGGCTCTGCATATTTATAGCCCCTGGCCCATCTACTAAAGGAAATATTTTCTTAGGAAATGCTTCTCTCTGTACGCCTCTTGGCCCCTAAGCCCCCATGTCTATCCCGGGATTCGGAAACCCTCTGAGCTATAGTTTACCAACCTCTTTCACAACTCTGCCTGAATATAGTGGAATGTCTTTGACATGATTACTGAGAACCAGGATAATTCATTCCATTTTAAATGATGTCTCAGCTATATGACTTTAAACTGCGCCAAGCCTCAACCAACCCTTATGCTAACTAAATGTGTAGGGAAGTGGTCTCCTGACCATGCTCCTGATTATTACAGATGTTCCCAAAACCCTTCCATATGTCACACTCCACTTCTGAGCCACCCTTGGTGGTTTTCATAAATTTCCAATCCACCCATCATGGTTTCCCGGAGCCAGACTTCCATGAAGTCCTATGGCCCTCATAAATGGATAGTCATTGACTTAAGGACACCTTTTCACAACTATGCATACCATGCCCTCACCGGATCTTCATATTGGACGCCCATGTCTAGTCTACCAAAGGTAAGATTTCATTAGGCAACACTGCTCCTACCTCTGCACGCCAACGCGGCTCCCATGCCTTGAGACATGCCCTAAATGTCGTTCAAATTTAAACATGTCCATCCCCCATGCATCTGAATAGTATTGGGACATCTTTTAATCAGTTGAATCCCATTAGGGCCCTTGCCCCACCATATTTGGTCAAAGATGTTCGACCTAAAATATCGGTAATGATAGTCTTTTCGGCATAACCTAAAACCACCGATGAAAAGAGGCACAAATCCTGTTAGTCTAAAAACCTAAAAAGGGTGACCTAAGAAAAAGTCGGGCCATACCCGCTGGTTCCAGACTAATTGGGCTCAGGCAAAATTAGGGCTTTAACAAGAAAAGAAAAAAAAATTGGGGTTTTTTTCTATAAATCCCTAGAAATAGTCAAACTATGCTCACTGGACCCCATGGTCTTGGAAAAAGTTAGAGTTTGTTTTCCTGAGTTATGATTAATTCTTATTTAGTGAATTGTTATTTAAACAACAATTGTTCTAAGTAACATTAAAATTTCACAGCAACAAGTGATTGACAGAGACTGTATTTCATTCAAACAAAAAAAGGGAGGATGTTCACAATCTGGGGTCCCTCCCTCACAAAAAAGGGGGAGAGGGATAAGCAAAACAGAGTATACAAGAAGGGCTCTGATCGTCACAAAAAATTCTCGCCTGCTCTCTCCACCAGATCAGCGACCATGCGGTGATGGTCGTTGCAAGACCTTTCCAACATGGCCGTCTCCCTCTATTAAACCTTATCCATCGGACAAGTATGCTCCACTATTGTTTGGAGATTATAGATCCCTTTTCTAGTGGCTTCGATACGACTTGTCACAGCTGATAACAGATTCCTCAGCATCGCTGCCCGTTCTTCACATTCATGCAACTCGGATGATAGGATGACTGCCTGATCTCGAGAGGTCGTGTCATCTGCCATCAGCTGATGGAGCTATATCATGGCTTCCTCCAGGGCTCGGGTCCCGCAATGAGAGACAAAAAATTGAGCGAGTTTGCGTTCTCTAGTGATAGCTTCCTCACGGGCCATGACAACTTGACAAGAAAGAGAATGGAACTGCCGATAGTCAAAGCCACCCGACCCCAATCCAAGGAAGAGATGTCAAAGAGCTTCAGTCATAGTTTCCATCTCAGCTAGAGGGGTTTTGGCAAAGATCTCGCAAATTTGAGCCCAGGCCCACCTGCGCACCGCCCAGTGGTCTGCCATGGAATGAGGATCTTTGGTGTCCTCACCAGATAGCACGGGAATGAAATTTGGCATTGCAACCAGCGCAGGATTGTTCTCACTAGAAGTTGGTTCCGAAATTGGAATTTTTGGAGCCTCTAACCCCGGTTCAGGCTTGGGGATCAAGTTGATAAGCCCAGTATCAACTGGAAAAACCTCTAAGATTGTCTCGCTGGGACCTGGAACCATAGGGTCGTCCTCATCCACGTCCAAGAAGGATGGACTCATCTGAACTTTGTCCACCGCAGGACTAGGAGAGGAAAATCCCCTGAGCCACTTTGACTGACAAGCCATCAGACGATCCTCTCTTAGAGCTGATGGGGAAGGTGCGGTAGACGCGACAACTGCAATACCACCTGATTTGGTAACTTTCCAGATGGCCTTACCTAGGATCCCATCGGGTTAGTATTTTTCCCACTCCTTTTCATACTGCATGGAAAGCTCAGCGGCCACCCCCATGACAGGAAGGGGAATTATCGCATCAGATCCCTCCCACGTCAGCATCATCCACCATTAAAGATGTGTGGTCGGGTGTAGTCATCGAGCCTGAGGAGGGGGAAGGGAAAATTGGACTTTCATGCACCCAAACTGGCACGAAAAACGATATGGGGCATACAGGCCGCACAGAGAAACCCCGTCGATCAGCGCAGACAGGAATCCGTCCCGCATAGAGATCATGTTAGAACGCTTCTCTAGGCTCCCCTAGCTGTTTTCAACTATGACGCTAGAAGGTTTGGGGTAGGGAGTGAAAACAAACTAGGAAAATTCATTGAGAAGCTTGAGTAATTCACCAGGGCTGATGGATTTTAGGCGAACTCCAGCTATATCAAACATGGTAGGCCGAAAATTATGAAGAAGGATGACCGTGTTGTGATGATACTCATAGCAGCGACAATGATCCACTACCCAGCCATAGAAAAACTGAAATGGACCACTTAGATGGAAGGGTGAACCTCCCTTCTGTATGTGACCCAGCAGTTCATAAATATGAGCCAGTTTGGGCACAACCAAATTCACCAGGCGGCCCTCTGCCTGCTCAACTACCATCATCATGGTGCAAGCCCTAACGCCAAGATTAATATCCCAATAAGGGAATAGCCACCCGCTCAGGAACATAGCAAACAAACCCGCCAGCTGAAGCAGAGGCGACACACTAGGTCGCATCTTGTAACCCCATGAAAGGTAGTCTCCCACCTCTAGAACTGCCCAGTAGGAACCTGGGGAGGTTTGTGACTGCTGAGAATGATGAGTCCTGGGGCGCTTGATCTGTGGCACAGGGCCAGTGGTGCTCAGAAATATCCCTATCTAGGTACTATAGGGAATAAGAGAGAAGGCACAGAAGGCCTTACCCAGTGATTTTTGAGGCATAACCAACAGATCTATCGCCAATAAAGGCACTTGTTCAACGTCATCCCACGCGTCAGGGGCAGGTAAAATTCATCACACATTTCACCGATAATCAGGATCCCTCCCAATTGATGGATATCCCAAAGACTAATTCCAACTTCACTATGGGCATGGTGGAAAGTATTAGTGATTGAAAACCAGTGACTGAGTAGGTCTGGAAGGACCAAGGATGGTGGGTAAATAGAAAATTGGGAATCCCACATTGAGGAGTATAAATTGAATACTTCCAGTGTTTTGCAAGACTCTCAGTAGTGATAATGGACCCAGAAAGCCCAGGCCCAATCATTGGAGAAAAGCCCGCCAGACCAAAGATCCCACTTAGGAATCCACCCTGCATCTAGATCTACTCGAACAAGGATGATAATAGAAGGGAAACTCTTGAAGGCAGCTTGCTGAGAAAATTTTTGGGCGTGCAGATCACTTTGGGTGCAAACAGAGCCTCTCAGAATAAATGCGTCTTTCTGGTCAGAGTTGGAAACCATCTCCCCCGATAGGGTAAGGTTCGCCTAAATACACTTGGATGACGCTTCCATGAAAGGAGAAGGATGACCTGAGAAAGTGGGGGGAATAGGGACATCGTCTTGTAGACCGAATCCATGAAGCGGAAGCCGATTTTATAGTGGATAATACAGGAGCTCAGGAGGGATCAAATCATTCAAGACACCATCGTCGAGAATTATGGACCGACTAGGTTCCTCTTGGATGTTCTCCACTCTGTGAATCATAGCTAAACGTCTCTCTGAATCAATTGGGAGCGGATCTGTAGTAGGCCTCAGTGCAGAATGAGGAAGAACCATATATTCTCCCTGCATGATGAGATCCAAAAATCAGTTAGCCTGGAATAAAAATCTGGACAATAATACCAAATATATGACTGAGGATCAGTTGAGGAGCCTTTATAAGCAAAGTCTGCAATGAGGCCTTGAAGGATGGTTCGTGATGATAGCATCCCACGAACCAGCCCTTCACGAAACCCAAGCCTACAGGGCATTGGCCAGGAAACCGTGAACCAGGTTGCTCCATGGAATTTCAATCCCGAAATTAAGTGATTAAGTTCGAAAGACATATAAAATTTTAAATTTCAAGAGATTTTAGTCCGCGGGGCATCGAAACTGCGGAGTATCAAAACCGCAGAGCACCAAAACGACGAAGCAAGTTCCTCCACAACCCTTCATGACTTACTTTTTAATTAATTAAGAGTAATGGTTCACGGTTGGGGAATTTGTTTGCGGGTGAAGGTGACCGTGAAGGTTGAATGGTTTGTGGAAGTTGTAGCCGGTTCGTGGATGAAGCACTTCATGAAGGAATGAGTGCGTGGAGGCGAGGGAGTTCTGTTTTCGTGAAGAATTCGGTAAAGGGAAAATTAAGGGCCCCCCGTATTTATTGGTGTGGTCCCCTACTGGGTCCACTACCCTACCGCAAAACATCTCAGTTTCAGGACAAATTTGTATCGGAATGGCCTCCTCTTCGTTCTGATTAGACCCTATTCTAATGGGGGCATTTGTAGGGTCCTAAAAAATCCGAAAAGGAGATTCTATTCAAATCCCCCAAAATAATTGGGGAAAAGAGTGGATAAAATTAAAATAAGGGAAACAAGTAGGATCGGTCCACAGACATGTCCCATGAAAACATGACGTGGCCAGGCCCCGTGAAGCACCCCCTCCGCGAACCATCGTCGTTCGCGAAATGGAGGCGGAGATCCTCCGCGTTCGTGAGGCAGGATGTGTGCCAATCCGGTTCTCTATCATGAATCGCCCCAACCACGGACCGCGTCGACCGGTTCCAGCCACATCCACTATCATTCGCGAAAAGGAGGCGGAACCCTCCGCGGCCGCGAAGCACCCCCTGATTTCAGTTCACGGGGGGGGGGGGGGGAAGCACTCAATACCCACTGCGAATTACAGATTGACCAAGTCAGTTGTAAACCAGGTATTAGGTCATGGGCCTCCACTAAAGGTGTCGCGTGTCTCAGGATACATCTCATTCCCCACTCTATAAAAGGAGACCTAGGGGAAAGGAGAGGGGATTCAGAGTCGGACAATTCGATGGTGGAAGAAGATAAGAGTGAACAGACTCAGGTGGAAGGATTTCGAAGGAAGGCTTAGGATTTCGAAAATAGCGAAGTTCCAGTTCGCGAACCAGAGAAGGTATAAACCTGGAAATGAACTAATAAAAAACTAAAAAATGCATAATAATTTGGTGAACCGCAAACTTAATATAACATAAAAAGAGAAGACCACGAACCATAGCCCCTCTGTGGATGCACTCCCAATAGATTAGGGTGTTTATGCCTCTTTTCTGATCTGCCACACCACGTAGCACCCTCCTACTCGGGCGAAGCCTTGACCGACAAACCCCCGATTGGCACCAACCATGGACCCCATTGCTCATGTGAAACCCCCCGCGTACCAACCTTGTACGTGGGCTGAACCCGAAGCCTCGAAACCTCCTGGTTCGCGGACGACCTCTCAGTCCTCAGACCCTCTTGGTTCACAGATGGCCTCTCACTCCACGGACCCTCCTTGTTCCCGGACGGCCTCTCAGTCCGTGGACCCTCCTGGTTCACGGATGGCCTCTCCAGCCACGTAGCACTTCCCTATGTGAAGGGCGCCACCAACCATACCCCTATGTCGTCTGCCGAAACCTTCGAAGTTCCCATTCCCCGAGCCAGATAAAATCATTCCAATCCGGTCTGATCCTCTACAACCTCCCCATTGGCCTACTCATCATCCCCGAGCCGAGGCCTCCACCAGAGCCACTGAATCCGTGTGGTGTAACCCTCAAGTGCATCATCGCGCCGTTTTGAGTTCACATACCCACGGTAAATAGAGGAGAAGGGGTTGCCCTGACCCTTGAGAAGATTCCCGAAGCATTTCTGGGTTCACATTCCCACGATAATGTGGAGTCTGAGCTCGGGAATCCCCTTTGTGCCCCTCCACTTGTTATAGGCTTCTTGGGGATAGTAAAATACCCATCAAAAGGAAGCCCTCATGCGCTGCAAGAGAGGAGATGGGACAGAGGCACCCCCTTTCCCTCTCCCGCTGCGCTTTGTCACCCATGGGCCTCCTCAGAGTGTAAGCCCCAATCCATCATTATGGGCCGCCCTCAAGCGTAAGCCACACACCACTTCTCTCGGACGCACCTCTCACGACGTGATCCACTGGTCCCTACTACCTCTTGTTTCTCACACTGATCATGACTCACGTGGACTTAGAGTAAGCATCGACCATAACATCCTATTATGGGCCTCCTGAGATTGTAAGCCCCAATCCATCGCCATGGGCCTCCTCAGAGTGTAAGCCCCAATCCATCGCCCTGGGACTCCTATGAATTTAAGCCCCAATTCGTCATTTCGGGCCACCTCAGATCATAAATCCCAAGATAATGCGAACTACGAGGACTTTGATCCCTGCCTCCAAAGTAGGGTACATTGAAAGCCTCCAAGAGGTTCAAGCCCGATCACCATCGAATCCCCGGGTCCACATTCATGTCAGTTCTCTGACACCCCAATTCAAACTATGTGGACGTTGATACCTATCTCTTAGACAGGGTACGTAGGAAGCCTCCCCGAGGTTCAAGCCCAACAATCAGTCGATCTGAATATCTTCATATCGGTTCACCGAGCTGCTCCTAGTTCCGCCTCAATGAGTTCCGACTCCACGGGGTCATTAATCCAACGAGGGATGGTAAACCTCAGGCCTAAATGATTCGGACCCCCCTGCATCTAGTTGACCATTGGCCACCTGGGTTAAACCCATGGATACTGTGTTTGGGTCTAAACCAAAGATTTGCGAACATATGAATACGTCTTAAATCTATAAAAGAGTCCCAGAACATGCAATATTTTCCCCCCAAAAGGTTGCGATGAGCCCGACTTCCCATCCTCTCAACCAATGTGAGTTCTCAAGTGTCACTGGTCAGACCATCCGGCGAATGCCTACCTTTGGAGAGGAGGTCCACGCGTCATCGGATACGAAACCGTTGGGCATTTCGAGACCGAAAACCGAACACGAAGTAGAGACATATATCATATTCCCCACCTGTTTCATTTGTGTGGTGTATATAATAACCATGAAGGTATGTTGGGATACTTATCAAGAATATTATGGGTATTTAATAATCTATATTATTTTATCTCCTACATGAGTATTTTATTTTGATATTACTAATTTGGTCAAGGATTTATATTTCAATTTTATTTAAAGCAGGACAATTTATGATTGATTATACATTATGGAAATATTTATGGATATTTTACGTTAAAAAAAATACTTTTTTCATCACTAGTAATTTCATAGGAATTTATTCTTTATTATCATTTTAATCTCAACGATAGTTAAACCTTTTGATATAATGTTATAAATATAAAGTTGACCGTAATTTTTATTTTGGAGGAAAAACATTCTTTCTTGTCCTTACTAATAAAACATGCTTTTAAATGTTCTCTAATGTACATTAAATGTATTAAAATGAAAATTTAACTACCATGGTATTTAATTACAAATGATTAAAAAACATTTTAAATAAATATTTTTCAGAAAAAGTCATTTTTATCTTTTTACAATGATGTAAATGGAATGTTTTGTTTTATCATATACGACATGATTATATTGTATTACTATAATCACCATTATTTTATTTGATTATTAATTTAAATTTTTTATTTTTTATTTTCATGGAATTTTTTCTTAATATCTTTGTATTTTTAAAAAAAATCCAAAAAATACATAGTTATCATGTTTTCAAATAATTGTTCTAGTGATATTTTTATGGTATTTTTCATATATGAAAACATCTCCTAAGGATAGTTATATATCATTATTGATGTAATATTATGATACCTAAAATAGAAAGATTATTTATGTTATATTAATTCTAAAACAAATTCAATATAATTATTATCTTTTTATGCACACAACATAATGTTTAAACAAAAGATGATACTCTATTAAAATACTAGAATTTAAACATGAATATTATAAAATATATGTAATGTTAGAAGTTATGAATAAGAATTATTAAATTATGAAAAATAAATTCTTTAAAAAATTTCATTGGTTATCTTTAGATTATAAATAAAAATATGTAACATCTAAAAGTATATGAAATATTTTCCTAAATACGTATTTTTTAAAAGATAATAGATTCATCGCATTATGTGAACATATGATAAAAGTAATTGTTTTGAAGTTTTGAAAAGTGAATTTGATAAAATGAACTTCATTTTTTGTATATTCATATAAAAATTATCTTAGTGTGAAATCTTTGTATTTTTTTAATGTTTCATTTTTTGAGGAATAGTAAAACATACCGATTACTCCAATATACTTTATTTAGTTTTATAATAAAACCAATTTTATTGTTAAGTGGGAACCTCACAAATTCCACCATACCCAAAATATTTACACCATACAAAAATAAAAAGTTATCTATACATAAAAGTGCAATACACACACATTAAAATTTAGAAAATTTCCAAACTAGTACATGTAATCATCATGGACCGTGATATTCTTGAGTAGTAATCCATATACACAAGTCACCGTCATCATTGAGCCTTCCCCATTGACGGGGAGGATATAAAAAGTCCTTCCCCATTGACGGGGGGGGGGGATATAAAAAGTCATCATCATTGATATAGTTTGAAGAAAAGACTTAAAACATGACCACTAGAAACCAGAATCATTTTTGAGATAAAACAAACCAGCAATAGAACACCCTTTCCATCAAGGATCACCCACAACTAGCATTGAAGAAGAAAACTGTAACTTTTGTGACATCATGAGTGATGAACAGATTCATCAAACCTGGACCAATACAAGCACCATATTCTAGGTCTATCAATATGAAAATTATTCCATAGGTCATAAAACACTATACATAAACCACACCAAGAACCAATGCAATAGTATGACTCAACTAGGAATGAAGGAACTAGCGTTAATAGAATAGTTTCTGGAGGGTGGGCCAATATAGTGGGTGGAAACCCACAAATGAACCAAAAACAGTTTCCTCATAACTATCAAAGGGATAATATAGAACATTGGGATATATAAGTAGAAAAAGGAATGTTGGATTGAAGAACCAACTATAATTTCAACAAACTATAAGAAATCATCAACAAAAATGAAATAACAAAGCACCACAAGACTATTTGATTGAACTGGTGATTGGATTGAAAAAATAAACCATATGAAATGAACATTGGACACCATGTGAATCCCTTTAAACCTTCCCAATCCACCAAAAATTACTTCCTCTTAACCAATGGAGCATTCCAAAAAAACATTATGTGTATTATGAGCAATATCAGTAGAACAATCTGGTGAGGAAAAGTCAGCGTGCAATGAAACCACTGAAAACCCAAACAACTAGAGCTTCTTTTTGAAATAATAGTATGATTTTTTATCAAAAAGTGTTAGTAGATAAGAGTGGTGATTGAAATGTTTATGGATCAAAAAATGGCATGGAACATCCAACTGATGGGGTTCCAGGGAAACTAAGCTACTGTACGAATTGGCATGACCAGCAAACAAGGAAGAACATAAATAGTGCCTCAGATAAATATGAAGTGAACAATGAGAATACGAGGACCAAAACAAACCTTTAGATAAACATAAATGAATAGATTTTATGATGGATATGGTAATTTATATGAAGGAAAGGGGAAACCCCTAGAGCATGAGAACATGTGCTCCTTCCGAAAAAGCCTCCATCAATTATGAAAAATAAATATTTTTATTGTATAATGCGTTTTATTTTAAAATAAAAATAAATTCTAAAAATATATTAGATTATATTTTTATTAGAATTTTTAAAATTATATTAAATTCTAAATAATTTAGTCTATATTAATCAATTTTATATTTATTTTTGATATAATTTTTTAATATTTTTAATTTTTTTTCTTGGAAAACTCAATTTGTCGACACGTCTGTTTATTTAATTTAAAATTGGATTATACTAGTTTGGAGAATTGAACATAAAAAATGGATTTTATATATTTAATCATCATATTTTTTAATATATAATAATTTCAACTTAATTATTTTTTACAATGAATAGTGAAAAAAATAAAAAATTTACTACAATGGTTAAGTTGAAAACGACTTTACTTGGGGATAAACTAAGGAGAAATTGGTTAAAATGATATAAAAGATGTCATATTATTATTATCTATCCATGTTTTGATTTTATCTCTTATAGGGTTCCATAATGACAAATGTTTGATACTTTTTGTTTTTGAAAAACCTATTTGTAATTTATTCTTTTAAAAAATTCAAAGTATTTCATTTTCCCAGATATAAATGGTCACCCATCTCCTTCCCTATAAAATTGTAAAAAGACATTTGGTTCATAAAATAGTTACCTAAATCAATATCATAATTCTCAGGAAACATCTTATAGTTTAATGTTAAATAATAAATCAAAACAAAGAAGGATTTTGGTTCGAACCTAAAGTAGTTTTCATGAGAATATGTAACATTATTAAATGAGAGTTTTTTTATGTATTTTTACAAATTATAAATATATAATAAAATCATCATAATATAATAAATAATGTATCTAACCTATAATAATAATTTATTATGTACACATTATGACCTATATATATTTTATTCTTTAAAATGTGAAATGAAATCATCAATCGTAAGTATGATAGACCACCACCTCACGGACTTGTGTAAGTTGTTTTCCATCAACACTTATCTTAGAGGGATATAATTAAGGATTAAATATATATATATATATATATATATAATTATTCTTATTTAATTAGAATATAACATATAACATTTTTCTATATGTTTCATTTAATGTACGATAATGTTTCTCACTTGTATGGTAGACGACCGCCACATGAAGTGATGTGATTTGTATTCACTTATGCATTACATGGAAGGTAATTAAGATAGATTTATAAAAAATATGATATATATATATATATATATATTTGACATGATATAAATTATGGTAAATTAATATATGATACATTGTCTTATCCTTTTACCTATTATGCGAATGATATTATTTATCGTGCATACATAAAACCTACCGTCTCCATGATGCAGTTTAATATTTCATTTATGTTGTATATTAAATAATGATTATAAAGATGTATCTTTAAAAAAAAGAAAATTTATAATATAAATATAATTATATATATTATTTAACTATATCTTATGTATAAGAATTAGAATTTTTTTTAAAAAATAAAACAAGATAATCAATAGCTGAAACAATGAATATAATGAATGATTATTAGAATGTGGATGGTAAAACGGTATAATATGACCATATAGGATATTATAAATATGATTAATATTCTAATATAAATTAATTACATGATTAAAACCACTATACATGTGTTTAAATTGTGTTCAAATAATGGAAGGCATGAGGTGGAAGTATCCAATAATGTGGTGGTAGGTACTTTAATTTTATCATTAAAATTTTCTATTGCTTTTTTATTATGGATATTTTCACTCTTCTATATCTTCAATATTTTATAAAAAAATTAAATATATAAATACCAAAATAAGAATGGGTTTTTTATTCAAAAATATTAGGTGAACTCTCACTCAAATGTGGAGGTTTCAAGAAGCAACCAATTAAAGCCATAAAATTTCATTATTTTTACACATTATTATCACATCTATGGTTGAATTAGATATTATCCTTAGTATGGATTGGATTTAAAAATATGATGAAAATATTTAATTCAAGGATAAGGAAAGTATCAATCAAGAATAAAATCTATATTTCCTTAACTTTATAATAGATAATTCATCATCTAAGTCATGTTTATATTGACCATAATTTCTCTTTTAAATGATATTCTTATGCGAAAAGAAAAAATATAATCCATGAATAGATATGTTAATCATAAAAATAAAGACATCCCTATGGTGTAGGAAAAAATGAATGTATTACTAAAGAATTACCCAGACATACATCAGATCATGAATTGGGGTCTTCAATTAATTTAATCCTTAACACATAACCAATATCAATTACACCCTATAGAATGAGAACAGTGGAATTAAGGGATTAGAAGAAACAACTCGAAGAGATTTGTGATAAAGGATTTATTTTAACTAGTGTTTCACCATGGAAACCGTTGTTATCTTCATTAATAAGAAATATATATCCATGAGGATATGCAAAGATAAAAGGTAAATTAATTATAATAAAAAAGAGAGAAATTTTCATCTACCTTAGATTGATGAATTATTTGAGCAAATTACAGAGATCAATATTTTCCAATGTTGACCATAATTATGAGTATCTTAAAATGAATGAATATATGGATTAAAATAAAAATAAAGTATTTTGAATGATGTATGAATATTAAAAGGTTACAGTAATTCCATTTTGATTGATTAATACACCCTCTATTACTATTTACCTAACTAATAGAGAATTCAATGATTATCTTAATGATTTTACTATTGAATTAATTGAAAATATAATAGTGTATTCTAAAATATATGAAGACCATGATAGTAACATGTATATAATTATTGAGGATCTTAGAATAGTTTTTTTATATGGTAATTTTAAGTAGTTTGATTTTTGATTCAATAATTATCTTTTCCAAGCCATATTATATCCTAGGATGGTATGTAAATTTATCCATTAAAGACAAAGGTATTTAGAGAACAAAATAAACCAATGAACATAACTATGATATGTAGTTTCATTGGGTTGTAATATTATAATTGTTTATTAATTCATAATTTTACATAATTTTTTGATCAATTAGTGAATTTTAGAAGTAATGTTGTTATTTTTGTGTGTACAAAGGAATGTGAAAAATGATTAGTTAAATTAAATAGAATATTGTTCAATTCACTGATTTTGATCCTACCATCATGAAATAACAGATTTGTGTTATATATAGTGATGCATTTATTAAAGGACTAGATTCTGTCTATATGAAAAATAATAATGTAATTGCATATGCATCAAGGAAGTTAAGACTCGTTGACAGATCTATCATTCCAATGATATTGAATTTTTATTTTTAATCATTACTGTGAAGACAGAGATAATTTATCATTATGGTAAAGAATTGATATATACATGGATTAGAAAATCAAAAAATAAATATTTTAACAGAATGAAATCATTTGATAGAAAGGTGATGGCTGAAGGTACTCAATGATTTTGATTTCTCGATACACTATGACCGATGGAAAAAAACTAAGGTTGTAGATGCATTGAGTAAGAAAGATCATTTATTTATTAACCAAATGAGGATTAATATATATCATATGTTCATGGAACTAATAAATATGTATATGGTAATTATTATGGAGGGAGAGACATCACTATTTTTTATATTTATTGGGAAAAAATCATTATTGAAAATGATAAAAAGGTATTAATATGATGAATATAATTTCTAGAAGAAATCTAAATGTTTGAATTATGGTAAATTAGTGGATATCATTTGTGAATATGGTGTTCTGAAATTTGGAAAGGGATTATGTGTTCTATATAATGGGAAATTTTAGATGATTCTCAGAGCTCAAATTTCCCTATACACCCATGTTTAATAAAAGTGAATACTAATTTGAGGAATTATTTTTGGTGGGATATCATGAAGAGGGAAATTGCTTATTATCCATAAAAAATACGGTTCATCAATAAGTTATTGAGGATAGAAATTATCAAATAGTATTTAATTAACCACTTGATATTACTATTTTAAATGGGATTACACTATTATATACATCATTAGTTTCTTACCAAAGAAACCTAGGAAAAATAATACCTTATGGGATATTGTTGATCTCTTTACCAAATCATCATATTAAATCTCTATAAGAGATGATTTACATCATGATAACTAATTAATTATCTATATTAATAAGATTTAAGACTTTAAGTGACAACTCATTTAATCAGATATTATCATTATCCATGTTTTAGGTTAGGATTAAAGAATTTTATTTAAAATTACTTCTATATTGTGATTCATTTTATCATCATACACCATCCTCAAACTTATGGTAAGTCCAAAATATCTATTCAAAGAATAGAATAAGTATTTAGTTCATGGTATCTAGGAATATTATTTATCTTTTTTATAGTTTATCAATAATAATATTTTCCATTCAAGTATTAAAATTGTGTCTTATAAATAATTATACTGTAAGAGATGTCATAATCCTACTTAATGGATGGATTCAGTGAAAAGAAATTTATAGGGATACAACTTGTTAAAGAGATAAAATTAATGTCAATTAATATTCATGCATATAAAAATTTAGCTCAAAGTAGGTAAATGATTAATGAAAAAAATTAGAGGAATGATTTATAATATTAGTTGTATATCATGTTTTCATGTAATTATCTCTATGGAAGGGGATATCATGGTTTGTTATAAAGAGGAAAATGATCGCCAGATGCATCATACCCTTTTAAATTTTGTAATATATTGAATTTGTTCCTCACTTGTTGTAAATTATATCAATCCAATATAAATTAAATGATGTTTTCTATATATCATTATGAAGGAAGTATATGCCAGAACCAATGCATGGGATCAAAACTAATGAAATTTAATTGAAACATGAATTATCTTATTATTAAGACCCTTTATATATTCATTATAAGAGAGACTAATTGTTTTTTATTCAGACAAATCCACCGGTACGGGTACTTTGGAAAAGTCATAAAATGAAAGAATAAATGGGAGAACTAGAGGATGTTAGGAAGAAAAAATACAATAATCTATATATAAGGAAATTATCATGAAATATTTGTGGATAAATATTTATAGGATGTAATAATTTACCACACATTGACTTTTTTTGATATTACACTTTTTAAAAAATTTACCCTTTATTCGATGTATGCAGCACAAAGTTGAAACAAAACATGATTCTCTATAAAAATATTATTATTTAAATGTTACCATTTTAACCTTTATGTTTAGTTGGCTGGAATGAATATAACTAACTTAATTATAAAAATATATGGTTTACACATGGTCATTGGTTTTCAATTTATTTGAAATAAAAATATGAATCATTTAAATGTAAAAGTTGTATTTTCTGAAACACTGTATTTTTTCCAAGAAAACAGTTTCTTGGAATCTTGGGAACATATAATAAAATTAGTTTTTTAAAATTTAATCTTAAATTTTTTTTTATGAATATCTAAATTATGTTATGATGAATTTTTTATGTTTTTAAAAAGATTCATTTGTTGTTGAATAGTGAAAATACTGATTTTTATTGAAAACTGCATTTTAATTTAAAATATTTACAATGGTAAATTATATATTCAATCTAAATTATTGTATAATTAATATAATTATATTAGATTTTATCTAATTTATTTTATTTTATTAAATTTTATATTTTATTATAATATAATTTTTTTAAAAACATTTCAATGTTTTTCCATGGAAAATAGTCTTTCTCAATGCATCTCTTGGATTAATTTTTAGTTTGATTATCCCAGTTATAGGAATTAAACATAAAAAAAATGGATTTCATATTTGAATTCACAATTATTTATATTATATAATAATTTCATATAAATTTTAAACAATAATCTATAGGTAAAATAATAAAAATTAGTGGCCAAAACTATGGTGAAAACAGGTTTACCAAGGGGCTAAACTACAAAAATATGGTTTAAAATTGTACTATAACATGTAAAATACTTCTAATATATTCATATTTAGATATAATATCATCCAATTTTCTATAATGTTTCATTATGGAGACTTGTGTCTTGTGAAAAATGTTAGGGTAATTCAATCTTTTAAAATATTCCAATTGAGTCCTCTCCCCTACTTATAAAAGGTCACCACTCTCTTTCCTCTTGAAACTTCCCAAGATATTTATATTAGAGAATACCTAAAAAATAAATGACATAATTCTCCCCCAACATTATAGAGGAAAAATTCTCCCATAAATCCATCCTAATATGGTTTTTTATGTAAACCTAACGATGTCTTCCCAAGAGAAGGTAACATTCTTAAATGAGTGTTTTTTATTTTATTTCATCTTCCACCAAGTAAAAATAATATTAAATCATGTTAATTTAATAAAACTAGTATTTACATATAAATAAATGTTTATATGTCAATTAATTATCCTATATCAATATTTACTTCCACCAAATATGATATAAAGTTAGCAATCACCTGTACGACATACTACCACCATGTGAATTGATGTAACTCATTTTACATCAACACTTCGCAAAGAGAGATATAATGATGGAATTAATGTATATACATATAATATTATTGATATAATTAGACACACACATATATATATATATTAATATAATATATAACTTCATAATTTATATTATTTTTAAAATATGTTAACATCATATGTATGTACAGTGGACTACCGCACCATGACGTGATGTGATTTCGTTTCACATATTATCTTCATATGTGTTTATTAAATTTTTTGATATATATTAAATTATATGAATTTGGAAATATTAATACATAATACACTTACTTACCCTTTCACCCGTTAGGGGAATGATGCCATATCTCATGCGTACATCCTTCCAACTTTCTCCACGATGTGATGTGATTCATTTTCTATGTTGAATTTAATAAAATGGTTATAAATAAGTATATAATAAAAAAAATATTTATTACATTAATAAAATTCTTGGGAATATTTAACTATATCCTGTGTAATATAATTGGAACATTCATGATAAACAATTCATGACAAAACAAGTAAATTTACCTAAGAAACAATGAAAATAATGAAATATTACTAACAAATGGGTGATAAAATATTAAAATTTGATCATATATGATATTATAAACATGATTATATTTATGGTATAAAATAATAAAATTATTAAAACCATTTTAAATTATGTTAAGTCATTTTCAACAAAAATAAAGTGTGAGGTAAGGGTTTCTAATCTCAATTTTACTTTCATGAGACATATGACGCATTCACCACTTATTTCTTTGTATGGGGTGTATATAATGCTAATTTTATTTTTTTATATAATTATTATATTTATATTCATTTTATTTAAGTTATCATTTTATATTATATATGTTATGTGCTTTTGTATTCAATAGGTACCAATGTGGTGAAGGTTTATTTCACAATTTCATCATTATTCGAGATTACATATGTTTAAGTCTCCCATGGGGAAATTATTTGATTTTTCTATCATAAAATAAATCTATTTCATTTTAATATGGTTTTACAGGAACTTTTTCAAGTAATAGTAAAACTTTTCATCTAATTGACACAAAAATGATAGAATTTTTTTTTAAAAAAAATGACTTTATTTATCTCTTCGGTCAAAAATAATTTTTCATCCAAATCCATGTTCTCAAAAAATGTTTCTAAAACTCTTTCTAAAATTACCCATGAGTAAATGTTTTCAAAATTTTATTGAGTAATTTTATTTTTGTTTTTAAGTTAAGAAACTTTACAACCATTTTAATTAACATTGAATGGATTGTATTTATAACTTACACAACTTGTGCAGAATTTCCTACCATTTTCAAATATAATTATTTTATAGATTACTTTATTAGGTTCAATGGTTATTTTCAAGGAAATATATTCTTAATATATTTTTTGAAATACATTTTTTAAAAAAATGTTTAAATTTAAAAGTTTATTTTATTCAGTATTTTTTAATGTCAATTTTATATCTTCTCTATTCATTAATGATATAAACAATTTAGTACAAAAATCATACATAATTGGACATATTATACTAATATCATCATTATTCAAATATCCTAACTATTTTTGATTAGTTTGACCATGTTTTAATAATTTTATTAGCCTTCACAATTATACTCTATATGGATTTTTATTTTGTTTATTTTATTGGGGTACATATTAACTCTTAACAAGTTAATTATTCAATAAGAATATTAATCTTTACTTTGTTTGACCACTTTAAAATGACGAATGAATTGTAATTATTATATTACAGGAGGGGTCCAGTTATAGATAGCCCCTCAAATAATTGATATGTATAATGAAACAAATAGGTTGGGAAAATTAAATGGGTTATCAACTGTAGTTTTAAACTATTTAATGATAGTTACTAATATTATAAGTATCATAATTCATGAGATAATGAAATATATTTATTATGCATCTAATGCTTTTATTATTAAATTATTATTATTATGAATGATATTTTTCCAATTATATTATCTGTAGATTAGTTCTACTATCAGTTTATTGATTAAATGGAATCTATTTTAAGTTATTTACCTTCCTATATTGATTATTAATGGTACAATTATGATAATCAGGTTATTGATATAATAGACTATGTTTCCATTAATTTACCTTTATATATTGATGATGATTATTAATTCATGATATACTACACTTCATTTAACAGTTACATAGAATTTGAGCTCACATTTACTTTGTTTCCTTTCATAGTGTTATGAATATGAACCCTTTAAATGAGTATCATGATTGCAAATTATTTTAATTGTTTTTGTATTATGTTTAATATTCTATTACAGTGTAAAATAGTCATCATGTAAGCATAAATTTCTATATAATACAAAATTATTCAGTCCTTTAGGATGAGACCTCATGCATCTAGTGAAATTTTATAATGTATACACTGAATCGTAGTCACTGGATTCAGGGGTATAACAATACCATGCACATTATATATCAATATGTCTTATAGAGATGATTTGTATTGGTAATTATTTGAACCCCATTTTTTATAGGTTAATTTTACTATAATAAAACCTTTAAGAAACCTGGTCCTTTTATACTAGTTATTCTGTGATGAAATGATGAGATTCTTATGTAACATTTGTATTTACCATGGGTTATGAAATAATTATTTGATAAATGTTTTATGATCTTATGGAAAACATATATATGATTTTAATTATTTGATGGGTGGTATTGGAATTATATATCCCTCCAATTAATTAGGTAAATATGGATATATCAAGTTATAATATGAACTATTATAGCTAGTTATCTTAGTTCGGTATGGGACTCTATCCACTATGATAATCCTGGGAGTGATCCTTAATTATGGAGAAGATGTAATAGGGAGTAAACCTAGTCCACTATGATATCCTTATCAATCAACCTTGAATAGTGAAATTATTTTAATTCATATTTGTATTACATAAACCTATCTCTTATGTTTATGATATATTCTCACAGATCATGATTTATTATTGATGATTCTATACACTTATGAATTATGTATATTATGATGAAAAATACTTATGTATTGGTTTATGATAAATGATAATTGAATAATTTGGAATTATTTTGGTATGTTACTATCATGTTCTCAAACCCTAATTCTTAGTAATGTGACACTGCCTTTTCATTCAGGACTATTACATCATTTTTTTTATTAAAAACAAAATATAGATTAAAATCTAGGATAAAATGATTTAGTATCTTAGAAAAATTAGGCTCATATATATCATTTAGATTAAAACGTGAAAAACTTATTTAATTACTTCTAATCTATCTTCTTAGTGGTCCTTGAGTTATCCATTATACAAGTAATAATATGAGGATATACATCTATGAAAGGGGTGATCTTAAATTCCAAGAAGAGAATAACTATGAAACATGAATTAATATAACATAGGTGAGGATAATCATCATTATCATATCATAATCATTTAATTATCATAATCATCATGATAGAAACTTTTGATAAAGGCATGTAATATGGAAATACATAAAAATGAAACATCCTACCATAGTAGTAAAATCTACACATAGTTGAGAACAAATATAGAATTATGTTGATAGATAACATATGTATATAATCATTACATAATCATTGTAAAAATATCTAGCATCATATCCATGAATAATACACATTTTATCATGATATACATCACAAAAACCTCTCTATTTTAGGGTTATATAGTATTAGGCCCACCCTTCATAGCATAATATTAACATAATCATACATTCTACATAGAACATATCATATTATTACCATTAAATAACACCTAGAAATGAATGTATTTCATATGTATTTCATCAATTATTATTTCCTTAATAAATGTTTTGTTTTCAAATAAAAAATAGTAAACATATTTTGTATAATAATCATAATTCCTGATAGGAGAAGAAATAACTCCAGAGAAGTCCAAATGTGTTTTGGAAAGAAGAGTTATTTTAGAAAATAATTTTATTTGTCATAAAATAATGTTGAAAACATGAATACCCCAAAAATAAAAGGTAGAAATTAATGAAATTATATTTATGGAACAATAGAGAAACATTAATACTAGGGAAGTTGTCAAATAAGAATAACCCAAAGAAAAAGGAGCAGGGTTTGGGAATCCCCTTACCTTAATTCCTGATTTGTTTCATAACTTTGGTCCCACTTAATATTATTCATAGATTTATTAAAAAAAATTCACCATATTTAAGTTATAATATTTGTAAAACCATTAACAATTATAATAATTTTATTATATTTATTAATATCTATTGACAAAATTTAACAATTTTGATCTAATGTTTTTCTAAAAAAATTCCTCTTTATTTTTATTTCTCTATTTTCATTAAAATGAATTCATAGAAAAGTATTATTCACTACAAAAACATATAATATATTAAATTATTTACTTATATATTATATTTAATTAATTATTTCTAGACATAAAGGTGGATATGATAATTGTATTGGTAATGTGTTTATAATTGGATAACCGGCCATTAATAGAACGTTGTTGAAAGTCAAAGAATAGGAACTATAGTATTAATATTTTTCGTAAATATGATTACTATTTTATATTAAAACAATTAATATAATTATAAATTACATAATTTTTAATTTAATATTATATATTTTTTAATGAAATTTTGAAAATGAGGAAAGGGATTATGTAATTAGGGAAGTTTTAATAGAGACTTACTTTCTCTTTGAAGTTGCTTATATTTTATGACACTATAACTCTATTGATGCTTGGAGTTCGATTTATCTTAAATTTCCCTAAGTACTCTAATTAGATGTAGAGGCTATATTTATTATATTCTTCAGCTTTCGAATGGGTGAGAGGAGTGGTTTTCCATGTGGACGGAGAGGTGTTATTTATACTTGGGGAAAAAAGTATTTTTAGAAAAAAATATTACAACACTCTTAAACTATATAAAATTTATTTATTGTCATTATAACCATAATTTAAATTTAATAACTTTATATTAATAATTTTAATCACTTTATAATTAAAATTCATTTGATTAATTTAAATAAATGGTGAAAAATGATACAATAATATTTTAATGTAATAATTTAGATTTTTAGGCAATAAATGTACTTTTATGTTTTTTAAATTACGTTATCATATTTTAATGACTAAATTGTGAGATATAATATATAATTGTAGAACCTAATGTTATATAATTTATTATTTCATTATTAAAACATGAAAGATGTTATTTAAGATACATCGGTTTTGTGGAAAACTATATTTTATCAATTCACTAGAAAATTGATGTATTTAAGAAAGTTTACAAAATATCACTCTTTGATCTTTTGGATGTGATAATTTCTTAAATTGAATTAATTTTATCAAATTAAATTTCCATATAAGGTTATTTTTATTTTTAATATAAACATTTTGATTTTTATCAAATTGTTTAAAATTATGTATTTTTAAAATGTTCTTATATTTTAGTTGACTATTTTAATCATGATATTTATTTTTTGGTATAATAAAATTTGTATTTAGAAAAATAAATATTAATAAATGTTATTAATATAACAACTTATTATATTTTATTAAAATTACTATTCTAATTAGCATATTACTATTACAAACTTTCAAATTACTATTTTAATGGTTACATTACCATTTATAAATACCTCTTCACTCCTTTATTCATTATTCAACTCAATTCATCTCAAGGTTATTTATTTCCATTTCATATAATGTTTATTGGTTTTGTTACATTTTTTCTCTTTTCTATTATTTTGGTAGTGGGGGCGATGATTCTTGTCGATTAAGTTGATCTTTTTCTCTTTTCTATTTTATATTTTATATCCAATTTTATTGCTTTAAATAATATTTAGTTTTTTTCTAATTAACATAATAGTTTTTATTAATTAAATAAGTACTATATAGTATATTATGATATTCAGTTATTTAAAGATACAAATACCATTTATACAATATAGGTTGTTATATTCTTCCTTCTTTAAAAATTTTATCTGAAAAATTTAAACCTTTATTCTCAGTTGAAAATAGAATAGGATACTTATGTTTCATTGTTTCCATGGGTTCCCATGATGCCACTTAATACTTAGGGTTCCTCCAAAAAACATTTACTCGGTGAGTTATCTTATTTCATAGAACTTTGTATCTACATTCAAATATCATCACCCTGAACTGTTCATATGGTACGTGACTATTATTTTGCACAACCACGAAATTTAGTACAATTGAGGGATTAGGTATGTAATTACTCAATAGTGATAAATGAAACACAGTATGAACACAATCCATACTTCATGGAAGTGAAAGATAATAAGAAAATTATCCTATACGATCAATGATCTCAAAGGGGATAATATAATTTGGTATAAGCTTTACTTTATTTCCAAACCACATTAATATCATCCATATTGATATTATATGGAAAAATATGTCCCCATATTCAAACTCCAAGTATCTTCAACAATTTTCAGAATCTATCTTTTTCTGACACTGAGAAAATTTTGTATGATGTTGTATGGATTAAAAAAACTCCATAATTTTGTGAAAAAGATCTGGTCCAAGTATATTTCCTTATCAATTTCATCCCAATAAGTTGGGGTCCTATATAACTTCTTATATATAGCTTTATATGGAGAAATATTAATATTTTACTAGATATTGTTATTATTTGAGAACTCATCCAATGGGGATATGATGATCACATATTCCATTAAATTATAATGAGTGGGATTTTATAATTTCAACAAGCATCTATATAGTCCTTTTAAATTTTATATTATATTTTGGGTCAAAGGCCATGATAAAATTTAATTTAGTACACAAATCATATTGTATACCTCTCCAAAATTTAAAGGTGAACCTTAGATCATGAAATTATATGATTGCATGTGGGAACCCATGAATCCTCACCACATCCTTCAAATATAACATAGAATGTTTTTTAAGAAAGAAATTATCCTAAATATCAATGAAGTGGAATGTCTATCTGAGTCGATCCACCACATCCCATATCACATTGTTTAAAAAATATGTTTTTTAGACTAGTGACAATGTTTATAGTGACATTCTATCACATACACATGGATATAGGTAATATTACATCATCCATTTGGAATTATGTTTCTCTCATTTAACATTATAATATACAAAACACTATGAGATATACTATACAATATACTCCTTTTTTCAACCAAAAGTGTTATCATATATTACTATATATCTTGGTCTAATCCTGATTGATGAATAAAGGAGAGTTGTTTTCATTATCCAATAGCGTCTTCTGTATTATTGGTGATTAAAGAACACAACTACTCATTCCAAACCAAATCACACCATCATCATCGATGTGGAAGTCATGTATTTTCCCTTCAATTATTGATTTCACCTTCTTTTTTAGATCTTGCTGATTCGTTTGTCCCGGTTTGATATTATATTGGATATCTATTTGTAAAATAATTTGATCAGCATAGGATATATTACTTTACATTATGATTTTATAATCCATCCTTTTCATATAAAAAATATATGGTCTATCTCAATATTCATCAATGATAGAGTTTATAGTTCTATTTTTCTAACATCATTAACTACCTTGTTTTCCATTCCAAGATGGTAGTGAATAGAGAAACTATAGTCATTGTTTAACTCTAACCATATTCTTTGACACAATTAAAGATCTATCTATGTAAATATAAACTTTATAAACGTTTTATAAGTATATATATCAATATTTTAACCATAGTGGAAGTGATTACAATTATTAAGAGTTAATATCAATGTTGTTATCAGTAGTCATGTATCAAGTAGTTATACACATGGATCATTAAAATTCATTTGTAATATTCTATCACATTTTCATTCCACAAGATTATACAGCCATAACCATTATTTTAAGAATAATTATATATCATAACATCTTTTTCACTTGATGGTAGTGTGATTACATGCATAGTGATGAGCATCTTATAGATATGATGGTGTGATTGCATTGTCCCTCACATGGGTTGTTGGCCTTGTTTATCTTATTTCCTACCTTTTTCTTGAATATAAATTTTGTGAAGAAAATTTAAGTTTTAAAATCAAGAATAAATAATTAATTCATTTACTAAATTAAAACAAAAGTAATATCACATACGTTACCTATGCTAATACTTTTTATAAGACAAATCTTCATGGCTGTTTTCATATAATTAGACGTAACCTATGGTTTTTCACTAATATTTACTAATTTATATTCCAAAATTTACAAAACCCTTTTATAATACCAACTATAGAGACCCTATCTTTTATTTCATGAATATTACATCATTTTTAAGATAAATAACATAATATATATACAAATTTTTGATCAAAAGGATCAGTGTCTTTGGAAAATTAGGCTCATAGATAAACATTACATAATAAAACCTAAAAATTATTTAATTTATACTTATCTATATTTATAGGGCCCCTTATAATGCACAATACTTTAAATACATAGATATTACTTCAAAATTTAATAATATTAATTTCAAAATATAAAAAATAAACTAAAGGACCTTAGAGGTATAGTGTCTCTAGAAACTGGGAAATAGAAACAACTGGTTCATAAGGCATATTTGTTGTCTCCCACTTATTTTTTCATAACTAGAACCCTTTTTACATTTCTAACATGATAACATTCTTCATGAACTAGGGAAGAAAAACATATGAAAGGGTGAGGTTAGATTCTCAGTAGTTGTAAAGAAGAGAGATATCAATAATATAATAATCATAATACAGAATAACATAACATTTTAAAAAATTATCCTGCATATGAAAGACCATGATATCATTCCAAGAGATAAATAATAATATTTCATTAGAATCAATGAACATAATCTAAAAATTCATAACATAAGACATTAATTATTACATCATACACATAAGAATAGAAAATAATTTTATATTATTCATGCATAATTTCCAAGACCATCATAGCAGACAAATTCCAATACTAAAATAAATCCACTCCTCATTCCAACCTTATATTATGGAACCAATATCGTTTAAAATTTTATCCATTTCTATTTCGAGTGATATAAATCTTTACCCAATTCATTGGAAATGGATATAGGTCCCACCATTTTATAATGAAATCATTCATACAAGATCCAAAATTACATAAATCATTCATCAACACCCATGGAACAAAATAGGTTTCATTAAACATCATTTCACCATGATAGAATCCATGTAAAACAAATGGATTTAATAAATATCATTCTATAATAATCACATTAAAATAAAAGGAAAAATATGGATATTATATTAGAAATATAACTATTTTAAATAATTACATCATAGATGGAAAATAACTTTGATATAACACTAGAAACTAATTCTTGAGGAAAATATCCTTTATTCTTCAAAAATTTATTTTTAAATGCCACATAATTATAAAAAAGAATTTATTTGAAAATAAACCTGAAATGTGTTAGAAGAATCTTCATTGAAAAAAGGTGGTATAAATACGTAATAATCTGTTCATGCTATTTAATTTAAAAAATAATTCTCCTAATACTTATTTGGAAGAGTAAAATGTACCTTGTATCGAAAAATGACAAAAAATTTATTTCATAATATTTAAAAAAATTCCAATGGGTAAAATTGAATTTAATTTTTTTTATAATAATTGAAATAATATTACTTATTTTTGAAACATGAACATAGATGAAAAATACACCTTAGTAAATAATTATGTATAAATAATATTGGATAATAATGACACTGAGAAATTATCCCTTACCATAGGTTTGATTTCAGTTGTATTTATGTGGACCTATTTTATAATGATTTCAATAATTACATTGGCTTATTTTATAATTATAGTCATTTTATTGATATAATATATGATCATATTTTCATCTATTAGTTAATAACATTTCATTATTACTTCTTATTAATGTATTGACTACTTCATTTTCTTATGCATGTTTTTTAGAATAAGTTCTAATTATCTGTTATTGGTCATAGTTATATTATTATAAAAATATATTAACATTATATATATCATTTTTATTAATTATATACATTTATATAATCATACTTTAATGAAGATCATGTAGAATGAATTGCATAGCATTGTGGTGATGGTAAGCCGTATGTACACTCGAGCGATGATATCATTCTCGTAATTGGGGAATGGTATCAAAGTGAATGGTGTATAATATTTCAGAAAAAATATAATTTTATAATAATCATATATTGTTATTATTTTCATCATTAGACCCATCCATGTAAGGTGGTGATGAAAAATAAATTACACAACAATGTGTTGACGGTATGTTTTACGTATGCATGTGTGGTGATTTTATACTTCATTGGATGAATAGAAAGTGTAATAATATTATACCATAATCATAATAACATATAAATATATAATTTATACTTGATTTATGACTTTATAATGAAACAACTTATGAAGAGGAAGTATAATAAGAAAGAAGTTTGAAAGAATTTGTAGATGAGCTTACCTCTTCTTCGACATGTTCCCATAAATCTCCACTAAGAGAACTATAGTTGTTCTTTGATGAAGATCAGAAAATATATAATGTAAATAAGGATGTTTATAAGAGAAAATGGAGAGGTATGGATAGTCTTGCATGCTCAATGTAAAGTTAATAGTTCAGGGAGGAGGTTCCCTTTATAATTGAGTTGAGAGGCACTTTTAGGATATAAGGACTCGACCTTAAACATTACATAATATTGAATTAAATGAATAATTCACATTGAGGATCTTTTCAGTTTTAGAGTTTTAGGGAATTAGGACATAACTATTACATCTCAAAATATTACAAAAAAGGCACTTCTACCTAGAATACACTTTTTTTCAAAAAATAAAAAATCTTGAAAAAAAAGTCATGTCTAATTCCATGTTAAAGAGAGCATGGCCTTTCCTTGATCCCATCATTGACCCTATTCATTTTTAAGTCCTGTGAAAAACATTTCAAAACATGGGATGGGCATAAAAGGCTCAGTAAGGGTTATAAAATAGTGAATGAAAACATTTTTTCATAAATACATACAAAACATGAACTCTTTTACTTACCTCATGAAATAATAGGATTTATGTAAGACACATAGAAATCATAAATCATAAATGTAACTTTCGGCATCCATACCATACTTACATTGTAGTTATCACAGCTACAAACGGAGTTACATTGGAATACCCATCACAGTATATTCCCTAAATCTCTTAGGATAAACATTCATGTTTACCTCTGTCACGTTACCCAATGCATTAGAGAGCTATCTCGGGCTCACCCACCCTTGGTTTATCACAGAACCACCCGTATATGTAAATAATTCCCAAGAACCATAACATGATCTTAACCCATAACAGAAGCATAAAGGAAAGATAACATTTCCACATAAAATGTCATTTCAAGATATTGAAATAATAAATCCATTCTCAAAATCATTTTCCATACCAAAATATGTAAAAATTGTTTTTGGTATTTATTTTTTCCTTTTAAAAACAATCCAGCTTGTTAAGGAAGCCAAAGATCAAATAATACTCATGGCGATGGAAAGGTCGTTGTCACCACTTACATTAAAGAAAAATTCCTTTTTGTTGTTTAGTAAAACGCTTCGTAGAGAAAATATTCCTTTTGAATAAAAGTAAAAGTCAAAGGGTTTTATACATCGTATAAAATAAAGTCATGTATAAAACTAAAAATGCTTCAATGAAAGGAGATTGAGACGAAGTCCCCTACCTCATGTTCGACTTGACCCGTTCGTTCTTTAATCTCCGGAATAATAAACTAAAGTTAATTTATACTTTCTTAAGAACCTTTTTCAAGTTTATTATTCCTTTTATATCACTTGATACCATGTTATAATCATTACGTAATCATTTAAGTTAATAACGTTCATTTTGATGATATTTGGTACTTGAGTCAACAATGGACTTCTTATAATTACATGTTGTTCACATGGTAAAAGGTTCATTATATCCATAATGCTATTAATGATTTGGGAATCATATATATCATATATATCCATCATGTACATGTATTTATAATAGTACATAACATTTGGAGGTACGAAATGAAATGCACCGTTCATGGAGACGGTAAGCCGTACGTACGCATGAACACTACTTTCATTTCTATTTCTTATTTTAATGGAATTAAAACATAATGATACATAGGTATATTATAATTACAGTATAATATCATATATAATATCATTAACTCTATCCTTTATACATCCCACATAGGGCATTAACGAGTCACATCACTTTGAGGGGGCGGTAGTCCGCACTTCCTCAAGTGAGATTGTCGTATTTACCCACCATGGAAACCATAATGGTTTGATATAATTGGGAAGTACAAAAGAATAAAGAAATAATAAACCAAATATATATCATATATAAATACAGTTCCATCATAATGGCCACCATGAGAGGCGGTAAGATGTAATTGAACAATCATCGTTTCGTGAGGCGTTAGTTTTCCATCCATAGAAACATTATGTTATTCATCCATTAGATTGAGGTGTGTGTAAGTTTAGTTAGAATAAATATCATAACAACATCCTAGTATATTGAAGATACTGGTGTTGTTACAAAATAAAGGAAAAAAAGATTTTAGGGGTTGGAGAATCAAAATAAAGGAAAACAATTTAAGAGAATCTTTTACCTTTAATTTGGATAACTCACTTTGGTTTGAACCAAAGGACTTCTTGAAGTGCCTTCATCTTAAGTTAAGGCTTCTATGAGGAGGAGGGGGATGTAGGTAGCTTAATTGGGCAGAATTTTGACGATCCAAATGGCTTGAGAGGTGTGAGGAATTGCATAGAAGTGGTCTCCTTTTATAAGGGAGAGGAGGGACTCTTTAGGAAAGAGTGAAAATATTATTTTATAATATAATGATATTCTGTTTCTAATGGTACGAAAATCATTATGGTCGAAGATAAGATTACTAATAATCTAAATAAAATCATCCAATCAGAATTGGACATGTTTTGGATAATATGGTAATCATTATAATCTTATTTAATTAAATCATTTATTAATGAGGTAAAAACTGCATCATTATTGTGTCATAAATAATATAATTTATTTGATGTCTAAAAATTATATAAAAAATACGATGATGTAGGAAATTGTTTTATATTTCCAATCAATATTTATAGTAAAAAATAGGACTTATATAACACCATATAATAAATTAATTACTAAATGATTTGTTTTAATGTCACTTTTGTCTTCACATTAAATTAATTAATCTAAATTTTCATTATCACTCCCAAGTGGCTCAATGGGGTCCCAAAATAGACCCAATGACGCCCATGGTCGGAAATGAGTCATCCAATAGGATTATGACAAGTTTAAGGGTAATTTTATATTATTATAATATTATTTCTTTACCCTTATTTACTTGATTTTCCTTTTAACCATGGTAAATAAAATATTTACAAAGGTAAATATTTAAAATGCCTAAAAATAAAAGATACCTATTTACACAATATGAAATTCCTGATTCCAAATATGGAATCCATTTCTCTAAATTAAAAACACAGAAGTGGCAAAAATTAATTTAAAATTAATTCCCGCTGTCAAAACAAAAGGCATGTTTTTAAGAAATATTAACTATCAAAAGATTGACACTTGATTATATACAATTTAAATGTGAAATTGCTTCTAATGACCAAAATTAGAGTAAATTGTAAAAATATAATCTATTTAACCTTTAAAAACCATTAAAAGGACAATCTATCCATATAAATAAATTTGACTAAAACATAGTTTTGAATTAAAATACAATATTTTCACTGTTCATTAAAAATGAACATTATCAGAAAAATACCAAAAATTTACCCGAAGTAAAATTTGATGTCCCCATTATAAAGAAAGAGTTTATTTTGTCATATATAATGTATTAAAGTAACCAAAACTATATTTAAAGAGGGTTCTCCATTCAACGGTGAAAAATCGGCATTTTAATGTAGATTATGCTTAAAATTAGATTCATTCACATTTTTAGCCTATAACTTTTTATTGGATAATGTAAATACATTTAAAAAAACATGTATAATCATATTGTAGTTAGTTTCATTCACTCTCACCAATACAACGTCTAGGAGTTAACTACCATCTAAAATAATAATATTATATTATTAGTGTGCAACGTAAGATTCCAAATAAACTCGGTGTTGCGTATTGGGTACGCTATCGAACATAGAAACCCCTTTAAGCTAAAATTAATATTTAATTCACAAATATTAACAAATATGAAAATATCTTATTATTAATTTACCTGGGATGTTACATCCTTCCCCCCTTTTGGAAATTGCATCCTCGCAATTTTTATCCACTTATCAAAATAAGTGGGGGTATTTATCCCTCAAGACATTTTCAGATTCCAACATTGCCTCTTAATCCATATGGTTTTTCCAAAAAACCTCTACCTGGTGAATTACTTTATTCCGCAACACCTACTCTCTATGGAAAAGAATCTGGACTGGTAGTTCTTCATAAGAGAGATTCTCTTTTAACTGAACTACCTTTGGGCTCAAAACATGAGATGGATCTAGCATATACATTCTCAACATCGAAACATGAAAAACATTGTGTACATGGGATAAACTTGGAGGTAAAGCTACTTTGTACGCAACTGATCTAACATTCTCTGGAATTTCATAAGGTCTAATGAACCTTGGACTCCACTTTCGCTTCCTACCAAAACGCATCACAATTTTCCAAGGTGAAACTTTGAGAAAGACATGATCACCTACCTCAAAAGAAAGATCCATCCTCCGGTTATCCGCATAACCTTTCTGTCTACTCTAAGCTATTCTCATGTGCTTCTGAATCAACTAAACTTTCTCTACCATCCCTTCTACCAATTCTGGTCCCATCAGCTTTCTTTCACCTACGTCATCCCAAAAAGCTGGAGTTTGACAACGCTTTCCATACAATTCTTCAAATGGATCCATCTTTATACTGGAATGAAAACTGTTATTATAAGAAAATTAATCCCAAGAAATATATTGGTCCCAACATCCCTAGTAGTCCATCAAGCAAGCACATAACATATCCTCCAAGTTCTGAATTGTACATTCTGACTGCCCATCTGATTGAGGAAGAAAAGCTTTACTAAAGTTAAATTCAGTACCCAATGACTTCTTAAGGCCTTTCCAAAAGGTAGAAGTTAACCTGGGATCACGATCAGATACAATGGAGAGGGGAACTCCATGAAACCTGAATATCACTTTAACATACAACCGAGAAAGTTGATATAGAGGCAAGGTATCTATAATATAAATAAATTGAGCAGATTTAGTCAATTGGTCAACTATAACCCATATTGCATTATTACCTCGAGATGTCTTTGGTAATCCTACAACAAAGTCCATGGATATATTTTCCTATTTCCACTCTGGCACCGATAGAGGCTGAAGCATTCCTTTCGGTAACTGTTTCTCTGCTTTAACCTGCTAACAAGTCAAACACTTCACTGTAAAATCAGTAATATCTCTTTTCATTCCATCCCACCAGTAATACTCCTGAAGATCTCTCTACATCTTAGTACTACCAGGATTAACTGAAAACAGAGAACTATTAGCTTCACATAACAACTCATTCTTCAATAGTGAATCACAAGGCACCCATAATCTCTTTCCAAACCTCAAAACACAATCATTATCAATGTCAAATTCAGACAAATTACCTTTCTGAACCACCTCTACCTTTTTCTACAACTCACTGTCTTCCTTCTGCACTTTCTTTACTCTGTCTGATAGAGATGATCTCACTGACACCTAAAACAAAACAGAAGAATTTCCTGCACCAAAAACTTCTATGTCAAATTTCATCAAATCAAAAACCAAAGGATGTTGTTCCAAACGTATCATGGCTAATGAGACATTACTTATCTGACTCAATGCATCAGCCACTTTATTTTCTTTTCACGGATGGTAATGGATCGTGCAATCATAATCCTTGATTAATTCCAACCATCTTCTCTATCTCATACTCAATTATTTTTGAGTGAATATATACTTCAAACATTTGTGATCAGTATATATTTCACACTTCACTCCATACAAATGATGTCTCCAAATTTTTAAAGCAAAAAAAACAGCAGCTAATTCCAAATCATGTGTAGGGTAATTTAACTCATGTGGTTTCAACTGACATGAACCATAATCAATTACCTGATCATTTTGCATTAGGACGCAACCTAGTCCTTCAACGAAGCATCACTGTAGATAACAAACTCAACATTTCTAGAAGGCAGTGCCAAAACTGGAGCATTCACCAAACTACTTTTCAATTCCTGAAAACAATCATCACATTCTTTTGCCCAGATGAACTTAACACCTTTTCGAGTTAACTTAGTCATTGGACTAGATAACCGTGCAAAGTTTTCAACAAACCTCCAGTAATAACCTGCCAAACCAAGAAAATTATGAATCTCGGTTATATTTGTGGGTCTTGTCCATTATTCAACAACTTTTATTTTTGCAGGATCAACATTTATGCCATTTTTTTAAACAATGTGACCATGAAAAGAAATTTGTTGTAACCAAAACTCACACTTGCTAGATTTTCCATAAAGTTTCTTTTCTTTTAATATTTTCAAGACAACCATTAAATGACTTTCATGTTCCTTTTTAGATTTTGAATAAACCAAAATATCATCAATGAACACAACCACAAACTTATCCCAGAACTCACAGAAAATTATATTCATAAGATCCATGAATACAGCAGGTGCATTGGTTAAAACAAAAGGCATAACTACAAATTCATAATGGCCATATCTGGTATGAAAATCAGTCTTTGGAACGTCAGCTTCTTTTACTTTCAACTGATCGTACCCCGACCTCAAGTCAATCTTCGAAAAATACTGAGCTCCCTGGAGCAGATCAAACAAATAATCGATATGAGGAAAAGGATACTTATTATTAACAGTGATGTTATTCAATGCTCTATAATCTATGAAAAGTCTCATTGAACCATATTTATTTTTAACAAACAATACAGGAGAACCCCATGGTGATGTGCTAGGTCGAATGAAACCTTTATCTAATAACTCCTGCAATTGCTTCTTTAACTCTAAAAGTTCAATTTGATCTATTTGATAAGGGGTTTTTGAAATTGGCTTAGCATTAGGAACTAAGTTAACAGTAAATTCAACTTCCCGATCAGGTATAATACCAGGAAACTCATCAGAAAAAACATCAAGGTACTCATTTACCACTGGCACATCATTAATATGAATAGTTCCTTTGTTTTCAACAATATGTGCATGGTAATATTCATTTCCATCTTTTACTAGTTTTTGACTTCCTGATATGTTATCAAAAGCAAGGGCTCATTCTTGTACACAAACTGAAAATCATTCTAAAAAGAAACCTCTTTAGCTCTGAAGTCAATATTAGCATGATAAACAGAAATCCAATCCATTCCCAATATAACATCAAACTCTACTAGAGGCGTGACAATAAGGTTTGCAGGTAGATTCTTTCCGCACCAAAGGACAGGAATGTTCTTATGTTTTCTTTTTGTCTCAGCATTTCCTCCAGGTGTTTTTACCGTAAGTTCAGTATTCATATCATGAGATGGAATTCCCAATTTACTAGAATAGTTCTTAGAAATTAAAGAGTGTGTAGAACCTAAATCAAACAACCCATTGGAATAATCTGAACAAACAAACAATGTACCTGATACAACATCATTTAATGGCCCAACATCTGCTGAAGTATATGCAAAGGATTTCGCAACCCCTTTCTGCTTGTAGTTTGGCTGCTTTCCTTTGGTTGAGTTCCTTGTTGGAAACTCATTTGCATAATGACCCATTTTATTGCACTTAAAACATTTTACTGACTGTAAATCAGATTTTTTCTTACCATTACCATGATCTTTTTCAGTGCAATTACGAGCCTTATGTCCCATTTTACCACATCGGTAGTACTTACTGAAATTAAAAAGACATTCCCCAGCATGATTTTTACCACAATTTTCACAAACTATAAACTTAAGCTTCATACCATCAGACTTTTTTGAAGAGTTCTTTCCTTTCGCCTGCCACGTCGACCTATTATTTTTTTGTTTGTCAAAGAATACTTGATCATCGGAAAACTCCATTTCCACCTTCTCCACACAACAAACAAGTTTTTCATTAATTTTGAACTCACGAGAAGCTAAATCCCTTTGATACTTTGGATTTAATCCTGATTAAAAACGGTTGATTTTACTATCACGATCTCATATGATGTTTGGAGCATACCTTTCTGGTCGAGTGAATTTTTCTTCATAAGCAGCCTCTGAGTCATCCAACTGCCTCAATTTTAGGAATTGTTTTTCCATCCTAAGACGAACTAACTTAGGAAAATATTTCTCCAGAAAAATACCTTTGAATTCATCCCAATCAAGAGCATCAATCTCCTCACTATCCCTGATATTTTTCACCATCGAACAGGACTGGTCAGCTTCAACTTCAAAACGGTAAACAACGAGACTAACCTTTTGATTTTCTGAACATACCATGACATCAAAAATCTTTTCCATTTCTTTAATCCACCCTTCAGCTAGCAGCAGATCAGAGGATCCTCTGAATGATGGGGGATGTTTCCTCATGAAATGCTCCACTACTGACATGTTCCTTTGTGGTAGTTCTGGCTGATCTCATACATGGATACCACAACCATTTATAGCCTGAGTCAACTGTGCCATCACTGCAACAAATAGTTTAGTTCCGATTCCGACCATCTCAGGTTTCTGATTTGGATGTTTGTCTTCCTCTTGATGTCGTCCCAACATAGCTGCCCTGTTTCCTCTACAGAAAACCAATCTAAACAATGAAATATCTTAGGCGAAGCAACATGGTAATATGGAAATTCTATATGATGTCAATATTAACATAAATTACTTTATGGATATTAATATAACAATATACTAACTCCTAAAGTTATCTAAACCAACCTCTAATACCAACTATAAGGACCCATCCTTAAACATTACATAATATTAAATTAAATGAATAATTCACATTGAGGATATTTTCAGGTTTAGAGTTTTAGGGAATTTGGACATAACTATTAAATCTCAAAATATTAAAAAGTAGGAACTTCTACCCAGAATCCCCTTTTTTTCATAAAATAAAAACTCTTGAAAAAACAGTAATGTATAATTCCATGTTAAAGAGAGCATGGCTTTTCCTTGATCCAATCCTTGACCCTATTCATCTTTAAGTCCTCTGAAAAATATTCCAAAACTTGGGATGAGCATAAAAGGATCAGTAAGGGTTATAAAACCGTGAATGAAAACATTTGTTCATAAATACATACAAAATATGAACTCTTTTACTTACCTCATGAAATAATAAGATTTATGAAAGACACATAGAAATCATAAATCATAAAGGTAACTTGCGGCATCCATACCATACTTACATTGTAGCTATCACAGCTACATAGGGAGTTACTTTGGAATAAACATCACAATATATTCCCTAAATCTCTTAGGAGAATCATTCAAATTTACCTTCGTCATGTTACCCAATACATTAGAGAGCTATCTCGGGCTTACCTGCCCTAGGTTTATCACGGAACCACCTGTACACGTAAATAATGCCCAAGAACCATAACATGATCTTAAAAAATAACATATGCATAAAAGAAAGATAATATTTCCACATAAAATGTAATTTCAAGATATTGAAATAATAAATTCATTCTCAAAATCATTTTCAATACCAAAATACGTAAAAATAGTATTTGTTATGTATTTTTTCCTTTTAAAAACATTCTGGCATGTTAAGGAAGCCAAAGATCAAATAATACTCATGGTGGCGGAAAGGTCATTGTCACCGCTTCCGTTAAAGAAACATTCCTTTTTGACATTTAGTAAAACTCTTGATAGAGAAAGTATTCCTTTTGAATAAAAGTAAAAGTCAAAGGGTTTTATACATCATATAAAAGAAAGCCATGTACAAAACAAAAAATGCTTCAATGAAAGGAGATTGAGACGAAGTCCCTTACCTCGTGTCCAAATTGACCCGTTCGTTCATTAATCTCCTGAATAATAAACTAAAGTTAATTTATACTTTCTTAAGAACCTTTTTCATCTTTATTATTCCTTTTATTTCAATTATTACCATGTTATAATCATTATGTAATCATTTAATTTAATAACGTTCATTTTGTCGATATTTTGTACTTGAGTCAAAAATGGACTTCTTATAATTAAATTTTGTTCACATGGTAAAAGGTTCATTATATCCAGAATGATATTCATGATTTTGGTATCATATATATCATATATATCCAGCATGTACATGTATTTATAATAGTACATAACATTTGGAGGTACGAAATGAAATGCACCATTCATGGAGACTATAAGCTGTACGTACGCATGAACGCTACTTTCATTTTTTTTCTTATTTTAATGGAACTAAAACATAATGATACATAGTTATATTATAATTCCAGTATAATATCATATATAATATCATTAACGCTTTCCTTCACACATTCCACATAGGGCATTAACGAGTCATATCACATTGAGGGGGCGGTAGTCCGCACTTCCTCAAATGAGATTATCGTATTTACCCACCATGTAAACCATAATGGTTTGATATAATTGGGAAGTACAGAAGAATAAAGAAATCATAAAAATAATATATATCATATATAAATATAGTTCCATCATAATGGCCACCATGAGAGGCGGTAAGATGTAATTGAACAATCATCGTTTCGTGAGGCGTTAGTTTTCCATCCACAGAAACATTATGTTCTTCATCCATTAGATGGAGGTGTGTGTAAGGGTAGTTTGAATACTTATCATCACAACATCCTAGTATATTTAGGATACTAGTTTTGTTATAAAATAAAGTAAATAAAAAGATTTTAGGGGTTGGAGAAGCAATATAAAAGAAAACAATTTAAGAGAAACATTTACCTTTAATTTGGGTAACTCACTTTGGTTTGACCCAAAAGACTTCGTGAAGTGACTTTTTCCTAAGGTAAGGCTTCTAAGAGGTGGAAAGGGATGTATTGAGCTTAATTGGGAAGAGTTTTGATGATCCAAATGGCTTGAGAGGTGTTATGAATTTCATAGAAGTGGTCTTTTATTATAAGGGAGAGGAGGGGCTCTTTAGGAAAGAGTGAAAATATTATTTTATAATATAATGATATTTGGTTTCTAATGGTCCAAAAACCATTATGGTCGAAGATAAGAAGTTTCATAATCTAAATGAAATCATCCAATCAGAATTGGACATTTTTTGGATAATTTTTTAACCATTATAATCTTATTTAATTAAATCATTTATTAATGAGGTAAAAACTGCATCATTATTGCGTCATGAATAATTTATTTTATTTGATGTCTGAAAATTATAAAAAAACTACCATGATGTAGGAAATTTTTTTGGCTTTCCAATTAATATTTATAGTCTAAAATTGGACTTATATAACACAATATAAAAAAATTAATTACTAAACGATTTTTGTTAATGTCACTTTTGTCTTCACATTAAATTAATTAATCTAAATTGTCATTATCACTCCCAAGTGGCTCAATGGGGTCCCCAAATCGACCCAAAGATGCCCATGGTCGGACATGACTCATAAAATAGGATTAGGACATGTTTAAGAGTAATTTTATATTATTATAATATTATTTATTTACCCTTATTTACCGGATTTATCCTTTAACCATGGTAAATAAAATATTTACTGAGGTAAATATTTAAAATGCCTAAAAATAAAAGCTACCTATATACACAATTTGAACGTCCAGATTCCAAATATGGAATCCATTTATCCAAATTCAAAACACAGAAGTGGTAGAAATTAAATTAAAATTAATTTCCACTGTCAAAACAAAAGGCATGTTTTTATGAAATATTAACTATCAAAAGATTGACAGTTGATTATATACAATTTAAATGTGAAATTGCTTCTAATGACCAACATTAGATTAAATGATAAAAATATAATCTGTTTAGACTTTAAAAACAATTAAAATCATAATATAACCATATAAATAAATTAGATTAAAACATAGTTTTGAATTAAAATACAATATTTACACTATTCATTAAAAAAATGAACTTTATCAGAAAAATACCAAAAATTTACCCGAAGTAAAATTTGATGTACCCATTATAAAGAAGGATTTTATTTGGTCATACAGATTTTATTAAAGTAACCAAAACTATATTTAAAGAGGGTTCGCCATTAAAAGGCGATAAATCGGCCTTTTAATGTAAATTATGCTTTTAATTAGATTCATGCACATTTTAAGACTCTACATTTTTATTGGATAATGTAAATACATTTAAAAAAACATGTATAATCATATTGTAGTTTGTTTCAATCACTCTCGCCAATACAATGGCTATGAGTTAACTACCATTTAAAATAATAATATTATATTATTAGTGTGCAACGTAAGATTCCAAAGAAACCCGTTGTTGCGTATCGGGTATGCTATCAAACATAGAAAAACCGTTAAGATAAATTAATATTTAATTCAAAAATATTAATAAATATGAAAATATCTTATTCTTCATTTACCTAGGATGTTACATGGGATCTCCAAAAATATTAACTTATAATAAAATCACACCCCATTAAAAAACATGAAAATTTTCCTAATTTGAAATATTAAATGACTTAGGTGTTTAATCTAATCATCCAATTGATTATAGACTTGTTTTTCTTTCAATTTAAACCATATCATTTTAATTAACACTTAGTTATTCTATTTAATTTTCAACTAGGGTAACAAAATTTTCAATATTAAAAGGGATCAATATTTACAAATCTTATGTCAAATAGACCATAAATAAATAACCTAAAACATTATAGACAAAATAATTATTATTATTTAATTTTAAAAAACGAATTATTATTTTTAAAAAATTTAATAAAACATTATATTGATAAATAATCAATAGTGTCAATTTTGAAAATATTCCATTCATGGATTTTTAAAAATGATAAGATAATAATTAAACTTCGAAAAACATATATTATTGTATTAATTATAGGTAAGAATAATATATGAAATTAAAAAGAATTATTAATTAGCACAACTTATATTTATTATAATGTTTTTAATAATACTTATTTCTTACCTCAATTAAGAAAACAATTATTACATCCACATTGTGTAATAATTTAATATACTTATTTTTTGAATAAAAAATAAAAAATAAAAAATAAAATACTATGATGAATAAATGTCAACAATATTTCATACTAATATTTTTAGTATAATTCATCTTCTATAAAATATAACAATTTTAATTTTATAGTTATTAAATTATGAATGTGACAACTTTAACACCACTTTATAAAAACGTTATATAAGTGTCACAATGTATTCTCTAAGCATTAAAATGGTCATGTTTTTGGGTCTTTTGATGGTTATTATCATTTTAATAAAAATTCTTTTATTGATTTATCATCAATTAATTAATTTTTACATCATCAAAGTTTCAGTTTTTAAGGAAATTATATATTTTCCAAAAATTAATAATAAACTACAATGATAAATAATTTTTTTGTATTTACAAAATGTATTATAATCAAATTTATGTTCTTTATAACCATTCATAAAAAGGATATAGTAATTTAAATTTGAGTGAGAAATATTTAATTTTTAATTAAATAAAATAAATTAAATGTCCTAATCTCATAAATGTGGCTTCTAAAGCACACCATTTAAACCCAAGGATTATTTTGGTAAACAAAAACTCATCAAATGATATTATAACATTTTTATGGAAACATTATAATATTATTATTACCCTTAATTACCCGATTAAACTTTTAGCAATGTTATTAAAAATTAATTAAGTTACTATTCATAATTCCAAAAATAAAATAAATATATTTACATAACTTAGTCCAACTGATTCAAAATATGGAATCTATTTTTTAGAATTTAATATCATATATATTTTAGATATTAATTTAGAATTAATCCAATTATAGGAAAGGGAAAACTAGTTTTAAAAGGTAAAACATTGAAAAATATTTAAATGTTTTTACATCTAAATTCAATATAAAATTTATGCTAAATATATAAATGATATTTAAGGATAAAATATATTCCATTTCTAATTTAAATTAATTAAATATTATAATTTAAAAATATTAATTATATCTATAAAAAAAGTTGTTTTTAATTAAAATTTAGTGTATTTTTACTATTAATCAAAATTTGAATGTTATTAGAAAAATACTAAAAATTTATCCAATGTACATTTTTTATATCATGCTACATAATAAAATGTCTATGTTGTCATATAAAAATTATTAATGTGTAAAAATGTTTATTAAAAAGGGGATAGACATTAAATGGTAGAAAATTACACTTTTGAAAAATATATGTTTTTATACATAAAATAGGGTTTATTCATAACCAATGTAAAAATATATATTGGAAGAATATCAAAAATATTTTATTAATTATATAACATATATATTTCATTAATATAATTTACTAATAGTAATTAACTAAATTTATTAATGCAAATGTACATATATATAATTTATTTATATTTTTCGTAAATAATTGGAGGAGAAATATTTCACCAAACATTTTCTTAAGTTAGTTATATTGTCTCCCACTAACCAAAAATCAGGTTTAAAATGGTAATTTTATACTAAGGAAATATTGTGGTTCACATAAACTAAATATTCTATGTACTTATAACTATTAAGGAATTAAAATTATTTATAGAAAATATTTCATAAAAACATTTTGGAGTTACATTCTAAAACCCTTAAACTAAATTGTGCCCTCAAAATACATCACATGGATACAAACGGACTGAGATATATCTCCCTCATCCTATCCTCATGTCCACGTGTATCTTTATTAAATATGTGGTTCCACCATGAAACTTTTAATAATGTGAGTGGACTTGTTTCGTAGAAATTATTCACTATCATCTAGATGCACTATTGGTTGTTCTTCACAAAAAAATAACATGATCTAGGGGTTTGAATTTATAGTTTAGTAATTTTGAAGGATCATGTATGTACTTTCTCATTAGATATATAAGGAACACAGCATGATCTTGAGAGAGATTTAGTAGAAGTTCCAATCAATATGCTACTATCTCAATCGGATCTAGAATTTCAAAAGGACAGATATACCTATGGATCAAAATTCTTTTCTTTCTAAATCTCATTACTCTTTTCCAGTGAGGTATTTATAGAATCATATTGTAACACAATTCAATCTCTTGGAATTTTCATTGGTTATCATCATAATTTTTTTTTTCAACACTAAGCTTCTCTTATGTGTTGTTGAATTGATCTGACCTTTGCTGCCATATCATCAACAAGATCTAGTCATAGTTTCTTCCTTTCCAGATATTCATGCCAACAAGTTGGACTTCTCCACTTCTTTACATAGAGGGATTCATAAAGTGACATCTGATTACTATATTGAAATCCATTATTGTAATAAAATTCCCCCATATGTGGGTATTGATCCCAACAAACTTTAATATCCATAGAGAAAGATCTCCACACTTGTTACAGAGTTTGAATTTTTCTCTCAGACTGAACATCTGTCGAATTATGTTAAGCAATTATGAAACCTAACTCTATATCTAGATTATATTAAATACTTCTCCAAAACATTGAGGTAAACCTAAAATACCAATAGGATATAGCAGAAAGTGGAACTCAATGAAATATCACCACTTCCTTTACATATATCATGGAATTATCATCAAGAGAGAAATTATCTCTAATAGAAATTAAGTGTGTTAACTTCATAAGGTGATAAAATATAACAAATATAGCATTGTGTCATTTAGATGTATTGGGAAGTCTGATGTCAAAGACCATAGTGATGTTTTACTATTTATATTTTTGTATGGGTAATCTTTGTAACATCCCATTAGACTTCAGTCTCTCATCCTTAACATGCTGACAAACCATGCACCAAGAGATAAATTCAGAAACATATCTTTTCATTCCATCTCACCAGAAATACAATTTTAGTTTCTTGTACATCTATTTGCTTCCAGGATGAATTGAAAATGAAGAAGCATGAACCTCATACACCAACTCCTTCTTTAATTATGGTACGGGTGGAATAATAACCTGGTTCCAGAACCTTATTATTCAATCACAATTAAGGTTGAATTCATGAACATTTCTCACAATCTTTTATATCTATACATCTTCTTTTTTGCGCCCACATTGTATTTACTTGTATAGATGGTTGAAAATTCTTTTGCGAAAGATAATATTTATCCCATTACATTAAAATTTCAATATCCATCCAATTAAAATCCATAAATATTGGATCTCTTTTTATCCTCATCCTAGATAGGCTAGCATGGTCCTTTTGAAACAAAGCATCTGCCACCATTTTTTCTTTTCTAGGGTGGAAATGTATTGAGAAGTGGTAATAATTAATCAAATATAACCATATTCTTGGGTGCATATTCAACTCCTTTTTTTTGAAGATATACTATAATATTTTCTGATTAGTATAAATATCACACCACTAACTATATAGATAATATAGCCATATATTTAATGATATCTTTACCGCAGTTAACACTCAATAATAAGTTGGATAATTTTTCTTAGGTATTTTAAATTTTCAAAACGCATAAGCTATCACTATATTATTTTTCATAAGAAAACATCCCATCCCCTCTTTTGATCCATCACTGTAGATCAAAAACATTTCTCCACTACAAGGTAGTATGATGATAGGATCAGATGATAACCTTCTTTTTGAGATCTTTGAAATTTTCTTTATATTTCTTCATTCATAAGAACATAACTCCATTTTGAGTAATCCTTTTCTGTGTATTAAATAATCCTTAAAAATATTTCACAAACCATTGATTATATCCAGCAAAACCATGAAAACATCAAATCTCGGTTACTATTGTTAGTCTCAGTTAACATTCAATAAATTCAATTTTTCTAGATCTATATATATCCCCTCTATTGAGTTGATGTGACCCAAAAATAAAACATTTTGAAACCAAAAGTCACAATTAATAAATTTTTTATAAATATTTTTTTTCTTGGGGTCTTCAGTTCAATTCTCAAGAGATTTTAATATTTTTATATTCTCTTTTAACAAAAAAAGAATATATTCTATAATAAATACAAAAAACTGATCAAGATAGTCTCCAAATACTCCATTCATTAGATCCATGAAGATAGTGGAGGAATTAGTAAGACCAAAAGGAATCACTATAAATTCAGAGTGTCCGTACCCTGTATGAAATGTCATCTTGGGTATATCCTCCTTATTCACCCTTAATTGATGATATCGTGAATGAAGATCAATATTGGAAAAGTAGTGAGCTCCCCATAGTTGGAATTTTTTTTAAATGCAGGGAATAGGATATTTTTTCTTGATAGTTATCTTATTAAGTTCTCAATAATCAATACAGAGTCTCATTGATCCATATTTCTTCAAAACAAATATAATATATACCCCCAAGGTGTCATACTAGAGCGTACAAATCACTTGTGATGATTCTATTTGAGTTACTTATTTAGTTTCTAAAACTCCATTGGGACTATTCTATATAGTGTATTTGAAATAGACATAACACTCGATATGAATTATATTAAAATATCAACCTCCTGATTTAGTGGAAGACTTTTAAGTTCCTCCAGAAATACATCCTCAAACTCTTGTAAAATGGACTTAGTATTAATTGTGAGTTTATTCCCAACCATTTTAGATATAAAACCATTATTTATAAGAATACAAATCTATAATATGGGATAAATATATATATTATATGGTTATAGTCATCCTTGCATTGAAAAATGAGCATAGATTGATCTAGAATATGTAATGTGACTTCACATCCATATCAATTGATATTATCTCTATATATAGAAAGCCAATACATGCCAATAGTCACATATAATTTCTCTATTAAAAGTTTCAATTGATTTTTGGGAAGCACATTCCCACAAACTAAAACTGAAGAAGAGTGAAAACCTTTGGATGTGATAATTGTGACATTAGGAGTTGTCACACCTAACTCAAAATCTAATTGTTGAGGAAATATAATGATACACATAGAAATTTCTTGAAAAATAAATTATTTGGTTGATCTATATTCCAATAAAATATTTTATACTTTACAGTGGACTGTATGTGAACTCACTACTACTTCATTATCATACTCCACATCACCGATAGTTAATGCAACACCCCAATGTTTTACAAATAAATTTATTATATAATGCATTAAACAATAAAGCTATGTGAAATAAACAATTTAAAATTTTTAACAAAAAGTTATGACATTTTTATTAGATATATTCTTACCACTTCTGTGATTTTAATTCTGAAAAATGCACATACATGGTGGTGATCAATAAGATATTTTGAGTCTGATAGAATCAACATACATTTTTGGTGAATAGTAATATACCCTTATGAGTAGTAATGTACCATTTTTATTAGTAACAACATCCATATGTGTATAAATGAAACCTAGGTACCCTAAAAATCTTGTTTAATATTTTAAAAAATAATAATTATGTGTTGATATTTTTTATGAGTAATAAATATTTAATTACAATTTAAATTAATAAATTTATTAAAAATAAAATTCATTTTCATAAAATGTATTTCTAAATTTATATTTGGTTTTCCTATGAATTTATGATAATCTTACAAACCTCAGTTAATTTTTAATTGTTTTATAAAATCAGTTTTAAATTTAAAATATGTATTTTTATCTAAATAATTATTTTATTTTAAAATTAAATTTCTCTTATTTTGATAATTTTTTTGATAAATTGGAGTTCATTTTTGAATTATGTACATTGAAAAATTATTGTGGTGATATTTTTTAATTTCTATAAAGTAGTGGAATTTAACTTGAATAGTGAAATTTTATTATTTATGAAATATGATAAAAAAATGAATTTATACATCATTCTTGAGTCATGTATGATTTAAATGACCATTGTTTAGAACTCACATTCACTTTTTACTATTTTGAGTAACAATAATCAAGACTATTTATAGTCTTGACACATAATAATCAAATAATGATAAAAATATTGGAAATCCATCATCTCATCCACTATATAAACAACCCTTCACTCCTTATTCTCTTCACTACTCCCAATCCTTGTGCCAAGTCTAAATTCTACAAAACTCTCCTCCAAATCTACTCCCTACTTCTAGCATCCCTTGGTCACTTAAAATGATAAAATTATATCTGCTAAAGAGGCTCTCAAGGTAGATAAATTTAGGAGATAAATTCTTATTTTCATTTATTTCATTTTCTTTCATATTCCTTTCATTATTTTTATTTCCTCGCCTCTTTTCCTCAAAATGTTATCGTAAATCGAATAACTTATATTGAATTTAATTACGATAACACGTTTTTGACTTCTATTATCATCTTTATTTCTAGTCGTGAAACCATTTTTATGGTTGAACCTTATCACAATATATGTAATATATCTTATTTAATGATCTATAATCATTTTTTACACATGGTATTAATTTATAATACAAAATGAGTTTGTGGTGATCAAAAAACCAACCAATTAATCAAAGTGTTTATCATTAAAATTTTATCTAATGATCCATACTCACAAAAAGTAACCAAATGAATTATATGATCTTTAAGCTTATGTATGAAAATTTATAACATATAAAAGAAATTCCATAATTAAATCCTCATTTTACATTATCTTCTATACAAGTGAACTAATCATGTAGACTTATGAAACGAGAACTCACAAATGTCAATAATGAATCTAATAACCCATAAAAATAAAAATAAATGAACATAAAAACTATAATAAATAGAATACATGACTAATATGTTTATAATTAAATTACTAATAAGTCTAATTTATTATTTCAGGGCCTTATGTTCAAGAGCAGAACATATTCACACATAAGTTAAGGTTTTTCTACCCAAAACTCCATTTTATTTTGGGCTAGTATTTTTCATTATTAATCCCAATAAAAATATTATTTATTCATCATTACTCACCCTAAATTATGTGTGGGTGATGACTTGTTTGTACCAACCATAATCCTTCTTTATTTTAGGGAGAGTTATATGATTTTAAAGGACATTTAAAAAATTATTCCTGAAATACTTGCCCAAATTAAGGGAATTTCTCGAATTCATACAAATTTTCAAGGGAACTCTATAATATGTTTTTATAAAGAATTATTTCATAAAATAACTCATTTTCTTATGATATAATTATATAATTTCTTTTCTATTTTTATACAAAGGGTTTTCCAAAATATCTCTTATTTTTAAAGTAAAAGAGTATTTATCTCAAAAATTACTCAATTATTTTTTAAGAGTAATTTTTCCAATTTCAACACTTTTGTTAAAACTTATGTATAATTTGCACTATTATTTTATGATATCATTTACCATATTTTATTCAATGTTTTATAATTACTTTGACTATGGATATGTAATCTTGAAACCATTAACCATATTAATCCAAATGGATAGTATTTATCTTTGGGGAAAGTCATTTACATTTCATATGTTAGTTTCAATATGAATGTATATATTGTTTAATTTTACCCCCACTAATATGTTTAATTCATTGGACATAGAAAGTGATAGGTGGGGCCTGTTATATCCCTTCAATGCATCAGTTGGTCTCTTGAGACAAAATAGTTATGCACTTGGCCAGGGTCTCGACCATTTCCATATATGGTTTTGGACGAGGCCTTAATCATTTAATCATGTATTGGATTAGGCCTTGATGGTATGATTTTTAATGTCTGACATTATGCATTACCTCATTATAAATCTAGATATTGATAGTACATGTGATTATTCAACTTGTTGAACATCCATGGTTATGTTTTGTGGAATTATTCAACCAATTTTATTCTTGTCATATTATTCTCAAGTATATTTTTAAAGGAACTAATTTTTAGTTATTCTTCATTCCAAGTGTTTATATTTTTTACCACTATATTATTAACCCTTAGTGATAATCAGAGCTCACCCCTTTCTCCTGATTGATTTTTTCCAGGTTGCGAAGAAATATATTTTGATTGAATTTAAAACATAATCTAGGATATTATGTGTGATTCTAAAGAAGTTGTTATGTTTCATTTCAGTTAAATATGCAATGTTGATCATATGTATGTATCTAGATTTCCAAAATTAATGACTTGTTTGGTCATTTGGGATGTGTAATCCTTATTTATATGACAATTTAAGAAATTTGGGCACCAGATTTAAGCAACTAGGGTCGGGTCATTATAGTTGGTATTAGAGGATGTTTAGTACACTACATGGAAACTATATTGAGAAAATATAGATTAGGGAACAAAAAACCTAATACAGTCTTTGATCATAATCATTTAAGAACCTCCTAGAATTTTGGTAAGGAATATGTTATGGGAATATTTCTAGAAAATATATCCTTTTATGGATACTAAATGTAGACGTGGTTCTAGAATATATGTAACTTGGAGTAAAAAATCTGACCAAGAGATTTGGGCATGACCTAGGGTATCCTGTTACCTAATAATGAGCCTTATATCACACCTAATTTGACACTTTGAGGGGATATACATAGGATAATTTACATCTTTCATACGAACCATTATGAATAAAAAAATATAATTTTTTCCTCAAAGAAATATTGATTATGAGATTAGATATGGACAGTATTTCAATTTATGCTATGTATTTTTCTAATTTGAGATTATAAATTATGATTCATTACCTATTATGGTGTGTTAAATTATTTAGATGTGGTTCCTAGTTGGTGGAATGGAATGTTCATGAACACACATATCCCATTTAGGGATTTAACTTCTATGCAAGGTAATTGTGTTGGCTCTGGAGCTATGACTGTTGATAAGAAATTGATAACTATACTAGGAAAAATGAATCAGATTATGAAAAATAATCTTACCTATAAAAATAATCCTAATCCACAATGTGGAATAGAAATATGAAACCACTTTAAGAGAAAATAGCCTCCATCACTTAATGGGACTAAAAACACATTCATAGAAAAGAAGTGGATAAGTTATTTGGAGAATACATTTCTTACTTTGGGATATAAAAGTGTAGATAATTTTTTCATGGAGTTTTATCATCTATTAGGATATGTGGAGTAGTGGATATAATTAATTCAAAACACAATATAGGAGGATGAAATAGATAAAATGGAATGGTGGAGGGATTTCAAGGAAATTGTCCTAGAGAAATACTTCACTCATGAACCGAGGGAAAATATGAAAAGTCTATTTCTTAATCTAAGGAAAAAGGGGATGATAATGTTTCAATGTATGAAGAAAACTTTACAAGGTAATCATGGAATGATATATACAACATATGTAATCCTAATATTAATATTTATTGATTCTTTGATGGTTTAAAACCATTCATCTAAAGGGAAATTGTCTCACAAAGATTATCCTTATACAAAGATATTGCCTCATGTTGTATAAAGATAGAGAATGAATTATCTATGTCGTATGAAGTGAAGGGGAATAAGGAGAAGAAGATGGAGGCATATGATATAATGGATAAGGGGAAGAATAAAAAGAATAATTTTCCAACATGCGATACTTGTAGAAGGAAACATCCTGGTGCCTACTTAAAAAGAAAAGGTGTGTGCAATAAGTGTAGAGATAAAGTCTTTCATAATGGTGATTAAAAGGGAAATAAATAGGTTTTCATTGTTCAATTCTATATTTTTATGGATATGGGGAACTATTCTAATGATTGTCCAAATCATTAAGGAACAGACCTTAGAAAAGGCCAAGGGAGTAAGACCATGCTTATTTTGTCACAACTTCTGATGTTAAAGATTCTAATGAGGTGGTGGCATGACCTTTAATTATTTTCTCATAAATAGACAGTTCATTATTTTATTATGTATTATAACATTTTATTATATCTTCTTAGTTTTCCATAAAAATTAGATATTTCCAATTTGACATAATAAAGGAGTATTCAATTGGAACTCATAAAGGACGTTTCATTTCAACAAACATGTGTAGATCAATCCCCCTTATGACAAATAAATGTACCCTAGTTGAAAACATTATCATCATACCCATGATATGATTTGATATAATCTTTATTATGGATTTAATTTTAAATTATGATGCAAAAATCAATTGCATGAAGAAAAGAGATACAATTTTTTAGAATGATGTAGAATCCCTTATCTTTAGAGTATAAAACTCTCCACTTGATTCTCATATAGATACACCCCTAGTAGCTCTAATGAGTTCAGTTATTGTGGAGGAAGAGAATGCAATTTCTATGGGTTAATAAAGTAATGTTCAAATATAGGGCATACCTATTGTGCAAGAATATATTGATGTGTTTACAGGGGATTTACCTGGACATCATCCAGAGCTAGAAGTTGAGTTCTATATCTATTTAATTACTAGTCCATGACCTATATGAAATAATCCTTATATAATTTCCACTATAAAGTTAGTATAACTTAATAAAGAACAAGATGAATTGAGTGATAAAGTATTTTTCTCCCTTAGTGCTTTTCCATGGGGTACCCCAATTCGTTTTTTCAAGAAGATGGATAGATCTATGAGGCTATGCATTGACTACAGTGAGATCAATGCTATTATGATAATGAACAAGTGTCACCTACCTCTAATTGATGATTTATTTGATCAACTTCATGGATCACAATATTTTTCAAAGATTGAACATCGATATGGATATCAACAGTTGTGTGTGAGGAAGGAAGATATTCTAAAGACAACATTTTGAACCAGGTATGGTCACTACAAGGTTATAGTAATTCATTTTGGATAGACTAATGCACCCTCAATTTTCATGGATCTAATGAATAGGATTTTCATGGAATATCTTGATGCCATTATTATAGTATTTACTGATGATATCTTTTTATACTAAAAAAAGATATAGTGATTTGGAAAATAACATGTGAATTAATCTAAAGAGTCATAGAATAAATGAATTATATGGGAATTTTGTAATGTGTGAGTTTGGGATTAAATAAATTTCTTTTCTTCTCCATATTGTATCTATGGATGAAATATTTGTTGATCCTATGATGACAAAGTTTATTTGGGAATGGCATACACCAACGATCATAACTGAGGTATGTAGTTTTATTGGTTTACAGAGTTATTATTAGAGTTTTTTCAGAACATCACCTGATTAGCCAACCCATTAACTAGGATTACTTCTAAGTGGGATTAGTTTATATAGAAAAACTATTTTATGGAATGCATTAAAGAATTAATGAGATGATTTGTAAATTCTCTGATCTTAACTCTACTATTAGGGAATGACTGGTTTTTAATCAATAGTGACGCTTCAAAGAAAATAATTAGTTGTGTAATTTTTTAGAATGATATAGTTATTTCCTATGCATTAAGGAAGATAATTATTTAGGAAGCAACTATCATACCCATGATATTGAGTAAGCAACTATAATTTTTCTCTGAATATTTGGAGACATTATCTCAATGAATAAAAATGTGAGATATATATAGATCATAAGAACACAAAATATATCGTCACCTAGAAAGAACTCAACATGAGGAAAAGGATATAGGTCAAACTAATCAACTATTAAAATACTTCCATAAACTAAAACCTGTGAAAGGAAAATTAGGTATCTAGTGCATTAAGAAGGATGGATCATGGAGTTTTATGAAAAATATGGATTGAAAGGGATCTCGTATTCATGGATGTTGTAAGGATAGACATTGGAATTATCAAATAATGTGAAAACTAATTAATTTTTCAAATGGTTTCCCAACCATATTTATTAAAAATGATAAAAAGTTCGTAGCCTGATGACTCGAGTCTTCAAAAAGGAAAATAATGACGTGAATGATGGGAAGTTGTAAGACTTTTTATATGATGATGGAATTCTGAAATTTTGGAAGAGGAATTTTTTTCTATACATACCCAAGAGCAAAAGGGAGTTATTTGATGATTCCCATAGTTCTAATTTTTCTATACATCTAGGTTGCACAAATATGAATAGGGATTTTAAGGAACATTTCTGGGGGGATAACATGAAGAGGGAAATTTTTTATTAAATATAAATATGTTTATTATTTCAACAGATGAAGGCTGGAATACAACATCCTAGAGGATTCATGCATGTTCTACCTATTATTACATGGAAATAAGATGAAATAACCACATATTTTTTCACTGGATTACACAAAACTCCAAGAAAGAATGCTGAAATATGGGTAATTATTGATCGACTTATGAAATATGCTCATTTCCTCCCTATAAGGGAGGATTTTTCAATGGATCACCTTGAATGACTCTATATCAATGAAGTTGTGAGACTTCCTAGAGAAAATCTCTCAATTTTTTCTAATCTTTATCCAGTATTATCATAAAAATTATGGAAAATTCTTCAAAAATCATTGGAAACTTAGCTTTGTTTAACTACTTATTTTCACCAACAAACTAACTAAAAGTTAGAAACGACAAGACAAACCTTAAAAGACTTGTTAAGATCATTCAAACATGACATTCAAGGTATTTTGGATATATATTTACCTTTTCTGGAGTTTTCATTCAATAATATTTTCCATTCTAGTATTCAAATGGCACCATATAAAGCATTGTATGAAAATAGATGTTGTACACCAACACGTTGGGATGATGATGGTGAAAGGTATCTTATGGGCTCTAAAGAACTAGAAATTTCAAGGAAATGTTTTTCATAAATAATTTGTAATTTTATGAGTCATCGGTTTCTGGCGGCACTGGATTCAGAGGCCCGGTGTGATCGGACTAAATTTCTGAAGTTTTGTTCGGGTACGTTCATAAACGTATGTGCATGTTTTTCTATCATTTGAACCGGTTCACGAAATTGATATCCGAGGGAACCAGTGAACTCACAGCATCAGTTTTCACATAAGGGGATCTTTACCACAGTTTCATTTGGTCAAGAGTAGAAGTTTCAATTTAGGGATTCGTAATAAATTGAAATAAAATTGTGGTGTTACATTAAGTGTACACAAATTTATTTAATTTATTAAGTGGTGCTTATTTAATACAAGGGGAAGTTAGAGGTTGGGACCACACCCACGTAACCTCGCATGTGAGGATAATGTGTGGTGGGGCCCACACGAGATCCGAACCCCTTAACTCCACCTTAAACTCCCATGAAACCTCCCTTATTAACTCTTAAAACTATCACCCTCCTCTCTTTGAATTTTAAACTTTTCACCTCCCTTATCTTTTAATTATTCCAACCCATCTAATTAATATCTTCATTAATTAGTTGGCACCTCTTATTTGAATCAATTTTAATTGCATGGAAATTATATTAAAATTGGAGGAATCTTATTATAATATTTTCTTGGAAAATATTCCGGTGTGGAAACCTCTGTAGAATTCGAAGAAAGGTGTTCCTCTCTCGACGAAGAACATCGTTCTTCAACGAAGAACATCCCTGACGAAGAACACAAATGAATTATTCCAACAACGTTTCCTCCACAGATGCAACCCAATGTCAAGGAAACTATGTCATCTTTGGATTCTCTTTCCGCACCGTGAAAACGAATCTTCCTCCAACGTTGATGGGACGACACCGTTCTCTGCGACGCCATCTTCTGCGACGCCCAACATCTGCGATGCTCGTCATCCGATGCTAGTCAATGTGCGACATCAATTACGAAGTAGGGGGTTGTATAATTTAAATTTAAAAAATTATACCTTCATTCCTATTGAATTCAAGTGATCATCTATGGCCATTTGTTATTGCCTAATGTGGAGGGCACGGGCCGAACGAACATGACTCAACGACCCTCCGTTGTTTCTTGTTTTTATTTGCGATGGAGACGGTGTTGGAAGAGGTGGCAGTGACTCGAGTTGGAGACGATCGGGGGTGGGGAAGATAGAAGGAGGCGGCGGCAACAGCGGCCGCGTGCCGACCCAAAGAGTACCGCGACACTGGGTTCCATGTGGAAGGGAGGCTACGGCCTGTAATTGCAGGCCGCTCAGCCGAAGAAGAAACGGCTGGCTAAAGCCGGCTGGGATGGGATGACGTCGCGACACCCTCCTGGTGCCGCGTTGGGGAAAAAGCGGCCAGCCAATGCGGGCTGCTCGCACAAGGAAGGACCGGCCGACTTTAGTCAGCCGGGTAAGAGGGGCCACGCCCCCCGCACCACTCGTCCAGTCGGGCCGAGCCATGGCCAGCCGCGGTTCAGGCCGCGCTCTGTCGGGCCGGGCCGTGCACCACTGGGATAGACCGCGCACCATCGTGATGGGCTATGCCCATCTGTCCGGGATGACCCCCAGCCGAGTCAGACCCACTGAGCCAGGTCGGGCCGACCCGCCAGCCCACCGGGCTTGACGGGCCTGGCCCGTTTCACTTGAATTTGAATAACCTAAAGACCGCACGTTCGATCGATGCGCCGTCTGTGGCACTGGGATACTCACAACGAAGTGGTCCTTTTGAATTACTCTTAGTGAGTTTTGGATGTCTTTGAAAATTGGCTGAGTGTGGGACGATCATTATTCCAACTGGGCCCTTGGAACAGAAAAACCAATAACTCTTCGACCGGGCATATGATTAACGTGTTGTCAGTCGCGTTGGGTTTCTTTTGATGAGAAGAAACTTCTGGATACATAAACATAGGACTTCATGATACTTGATGTATCATCCTTTGACTCGAGGATTGGACCCTCCCGGAATCGAGCATGCGGTGTGCGGGAACACTAGAGCTAGCTGTGACTGCGACGACTACCGTACTAGGAGCCTCCGTGGGTTCGACGACGACGTCTACCGTACTAGAATTCTTTGTGGGTTCAACGGCGATGAATCCATACTAGGATCATATGTGGGTTTGAGGATGACGACTTCCATACTAGGATTCACTGTGGGTTCGACGATGAGGACTTTCATACTAGGATCCTCTGTGGGTCTGACAACGACGTCTACCGTACTGTAATCTTCTGTGGGTTCGACGGTGATTAATTCTGTACTGGGATCCTCCGTGGGTTCAATAGTGATGACTTCTATACTTGTATCCTGAGTGGGTCCGACAGAGTATCCCTTATTGTATCCTGAGAGGGTCTGATAGCTTAGTTGGTCTAGTATCCTATGTGGGTATCATAGCTTAGATGAATCAATGAATACATCTGATCATCTCTGTTATTATACGAAAGATGAATACCTGTGTGAGTTGAGTCTTGACATTCAATCTTTACCATTAATGTGATTAAATTACTTTCATGTGTGAACTGGATTGTGCTTGGGATTGAGAGTTGGAGCTGAACTGTGATGATAAATTAGGTATATGTTTGGGCATATACCTAAGTAGAGTTGGTTGACACTTCCTGATCATTTCTTTATTATGTGGTTTATCCTTCGTGGATTATGGGAGACCTTCAAGTCTCAGGTTCCCTACTGATTATCGTATAATCACCCATGCATAGGCTATGCCTGTACTACGTTGTTCTGGATATAGATGAAGGACCACTTTGATCGCGGTAGAGACTTGTAGAGTTGGACGGTACTTGGAGGTGGACCACATGGCGAGACATACACGGAGTGGACGGACGAACCCAAGGTGTTGAGGAGGCCATTTTTACCCAAAATTCAGGTGGGATTACCGGAGGATGACTCAGTAGTTTATTTTTTACTTTACTGCAGTTGTACTAGCTTTTCAGTTGTACTGTACTTACTGTTGGGCTTGTATTTTCAGCCCATTTTCTTTCAACACTAACTTTTTGTATACAGTATTAATTTAGTGTTTACTTTCTATTGCGTTCTCTAATGTGTTTGTCTACTTTCATAAAGGCAATGACTTCACAGATTAGGGATATACGCCTTTGGTGCTAGTCGCCAGCCCCTGGCCTATGGAAGGCGGGCTTGGGGTAGTCACGACATGAGCCCCGAAGACGGGTCGTGACAAATTGGTATCAGAGGAGTTTGTTCTACCGCAGAAGTCAGGACTCTGATCATTATTTTCAAGGAATAAATAGTATTAAGAGTATTTAGTGTTTTTTTTTCAGTCCAGTGTGTCCAGTGTTGGTGCAGCGGCTGACATTTCTATACACCATGACCCTGACCTCTGATTTTCGACTCAATGCACGAAAACATTGATTGCGTGTGTGTATACTTTGAAAACATTTTCTTCGTGATTAATTTGTGTCAGCTCACCATGTATACTATTTAAACCGTGGTGCACCTCTTCCATTTTAGGATGGCCCGTTGATGGCAGCCGGCTAGGGTTTCGAGTTACATATGAGATGGTAGTCCACCGAGCGACGAGGCCTCGGTGCAAGGCCCCATCAGAGCGGAGGCACCAGCGGAACCACTCCCTGCTGAGCCACCAATACCACCAACCCCAACAGCCAAGAGTGCATGCCTCTTGAGTGAATTTCATGAGTTCCAGCAACAGAGGCCGCCAATGTTTCGTGGAGAGAAGGACCCATAGGAAGTCAAGGATTGGATGGAGGCGGTCATCAGAGTTTTAATATTGTTAGGGACACTGTCCGACCTCATGATGATCCTTGCCGCGAGTCTCCTACATGCAGTAACATGAAGATGGTAGTGCATGATGCTTCAGGTTCCTGATGAGGCATCGCTACTATGGATAGACTTCGAGATCCAGTTACAGGCAGAGTTTGTACCAGCCACCCTTCTTGCGGTGCGGATTCAGGAGTTACTCCATCTACAATAGGGAAGCATGACAGTAGCTCAGTAATCAGTGAGGTTCACTGACCTCTCACACTACTCCACGGATATGGTACAAGACCCGTTCTTCAGGGCCAGGACCGTTGAGCAGGGGCTCAGGCATGAGATCAGGACTTCAATGATCTCCCTCAACATCCCGACGCATGTGGGGGTACTAGAGAGAGCCCTTATAGTGGAGATTTTTCTCGCTGAGCAGTCACCAACAGTGAGATCCTCCACAGGACGACACGTAGTAGAGTATTCTGTATCCAGTATTAAATAGTTGACGCTGAGGTCCAACTAGACCAGGCCATCAGGGGGGAGACCTCCGGATACAAGTTCGTTGTGCGGGGAACATGAAACAAAGCCAGCCATACGAGGAGAAGGTAGTGCTATGCATGTGGCGGGCAGGGTCACATGGCTCGAGACTGCCTTACCCACCCTGCAGATGATGAATAGGCAGTAGTGGGACCTCCTAGGGAGAGGCAGAGGTTTGACTATGGAGTTCCTCTGGGAGTAGTTGGACGTGGTAGAGAAACTGTTTGAGAAGTAGGCGGTGGACGATGTTTTGAGGCCCTACCACCACCACCACTAGGAGGTCCACCCCAACTGCAGGGAACGAGTGGACAAGGGAGAGTTTAGCTTCAAGAAGTTGAGTCATATGACTATAGTACTCTGGGAGTAGGTGGAACGGAGTGGGACTAGCTCCAGGCATGGAGAATTTTGTTCATGATGATTCTAGCTTTATTGATGTCATTGTTTGTGGTTGCATTATGTCTTTGTACTTTGATCCACTGTAATAAAGGATACTTTTCCATGTGATGTTTGATTTCAAACCTTTTTTTATGGTTGATAATGAGAGGTTCTGGTTAAAACCATTGACTTGACCCTCACATTCGATATTTCTACTAGAGGAGACCCAGTGACCACACACTGCTGCCGACAGTGTGACTCGACCCTTTGTGGCGAGAGTAATGATTGTATCTCAAGGTAGCAGCGTTGATGCCTTACAATGTCATCCACGACATGAAATAGTACCATTCATGTCAGGATTTACTGTGTTAGGAAAAGAACGTGGTTCATCCAGGGGATGAGACCAGATTTCTCTTTTCGGAAAAAGAGAAATCTTAGCATCTCTTATAAGACATAAGCGAAAAAGGGTGTAGTCGAGTTCTTTAAAAATGGATAGTCACACCCATAGTTTGTTGAGTGAATGGTTTACGGTTTACTCTAATCTTAAAAGTATAGGATGTGTCTTTTTGTAGAAGCACCAGGACCTGCGATGGTGATGTTTGCTTGAGTTCCTCTGGGACTATGACTTTGAAATAGTCTATACTCTTGGGAAGGGGAATGTTGTAGCAGAGTTCATCTCATGATGCCTCACTTGTCAGCATGTGAAGGTGGAGCACCAGGTACCAGCAGTCTTGGTACAACCCTTAGAGGTCACCAAGTGGAAGTGGGACGGGATATCAATGGATTTCGTGATGTGAAAACCACATACATCCTGAGGACATGACTCTATCTGGGTGATCATCGACCGACTCACCAAGTTGGCCCACTTCCAACTGATGAGAGAGTAGGGTTAAGTAGAGAGCATGGGATGCCTCTATGTACAGAAGATCCTACGGCTTCATGGTGTACCATCGATGATCATCTCTGATCGGGAAACACACTTTACTTACTGGATTTGGAAGGGGCTTCAGGAGGCATTCAGGACACAACTATGTCTGAGAAACACCTTTCATCCTTAGACGGATGGCCAAATTGAGAAGAACATCCATACTCTTGAGGAAATGCTCTGTGCATGTGTCCTTTACTTTGGTCACAGCTAGGAGGATCACTTACCCTTAGTGGAGTTTCCATACAACAAAAAATATCACTCCACCATCGAGATGACACCTTACGAAGCAGTGTACGACCGTCCTTGAAGATCACCTCTGTGTTGGACTGACCTAGGGGAGTCAGCACTTGTAGGACCAGAGATGGTGCAGGCTATGACAGAGAAGGTGCAGATCATCCAGGAGCGGATGAAGACTCCAAAGAGCAGACATAAGTCCTATGCTGATATGAGACGGAGACAACTGAAGTTCATGGATGGAGACCACGTATTCCTACGTGTCTCACCTCGACAAGGTCTACAGAGATTTGTCTAGGGAAACAAGTTATCTCCATGTTTCATTGGACCATTCCAGGTCCTCAGTCGAGTAGGCGAGGTGGCTTACCGCCTGGCCCTTCCACCTCAGTTGCACCGGGTGCATGACGTCTTCAACATATCTCAGCTGAGGAGATAAGTGTACGATTCATCCCCCATCATCGACCATGGGGAGTTGAACATCGATGAAGGGTAAAAATTCATGGAGGTCCTGGTGGAGATTGAGGATCGACAGAATCAGGTCCTACGTGGACGGTCGATTACTCTGGTGCGTATTCGCTGGTAGCACGGGAACCTCAATGAGAGAACTTGGGAGCAATAGGCTCAGATGCATGCTCAGTACTCCTATTTGTTTCCCTAGTGTGTGTTGTAGCTTTACATGGACATTAATCCATGATGTGGGGGTAATGTAAAGACCTGGAAATTTCAAGGAATTTTTTTTTCTTAAATATTTTGGAATATTACGAGTCTGTGGTTTCTAATGGGACTAGATTCTGAGGCCTGGTGTGCCCGAAATCAATTTCTGGAGTTTTTTTCGGGTAAGTTCAGTAAATTTATGTGCAAGTTTTTATATATTTTGAACCGGTGATCAGAATTGAAATTTGAGGGTGCCGATGAACTCACAACGCTAGTTTTTCTTTAAGGGGACCTTTACCGTAGTTGTGTTTGGTCGAGAGTAAAAGTTTTAATTTGGGTATTTGTAGAAAATTAAAATATAATTGAAGTGTTACATGAAGTGTACACAATTTTATTTAATTTATTAAGTGGTGGTTATTTCCTACAAGGGGAAGCTAGAGGTGGGGCCCACACCCACATAACCTCCCATGTGAGGATAATGTGTGGTGGAGCCCACACGAGAGACTGACCCCTTAACACCCACATTAAACTCCAATGAAACCCCCCTTTTAACTCTTAAAACTCTCCACCTCCTCTCTTTGAATTTTAAACATTTCACCTCCCTTCTCTCCTAATTATGCCAACCCATATAATTAATATCTTTATTAATTAGTTGGCACCTCTTATTGGAATCAATTTTAATTGCATGGAAAATCTATTAAAATTGGGGGTGCCTTATTATAATATTTTATTGGAAAATATTTTGGTGGGTAAACCTCTAGAGAATTAGAAGAAATGTGTTCCTCTCTCGACGAGGAACTTCATTCTTCAACGAAGAACATCCCCGACGAAGAAAGCGAAAGACTTCTTCCAAAGACGCTTCCTCCTCGGACGCACACCGACATCATGGAAACTACGTAATCTTCGGATTCTCATTCCGCGTCACGACAATGACTCTTCCTCCAACGTTGATGGGACAACACCATTATCCTTGACACCGTCTTCCAGAACGCCCGACTACCACGACACTTGTCTTCCGCAGATCATCGACGTGCGACGTTAATTACAAGGTAGTGAGTTTGTATAATTAAAATTTAATAAATTATTACTTCATTCTTGTTGAATGCAAGTGATATTCTATGGCCATTTGTTACCACCTAACGCGGAGGGTGTGGGGCGAAAAAACATGGCCTGATGACACTCCATTGATTCTTTTTTTTATTCACGATGGAGATGGTGTTGGAAGAGGTGGAGGCGACCAGAGTTGGCGATGATCGAGGGTGGCGACAAACAAATGCAGCGACGACAATGGAGACTGCGCGCCGACCCGAAAAGGACTGCGACATCGGGTGCCGCGTGGAAGGGAGACCACGGCCAGAAACCGCGACCCACTCGGCCAAAGAAGAATCAGATAGCTAAAGCCGACCGGGCTAGGAAGACCCCGTGTCACCCTCCTGGCGCCATGCTGGGGAAACAGTGGACCACCCATGCGGGACGCTCGAACAAGGAAAGACCGGAAAGGCCGAGCCACACCCCTCCGGGCCGGGGTGTGCCCCCCAGGCCGGGCCAAACCCCAGCCGGGTCGGACCCACAGAACCAGGTCGGGCGACCCGCCAGCCCACCGGGCTTGACGGGTCCGGCCCGTTTCACTTAAACGTGAATAACTTAAAGACCACGCATCCAATCGACGCACCATCTGCAACACTGAGACCCTCACGATGAAGCGGTCCTTTTTTGTTACTCTTAGTGAGTTTTGGAAGACTTTGGAAAATGGCCAGGTATGGGATGAGAATAATTCCAACCTGGCCCCTAGAATAGAAAAGCCAATAACTCTTAGAACGGGTGTCCAATTGACACGTCGTCAGTCGTGTTGGGTTTCTTTTGACGAGACGAAACTTCTGGATACATCAACTCAGGACTTCATGATAGTTGATGTATCAAACTTTTACCCATGGAGAGGACCCTCCTGGAATCGAGCGTGCTTTGTGCAGGAACCCTAGAGTTGGCTTCGACTGCAACGACTACCTTACTGGGATCCTCCGTGGGTTCGACGATGACGTCTACCGTACTAGAATACTCTGTGGGTTCGACGATGTTGACTTCTGTACTAGGATCCGCTATGGCTTCTAGGATGATGACTTCCATACTAGGATCCTCTGTGGGTTCGAAGACAATGACTTCCATACTAGGATCCTTCGTGGGTTCGACGACGATGTCTACCGTACTGTAATACTCTATGGGTTCAACGATGATGACTTTTGTATTGGGATCCTCCGTGGGTTCCAAAACGATGACTTCTGTACTTGTATCCAAAGTGGGTCTGACAGAGTAGTTGGGCTTGTATACTAAGTGGGTCTGATAGCTTAGTTGGTCTAGTATCCTATTTGGGTCCAACAGATTAGATGAATCAGTGACTACAATTTATAATCCCTATCATTATACGAAATATGAATACCTATGTAAGCTGAGTCTTGACTTTCAATCTTTACCATCAATGTGATTCTCATAAATTCATGTGTGGACTGTTTTGTGCATGGGATTGAGATTTGGAGCCAAGCTCTGATGATTACTTAGGAATATGTTTGGCATATACCTAAGTAGAGTTGGTTGATACTTTGTGATCGTGTCTTTATTCTGTGGTTTATCCTTCATGGATTCTGGGAGACCTTCTGGTCTCGGGGTCCCTACTGAGTATCGTATACTCACCCCTTCACGGGCTATGCCCGCAATACATTGTGTTGGATGTAGATGAAAGACATATTTGATCGAGGTAGAGACTTGTAGAGCTGGATGGTACTTGGAGGTGGAACACTTGGCAAGACGTACACGGAGTGGACATACAGAGCTGAGGTGCTGAGGTGGCCATTTGTACCAACCTTTCAGGTGGGTTTCCCGGAGGATGACTCAGTAGTTGCTGTTTTAATTTACTACAGTTGTACTAGCTTTTCAATTGTATCGTACTTACTGTTGGGCTTGTATTTCCAGCCCCTTTTCTTTTAGCACTTACTTTTTGTATACAGTGTTCACATAGTGTTTACTTCCTATTGTGTACACTGTTGTGTTTTTTTAACTATCATAAAGGCAATTCCTTCCCAGCTTAGGGATATACGCCTTTGGTGCTATTCTCCAGCCCCAGGCCTATTGAAGGCGAGCTTAGGGTAGTCATGACACGGGCCCCGAGGACGGGTTGTGACATTGGCCCATAGCTTCTAGAGGAAACAAAAACAAAGGTTGAAACTATTAAAACCAATATCAACGTATTTTAATGTAGAAACAAGAGATATAATAATTATCTATGGAATTATTTGTAATTTCAATAGGAACATAACATTTTCTTGAAAGCATATTTGTGGAAAGGAGTAATAAGATTTTGAAAGAAATTTGAATGAAGCCCCGTGTACATAGGCCCTTTTGAAATTATAGAAATAATTGGAATTATGTCTTATCATTTTAAAAACCACTAATTAATTCTTATGTACAAAATGTGTTCTAAGTCACATTATTGAGAAAGTACATGACAGACCCAAAACATGTCCTCACTTATGTGTGTAAAGATTTGGAACCTAATTTATCTTACTGTGAAGAACCTATCCGAACTCTAGACACTAAAAAATATGTGTTTTGGAATCAAATGACTAGTCTTGTAAAGGTACTTTGGGATAATAAAAAATTTAAGATGAAAAATGGGGGCATGAGGAACATAAGATGAAGACAAACCCAAATCTTTTTATGTGGTAACATTTATTGTAATTTCGAGGAAACTTTTTTGTATGGTTGTAAGAATGTTACATGATAATGTTTAAAAAAATATTATAGAAAGAGTTCAAGATTGATTCTATTTGAATCAAACATGTTGATATTTATATGTGATAGTTATAACATGGCCATTAGATATAATCTCGCCTCTTCTGAGATTTGAATTTTGAAAAAATTACGTACACTGTTGTGATCTGTAAGATATTTAGAGTCCGATAGGATCAACCTACATTTTTTGGGAAGAGTAACAAACCCTTTTGAATTATAATGTACCCTTTCTAATAGTAACCTCACCCATGTGAGAATAAATAAAATATATGCACCATATAAATGAGAAATAAAATTTTAAAAAATAATAATTAAGTGTTGGTTTTTTTGAGAAAAATATATTTAATTAAAATATTAAATTAATAAATTTAATTAAAATAAAATTATTTTCATAAAATTTATTAATGAATAAATATTTTTCCCCTATGAATTTAGGATAATTTAACGAGACCTCAGATAATGTTTGAAAGTATTATAAAATCAATTTTAAATTTAAAATATGTATTTTTTTCCAGTAAATAATGATTTTATTAAAAAATATAAATTTCACATATTTGAAAACATATTTATATTAAATAGAGATCACTTTTGACTTCTACAAAACAAAAAAAGGATCAAGTTAATTTTCGGTATTTTTCTTAAATACTTGAATATTTGGAGAATAGTGAAATTTGATAATTTACGAAATATAACCAATATATGATTTTCTACATCATGATTGAGTTGTGGATGATGTAAATGACCATTGGTTCAAAATTTTATGCACTAATTACTATTTTTAGTCACAATAATCATAAATATTTATTTTCTTGATCCAAAATAATAAAAAATATTATTAAAATAATGTAAAAACACTCATCTCCTCTACTATAAAAACAACCCCTCACACCATGTTCTCTTCGCACATCCCATGACTTATAACTAGTATAAATTCTACTATAATGTCCTCGTAATCTCCTACAAAAGTCTTGATGCCCTTTGTATCTTAAAAAAACCAAATCTTCTCCCATAAAGAGGTTCTCAAGGAAGATAAATTCAATCGGTAAATTTCTTTTTTCATTTCTTTCATTTTCAATCAAGTTCATTTTTTTATTTCCCCACCTCCCTTCCTTCAAATGTTATGATAACTACAGTAAAAAAATAACTATAATATTTTTATTATAATGGAATAATTCATCATCATCTCTCCTTTCCCCTTCTTTTATAATATAAATAAAAATACCATCTGAGATGTGTTAAATTATCACATTGAAGGACGACAGGTTTTCCACTTCTATTACCATCTTCAATTATGGTCATTAAAACATTTTTATGTAGAAATCAAATGATTATATATTTAATATATTCTATGTAATGTTTTGGAATCATTTTTTACACATGTTATTAATTTATAAAAAAATGGGTTCATGGTGATTGAAAAACAACAAAATTTATCCAAGCATTTATCATTAAACTTTTATCTAATGATTCAAACTCACCCAAAGTAAAAAAATGACTTATATGATCATTTATCCTTATGTATGAAAATTAATAACATATATAATAAATTCTGTAATTCAATTCTTATTTTATATTAACTTCAATTCAAGTGAATTGTACAAGAAAACTAATGAAACGAGCACTCAAAAACGATGATATTGCATCTCTTGTCCAATAAAAAAACCATAAATGAAAATAATAAAATTATAATAAATGAATTAAATTTATAATATGTTATGAATTAAGTTATTATTTAGTATAATTTCATATTAATTGACCATATGTCTTATAGGGGAACATATTTAGACAAAATGTAAGAGTTCTCTACCTGAACATCCATTTTCTTATGGGTTAGTCGTTGTCATTCGAAATCACCAATTAAATTATTATTTATTCTTATGTACTCATCATTAATTTTGTGGGAGTGTTCTAAATATGTTTAAGAACCAGAATACTTCTTTGTTTTTTGGATAGATACATGTTTTAAAGGGATCTTTCAAGAATTATTCACTACATACAAGCCCAATTCAACAGAATATCTAGAATTCTTATATATTTTAAAGGGAACTATAGAATCTGTTTTTAGCAACCACTATTGTTATAAAATCAATAATGTTTTTATGATAAAACTATGTTATTTAAATTATGGTTTTATACTAATATTTTTCCAAAATAACTCTCCTTTTCAATGTAATAGATTATTTATCTGAAGAATTACTTAATGATTCCATAAGAGTAATTTTATCTATTTTAACCCTGTTGTTGAATCTTATTCATAATTGGGACAAATATTTTATGATATCATATACCATATTGTGTTTAATGGTCTATGATATATTTGACTACATATGTGTTGTCTTTAAACCATTCACCATATTACTCTAAATGGTTTGTGTTTATGTTTGTGGAAAGTCATTTACATTTCATTTGTTAGTTTCCATATGAATGTATATATTATTTATATTTATCCCCATTAATATGAAAAATGCATTGGATGTAACATGTTATGGGTGGGACCTTATATTTCCCCTCAATTCATTAGTAGGTCTCATGAGACAAAATAGTTATGGGCTTGGATGAGGCCTTTCCCATTTTCAGATATGGTTCTGGTCAATGCATTAATCATTTTAAAATTTCAAGGTCGAGGCCTTGACGGTATATTTCAGAATTTTAAAAATTATGGATTCCCACATTATGAAACTAGCTATTAATATTCCATGTGATTATCCAACTAGTAGAATATCTATGGTTATGTTTTTTAGAATTATTTAATCAGTTTTTATTCCTACCATATTATGCTCAAGTATATTTTTAAGGACATGTATATTATGTTATTAATCATTCCAAGTGTTCATATTTTATTACACTATATTATTTACTCTTACTGAGAATCTTATCTCACCCCTTCCAAGTATATTATTATTTTTTAATTTGTGAACAAGTATTTTATGGATGACATCCAAGGATAATCTAAGAGGTTTTGTGTGTTTCAAAAGAATTTGTTATGATGTACTTCCTTCCAACATGTAATGTTGAACTTTTTTATGTATCTATCATTCAAAAAATACTAAACTATTTTGTACACAGAGATTCATAATGATTTCTTATATGGAAATGTAATAAATTAATGCACTGGATCTGAGAAGCTATGGTCGGGTCTTTAGAGTTATCCCATGTTAGTTGCCTTTGTCTTTGGCCTTAAGAGTTTGCTAACGTTGATTATCATCAATAACCCTTGGATTATGTAACACCCCAAGATTTAAATAATATATTTAATATTAAATTCATGAGTAAAAGAGTCTCTAATAAACACCACTTTTTCATAACCTAGCCAGTAGACATAATTTTACCACCCCAATGATTTGAATTTCATAAATCTGACAAACACGGCTGCGATCAGAAAGTTTTTTAGATTTTGACATGACTAACATAATTTTTAGTGAATTGTATCATACCATTTTAAATATTATTGTTACCCTTATTAATATTGAAATACCCTTATTAATATTAACCTCATTTATGAGAGTATATATAGAGGATTTAAGTGAATGTATGATGTGCCTCTGTTTTGAAGAAGTAAATAATTTTTTTTTAAATGTTATTTTTTAAGTAAATTTTGATTTTAATTAAAAATATTATTTATAATATTTATAAAATTCTTTTTTGAAAATTTAATTCATTTTTGGATTCTACATGTCGAAAAATGGTTCAGGTGAATTTTTTGGATTTTTCTGAAATACTTGATTTTTTTGGTGATTAGTAAAATATGATAAATTAAAATAAATACAACATAATTCATTTATTGAGTTATTGATGAAATTTTTCAGATGTAATGTAATGCCCCACCCCTAGATACCCAGATTAGGTGCATTATTACATATCATTGGCATGATCATAAGAAAGATCAAGTCTCTAAAGATCGATTAGTTTAGTAGCCTTGGAATAAATAGATACATTAATAAAGTTTACGTTACATCATAAAATGAAAAATAAAACAATATAGTCTCCATAGTCCACACTCTTACCCCCTAATACTATCACTTTAGGTCATTCATAAATTACTTCTTCACTTCTTGGGAAAAATAAAACATAGAAAATGGGTGAGCTCAGATGCTCAGTAAGGATAACAATATAGTAGAAACTTTCATAATTAAGAATAAACATTTAAGGCAATGTATAACTAAAACAAAAGCCTTTTTAAACTTGAACTTAAACATAATATGGAAAAAATAAAATTAAATAATTCAATTTACTTATTCACATGGATATTCTACTAATCGAATAATCACATGCAATATTAATAACCACTTTCATAATGATGGAATGCATAATTCCAGACTATCATAACCACATAGCCAAGGCCTCGTGCCAAGACTACAAATAAGATTTTTTCAAGGCCTTATGCCAAGACACTAGTTTGTCTCAGGAGACCTACCGATGCATCGAGAAGCTATATTGGGCTCCACCCGTCACTTATAAAGTCCAATGCTTTCCTTATATGAATAGGTTTAAACATAACATAAACATTCGTATTAAAAGTAGAATACGAAATGTCAATAATTTCTTCATGAACAGTGAATGGTATAAAAATAACACATCCATGGTCAAACATATCACAAAACTATCAACACAACATGGAAGTTTTGTATCATAATAAATCAACTCCAAATAAACTTAAAATCCATCAAAAGATGTTGACATAGATGAAATCAAAACTCTTTTTAGAGAAATATCTCTACCTATTTTGAAATCATTTAAGAGTAAAATAATTATAAAATAAAAAATTTACTTAGAATTTTTTTTTATAATCTTGTAAGGGAAGCTTCAATGATTTTATAATAGCGGAAAATAGCCGCCCCCACTGTATAAGTTAAAAAAACATTCTTTCCTTAATTCTGTCGAAAAGGTTAAAAAGCACCTTATTTTGGAAAATGACGGAAAGATTCCTTTATAAACCTCTTATAAAAATTCATCCAAGGGTATAAATGACATTAACCCATATTATTGTAAATAGTAAAAATGTTTTGAAATACATTTTTAAAAACATGGATGTGGATGATAAAGAAATCCCAGTAGATTATTACGTATAAACATTCTCAGATAATGAAGAGATTGCGAAATAAACCCTTACCTTGTACTTTTTCTTGGTTGAGGGTAGGCTAAACTCCTTTATAATGGTGAAATAATTGTTATTAAATTATAATAGAATCATATACATTAATATGATATCATATATGATCTTTTTACATTGCTTTGTTAATAATATCTTAGAATTATCGTCGTTTCGGGTGTTAACTTACTCATTTTCTTTTATATGTTTTGTTATATAAGCCGTGTTTTTTATGGATTGGTTGTATCGTATTCATGTCCAGAATTATATGAAGTCTTTAAATATTATTTTTAATCCTCAAACGAGTATTATACTTGAATGTATATGATGGAGAATGAATCTCATCACGTTCGTGAAGACGGTAGTCCGTACGTACGCACGAGCGACAATATCATTATTTTGATATTAATATAATATATAATTGGATGGTATATCATATATAAAGAATTATTATCATGGTATCTTTATTATTTACATGAATTACACATAATTATTATAGCCATCCAAATAATAATTTATTGAATAACAATTACACAACGACGTGGAGACGGTAAGCCGTACGTACGCACGTATGCTGACATGTCATTCAAAGGATGGATATAATTCGGAATATGGTTGTAACATATTTATAATAACATCACAGTGTATATAAAGTACTTGAGTTATTATTTTAGAATGATAATAAAAAAGGAATAAGAAGTTGATAAAGAAAGAAACTTGAAAGAGGGTGGTGAAAACATTACCTCTTCTTTAGGTTATTCCTTTTGATTTGATAAAAAGGGATCCATAGGATGGATTTATGATCAAACTAAGGCCTCTAGGTTTAATGGAGGAAATTTTAGAGAGTATATGGTAAGTGTTTGACTGAGAAAAAAGGCTTTCAATGTGTCAATTAGTGAGAATGGTGAGTTCCCTTTTATAAGAGGGGTGATGGTCACCTTTGAAAAAGCTAGAAATATTATTTTATAATAAATTCATATTCGGTTTCTAATGGCTCCAAAGAGGATTATTTAAAGTTTAAGGTGGGTATTGGTCGAAAAACACTCAACCAATATAATTTAGATAGTTTTGGGTCGTTATATTAACCTTATCTTTTAGTTTTAACTCTTAGTTAATTAGTTTGACACTTACCATGTCACTTTGTATTTTTATATTATATAGTTAATAAACATACTATATACCACCATAATACCCCCAAGTGGTCCATTAATGTGACAAATATAATTATATAAGTCTCTTGGCCAATCATTAGATTTTTAGGAATTGAATATCAATTAATAATATAATATTTGTTTTAAAAACTCTTTTATGTCAATTTTGACACTATTTGGAAAATTGATTTTTGTGAAAATCATAATAGAATGATTACTTAGAAAAAAATTAATTACATCAATCCTAACATGTCATTAAACTAGAAAATTAGTGTAATTAATAAAAAGTCTCAAATTACATTTTTTTTGATATTTATATTATCAATTATTTTAATATTTCATTAATTAGTTAATTACTGCATCACCATTTTGTCATATATAAATTAAATTATTTAATGTATAAAATTTATAAATAAAATACCATTATGTAGGAAATAATTTTATATTTCTAATGAACATTTACAATCGAATTTATCTTATGTATAACCCTATATTAAAAATGTTTTAGTAATTAAACTTTGATTTTAACTCTTTTAACTCTTTTTGAATTAAATAATAATAAATGTCCTAATATAATCCAAGTGGACCTAAATGATAATATTTTATTCCTATGTTTGTTTTTGGTCGAGATAAACTTGTCCAACAGAATTAGGACATGTGTTAGGGTAATATTAATATCATTTTTACCCTTAATTGCCCTATTTACTTTTAACCGTGGCAAATAAAAGTAAAAAGTTACTATTCACAAAAAATTATTTTCATCTCATTGAACCACATTTTATCCTTGATATTAACTATGTCTCTCAGATTTTCAAAATTCCACTCACAGATGCGGTAAAATTATGTTTTATGTGAATTTCCAAATTCTCATAGGAGGTGGGTAAAAATGGTGAAAAGTTCAATAAAATTTTTATATATCTAATATTATTAAAAACTAACTCCAATTAATTACATTGAACTTATATAGGTATTATGTATCTATTTTGACCTTAATTAAATTTAAATAAAATAAATAATTATTTAAATAAAAATTCGGTTTGAAACTGTAACTTAGTGTTTTTTCACTATTCTTCAAAAATTGAATGTTTTCTGAAAAATACCACAATTTCACCCTAAGAAAATTTCGATATTCCAAATCCAAAACTTTTGTCCATTTTGAAAGATAAAATTTATAAAATTTCAAAAAGTGGGTATTACTATTCATAACGGTTAGTTTGATTAGTTGTGGTGTGTGTGTTAGAACTCAAAGTTGTGTACAACACACGATACTATATAATTTGAAGGGAAGTGTACCGTGGATGCTTGGGGTGTTAAATTCTCCCCTCCTTCAAATAAATTCGTCCTCGTAATTTATAGAATACTAACACCTGAAAAGAGTTGGGTGTTTTTTCATCATAAGTTCCCTGGGTTCCCACGTTGCCTCTTCTATCTTATGGTTTCTCCACAAAACTTTTACCAGACGAGTCGTCTAGTTACTCAGTACTTGTTCTCTCGTATCAAGAATCTTGATGGGCTCTTCGCAATAAGACAAGTCGGGTTCCAGTTATAATTCATCATAGGTGAGTACATGCGTTGGGTCAGGAATGTATTTCCTCAACAGAGATACGTGGAACACATCGTGAACTTTGGAGAGACTTGGAGGTATTGCCAATCAGTAAGCTACAACCCCAATTCGTTCTAGAATTTCGAAGGTCCGATGTACCTGGGACTCAATTTACCTTTCTTACCAAAATGTATGACTCCCTTCCATGGAGATACCTTGAGGAAAACATGATCACCGACTTGAAATTCCAAATCCTTCCTTCGATTATCGGCATATCTCTTCTGCCTACTTTGAGCTACTTTGATATGGTTTTGAATTACGTTGACCTTTTCTAGTGTTTCCTCTACCAGTTCTGGGCCTACAAGATTTATTTCACCAATGTCATCCCAATAGGTTGGTGTGCGACATCTCTTTCTGTATAATGCTTCATATGGTTCCATCTGAATACTCGAATGGAAGCTATTGTTATAGTTAAATTCTACCATAGGTAAATATTGATCCCACATACCCTGAAAGTCAAGTGAGCAGGATATCAACATATCTTCTAAGGTTTGAATAGTTCGTTCTGATTGTCCATCCGTTTGAGGGTGGTAAAAAGTGCTCAAATGAAGTTCAGTATCCAAGGAGTTCTGAAGACATTTCCAGAATCATGAAGTAAAATGGGGATCACGATCAGAAACAATCAATAGGGGTACTCCATGAAGTCTCACAACTTCATCAATATATTGTCTTGCTAGACTATCCAGTGGGAGATCTTCTCTTATAGCAAGAAAATGTTCTGATTTGGTAAGACGATCAACAATAACCCATATTGCATCATTCCTTCTAGGAGTCTTTAGTAGTCCCATGAAATAGTCCATATAGATATTATCCCATTTCCACTTAGGTATGGGAATGGTTGCATGACTCTTCTAGGCAGTTGCCTTCCGGCTTTCAATTGTTGACAAACCATACATCTTGACAAAAAATCAGAAATATCCCTCATCATGTTGTCCCACCAAAAATGTTCTTTCGAATCTATATACATTTTGGTGCTCCTAGGGTGTATAGTGAAATTGGAACTATGAGCATCATCCAGCAATTCCCTTTTTAGATCAGGTGTATCGGGAACACAAATCCTTTTCCAAAATTTCAAAATTCCTTCTTCATACATAAAGTCTCTCAATCTCCCATCATTCAAAGCTTTAATCTTCTTTTGAAATTCTTCATCATCGGTATGAGAACTCTTAATCTTTTCTAGTAATGATTGTTTGGTTACCATTTGAAAAAGCATTGATGTTTTATCTTCCCTGGTTATTCCCATTTCCATATTCACTAGATCCATGAAAATTGGATCCCTTTCAATTATCATATTGTTCCAAAATCCATGATATTTTCTGCTAAAAGCATCTGCCACCTTGTTTTCTTTCCCCGGGTGGTATTGTATCGTACAACCATAATCCTTAAGTAATTCAATCCATCTCTTTTGCCTCATGTTGAGTTCTTTTTGTGGGAAAATATACTTCAAACTCTTGTGATCAGTGTAAATATCACATTATGAAGCATAGATTTAGTTCCTCCATATATTCAAAGAAAAGATCACAGCTGCTAACTCGAGATCATGAGTAGGATAGTTTTTTTCATGAGTTTTCAACTGTAGTGATGCATAGGCAATAACCCTATCATTCGGCATAACTACACAACCAAGCCCTTTCTTCGATGCATCACTATAAATAACGAACCCATCATTCCCTGATGATAGAGTCAATATAGAAGCATTGACCAATCTTCTCTTCAGTTCATCGAAACATTCTTCACACTCTTTTTTCCAAAAAAATTTAACCCCTTTACGTGTGGGCTTTGTTAATGGGTTAGTGAACCAGGCAAAATTATCGACGAAACGTCGATAATAACCTTCTAAACCAATAAAACTACGTACCTAAGTTATACTCGTCGGTGCAGGACATTTTGGGATTGCCTTGGTCTTAGAAGGATCAATAGAGATTCCATCTTTAGACACAATATGTCCCAGAAAAGAAATCTCCTGAAGTCAGAATTCACACTTGCTAAACTTCCCATATAATTCATGTCTTCTTAGAGTCTTTAGGATAATGCGCAAGTGATTTTCATGATCTTCGTAACATTTAGAGTATACCAAGATATCATTAATAAATACCACCACAAATTCATCGAGATATTCTTTGAAATCACTATTCATCAGATCCATGAATACAGAGGGTGCATTAGTCAATCCAAAAGGACTTACTGTAAACTCGTAATGCCCGTACTTGGTTCGAAATGTTGTCTTCGGAATGTATTCCTTCTTCAAACACAACTGATGGTATGAAAATCAAAGGTCAATCTTTGAAAAGTATTGAGCTCCATGCAATTGGTCAAATAAATCATCAATGCGAGGTAGGGGATACTTGTTCTTTATTGTTATAGCATTGTTCTCCCTGTATTAGATACATAACCTCATAGATGCATCTTTATTTTTAACAAAAAGAATAGGGGATCCCCATGGAGAAACACTAGGGCGAATAAATCCCTTATTACTCAATTCCTCTAGTTTTTTCTTTAGTTAAACTAATTCTACTGTGTCCATTCTATAAGGGGTCTTCGATATAGGCCTTGATCCAGGAATTAAATCAATGGAAAACACAACTTCTCGTTTTGGAGGATGTCTAGGTAAATCTTCTGGAAACACATCTACATATTCTTTCACAATAGGTACATCCTCTATTTGAACATTCCTTTCCTCACCCACTGTAATTTCATTCTCATCCTCCCCAATAATTGAATTTAGGTGAGCTACTGTGGGTGGATCTAGATAAGAATTAGGTGTTGAAGATTCTGCTCTAAAGATAAGGTTTTCCTTATCATAATCATGAAAAATCATAACCTCCATCTTCTTACAATAAATCTTCACAACATAGTCTGAAAGCCAATCCATACTGAGGATTATATCAAACTCAATAATAGGTATGACAATGAGATAAGCGGATAAAGAACATCTATGTGCTCTAATGGGGATTGATTCACAAAACTCTTTTGCAATGATACTTACCTTAGGAGTTTTAACTGACAACTCCTTTGTTAAATCAAATTGTAAATATCTAATTTTCATAGAAAACTGGGAAGATATGAAACAATGCGATGATCAAGAATCAAATAATGCATTTCCTAAACTTGAGGAAACCATTAAATTACCTGCCACCACATCTTTTGGAGCTTCTACCTCAACAGTAGTGATAGCTTAAGCTTGGCTTTGATCCCTTGTCCTTTTTTGAGGTCAGTTCCCCGGACGCTTAGGACATTCATTTGCATAATGTCCCATGTCTTTATAATTGTATCATTGGACATCAGTAGCATCCTTCTTCCCCTTGCAATCACAAGCTTGGTGGCCTTTTTCACCACACTTGTAACAGACTCTCATTCCTTTTAAGCATTTACTGAGGTGTTTCTTCCCACATTTACTACAGGTTGGATATTCAACATTTCATTTATTCCCCTTATTTCCATTTTCATATTGATCAGCAGATCTCTTCTTCTCTTACTTTTCTTTAAATTCTTAAGACGTAGAGAATTCCTTTTCTGTCTTGATAGCACATGAGATAATGTATTCGTACGACGAGAAGGATTGTGAGACTAATGCTCGATGGAGAAATGGTTTTAACCCATCAAAGAAACAATCAATCTTACTTCTTGGGTTACGTATATAATCTACTGCATACCTTGCTAAACTTATAAATCTAGCCTCCCACTTTTTGACATTATCATCCTCAATTTTTCTTGGACTCAAAAATTGCCTTTCCATATCTGCTCAATGGTCACGAGGAAAGTATTTTTCTAAAAACAGATCTTTGAACTCCCTCCATTCCATATTTTATAATTCATCATCTTCCTTCATGTTTTGAATCAATGACCACCATTAATCAGCATCTCCAGTGAGGCGGTAAACTGCCATGATAACTTTTTACCTTTCACTACTTCCCAAAGCCTGAAATATTTTCTCTAGGGAATTTATCCATTTCCCAGCTACCAATGGATTTGTACTCCCATTGAATGTTGGTGTTTGTTGCCTCATGAAGCGATCTAACATTGATCCTCCCCACTGTGGATCAGGGTGCTCTATACGGGTTAGGTTATTATTCATAACCTGAGTGAGTTGTGCTGGTATGGTGATTAGTTGGTCAACACCAGTTGCATCACCAGCTCCACTATAATTATCTTGAGCAGGAGGGAAATCTCTACATGGAGTGTGTGCATTAATACAGTTTTCATTTCTTCCACTAGGCGCCATTTCTAAACAATGGCATAAACAAGATCAGTTTATTAATCAAAATACATAATTCCATAATTATAAAACAGTTAACATAAATTGAACTATTTATGGATATAATCCATAATCATAAATATTTTTTCTTTGTGTAAGTATATACTCATAAACCCTTCATAGTGATTTGTAATGAAAATGAGAGTTATCCTAAGCATATCCCCCGGGAGCGTCGTAACCAAGATTGCAGCAAAGCTCGTTTTTGTGCACCAGTTCCCGTTCGAGTCTAGCTCAAAGTAGTGTTTTTGGTTTTTACCCCTAGGTACATCTGTGCCAGAGCCACCTCTACCTACTCATATCCAGACAAGGATGTATTTCTCGTAAAACTCACAAAATCATTACAATACCAAAATTCTAGTAAGTTCTTCTATACTAATCCTCAATGTCCATCTTAAATCTATGTTCTCTAATCAGATTTTATCTAAATATAGATTCCAAGGTTTGTATTAAACTTCCTCTGATACCAACTATAACACCCCGACCCAAGATACCTAGAGTCAGTGCATTAGTACATAACATTGGCATGATCACGAGAAAGATCAAGTCTCGAAAGACTGACTAGTTTAGTGGCCTTGGAATAACTAGATACATTAATAAAGTTTACATTACATCATAAAATGAAAACTACAACAATATAGTCTCCATAGTCCACACTCTTATCCCCTCATACTATCCCTGCAGGTCATTCATAAATTACTTCTTCACATCCTGGGAAAAATAAAACATAGAAAAGGGGTGAGCTCAAATTCCCAATAAGGAGAACAATATACCGAAAACATTCATAATTAAGAATAAACATTTAAGGCAATGTATAACTAAAACAAAATCCTTTTTAAACATGAACTTCAACATAGTATGGAAAAAATAAAATGAAATAATTCCATTTACTTATTCACATGGATATTCTTCTGATCGAATAATCACACGCAATATCAATAACCACTTTCATAATGATGGAATGCATAATGCCAGACTATCATAACCACATAGACAAGGCCTCATGCCAATACTACATATATGATTTTGTAAAGGCCTTGTGCTAAGACAATAGTTTGTCTCATTAAAACTACTGATGCATCTAGGAGCTATAGCGGGCTCCACCTGTCACTTATTAAGTCCAATGCATTCCTCATATGAATAGGTTTAAACATAACATAATCATTCGTATTAAAACTAGCATACAAAATGTCAATACTTTCTTCATCAACCATGAATGGTATAAAATTAACACATCCAAAGTCAAAAATATCATAAAACCATCAATAAAATATGGATGTTTTGTCTCATAATAAATCAAATCCAAATAATCTTAAAATCCATCAAAGGATGTTGACATAGATGAAATGAAAACTCTTTTTGGAGAAATATCTCTTCCTATTTTGAAATTATTTAAGAGTCAAAAAATTATAAAATTAAAAATTTACTTTGAAAATATTCTTATATTCTTGTAATGGAAGCTTCGAAGATTTTATAATGGCATAAAATAGCCACACCCACCGTATAAGTTAAAAAAACATTCTTATCTTAATTCTATCGAAAAGGTTAAAAAGCACCTTATTTGGAGAATGACGGAAGGATTCCTTTATAAAAATCTTCTAAAATGTCAAATAAGGGTATAAAGTACTTTAACCCATATTCTTTTAAATAGTAAAAATGTTTTGAAATACATTTTTAAGAAACATGGATGTGGATGATAATGAAATCCCAGTAGATTATTATGTATAAACAACCTCGGATAATGAAGAGATTGTGAAATAAACCCTTACCTTTTACTTTTCCTTGGTTTAGGGTAGGTTAACCTCCTATATAATGGTGAAATAATTGTTATTAAATTATACAATAATCATATAAATTAATATTATATCATACATGATTTTTAACATTGCTTTGTTAATAATATCTTAGAATTATCGTCATTTCGGGTGTTAACTTACTCATTTACTTTTATATGTTTTGTTACATAAGCCGTGTTTGTTATGGATAGGTTGTATCTTATTCATATCTAGAATTTTATAAAGTCTTTAAAAATTATTTTTAATCATCAAATGAGAATTATAATGGAATGGATACGATGGAGAATGAATCTCATCGCGTTCATGGAGACGGTAGTCTGTACGTACGCACGAGCGACAATATCATTCTTTTGATATTTAAATAATATATAATTGGATGGTATATCATATATATAGAATCATTATCATGTTATATTTATTATTTACATGAATTTAACATCATTATTATACCCATCCAAATAATAATTTATTGAATAACAATTACACCACGACGTGGAGATGGTAAGCCGTACGTACGCACGTATGGTGACATATCAATCAAAGGATGGATAGAATAATGAATATGGTTGTACCATATTTATAATAAAATCAAAATGTATATAAGGTACTGGAGTTATTATTTTATAATGGTAATAACAAAGAAAGAAGAAGTAGAAGAAGAAAGGAACTTGAAAGAGGGTGGTGAAAACATTACCTCTTCTTCGGGTTCTTCCTTTTGATTTGATCAAAAGGGATCCTTAGGTTGGCTTTCAGATCAAGCTAAGGCCACTAGGTTGAATTTATGGAAGTTGAGAGAGTATTTGGGCAGGGTATGGCCGATCCAATAGTCTTTTAATGTGTTAATTAGTGATAAGGGAGAGTGACCTTTTATAAGAGGGGTGAGGGGCATCTTTTGAAAAGCTAGAAATATTATTTTATAATAAATTCATATTAGGTTTTGAATGGCTCCAAAGTGGATTATTTAAAGTTTAATGTGGGTATGGGTCGAAAAAAACTCAACCAATAGAATTTATACAGGTTTGGGTCATTATATTAACCTTATCTTTTAGTTTTAACTCTTAGTTAATTAGTTTGACACTTACCATGTCACTTTGTATTTTTATATTATATAGTTAATAAACATACTATATACCTCCAAATGACCCCCATGTGGTCCGTTAATGATACACCTTCATTATATAGGTCTCTTGGAAGAACCATATATTTTTAGGAATTGAATATCAATTAATAATATAATATTTGTTTAAAAAACTCTTTTATGTCAATTTTGACACTATTTGGAAAATTTATTTTTGTGGAAATCATAACAGACTGATTACTTCGAAAAAAGTTAATTAAATCAATCCTAACATGTCATATTAATCTAGAAAATTAGTTTAATTCATAAAAAGTCTCAAATTACATTTAGTTTGATATTTATAATATCAATTATTTTAATATTTCATTAATTAGGTAATTACTGCAACACCATTGTGTCATAAATAAATTAAAATATTTAATGTCTGAAAATTATAAATAAAATACCATTATGTAGGAAATCTTTTTATATTTCTAATTAATATTTACAAAAGAATTTATGTTTTTTTTAACCCTATATTAAAAATGTTTTAGTAATTAAACTTTGATTTTAACTCTTTTAACTCTTATATGAATTAAATAATAATAAATGTTCTAATCTAATCCAAGTGGACCTAAATGATAATATTTTATTCCTAAGGTTTTTTTCGTCGAGATACACTTGTCCAATAGAATTAGGACATGTGTTAGGGTAATTTTAATATCATTTTTACCCTTAATTACCCTATTTACTTTTAACCGTTGTAAATAAAAGTAAAAATTTACTATTCACCAAAAATTATTTTCATCTCATTGAACCACATTTTAATACTTGATATTATTCATGTCTCTCAGATTTTTGAAATTCCACTCATAGAAGTGGTAAAATTATGTTTTATGTAAATTTCCAAATTCTCCTAGGAGGTGGGTAAAAGACGGCGAAAAGTTCAATAAAATTTTAATATATCTAAAATTATTCTAAACTAACCCCAATGAATTAAATTGAACTTATATAGGTATTATGTATCTATTTTGACCTTAATTAAATAAAATAAAATAAATAATTATTTAAATAAAAATTCGGTTTTAAACTATAACTCAGTGTTTTTTCACTATTCTTTAAAAATTGAAAGTTTTCAGAAAAATACCAAAATTTCACCCTAGGAAAATTTCGATATTCAGAATCCAAAAATGAAGTCTATTTTTAAAGAAAAAATTTATAAAATTTCAAAAAGTGTGTATTACTATTCATAACGTTTAGTTTGATTGGTTTTGGTGTGTGTCTTAGAACTCGAAGTTGCGTACAAAACACGCTACTGTATTATTAAAAGGGAAGAATATCATGGAAGCATGGTGTGTTACATGTAAGAACCAATGGTTCAGACTATCATTCACATATTTCTATTTGTTTTCATGGAATCATCACTATTTCTTGTCTTTTGGAAAAAATAATAATCTAATGACTAAAATTTTAAGAAAACCCTCCTCTCCTCCATTGAAAATACAACCTCTTCAACCCTCTTCTCTTCACTCATATCAAGACATGTGACTTCTATGAATTCTACCCAAATATTTTCCCAATATCATCCATGAAGACCATAATTATTCTATCTCATAAAAATTCCAAATCCTCTTCCCTTATGAGGCTCTCAAGGAAGGTTAATTAAAGAGGTAAAATTCCTCTTTTCTTTTCTTTTATTTTCATGTACCTTTGTTCTGTTTTCTTTACTATCCTCTCCACATAAAAACAGTATGACAACTAATATACCATAATTTTACCATAATTTTTTTATTCAAATTGGTCAATTTGTCTTCATCTCTCCTTTTCCTCTTCATTTATGCTAAAAATGAAGCATTGTCCTAAATGTGTTGATTTATCACATTCAAGGATAAAAATTATTTCGAATTGATTTACATTCTCCATCTCTGGTCATGAAACAATTTTATGGTTAGAAAGTACTATTATATATGTATTTTATATTATTTAATGTTCTGTAATCCTTATGCACTCCTCAGGTAAACTAATAAAACCAAAAAAGGAAATTGTGAAGAAAATCGCTAAATTAATCCAAGCATTTATCATTAATGTTTTCTATAATGAGTCACCTTCACTCTAAAAAACCAAAAGAATTTTATAACCATGTAATATTTTTAATTTTTATTAATAACATATAAAATAAAATATGTAAATTAACTCCCATCTTACATTAGCTACCATACTCTTTTATACATGAGCCAATCATTAATATTATGAAAACGAGAACTCACAAACAATGAAATCGAATCCCTTAACCCATTTAAAATTACATGAATGAACTTAATAAATTCATAATAAACCAAATAAATGTTTAAAGGTTTTTTGTAATTGTTAATTATTGAACCTAATTTTCTTATTCATTTCATTAATATCAGGTGAAGAACACCCTCAGATTTAAGGTAAGTGATAATCTCCCTCACATTTATTCATGAATCCACCCATTGTTGTGTCATTTTATTTTTAATTAATAATGATAGGGTATGGTTTTCTCCTCTCAAATACTTCCAATTTGATATATACATTATGAGATACCCATTAACCTCTCATTATTCCCTCACTAGAACACCTGTTACCTGACTGAAATGTTTGTAATGGTTTCTTCATCTCACATCCATTTTTGTGAGATATTGCCTATTAACTACTACTACTTTTGTATGGTGTATATATACTAAAAATTGTTGTTTCATATCATTAATATATTTATTTTAATGATATTCAATTTATTAGTAGACTATTATTAATTTTGGGGAATACGATTCAATTGATTATATATTTTTAAGTATTTTCTTCTCGAACCTCCATTTTCATTCGGGTTTCTCTTACTCTCTAATCACATCAATGAAATAATTATTTATTCCTTTTTAATCCTTATATAATTTTGTTTAATTTTATATTTATTCTTACTATTTATAATCAATTAATTTATGTGGATTTACATGTTTTAAATGAATCTTTCAAAACATGTTCTGAAATGCAGGTATGATATATGGAACTTCACGAATTCTTACCTATTTTGAAGTTCACTCGATAATCTGTTTTAATCCATATTTTTTTATAAAATCGAAATTTTTAACCTGAAAAATATATTTTGGTTCATTTATGGATTTATGAAAGAAAACATGCCTTTTAATCTTTAAATGTTTTTAATATGTTCATTAAACTGCACTAAAATGTTTTATTTCAAAAGCATCATTAAAAGATCTTTTTGAATGATTTCACCTCAATAAGACATTATTTAAGCCTATAATATAATTTCAATGAACTTATCTTTTATTATATGGTATATCCATATTTATAATTTTATTTCATGAAAAATACAAATGATTTTACAAAATAACTATCCTTTCAAAAGTAAAAAAGGAATTTTCTCATCTCACTTTAACTTTTATGAGATATATTATTTATTCCCCACTCATTTATTGTTTGTGGTGTATGTACTCCCAATTTTTATATCATATAAATAGTCTCCTTATTATAATTATATTATAAGGTATTAAGATTATAATTTTTTAAGGTGGTATGGTACACTTTGGAATGTTTAAGGATTATTTTCTTAATGATTTTCTAATGGTCTCATTTAAAAGTATATTCATCTATGTCAACGTACTTTATTTAATCTTCTATGTCATTGAGTTTTATCTCCTATTATTTCATATTCCATTTTTAATTTAATGTTTTATGAATATTTTTAATGTGGATGTTTTACATTGAATCCATTCACCATATTATGCTGAATGTTTAGTGTTTATGATTGATGAAAAGGGAATGTTATTTACATTTAATATGTTGGTTTTAATATGAATGTGTATTTTTATTATGTTTATCCCCATTCATAAAGGCAATGTATTGGATGTATTACATGTCGGGTTGGTCTGGCTATATCCCCCCAGGGCATCAGTATGTCTCATGAGACAAACTATAGTCTTGGCATGATGCCTTGACAAAATGGATATATATAGTCCTAGCACGAGGCCTTAACGGTGTTGTTATGATGTTCAACATTATGGATTCCCTCATTATTAAAATAATAATTGAAAGTTCTTGAGGTTATTCAACTAGTAGAATAACAATTTTTATGCTTTAATATAGAATTATTTACCCAAATATTATTCCTTCAATAAGGTGTTCATTTTCATTTTTAATTTCATTGGTCTTTAGTTATTCACCACGCCTAACTTTTATGTTAATGATGCCTTCTGATGTATTGATTACCCTTAAAGAGTTTTTGATCTCACCCCTTTATTATGTTTTCTCCTTCTAGGCTACAATTTTGATTATACTATGGATTAATTTGTGTGTTAATGTAAGATATTATGGTGTTTGTTTATGTTATTAATGTTGTTTTTAGTTTCGAGTTTTAATTTTGAACACTTAACTACTAAACTAATTTGTCCTTAGGGATGTTTCTTCCTCATATCCATTCCTATGTAATTAAATAAGGCATTGACTCCACGATTCTAGGGTTGGAGAATTGCATTTGGTTTAAGAGGATGTTTAGTATAAATCATAGAAACTAGATAGAAAAAACATAGATTTGTGAAAAAACCCGTGTGATAGAATTTGGGTATAAGAATACAAGGAAATAAAATAATTTTGGTAAGGAATATAATATTTGGTTTATTAAGAAAATAAATCCTTGTCTATATATAAAACAAGTAGATGAGGATATGGCATAAATGTATCTTGGGGTAAAACCTAAAAACTCAGATTTGAGCTAGACTTGAATGACAATGGGTGCACAAAAATGGGCCTTGCTGAACTCTTGGTTAGGCACTCCCAGGGGATATGATTTTGTAAATTCATAAGCTTATTACAAAAAAGTATATATGATTTATGTGCCCAAAGTAACCAAAGTATTTGGTTCTATGATTTAGGTCACATAATTTTCTGTTATTTGTTATGTCGTGTTTAGATATATAGAGAGTACATAATTTTAAGAGCTAATATATTATATAGAACTGATTAGAAATGGAGCGTAGTTGAAGGAATCAAAACGTCACCAATGCACATGATTCATAGAATAAGAAAGATCATATCTCTAATGGTCTTAATCCATCGATTCAATGAAATATAATCTCCCATGTATCCTCATCATATGAAGAAATATGATCTTGTGTTAACATGGTATGTAAACAATTCTATGAGTCTTATGGATTTTAAGTGATGAAAAGGAATAAAATTATGGTAGAGAAAAACATGGATAATGGGAAGAATTTAAATAAGGGTTTTACAACATGTGATTACTATGGAAATAATCACACAAATAAATGCTTGAAGGGAAGGGGAGTTTTTTATAAGTTTGGAGAAAAATGGTAAGAAAAATGTTTCCAATGTATAATGTTATAACTATACGGATATGGGACACTATGTGAATCAATGTCCTAAGCATCAAGAGAATATACCCCCAAATTATGTTACTGGATAATGATCAAGTTATGATACTACAAAAGATGATGTGTCATGATTAATATTACTAGTAAAGAAACATGTATTTTGAATATTTTATAAACAATTCACTGGTTATAATAATTATTTAATATATGAGGATTGTTATGTAGTACTTTTTATTTTTGTATTTTAGTTCATATGATTAATGGTACTATGAATAATTGACTCCGAAGCGGGTCAGAATTTTGGAAAATATATGTTCGAGGGATAAAAACCCCTTATTATGTTCATAGTACTGAGATGTCGATTTTGTAATAGAGAGATGATATACATGAAAAATGTAAATTTGATAGTAATAACTACAAAGGGAATGATTCCAAATTATTGGATCATGATATTTTGGAGTGTAAAACCATTTATTAAATGGTTTAAATTGATCATTGTGTGCGGTTTTATAGGTAAATGACACCACATGATGGAACTTATGCTAAGAGATGAATTATTTGCAGTTCAAGGAACAGTCGAAGGATAATATCAGGTTTATGAAATATAAACGTATATTTATACTCTTATAGAGTGGAATAATCCCTCAACTCTACAAAAAGAGTCTTAAATGTTGTAATGATATCATAATCATTTATAACATTAATTAAATTCTTTATAAATATAATTTATGGATTTGTGGTATTTTACACCCACCTATACCAATTTTATATCATTAGAAATTCATTGTTTTTTTCTTCTATTCCCATGTTTTCAATTACAATCAATGTCACTCCATTCGAAGGGATAATTTGTATTTATTTATTATTATTATTATTATTTTGACCACATATTTTCCATTAACCTTTCTCATTTGGATATTTTACTAACTAGAATTATGATATAGGTTTTCATAAGGAAATTTTCAAGTAACAACCAATAACTTCCAATGTGAAGTATCAAACTTTGAGGAATAAATTTTTTTGAGGGGATAATATAACACCCCTTGATTATGAAAATAAATTTAATATGGAATTCATGAAGCACTGAGTCTATATAAAATAACACATTGTTATAAATTATCCAGTAAACATAATTTTACCACCCCTATGATTTTAATCTTTGTAATATGACATACAAAGTTGCGATCGGTGCATTATTTAGAGTCCGATATGACCAACTTAATTTTTGGTGAATAGTAACATACCCATATGAATAGTAATGTTACCTTTATGAATAATGACATACCCTAATGAATAGTAAACTCACCTATGAATTTATATTTATATAATTTAAGTGAATGTATGATATACCTATGTTTTGGAATGAGTAAATAAATATTTTAAAAATTTTATTTTTCAAGTAAATTATGATTTTAAATAATAATTAATTTAATAATATTTAAAAAATTGTTTTTTAAAAATGTACATAATTTTTGAATTCTACACATAAAAAATGGTTAGGGTTAATTTTTGGTATTTTTCTGAAATACTTGAATATTTGTGAATAGTAATACTTGGTAATTTACATTAAATGAAAAATAATTGATTTATTGAGTCATTGGTGATGTTCTTCTGATTTAAACACCAATGATTTGAACTCATAGGTATATATTACTATTTTTGGTCCTAGAATCATAACAATTCCTTATCTTATAGAAAAATAATAAACTAATGATTAAAATATTAAGAAAACTCTCCCTCCTCCACTATAAATACCACCTCTTCCGCCCTCTTCCCTTCAATATTCTCAAAGATTTTAACGTGTCCAAATTCTACCCAAATCCTTACTCAAGATCCTCCCCATGTCTATTAGCCCTTGGTATCATAAAAAGAACAAATACTCTTCCCTTATATACCTCTCAAGGATGGTTAATTCAAGATGTAAAATTCCTCTTTTCATTTCATTAATTTTCATGTTACATTGTTCTCTTTTCTTTCCTAACCTCTCTTCATACAAATAGAAATAAAACTAAACTACCATACATGTACTGTAATTTTTTTATTCTAATTGGATAATTAATCTTCATCTCTTCTTTACCAAATATGTAGACTAAAAATGAAACATCGTCAAAGATGTGTTGATTTATCAGATTCAAGGACGATAATGATTTCAATTTTATTTACCTACATCAAATCTAGTCATGAAACCATTTTTATAGTTGATCAAGACTATTATAAATTTATTTTATTTTATGTAATGTTCTGGAATACTTAGGAACTCATGATTTAAAATAATAAAACAAAATAAAGTAATTGTGAGAAAAATCCCAAAATTAATCCAAGCGTTTATCGTTAATGTTTTATATAATGTGTCTCTTTCACATAAAATAACCAAATTAATTTTATGAGCATTTAATATTATAAATTTTCATTAATAAAATATAAAATAAATTCTGGAAATCTACTCACATATTACATGAACTGACATACTCTTTTATAATAATGTTGATCATGAACATTATGAAAACGAGCACTCATGAACAATGAAATTGAAGCCCTTAACCCATCAAAAATGATATAAATAAATCTAATAAATTCCTAATAAAACAAATATATGTATAAATATTTTTTAAATTGTTAATTAATGAATCTAATTGTTTATTCAGGTCATTAGGATTAAGTGAAGAACACTCTCATATTTATGGTAAGGGATCCTCTCTCTCACTTTTATTCTAGAATCCCCCTATGTTGTGTCCATCAATTATTAATTCCTAATGAAGGGGTACATTTAAAACCTCCCCCATACTGAACTTATGAATATAAATGATGGTATACCCATTTACCTCTCAATAAGTCCTCCCAAGAACACTCGTTATGAGGCCAATATGTTTGTAAGGGTTTTTTTATCTCACTTTCAGTATTGTGAGATATTTTGTATTAAGTACTACTACTTGACTATGGTGAATGTATAATTACCATTGATTATTCAAATAATTAATATATTTATTTTAATTATATTCAATGTAATATTCTAATATTATTAATTTTGGGGCATGTGATTCAATTCATTACTGACTTTTATGTATTTTCTACCCAAACCTCCATTTCCATTTGGGTTGCTCTTATTCTCCACTCACCTCAAGTAAATATAATTTATTCTTATTTACTCCTCATAAATTTTGTGTGAATATTATATATATTTATCCTAATTAGAGTCATTATTTATTTTATGCGGAGTAAATTTTTTTAAAAGAATCTTTCAAAACTAGTTCCGAAATGCAAGTCTGATTCAAGGAACTTCTCGAATTATTAACTAGTTTGAAGTTTACTATATATTATTTTTTAATCCATATTTTTATTTCTAAAATCAAAAAATTTAATATGAAAAATCTATTTTGGTTAATTTAAATTTTTATGATAGAAATCATGCCTTTGTGCTTTAAATTCTTTTAATATCTTCCTTAAACCGCACAAAAATGATTTATTTTCAAAGATTATTTTAAAAAATATTTTTTAATAATTTCACCTCAATAAGACATTATTTATGCCTAAAATATAATTTAAATTATTTTACCTTTCTTATGGGATATCCATGTTTACAATCTTATTTCATGACAAATACAAATGATTTTCCAAAAAGAATTATACTTTCCAAAGAAAAATCAATTTTTCTCAGCTCACTTCAACACTTATGGGATATATGTCTTGTTCACCACTTATTTCTTTCTTGTGATGTATGAAATGACCTTAGGCTTGTAATATCAAGAGTTTTATTATTCTCATTATATTCTATAAGATTGAATGTTTCAAGATGGTATGTGACACTTTTGAATGTTTGTTGATTTTTTCCTCATGTATTTTTCAATGGTCTAATTTGAAATTATCCTCCTCTTTGTAAAAAACCTTTGTTGAATCTGGTACATCGATGAGTTTATCTCTTATGATATCATCCACTATGTTTTATTGAATGGTTTATGATTATTTTGATTGTGGATGTTCAATCTTGAAACCATTCACAATATTACTCTAAATAGTTTGTGTTTATGATTAATGATTGGGGAATGTTATTAACAATTCATATGTCAGTCTAAATATTAATGTGTATGTTGTTTATGTTTATCACTATTCATAAGATGAATTAATTGGACTTAGTAAGTGTTGGGTGGGGCCTGCTATAACTGCTTGGTTCATCGGTAGGTCTCATGAAACAAACTATGGTCTTGGCATGAGGCCTTGAAAAAATGGATATATATGGTCCTAGAATTAGGCCTTGATGGTATGGTTATGATTTCATGCATTATGCATTACATAATTAAGAAGCCAGTAATTTAAAGGTTGTGAGGTTATTTGACTAGTAGAATACTCTGTTTATGATTTAATATGGCATTATTTATTTGTCTTTTATTCCTGCCATATTGTGTTCACGTTAATTTTTAAAGTAATGTGTTTTTAGTTATTCATCATGACTAAGGATTTTGGTTATTATCTATTCCGGTCTATTTATCATCCTTAATTATCATTTTAGCTCACCCCTTTATTATGGTTTATCCTTCCAAGTTATGAGTATTATTATATCATGAATGAATTTTAGGGTTAATCAACGAGATTATATTCTTTTCTTTTGAAGTTATTATGCTGTTTTTAGATTCGAGTTGCAAGTTTGAACTCTTGTTTGTATCTTACATTCTAAACTACTAAATTGATAAGTCCTTTGGGATGCATTATCCTTGTATCTATGCCAATGTAATAAAAAAGGCATAGACTCCGAGCTTCATGGGGACGAGACATTGCAGATTAAGGAATTGATGGGAATAATTCATCATTTTCTCTCCCATGTAACATTGAAGTGTGGGAGGCGCATTTTGTGTATCATTTTCTTTGTTGGTATCATTATTCATCGTTTTCCCATCATATCAGTATTCAACTACCCAATTAACTTTATCTAAACACTTAAAACATTTACCAATCCAATTAATACAATTTCTTCCTTATTTCTTCCCATACATTGAGCATAATGGAAAAATAATCTTCTTTTCAGTGTGGTCTTTAGATTTTTACTTGAATACCATTTTTATCTTCTTATCAAACCCATAATACATATGGATTACTCTAATCTCCATCAAGAATTTTAGATTACATGAAAATATTTATTCATAGCTATTGATGTCCCTTATGGATAGTGCCCTTAGAAGACTTGGTTTTAAGCCATAAAAGAATTGATCAATTTTAATCATAGGTTGGATAATAATTCCTGAGGCATACATTGCATGTCTTGAAAAATTGTCATCATATGATCAACAGATTCATTTTCCTTTTTATTAAGTTCAACAAAATCCTTATATACATTTGTTCGAAGAATACGAGGAATGTATTTATTAAATTTTTTTTGATCTCGCCCCATTTCAGGGATTAAATTACGTCTCTTTTCCTCATATTCTTGACAATGTTACACCATTGATCATATTCACATTCCAAATAATAGACTAAGAAGGTGAATTTTTCATGTTCTATACATTTGTGAACTTAAAATATCTTTTCAGTGGTCCTGATCCATTTTTCATCCACTAATGGATCATAAGACCTGCTGAAAGAAGATGGATGCTTACTCAAGAAGGGCTCAATAGAATTTTGTTACATCCTTTACTCATTTGGATGTCTTACATGATTTATATCTTTATAAAGATGGGTGATGATAACTACAGGATTTTGAATTTCAACTCCCATAATATTTTGATGATCAAGAGGAAAATCATTTCATTGCCCGCTGCATTCATCATTAGCACGGTTCTTCTGGTTCTATTCATTTACTATAAACGAAAATCATAGTTTGATAAAAAAGAATCATAATGGGAAAACCAAAAAATCCGGAATTTTTTTTCAATTTCATAAACTTTTGGTTTTCTACTAGTTTATTCAAGATCACTTCTAAAACTATAGGATTGTAACATGTACTTCGACATAACCTTTGGGTTCTTACATAGGATTTCACATCCCATCATCCAAAGATTACATATACATTTCCTCTAATACAACATTTAATTCTCTATTCATTACATGCATAAATATTAATTCCAAATTGATGAATATTCAATAAAAAATATTAAAAAACTATGACATGACTGTGTATGTATAATGTCTATTGAAACATGGAAACGTAAACAACATGTTTATAAGTTGTTTTCATTATCACCTACTTATTTCATCAGGACTAGACCCCTATTGACATGTCTTACATGATACCCTTCTTTATGACATGTAGAAAAGAAATATATGAATGGGTGGGCTCAGATTATCGATAAGGGTAAATAATGGAGATATGAATCATATCATAATCATAATACATAGGAACATAACAATTGAAAATATTATCCGTCATAGTAAAATCGTGATATCATGCCATGGGATAAATCATAAAATTTCATAAGAAGCAATGAACATAATCCCAAAATTCATTACACAAGATATGATGTTTTTAATTCACATAATCATATAAAATTATTTCATATTAGTCATGTCTCATTGATTAGACCATAATTGCGGACAAATATCATGACTGAACCAAGTTCACTCCACATTCTACCTCTATATTACTGAAGTGAGATCATTTCATGTTCCAACCATGTCTATATAATGAGATATAAATCTTTACCCAATTAAATAGAGGGAGATATAGATTCCACCCATCACATAATGAAATCGTTCTTACGGGTTCCACAATAACATAAATTATTCAACATAGCCCATGGAATAAAATGGGGTTCTTTAAATCTCATTCCACTATAACATAATTCATATAAAAGAAATAGATTTAATAAATAGAATTCCATCATAAACACAATAATATAATTAGAGAAATGAAGATATTATACATTAAACACAACCCTTTTAAATAATTTCATCTTATATGTAAAATATTTTTGATATAATAGTTAAAATTTATTCTTGAGGAAAATATCCTTTCTTCTTGAAACACATTTTATTTTCTCAAAATTCCATGCAATTTTAAAAAAAATGAATTTAATTGAAAAAATCATGAAATCATATAAGGGATTCTTTATGGAAATAAGGTGTTAGAAAGATGTAAAAATTCATTCATTTTGTATAAGATAAAAATATCTCCTCATAATTTTTCCAGAAAAGTCAAATGTACATTGTATAGAATAACAACAAAGGATTCCTTTCATACCATTTAATAACGTTCAAATGGATAAAATTGGATTTAAAATTTTTTAGAAGAATAGAAATAATATTTCATATTTATGAAACATGGAAATGGATGATAAATATACCCCAAAAAATATTTATGTATAATCAATCTTGGATAATAATAAGATTGCGAAATTATCCATTAACTTAGGTGTGATCTCTTATGTATGTATACTAACCTATTATATAATTATTAAATTATTTTCATTGACTTATTTCATAATATGAGTAATTTTCATGATGTTATATATGATCATATTATCATCTATTTTTCAATAACATTTCATTATTACTTGTTATTTGGGTAGTACCTACTTCATTTTCTTATGCATGTTTTGTCGAATAAGTTTTAATTCTCCTTTATAGGTCATAGTTATATCATTCCAAAAATATAATAACATTATATATATATATCATATTTATTGCAAATATAAATTTAAATCATACTTCTATAAAGATAGTTGTACTATTAATGAATTGAAGAGAGAGAAGTTATGCATTTTTATAGATAAGAAGAGGTAATGGATTGTTTTTCTTAATGAATTATTACCATACAAAAGTTGAAGGAGAAGAGAAAGGATTAAAAAATATTCAAATAATCATTATATTCAACTGGGTATCGTATTCTTCATGTTATTTTATTTAGATGATCATCGTTACAGGATGGATAATCAAAATAGGATTATCATATAGGGTCTTTTAGAATTAAGAAGAAAGTGTTTAGAATTGCCTCAAACACATTCCGATAGAGTAATCTTTCCACATTGAGAAATCCAACTAGGGTATTTGTATTGAGGGAATCAAACTAACAATCAGATTAAAGTTTTATATCAAATTTCAATGATGTTCTTACAATTTTATGGATAAAAAAGTAAATAAATATTTTCAAAATAATACATTTGTGAATGTTGAAAATCACAGGTAACATTGGTTGTTTCACACACATTGTATTGCTTTATTTTTTCATTTAGTATAACACACACTATTAAATTGTTTACATAGTTTTACATGACTAAAAGGGCATATTCTGCACATTCTACTCCACCCAAAGGCATTTTTTCAAGTTGATTGTGTTGCATAGGATCATTACCAAACCGTACCAAGGACATCGCTATTCTTATTGAATAATTATCATTGTAAAAACTTGTGTTATTATTGATGTGTGTTTGATTTTTTTTCATTTTTGAATAAAATATTAAACATGATGAAAATACTATTTCATTAGAAAGGATAAATAAAAGAAAATTATGTTACTAGTTCACCCCATCATCCTTCTAGTGATACAATAATACTTACTACGAAATTACACTAAAATTAACATTTAAAGGATCATAAGTCTCATTAAATAGTGACAACTATTTCCATTTTCCTGTCACTATTCTCCAATTATAATAGGGATTGTAACACCCCAAGATTTCATAGTGTGTTATTTCTTCAAAATAATTCAATAACTTGCACTACACGCAATACCGAGTTCAAGCACACCATGACTTACCAAACAAGCCGTTCAAAAGAGGTTATGAATAGTATTGGATAAATTTTAATGTTTATATAATCCTTATAATTTTAGAATCCATATTATGAGTTTCTTAGATATAATGCAAGAACAAATTCATTTTCAGTATTGCACTTTTATCAACTTTAATAGTGAACCCTTTTTAAATACTATATTTTAAACTTTTTGACTAAATGGGGACATCAAAAATTTAAAATGAAACATCCCAAGCTTCTACGGTACGCTTCTCTTTGAATAATGTGATAGCGTGTGTTGTACGCAACACCGAGTTCTAACACACCATAACTAATCAAACTAGCCGTTATGAATAGTAATAACTAATTTTTGAAATTATATATATTTTATATTTAAAAATGGACTTCATTTTTGGATTCGGAATATCGAAATTATCCTAGGGTGAAATTTTGGTACTTTTCGGATAACTTTTATATTTTGATGAATAGTGAAAATTACTAAATTTTAATTAAAAACAACTTTTTTAATCAAAATCATTAATAGTGATAAATTATGAATTTGAGTGGTTTTAAAGTATATTTAGAATATATTTTTACCATTTAATATAATGTTGGTCATTGGACATAATTTTACAATTAAACCGAACATAAACAAGTGTCAATCTTTTGATAGTTATTATCTCTTAAAAACACGCTTTTTGTTTTGACAGCGGGAATTAATTTTAAATTAATTTCTGCCACTTCTGTGTTTTGAATTTAGGAAAATGGATTCCATATTTGGAATCAGGATGTTCAAATTATGTAAATAGGTAACTTTTATTTTTAGACATTTTGAATAGTTACTGTGGTAAATATTTTATTTACCATGGTTAAAGGGTAAATCCGGTAAATAAGGGTTAAAAAAATAATATTATAATAATACAAAATTACCCTAAAACGTGTCCTAACCTTATTGGCGGACACATACCCGACCATGGGCATCCTTGGGTCAATTTGGGGACCCCTTGGAGCCACTTGTATGTGGTAGGGACACATTATATTAATAAAGTTAAAATAAAAATAAAAATGGCATAAGCTTACACCTTTTAGAAGAACAATTTTTACATAGGGTTATACATGTTGGATTTTCGATTATAAATATTCATTAGAAATCTAAAAAGATTTCCTACATAATTATGTTTTATTTATAATTTTTAGACATTAGATAATTTATTTTATTTATGACACAATGATGATGCACTAATTACTAAAATAGTAAACAATTAACATAATTGATATTATAAATACCCAAATAAATATAATATGAAACTTTTAATGAATTAAACTAATTTTATAGGATAATATGATATATTAGGATTGATTTAATTGACTTTGTTCGAAGTAATCAATCTGTTATGAGTTTCACAAAAATCAACTATTGAACAGTGTCAAAATTGACATAAAAGAGTTCTTAAAACAAATATTATATTATTAATTGATATTAAATTCCTAAAAATCTATGGTTCGGCCAAGAAACTTATATTATGATAGGTTAATCATTAATGGACCACTTGGGGGTCGCTTGGATGTATATAGTAAGTTTATTAACCATATTATATAAAAATACAAAGAGACATTGTAAAAGTGAAACTAATTAACTTAGAGTTAATACTTAAAGATAAGGTTAATATAAGTACCCAAACCTGTCTAAATTCTATTGGATGAGTTGTTTTCGACCTATCCCCACCTCATACTTTGAATAGTCAACTTTGGAGCCTTTGGAAACCGAATATGAATTTATTATAAATTAATATTTCTAGTTTTTCCAAAGGTGCCCCTCACCCCTCTTATAAAAGGGCACTCCTCCTTCTCATTCCTCACACCTCTCAAGCCACTTGGCTCGTCCAAACCCTGCCAAAATAAGCTCCCCACATCCCTCTCCTCCTCCTTGAAGCTTCCCCTTAGGCAGAAAGCATTTCAAGAAGTCCTTTGGTTCCAACCAAAGTGAGTTACCTAAATTAAAGGTAACGATTTCTCTTAAATTATTTTCATTTATTTTGCTTCTTCAACCCCCAAACTCTTTTTATTTCCTTTCTTTTGTAACAACACCAGTATCCTCAATATACTAGGATGTTGTTATAAGAATGATTCAAACTACACATACACAGAACTCAATCTAATGGATGATGAACATAATGTTTCTGTGGATGGCAAACTAACGCCTCACGAAACGATGATTGTTCAAATACATCTTACCGCCTCTCATGGTGGCCATTATGATGGAACTGTAATTAAATATGATATTAATGATATATATTTTATATATAAGCTTCTGTAATTCCATTTTATTTCATACCATTATTCGTTTCATGTTGTATATACATACGATAATTTCATTTGAGGAAGTGCGGACTACCGCCCCCTTAAAATGATATGACTCGTTCATACCACACATGGAACGTATAAAGGATGGTGTTAATGAACTTAAGTAACATATATAAAATATTATATTATACTGGAATAGTAATATACCTATGTATCATTTGGATTCGATTCTTTTAAAATAAAAATTAAATGGAAGTAGCGTTCGTGCGTACGTACGGACTACCGTCTCCACGAACGTGATGAGATTCATTCTCCATTGTATCCATTCAAGTCTTATTCTCATTTTAGGGTTAAAAATAATGTTAATATCATTCTGATTATTAATAAGATATAATCTATCCATTACAAACATGTCTTACGTAACCAAACATTTAAGAAGAACGAATCGATTATCACCCGAAACGACGATAATACTAAGATATTATTAATAAAGCAATGTTAAAAGATCATATATGATATCATATTAATGTATATGATTCTTGTATAATTTAATAACAATTATTTCACCATTATACAGGAGGTTAACCTACCCCAACCAAGTAAAAGTACAAGGTAAGGGTTTACTTTACAACCTCTTCATTATCCAAGGTTGTTTATACGTAATAATCTACTGGGATCTCTTTATCATCCACATCCATGTTTCTTAAAAATGTATTTCAAAACATTTTTACTATTTACTAGAATATGAGTTAAAGTCATTTATACCCTTTTTGACTTTTATAAGTGGTTTATAAAGGAATCTTTTGGTCGTTTTCAAAACAAGGTCCTTTTTAACCTTTTCGACAGAATTAAGGTAAGAATGTTTTTTTAACTTATACGACGGGTGCGGTTATTTTACGCCGTTATAAAATCTTCAAAGCTTTCCTTACAAGCTTATAAGAATATTTTCAAAGAAAATGTTTTATTTTATATGGATCTTAAATGATTTCAAAATAAAAGGAGATATTTCTTTAAAAAGAATTTTGATTTCATCTATGATGGATTTTAAGATTATTTGAAGTTGATTTATTATGATACAAAACTTCTATATTGTATTGAAGTTTTTGTGATATGTTTGACTATGGATGTGCTATTTTTATACCATTCATAGTTTATGGTGAAATTATTGACATTTCATATGCTAGTTTTAATACGAATGTTTATGTTATGTTTAAACCTTTTCATATGGGAATGCATTGGACTTAATAAGTGACGGGTGGAGCCCGCTATAGCTCCTCGATGCATCGGTAGGTCTCATGAGACAAACTAGTGTCTTGGCACAAGGCCTTGACAAAATCTTATTTGTAGTCTTGGCACGAGGCCTTGACTATGTGGTTATGATAGTCTGGCATTATGCATTCCAACATTATGAAAGTGGTTATTGATTTTTGCATGTGATTATTCGATTAGTAGAATATCCATGTGAATAAGTAAATGGCATTATTTCATTTTATTTATGCCATACCATGTTGAAAGTTCAAATTTAAAAGGCTTTTGTTTTAGTTATACACTGCCTTAAATGTTTATTCTTATTTATGAAAGTTTCCGCTATATTGTTATCCTTACTGGGCATTTGAGCTCACCCCTTTTCTATGTTTTATTTTTCCCAGGATGTGAAGAAGTAAGTTATGAATGACCTGCAGGGATTTTATGAGGGGTTAATAGTGTGGATTGTGGAAACATTATGTTGTTGTTGTAGTTTTTCATTTTATGATGTAATGTAAAACTTATGAATATATCTAGTGTTTCCAAGGCTACTAAACCAATCGGTCATTCGAGATTTGATCTTTCTTGTGATCATGCCAATGTTACGAAGTAATGCACCGACTCTGGGTAGCTGGGGTCGGGGCATTACAGTTGGTATCAGAGGAAGTTTAGTACAAACCTTGGAAGCTAGATTTAGATAAAATCTGATTAGAGCACGTAGACCTAAGATGAACTTTGAGGATTAGTATAGAAGAACTTCCTAGAATTTTGGTATTGTAGAGATTTTGTGAGTTTTACAAGCAATACATCCCTGTCTGGATACGAGCAGGTAGAGGCGGATCTGGCACAGATGTACCTAGGGGTAAAACCCGAAAACACCGATTTGAGCTAGACTCGAACGGGAACTGGTGCACGACAACGGGCCTTGCTGCACTCTTGGTTACGACACTCCCGGGGGATATGCTTAGGATAACTCTCATTTTCTTTACAAATCATTATGAAGGGTTTATGAGTATATACTTCCTCAAAGAAAACATTTTTATGATTATGGATTATATCCATAAATAGTTCAATTTATGTTAAGTGTTTTATAAGTATGGGATTATGTATTTTGATTCATAAACTGATCTAGTGTATTCCATTGTTTAGAAATGGCGCCCAGTAGAAGGAATGAGAACTCCAGAAATGCACATGATCCAAAGAGAAGGAAGGATCATATCTTTCATGGTCTTAAGCTAGAATTTATAAGAGAAATAGTCTCCCATGTATTATCATCATATGAAGAAATAATATCATGTGTTGATAAGATAAGTAAAGAGTTTACTGAGTCCTATGGCTTTGAAGGGAAGCAAGAGAAGAAAAGGATAGAAGAGAGAAAGATAGATAAAGGGAAGATGGAAAAGAAGAATTTTCCCATATGTGGTAACTGTGGAAAGAAACACCCTGGAACTTGCCTGAAAGGAATGGGAGTTTGTTATAAGTGTGGAGGAAAAGGGCACAAAGTACATGACTGCAAGGGTAAGAAAATGGTTTCAAATGTACAATGCTTCATTTGCAAGGAGTTTGGACACTACGCGAACCTATGTCCCAGTCATCAGACTATGCCGCAAATGATGCTATTGGATAATAATCAAGTTATGATACTACCACAGATGAAGAGGAATGATTAGAGTTATTATGTTGATTATATCAATTTAGTGTTGTATCAACAATGTACTTGTTATAATAATTATGGAGTATATAAGGATTGTACTGCAGTACTATTTCATTAAGGACTAGAGATGGTGTGGAACAAAGAAAAGTGACTCAGTAGAAGGTTAAATGTTTGGAAAATATATGGTTGAGAGAAAGATAAACCATAATATGGTTCAGATACCGAGGTGGTGATTTTAGAATAATACATGATTGATTTGGATAAATTATATTGGATATTATTGACTACCTTGAAGCTGATTAATGATTTGTATATTCCATCATTGTTGGGGTTTAAAACATTTTTGGATTAATGAAGCATATCCAGCATTCTATATGGAATAAGGGAGCATGAATGTAATCAATAAGGAATATGGTAATTCAGGATGTTTCAGTATATTAAAAGAATACATGATGAAGGTATTCATATTCTATTACGGGGTAAAAAGGATCTACATTATGTTTACCTTACTTATAAATGTTGGACTGTGAGTTTGGATAGAAGTATTTTGGATAGTTCTAGTTTGGATTATTTTGGATTGCCATAAAAAAAACAACCCGGAGGTTGGGCGGCAACCCGTCGCGTCCGGCAAGGCTGCGAGACTTGAACCCGCAACCAAAGGGCGACAAGGGTGTATCACCTACCACTGGCCCACGAGATGTCATGGATTAAATAATGTAGTTTTTATTAAAAGATCTTGTAGATGAATTATAAATTCCTTTATTTTGGAACCCTATACGAATAGTGTAAATAGGATTTTTTTTACATTCTATTATCTTTTAGAGTGAAAGATGAGTTTGTGGTAGAAATTTATTAATGGATAAAACTCTAATTATAAAGTAAGTATATCTCCTTATGATCTTAGCCAATCTCATAAATAAATTCCTCAATATTAAGAAAAGCAACTTAGAACAAAAATGTTTTCCTAGATGGTACCTTAAATCATCACTAATTTATGGATTTGGGATTGTTGGCCTTTTCATAGCCATGTTCTCTACCACTCTCCATCAGATAATTGATGGTTAGATTTTTCTTCCATATCCATATTTTCCTACATGGAACCCTAGTATGAGTTATTTTCGGTAATCTTCATACTTTCGACTCTTTATTTTAAATAGAGGCCTCATTAATTCATTTTTCGATGTGGGATTTCAACTAAGATATTTTGAAACGTCAAAAATGTGTTATCCTAATATCCTATGTTTTGTGGAACCGATGGTATTTCAAATCATCATAGATTGATGAATTTAAGGACCTCAATTTTATACTTGTTTTTGATTGATGACCTCAATCACTACCTATAAATATTTACGTTTTTCCTCCAATTATATGTCTCTAATTTCCACCAATGTTCTCCTAATTGAGATCATAATTTGGTGGTGACCCTTTGATTTCTCTTTTCCTCATATTAAGACTAAATTTTAGTAAACTAATTTCTGATGTGGGTTTTCCCACAAAGATATTTTCTATTTTCAACCTTTTATTTTCGAAGAACAATTTCAAATTGCGAGGACGCAATTTATTGACGGAGGGGAGAATGTAACACCCCAAGATTTCATAGTGTGTTATTTCTTCAAAATAATTCAATAACTTGCACTACACGCAATACCGAGTTCAAGCACACCATGACTTACCAAACAAGCCGTTCAAAAGAGGTTATGAATAGTATTGGATAAATTTTAATGTTTATATAATCCTTATAATTTTAGAATCCATATTATGAGTTTCTTAGATATAATGCAAGAACAAATTCATTTTCAGTATTGCACTTTTATCAACTTTAATAGTGAACCCTTTTTAAATACTATATTTTAAACTTTTTGACTAAATGGGGACATCAAAAATTTAAAATGAAACATCCCAAGCTTCTACGGTACGCTTCTCTTTGAATAATGTGATAGCGTGTGTTGTACGCAACACCGAGTTCTAACACACCATAACTAATCAAACTAGCCGTTATGAATAGTAATACCTAATTTTTGAAATTATATATATTTTATAATTAAAAATGGACTTCATTTTTGGATTCGGAATATCGAAATTATCCTAGGGTGAAATTTTGGTACTTTTCGGATAACTTTTATATTTTGATGAATAGTGAAAATTACTAAATTTTAATTAAAAACCACTTTTTTAATCAAAATAATTAATAGTGATAAATTATGAATTTGAGTGGTTTTAAAGTATATTTAGAATATATTTTTACCATTTAATATAATGTTGGTCATTGGACATAATTTTACAATTAAACCGAACATAAACAAGTGTCAATCTTTTGATAGTTATTATCTCTTAAAACACGCTTTTTGTTTTGACAGCGGGAATTAATTTTAAATTAATTTCTGCCACTTCTGTGTTTTGAATTTAGGAAAATGGATTCCATATTTGGAATCAGGATGTTCAAATTGTTTAAATAGGTAACTTTTATTTTTAGACATTTTGAATAGTTACTGTGGTAAATATTTTATTTACCATGGTTAAAGGGTAAATCCGGTAAATAAGGGTTAAAAAAATAATATTATAATAATACAAAATTACCCTAAAACGTGTCCTAACCTTATTTGTGGACACATACCCGACCATGGGCATCCTTGGGTCAATTTGGGGACCCCTTGGAGCCACTTGTATGTGGTAGGGACACATTATATTAATAAAGTTAAAATAAAAATAAAAATGGCATAAGCTTACACCTTTTAGAAGAACAATTTTTACATAGGGTTATACATGTTGGATTTTCGATTATAAATATTCATTAGAAAGCTAAAAAGATTTCCTACATAATGATGTTTAATTTATAATTTTTAGACATTAAATAATTTATTTTATTTATGACACAATGATGATGCAGTAATTACTAAAATAGTAAAAAATTAACATAATTGATATTATAAATACCCAAATAAATATAATATGAAACTTTTAATGAATTACACTAATTTTATAGGATAATATGATATATTAGGATTGATTTAATTGACTTTTTTCGAAGTAATAAATCTGTTATGAGTTTCACAAAAATCAACTATTGAATAGTGTCAAAATTGACATAAAAGAGTTCTTAAAACAAATATTATATTATTAATTGATATTAAATTCCTAAAAATCTAAGGTTCGGCCAAGAGACTTATATTATGATAGGTTAATCATTAATGTACCACTTGGGGGTCGCTTGGATGTATATAGTAAGTTTATTAACCATATTATATAAAAATACAAAGAGACATTGTAAAAGTGAAACTAATTAACTTAGAGTTAATACTTAAAGATAAGGTTAATATAAGTACCCAAACCTGTCTAAATTCTATTGGATGAGTTGTTTTCGACCTATCCCCACCTCATCCTTTGAATAGTCAACTTTGGAGCCTTTGGAAACCGAATATGAATTTATTATAAATTAATATTTCTAGTTTTTCCAAAGGTGCCCCTCACCCCTCTTATAAAAGGGCACTCCTCCTTCTCATTCCTCACACCTCTCAAGCCACTTGGCTCGTCCAAACCCTGCCAAAATAAGCTCCCCACATCCCTCTCCTCCTCCTTGAAGCTTCCCCTTAGGAAGAAAGCATTTCAAGAAGTCCTTTGGTTCCAACCAAAGTGAGTTACCTAAATTAAAGGTAACGATTTCTCTTAAATTATTTTCATTTATTTTGCTTCTTCAACCCCCAAACTCTTTTTATTTCCTTTCTTTTGTAACAACACCAGTATCCTCAATATACTAGGATGTTGTTATAAGAAGGATTCAAACTACACATACACATAACTCCATCTAATGGATGATGAACATAATGTTTCTGTGGATGGCAAACTAACGCCTCACGAAACGATGATTGTTCAAATACATCTTACCGCCTCTCATGGTGGCCATTATGATGGAACTGTAATTAAATATGATATTAATGATATATATTTTATATATAATCTTCTGTAATTCCATTTTATTTCATACCATTATTCGTTTCATGTTGTATATACATACGATAATTTCATTTGAGGAAGTGCGGACTACCGCCCCCTTAAAATGATATGACTCGTTCATACCACACATGGAACGTATAAAGGATGGTGTTAATGAACTTAAGTAACATATATAAAATATTATATTATACTGGAATAGTAATATACCTATGTATCATTTGGATTCGATTCTTTTAAAATAAAAATTAAATGGAAGTAGCGTTCGTGCGTACGTACGGACTACCGTCTCCACGAACGCGATGAGATTCATTCTCCATCGTATCCATTCAAGTCTTATTCTAATTTTAGGGTTAAAAATAATGTTAATATCATTCTGATTATTAATAAGATATAATCTATCCATTACAAACATGTCTTACGTAACCAAACATTTAAGAAGAACGAATCGATTATCACCCGAAACGACGATAATACTAAGATATTATTAATAAAGCAATGTTAAAAGATCATATATGATATCATATTAATGTATATGATTCTTGTATAATTTAATAACAATTATTTCACCATTATACAGGAGGTTAACCTACCCCAACCAAGTAAAAGTACAAGGTAAGGTTTTACTTTACAACCTCTTCATTATCCAAGGTTGTTTATACGTAATAATCTACTGGGATCTCTTTATCATCCACATCCATGTTTCTTAAAAATGCATTTCAAAACATTTTTACTATTTACTAGAATATGAGTTAAAGTCATTTATACCCTTTTTGACTTTTATAAGTGGTTTATAAAGGAATCTTTCGGTCGTTTTCAAAACAAGGTCCTTTTTAACCTTTTCGACAGAATTAAGGTAAGAATGTTTTTTTAACTTATACGACGGGTGCGGTTATTTTACACCGTTATAAAATCTTCAAAGCTTTCCTTACAAGCTTATAAGAATATTTTCAAAGAAAATGTTTTATTTTATATGGATCTTAAATGATTTCAAAATAAAAGGAGATATTTCTTTAAAAAGAATTTTGATTTCATCTATGATGGATTTTAAGATTATTTGAAGTTGATTTATTATGATACAAAACTTCTATATTGTATTGAAGTTTTTGTGATATGTTTGACTATGGATGTGCTATTTTTATACCATTCATAGTTTATGGTGAAATTATTGACATTTCGTATGCTAGTTTTAATACGAATGTTTATGTTATGTTTAAACCTTTTCATATGGGAATGCATTGGACTTAATAAGTGACGGGTGGAGCCCGCTATAGCTCCTCGATGCATCGGTAGGTCTCATGAGACAAACTAGTGTCTTGGCACAAGGCCTTGACAAAATCTTATTTGTAGTCTTGGCACGAGGCCTTGACTATGTGGTTATGATAGTCTGGCATTATGCATTCCAACATTATGAAAGTGGTTATTGATTTTTGCATGTGATTATTCGATTAGTAGAATATCCATGTGAATAAGTAAATGGCATTATTTCATTTTATTTATGCCATACCATGTTGAAAGTTCAAATTTAAAAGGCTTTTGTTTTAGTTATACACTGCCTTAAATGTTTATTCTTATTTATGAAAGTTTCCGCTATATTGTTATCCTTACTGGGCATTTGAGCTCACCCCTTTTCTATGTTTTATTTTTCCCAGGATGTGAAGAAGTAAGTTATGAATGACCTGTAGGGATTTTATGAGGGGTTAATAGTGTGGATTGTGGAAACATTATGTTGTTGTAGTAGTTTTTCATTTTATGATGTAATGTAAAACTTATGAATATATCTAGTGTTTCCAAGGCTACTAAACCAATCGGTCTTTCGAGATTTGATCTTTCTTGTGATCATGCCAATGTTACGAAGTAATGCACCGACTCTGGGTAGCTGGGGTCGGGGCGTTACAGGGATAATACATTAATCTCCAAAACTACAAATTAACACCACTGGATCATTATGACTATTATTTTTTCAAACCATTAACAAAAAATTATGTCACATTAACAAGAAAATCACATAGGCTAGTGGTATTTGTGAAACACATATCATAATACAGTCATAGGATCATGTTGCATGGTCTTATCGGACCTGATGGGTTTTCACCCAACATACATTTTGTCCTTTTCTAAAATAATATTTTTATAATTTCCCAAATAAATAAGATATTTATCCATGAAATTATTTTAATAACTAAATATCCATTTAAATATGGTTTTCAATATAACCTATGAAAAAATACTTTATCCATTTTATTTCATAATATTTCTTCCCATGATTTATGGTTTAACCTAGTTCATTCATTATAATTATCTATTAAAATCCTTCATAATGTTTTGTAAATAAAAGATGAATTATCCAAATAATATCATTCATGACTATAAAACGTGGTGCACAATTGTTGACACTATTCAAATGGAGGAAGAAATTATTAAAGAAACAATAAGAATGATAACTCTTTGATGAAAACCAAATAGGATCAATAGATATCTACATGGAATAACTATGTGGTATCACCATGATTCCCCCCTATGTTGCAACAATAGGGAGTACATACCTACACCGGTGACCTATTCCCAGGACCTACACATAAAAAAAATCAGAAATCCATTTCAACCTGGGTACCCTATTTTGCTATAAATATGAATCATTGGGCTCCCCATTTGATGAATTGAAAATTCATAAGAACCCTCCATGCTCTGGTAACACAACCCCTTTTCCAAATTCCTTTGAATATTCTCAGGTATCTCTCAAAAAACATTTCAAAGAGATAATAAAATGGAAGAAGAGAGATCAAGGTCCCTTTAGAGAACCCAGCATAAAACACTTCTGTGAGAACCACTTTTCCTCAAGCTTGGAACCACCTACGTGCACCACCTTTTATTAGCACATACCTACCTTATACCTATACGGGGACACCTGAGGAGAGTTTTTGTGCTTAGGATGAAGTATTACCAAAATTTCTTAGCCTAGGTGGTCTATTTAATGAGTCATATTAATCCTACATAGTCTTATTCCATGCCTAAATGAAGCACATTCTGTATCTACAAGGCCTTATGCCAAGCACCTGTACTGAGCACCTACGCTCAACCCTTAGACCCAAGAAATACATGAACCCCCCATAAATAATTATTCATATCCATTCATGGAAGGTGCTCTCTTCCTTTGGCTCCCTTGTCTGAGAGATACCATGTTGAAACCTCCACTGAAGCCTTCGGACATACAGAACCCTGGAAAGTGGCACACCAGCATGTCCCCCATTGGGGTGTTTATTCCAGTTGTCATAGGAATATTGTAGTTGTTTTATTACTCTATAAGGGTCACCATGGTGCATATGAGTTTGTATTTATAGAGTCACAAGGACTCCTACCCAAGGGATCAATCTCAGATACAAGGGATATGACTCTGTAAAACCCTTTTCATCTCTATGACCAGAATCTTCCAGTTCCCATTGTTGAGGGAATGGAGTAATATAGACATTAAATTCAACATGAATTGAAATTATCCTCTATTTCTACTTGAAAAATTTCAGGGAATCTATCCAGAAGTAATCCCTTAGAATTTGTTACATGATTTTCACTCATGCTCCACTTTTCCCCCTTGCTACTGGGATAGAAATGATATGGGCACAGGATTATTGATCCTTCTCTCATGAAACATTACATCATATATCTTAATACCCTTGAACCATTCCATGGTAAAGTCAAGAGTGAGAAGTTTTATACCCTTTGAAGCTTCTATTATTGCCTCATTATCATCCCCTAGTGGATAAGGAGAAGTGGGTTTTATGCTAGATCATCCACTTTATCCTTCAATAAAGACTAAATTTGATTCATGTGGAAACAAAGGATATCCAAAATCATGGAATCCACATAATTTGGTGCAAGTTTTGTAAAGGGGTCATCCATTTAATCTTCTTCTCACATTCTTTTAGTGAGATTTTATAAGAATGAGTTCTCACTCTATGTGTCCAAATCCGGGCATAGTTGTTCATGTTGTTTTATGTATCCTCCATTTCCTATTGTATCATACACCTATAATGACTCTTGTTGGATTAGATGTTGGCAATGATAATGAAATCCATTTTATCCCAAACCTTTTGGATATCCTCCCATGAAGTAAGTCCCAATTTTCACTCCATTTACCTAAGAAACCATAGTGTGCATGCCCTATGTATTGAACTATGATAAATATGATTTCTACTACAATCATTATATGTTGGATGCCCTCTTAGGTCTTGAGATCAATGGGTATACTCTTAAATAGAAATACCAATTAATAATCAACTTAATTTAGGTATCCTCTACTAGTGTAAGCCCCGAACAAACCTCCAAATAACCATTAATTGGGACATATATCATGGCCCAATTTATAGGGAATACTTTTTAGAAATATTAAAAAATTTATTTATCTTAAATGGCCACAATCCCTTGTGAGAACAACCAAAATACATGTTCATGGATTCCAATCCAATTTGTAAATGTAAAAGACCTCCATGAGATCCAAATCCAACACCTAAAATCAACCTTATTCTCTCTAGAATACACTCCTTAGGAAGCCTTATTAAACATGGAAATTTGTATTCCTTCCATGTTCCTTGGGCCACTTTAGCGTAACTCCCACACAAATCATTGACTAGGAACGTTTATCATGGAGGTAAATGTCACTCGATGATAAATAGTATGGTTAGGTTTTCATCACATGACCTTAAAACTATAATATGACCTTTTAAATGAAAATAAACTATGTGGGTCATGATTGATTTCAAAATGATACATAAGAATCCCATTACATGGGTTTGATCAAAATATCAAAACTAATCATGTCTCCCAGGAAGACGATACACTCCTGAGGGACCCACAGTGTGGCTAGAAAACCATCATCATTATAATAATGATAAAAAATATCTAATCTATATAGAAGAGGATACCATCAATAGAACCTTGGACACATACAAATATCTATATTTATTAAAAACCACAAATACATATGAGTTCTTTCTAATTCCATACATGTGAATAATTCAATGTCAATTCAAGGGAATCCCATGTCATACTTTGGAATTAACAAATGATCCCTGAATAAATGAAAAATCTATAAGAGAGTTTCAGATTAAGAAATAACTCTTCCCCCCAATGGGTGTGAGGATCCAGAATTCCCATCCTCTAGAAAAAAATTAGTTCTTAAGCATCATTTTAGAAACTCCCAGAATAGTACTTGACTTTTGAAAGAAGGTCTCCAAGGATACATAATTTTAGGATGTTTTTGGTTCCATGAAAAAAAACTGTTTGAAACCATTCAATAATAATGATTCTTGGATAGAAAATATCTCTAAGGGAAAAAATGCTGAACCCAACACAAATCCTTAACCAAGATGATACATTCACCCATATATTAGGCACCTTTTAATTGATAAAAGTGAGCCACTGAAGGAAATAAATCATGAATATGTTCAGTTAAATGACATGATTCTTTAAAAGGGTTCTCTTTTTTATAAATGAAAAAACTACTCAGGCACATATTTTCAAAATAACCCACTATCTAGTGTCTTCATTCTAGCTATCGCTGATATAAGCCCCCAAAACAAATCATACCGAGTCTCCATCCAAGCATAAGATTCCATCACCAACCTAGTGTCTTCAACATTGAGTTTCTAACTATCTAGTTCATAAGTAGCATAATCACAGTACCATCCCTTCTCTAAAGGCCTCTTTAAAGGTCATCTAGCTCACCAAGCTCTACTACTTGTTTGGTTAGTGATGATCAATGGTCCTGATGTAGACAGCGCCAATCATTGTCTTCCACAATTTTGGGTGCTTATCCATTGAACACAACAACCCATATCATCCTTAGATTTAGGAGGTGTATCAAGAGGCCCCAAATTAACTCATCCTGAAAGCATAAGGGTCCTTCTGAATGTATACTTTTAGAAATTTCAACAAAAATCCACATGATAGTGATCCATAAACATTATTAGTCATCCATCCATGGGAAAATATCCAAGGTTATTCAGACCTAGGATTTCAATATAGGCCACCATGGACATTGATTCATCAACAAGGAGTAGGGTAAAACCTATACCCCTTATTGAGAAGCCCACCAACACAAATTGGAGGAAAATTGTGAGTGGGTACAAACACACATATGCCTCAATTCACCAAGATGGAAGACTCATATATCGAAAATATAGGAACCCCTACATTAAAAAATGTTAGCATACATCTAGTAGGAACAAACCCCCTCTTTCATTGACCAGGCCTACAAGCATACTCGTCCGGCAGAAAACAATGAATCCTGCCAACCATGTTTGGTGCTAATCCATTAGCCAGAACACCCACCTTCTAGCATTCATTAATTATGCCATCATACTCATTGGAAAGATCCAAGAAAAATCAGTTATAAATTCTCAACCATAAGGAAGGGGAATACTCAAACTCTCTTCGCCCACACATGTGTAATGTCAACATCTCTCTATAGTAAAAGTAATAGTGGAGAAATCAGATACACCTACTCTATAAATGGAATGGACATATGTCACTCTTCCAGTCACTGAAGTCACCAATAAAATCATGAAAATGGTGAAATTGTAGATGAAAATCATTTTCCATATCTTACATACCTTCTAAGACAGTATAACATAAATAACCGTATTGGCTTAGGGACAAACACATAACTCTATCCTCATTAGTAGGGTTGGCCCATTGGTATGTCACCCAAGAGCAGATACACACAACTATTCCCTTCCAAGAGATTCATGGGAAAAAATCCCCCATATTATATAAATAATAATATTGGGAACATACACCTGATCATACTAGAGGCAATTAGTGTATCCGAATATCTACTCTTGGGCATGAAAAAACACTTTCACATGAAAATAACATCCCACAGAAAGTGTACCCAGTAGCTCTCAAGAAGGAATCCAAATATAAGCCTCCCTAAAGACAACCAGATGAGAAAGAGTCAATCTAAGATCCTTCCCTAATTAATGATCTATTCCATGTATTCCTCATAACATTACCAATGGTAGTTAAGGATACTAATCTCACTTTTCCAAATTATGGGAGAAGTAGTAGTAATTCTGAAGGTCCTCCTCAGACAATTCATCATGAATGATTGCTTCATGTCTATAATCTCATCGATCATGAGATCCCATATCATAATGAGAGACATGGTAGCCCTCTACATGGCCATAATATCAAGGGGGAAGAGGGTATTCCCATTTTTGTAATCCACCATGGTGGTCCTCCCAATGGTGGCCTTCAATACCAAGGTTCTTTATGAGGTAGTTTATCACATTGGAAAGATAATTCTACAATTGGCATTGTAGTGATGAGAAAACCCTAATATAGAGAAAAACATGAAAAAAAGTCCATTTATATATGATTACATTAAATTGGTAGGTTAAATCCTTTCTCAACCGGAAGACAAGCCATGGTGATAATAATTCTCCAAACCACACTTGGGTCACATACATTCTTCTGTATCAAAGTAAGTCCCTACCAATCTTGCTACTTATGATAAGACAACATGGAAGGCTGAAATTTGGTTAGAACAGAAGTGGGAGTATCTGTTGAAATATGAAGAAGGTCCACTAAAAATAAAATGGCATCTTGCTAAATATGACATAGTGATTGTGTTTTGGCCTTTATAAATCAGCCAATATAGTATTCTAGGGGTGTTTTTAGATGATTATGTTCACAAATATGCATCATCCTACAAAAATATCTTCATCTCCTAAAGAAAAGGTATTACCTTATGATGAGTATCAAAGTAACATAAATGTAATATAAGTGTCAAAATTCGAAATTGACTTTGAAACTCTCCTAACTTCATGCAATCAAAAGATCAAGAAACAACAAGGATCCCTTAAATGGGTGTGGCTTATCACAAAAATGCTATTGCGATATAAGATTTTCAATACCCTATATAGTGTTAATATCAGATAATGTGGTGCACATGGAGTGTTATATTTCACTGCACTCAATAACCATAAATTCTCACTAATATTTATGTCATTCAATGTCATATCTTCTGGTTGGATCTTACAAACACAATTTATTCATAACGAAATACATGATTAGAAAAAAAAATACCTGACTGAATCTCACTAACCACATAAATCAAGTGTAATACCCAAAAAAAGTCCATGATTTTTTTAAAATAGGACTATTTTGAGACTAGGCTCTAAGATGACAACTGATTCCGAGGCCAAGAGTGGTTGTTATGTATTTTAGAACTATTTTTAAATTTCATTAAATAAATGGGAGAGTGTTTTTTCTAACTTTTAATCCTAGGACCAGATAAAAAATAAGGGGGTCCCATTGAACTTAGTAAACCACGATTCTCCTAGAAAGGGCCTAACATTGTATGACACATAACAACAATGGAAAGTAGTATTTGGATGCAAAAAAATAATTAAGAACCAATTATATTATTCAGAAATCCATATAACTCATAAATAGTAACTCACATTGGAAATCTGGGGGTACCGTTGAAATCATGAGATCATGATTCCATTGAATGTCATTTAACCTTGAAAGGCGTAGGTTGAGTGTAAAGGTTAATTTTTCAGAATTTTTAGAAGGAATAAATAAAATAACATAAAAGATTATTTTATTTGTTTCTTTGCCATTAGGCAGTGGCACGTCAGCACTGTGGTGCAGTGATGTGGTGAGGCTAAATCTCATTAATTAACCTCATTAACGAATCAGCATAACAACACTGCAACGTAATGGTAACAGAATGGTATTCCCTTTATTATTTTATTAACTAGGGGTTGCATCATTGACATGGAGAAAATCATGGGATCTATGGATGATTTTCTTTGACGAATGACGAAAAAAGAGTGATGATCAACAACGACGTTGACCACTTCCCCCTTATTTTTAAGAAATATCTTCCATGATGGCGGACAGAAGACCTTCGAAAATGGATCGCATTTAGAGATGGATTGACCATGAAATCAGACTCCAACCATGTAGGGTTTAAATTTGTAGTGAATTTTTTTCCATTATACCCTGTAAAAGAATAACGTGTATCAAGTCTCTGAAAATTTGATATGTGGATGGTCAATATTTGCGGGGATGGGGAATAATAATTTCTAGTTGATGTGGGGATTAAAATATTAGCGATTTTAATATACAATTCATGTTTCTTCTAACGGGAACAAATATGACCCAACACTAACAATTACTGGTTTGTTCCATTTGGGCGTTAGTCTGTTCTTTGTGACCAAACCGTTGAACCAATGTCAAGGCGACCTTGAGGCTGTAGTAGGGATGCAGGAAACTTGAGATGTTCGAGGATGTGATCGGTTTGTGAATTATACCACCGGTGTGGACCCAGTGGCCTTCAGAAGACACTGTCAGCAAAGCGGTGATGCTGGAAACTGTCGTTAGTGGCCTGTGACGGTGGTCGTGGGTGGGAGGCGGCATGTCCCGATGATAAATCGGGTCCGCAAAAGCTACGAACAGCAGGGGCCGTAATGGTGTAGTGCCATTTGGGCACCACTTTGGATGGGAAACCTAGAGACTTGGACTAAAACATTCATGGAAGACGGTCCTCTCCGGACCATGTACAGAAAGATGAATCCCACCTTAGTCTGTCACATGTAGAGAAAACCAAAATCCCCACGTGCATCAGGGTAGAGGGAAACCATCTCAGCATGCAGTATGGGTTAAAGTGCAAGCCGGGTTGCTAGGCAGCCCAGGCTGGAGAATAGCTGGCTAGCCTTTGCAGGCCTAGCTCATGAGGGTGAACTAGTGTAACAACCCAAAACATTAATTAATGAAAATTTTCTTGATATAATTAAATGTATTACTATGTAAAATGGCTTTATAAGACATTCATTTCCTTGGTTTTATGTTTTAAAATTAACTTTAAGAATTGTTACCATTTCTAATATAGTCGTTAAACAGTGATCACTCGATTAGTATAAATATAGGGCTTTAACAAATCCAATTTACTGAAAAAAAGGAAGTTATGGCCTTAGTTAGTAGAATTTCTCTATACGAAACCCATTTTTTGGAGATCAAAATGGAGGTAGCATCACTATTCCTCACACATGATTGTGCTCAAAATGAGTATAAATACATTAATCTTGAACCTTACATCCTACATCAGAAGTGGGAGTTAATAGAGATTACTAGACGAGCAATGTTATCTAAGCCACCCCAAGAGTCTGTCACCATCACACACCATACCCTTAGGTCTTATGTGGGAGTTATAAGTGGTTAGCTAACAATACACCAACACTATAATTATGTGCATTATTTTTTTATGGAGAATATAAATTCATTTTTTTACTGTTACATTGTAAATGGGTTGTAAAGCACAAGAAGTATTTTTAGTTAATATTCAATTAAGAAATATATTTGGATTAATTAATGGAATTTGAAATAAATATTATTTTAATGAAATATTATTACAAAATTTCTCTTTATTAAATATAAATTATCATATAATATTTATGAATACAATTTTATTTTTTGTTACGATTTGAAAGCTATTTTTGTCAAAACCCATGAATTCTTTATAAATGGAAGTTTTTTTTTAAAAGAAAAAAATTCACATATTTAAAAAATTATTTTGATAAAATTAAAATTATTTTTGGAATCACGAAATTTAAATTATCCAATGGTTATTTTTTCATAATTTTCTAAGAAAATAAAATTTTTGGGTAAAAATTAAATATTTTTTTAATATATAATGTGATTTATGACATCATAATGACCAAATAGTGATTTAATAAAATACTATAAAAGAGATATTCTACCAACATATGTTTTACCTTTAAAATCAGGTGATTTTAATTTTTTGTAATATTAAAATTCATTAGTGGACCCTCTATGACTTATAAAAGATTTTTACATTTTGAAATGATTTTCTAGAGAGTGTGACTAACCACCACATAACCAAGCCTCATATTTTAATAATTTTGTCCATATTCCTTATAAGATAAATTTTTATACTACACTTTTGAAAAAACCATTGGATGGTCTGTGGTTTTGATTAGTTTAATGTTTTGTGTCCAAAACATAAATGGTAATGAATTCTCTCTTCTTTCCAATATAAACCCCCTCAATATCCAATTCCTATTCACTAAAAACCATTGGATATCATACAATCCCTGAAATCCCCTCTTTAGGATCCTCTGAATGTGCCCCAATCTCCTAAGAAGCCTCTCTCAAGCCTCTTGCACACCTTTGGGATCACACTTCCATGTAATAGAATTCTTCCTTTCTCATTTTTGCCTTAATTTCATTATGTTGTTTTACAAATTTATTTGTAATTAAAAATGAAGGGGTATGACTTAGAACCTCCCCCATACTTCCCTCCTAATGTTTTAGTAATGATATACCACATTATCTCTCATCAATTACTCCCATGTACACATGTTACCGTGCTGAAATTTCTTAAAGAATTTCTCTCTTCTCATTTATATTCAAGAAATAATTTTATATTATTCATCTAAATTTCATTACATAAGTAGGGATGTTATGTTACATGACATCCTTACTGTACATTTAATTTATAAATGTCGAGAGTCCCCTTTATCTCTAATCACCCGATTTTATGATTTTTATTTGTCGTCATTATGCTGCTGAAGTTACACCAAAATTTTCCATGCCAAATTCATCATAAAAGGGAATACCATAACCATTTCTCAATCAAGGGTATTCACTTTTATGCACATGTACTTTTTGATTGAGGAATTACATTTATGTATTCCACAAAACTTTTTCATGGAATAAATTATGACGTCTAATGAATACATGTTGAATGATCTATTTGGCACACTTATACATGAAATGAAATGATTAAGAAGGGTGCAACCTGAAAGAGAACTAATTAATTGAGTAGAGATTAGTATCATGATATGTAAATTTCATTGAGGTTATAATCACGTTAATTCTTGTGTAATTATGGTTTACTAATTATAATTCATGTTCAATGTGGGTTTACTAATGCTCCATGTGCAATGAGCCTTGGCTCATGATAATATCCAGTTAATGTTGTTTCCCAATTTCCATGTTATGATAATCATTATATATCATGACATTATGTTAATGTTTCTCTTGTTCTCCATTCATATTCATATTTCCTAACATGTACTACATTCTTCATTTAATGCCTTTTTTACTCCCTTACTAGGCTTTATTACTAACCCTTTTCTTATTCATGTTCTCAGGTTATCCCATGAAATGCTAAGTACGAAGGAATGTTGTGGTCATGTAAATAAGTTTTCAATAATGATGTTGTGCTTTATATTCTTTGTTTTTATTTAATGTTCTTAATTTCCCCTGACAGTAGACCTATCGATCCTTAGTGTTATATTATGTAAATATATATGTAATAAAGCATGTTTATGTGTCTAATAAAGATTAGGGTTGTTATGTTAGGTATTATAAGATATGTTTAGATATATTTGGGATTACGATTAGAAAAACTAGAGAAATACATAGGGATAAGATGACGTATTATAAAATCATCCCCAATTTTTGGTGAGTATAGAGTAAATGGGTTATGAAGAAAGTACATCGATTTCAAGATACGATCAAGTAGAGGTTGCTTAGGCAGAGATTTATCTAGGGGTAAAACCCAAAAACACATCATTGAGAAAGACTCAAACCATAACTGTTGCACAACAACAGGCCTTGCTGTACTCTTGGTTATGACACACCCGGGGGATATGCTTTGGTTAATTTAAAAGCATTATATGAACTACTATTATGGGAATAAAAAATTTATTCTAAGAATATATTTTGGGAATTGGATAATGGATAACACAGATTGAAGCCTATAAATTAATAAGTTCAGGAAATAATTGTAATTTATAAGTTATACATTTTTTTATTTAGATTACCAATTTTGTATTACCCTAACATTACATTTATTCCATCCAATGTCAGGTAATAGGTCTTGGGCTAATAATTGATGCATAGATCAATGTGATTACTGTTCTAATGCGATTCCCAATCTGATGTGGCTAGGAATTACAAACAGTGTCATCATACTCGCTAAGTTAAATCATTTTTTGAAAAGAAATAAGGGTCTAGAAGAATGTTCAACTCCCCCCCCCCCCATGAAATAATAAGCCGAAATTGAGATCTTAATTAGATAAATGCCTCATAATTTTAATGGATCATCATATCCCTCAATCGCTTAACAATGGATCAAATCCTTTGAAAAGATATTCTCCATCCTTCAATATTCCAAATAAGAGATGGTTATTCTATATTCTTATCATAAGGAGGGCGATGTTGATCAATGGTCGACATTTATAAAAAATACAAAGCCTGAGGAAAGGATTGAGGTGCTGGAAGGGAAGTATTTTCGGAAAAAAAATCGATAAATATTTTCTAGGCACCCTCCAACTTATGATGGAGAGGTACTTCTTTGACTTTATTTAGAAAGATGATGAATCGATCAGAGCGTACAAGGAAAACATCAGAAGGATTTCATGATAAGCCTTCATATTTTTTTTACCACTAAATATAAGGTTGGATACATCTTTAGTTGGTTAAAACCTTGCCTATAGAAAGCCCCAGAGATCTGTGACATTGATATCTATGAGGAAATTTTTTGATGTTACCTAATAGTCAAAATGGAGATTGGTGAATCTTAGGGGTATCATGGGGATAATAAGCAGAAATTGGACTTTAATTATGGAGGTCCAATGGATAGATTCAATGGTGCTAATAAATTATAGTACCCCACTTGCTAATGGTGTGAAAATAATCACCCTGAAAATTGCCTAAAGGGGACGAGAAAATTCATTCGTTGTGGAAGTGAAGGAAACTAGCCATTAATTACCGACAAGAAAAAATCACTATTGCAAGAGATTATAGGAATCTGATGTTTGACACTCGACACATTGTTCATTTTTTTAACTACAAAGAACAAAGGAATTTTTCTAACCAATTCCCTAAGCCAAGGGTTTTCGAAGGGAACCATCAATCTCCAATCTTGCTAGGGAAATATTTTTCCATCACTATCTCTCAAGCAAACCCCAAAAATGAAGTTGTGATAGGTATGATAGTTATTCATTCAATAATAGTAAACATTATTTTTATTCTGGTTCTATGCATTCTTTTATATCCCAATAGTTTAGTAAAACAATCCCAACACCACCACAAATCATGGAAGCAGATATTTCATTGAGAACGACCGATGGAGAAACCATTGCTTCCCATGAATATAATTTCTCCCCTATCACATTTTTTTGATTTAAATTCCCATGGAACCTTGAAACACTACCTTTTTTGTAATTTGGTGAAATTATTAAGATGGATTGGCTTTACCAATATAAATCCAACATAAATTTCTGTGAGATGGAAATCAATATTCATATAGAAAATTGACCTCTGATTCTATACAAGTGTAAGGAGTAGGATGAATCTTCTTTAGAACCATCATATCAAGCATGGATATTACTACCCTATGAGAATTTATATATTTATCAAATTATTTAGTTTAAGGAATAAACCATCCTTGATGACTTGCATATTGTGAGGGAATTCACCGAAGTGTTTCCCTAGGAATTTTCTTGTCTTTCCCCAAGAAGAGATGTTGAATTCTCGATTGATATTATACATGGGGCCTGACCAATATCCAAGACTCTATATAGAATAGCTATTGTGGAGCATATGGATCTAAAGAAACAACTACCAAATAATCTGTATAATGGATTTATACACCTAAATGCTTCACCATGGAGTATACTATACCTCTTCATCAAGAAGTATAATGGGTCAATGCACCTTTTCATTGAGTATCGTGAGCTGAAAAAAATCATGATAATGAATAAGTGTCCTCTTCACTAAATTGATTACTTGTTCGATCATCTATGAGGAGCACAATATTTCTCCACGGTGGATCTATGGTTGAGATATTACCATTTAATGGCGATGAAGGAGGATATCCCCGATACATATTTTTGTACAAGGTACGAACACTAAGAATTAATATTAATGCCGTTCACACTCAATAATACTAAATATATCTTTATTTAAATGTTGAATAAATTCTTTAGAGATTAACTCAACAAAATTTTGGGTTGTCTTTATATATAACATTATAATATAATCCAAAACCAAAGAGGATCCTAAAGAACATCTATGAAATGTACTAGAGATCATGCGAAAGGAGAGGATATATGAAAAGTATAACAATTATGAGTTCTGGTTGAAGTAATTGTCATTCATGGGTCATATCATCACATGCAATGGAATTTCAATGGATCCATCCAAGATAGCTACAATTGAGGGATGGTTGAGGCCAACATCGATGACAGATATCAATGGATTCCTTGTGTTATCTAGATATTATCACCAATTTTGGAAAAATTTCTCACAATTTTCAAACCCTATTATGAAGATAAATCATAAGGGATTTAATATTTCATGGAGTGATAAATGTGATGATAGATTTAAAGAGTTGAATAGAAGGCTTATCACTGCACCCATGATCACACTACCCCCTAGTGGAGAATGATTTGTGGTATTCTGTGATGCTTAGAAGAAGGTCTTGGGATGTGTGATGATGAAAAATGAAAGGTAATTGCCTATACTTCATGGAAGTTGAATGTTAATGAGAAAAAAAATCCAACAAAAGATCTTGAGTTGTCTTTAGTAATCTTCTCTTTAAAAAAAGTGACATTAACACATTGTTGAGAAGTTTGAAATATACACGGATTACAAAATCCTCAAGCATATATTCACACAGAAAGAAATAAGTATGCACCAAAAAATATTGTTATATCTGATAAAATACTATGACTACTCAATGCATTTCCACCCTAGGAATGAAAACAAGGTGGTAGATTCTTCAAGTAGAAAGGATCCAGTAACTCTTTCAATGATGGGAATTGAAATGGATCCAATATTCTTAAATTTTATGTAGATGGACATGGGAATCATAAAGATGGTAATGCCATAAATAATTTCACAAATTATTTCCCATTTTTCTCCTTTGAAAAGGATAAAGGATTCTCAAAAGGATGATGTGGGAATTCAGTAGAAAGTGGAAACTATTTGAAAAGGTAAATCCTCAGAGTTTAATGTTAATGAAGAACAGATAGCGGGATATCAGTCAAAAATATGTGTTCTAAAAAATCTGGGGTTATTAAATGATCATTGGGATGATTCACATAGTTTGAATTTCTCAATTCACATAGGAAACACAAATATGTATTAAGATATCTGAGAGCATTTTTTTTGGATAACATGAAGAAGGAGATCGTTGAGTATACATCAAAGGGCCTTGTATGTTAGTAAGTGAAAGATGATAGGTAGAATTCTTATTGGATGAAGAAATCATTGCCCATAACAACATGAAAATGGGTGAAAATCACCATAGATATTGTCACTAGACTTCTAAATACATCAAAAAGAAATAATTATATTTGGGTTTTTGTGGATATTCATAAAAAGACTACACACATCATTGAAATTCTATATTATTTTCCATTGGATCAACATTTATGGCTATACATCAAAGAAGATGTATGGAAATATGGAGTACCACTATTTATTGAATCTGATTGAGATACAAAATTTAACTCTATGTTCTGGAAGAGTCTCCAACATGCTCTAAATACTGATATGAACCTCAGTACGACTTATCATCCTTAATCTGATGGACAATCTAAGCTGACTATCCAAATACTTGAGGACATGTTGAGAGTATACTCAATGGACATAAAAGTATTATGGGATCAATATCTTCATCTGGTTGAGTTCTCTTACAATAATAGTTTCCCCTCAAAACTCCAAATGGATCCTTATGAAGCCCTCTATGGGAAGAGGTGAAGAACACCAACATGATGGGATGAAGTTGGGGAGTAAAAACACCTAGGTCCCGAAATGGTTGAAGAAATGGTGGAGAAGTTTAAGACCCCCCAACAGAACATTAATGTTACTAAGAGTTGAAAAAATTTATATGTTGATAATTGTCAATGAGACCAAGAGTTTGATGTTCAAGACAAGGTATTCTTGCGCATATCACCATATAAGGGAGTTATGTGATTTGTGAAGAAGTTAATGTTTAGTCCAAGGTACATTGTCCCTTTTCAGATCCTTGATCACATTAGAGTAGTGGCCTATCAACTAGAACTACCAGCAAACCTATTTGAGGTACACGATGTATTATGTGTATCACTCTTTCGAGAAGTATATACCTGATCCAAAACATGTACTCAATCCAGAGGTGGTACCATTAGAGAATGAACTTTTATGAAGAGAAGCCTGTGATGATCTAATATCATAGGGAAAAAGTTATATGAAATAAGACAATTTCCCTTGTCAAGGTGCTGTGGAGAAAACACATGTTTGAAGAAGATGTGTGGAAATCAGAAGAAGTGATGAGGTATAGTTTCCCTCATCTATTTTATATTGGGAAAATGAAATTCCAAGGGTGAAATTTTTTAATGGGGGAAGATTGTAACTACCAAGAACTTTTATTAATGTAAATTCCTATTTATCAAATTAAGTGTCTTATTATGTAAAATGGTTATATAAGACGTATGAACTTCCTTGGTTTTATGTTTTTTAGTTACCATTATAAATTTTTACAAATGATAATATATCCATTGAATAGTGATCACCTGATTTGTATAAATATAGGGCTTTAACAAATCCAATTTACTCAGAAAAAGGATGTGATGGCCTCTTCCACTAGAATTTATCCATAAAAGCTCATTTATTGGAGCTTCAAAAAGAGTTATCATCCCTATTCTTTACTCTTTACTAATCCCAAGAAGAGATTCATCACGTTATGCTTGAATTAAACTGCCTACATGAGAAGTGGAAGCTAATAGAAATTACCACACGAGTGATGTTATACGAGTCAATCCAATAGTCTATCACCATCGCAGACCTTACCCTTTGTATTATTCAAGTGTTATTAGGGGTTTTTTAACAAAACCCTATAACTATTATTATTTTCATTATTTTGGTATAGAGAATGTACATTCATTTTATTATGGATACTTTGTAAAAGGATTTTAAATCACATATAGTCTTTTTATTTAATATTCAATTAAGAAATCTATTTTTATGAATTAATGGATTTTTGAATTAAATAATATTTTAATAAAATATTATTACTAAATTACTTTTTATAAAATATAAACCATCATATAATTTTTATGAACACAATTATAATTTTTATTATGGTTTAAAGATGTTTTTATACAAACCCATGAATTTTCAATAAATATAATCTTTTATTTGAAAAGTAAAAAATCACATATTTATAAAATTATTTAGAAAAAATGATTATTATTTTTGGAATTAGGATGTTGAATGTATCCCATAGTGAATTTTTCAAAATTTTATGATACAGTCGAATTTTTGGATAAAAATTAAATACCGTTTAAATATATAATGTCTTTATTACAAAATAATGACACAATAGTGTTTTAATAAAATAAAAAAAGGATATTCGGACAAAATATGTTTTACCTTTGAAATAATGTGATTTTATATTTTTTTTATTAATTTTGCAACGCCTTAGTTGACCCTCCAAGATTTGTAAAACATTTTAACATTTTAAAATTATTTCATTGAGAGTGTGACTCACCTCCACATAATCAAGAATAATATTTTAAAAATTTCGGCCATTGGACTTAAAAAATAATTCATTCCACTCCAATTTAAAAAAAAACATGGGAAAAACCATGGGTTGAATTATGGTTTTGATTAGTTTAATGTGCACTATCCAAAACCAAAATAATAATGAATTCCCTCTCTTTTCCTATTTAAACCCACTCAATCTCACATTCCTCTTCACTAAAAACCTTTTGATTTAGACCAAAATATTACCTCCTTTATCTAGGATCCTCAAATTATTCCCCAATATCCCAAGAAGCATCTCTCAATCCTCTCCCAATCCTTTTGGATTACACTTCCAGGGAACGGATTTCTTCCATTATGATTTTTGTCTAAAATTCATTATGTTGTTATACCCTTTCATTTTCAATTATAAATGTTCAGGTATGTCTTTATAGCTCCCCCATAATGTGGTCCTTTTTTTAATGATGAGATACCTCTTTCTCACTAATTAATTCCTCCCATGTACACAGATTACAATGCCCAAATTCCGTAAGGAATTTCTCTCTTCTCATTTACGTTCAATAAATTCATGTATATTACGCATCTAAATTACATTACATTTGTTAGGATATTATGTTCCATGAACTCTTTATGGTCCATTTCGTGTATAAATGATGATATACCACCTTCCCTTTCATCAACCCATTTTACGATTTCTATTTGACGTCGTTATGCTGACAAAGTTACCACAAAATTCATCATGCCAAAATCATCATGTAAGTGAATACCATAACCATTTATCTATTAAGGGTATCCAATTTTATGCACATGTACTTGTTTATTGAGGATTTAAATTTCTGCCTTCCACATCTTTTATTCATGTAATAATTTTGGACATTTAATGAATAAATGTTTTATAATCTATTTGGAACACTTATGCATGAAATGAAATGGTTAATAAGGGTGCTCCCTGATAGCGCTCCAATGCATTGGGTAAAGATTAGTATCATGACACGTATAGTGAAATAAGGATTTAATCATGCTAATTCAAGTGCAACGAGGATTTAATCATGATAATTCAAGTGCAATGATGGGTTACTCATGCTTTATGTCCAATGAGCCTTGGATCAAGATTATATCTTATCAAATGTTGTTGCCACATTTCCATGTTATGATAATCATGCTATATCATGCCTTTTTGTTCATCGTTCTCTTGTGCTCCATTGATATTCATATTTCCTAATATGTACTGTAATCATCATGTTATTCCTTATTTACTCCCTTAACTGTATTTATAGCTCACAATTTTCTTATGAATGTCCTTGGGTTATCCCATGCAATGCTAAGTACGAAGGAATGTTGTGGTAATGTAAACGACAGTTTAAAAAAAGGTGTTGTGTTTTATGTACTATGTTTTTATGTAATGTTTATAATTTCCCAAGTCACTAGAAATCATGATCCTCAAAGTTATATTAAGTGAAATTTTATGTAAAAATCATGTTTATGTTTGTAATAAAGAGACGGTTTGTTATAATTGGGATTCTGGGCGGCCTGGTCCTTGGACAGAACTGGACTACTAGTGTTATCCAGTCCAAATGAAACAATGTCACTAGGTTACCTAGCTAGCTGGAACCACAGCTAAAATGGGCCGGGTCCAGTAAGGCCCACATGCCTCGCCACATGGATATACCAGACTGGGTCAGCTCAAACCCCACCAAGATGGGTTTGGTCAGGTAGAATGGGTCAGTTCATTTGGGACCCCCAGTCAGAGTTGGTTGGGTAGGTCTGACTATGTCAGACTGGGTCCATATGTATCCAACCCCTATATACTAAAATGCTCATGTCTCTCAGACCGGGTGTCTGATTTACGCACCATGTACGATGTTTGGACCCTAGTGAAGTGGATGTACTTTGGGAATACTCTATGTGAGATTTTCTGACACTCAGGTTATGGCTGATGGCTTGAGGAGTAGATTATCCCAAAATCAAGTGCGCTAGAGAGCGGGAATCCAACGGCAGGCTGTGACCAGAAGTATATGAAGAGGGTACGTATGTGGTTCAACATAAGATCAACCTCAGTGGTTATCCAGATGAGGGACTATAGTTTACACCTAGATGAGTGACCTTAATAGCTCTTCAGACAAGAAACCTCACTGGTTAGCCAAATGAGGGACCTCAGTTGTCCGCCATACGAGTGACCTAAGATGTTAGCCAGACTAGTGACCTTAGAGATCTATTAGATGAGCAACCTCTGTGGTGTTCCAGAAGAGAGACCTTATTGGTCTTCTAGATGAGTTACCTTAGTGGTCCACCAGACGATTGACCCCATTGTTCCCCAAGATGAGTGTCCTCAGTGGTTCAGTAGAGGTGCATACCTTAGTGGTCCAGTAGATGATCAAACCATAGTGAATCATTAGGGATGAGTCCCTAAATAGTATAATATGAGTCATATGTATGACTAATAAGCATACATTCTATACCTTGTGTCGAATCTGGGGTGAGCTATCTTTATGTGTTAAATTTATTTTGGGGTTTTTCATTATAGTTATAATTTGTAGTATTTCCTTTGTGGATTGGGGTATCTACTAAGTATTGTTTTACTCACCCATGAATGGGATTCAGATGCATGTGTCATGACTTGTGTACATGGATGAAGCCTTGAAGGAGGACTTATTGGCCTAGGACCAAGAGGTTCCTGGTGAGATCAGGTAGGTGGTACATACTTCTACAGTTTCCAGAAGCTACTCTACACTTACACATGAGGTGGGTTTTCATAATATGGCTTATCAGAGACCTTTTATATTATTTGTTCATAGTTTTCAATTGTTTGGTTTGTATTCTAGTATATTTTCTTTTAGTTTTTATTGGACTCATAATATTTTTATTGTGAAAGTTCTTTTTTACAAAGTTTTTACCTTTCCACAGTTTTTTATTTGTTTGTCTGTACAATTTTAATGGATAATGCCTTCCCTTTTGGGATATTCCTATTCACAACTAGTCTCCAGCCCCTGGGCTATGATAGGAGGGATTGAGGTAGTCACGACACATGCCTTGGGGGGAAAGTCATGACAAAGTGGTATCAAAGTGAGGTTGGATCAACTATAAGAACTAAGATTTTGTTAATTTTGAAAGTTAAAAAGTGTTAAGTGTTTCAATTTTAGCTTTCAAGCCTAGGAGTCCAGTGGTTGTGTGACATCCGTCGTAGCCACACACCAGGATCTAGAATTCTATTTTCTAAAATGATACATGAAAACACTGTTTTAATGCATCTATGAGTGTTTTATCATGATTGTTTTTGAGTAAAAGATATTTCACCATATTAAATCTCTTCATTGTGTTATAAATTGATCTATTCCATGATTCCCCCACACAGACAGCCATCTAGGATTCTCGTGTGTGGCCACAAGGATGGTCTATAGAGTGATGAGGCTTTGGTGCATGGATTGTTTCCCAAGATGGTGCCTTGAGGCATTGTCCAACTGATATCAGCACCCATTGGTAATCAGTTTCTAGAAGCGCTATTGATAGAGGGTTCATGTAGGATCAATGCATTACATGAGTACCACCAATAGAGACCTTCCATGTTTTAGGGGTGACAGCTCATCAGGTAACTGAGGATTGGATTGAGGTGGTGATGTATGTCTTCTTCCTAGTGAGGACACCACAAGACCGTATAGAGGATCTAGTTGTAAGCCTTATGCAAGACTCGGTGGGGAGATGGTCGAGTTTGACCATCCATACTCATGAAGATGTGACCCTCACCTGGTCTAACTTCAAGTGAATTTTCAAGAAGGATTTTTTCACATGACATTGCGATCAGTGTGTATATAGGAGTATCTTAACTTATCGTAAGGAAGACTAATAGTGGATGAGTACTATGAAATGTTCCCAGACCTCTACTGTTTCTCAAAAAATATCGTTCATGACCAATTATTCAAAGCTCAGATCATTGATCAGGGAATCAAATGGGAGATCCATACATTGATTATTTCCCTCAACATCATTATGTAGGGTTGGGTGCTGAAGAGAGCTATACTAATGGAGAACTTCCTCACTGAGTAGGCACCGATGGTGAGATCTACCTTGAGGGGAAAGTGGCCGAGTCATCCATTTAAGTTATCTGAATGATGTCGTAGTATCCGAAATGGGTCAGACCATTCAGAGGACAACCCCAGGACTCAAGCTAGGTAGTACCATGCTTTTAGGGTGGAAAGAATCATCATGGGACCAATGTATGATATGCATGCGATGGGTACGTGAAAATGGATCATGTAACGCCCGATCCCACTTACATAGAATCTGTGCATTATTACATAACATTGGAATGATACAAGATATCATTTCCTGAAAGACTTATTAGTTTAGTAGCCTTGGAATTACTAGATACATACATACTTTTTACATTACATTAGTCGATAAAAACAACAACAACATTCTGTCTCCTTTGAACATACTTATATCCCTTAGCCTATCCCAGCAGGTCAACCATAGAAATTCTTCTTCATGTCATGGACAAAATAAAACATGGAAAGGGGTGAGATCAGATGCTCAGTAAGGATAACAATATAGCGGAAACTTCATAAATAAGCATAAATATTTAATACAATGTATAAAACTAAAACAAAAGATTTTTAAAATAAAAATTCAGCATAATATAGAAAATATAAATCAAATAATTCCATTTACTCATTCATAGGGATATTCTAATAGTTGAATAATCACATGTATTATCAATAGCTAATTTCATAATGATGGAATGCATAATGAAGGACATCATAACCACATAGTCAAGGCCTTTTGCCGAGACTACAAATAAGATTTTGTCAAGGCCTTATGCCAAGAAACTAGTTTCTCTCATGAGACCTACCAATTCATTGAGGAGCTATAGAGGGCTCCACCCATCACTTACAAAGTCCAATGCATTCCGCATATGAAAAGGATGAAACTTTACATAAACATTTATATTAAAACTAGAATACAAAATATTAATACAATAACCATAAACCATGAATGGTATAAAAATAACACATCCACATTCAAACATATCACAAAACCTTCAATACAATATGGAATATTTGTATTTTAACAAATCAACTTCAAAGAAGTACAAAATCTAATAAATGATGTTCACATAGATGAAATCAACTATATTTGAGAGAATTATCTCTTTCTATTTTGAATTCATTTAAAAATATGTAATTATAAAACAAATAATTTATTTTGAAAATATTCTTATAATAATTTAAGGGAAGCATCAAAGTTGTTATAATAGTAGAGAATAATTTCCGTAGTCGTATAAGTAAAAAAACATTATTACCTTAATTTGTTGAAAAGGTCATAAATTACATTGTTTGAAAAACGAAAGAAAGATTCCTTTAAAACAATTTTATAAAATGTAAAACAAGTGTATAAATGACATTAACCCATATTCTAGTAAAGAGAATTTTTTTTTGAAATACTTTTTTAATAAACATGGATGTGGATGATAAAGAGGTTCTAGTAGATACTTATGTAAAACAACATCAGATAATAAAGAGATTGTAAAATTAACCCTTACCTTGTACTTTTCCTTGGTAGAGGGTATGTTAACCATCTGTATAATAGTTAAATAATTGTTATTATATTATACCATAACTACATACATAAATATGATATCATATATAATATTATAATATTGATTTTTTATAATATTTTAGTAATAACACTGTTTTTTGTGTTAACCAATTCGTTTTCCTTTATATGTTTTGTTACGTAAGTCATGTTTGTTATGGATATGATGTATTTGATTCATATAAAGAATGATATTATGTTCCTAAATATCATTTTTAATAATAAAATTTAAATTATTCTTGAATGGTTACGATGTGGAATTAATCTCATCACGTTCGTTGAGACGGTATTCTTTATGTAAGCACGAGCGCTACTTCCATTTCATTTTTTATTTTAAAAGGAAAGAAAACCAAAGGAGACATATGTATATTATTATTCCGGTGAAATATAATATTTTTTATATTTTATGTATGTTCATTAACAACATCCTTTATACATTCAATGTATGGTATGAACGAGTCATATCACATTGAGTGGGCGGTTGTCTGCATTTCCAGAAATTAAATTATTGTATATATACAACATGAAAAGAATAAAGGTATTCTATAAAAGAAAATTAACAAAGTTTATAGATAAAATAAATATAATAAAAATCATATAAAATTATATCACCATCCAAATGGCCACTATAATAGGTGGTAGTATAAGATTGAACAATCAACATTTTGTGAGGTAATTGTTCACCATCCACAGAAACATTATGTTATTTACCCAATAGATAGAGCTGTGTGTAAGTGTAATTCAAATACATATCAAAAAGACAACCTAGTATTTTTAGGATACTGGTTTTTTATAAAATAAAGTAATAAAAAGTGTTTAGTGGGTTGGATAAGTAAAATAAATGAAAAGAACTTAAGAAGAGATGTTACCTTTAAATCGGGTAACTCCCTTTTGTTTGAACCAAAAGGCTTCCTTAAAGTAGATTCTGCCTAAGGTATGACTTCTAAGAGGAATAATGGGATGTATGGAGCTTAATTTGGTAGATGTTGGATTATACAAGGGGCTTTAGAGGTGTGAGAAATGTGTTAGAGGTGAGGGCTTTTTATAAGGGGGAGGAGGGGCTCTTTAGGAATGTTTGATAATATTATTTTATAATATAATGTTTTTCGGTTTCTAAAGGTCCAATACCCATTAAATTCGAAGATATGATGACTCATGTTTGAAATAAGATCATCAATCGATAATTGGACAGGTTTTGGATGTTTTTTTAATTTTTATAATCTCGTTTATTAAAATCATTCTTTAATGAGGTAAACACTCCATCATTATTGTGTCATAAATAATTTTATATATTTGAAGTCTAAAAATTATAAACAAAGTCCAATATATATAAAATATTTTTATCTTTAAAATTAATATTTATAGTCTAAAATATAACTTATATATCCCCTTGTAAAAATTAATTTATTAAAAGATATATGTTTATGTCATTTTTGTCTTTAAATTAATTAATATAATGTGTCATTATCACTCTCAAGTGGCTCCATGAGGTCCAAAAATAGACCCAAGGATGCCCATGGTCAGACATGTATCATACAATAAGAATATGAAAAATTTTAGGATAATTTAATATTATTATAACAATATATTTTACCCTTATTTACCAGATTTATCCTTTAACCAAGTTAAATAATGTATTTAGTAAACTAAATATTCAAAATGTATAAAAATAAAAGTTATCTATTTACCCAATTTATACCTCCTGATTCAAAATATGGAATCATTTTTTTCCAATTCAAAATACAAATGTGGATGAAATTAATTTAAAATTAATTCTCATTGTCAAAACTAAAAGCATGTTTCTAAAAAGTAAAAACTATCAAAAGATTGACAACTATTTGTGTCAAATTTAAATGTGAAATTCCAATAATGAAATAAATTGTATTAATTGATAAATATATAATCTAATAATTATTAAAAACCATTCAAACACATAATTTAACACTGAAAATTATTTCGATTAAAAAGTTGTTTTCAATTAAAATTTTGTATTTTTCACTATTCATCAAAAAATGAATGTTGTCAAAAAATTACAGAAAAGTTATCCAAACAAATTTTTCATGTCCCGATTCAAGATAAAAAATTAATTTCATTATATTGAATATATAAATGTTTCAAATATTGTTTTTGAAAAGGGTTCTTCATTAAAAGGTGGTAAAATTGCATTGTGTTTTTGAAAAATCCTTCTTTTATCAAAAAAATGAACTTTTTCTAATATTATGTATAAGAAAAACATAATAATGATTCTAAAATTATATGGATTATATAAAATTCAAAATTAAGTTAATAATATTCATAACCTTTTTTGGATGTCTTGATTAGTAATTCATGGTACACTCAAACTTAGTTTTTCATTTAGCACAAGTTATTGAATTATTTTGAAGAGTTAATGTAATATGAAATATTGGAGTGTTACATTCTCCCATCCTTCAATAAATTTTGTCCTTGAAATTTGAAATTGTTCTTAAAAATATTAGTTTCAAAATATTAAAATACCTTTGTGGGAAATCCACATCGAAAATTGGGTTAATAAAATTTTGTCTTAATAAGAGAGAAAGAGAAATGAAAAAGCTACAACCAAATTATAATCTAGATTAGAAGAAAATTGGTTGAAATTTGAGACACATAATTGGAGATAAAATTTAAACATTTATAGGGATTTATTGAGGTCATCAATCACACACAAGTATAAAATTGAAGGCCTCAAATCCATCAATCTATGATGATTTAAAATATCATTCGTTAAACCGAACATAAGATATTAGGATAAAAAAATTGGTTTTAAGATCTCTTCCATGTAGTTTAATAATTAATTTATTCATAGAATAAGAGAAGGAAAAAAATATACTTGACATGTAGACTTTCATACTTTAACTAATCCCTACCACAAACTCAACTTTCGCTCTAAAACATAATAGAAATCAAAAATATTATATTTGTCTTATTCTTATAGGGTTAATAATATAAACATATACAATTTAAATGAAGGAAACTATTTTTTAATAACTAGGGACTTCCTGTAGGCTTGTGGTAGGTGATAATCCCTTGTTGCACATTGGTTGTTGGTTTGATTCCTGTAGCCTTTTCTAAAGAGATGGGTTATCATCCAACCTGTAGGGTTTCCTTTTTCTAAAATTAGTATTATATTATTCCAAAAATAATCTTAAGAAATTTTTTAACCTAAATCAATACTATCAAAAGTTCATCTTAATCCATTCCAACCTTTATAGTTATCTAAAATACATTTTTCCAAACTCTCTTTAAAAGGTCTCTAAATTCCAAAATCAATTGTAACATCATATTACCCAAACAATGTAAGGATTATCTTATTATCACATAATAAAAATAAAATTACCTTAATCATATTAAAAGATTAATTAAAACAAAAAGTACTGAAGTACAATCCTCTTATATATCACATTCTTCTTACAACAGGAAAATAATTCTTGAATCCCAAAACACAAATACATTAATTATTCCACTTAAACTATAGTAACAACATATGCTTGGCCTTGCTCCCTTGGCCTTTTCAGAGTTATGATTCTTGGGTGCTTAGGACATTAATTTTCATAATTCTCAATTTCTCAACAACCATAGCATTCAATATTGACAGCCTATTTCCTTCCCTTGAAATCACGAGCCTGGTGACCTTTTTCTCCATATTTTTTAACAAAGTCCTATTATTTTTGGATAGTATTGGGGAGTTTCTTCTAAAAAACATCACAAAAGGGAATATCATTTTTTTCCTTTATTTGTCTTTTGATCCACCATTATCTTCTTCACTTCCTTCACATTAATGTTATAAGACATAGAGAATTCATTTTCTCTATTAATAGCACATGAGACTATATCTTCGTATGATGAGAAGGATTTTGAGACTAATGATTGAAGGAGAAATGGTTTTAACCCATCAATTATTCAATAAAAATTTCTCATTGTGTTGCCTATATAATTTGTATCATGCCTTGATAACCTTGTAAAGTTAGCCTCATACTTTTCTACACCATCACCATTCAATTGTCTCAGACTCAGAAAATGTATTTCTATATCCGAACAATGGTCATAAGGAAAGTGTTTTTCTAAGAAAAGATCATTAAATGCCCTCTATTACATATTTGATACTCCTTAATATTCCTTTGTGTTTTGAATTAATGAAAACCATTGATCTTCATCTCCCATGAGGCGATAAACTGGCATGATAAATTTTTACCATTTGTTACTCCCCAAAGCATGAAATATTTTCTCTCAGGAACTTATAAGTTGATCACCTACTAATCGATTTGTAGTCCCATTTAATGTTGTTGATGGTTCCTCTTGAAGAGGTCTAACATTTATCCTCCACATTGGGGATCAGTGTTCTCCATACGGTTAAGGTTATTATTCATAACCTAAGTGAGTTTTCCTAGTATGGTGACAAGAAGATCAGTATCAGTTGCCACACCAACCCTACTAAAAATATCTAGATTAGGAGGGAAATCCCGACATGGATTATGTGAATTGATATGGTCTTCGTACCTTACACTAGGCTCCATTTCTAAACAATTACATACAATAGATTAGTTTATGAATCGAAATACATAATTCTAAACTTGTAAAACACTTAAAATAAATTGAATAGTTTGTTGATGTAATCCATAATCCAAAAATTTTATTAATTGAGGAGGTATATAATAATAAATACTTCATACTGGTTTGTATAAAAATGTGAGTTATCCTAAGCATATCCCCCAGGAGTGTCGTAACCAAGAGTGCAGTATGACCCATTGTTGTGTACCTAGATACCCCGGGTCAAGCCCTAAACTATTTGTCGGTGTTTTCACTCCTAGGTACATCTATTCCAAAGCCACATCTATATTATTGTATTCACACACGGATGTATTTCTTAAAAAATACACAAAATCTCTACATAACAAAAATTTTAGGAAGATTTTTTATACTAATCTTTAAAGTCTATCTTAGGGTAATGTGCTCTAATCAGAGATAATCTAATTCTAGTTTCTATGGTTTGTACTAAACTTCCTCTGATACCAATTGGAACACCCTAACTCCAATTACCCAGATTCAGTGCATTATTACATAACATTGGCATGATACAAGGAATCATGTCCTAAAAGACTGATTAGTTTAGAAGCCTTGAATGTACTAGATACATACATATGTTTTACATTACATCATGAGATAAAAACTACAACAACATTTTGTACCCTTTGAACACACTTATATCCTTTATCCTATCCCTACAGGTCAACCATAAAATAATTCTTCATATCTAGGGATAAATAAAACATATAAATGAGTGATCTCAGATGATCAGTAAGGTTAACAATATAGTGGAAACTTTATAAATAAGCATAAAAATTTAAGGTAATGTATAAAACTAATAAAAAGCCTTTTAAACTTAAACCTCAGAATAAATGGAAATGTTAAATCAAGTAATTTCATTTACTCATTCACGTGGATATTAAACTAGTCAAATAATCACATGTAATATCAATATCTAATGTCATAATGATCGAATGCATAATATCAGACATCATAACCACATAGTTAAGGCCTCATGCCAAGACTACAAATATGATTCTGTCAAGGCCATGTACTAAGACACTATTTTGTCTCATGAGACCTATCGGTGCATCGAGGAGCTATAGAGAGCTCCACCCATCACTTACTAAGTGTAATTCATTCCTCATATGAAAAGGTTGAAACATAACATAAACATTCGTATTAAACCTAGCATAAGAAATGTTTATATATTAACCAAAAAACATGAATGGTATAATAATAACAATCCATAGTCAAACATATCCCAAAACCTTCAATAAAATATGGAAGATTTGTATCATAATAAATCATCTTTAAACAAGTCTAAAATCCATTATAGGATGTTGACATAGATGAAATCAAAACTATTTGACAAAAATATCTCATTCTATTTGAATTCATTTAAAGTAATGTAATTATAAAAGAAAACATTTATTTTTAAAATATTATAATAATATTTATGGTAAGATTCAAAGGTTTTATAATGGCAGAGAATAACCTCACTCACTATATAAGTTAAAAAAACATTGTTACCTTAACATGTCTAAAAGGTCATAAACTACCTTGTTTGGAAAACGGCGAAAATATTCCTTTCAAACCATTTAATAAAAAGTCAACCAGGGTTATAAATTACGTTAACCCATAAGATAATAAATAGTAAAAATGCTTTGAAATAAATTTTTAAGAAACACATATGTGAATGATAAAGAGTTCCCAGTATATACTTACATGAAAACAGCCTCGGATAATAAAGAGATTGTGAAATTAACCCTTAACGTGTACTTTTCCTTGGTCAAGGGTACGTTAACCTCTTGTATAGTAGTTAAATCATTGTCATTAAATTATAAAATAACTACATACATAAATATTATTTCATATATGATCTTATAATATTACTTTGTTAATAATATTTTAGTAGAATCGTTGCTTCGGGTGTTAACTGATTCGTTTTCCTTTATATGATTTGTTACGTAAGTCATGTTTGTTTTGGATAGGATGTATTTAATTCATACACAGAATGATATTTTGTTCTTAAATATTATTTTTAAAAATCAAATGAAAATTATTCTTGAATGGTTATGAGGGGGAATGAATCTCATCACGTTCGTGGAGATGGTAATCCGTACGTACGCACGAATGCTGCTTCCATTTCAATTTTTATTTCAAAACGAAATAAAACCAAATGATAAATCCGTATGTTATTATTCTAGTATAATAATATATTTTAGATATTTTATGTACGTTTATTAACACCATCCTTTATTTGTTCCATGTATGGTATAAACGAGTCCTATCATTTGGAGGGGGCGGTAGTCCGCACTTCTTCAAATGAAATTATCGTATATATAAAAAATAAAAAGAATAAATGTATGCTATAAAAAAGAATGAAAGAAGCTTATAGAGAAAATACATATCATATATAATTATAGTTCCATCATAATGGCCACCATAAGAGGTGGTAGTAGACGATTGAATAATCATTATTTTGTGAGGCAGTAGTTCGCCATACACAAAAACATTATGTTCTATACCAATTAGATGGAGGTGTCGGTAAGTCTAGTTAAAATAATTTTCATAAAAACAACCAATTATATTTATGATACTGGTACTGTTATAAATTAAATTAATAAAAAGTGTTTATGGGGTTGGAGACGTAAAACAAAAGAAAATAACATAAGAATTGATGTTACTTTTAAATCAGGTAACTCCCACTGGTTTGAACCAAAAGGCTTCCTTGAAGTGCCTTCTGCCTAAGGTATGTCTTCTAAGAGAAATATAGGGATGTAGAGATATTAACTAAGTAGAGGTTGGACAAGCCAAGGGGCTTGAGAGGTGTGAGAAATGGGATAAAGTTGAGTGATTTTATAAGGGGGAGGAAGGGCTCTTTAAGAATGTTTGATAATATTGTTTTATTATATAATTAATTTTGGAATATAAAGGTCCAAAACCCTTAAAGTGGAAGATAATATTACTCATGTTCGAAATAAATTCATTCAATAAGAATTGGACTGGTTTGGTATATTGTTTTAATTTTTATAATCTCATTTATTTAAATCATTCTTTAATGAGGTAAAAAATGCATCATTATTGTTTCATAAATAATTTTATTTGTTTGATGTATAAAATTTATAAAAAAATACCATGATGTAGTAAATATTATTATCATTAATATTAATACTTATATACGATGTGATATCTTATATAACCCCATGTAAAAATTATTTTACTAAAAGATATATGTTTATGTCATTTTTTTTCTTTACTTTTAATTAATTAATAGAAAGTGTCATCATCAGTCTCAAGTGAATCCATGGGGTCCCAAAATTAACACACGGATGACCATGATTGTAATGTTATAAACAAAAAGGAATAGGACACATGTTAGGGCAATTTAACATTATTATAATAAAATTTGATTACCCTTTTTTACAGATTTACCCATTAACAAAGGTAAAAAATATATTTACTGAAGTAAATATTCATAATTTCTTAAAATAAATGTTTCCTATTTAAAAATTTTGGACATAATGATTCCGAATATGGAATCCATTTTTTCAAATTCAAAACCCAGAAGTGGGATAAATTAATTTAAAATTAATTCTTGTTTTCCAAACAAAAAACGCGTTTTTAAAACGTAAAAACTATCCAAAGATTGGCATGTGTTTATGTAAAATTTAAATATGAAATTACATATAATGACATAAATTTTATTAAATGATTAAAATATATTCTAATCATACTTCCAAACCAGTTAAATTCAAAACTTAACAATATAAATTATTTTCAGTAAAAGTTATTTTCAATTAAAATTTAATATTTTCACTAATCATTAAAATATGATAGTTATTGGAAAAGTACCAAAAAATTATCCAAACTAAATTTTCATGTCCCGCTTCTATAAAAAAATTAATTTCATTAAATTTAATATATAAAAGTTTAAAACATTAGTTTGAAAAAGGGTTTGTCATTAAAAGGTGGTTAAATTGCATTTTTGAAAAATACTTCTTTTATCTAAAAAATGAATTTGTTCTTATCTTATGTCTAAGAAACACTAAATATGGATTCTAAAATAATATGGATTATATAATATTAAAAATTCAATAAATAATATTCATAGCCTTCTTTTGAACGGCTAGTCTAGTACGTCATGATGCACTCGAACTCGGTGTTGCGTGCAGGGAAGTTATTGAATTTTTTTGAAGTGAAAATGTACTACGATATCTTGGGGTGTTATAGCTCATGATTTATCGATCCACTGCAAAGATGATTAGAGGAAGGTCAAAGGGATACTGAGGCAGTGACATAGGTTCAAGGGAGGTGGTTCATAGGGTACCAGATGTGGTAGGGGAGCATGTAGAGCGGAAGTCGGCGGACAGAGGTTTGAGGTGCTACCACCTCCACCCCCAGGGGGTCCACCATGGGATCTGTGAGTTGGTGGATAGGGGTGAGGCCAACTTCAGGAGATGGTGGCCTATGACTATGATTCTATAGAGATGATTATAGATATGATCTATGTCTTCTCTACATTTACTAATGTGCTTATAGACACAAGTGATAACCACTCCTTCCATTCCAATGACCTTGTTCGATGCTTGGTGATTATGATTGAGTAGTTGGCTCAATCATCACAATTAGAGACTCTAGTGGGATGGGATTCAATGACCAATAGTCTCAGATTACTCTTAGATATGAGATCTTTTGCTGGGATCTCTTAGTTTTTGCATTGAGGCCATATGATGCCATCCTTGGTATAGACCAGTTACCCACATTTCATTCCCATATAAATGTTTTAGCGACACCGTGTGGTGTGTCCCTAGAGATTCGATGAGGTTTTCCTTTATCAGAAAAAATGAAACCATATTAGTGAAAGATAGTCTCGCACGTATGAGGTTACTGCCAATCACTCATCTGTTGGCTAGAGTGACCCTCGATGCAATGGATGAGATGAGTCCATAGTATTATACAGTGGTGGATGAGTACGAGGACGTCCTCCCAAAGGATGTTCCTACACTACCTCCTCATATATGGGTAGACATCATCATTGATATATTCCCTGGGATGGTACCGATATCTACACTTGCATACCATATGGCTCCCACAGAGCTCTGATAGATGAGGGTTCTATTGGAGGGATTGAAAAGAAGGGGTTTGTAAGTCCTATAGTTTCACCGTCGGTAGCCCCAGAGCTATTTTCCAAGAAGGAAGATCAAAGATTGTGGTTATGCGTGGAAATATGGTTCCTAAACCAGTTGGCCTTGAAGAAAAAATATCCTTTAATGAGTCTTTATGAACTCTTTGATCATCTGAAGGGAGAGATATGGTTCTCAAATATAGAACTCTGATCAAGTTATCACCGACATTCAGTACGGGAAGTGGTTATCTTAAAGAAGACGTTTAGATGTTCCTACAAACAATATGTATACATAGTGATAATGCTTGGAATGATGAACACCCCATAAGTATTCAAGGGGCTCATGAACAGGATCTTCCAACTGTAAGTATACTAGTTTGTTGTGGTCCTCATTGATGAAATCTTAGTATATTTATCATCAGATGAGGAGAATTATATTCACATAAGTATGGTTTTGAGTACACATTGAGAGTACTGGATTAATGTTAATCTCTCGAATTGTGAGTTCTAGATAAAAATGTCCACTTCCTAGAACATTTAATGTCAGAGGCTGGAGTTGCAGTGGATCCAAATAAGTTCTAGGTGGTGATTTATTGGTAACCACCTAAGAGCGTCACTGAGGTGAATAGTTTCCTTGGGTTGGATGAGTACTATCATAGGTTTTTACCTGCTTTCTCTAGAGTGGAAACACCCATGAAGGCGTTGACATAGAAGGGAAAACCCTTTATGTGGATAGAAATATGCCAGCGGAGCTTTCAGTAGTTGAGGTAGAGCTGGACGAGTGCTCCTATCTTAAGGCTACCAGAGAAGGGCATCAACTACATGGTGTACTTTGACACATCAGGAACAAGGCTAAGTTGGGTATTGATGTAGCGGTAAGAAGTAATCTCTAATGTATCATGAGAATTGATACTACATTAGAAAAACTATGTGAATCATAACCTTGAGTTGGCAAAAGTATTTTTCACAATGAAGATGTGGTGACACTACCTTATGGAGGAATCATTTATCATATACTCTGACCATAAGAGTCTCAAGTATATCATTTCTCAGAAAGATATAAACCTGATACAAAAACTTTGGGTAGAGTTCATCTAGGACTATGAATTCAAGATATTCTATAATACTACAAATGGTAATGTGGCAGACGATGCTCTCAGCAAGATATTTACTTCACAATGACTGAACAAGGACTCAGAGCAGTTTTCCTCGCTAAAGATATCCATTGTGGATAGTGATGAGGAATATTTTCCTTAGTCAATGGTAGTTTCTTGTATACTCTTACTGTAACAACCCATGTAAGTAAGGAATTATTGATTTTCATATCTATGTCTATTTATGAATTAGATAGTGTTTTAGAGTCTTAAAATTTGAATAAATCCAATCTTAAGCTTAGAATACTCTAATATTGTTTACAACATCATTTTACCGCCTTTTGATGGAAAACCTTTTTTAAATCAAACTTTTGAAAATTTTATAAGATCTATTTGTCAAAATAAACTTATTATTTAGTATTGGGACATTTAAATTTACTTTTGATAAATTTTTGGTATTTTTCTGACAATTTTCAATTTTTAATGAATAGAGAAAAATACGGCATTTTACTTCAAAATTGCTTTTTCATATAATTTAATTATATAGATAGATTGTGATATTTATTGGTTTTAATGTTTAATTAGAATATATTTTTACCATTTAATCCAATTTTGGTCATTTTAATTAATTTCACTTTGGAATTGGGCATAAACCAGTGTCAATCTTTTGATAGATATTGTTTCTAAAAAACTCGCTATTTGTTTTGACAACGGGAATTATTTTTAAATTAATTACTGAAATTTCAGTGTTTGGAATTTGGTAAAATAAATTCCATATTTAGAATCATAAGGTACAAATTATTTAATTAATACTCTTGTTTTTGGACTTTATGAATAGTAATAATGGTAATTATCTTTAATTATCGCGATTAATTAGCAATCGTGTAGTTAAGGGTAATAAAATAATATCATAATAACATAAAATAACACCAAAATGTGTACTAATTCTATTGGTTGTGTCATGGCGGACCATTTCATGGTTTGTGCCTTCTTAGGGACCCCATGGAATAACTTTTGTGTGAAAGTGACATTTTATCATTTTATTTTTAATGAAAGGAAAATATAACAAAAGTATGTAACACCTAAGTAAAACAATTTTAATTATCTATAAATAAATGATATATTATACAATAAATAGTCATTGTAAATCTAAATATATTTCCAACATCGTGGTATTTTGTTTCTAATTTATATACATTAAATAAATAAATTTATTTATGACACCATGATGATGCAATGATTACCTCATTAATGAACGATTTAAATAAATTGAAAAGATAATGTAAAATCTAAGACTTAAACATGTCAAAACCCTATTTAATGGGTGGATTTGGAACCCTTATCACCTTATCCTCGTAATATATCATTGTGGGACCATTAAAATCTGAAAAGAATTTTATAATAAAGTAACATTTCAAGACTTTCGAAGAGTGCCCCTCCTCCTTCTTAGAAAAGGCCTCCCACCTCTACCCCCATACCCACACCTATCAAGACATTGGATAGGCCAAACTCTGATAATTTTATCTCTCCACATCCCTCTCTTCTTCATATAAGCCTTACTATAGGTAGAAAGCTTTTCAAGAAACCCTTTTGGTTCTAAACAATGGGAGTTACCCGATTTAAAGGTAATGTCTTCTCCTACGTTCTTTTGTTTTTTTTCACTTCCCAAACCCCCTAAACTATTTTTATTCCTATATTTTGTAAAAAGACCAGTATCTTAAATATAATTTTATGTTTTTATGATAAGTATTTTATTTACACATACACACACCTTCGTCTAATGGTTAAAGAACATATTGTTTCTGTGAGTGGCGAATTACTGCCTCACGAAAGGAAGATTGTTCCATATTCATTTAACACCTTTAATTGTGGCCATTAAGATGTCACTCTATTTATATATGATATATATTATTTTTATGTCTTCCTTATGATTATGTATTTTCCATTTATGGAATACATATATGGTTTCCATTATGGGTAAATGCGATAATTTCATTTTAGGAAGTGCGGACTACCGGCCCCTCAAATTGATTTGTTTCGTTAATTCCATATGTGGGACGTATAAAGGATGGAGTTAATGATTTTATATATGATATTATAATGGAATTATAATATAACTTTATATATTTATTATTTCATTCCATTAAATACTAAATAGAAATGAAAGTGGCGCTCATGCATACGTACGGCTTACCATCTCCATGAACGGTGAATTTTATTTCTTACCTCTAAATGTTATGTAATATTATAAATGCATGTATATACTAGATATATATTATATATATTATATCTACATCATGAATATAATTCTGGATATAATGGATATTTTACCACATGAACAACTTGTAATTATAAGTAGTTTATTTTTGACTCAAGTACCAAGGATTGACAAAACGACCCTTATTAACTTAAATAATTACATAGTGTTTATAACATGGTAATAAGTGATATAAAAGAATAATTAACTTGAAAAAGGTTCTTAATAAAGTATAAACTAACTCTAGTTTATTATTCAGGAGATTAAAGACCGATAAAGTCAATGTCAGACACAAGGTAAGGGACTTCTTCTCAATCTCCTTCCATTGAGGCATATTTTGTTTTTTACAAAACTTTCTTTTATACGGTGTATAAACCCCTTTAACTTTTAAATTTATTCAAAACGAATCATTTTATACAAAGTTTTTTACTAAACGAAAAAAGGGGATGTTTTTTTATTATGTATACGGCAACAATGACTTCTCCGCCATTGTGACTATTATTTGATTTTCAGCTTCCTCTACAAGCCATAACTTTTTTTAATGAAAAATAAATACCATCTTTTAATTTTCTTTTATTTTGGTATTGAAAATGGTTTTGATAATGTTTTCATTATATCAATGTGTTCTTTATATTGTGTGATTGAAATGTGGAAATGTTATGTTTCCTTTATGCATTTTTATGTGATACGATTATGTTATGGTTCTTGGGAATTGTTTATAAAGACGGGTGGTTCCGTGATAAACTAAGGGAAGGTGAGCCCGTGATAGCTCTCCAATTCATTGGGTAACGTGAAATATTTAAACGATAAGGTTTCTCGAAAGATATTTAGGGGATATACTGTGATGTGTATTCCAAACATAACCACGAGAGTTACTCCCAACGTAAGAATGTTATGAATGCCTCAAGTTAAATTTATGTCTTAAGATTTCTATGCGTTATTCATAAACCTTATGATTTCATGAGGTATTTTAAAGTGATTATGTTTTATGAGTGAAGTATGATTTCATTGATTCTTATGTATACATGGACTAAGGATTTCTTTTTTTATGTTTATATCCCTTACTAAGCTTTTTATGCTCATCCCAAGTTTTTGAAATGATTTTCACAGGTCATGGGAAAGGTTAATGATGTGATGATAGTGTTGAGGAATTGTGAAGAAGTAATCTAGGTTTTATTTTAAATATGTTTCCTTGATGGGAAAAAATGAATACTGTCTTTTATGTAACCACCTTGTTTAAATGTGGAATTCAATGCGTGATTTATGATCTAATTCTATAAAACTCTAAACCTGAAAAGATCCTCAATGTCTTTTCTTGTAATAACTCAAGATTAAGTAATGTTTAAGGCTTTGGCTTTATATTTGGTATCAGAGGGAGGTTTAGATAACTTTATGAGTCATAATTATATTAAATGATTATCGAAAAATATTTTTCTATGATCAAATTGAAATGATATAGCATTTGAATATTACCATGTTGCTTCATCTAAGACATGTTTGTTTAGAATGGTTTTCTGTAGAGGAAATAGGGAAGTAGTGCTAGGAAGGCTTACAAAAGGAAATGACCTTCCAAATCAGAATCTTGAGATGGTCAGAATTGGAACTGAACAATTTGTTGCAGTAATGGCGCAGTTGAATCAAGTGATAAATGGTGTTGGTATCCATGCACGAGATCATCCAGATCAACTGCAAAGGAACATGTCAGTGGTGGAACATTTCATGAGGCAGCATCCCCCATCATTCAGAGGATCATCTGAACATGTTCTAGCTGAAGGGTGGATTGATGCACTAGAGAATATTTTTGATGTCATGGGTTGTTTAGACATTCAAAAGGTTAGTATTGATGTTTATAGTTTAGAGGGTGAAGTAGATCAGTGGTGGTCGATGGTTAAAAATATCAGGGACGCTGATGGGATTGATGCTCTTGACTGGGATTAATTCAAAGGTATGTTTCTTGAGAAATATTTCCCTAAGGCTAGTTGACTTAGGATGGAAAAAAAATTCTTGGAATTGAGGTAAGAGGATGAATCAGTGGCTGCTTATGAAGAAAGGTTCACTCGATTGACAAGGTATGCTCCAAATTTTATCCGAGACCTTTTTAGTAAAATCAATCGTTTTTACTCATGATTAAAGCCAAAATACCAAAAGGCATTAGTTTCTCATGAGGTCAAAAGTTATGAAAATCTTGTTCAATATGATGAGAAGGTGGAAATGGAGTTTTACAATGATCAAGTTTTCTATGAAAACCAATAGAAGAAGAGACAGAGGTGGCAGGAGAAAGGGGAGAATCCTTTAAAAAGGTCTGATGGTAAGAAAACTATGTTTTTAGTTTATGATAAATGTGATAAGAAGCATGCTGGAAAATATCTTTTGAATTCTAGAAAGTGCTACTGATGTGGTAAGATGGGACATAAGGCTCGTGATTACACTAGAAAAGATCAGGGTGATGGTAAGACCAAATTTGATTTACTGTAAGTGAAAAGTTTCAAGTGCAATGAGATAGGTCATTATGCAAACAAGTGTCCGACGAAGAGATCGAATGATGCGAAGCAATTAGAATACAAGTAGAAGGGTGTGGTGAAATCCTTTGCAACTACTTAATCAGATGTTTGGCCATCAAATGAAGTGGTATCATAAACTTTGTTTGTTTTTTCAGATTATGCCAATGTGTTGTTTGATTCGGGGTCTATACATTCTTTCATCTATGAAAAATTTTCTGCTAAATTGGGAATTCCATCTCAAGAAATGACTCCTGAACTTGTGGAAAATACACCCGGGGGGAAATTTTGAGGCAAAAATAATTTATAAGAATATTCCTATCCTTATCTGTGGAAGGAACCTACTTGAAAACCTTATTTTTTTACCTCTAGTAGAGTTTCATGTTATCCTGGGTATGTATTGGATCTCTATTTACCATTCTATGATTGATTGTAGATCTAAAGAAGTTTCTTTTCAGAAAGAATTTCAGTTTGTTTACAATATTGAACCCTTACTGTTGATAACATATCAAGAGGATGAGAAACTTGTAAAATATGGAAATGAATGTTACCTTGCACATATTGTCGAAAATAAATGAACCATTCAAATTAATGATGTTTCAGTGGCAAATGAGTATTCTGATGTTTTTCTTGATGAGTTTGCTGAATTAAAACCAGATCTGGAAGTTGAATTTACTGTTTACATAGTTCCTGATGCTAAGCCAATTTCAAAACCCCCATATCAAATAGATCAAATTGAAATTTTAGAGTTTAAGGAGAAATTGAATGATTTATTAGAGGAAGGTTTCATTTGACCTAGCACATCACCTTGGGGTGCTCCTGCATAATTTTTTAAAAACAAAGATGGTTAAATGAGACTTTGAATTGATTATAGATCCTTGAATAACATCACTATTAAGAACAAATATCCTTTTCTTCATATTGATGATTTGTTTGATCAGCTCCAGGGAGCTCAGTATTTTTCAATCATTGACCTGAGAATGGGGTACCATCAGTTGAAGGTAAAGGAACCATATATTCCAAAGACTGTGTTTCGTACAAGATATAGAAATTATGAATTTGTAGTAATGCCTTTTGGGTTAACCAATTCACTTATTGTATTCATGGACCTTATGAATAGAATTTTCCATGAGTTCTTTGATAAGTTTGTGGTTGATTTCATTTATGATATTTTGGTGTTTTTTAAAAGTAAGGAGGAGCATGAATGTCATTTAAGGGTTATTTTGAAAACCTTAAATGAAAAGAAATTTTTTGGGAAATTCAGCAAGTGTGAGTTTTGGTTGTAAAAAAATTTCTTTCATTGGTCACATTGTTTCTAAAGATGGAATAACTGTTGATCCTACAAAAACAATAGTTGTTGAAGAATGGACAAGACCCACAAATGTAACCGAGATTCGTAGTTTTCTTGGTTTGGAAGGCTATTACCAAAGGTTTTTTAAAAATTTGCATGGTTGTCCATCCCATTGACTATGTTAACTCGGAAAGGTGTTAAGTTCATCTAGACAAAAGAATGTGATGATTGTTTTTAGGAATTGAAAAGAAGATTGGTGAATTCTCCAGTTTTAGCACTATATTCCAGGAATGTTGAGTTTGTTATCTACATTGACTCTTCATTAAAAGGACTTGGTTTCTTTCTAATGCAGAATGATTAGGTAATTTCTTATGCTTCATGTCAGTTGAAAACTCATGAGATAAATTACCCTACACATTATTTGGAATTAGCTTCTGTGGTTTTCTCTTTAAAAATTTGGAGGCATCATTTTTATGGATTAAAGTGTGAGATATATACTGATTAAAAAAGTTTAATGTATATATCCACTGAGAAATAATTGACCATGAGACAGAGGAGATGGGTAGACTTAATCCGGGATTATGATAGTAGAATTCACTACCATCCGGGAAAAGAAAATAAAGTGGATGATTATTTGAGTCAAAAAAGTAATGCTTCATTAACCATGTTATGTTTGGAAAGTGATCCTTTGGTTAAGGATTTGATGAAATTTGGCATTGAAGTTGTTGCTGTAGGATGTTCTTCTATTTTGTTTCATGTATCAGTGAAATCTTCTCTATGAAATAGAATTAATAAAGATCAGAAGCAAGATAGTGAGTTGCAAAAAAAGGTAGAGCTTGTTCATAAGGGTATGTTACCTGAATTCAACATTGATAATGATTGTGTTTTGAGATTTGGGAAGATATTGTGTGTTCCTTGTGATTCACAGTTGAATATATAGTTGTTATGTGAAGCTCATAGTTCTCCTTTTTCAGTTCATCCTGGCAGTACTAAGATGTATAGAGATCTTCAGGGGTATTACTAGTGGGATTGAATGAAAAGAGATATTGATGATTTTACTGTGAAGTGTTTGATTTGTCAACAGGTTAATACAGAGCGGTAGTTTCCGAAAGGGATGCTTTAGACTTTACCAGTGCCATAGTGGAAATGGGAGAATATATCTATGGACTTCGTTGTGGGGTTACAGAAGACACCTCGAGGTAATAATGAAATCTGGGTTATTGTTGATTTCTTGACTAAATATGTTTATTTCCTTGCTATACAAGATAATTTTTCCCTAGATCAACTTTCTCATTTGTATCTTAAATAGATATTCAGGTCACATGGAGTTCCCCTTTGTATTTTATCTGACCGTGATCCCTGGTTGACTTCTAACTTTTTGAAAAGCCATCAGAGGTCGTTGGGTACTGAATTAAACTTTAGTATAGATTTTCATCCTCAATTAGATAAGCATTTAGAATGAAAAATTCAGACTTTGCAGGATATGCTACGTGCTTGTTCGGTGGATTATCAGGGATGTTAGGAACTACATCTTTCATTGTTCGAGTTTTCTTATAATAATAGTTTTAATTCAAGTATACAGATGGGACCATTTGAGGCATTATATAGGAAGCGGTGTTGAACTCCAACTTTTTGGGATGAATTAGGTCAAAGGATGTTGATGGGACCAGAATTGGTATAAGAGTTGGCAGAAAAAGTTCACCTGATACAGAAAAATATGAGAACAGCTCAAAGCAGGAAGAAAAGTTATGCAGACAACAGGAGGAAGGATCTGTCTTTTGAGGTAGGTGATCATGTCTTCTTCAAATTTTCACCATGGAAAAGTGTGATGCGAATTGGTAAGAAAGGAAAGCTGAGCCCAAGGTTCATTGGACCCTATGAATTTCTAGATAAAGTTGGATCAGTTGTATACCGATTGGATTTACCTCTAAGTTTATCTTAGGTACACAATGTTTTTCATGTTTCAATGGTAAGGAAGTACATGCCAGATCCATCTCATGTTTTTAGTCCAGAGGTAGTTCAGTTGGAAGAGAATATATCTTATAAAGAACAACCAGTCCAGATTCTTGACCACAAGGAGCAAGTATTGTGGAATAAGGTGATTTATCATGTAAAGGTTTTGTGGAAAAACCACATGATTGAAGAGGAAACATGGGAATTTGAAAATGAAATGAGGGATAAATACCCCCACTTATTCGATAAGTAAATAAATTGCGGGGATGCAATTTTTTAAAGGGGGTAGGATGTAGCATCCCATGTAAGTACAGAATTATGTGTTTTCATATATATGACTATTTATTAATTAGATAGTGTTTTTGGAGGCTTAAAATGAGAATAAATCCAATCATAAGCATAGAATACTCTAATTTTATTAAAAGATAGTTTTACCTCCTTTTGATGGAAAACCTTTTTTAAATCACACTTTTGAAAAATTTATAACCTCTATTTGTCAAACAAAAATTATTATTTAGGATTGGGCCATTCAAATTTACTTTGGATAAATATTTGGTATTTTTCTGACAATGTTCATTTTTTAATGAATAGAGAAAAATACTGCATTTTACTTCAAAACTGCTTTTTCATATATTTTAATTATATAGATAGATTTTCCTTTTAATTGGTTTTAATGTTTAATTAGAATATATTTTTACCATTTAATCCAATTTTTTTCATTGTAATAAATCTCACATTGGAATTGGGCATAAAAAAGTGTCAAACTTTTGATAGATATTGTACCTAAAAAATCAGCTATTTCGTTTCACAATGGGAATTATTTTTAAATTAATTACTACAACTTATGTGTTTGGAATTTGGTAAAATTTATTCCATATTTTGAATCAGAAGGTCCAAATTATGTAATTAAGACTCTTTTTTTTGGACATTATAAATAGTACCGATTGTAATTATCTTTAATTATCGTGATTAATTAGTTATTTGGTAGTTAAGGGTAATAAAATAATATCATAATAATATAAAATGACCCCAACATGTGTATTAATGCTATTGGTTGTGTCATGGACGACCATGGGATGCCTTGTTCCATCTTAGGGACCCCATGGAATCACTTTTGTGTGATATGGACATATTATCATTTTTTTAAAGAAAGGAAAATATTACAAAAGTATGTAACACCTAAGTAAAACAAGTTTAAGTTTTTCTAAATAAATGATATCTTAGAATATAAATAGTTATTGAAAATCTAAAAAAATTTCCTACATCATGGTATTTTATAAATTTTTAGACATTAAATTAATAAATTTATTTATGACACCATGATGATGCAATGATTACCTCATTAATGAATGATTTAAATAAAATGAAAAGATAATGTAAAATATAAGACTTAATCTTGTAAAAAACCTATTGGATGGGTGTAATTAAAACCCTTATCACATTATACTCTAAATATATCATTTTGGGACCCTTAAAATCCGAAAATAATTTTATAATAAAGTAACATTTCAAGACTTTCCAAGAGTGCCCCTCCTCCCTCTTATAAAAGGCCCCCACCTCTATCCCCTTAACCACACCTCTGAAGCCATTGGCTCGGCCAAACTCTGCTCTTTGTATCTCTCCACATCTCTATCTTCATCCTATTAGCCTTACCTTATGCATAAAGCTCTTCAAGAAACCTTTTTTGTTCAAACCAAGGGGAGTTACCCGATTTAAAGGTAATGTCTTCTCATATGTTCTATTCTTTTATTTGGCTTCCCAAATCCCATAAATTATTTTTATTCCTCTATTTTGTAACAACACCAGTATCTTCAATATACTAGGATGTTTTTATGAGAAGTATTTTATTTACACATACACACACCTCCGTCTAATGGTTAAAGAACATTTTATTTTTGTGAGTGGCGAATTACTGCCTCACGAAACGATGATTGTTCAATATTCTTTTAACACTTTTCATGGTGGCCATTAAAATGTCACTACATTTATATATGATATATATTATGTTTATTTTTTTCTTATTAATCTACATTTTTAGTTTATGGAATACCTTTATGGTTTCCATTATTGGTAAACACGATAATTTCATTTTAGGAAGTGCGGACTACCGCTCCCTCAAAGTGATTTGATTCGTTAATGCCATACGTGGGATGTATAAAGGTTGGAGTTAATGATTTTATATATGATATTATAATGGAATTATAATATACCTTTATATAATTATGATTTTATTCCATTAAATACAAAATATAAATGAATGTGGCGTTCATGCGTACGTACGGATTACCGTCTCTATGAACGGTGCATTTCATTTTTTACATATAAATGTTATGTAATATTATAAATTCATATATATACTGGATATATATGATATATATGATATCTACATTATGAATATAATTCTGGATATAATGGATATTTTACCACATGAACAACTTGTAATTATAAGAATTTTATTTTTGACTCAAGTACCAAGGATCGACAAAATGACAGTTATTAACTTAAATGATTACATAATGTTAATAACATGGTAATAAGTGATATAAAAGAATAATGAATGAAAAGGTTTCTTAAAAAAGATGAAATTAACTCTAGTTTATTATTCAGGAGATTAAAGAACGATCAAGTCTAGTCAGACACGAGGTAAGGGACTTCATCTCAATCTCTTTTCATTGAGGCATATTTTGTTTTATACACAAATTTCTTCTATACGATGTATAAACCCCTTTGACGTTTACTTTTATTCAAAATGAATCTTTTTTATATGAAGAGTTTTACTAAACGACAAAATTAAATGCTTTTTTCTTACTTATGGGGCGACAACGACTTCTCTACCGCCGTGACCATTATTTGAGTTTCAGCTTCCTCTACAAGCCATAATTTTTTTTAAATGAAAAATAAATACCTTGTTTTAATTTTCTTTTATTTTGGTATTGAAAATGGTTTTGATAATGTTTTGATTATATCAATGTGTTTTTGATATCTTGTGATTGAAAGGTGGAAATGTTATGTTTTCTTTATGCATGTTTTATGTGATAAGATTATGTTATGTTTCTTGGGCATTGTTTATGAATACGGGTGCTTCTTTGATAAACTAAGGTCAGGTTAGCCCATGATAGCTCTCCAATACAATGGGTAACGTGAAGGAGTTAAAAGCTAAGGTTTCTCTGAATTGATTTAAGGAATATACTGTGATAGGTATTCTAAACATAACCATGATATTTAATCCCTACGTAAGAATGTTATGAATGCCTAAAGTTTCCTTTATGTCATATGATTTCTTTGATTTATTCATAAACCTTATTATTTCATTAGGTATGTTAATTTGATTATGTTTTATGAGTGAAGTTTGATTTCATTGATTCTTATGTATACATGGACAAAGGTTTTCTTTCCGTATTTTTATATCCCTTACTAAACTATTTATGCTCATCCCAAGTTATTGAAATGTTTTTCACAGGACAAGATAAAGGTACATGATGTGATGATAGTGTCAAGGAAGTGTCAAGAATGAATGCATGTTTCATTTTAAATATGATTCCTTGATGGGAGAAAATGAATACTATCTTTTATGTAACCACCTTGTTTAAATGTGGAATGAAATGCATGATTTATGATCTAATTCTCTAAAACTATAAACCTAAAAAGATCCTCAAAGTGTATTGTTGTAATAACTCAAGATTAAGTAATGGTTAAGGCTGGGGACTTATACTTCTAATATGTGTAACACTCCAGGATTTTATAATACATTATCTTTTCAAAAATAATTCAATAACTTACGCTACATAGAACACTGAGTTCAAGCTCACCATGACTTACAAAACTAGCCATTCACAAAAAGGTTATGAATAGTAATAACTGAATTTTGAATTTTATATACTCCATATAATTTTATAATCCATATTAGGCGTCTTTTAGACCTAATATAAGAACAAAATCATTTTTCAGATAAAAGAATTATTTTACAAAAAATGAAATTTTACCGCCATTTAATGAAGAACCCCTTTTAAGACCAATATTTTGACACTTATATGTATTAAATTTAGTTAAATTAAATATCTCTTTAGAAGTGGTATAGGAATATTTAGTTTGGATAAAGTTTTGGAACTTTTCTGAAAACTTTCATATTTTGAAGAATAGTGGAAAATAGTAAATATTAATTGAAAGCAACTCTTTAAAAGAAATAAATTGTAGTGATAAATTATGAATTTTAATGGATTGAAAGTATAATTGGATTATATTTTTATCATTTAATGCAATTTAGGTCATTAAATGTATTTTCACATTTAAATTTGACATAATCACATGTCAATCTTTTGATAGTTTTTAATTATTAAAAACACACTTTTTGTTTTGACAAAGGTAATTAATTTGAAATTAATTTTTTCTACTTTTGTGTTTTGAATATTTAAAAATGGATTCTATATTTGGAATCAAGAGGTTAAAATTGTGTAAATATATAACTTTTATTTTTAGGCATTATGAATATTTACTTCATTAAATATTTTATTATCATTGGTTAAAGGGTAAATCTAGTAAATAAAGGTAAAAAAATATTATTTTAACAATATTAAATTACCATAACATGTATCCTATTCTATTTGTTTGATAAATTTACGACAATGTGCATCCCTGAGTTGATTTTTGGACCCCATGGATCCACTTGAGAGTTATAATGACATTTTATATTAATTAATTTAATGTGAAGACAAAAATGACATTAACCTATATATTATAGTAAAATAAGTTTTACAAGTGGTTGCATAGGCTATCCTTTGATAAATAAATATTAATTTGAAATATAAAAATATTTCTTACATCATGGTATTTTTATTATAATTTTTAGACATCAAATAAGTAAAATTATTTATGGCACACTAATGATGGAGTGTTACCTCATTAAAGAATGATTTAAATAAATGAGATTATATAAACTAAAAAAATATCCAAAACCTGTCCCATTGTTATTGGATTATTTTATTTAGAACATTATTTATCTTATGTTATAATTTAATGAGTTTTGGACAATTATAAACCGAAAATAATTATATAATAAAATAATATTTTTAATCATTCTTAAATTGCCCCTCCTCCCCCTTATAAAAAACCATCAACTCTAACCCACTTCTCACATATCTCAAGCCACATGGCTCATCCAACCTCTTCCAAATTAAGCTCTATACATCCCCCTATTTCTCTTAGAAGCCTTACCTTGGGATTAATTCACTTCATGGAAGCCTTTTGGTTCAAACCAAAGAGAGTTACCCAATTTAAATGTTACATAAAGTTCTTTTCTTTAAATTTACTTCTCCAACACCCTAAACACCTTTTATTCCTTTATTTTATAAAAATATAGTAATATAAATATACTTGGTTGATTTTATGAGATTTTTTTGAACTAAAATCATGAAAACCTTAATCTAATGTGTATAGAATATAATGTTTTTGTGGATGGCGAACTACTGCCTCACGAAACGATGATTGTTCAATCTTCTACCACCTCCTCTTATAGTGGCCATTATGATGGAACTGTAATTATATATGATATATATGATATTTATTGTATGTATAATCTTATGTAATTATATTTTATTTCATAACTTTATTCTTTTCATGTTGTATATTTAGAATAATTTTATTTGAGGAAGTACGGACTACCGCCCCCTCAAAGTCATATGACTCGTTCATATCATACATGGAACGTATAAAGTATGGTGTTAATGAACATACATAACATATATAAAATATTATTTTATAGTATAATAATAATATACCTATGTATCATTTTGTTTTCTTTCCTTTTAAAATAAAAAAATGAAATGGAAGTTGCGTTCATGCATACATATGGATTATAGTGTCCATAAATGTGATGAGATTAATTCTCAACCATTACCATTCAAGAATAATTTTCAATAGATTATTAAAAATAAAATTTAAGAACATAATATAATCTTGGATATGAATCAAATACATCTAATCCATAACAAACATGACTTACATAACAAAACATATAAAGGAAAACAAATGAGTTGAAACACGAAACAATGATACTAGTAAAATATTATTAACAAAGAACTATTAGAATATCATTTATGATATCAAATTTATGTATGTGGTTCTTGTATAATTTAATAACAATTATTTAACTATTATAAAAAATATTAAAGCACTCTCAACCAAGGAAAGTTACAAGGTAATGGTTAATTTCACAATCTCTTTATTATCTGAGGTTGTTTTTACATAAATATCTAATTGGACCTATTTATCATCCACATCTGTGTTTCATATAAATTTATTTCAAAACCATTTTACTATTTACTATACTATGGTTTAATGTCATTTATACCCTTTTTTTAATTTTTATAAAATGGTTTGAAAGGAATCTTTCCATCGTTTTCCAAACAAGGTACTTTATGAACTTTTTGAAAAATTAAGGTAAGAATGTTTTTTAACTTATACGGCATGTGCGATTATTCATCACCATTATAAAACCATTGAAGCTTCCCTTACAAGATTATAATAATTTTTTCTAAATAAATTTTTCTATAATTACATGACTTTTAAATGAATTCCAAATAGAAAGAGATATTTATCTCAAATAGTTTTGATTTCATCTATGGAAACATCAATTAATGGATTATATACTTGTTTGAAGTTGATTTATTATGACAAAAATCTTACATATTGTATTGAAGGTTTTGTGATATGGTTTACTATGGATGTTTTATTCTTATACCATTTATGGTTTATGGTTAATGTATTAAAATTTTGTATACTAGTTTTAATATGAATGTTTATGTTATGTTTCAACTTTTTCATATGAGGAATGCATTGAACTTAGTATGTGATAGGTGGATCCCATTGTAGCTCCTTGATGAATTGATAGGTCTAATTAGACAAACTAGTTTGTTGGAACAAAGCTATGAAAAATTCTTATTTGGTGTCTTGGCACGAGGGCTTAACCATGTGGTTATGATGTCCGACATTATAAATTCTATCATTATGAAATTAGCTATTGATATTACATGTGATAATTTGACAAGTATAATATCCATGTGAATGAGTAAATGGAATTATTTGATTTATATTTTCCATGTTATATAGGTATATATCTTTAAAAGGCTTTTGTTTTTGTTTTATACATTGCCTTAAATGTTTATGCTTATTTATGAAGTTTACACTGTATTGTTATCTATACTGAGCTTCTGTGATAACCCCTTTCTATGTATTATTTTTCCAAATATATGAAAAAGTATTTTATGGTTCACCTATAGAGATAGGATAAGGGATATATGTATGTTCAGTGGGAAAATAATGTTGTTGTTGTTTCTATCTCACGATGTAATGTAAAACTTATGCATGTACCTATTATTTTCATGTCTACTAATCTAATCAGTCTTCGGGACATGATTCCTTGTATCCGGAAAATGTTACGTAATAATGCACCCAATCTGGGTAACTAGGTTGAGGGTGTTACAGTTGGTATAATAGGATGATTAGTACAAACCCTGGAAACTAGATTTAGATAAAATATGATTAGAGAACATTACCATAAGATATGATTTGGGTATTATTATAGAAGAACTTCCTAGAATTTTGGTAATGTAGATATTTTTTGTATTTTCCATGAAATACATCTCTTTCTGGATACGATCAGGTAGAGGAGGCTCTAGGATATATGTACCTAGGAGCAAAAACACAATCAAGGAGTTTCAGTCATGACATGTGGTATCTTGGTACATGAAAATGGGCTTTGCTTCACTTTGGGTTACGACACTCACAGAGGATATGATTTGGATAATTCACATTATTTTTATAAAACATTATGAAGGATTTATGATTATATACCACTTCAAAGATTTTTTTTATGATTTTGGATTATATCCATAAACATTTCAATTTATGTTAAGTGTTTTACAAGTTTGGAATTATGTATTTAGATTCCTAAAATAATCTGGTGTATGCCATTTATTATAAATGGCTCCTAGTGGAAGGAACATAAACTGTACCAACACATTTAATCCTTATAGGTATTTCTCTCCAACTCATGATAATTATAGAGGATCTGGTGATATAACTTGGGCCGATCAGCTTATCATCATACAGAGAAAACTCACTCAGATTGTGAATAATATCAATACCCATATGGATCACCCTGATCCCCAACATGGCTGATCAATGTCAAATCATTTCATGAGGAAAAAACCAAAAAAATTAAATTGGGAAAAAAATCCCTTAGTAGATGAGTAATGGATAAGTTTCTTATAGAAAATATTTCACTCTTTGGGGAGTAGCAAAAGTGGAAAAGCTGTCATGGCAGTTTATCGCATCATGGGAGATGCAAATCAGTGGTGGTCATTAATTCAAAACATAGAGGAAGATTAAAAAGTATAAAATATGTAATGGAGGGAGTTTATAGATATTTCCATTAAAAAAATACTTTCCTCATGACCATCGAGTGGATATGGAATAGAAATTTATGAATTGAAGACAAAAGGAGTATAAGAATGTCACAAACTATGAGGATAACTTTACAAGGTTAGCAAGACATGGTGCAGATTATATACGCAACCTAATGTGTCATATTGATCAATTATTTGATGGGTTAAAATGACTTCTTCATCGAGCATTTTTCTCAAAATCATTCTCATCATATAAAGTTATAGTCTCATGTTCTATCAAGACAGAAAAGGAATTCTCTATGTCGTATGACATTAAAGTAAAGAAAGAGAAGAAGAGAACAATGGAGTAAGAGATAGATAAAGGGAAAAAGGAAAAGAATTATTTTATCTTATGTGATAATTATGGGATGAAACACCCTGTTTGGTGACTAAAAATAATGTTATCTTGTTACAAATGTGGAGAAAAAGTTCACCAGACTTGTTATTATAAGGAAAAGAAAGAGGCTGCAAATGATGAATTCTACAGCTGTATTGAAATGGGGAATTATATAATTGAATTTCTTAAGCCCCAAGGAAACATATCATATAAAAGGATATGGTAGTAAAGAAAAATCTTAAGATGTTACTACAGTTGAAGTGGAATAATTAATGAATTTTTGTTTTTGGATTCAATAATTATTTTCAGGTTATAAGAAGAATTTGATATATAAAAGAATTGTACAATAATACTTTTTGTTTTCATTATGGTTCTAATATGAATAAGGTAATCATATTTTTAGTATGTGACAATAATAGAAACTTTACATCATTTTGGGAATCTGATGATACAATTGATTTTGGAATTTAGAAAACATTTAGGGAGAGTTTGGACAGAAGTATTTTGGATAAATATAAATGATGGAATGGATTAAGTTGATCTTTAGATAGTATTTATTATGGTTAAAACATTTCTTAAGATTACTTTTGGAATATTATAATACTATATTTTTAGAAAATGGACAACCTAGAGGTCGGGTGATAACCCATCACATCGGACAAAGCTATAGGAATCAATCCCACCACCAAAGTGCGACAAGGCATTATCACCTACCACTAGCCTACAAGAAGTCCCTGGTTATTAAAAAATTGTTTTATTCATTTAAATGATATATTTTTATATTTTTATCCCTATACAAATAGGATAAATAGAATAATTTTGAGTTATATTATGTTTTGGAGTGAAAGATGAGTTTGTGGTAGGGATTAGTTAAAGGATGAAACACTACTTGTCACGTATATATATTTTTCATTCTCTTATTCTATGAGAAATTAATTCTTAAACTATAGAGAAGTGATCTTAAAACCAATAATTTGTTATCCTAATACATTATGTTTTGTTGAACCAATGATATTTTAAATCATTATATATTTATGGATTTGAGGCCTTCAATTTTACAATTGTTTCTGATTGATGACCTCAATCACTCCATATAAATATTTACATTTTTCTTCCAATTATGTGTCCCAAATTGCAAATAATTTTCTCCTAATCAATATAATAATTTCATGGTAACTTTTTCATTTCTCCTTCTCTCTTATTAAGAATAAATTTTATTAACCCATTTTTTGATGAGGGTTTTCTACAAAGGTATTTTTCTATTTTTATCCTTTTATTTATTAAGAATCATTTCAAATTTTGAGGATGAAATTTATTTTGGAGGGGAGAATGTAACACCCCAATATTTCATAGTATGTTATCTTTTCAAAATAATTTAAAAACTTGCACTATAAGCAACACCGAGTTCGAACGCACTATGATTTTCTAAACTAGCCGTTCCAAAAGAGGTTATGAATATTATTAATATAATTTTTTATTTTATATACACAATATAATTTTTGAATCCATATTATCTGTTTTTTAGACATAATATTTGAACAAATTAATTTTTTTATATAAAAGAAGTATTTTTCAAAAAATAAAATTTTTTCGCCTTTAAATGAAGAACCATTTTTAAAACCAATTTTTTTAACTTCAAAAATAAAATTTAATGAAATTATATACTTATTTATAATAGGGACATGAAAATTTAGTTTGGATAAATTTTTTATACTTTTTCGATAACTTTCATATTTTGATAAATAGTGAAAAATACTATATTTTAATTGAAAAAAAACATTTTAATTGAAATGATTTATGGTGTTAAATTATTCATTTGAAATATCTGGAAGTATAATTAGATTATATTATAATCCTATAATACAATTTAGTTCATTATATGTAATTTCACATTTAAATTTGACATAAACACATGTAAATTTTCTGAAAGTTTTAACTTTTTAATAACAAGCTTTTCATTTTGACAATGGGAATTAATTTTAAATTAATCTCTTCCAATTCGGTGTTTTAACATTGGGAAAATTGATTAAATATTTGAAATCAAGATTTCCAAATTTAGTAAATAGGTAACTTTCAATTTTATACATTATGAATATTTACTTCAATAAATATTTTATTTACATTGATTAAAGGGTAAATCTGATAAATAAGGGAAAACAAATTTTATTATAATAATATGAAATTACCATAACATCTGTCCTATTATAATTTATTGATAAATTTCAAATCATGGGCATCATTGGGTCAATTTTTGGACCTCATGGAGCCACTTGGGAGTGATAATGACACTTTATATTAATTAATTTAAAGTAAAGAAAAAATGACATAAGCATATATCTTTTAGTAATATAATTTTTACAAGGGGTAATATAATTTGTTTTTTAGACTATTAATATTCATTCGAAATATAAAAATATTTCTTACATCATGGTATTTTTTTTAAAATATTTAGTTTTCAAATAAATAAAAGTTTTGATGACACAATAATGATTTAGTGTTTACCTCATTAAACAATGATTTAAATTAATGAGATTATAAAAATTAAAAAAATATCCAAAACCTATATAATTCTTATTGGATGATTTTATTTCAAACATGAGTCATCCTCTCTTCTAATTTAATGCGTTTTGTACCTTTTGAATCCAAAAATCATTATATAAAAATATATTTTCAAACATTCATAAAGTTCCCCTCCCCCCTTATAAAATGCCCTCATCTATAACCCATTTCTTACACCTCTCAAGGAACTTTTCTTGTCCAATATCTGCCCAATTAAGCTCAATAAATCCCTATATTCATCATAGAATACATAATGTAGGAATAAGGCACTTCCAGTAAGCCTTTTGGTTCAAGCCAAAGGGAGTTACCCGATTTAAAGGTAACATCTCCTCTTGAGTTATTTTCTTTTATTTAACATCTACAACCCCCTAAAATCTCATTACTCCTTTCTTTTATAAAAAAAGTCTTCTCAATATACTAGGTTTTTATATGATATGAATTTGAAATACACTTATACACACCTCAATCTAATTGGTATAGAACATAATTATTCTATGGATGGTGAACTACTGCCTCACAAAACGAGGATTGTTCAATCTTATACTTCCACCTATTATGGTGGAAATTATGATGACACTGTAATTATATATGATATTTATTTTATCTAAAATATTTTGTAATTCTCTTTTATAGAATAAATTTATTCTTTTCATGTTGTATATATACAATAATTTCATTTGAGGAAGTGTGGACTACCACCCCCTCAAAGTGATATGGCTCGTTCATACCATACATGGAACATATAAATGATGCTATTAATGAAGATACATAACATATATAAAATATTATATTATATAGGAAAAATAATATACCTATGTATCATTTTATTTTCATCCCTTTTAAAATAAAAAAATGAAATGGAAGTAGTGTTCATGTGTACGTACAGATTACTGTCTCCACGAACGCGATGAGATTCATTATGCAATGTAACCATTCAAGATTAATTTTTATTTGATTATTAAAAATAATATTTAAGAATACAATATCATTGTGGATGTGAATCAAATACGTCTTATCCATAACAAACATGACTTATGTAATATAACATATAAAGGAAAACGAATCAGTTAACACCCGAAAAAATGATACTACTAATATATTATCAACAATGCAATATTATAAGATCATATATGATTTCATATTTATGTATGTACTTCTTGTATAATTTAATAAAAATGATTTTACTATTATATAGGACGTTAATGTACCCTCCACCAAGAAAAAGTACAAGGTAAGAGTTAATTTCACAATCTCTTTATTATCCGATGTTGTATTTATGTAAGTATCTATTGGGAACTATTTATCATCCACATCCGTGTTTCTTAAAAATGTATTTCAAATCATTTTTATTATTTACTAGACTATGGGTAAAATTCATTTATACCCTTGTTTTAATTTTTATAAAATGTTTTGAATGGAATCTTTCCTTCATTTTCTATACAAAGTACTTTATGAATTTTTCGACAAATTAATGTAAGAATGTTTTAATAACTTATACGGTTGATGTGGTCATCCTCCACCATTATAAAACCTTTGAAGCTTATATTACAAGATTATAATAATATTTTCAAAATAGATGTTTTCTTTTATAATTCTGTGACTTTTAAATGAATTCAATATAGAAATAGATTTTTCTCTAAAATAGATTTGATTTCATATATGTCAACATCCATTAATGGATTTTATACTTGTTTGAAATTAATTTATTGTGATACAAATATTTCATATTTAATTGAAGGTCTTTTAATATATTTCACTGTGGATGTGTTTTTTTATACCATTCAAGGTTTATGGTTAATGTACTATCATTTTATATGTTTTTTAAATATGAAAGATTATGTTATGTTTCAACCTTTTCATATGATGAATGCATTGGACTTAGTAAGTGATGGGTGGAGCCTGTTATACCTCCTAAATGCATCAGTAGTTCTCATGATACAAACATGTGTCTTGGCACAAGTCCTTAAGAAAATATTATTTGTAGTCTTAGCACGATTACTTGACTATGTGGTTATGATGTCTGGCATTATGAATTACCTCATTACGAAATTAGATATTTATATTAAAGGTGATTATTCAACTCGTAAAATATCCTTTTGAATGATTAAATTTCATTATTTGATTTATCTTTTCCATATTATTTTGAATTTTATGTTTGAAAGAAATTATTAGTTTTATAAATTTCCTTAAAAGTTTATTCTTATTTGTGAAGTTTAGACTATATTTTTATCCTTAATGAGCATCGGATCTCACCCCTTTATATATTTAATTTTCCCCAGGATATGAAGAAGTATTTTATGGTTGACCTATAGGGATAGGCTAAGGGATATAAGTGTGTTCATAGGGGACAAAATGTTTCTGTTGTTTTTATCTCATAATGTAATGTAAAACTTATGTATGTATCCAGTAATTCCAAAGATACTAAAATAATTGGTCTTTCTGGATATGATTCATTGTATCATGACAATATTATGTAATAATACACCAACTCTGGGTAATTGGGGTCGGGGAGTTACTGTAATTCTAGGAGGCGCATCTTGCTGATGTTAGATGCAAGACTACATGTGCTTAGATGCCCACAGGTCATGCCCTAGATGGATATTAGAATGTTGGGGAGAACGTCATCCTTTTCAGAGGATACACCACAATACTAGGGGAGTAGAGGGAGTAAGTGTTTATGGAGTCCAATACATCCCCATTGGTGATAGATCTAGGTGTGGTGAAGATGTACTAGGACCTCTGATGTCAATACTCCGGGGAGAAAGATGGGAGCAGTAGAGTTTGACTCACAATGCCTCACCTGTAAGAAAGTGAAGGTTGAGAATCTAGTTACAGAAGTTTTGACACAACCCATCGAGGTACCAGAGTAGAAGTGGGATGGGATATCAATGGAATTAATGATGAGATTACCATGTAGGTCCAGGGGGAATGATACAATCTTGGTGATCGTAGACCAACTCACAATGTAAACCCAATTCCTAGACATTCGAGAGAAGGGTTCTGTATAGATCATGGTATGAATCTACGTTCATGAGATAGTTAGACTCCATGTATATTCATCTATTATAGTCTCCAAATTGTGATGCAAAATTTACATCATGGTCGTGGAAGGGATTGGAATAAGCGTTTGGGACTGAGTAGCGCTTGAGCGCATCCTTTCACCCATAGATGGATGGTCAGCTACAGAAAACTATACATACCTTGGAGGAAATTCTTCATGCTTGTGTTCTTGATTTTGATCACTATTGGGAGGACCACCTAACACTGGTGGAGTTTGTGTACCTCAAAAGATACAACTCCACCATTGGTATGGCACTGTTCGAATAATTTCATAGACAACCATGTAGGTTACCATTATGCTAGATAAACCCAGGAGAATCAACACTCATGGGTCCAAATATGGTATTGGATACCATTGAGAAGATGCAGGTCATCTGAGAGTTGATGAATGCTAAAAAGACATGACAGAACTCTTATGCTGATAGGTGACGAAGAACCTTGTATTTCAAAGAGGGGGACCACATAATCCTATGAGTCTCTCCTCGATGAGGGATATGTATATTTTTTAGGGTGGAAAGTTATATTTGAGGGTCATAAAACCATTCCTGATACTACATAGTGTGGCTTAGGTGGTGTACAACATGGTTCAACCACTGATGTTAGATAAGGTGCATGATTTCTTCCACGTATCCCAGCTAAGAACATACATGCACGATTCTTCAAACATCATTAATCATGTTAAGCTAGAGATTGGCAATGGGGAGACATTCACTGAGTACCTGGTGGAGATAGAGGACCGTCATTAGAGGATCTTTAATTGATGGTTGATTCCTCTAGTGTGGTTTCATTGGAATCACGGGAATCTCCTAGAGTGAACATGGGAGAGGGAGGCTCAGATTCGTGCTCAGTACCTCCATATTTTTTTAACCCTTGCTTGTATTATGTGGACATAATGAAATAAAGTGGGGAGTTATGTAATACCCCAAAATTCCAGGAATTTTATTAAATGGAATTATTTATAGACTAGGATCGGATACGTCATGTGATGTCGAGGCCTGGTGTGGCCAGAATGTATTTTTGATCTATATTTATAGTTCATTATATAATCTGGAGACTAGGTTTTTCTAAAATTTAAGACACCATTCAGATCAAAAATCCAAGGGCACCATTGAACTCAGAGCATTGGGTTCCACCTATAATGGGCCTGACATTGGTTAGTGTGGTCCAATAGTGTAATGTAGTTTTTGGTCCAAAATAAAATAATTTACAATGATTATTTTATTTACAAATCTTTAGAACTCCAAAAGAGTAACTTGGATTGGAAATATGGGAGTATGTTTAAGCTCGTGGGGGCATTTATCCCTTTGAAAAAGCATAATATCGATTGGTGTGGGTCGAGGGTGAAAGTTTATTTTTAAGAATTTTTAGAAGAAACAAATAAAATAACTTATAAAATTATTTTATTTGTTCTCTTCATGATTATGTAATGGCACATCTGCACTGTAGTGCAGGGAAGAGGCAATGCTGAATCTCATTAATGATCCTCATTAACAAATCAGTGTAACAACACTACAATGCAGTGGTAATTTAAAGGTGTTCCCTCCATTAATGTTTTAACTAGGGGTGCATCATAGATGTGGGTGAAACACTTGGGATCTCTGTAGGATCTCTATTGATGAAAAAAATGACAAGAACCAATTGAGAAATATTTTTAGAACATCCCCCTCATATTCGAGAGATCTCTTCCATGACGGTGGATGGAGGACCATCGCTGACGGATCACCTTCAGTGACAGATTCATCCTGAAATTGAACTCCAACAAGGTATGGGTATAAATTATTAGGGAATTGCTTTTCCCCAATTATACCCTCTAAACGAATAATGTAGATCAGCTATCTAACAAGTTTACCATGGATAGTTAAATTATTTGTGGATGGGGAATAATATTAGCGATTTTATGTAGGGATTAAAATCATAGTTATTTTCCTATATGTTTTGTGTTTTCGCTAATGGGAACAAATATTTGCCAACGTGAAGAAAGGACAGTTCGTTCCATTTGAGATTTTGTGTGTTCCCCATGAATGAACCCCAAAACTGACAACAACAAAAACTCGAGACTGTATTAGGGATGGCGGTGACCCAAGAAGTTTGAGTATGTGAACGGTTTGAGAATCAGACTAGCTGAGCGGACATGGTGGCCCGCAGAAGACATCACCATCAGTGGCTGCAGCGGCGGCCACTGGTGGGACGTGACATACCAGGAAAATGGAGTACATGGCTTGTTGGGGCCACGACGATCTGCCCTAGTGGGGCTATTCAGGCACCACGTTGGAGGGTAATCCCACAGATGTGGGTCATGACATGCATGGCACACAGACCCCATGATACTGCGTGGAATAAAGCATCCGACCTCAACCAGCCGCGTTGGAGGAACATCCCAGTGACGCTAGCTGCAGTGTGGAGGTGGAACATGGGCTTCATCATGTAGGTGACATTTGGTCCATTCGGGATCATGTGTGGGTAGAAGGCAGTAGGCAACATCCGGCCACGTGCGGTGCAAACTGGACACCCAGCGGGTGTTTGGGTAGAGGGAAACTAGCCCACCTTGCGTACCAGGGGGGGTTGAAAGCCGAGCTAATGGGAAGAACAGGCTGGAGAAGAGTCGTTATGCCTTTGAGCACTGTGCTGATGGGGTGAACCAGAACACTAGGCTTTCAAGTTTGTGGACAAAACTGGCACAAACTTGTTGGCCACGCCAGACCAAAATGGTTCTCTAGGTGACACGATGGGCTGGACCCATGGCCGAACCCAAATGGGTCTAGAAAGGCTCACAAGTATGGCCATTGGGTCATGATAGACTAGGTTCACCCGCACCCATCCAAGATGAGTCGGGTTGGCTGTAATGGGTTGGGTCATGTGGTACACCCGTGCCGGGTTGGATGGGTCGGTTCGACCGAGTCAGATCAGGTCCAAGAACAACTATCCCTTCATACTAAAACACTAATATCTCTTAGTTAGGGAGTCTGATTGATATTGCATATGTAGTGTTGGGATACTCACGATGAGGAGGTCCTTTAAGAATACTCAATGTTTCATTCCTCAAATGTCGAGTTATGAACAATGTCTTGAGGTGAATATTATACTATAATCTTTCCCGCTAGAGAGTGGGAATCCCATGCCTAGTTGTGAACCGAAGGATATGAGGAGAATAACACAATGGTTTAGTAGAAGATCTACTATAGTGGTCATCCAGATGGGAAACCTCAGTGGTCATCCAGAGGGGTAACCTCAGTGGTCTGCCAGACCAACGACCTCAGTGGTTCGCCAAATGATCGACCTCAGTCGTCTGGCAGGAGAGCGCCCACAGTGGTCCACTAGACGAGCGACCTCAGTGGTCCTCAAGACGTGTGATCTCAGTGGTCTGCCAGACAAGTGACTTTAACGGTCAGTTAGACGAGTGAACTCAGTGGTATTCTAGACGAGCGACAACAATGGTCCGCCAAATTAGTGACCCCAGTGTTTTAGCAGAAGAGTAGAGCTCAGTGTTCTAGTAGACCAGTTGACTTCATTGACTCCTCAAGGATGAGTCCCTCATCAGTATAAGATGATTCAACACTACTACTAATATTCATACATTTTATACATTGAGTTGTACTTAGTGGGATCTTTCTTACTTTTGATCATGCTTTGGGGGTTTTCTTGGTGGTTATACTTTTGGTCTTTATTTTTTGGATTGGGGTACCTACTGATTATTGTGTGACTAACCGTTGAACGGGATTCACCTACATGTGTCATGTCTTGTTTAGAAGACTGAAACCTCGATGGACGACTTAGTTTCCTAGGACCAGGTAGTGCCTAGTGAGATCAGGCAGGAAAGATATACTTCTACAGCTTCTGGAAGCTACTCTACACTTACTGATTATGTGGGTTTTCATCAGAATAATTAACAAAGACCTTGTACCTTTTTTTGATGTTTCTATTTGTTAGGTTTGTATTCTAACCCGTTTTCTTTCAGTTTTTATTTCAATTATTGTAGTTTTCTTATGAAAGCTATTTTTTTACTTAGTGTTTACCTTTCCACAATTTTTTCTTTGTGCGTATGTATAGGTTTAAATGAAAATGCCTTCCCTTTTTGGGATATGCCTATTTGGTGCTAGTCTCTAGCCCCTAGAAATGGAAATCATGTTTGGGGTAGTCATGAAATGGGCCATTAGGGATGGGTCATGAAAATAAGAGATAATGATATTGATTTATTATTTAGTTAGATATCTATGAATATTAATCAACCCAAAACTTTGGGAGAAATTCTTCATCGGATAACACAAGTGTCAGAAATAGCACACTGGCCATTAGAAACAGGTGATTTAAGTGTGTTCTAAATTATGCATCCATCCCAAATTTGAAAAAAGTCTATAAAATCATAATGAAACATGTGGTATTATCATCAAAGGTAGTTTATGGGAAACCCCATCCCATAGCGATGGAGGTTTTTTTAACCCAACCCTCATGATATGTAAACCAGGCCCAATGAGTTGAGGATCAAGAATTGTAATAGCCCCGACCCTTAGGGATGGGGTATTTTTCACCTAAACTATCCTCTAATCAGTGGGAATCATACTTTTTCAGATTTTGGAAAATGATGTAGAGTGGATCTTACAATTTTTTCCAATCATTTGATCCATTACACTCCTTAGGTAAATGGTTGGATTTTTTTTTTGGATATTCCATTTGTATTACTCTCTGCCAAGAAGCTCTCAATGAATCAACATAGGAGAGGCTAAGTCCTCATGGAGGTTGTTGAATAATACAATCTTTTAAAGACACTAATATAATTAAAAAATCTAATTTTACATCAGTAAAAGACATAAATGTTTCCCTCATAGATTCTATAGAACATAATCCCAATTTAGAGGAGTTATAATAATAATTTTTGGTACATAATGTGGTCTACCTTAGAAAATTGATAGAGGTGTGATTTCATAGTACTATAGGACTAAACTAGATTAGGGAACTCCCTTGACCAATTCAACTTTACCTCTTCTAAATAATGATAAATAAAAGGTAAAATGGTACATCATCTTCCTCCCTAAAAGGTTAAGCAGCTTTCCCTTGAGGAATAATTTTCTCATCAAGAGGTAGAGATGAAAGAATTTATGAGAATCAATATATAATTTCTCAGAGGCATCCTCCCTGCAACATATATTCTTATGTAGATTATGAACTATCACTTCTAGAAAGCGCACCATAGAAAAGGGTGTTCACTGTAGAGATTGAAGAATATGTGGAACATTCTCTCAATGTGGGATACCAGAACAAATATATTTGGATCCAGTAGTAGTATATCAATAATTCTATCTATTTTGTTCGCATCCATAAAAGATTTTGGAACATTATTATTGGAATTACCATATAGATTACCAAAATTAGGTTCCAATAGCACAACACCCAATGGCCTTACCAACCACCACAACAACTCAAGATCTAGCTACCATGCCCATTAATGATCAGGCTCAACCAGACATTCCTTAAATTCAAATGAACTTCATTGAGTCAAAAAATGGATCAATTAGAATACATGGAGTAATTTCACACTTTGATATATCACAAATAAGAATCCTTTCCATGAATTGGTGGATCCTAATATTTCCCCACCATATTTTGGGAACCTATTATTTCATTTTTTCAACAACTAAGGAGACTAAGACATGATTTGACACGTTTAGTCTCTAACTGTCACCCCATGATGAATACAACTGAACAACGTGAAGTTGTGAAAATTAGTTTTTTTCTAAAAACACTATGGGGATAGGATTTTGTATGGAGTAGTAGCTTCAAGTCTTAGTTAATCACTTGATGGGAAAGCCTCTATCATAAATTTCCCTTCCAGTTTAGCTTGACACTATATGGATTATTTTTTTTAACATCTAAAACTATATGAATTGGGAGAATGAATGAGTATTAGATATTTATTTGTTAGTAAAATCGATGGAAATTTTCATTGTACTTACCAAACCCACCACGAATCATTTTTTACCATCCATATAATGAATCTTCCTGATGAGTATCACATGCTACATATCGCTATGAAATACACAGGTGGTTTTTAGGACATTTTTTGAAATTTCTTAGAGAGTGGAGGTATCCATAATATATACTAGGGAAATCATCCAAGTAATCCTATCAACTAAGAGATGTATTAAAAGAAAACAATAATCTTCTACAGTTAGACTTAAACAACCCAATGTACTCACTCCCACTTCAATCCCCACACCATATCGTGTAGCTCCACCTACCAAGTGTCAGAGTAAATTTCCACCTCATTAGGATGATCAAATAGATTAGTAGTGGAATCAAATTTAGGAGTTAAAAAACAAGGTCTATTAATCTGGAAATGAACATGTCCCCAGCTAGTTTATCTCGACATTATAAGACAACATGATTAAATTTCCAAAGCACAAGAAGCCCAAAAATGAATTTGATGGAGATCTACCAACCAATTTTTCCTTTCGATAATCTTTTGGGGAACCACATGCTGGATTTTTTCCATTTTCAAATACCTATTTTAAAAAATGGTATACTCTAGGTTGGTGAAACGGAAAAATTCACCTGCCATGCAGGGTGTGTTTCTTTTGAAAATAAAATTGAGTAAAATGAGTGGAATGAAGTGAATTACTAAGGTACACAATATTTAAATAACATTATGGTTTATAATACAATTAAAAAAATCATTCTATCCTGAAAACACAGTTTCAACAACCAACTGTGCCTTAATCTGCTTCCGCTAGAGCAAAAAAATTCCATCAGTTTACCAATCCCATAATATCAATTCCTATGTAAATAAACACAACTGAATGATTTAGGAGAAAATAATGAGCTTGACACAAATAAAAATATATCTTTGAATTTATAGGGCGTGATTCCAAAAGGCCTAAATGCACGGGCACCGCCCCACAAAATGACACAATGAGATTCAACCCATCAGAAAAAATCTTCATCAGATGCCGAGTTGCCTTCAGATCCATTAATGTTATTAACTTTATGGACCCATTCATATATTATGAGCACTGTTATAAACCTAAATTCCATAAATTATATTGTATAAATGGGGGAATATGTCTTCAGAGTTGAGGGTATTGGGAACGATGTGGTCGTGATATGAGTCTCTACTTCAAACATGCCCCTACTCTAACAATATATGTGGCAAAAAAACATGTAATAGATATCTATTGAGCTCAAAAGGAATAATAGAATTCATTCATTAATGATTGTATTCTCCATAAAAAATTCATACGGGAAGATTTAATAGACGATACGTCATCACCATATCATCCCTGATGTGTAGGTAGACCCAACCTACCAATCCCAATATGAGTGGAAGTGCTTCCAACTCATTTTATTAGGGTTGGTCTATCTACATCTGGAACATAATCTCCCAAATCATCTAAGACTGAACATCCCCATATAGGGAAGATCAATACTCTATATAAGAGTATGATTTCTTGAAGAAACTAGACCATGTACCGGCTATGTAATCAATTCCGAATGACCTGATTCTATCAAAATTTCTCAAGGAAGCACTCATCGAGGCCTTGTTAAGCCCATAAGAGATTGAATTTAAGGTTATTTGTAATGAATTATATCATGGTGTAAATGATCCTATATAATTCCATATTCTTATCTCTTTCATAGACCATGAAGAAGAAGATGTCATATAATTAAACATCATACACTTGTATATATCTTGTGGGATAAATGAAATTGAAATCTGATGTGCCTTTCTTGATAATGGATCTTGAGTCAACCTCATTCTTATCCAAAATCATTGTTAACACGTTATTTATTAATCTCACATTTCCCCTTCCACTATAATGTTACAGGGTGAAGAAAATATTTAGAAATAACCTCTTGGTGAGATCCCACTTAGAACTTAGTTCAACGAACTTTTTTTGAATCATAACTCATGGTTGTTCAGTAGGATACAACATTCAATTTTCTGTTGGGAATATCATGGCTGAAACAGAATGTGGAAATTACATTATCATACCTTCAATGTGTTAAATATTGTACCAATCGCCAAACTAGTACATTTCTTGTAGACATGTCCCTATTCAATTACTTTGAGACATAGTACATTAACACATGGCTTTACCTAAATACAGGAAAATAGTACATCACTGATGAGTTTTCTTAGATTAATTCCCCAAACTATCTAGAAATTGTTCTGAATAATCCTTTCAAGAAACTGAGTATAGATTACCTATATCCCATAAATAAAATATATGGGATGAGAATTAATTGAAGCACCCATTTAGTGACTTCTGTAATTCTAGTCAAGATATCAGAATCCAAAAGAGTATGAGAAGTTTTCAACTCTCATAGAAATTATGAATTCCTCAATGAAAATGTATTTATTCCACCCCTAGAGTTTCATTGAATCCTTATTTCATCATATATGATACAATAAATTTCAATGAAAATGATAGAAGAAAAATATTTTCATTATCAATACCCAGTCATTGTAGAGACCCGAAGCTTGACGTACATGAACATTACATTACTTTTTCGGAATACTTAGTACATAACAAAAACACACACACAAGGATCGTAATAGTTTAGTGTCTTTGGAAACACGGAATAAAATCTTCTAATCGTGGTGAAAGATCTTCAACATCTCCCTTAAAGATCTTCCTTTTTTTACCTAAAACCTTTCTTTATATCCTGGGGAAAAGAAAACATAAAAGGGTGAGCTCAAATGCTCAGTAAGGGTAAACAAAATAAATATCAATCACATCATATTCATAAGAACATAACATTTTGGAAATCATAACCTGCAAAAGAGAGAGCATAATTTCATAACATGGGATAAATCATGGAAGTGAAATGTAATCACAATAATCATAACTTAAAACATGAAACTTTGTGGCATTCACACATAATCATAGAGAATCATTTCTTGTTAGTCAAGACTCATTGCCAAGACTATCTTAGTGGACAAAGTCCCTTTCTGAATCGAGTAACCCTCGTTTCAGTCCTGTTTCACTGAACCGGTATAACCTACCATTCCAGCCATGTCTATCTCATGAGATATAAAATCTTTACCCAATTCATTGGAGGGAGATATAGGTCACACCCATCTTATAATGAATCCTTTCTTATGTGTTCCACATAATCATAAATCATACATCATCACATAACACATGTAACAAAAATGGGATTCTTGAAACATCATGACATCATAAAACAAATCATATAAGGTAAATGACTTCATAAAAATAATTTCCTCAAAACATAATCAAATAAATGTAATAATAGGGATAAAAACAGAACCCTATATTATCTTAGATGGAAAATAATTTTGATAAAACATTTGAACTCCATTCTTGAGGAAAATATCCTTTCTTCTTTAAAAACATTTTTTCCTTTCTTAACATGTCATACAACTTTAAAATAAAAGAAGTTGATTAAAAATAAACTTGAAAACTTGTAAAGTAAGTTTCTTAAAAATCCATTCATGCCTTATTAGTTAAAAAAACATTCTTTGTACTTTTTCCGGAAAAGTCAAAAAGTACCTCGTATGACAAAAGATTCCTTTCATAGATATTACTAAAAACTCACCGAAGGGTAAAAATGGATTTAAACAATTGTAGGTGGATGGAAATAATATTACATATTGATGAAACATGGATGTGGATGATAAAATACACCCCAGTAAATACTTATGAATAAACCATCTCGGATAAAAATGAGATTGTGATATTTCCCTTACCTTAGGTCCGATTTGCTTAGTATGTGTCCGAACCTCCTGTATAATGATTTAAATAATGTCATTGACTTATTAAAGAATCATATTCATTGTTATTATGTCATATATGGTTCACTTATGACATTATATTACCCGTTCTTTTGTAAATTCCATGTTAAAGAAGCGTTTTGGGTAAAATCGTTTCATTTATCGTAGGTGTTTTGAATTGTTGTTCTTGACATTATTATTACTTATATCATGATTTACTTACTTCCAGAATATAAAATATGATTTATATATCATATATATTCAGTATATATATATATAATAGATAGATAAATAAAATGAAAAACACCGTTCATGGAGACGGTAGTCCGTCCGTACGCATGAACGCTGTTTTCCATTCCTTATTGTCTTGAAATGGAAGTAAGTAGATGACATACATATATATATATATACATAAATCCAGTAGCTTTATAATTTCATATATTTCATTATTATTTCTTATATATACTTTATAATTATTCTTAAATGGTTAACATGGAGAATGAATCTCATCGCGTCGTGGAGACGGTAGTCCGTACGTACGCACGAGCGATGATATCATTTTCATAAATATTGAATTGAATTGGAGTGGATTATACAATACATCAGAATCAATATGATGTTGTAATAACTATGTATAGTTATTCTTTACACCATTATACCCATCCATGTAAGGTGGTGGTGGAAAATAGATTACACCACGGCGTGGAGACGGTATTCCGTACGTACGCACGCGCGGTGATTTCTTTTTCCGTAGGATGGATAGATAGTGAAATAGGGTTGTTTCATACTTATAATAACATATCAGTATATGAGTGATACTGATGTTATTACTTCATAATGAAACAACCTAATAAGAAGAAGTGGAAGAAGAAATAAAGATGAAAGAATTGGTAACGGTAATTACCTCTTCTTTGAAGCGCCTCTTTGAGACCTCCTATTAGGGATCTAAAATTGGTCTTTGAGGAAGACCAGAACCTCTAGGATGTTGCTAGGGAAGTGGAGAAGAGATTTTGTCAGGGGTTGGCCGAGCTTGAGTGCTCAAATTGGTGTGAGGAGGAGGGGAAGGAGGTGTCCTTTTATAAGGGAGGAGAGGGGCACCTTAGGAATATCTCAAAATATTATTTTATATTAAAGTCAAAATCGGTTTATAATGGTTCCAATGGGTCTTATTTCGAAGATAAAGTGGGGATGGGTCGAAATCCTATCAACCAATAGGATTTAGACAAGTTTAGGTTATTATTTTAACCTTATCAATTCGATTTAACTCTAAGTTAAATAATTTAACTTTTACCGTGTTTTTTTGTTTTCTTTCACTATATGGTTAATACACTTACTATAACATGCCAAAAGAACCCCAAATTGTATATTATTAATAAATATATCCTTATCTAAGTCATTTGGCCGAACCTTAGATTTTTAGGAATAAGATAACAATAAATAATATAATATTTGATTTAAAAACTATTTTGGGTCAATTTTGACACTATTTGATATATGATTTTTGTGAAAGTCATAACAGAATTATATGTTCGAACCAAGTTTATTAAATCAACACTAATATATTATAGTAACCTAGAAAATTAGTTTAAGTCATAAAAAGTCTCAAATTACATTCATTTGAGCATTTATAACATCAATTATGTTAATATTTCCTTAAAAGGGTAATTACTGCATCATCGTTGTGTCATAAATAAATTAATTTATTTAAAGTTTAAAAATTATAAATAAAATATCATTATGTAGGAAAGCTTTTTATCTTTCTAATGAATATTTATAGTCGAATTTATCTTATGTATAACCCCATATTAAAAATGTTTTAGTTATTAAACATTGATTTTAACTATTTTAACTATTCATTAAATAATATAATATTAAATGTCATAATCTAATCCAAGTGGACCTAAATGGTCATATTATATTCATAAAATTGTTTTTTGTCGAATTACACTTATTCAATAGAATTAGGACATGTGTTAGGGTAATAGTAATATCATATTTACCCTTAGTTACCCTATTTACTATTTACCGTGGTAAAAAAAAGTAAAAAGTTACTATTCACCAAAAATTATTTTCATCTCATTGAACCACATTTTACTTACTGACATCAACCGTGTCTCTCGGAGTTTTGAAATTCCATTCACAGAAGCGGTAAAATTAAGATTTATGAAGAAATTAATTTTTTTAACTACCACTTAGTAGTTTCACTATTCATCAAAAATTGATGTTTTTCAGAACAATGCCAAAATTTCATCCTAAGATATATTTCATATTCCGAATTCAAAAATGAAATCTATTTTACCAAATTCATAACATAGAAGTTGCATTAATTAATTTTATAATTAAATCCCGCTGTTAAAATAAATAGCGTGTTTTTAAGAAACAATATCTATCAAAAGATTGACACTTGATTATGTCTGGTTTAAATGTGAAATTACATCCAATGACCAACATTGTATTAAATTGTAAAAATATATTCTAAATATACTTTAAAACCACTCAAATTAATAATTTTTCACTATTAATTATTTCGATTAAAAAAGTTGTTTTTAATTATAATTTAGTAATTTTCACTATTCATCAGAATATGAAAGTTATCCGAAAAGTACCAAAATTTCACCTTAGGCTAAATTCGATTCTCCGAATCCAAAAATGAAGTTCATTTTGAAAAATAAGATTTACAGAGTTTTTTAAATAGTGGTTATTACTATTCATAACGGCTAGTTTTAATAATATTTTAATAGCATATCGTTGTTTAGTGAAACTCGGTATTGCGTATTACACACGCTATCGAGGAAGGTCGCGATTGCGTGTAATGCAAGGCAAGTCAAGGATGCGTGTTGTGCAAGCTCCTTTTGGTGTAGCGTACAACACAAGACTTTAATAAAATTAAAAAGAATATTTTTTTATAAAATCTTGGGCTGTTACATTCTACCCCCCTTAAAATGAATTTCGCCCTCGAAATTCATCGGGGTTATAAATGGTTTACTATTAGAAAGTTTCTTTAATAGAAACCCACATCGTAAAAAGGAATATCAAAACCAATCTTTAAAAACAAAAGTATGAAACGTAACGGTTACCCAAATAAACTAATCATTGGGTTTCCACATAGGTTAAAATATGGATATGGAAGAGAAATCTAACCATCATGTTCTGATGGAGAGTGGTAGAGATCATTGCTATGGAAGAGCTAGTAATCACAAATCCATAGATTTGTGATGATATAAGGTTCCATCTGATTCATCAGGTATAAGATCACTAGGACAACATTTTTGGTTTTCAAGATCATTTCCCTAAAGTTGAATATTTGAATTAGAATAAATACTTACTTTATTTTGGTACAATCTCACTGTTGTTCGTGCCTTGAACAATTTCCACTTCATCTCTTAAATAAATGAAGTTGAATTTGTTATTCATGAAGTGTTAACAGATCATGTGATAGAATGACGGGTCATTCCATCTGTCTCAAAAAAAGGTTAGCAAAAATTATATACATAATTCGATCTATAGTGAGATTAATCACATATGGTTCCTAAAATGGACTTATACTTCATATATCATACTGCTTAATATAATAAAACTAGTTTCTACTAAACAGGGACTTCCTGTAGGTCAGTGGTAGGTGATAAAGGCCAGTCGCACTTCGGTTGTGGGTTCGATTCCCACAGCCTTGTCCGACGCGGTGGGCTGTCGCCCGTTCTACAGGTTATCCTCTTTCCAAAACTATATAACATCCCATAAATAATATCGAAAAAACAAACAATACTAACTTATGTCCAACATAATCCATTCCAATCTTTAGGCTTATCCATAATACTGCAGTCGACTCTCATAACATAGTGAAAATGATTACCAGAGATTTAACACCATCGTCGATCCCCATATATCATAAGATATGTTTTGTTGGTCACATTCCAAACATTCAAAGTCCTTAATCATGTATTCTCTTGAATACCTTAGTGAAAACATGAATGCAGTTAAAAGTTAACACTTTTCACATACCAAAATCCTCAAAATTCTATATACTCAAACTTAGTCCTTATATCAATCATGAGCTCATGAATACTGTTAAACATTTCATTTTCTCGTTTTCCCTTCATTATGCGCATAATATCTCAATCACTTTGAATACCACATTAGACTAATACATAAATATTCCAATATTCCATGATACAACATTATTTTGGAATCCCATTACATAAACACTTAATCATTCCACCACATCGTTGTCATATTCAACATTGCCAATAGTGATCGCATGTGACTTCCCTTTGTCCTTTGCCTTAAGCGGTTGCTCATGTCGATCATCACTAACCCTTGGATTAGGGCATTTATTAGCATAATGCCCCATTTCCTTGCACTTGAAGCATTGAAGTGTTGGTTGTACGTTCTCTACAGTGTTTGATTTATTCACTTCATTAGAATCCCTTTTTCCATTACTTCGATACTCAGCTACTCGATGACCTTCTTTTCCACACTTAAAACATTTTCTAGTCCCTTTAAGACAATATCCACCATGCTTCTTTCCACACTTTGTGCATAAGGAAACATTCATCTTCTTTTCACCATTATTCTGAGATTTCTCTTTGAACTCCATCTTTCGTTTCTTGTCAAACCCATGAGATGGATATGTAACACCAACTTCCATTTCTACCTTGATAGCACAACGCACAATTTCTTCATAGCTACTGAAGTCTCTTATAGCTAATGCCCTTCGAAGACTTGGTTTTAAGCCACTGAAAAATCGATCAACTTTACTTTCAGGTTGGATGATAATACCAGAAGCGTACCTTGCAAGTCTTGTAAAATTTGCTTCATAGGTACCAACAGATTCATCATCGCATTGCTTCAGTTCAAGAAACTCTTTCTCCATCTTTGTTCGGAGAATACGAGGGAAGTACTTTTTGAAAAATAAGTTCTTGAACTCGTCCCATTCCATAGACTCAATTTCATCCCTTTGCCTCGTATTCTTAATAAGATTCCACCATTGATCAGCATCTCCTTCCAAACGATACACTGCTAGGATGAATTTATCATGTTCAAAACATTGAAGAACTGAAAATATCTTTTCAGTAGTACTAATCCATTGTTCAGCAACTAATGGATCAATAGACCCACTGAAAGAAGGTGGACGCTGCCTCATGAAGGATTCAACAGAATGTTGCTCCTTCCTTTACTCGTTTGGAAGTCCTGCATGATTCATAGCTTGAGAAAGATGTGTGAGCATGGCTACAAGATTTTGCATTCCAGCTCCCATATCGTTTGGTTGCTCAGGGGGACAATCATTGCATTGCCCATCGCATTCCGCATTAACACGGTTCCTTCGGGTTCCAGCCATCGTCTAAAACCCCAAAATAATAGTATGAGAGGCAAAAATCATGCTAGGGAAAACAACATAATAAAGGGGTAGTACCCTCAATATCTAACATCTTAGGTTAAATTCGAAGATCGTTAGCGCAATTCTAGGACTATAACCTATACGTATACTTAACCTTAGAGACATCCCTAGACATACCTTAGAAATATCTCTAGGGATCTCACTAACGTTTTCGCATCCTAGTTTCCAAAGGTTGACTAAAACTTTCCTCTGATACCAACTGTAGAGACCCGAAGCTTGACTCACATGAACATTACATTACTTTTGCGGAATACTTAGTACATAACAAAAACACACACACAAGGATCGTAATAGTTTAGTGTCTTTGGAAACACGGAATAAAATCTTCTAATCGTGGTGAAAGATCTTCAACATCTCCCATAAAGATCTTCCTTTTTTTTACCTAAAACCTTTCTTTATATCCTGGGGAAAAGAAAACATAAAAGGGTGAGCTCAAATGCTCAGTAAGGGTAAACAAAATAAATATCAATCACATCATATTCATAAGAACATAACATTTTGGAAATCATAACCTGCAAAAGAGAGAGCATAATTTCATAACATGGGATAAATCATGGCAGTGAAATGTAATCACAATAATCATAACTTAAAACATGAAACTTTGTGGCATTCACACATAATCATAGAGAATCATTTCTTGTTAGTCAAGACTCATTGCCAAGACTATCTTAGTGGACAAAGTCCCTTTCTGAATCGAGTAACCCTCATTTCAGTCCTGTTTCACTGAATCGGTATAACCTACCATTCCAGCCATGTCTATCTCATGAGATATAAAATCTTTACCCAATGCATTGGAGGGAGATATAGGTCCCACCCATCTTATAATGAATCCTTTCTTATGTGTGCCACATAATCATAAATCATACATCATCGCATAACACATGTAACAAAAATGGGATTCTTGAAACATCATGACATCATAAAACAAATCATATAAGGTAAATGACTTCATAAAAATAATTTCCTCAAAACATAATCAAATAAATGTAATAATAGGGATAAAAACAGAACCCTATATTATCTTAGATGGAAAATAATTTTGATAAAACATTTGAACTCCATTCTTGAGGAAAATATCCTTTCTTCTTTAAAAACATTTTTTCCTTTCTTAACATGTCATACAACTTTAAAATAAAAGAGGTTGATTAAAAATAAGCTTGAAAACTTGTAAAGTAAGTTTCTTAAAAATCCATTCATGCCTTATTAGTTAAAAAAACATTCTTTGTACTTTTGTCGGAAAAGTCAAAAAGTACCTCGTATGACAAAAGATTCCTTTCATAGATATTACTAAAAACTCACCGAAGGGTAAAAATGGATTTAAACAATTGTAGGTGGATGGAAATAATATTACATATTGATGAAACATGGATGTGGATGATAAAATACACCCCAGTAAATACTTATGAATAAACAATCTCGGATAAAAATGAGATTGTGATATTTCCCTTACCTTAGGTCCGATTTGCTTCGTATGTGTCCGAACCTCCTGTATAATGATTTAAATAATGTCATTGACTTATTAAAGAATCATATTCATTGTTATGATATCATATATGGTTCACTTATGACATTATATTACCCGTTCTTTTGTAAATTCCATGTTAAAGAAGCGTTTTGGGTAAAATCGTTTCATTTATCGTAGGTGTTTTGACTTGTTGTTCTTGACATTATTATTACTTATATCATGATTTACTTACTTCCAGAATATAAAATTTTATTTATATATCATATATATTCAGTATATATATATATATATAATAGATAGATAAATAAAATGAAAAACACCGTTCATGGAGACGGTAGTCCGTACGTACGCATGAACGCTGTTTTCCATTCCTTATTGTATTGAAATGGAAGTAAGTAGATGACATACATATATATATATACATAAATCCAGTAGCTTTATAATGTCATATATTTCATTATTATTTCTTATATATACTTTATAATTATTCTTAAATGGTTAACATGGAGAATGAATCTCATCGCGTCGTGGAGACGGTAGTCCGTACGTACGCACGAGCGATGATATCATTTTCATAAATATTGAATTGAATTCGAGTGGATTATACAATATATCAGAATCAATATGATGTTGTAATAACTATGTATAGTTATTCTTTACACCATTATACCCATCCATGTAAGGTGGTGGTGGAAAATAGATTACACCATGGCGTGGAGACGGTATTCCGTACGTACGCACGCGCGGTGATTTCTTTTTCCGTAGGATGGATAGATGGTGAAATAGGGTTGTTTCATACTTATAATAACATATCAGTATATGAGTGATACTGATGTTATTACTTCATAATGAAACAACCTAATAAGAAGAAGTGGAAGAAGAAATAAAGATGAAAGAATTGGTAACGGTAATTACCTCTTCTTTGAAGCGCCTCTTTGAGACCTCCTCTTAGGGCACTAAAATTGGTCTTTTAGGAAGCCCAGAACCTCTAGGATGTTTCTAGGGAAGTGGAGAAGAGATTTTGGCAGGGTTTGGCCGAGCTTGAGTGCTCAAATTGGTGTGAGGAGGAGGGGAAGGAGGTGTCCTTTTATAAGGGAGGAGAGGGGCACCTTAGGAATATCTCAAAATATTATTTTATATTAAAGTCAAAATCGGTTTATAATGGTTCCAATGGGTCTTATATCGAAGATAAAGTGGGTATGGGTCGAAATCCTATCAACCAATATGATTTAGACAAGTTTAGGTTAATATTTTAACCTTATCAATTAGATTTAACTCTAAGTTAAATAATTTAACTTTTACCGTGTTTTTTTGTTTTCTTTCACTATATGGTTAATACACTTACTATAACATGCCAAACGAACCCCAAATTGTATATTATTAATAAATATATCCTTATCTAAGTCATTTGGCCGAACCTTAGATTTTTAGGAATAAAATAACAATTAATAATATAATATTTGATTTAAAAACTATTTTGGGTCAATTTTGACACTATTTGATATATGATTTTTGTGAAAGTCATTACAGAATTATATGTTCGAACCAAGTTGATTAAATCAACACTAATATATCATAGTAACCTAGAAAATTAGTTTAAGTCACAAAAAGTCTCAAATTACATTCATTTGAGCATTTATAACATCAATTATGTTAATATTTCCTTAAAAGGGTAATTACTGCATCATCGTTGTGTCATAAATAAATTAATTTATTTAAAGTTTAAAAATTATAAATAAAATATCATTATGTAGGAAATCTTTTTAGATATCTAATGAATATTTATAGTTGATTTTATCTTATGTATAACCCCATATTAAAAATGTTTTAGTTATTAAACATTGATTTTAACTATTTTAACTATTCATTAAATAATATAATATTAAATGTCATAATCTAATCCAAGTGGACCTAAATGGTCATATTATATTCATAAGGTTGTTTTTGGTCGAATTACACTTATCCAATAGAATTAGGACTTGTGTTAGGGTAATAGTAATATCATATTTACCCTTAGTTACCCTATTTACTATTAACCGTGGTAAAAAAAAGTAAAAAGTTACTATTCACCAAAAATTATTTTCATCTCATTGAACCACATTTTACTTACTGACATCAACCGTGTCTCTCGGATTTTTGAAATTCCATTCACAGAAGCGGTAAAATTAAGATTTATGAAGAAATTAATTTTTTTAACTACCACTTAGTAGTTTCACTATTCATCAAAAATTGATGATTTTCAGAACAATGCCAAAATTTCATCCTAAGATATATTTCATATTACGAATTCAAAAATGAAATCTATTTTACCAAATTCATAACATAGAAGTTGCATTAATTAATTTTATAATTAAATCCCGCTGTTAAAATAAATAGCGTGTTTTTAAGAAACAATATCTATCAAAAGATTGACACTTGATTATGTCTGGTTTAAATGTGAAATTACATACAATGACCAACATTGTATTAAATTGTAAAAATATATTCTAAATATACTTTAAAACCACTCAAATTAATAATTTATCACTATTAATTATTTCGATTAAAAAAGTTGTTTTTAATTATAATTTAGTAATTTTCACTATTCATCAGAATATGAAAGTTATCCGAAAAGTACCAAAATTTCACCTTAGGCTAAATTCGATACTCCAAATCCAAAAATGAAGTTCATTTTGAAAAATAAGATTTATAGAGTTTTTTAAAAAGTGGTTATTACTATTCATAACGGCAAGTTTTAATAATATTTTAATAGCATATCGTTGTTTAGTGAAACTCGGTATTGCGTATTACACACGCTATCGAGGAAGGTCGCGATTGCGTGTAATGCAAGGCAAGTCAAGGATGCATGTTGTGCAAGCTCCTTTTGGTGTAGCGTACAACACAAGACTTTAATAAAATTAAAAAGAATATTTTTTTATAAAATCTTGGGCTGTTACAGTCATCATGTTGAAGTTACAAAAGGAATCATGATATCTATTAATCCATAAATGATTTCCTCATCATCTGGATGTCCAAATGATGATTCCTCCACTAACTCAGATATTCGTACTTCATCACCTACCTCCTAGGTAGAGGGGAAATAATTAATTCTGGAGGAAGAGGAATAACATGATGTTCTCAAGGATGGGCCTCCCAAATTTGAGGAAGGCATCTCTACCACTATGGATTAACTAAATGAGATAAATTTTTGTATAGAAGAAGTTCCATAACACACTTTTATTTTTGCATCCATGACTCCATAAGAATAAGAGGTGTATAATTCATTCCTTAAGAACAACCAAGATGTGTTTACTAGTAATTATATAATGTTTATATTCCATTTCCCCAAGGATTAAACCCATCACCTGGGTTTTTTGTAAGACCATAAAGGTTACAAACAAGCAGCCGAACAGACACATCCAACTCATGCCTCCAAAACTGAGGCTAAAGTGGATAATCTAAACAATTCCTACTTCATTTTATTGGTAAATATCCAAAATGGATAGCCAATATCATCCATATAAATAAGAAGAATTATAAAATTATATTTTTCAATGATTGTAGAAATTTCAACTGGAACTATCCCAAATATGACTTCCCCATTCAAATCGCAGAACTCCTGAGTGATGTAATAGTTGGTTAACAGTTACTCACATTCATGGATGGATACTATGGGTACAATTGAATTTGTATGGACTTGGAAGATAAATAATCCACAACCATTAATTCCCCTCACAGAGTATTCTACTATAGGGTAATTCCCTTGGGGGTAAAGAACATCAGTGCCATATAGGAATGTTATATGTGTCACATCATCAATACTTCTTTGAGGGAGTTTTTCTAATTCTACGTTGATGAACTTTTGGTTAATTACCAACAATTCTATATCCACCTCACTAACATTGAGATCACTTGAAACAAGCCTCATGAACATAGCCTAAAGGTGAACCCCCTAAAATGTGATTCTGGGGTAACCTTTGGAATGTTTCTTGGATTTATGTACACCATCACGATATTGAAGTTGATGGTAAGAAAAAGAAAATATATCCCTAAAATTTCACCTCCTTGAAACCTAAACGTATTGAGAATAATTCATGAAAACATGGTCCACATCTAGTGTTTCATATCCATCCTTGAAAAGAAAGTGTTTTCCCTTCAAAAAACCGATGAGATGAGGTAACATATCAGTGGGATGGTGATTGTCCGAAAATAATTGATAAACTCAAGAAATACATCTTACATAAATAAATTTTAATGAATCATATAAAATAAAGTATGCTCATTGTCTATGTTATAGCCTCAAAATGATCATTGGATTCCCTCCTTGGGCAATTGAACGGTTGGGGGAATTAAAAAAACCTTTATTATCTTAGTCAAACCAATATATATGGTTATATTCATTGATTATATATTGATAATAGCTTCATGAAATTAATCTTCATTATCCAAAATATAAGGCATAACCTAAAAAATAAAGAGGTCCAATTGGTTTCTCTTAATAATGCATTCAAATTTATCCTCAATCATCCTATAATGACAGGATGTATGGTGTGGTGGGTAATAAATCTATATCAATTTGATATTCATTCACACCTCTTAAATTAGTAAAAGGTCATTCCTTTGGAGATTTTATTACACAGAACCCATCTACAGAAGAGACATCATTAAATACTAAATTTATCGATGGAGAAGTCATTTCAATTATAGACGACCCCCAAATAAGGGTTATGCATTTTGACGAAGCATCTTGGATCCGAATTGCAAAGAGAATGGAAGAACCTAAGATAAAAAAGTCAGTTTTAGGGAAATTATTATATCTCCAATGAAATTAGTACTACTTTACTCCTTATTATTTGATTTTTGTACCAAAAATGAGGTGAAATATCATTACCCCAATTCTGGCCTGGAATGGAACTCCAAATATCAGTGAACCACATAGAGGTGAAAGTTGACTCATAGTTGGTAATCAAATAGATCAATAAGTATTATGCTATTATAATATAATATTTTATCTCCTTTCATGATTATGTATGAGGGTTAATGGTATAGTTCTCATGAGATACAACATTGAATCATTTCCTGCGATCACAAAACAAACAAGATAATGTATTGGAAAATATAACTACAGAACTAGCACATCCAAAATGGGTTGAAATTTCATCAAAATTTTACATCACATCATTGTAGAACATTTTTCATGTAAAAATGAAGGATATTAACAAATTCATCCTCAAACTAGATCTGTATGGTCCAGCCATGATATGGATTACCCCCATCATGGAATATATCCAATATTGAGTACTTCCACTGTACAAAACTGGGAAGGAAAAAATATGATATTGAGTGGTAAATTTAACTCTTTACGATGGCCCAAATCATAAGAAGGTCCTCTAAATGTTATTTTTTTTATGGAGTACCTCTCATGAATATTGATGGAGAAGGGATAGTGGCTATGATGGAAGAAGTATATTTAGGATCCTATAGTTTACACCATTCAAGATATCGGTTTTGTAATTAAAATTGAATACATGGATACTTCAAGCCTTTCATGATGGATGATTTAATATAATTCACCCCAAAATTTTATTCTTTATAGGTGTATTATAATTCCATACATCAACCCCTATATTTTATACATACATACAAATACTCCCGGACATTTTTTATATGGTGAATTGTTGTAGCGGGGCCTTACCACCCCATAAATGTCCAATAAATTTAAATATATCTTAAATTCTATTTATTTATTCTTCAAATGAACTGTGGAAATAGCCCTAAAAGAATTCAGGGCCTAAAGAATTTTTAGCTTCATGAAATACAGTATCATTACAAGATTTTGTGTCTGTTATACCATACTAATAAACAATGGATCCAATTTCTGTTCTCCTTTGGTAGAGAAGCTATACATGGATAACAACATAAAATATATCCATTCATCTAGCTATCAATTAGTGACTAATGGATTGATATATTATTTCAACAAGACCATATCAAATATACTAAAGAATATGGTGGATAAAGATAATATTTATTGACCTAACAAAATATTTCATGACATAGGGGATTGACAAACTCAAACTTGTACTTATACATAAGAAAACCCCTTTTTCATTTCTAAATGGGACAGAAGTAGACTTGCCTAATAAGTTTTAGTTTCCATCACTTTGTATTTCCATCTATGATAAACTATCCATAAATGAGCAATCCCAAAACCACTAAATGTATTGGAGTGAATAGATTTAGAATATTTTGTACCATTTATCACATAGAAGTCTACCATAATTTGATATCATGAGCTTTTAACTAGGATTGTTTCCTCCATTAATTCCCCCAATAAGAATTGGTACAAGTAATTAGGACTCCAGTAATACTTGAAAAGAATCATCAAAATATTAATCCAAAGTGGGAGGGGTATTATTATATATATAAGGTTCAATCTTACAGAGCTTATTCTATGATCTCAATGTATGGATAGTTCATTAAGACTCTAAAAAATGTACGATTACTGATGAAAACAACATGTGAATCAAATGATATTATTCCTAGTTGTAAGAAGTCAAATAGCATTACACCATATACATATGAGCTATATGATGTTATATAACATAGTGGGTCTTTATCACATGGACTTCAAAGGCATGACATATTGTCTATGGCTCATGAAATTAAACTATGTGGCATCATTTTCCTTTTTTCATGACAATAAAACAGATAAAATAAGGTCCTAATCATATGACTTATAACTACAACAAACCAATTTTTCTCACTGCATGACATTAAAATTTATGGTTAGTGTCCCTCTCATTTGACGTTAAGAAACCCCCAAAGTACCAAAAGTTGAGATATTCCTCATGGACAATAAATAATGGTCCTCCATCTCACGTGTAGGTCCCAATCACATACCTCTAACCCCTCAGTTGGTTGATATTCTCTATTGTCCATAAATTAGGAATAAAATCCATGCATCTCTCTTGAATATACCCCATATACATCATTTCCACTCCATAATAGAATTTGGGTCCCCTTTATAGGTTTAAGCCCCCAAATATTTACTTCTTTTCCATAAGACGATAAATTTTATTAACAATGTCCTCATTTCATGATTGTAAACTACATAATCTATCCATGAAAAAAGTGTGGGTTGATTCTCATTTCTAATGGGATACATAGTGACACCCTGAACTCCATCCATGGGTACAACTTTGCTGAAATGAATATAAATCCCTTTTTTCTATGTATAGACCATATATTCCTAAGGAACAATTTTCAAACATATTTCTTGATTCTAATTACAATGAGATGCATGGTGACCCCTTGACCATGTGTTTTTATCCCAATCATCTTTATGAAAACATTGGATCTCCTTTCACCATGTGAAATCCTGATTACTGTGAGTAACAATATTTCAATAAATATGTGTGGATTTATTCTCACTTTAGAAAGATACATAGTGATTACTATATCTCTAATATCGCATCTATCCACAATAGAAATAATACCCCACTCCAAGTGTATTGATCAGAACTACATGGGGAACCTTTCAAGAACTATTTGTGTCTCGATTCTCACTATAATGAGATATGTATTGATTACTCGTAATCCTATTTGACATCCATCCAACATTAAACTAAAAATATAAAATTTACACCTCATGTACAGATTAAAACATTCAAAGGGAATACGTTTTTAGAACTACATAAGTCTTGATTCTTCCCCAACAAGATACAAAGTGAAAATTAGTTCTTATACCATAGCTTAACCATAAACATTCCCCTGTTTTGACATCAGTTTATCTTCATCCATAACAAATGATTTTCAAATGAATTGGATCCCAAAAAATATGAATGTATTAATTATTATCTTGATGTTATACATATTGAATCCTATATAAAATATCTTGTCTTGGACACCACAAGACCTATATTCCCATATCATAAACTTTTTTTCCCCCTGAGATATTGGAAATACCTTTACCACTCCTAATTTCTCAAAATGATCACATCTCAGATGATATATAATATTTTGTAAAAGAGTTACCGACATGAGTATGGAATATCAATTCATGTTGGATATATCTTTGTCTTGGATGCAAGACTTGAAAAGCCAAACCAAATGTCCCCATTGCATTACCATAAACTGTAAAACTCCACCCAAGATTATGTGAGAATTTTATCTTATCTCGTTGATATATGTTGATATTCCTAGGTATTTGGTCATATTCCTAGTTATAGGGTATAGAAAAATACATGGTATTCAGTATACAAATGCATATCCTTGAAGGTGATCTTATTTTGGATCCCCTTATTAGGGGGCCCACTAAGGAAGCTGGGATGTACCTCTTTTACATATGATTCTTATATGTGATGTAAAATTATAACACTTTTCCAAATATCATCTTTCATTTCTATAATATCATGGTCCTAGTCATATGAACTAAAAAAACTATAGGCCCCTCATTCTATTGTCTAGGTCTCACCATCATATAAAATGTATTTCTTCAAATCTTTGGTAAATTTTGACTTGCAATTCCCATACCTTGTTCTGTTACTTTTTTCCCAAAAACCTAACTCAATGCCTTGTGAAAATTTGAATCTACTTAAACCTCCATAAACCTTTATTAATAAAATGTCAAAATTTCTAATAAATTGTTTTCCTGATTATGCTATAATAAACACTAATTGTCTTCTTATAAGTTAATCATATATTTCAGAGCCTATTAGCCAAAGGATGCCACTATTGACTATGCAAGATGCAACCTATTGTCCATGCATGAAATATCCCACAATATAGGGTTTTCAATTAGTGGTAACTTCATACTCAAAAGAAAACTCCTCTAACTCTAAAATTCCAGTTCCCATTACAACAATTTGGATATCAGAATCCCTAAATCACTACCTACAACATTCTTCTGTTAGCCTTGAATATGGTAGTACATTTCCAGGAAAATTACCTTGAATGGGAGAATAATAAACGTTTAATCATATAAAATGATCTCAAATTATAATTCTATTAATTTCTTTGATATATTCTTTTAAACTGCATCTCATGATATCCTTTCCACATAAAATTAAACTTCATATCATGATATCCTTGCAGCACTAATTAAAAATATATATCATGATGTCCATGCCACATGAATTAAAACTATATATCATTTTTTCATTGACACACAACATTAAAAACATAGAATTATATCATTACCACATGAATGTAAACTATATAACATAACATCCTTGCCATATGAATTTAAAATAAATATCATCATATTCTTATCTCATGACTTCAAACATTGTTGAATTACATCCACACCATAATATGTCAAACAATGCTGTGAATTTTCAGATGGGCTTCCATTAACTAAAAAAATACCTTTACATAAGTCATAAACGGTCCTTTCAACCTGACATCGACCATATTACAAAATGTACCATCCTTCACTCGAGCCAAATTCATGTCAGATTAGTTTCACATTAATGGCCAGTACCAATATAGATATTCCATTCATTCTTAGATATGTCCTTTTGGAAAACCCACCAATTATGGTATTGAGAAATCCAAATCTCAATCTTTGATTATTTTCTTTACTATACTGTAATATGCACCCGTTGGATTTTCATAAGTTGGTCAAAATGTCCAGAGACAGGGACCCAATGGATACTAGTAAAGACTATGCATTACAAGACCATGTTGGACTTGCATTAAAAGAACCACAAAAAGATTTTCCAATTGGCGATAAAAACATTCTTAGGATAGACCTTTTATATTCCCAAATACCATGTTTTTGATATGTGGACCACAAAATCATGGCTCAATATTACTCATAGGATTTCTAAATAATTTTGAAAAAATATTTTCCTAAAAGACCTTTTTGGTCCATAATTTTGATATTTATGGTCAATGCAATTCAACCAAAAAACACCATCCTCATTAGTCCATCATTCATGACATTAAACTACCAAAAATAGGGACATTGTTCTCACAATATTAAAACCCCATAAAGGAATATGTAGACAAAATTTTTGTGTCACCTTTCTATATGTACATTCCATTCTTTTTAGGGAAGAAAATAGAGAAATGAAAATGAAAATGGAACAAAATTTGTTATGATGAAGACCATAAAATGAAATTATAAAAAAATCTCAATATCTATTTCTCTAGGTCCCATGGAATAGGAATAAAATTATAGCATTCTTCACCATCCCTTTTGTTGTGGTTACAACCATTTGATACAAAGATGCCTTGTTATAAATCTCAGCTTTAATTTATTTAGGATCCCAAAAATAAAATAGGGATAAAAGTTCAAGCAATTGAAAAATTAGATCCTTTTGATTCATGTTTTAAAATGGAGGCGAACATTCACATGTCATAGCATCTCTTCTATATTTTACAGTTTAGCCTCAATATAGGCTTTTAAAAGTTTAACCATGTATTGAGAAACTACTACAACCCACAAATATCAACCATATGTGTAGTATAAGTCTTTTTTTTACAGAGCTTCTCTTCCTTGGTGATAATAACATTTCTCTTCCATGCCAAATCCCATACTAGGGATTGATATATCTTCCCTACCTCTTCTCGTGCATCACTTATTTCTTCATTGCGGTGAATTATTTGTGGAGAATTCTCATAATGAAAATGTTGATACTCCTCTACCACCTTAGAATGAATGGCCTCATCTTGGATTGTGGTGGTTCCATGTTACTAAAACATTCCATGCTGATGTGCCTCATTTAGCTTCACTATTCTCTCCTCATAACTTTGTTGGATGATCACCATCACCATATCATGGATCTCGATGTAATTAAATTCACTATATCCATACATGTAAATCTTGAATGGAAGTTGGAAAAGTAACAATGGCCTGTCCTCAAGAGGCATCTCACTGAAAATCTCCAAGATATACTTCCAAATGAAAAAATGTGAAGGGTGTAAAGTATCATGAAAATCTAGATCAAAATAAGAGTTACTTTTTAATGTAGATTCATAAAAAAGGATTAATATACTCAATTAGTAACCTTGTTATTATCCATCCAATGCATCCCAATCCTCACCTAGTAATGTTGGTGGAGCTAGTATGGAAGACCCCATATCAAGACCTGTTATTGAAGTTGATGACATTGAAATAAAAATGAAACATCAAATTAACATCATGAGGTAAAAAAGTAAATATATTGGTAAATAGATTCAAAGATTTTATGAAACTCACCCGTTATAGAATAAAAATTTTGAAACTTGTACCTATCTAGTGCCCCCATCCTCAATTCTCAGATTCGACACCTCCTAACGGGGAGAATCATCTTTTGTTTTCTCAGCGAAAAAATTTAGACACTATTTAGAAACCACCTATTTAGGTTTATTAAACATCATTACCTCAACAAAATGAATGTGGTTTACCATTATTCCTCATTCATGAATTGATTTTGTGATATCTATATAAATTCTAAAGAAGGCTTTTTTTCTTTCTAATGTGTCACTCATATACCTCTCCACGTCATACATGCCATCTGTTCTAGTGTTCCCTCCATTCACACCCCTCCCCCACTCGGGTATGACCTCCGCTGTGATTAGGGTAACAGTCAATTTCCTCATCGCCCTCCCCGAAACCCCTCTACACTCACGTCTCCGGCTTTTTCTCAACCACCGCATCCAACTGATATGCCTCTGAATCTACCACATTCAGCTCCTCTTCCAATGAATCCTCTTCATCTTCCTGATATGCCTCCATCTGATATGCCTCCGGTTCCTCTTCCTCCAACTGCTCGATGCCCGACACCCAGCTATTTCGTCTGGCTGCTTTGCCTTCAACTGCTATGGCTCTGGGTGCTCTACCTCTAGCTCCTCCCACCATGGCTCCTCCACCTCTAGCTCATCCCACTGCGTCTCCTATGCCTCCTACTCCTCCATGCCCGAAAACCCCCTCATGACTCTTCTCCATAAACCTACCATATTACCTAGGTTTTGGGAAATATTGTTCTACTTCCTTAAATTTCATTCTTCTTGTACGATTTCTTTAGTTATGATTTTTAAACTGAATATTTTATTTCCATCATATAAAATATGTTATTATCAATTTCTATTCTAATTGTTTCTCAAATCTACATTTGTTTTTTAATTTCTCCTTGTCTACAGTTTATTTCAATGCAAGTGGATGTTTATAGCTACAACAATTTTGATTGAATTCATCCGCATCACATCTATTCACATATTATATATATGAGATTTTTTTTTGGATATTTTCACATATGTTCTATTAACATCTATTCACATATGTTTTGTTTTATTTGGATCAGTTTCCAATATATAGATCAAAGTTTACTTTGACCATCATAGGTATGGTTTTTATTTATTTGCATCTTTCTAATTCATTTCATGATATAACAGAATTATATTATTTTATTTCTTATCAATATATATCTAGGAAGGGGTTGAGTGTGGAGTTCTTCCTAGGGATGATGGTGCCTAATACGTATTCTTTTAAATGGCTAGATTTTGTTCATATGTTTCCATATTAAACCATAGTGGTTGCAGGATATGAGAATTTTTTAGACATCCATATTCTTGATTTAATGATATTCTATGTCATCTTCAATACGGATTGTCATATATCGTTTCCACTTCAAATGATACCTAAAAGCGGTGACTATATCACTGTTCAGAACTTGAGCATGAAAATGATGATTCTTTCTTATGTTATCATTTTTATCAACTTATTTCCTATCATTTAGATCCCATAGGGAATATGGGTATGTTTTTATGGGATATATGGTTGTGATGGTAGGTAGATCAGGGCACAACAAAATGTTTTCATTTCTATTTTGATTTTCATAATGTTTAATTTATTGTTTTTTTACTTTCATCAATATTTTTTTGATACATTATTCTGTATTAAATTTTTTGAAATCAGTGTTTCATGTAATTTTTGAAATGTATATTTGTTTTAATTACTGTCTATTTTCTTTTCATGCAGTACTGTCTTGAAGGGAGAGATGATTTGGTCAGATTGGAAAAGCTGCAAAAGCAAGAGTGCCTAGACGTTCATCTTTGAATCTGGACATATGTCAGCACCGAGTGGAATTTCAGGTAATATTGAAACTTTTTTACTATGTAAAATGTATTAATGTGTTTGAATTCAGGAAATTTTATTGTTTTTAATTAATTAAAATTCACAGGGATCTCCCTCTTTGGGCAAAATATTACTATGTTCAAAGTAAGCAGGAATGTATGTTAATCTCAGAATCAGTCCTTATGTCCATGAAATGTGGAATTTCGGGTAATTTTGAAGGTTTTTAGTATGATGGGTTTCAATTAAATAACATAAATTGTTTTTTAATAAATCATATATTCTAAAATGGGTGACCTGATCATGAATTTCACCCATCTATGCTTCCACGTCACCCAAAAAATTGAATTCCTCGCTCCAAATATGCACAAACCATGACTCTCTATATCCCTCTAATATGATGCTTACTCAGGTTTGACATGAGGTCCCTCAGGTGTGGCATGAAATCCCTCAACTATCATGAATTGCTTCGAACAAATTTTTATTTTTATATATGAAATACGTCTCCACTACACACATTACAATTTATCCAGTTATTCTCATTTATTTATCTACAGTAAACATATAATTCTTCTGGTCTTTCTGAGTTTATATAGATGTTTCACATTTTTAACATCTATATATCCATTCACTACTTGAAAACTAGCCACCTATATTAATTATATTTACAAATTACAGAAAAATACACATAATATGGTATCATATATAATTGTTTATCACTTGACATTGAATAAGATGATTATTTCTTATGATAATTGTTTGTCACTATTATTTCTATTTCAATTTTCATAATGGTTCATTTTTTTTTGACATCAATATTTCTTTGAATACATTATTCACCTTCATCTTTAGAAAATAATTTTTTCATGTACTTTTTGAAATTTATATTTGTTTTAACTATTGTTTATTTTCTTTGCATGCAGTACTATCTTGAAGGGAGATATGATTTGGCCAGATTCGACAAGCTGCTAAAGGAAGACGGCCTAGATGTTCATCTCAAAATCATGCATTATGTCTGCATCGAGTGAAATTTTGGGTAATAATGAAATTTTTTAGTATGTCAATGATATTAATGTTTCTAAAATAAGGAACTTTGATTGTTTTTAAATAATTAAAAAATACAAGGATCTCCCTGTTTGGCTGAAATATAACTGTCTTCAAAGGAAGAATTCATGTATGTTCATCTCAAAATCGGTCTTTATGTCCATTCCATGTTGAATTTCGGTAAATTTTGATTGTTTTAAGTATGTTGTGTTTTAATTAAAAAACATTGATTGTTTTTTAAACAACATTATATATTAAAGATGGGTGACCTGATGCATTTTACCAAACTATGCTTACACATCACCCAAAAATTGAATTCCTTGTGCCAAATATGCACAAACCACGACTCCCTATATCCATCTAATATGATTCTTACTCAGGATTGACATGAGATCCCTCAGGAGTGACATGAAATCCCTCAACTATCATGAATTTTTTCGAACAGATTTTTATTTTGACATATGTAATACGTCTCCACTGTACACATTACAATTTATCCAGTTATTTTCATTTTTATGTACAGTAAGCATAGAAATATTCTGGTCTGTCTGAGTTTATATAGATGTTTCACATTTTTTAACATCTATATACCCATTCACTACTTTCAAACTATCCACCCATATTAATTATATTTACAAATTACAGAAACAAATACACATAATGTGGTATCATATATCACCATTTTACACTTGAGAATGAATAATATGACTCTTTCTTATGATAATTGTTTTTCACAATTATTTCTATTTCCATTTGTATAATTTTTCATTTATTTTTTTGTTGTTTGACATCAATATTTTTTTTAATACATTATTCGGCTTCATCTTTTAGGAAAAATGTTTTTCAGGTACCTTTTGAAATGTATATTTGTTTTAACTACTGTCTATTTTTTTCATGCAGTACTATCTCAAAGGGAGATATTATTTGTCCAGATTCAACAATCTACTAAAGCAATACATCCTAGACATTCATCTCAGAATCATGCATTATGTCTGCGCCGAGTGAAATTTCGGGTAATATTGAAATTTTTTAGTATGTAAAAGATATTAATGTGTCTGAATTCTGGAACTTTGATTATTCTTAATTAATTAAAAAACACTTGGATCTCCCTATTTGGCAGAAATATTATTATGTTCAAAGGAAAAAGGCATCTACGTTCATCTCAGAATTGGTCCTTATGTCCATGACAAGATTTTTTCTGCACTTTTTTCTGTATTTTTTGGTCATGTACTAATGACTGAATTTCTTTCTACATTTTTTTATATCATTTTTATACTTTTTTTTCATCATTTGTTTAGGTTCTATATGTAATTTCTTTGCTTATGAGTTTTACATATTCATTAATAATAATTCATGTTTTTAATTTTTTTATGTACAGATTGTAGCATGTACTAGATTTTGAAGTTGAGGATTTTCAACCTTATATCTTTTTGTAAAAAAACATTCAGATTGTATGACAGTTTCAGTTCATTTTTCTGAAAAGGTTCTATAAATTTTTACTTTCAAACTTATGCAACACTTATTATTTGTCAGTTGAAATGCCTGGATCGGTTGTGATCACTGAGAGGGGAGGGGTGAATCAGTGATAACTTTTTCTTTTTATGAATTGTTCCCTTTAGATTATCAATTCAACCTCTGCAGCTGGTTAAAGCCTAGATCTACTCTTTTAGTGGTGTAGTAATAATGAGAGCACATAACACAGAGATTTACAAGGTTCGGTACAAAGACCTACTCCTTGCCGTGTTTGTTACACCCCCCAACACGGATTCTTCACTATGCCAAAGGATTATTACACAGTAATTGGTTATACCCCCCAATTACAAGTTGGTTACACCCCCCAACTCCACAGCATCATCTTCATCATGGCTCCACTTCACTTCTTCAAAGGTGTTGTTCAGAACTTCAAGTAGCTTCAACAGTCTTCAAAAGATCTCGTTGGTCTTTCTCACCAACAACCAATCACTTAGAATGATCAGTTCTTTTGCATTCACACACTTAAGTGTGTACTCCTCTTCTTCTTATGTTTTGTCACTCTTCTTCACTTGTGCACACATACACAACTCATTTTGAATGTACTCAACTGGGTACAAGCCGAACCTCGGCCTCTTCCTTTCTTTGCACACTCACAAGCCTCGGGCTCTTCACTTCACACACACTCAAGGTGTGTTCTTTTAGTTTGTTCTTCGAAGTGTGCACACACAAGGCTCGACCTTCTTCATATACTTAGACACACACACACAACTTAGGTGTGGTCTTCTTGTTTTGCACATACACTACCCGTAGGTGTGTCTTTGGCCTTCACTCCACTTCTTGCACACACAAGGCACTATGCCTCGGGTCTTCTTGCTTCTATTCCACCTGAATGCCAAAGGAGGCGCGCAAGGGTCTGCTTGAGCCGCGGCCAACTTCTTCTCCAACAGCTGCACAAGGTATGAGCCGCAGCCTCTCTTCCTCAACACTACCGCGCAAGCCTCAACAAAGGACAAGGCGCGCAGGTCTCAACAAACCTCGAGGGCGCGCAAGGTGCTTGCGGCCTCGGGTACTTCCTGTCGCGCAATGGATAGCGCGCAGGGGGTCACTTTCGGGCCTCGGGTGGCACCGAGAACAACAGCCGCGCAAGGTAGTTACGCGGTGGCTCTTTCTTCGCGAGGCAGAAGGCTCTCGCGGATCACAAATTTTTCAGCAAAATTCCAGAGGTCTCGGCCTCTCTTTTTATAGGCAGAGGAATCCTCAAAACATCCGCGGGATATAAATCTTGATCCACCGAGATTTTCGGTTCTTTGAAAACTTCAAACGCGGGCCGAGAATCTCGTTCTTTTCTCTCTGCACAACGCGGACTTCTTCTCCTTCTCCTTTATCCACGTGCATGCATTTTAAAACGCATGCAAGCCTCTGTTTAGGTTCATGCATGCAAAGCATGCTCTCCACGTGGCCTCGGCATTATATTTTGCCTCGGCCGAATCTCGAAATCTCTCTCGATGCATGTATGCAACAGTTTAATGCATGATCGTGTTCGTAGAGGCCAGACGATCACAATGGACGCTTCGGCTCGATCAGCGGTGGCCGGGAACTCAAGTTCTGTCGTCGGGAGGCTCTGGTTCATGCGGCGGCTCGCGGGAGGCTTCGACTCGAGCTCGAGGTGGAAGACGAGCCACAGCCGTCGGATCGATGATTTGGACGGTCGCGATCAGGATGGGCCGCGGCGGATTAGATGGGCGGCCGAGATCTGGCGCGCGATTGATCGTGCGGCCAGGATCGCTCCCGGGTGAAAATTCCGCGTCCCACATCGAAACGGGGCGCGGTTTTCACGCAGCTTATCAATATGCCGCTGCCGCTCAACTCCCAGTTGTACTTCTCCCTCCACGGTGCCTCCCCGCACCGTGTTCTCCCTGAGGGCGCGCTCTGCGCCCACTCTCTGCTCCTGCGGGCGCGCTCCTAGCGCCCACTATGCACACACCGGGTGCGCGGGCTTCACCACCGCGTGCCCTGCGCTCCTCCGGGCGTGCCCCAGGCGCCCATGCGGTGTCCTGCGGGTGCGCTCTGCCGCCCTGGCTCGCCCCACGGGTTCCCCTATGGGCGTGGTGCCTTAGTGCCCATGCTTTGGGGTTGAACCCCCAAGGTGCCTTGGCTGGCCAATTTTTTGGCTAAGGCAAAGAATAATACTTTGTCAAATACAAAGTTCTTCCATAAGTTCAAGCCAAATGCCACATTCCAAGACATCTTCTTCATAATTCTTCTTCTTCTTAGGAATTACCCATCTCCTCCTCATGTTCTTAATAACTTTTCAACATTTCATAACTTAGGAGGGAATTCCGAAGGTTCTTCATCAACCGAAGCTCCTGAATCAAATAATTCTTCAATGTTCTTCAATGATCCAATTAGAGGTCAAGTTGGATCACATTCACATTGTCATGCACTAAGGATTAGTACATGTTCTTCTTCAGCTCACTTCATCCACTTAGAAGTTGTGGATGGCTCTCTTAATCTCCTCATGCATTGTGAAGACAATGCATGGCCTTCTAAAAGTGTTGTGACTTTGTATCCAGTTGATAAAAGTTCTTGGAACTTAATGATCAGCTCAACAATCGTCAGATTTAATGCTTCTGTAATCATCAATCTTCAAGATGTACTTCATCAGATGGAACACCATGACAAGTTATTGACAACAAATGCAATTACTTCACTTGGGCACAACAATCTCCCCCTTTGTATTTGGTTGTCAATACTCCGAAGCACACTGAGAGAATGTCGTGTGCCTGATGATTTCTCCCCCTTATTGGCCAACAAATGCAAAGGGATGAATGAAAGCCATACTCATAGTATAGATCTTCTGGAACCTGTACATCTTCAACTACCAATGCTCCCCCTCAGGGGATGAACTCATCTCCTTCAATTCCCTGCATGTAAGTACAAGAATACAAAAATTTAGGGAATAAGGAGGGACCTTTTTCTTCCTCAAGTGAGAATAGAAGGCTGAACATGCAGTTTCAGCCTCAATTCAACAAATCTTTCCGTAGGCATAGCTTTGGTGAAAATGTCTGCCACCTGATCTTGAGTAGGAATGTAGTCTAGCTTTATGTCTCCACTGGCGACCCTTTCTTTGATGAAATGATATTTTATATCAATGTGCTTGGATCTGGAGTGTTGGATAGGATTCTTAGACAACTCAATTGCACTTTGATTATCACATAAGATCCTCAATGGTTTTTCAGCTTTAATCCTCAAATCTGCTAGCTGCACCTGCATCCAAATCATTTTAGTACATGCATGTGTAGCGGCCACATACTCTGCTTCAGCTGTGCTCAATGTTACAGAATTTTGTTTCTTGCTGTACCAGCTAACACATCCTTCTCCCAGAAAGAAGGTTCCACCAGATGTGGATCTTCTATCAGTGCAATCACCAGCCCAATCAGCATCTGTGAATCCCAACAACTGTATGTTTGCACTGTGTTTGTATAAGAGTCCATAGTTGAGGGTTCCTTTAACATATCTCAGGATTCTTTTGACTGCAGTTAAATGAGATTCTCTTGGATCACTTTGGAATATGGCACACAAAGTCACTGCATATGCTATATCTGGCCTTGAAGCCGTGAGATAAAGTAGACTGCCAATTATTCTTCTGAACTCTTTCTGATCAACATTGTTGCCTTCTTCATCCTTGCATAGCTTGGTTCCGACAGAAATGGGTGTGGAGACTTCCTTTGAACTTTCCATTCCAAACCTTTTCACTAAGTCCCTTGCGTACTTTTCTTGTGAAAGAAATATGGAGTTTTGTCTTTGTTCCACCTGAAATCCTAGAAAATATGTCATTTGACCAAGCATTGAAATTTCAAAAGTTCTTTTCATCTGCTCAGCAAATTCTTCACATAGTCCTTCCTTGTTACTAGCAAAAATGATATCATCCACATAGATAATGACTATGAGGGTACCATTGGCCATTTCTCTGACATAGAGGTTACTGTCAACTGTTCCTTTGACAAATTTCATGTCTTTAAGACAACCATCCAATTTTGAGTACCAGGCTCTAGGTGCCTGCTTCAATCCATACAAGGCTTTCCTCAATCTTCACACCATACTACCATCTTTTTCCAGCAAAAATCCCTCTGGTTGTTCAATATACACCTCTTCTTCAAGATCTCCATTCAGAAATGCAGATTTCACATCCATCTGATAGACCTTGTACTGCTTGTGTGCTGCAACTGCTAAGAACATTCTGATAGTTTCCAGTCTTGCAACTGGTGCAAAGGTTTCCTCAAAGTCGATTCCTTCCATTTGTGAATATCCTTTGCATACAAGTCTGGCCTTGTTTCTGGAAACTTCTCCCTTTTCATTGAGTTTGTTTCTAAACACCCACTTTGTCCCAATAACATTTTTATTTTTGGGCCTTGGCACAAGATCCCAAGTGGAGTTCTTTTCAATTTGATTGAGTTCCTCATGCATAGCTTGTATCCATTCCTCATGTACAACTGCTTCAGCCACTGTGTGAGGTTCAACTTGAGAAACCAGTGCAGTCTGATCTTCCAATCTCAATCTTCTTCTAGTTCTTACTGAGGACTATAGGTCTCCAAGGACATTTTCTGTGTCAACATGCTTCTTCAATTTGTTGTATCTTCTTCTTCAATTTTCATTGCCTTCATCTTCATCACTGGTATATTCAGAGTTGATCTCACCAGCAGTTGGTGTTGGCTCAGGTAATTCTGCATTCTTCTGTTCCAAGGCTGTGTCATTCTTTGAGTCATCATCATCCACAGTGTGTGGTTTGGTGTTGTTTTCAATTATTATGACATCACTGCAGTCAATAATTTTATTCAACCTCTTATTCCAGCATTTGTAGCCTTTTCCATTAGGTAGGTAACCCATAAAGATTCCTTCTTCACCTTTTTCTTCAAACTTTCCCAGATTGATGTTTTTAATCTTGATGATGCAGGGACTGCCAAAGACTTTGAAATATTTAACAGTTGGTTTTCTGTTAAACCACATTTCATAGGCTGTCGTTTGTGTTTCTGGTCTCAGGAGACATCTGTTCTGTATGTGTATAGCAGTGCATACTACTTCTCTCCAGAAAAACTTAGAGATATCATGCTCAGCTAACATAGTCCTCCCCATTTCAACTATGCTTCGATTCTTTCGTTCAGCCACTCCATTCTGTTGTGGAGTATATGGTGTACTATATTGATGTTTGATTCCATGCTTGACCAGATAGCTTTCAAAGACATCACCGGTATATTCTTTTCCGTTGTCTGATCTTACTTTCTTGATGCAGAGCTCCAGTTCCTTCTCAGCCTGCCTTCTGAAAGTCTTGAACATCGTGATTGCCTCTGACTTGTGTTTCATGAACATGACATTGGTCATCCGAGTGTAATCATCAATGAAGGTTATAAAATAGAAATCTCCTCTTGTAGACTTCTGTCTCATTGGTCCACATATGTCTGTATGGATGAGTTCAAGAGGTCTAGTAGACATGATATCAACTCCTTTGTGTGACCTATGGGTCAGTTTTCCCTTCTGACATGTGTCGCAGACTTCATCTCTTTCTCTCTTTAATTTGGGTAGATCTCGTACAACATTGTACTTCAGAATTTTACTCATACTCCTTTGACCAAGATGGCCAAGTCTTCTATGCCAGAGGTTGTTTTCATCTTTAGAGCTAAGAAAACAAGAATTGATGGGATCACCAATTTGAAATAGATTTCTAGTGGTTCTTCTTCCTTGAGTGATGATTTTTCCATCCTTTGAGCTCTTGATGATGCATGAGTCCTTCTGGAACAACACCTCATGTCCATCATCACATAATTGACTTACACTCAGTAGGTTGTGCTTTAATCCTTCAACAAACAACACATCATTGGATTTTAGATTTGTTGTTGAAATCATAGCCTTTCCAACTCCCTTTATTTTCAGAGAACGATCATTTCCAAACACCACGGTTCCTCCCTCATGACTTTCAAGGTTGCTTAGAATTTTTGTATCACCAGTCATGTGGGATGAGCATCCACTATCAAGAATCCATGACTTGGTTTTACTGCTGGCTTTTAGAGCCACTTCAGCAAAGTATGTGATTTCATCATTGGTTTCTTGAATGCCTTTCCCTTTCATGTCTTTGACTTTTTGTTTAGGAAGAGTTGTCATATATTTATCAGCTCTATGACCTTGTTGGTCACATCTTCCACAAGCTTCACTCAGGCAGTCAAATGTGTTCTGAGTTGGTGGTTTTGATGCTTTTTGCAAAACACTCTGGGTGTCAGGATGTCTCCCCTTGACTCATGCCTCATGTTTGGACGAGACATGTTATACCAGCATGCATAGGCCTTATGTCCAAACACACCACAACACCAGCAGTAGCCTCTGAACCTTGACCTTCTTTGTTGATAAGAGTCATGTTGTAATTTTCTGTCCAAGATTTGAGTAGTCCTCCCTGAGGATTTCCTTTCTTCCATTGAAGATGATTTTACACAGATTGGTTCATGCCATGTTTGTCTCAATTTTATCTTTGAACCTGTATTGTTAGAAATAACAGATGTATTTTGAGATTTACTTAGTGGTAAATTGACCTGCCTCTGAGCACCAGCATAAGATGATTCTGCCTTGACCTCAACAGCCTTGTTGAAGTCTTCTCTCATCTTTGTCAAGCTATTATGTGCTTCAATCCACTTGGAATATGTCAGTGATTTCTCTTCTTCTTTGAGGTGAAGTTTCTCCTCAAGATCTTTTGCTATCTTGTCCAGCTCAGCTACCTTCAGTTTGTGTCTCTTGATTTCATCAATGTACATTGTCTCTTTCTTCATACATTCTTCCAACTCCTCAGTCATCCTTTTGGTTTCCTTTTGTAACAATCTCTTCTCTTTCTTGAGTCCAATGTTCTGTTCAAGGCAAGCTACTAATTCATCTTTCAATCTGTATTCAAGCTCTGTTCGTTCACTTTCATCATCTTCACTGCTGCAGGTATCAAACCCTTTTTCTACATGAGCCATAAAATTCGTTTCTTCTTCTGATTGACTGGCTGAAGTAGAGTCTGATTCTTCCTCTTTGCTTACATAGCTTCTTCTTTCACCTGGAACGAACCTTTTCTTTCTTACACCTGATTTGTTTCCTTCTCTTGGGTATCTACTCCATTTCTTCTTTTGTGACTTCTCATCTTCAACTTCTGGAGCACTATATCTCTTCTTGGGGCAGTTTACAGCAAAGTGTCCGATGTTATTGCAATTGAAACATCTCGATGGTGATTTCCCTTTTCCCCTGAATTTAGTTTTTCCAAACCTTTTAGAAAAAAGAGAAATAATCGTGTTGAGATCTTCATCCTTTTCTTCATTGTCAGTATCACTTGATTCTAGGACTTCGTCATCTTTTATCTTGAGTTGTCTCATGGCCTCAAAAGCCATCTCATCCTTGATCTTCTTCTTGAATACTGGGATCTTCCTCATTTCATATGCAATGAGAATATTGTGTAGTTCATCAAGAGAGAGATCATATCTGTCTTCTAATGCTGAGACTTTGGGGTCAAACCTGTCAGGAAAATTTCTCATAAGTTTTTTAACAATAGTGGAGTCCTCCAACTTTTCTCCAAAGCCCCGAATGTTACTGACAATTTCATTGACTCTTGTGAAATAATCATCAATATTTTCTTCTTCTCCCATGTTGACATCTTCAAACTTGCTTCTCCAAATCTGTAATTTGGCTTCCTTGACTTTCATGTTGCCTTCATAACTACTTTCCAATTTGTCCCAAATTTCTTTAGCATTCTTGAGTCCCATGACTTTTGTGTATACCTTTTCTGAGAGTGACATAAGAATGGAATTTTGAGCTTTACCATCAACTTCCATATTTCTTTTCTCATCGAGTGTCATAGCAGCTTCATTAGCAAGAGGAGGGAATCCAAATAAGGCTGCATTTCTAACTTCAAGGCCGAGAGATAGAAGGTAGGGTAACATCCGATTCTTCCAGCTGTGGTAATTCTTTCCATCGAATGCAGGAACACCCCTACTATTAACAGAATTCAGATTGTCCATCTTCTCAGAAGTAGATCCTTATAGAGGCAACCTCCCTTTGATACCACTTGAAATGCCTGGATCGGTTGTGATCACTGAGAGGGGAGGGGTGAATCAGTGATAACTTTTTCTTTTTATGAATTGTTCCCATTCGATTATCAATTCAACCTCTGCAGCTGGTTAAAGCCTAGATCTACTCTTTTAGTGGTGCAGTAATAATGAGAGCACAGAACACAGAGATTTACAAGGTTCGGTACAAAGACCTACTCCTTGCCGTGTCGGTTACACCCCCCAACACGGATTCTTCACTATGCCAAAGGATGATTACACAGTAATTGGTTATACCCCCCAATTACAAGTTGGTTACACCCCCCAACTCCACAGCATCATCTTCATCATGGCTCCACTTCACTTCTTCAAAGGTGTTGTTCAGAACTTCAAGTAGCTTCAACAGTCTTCAAAAGATCTCGTTGGTCTTGCTCACCAAAAACCAATCACTTAGAATGATCAGTTCTTTTGCATTCACACACTTAAGTGTGTACTCCTCTTCTTCTTATGTTTTGTCACTCTTCTTCACTTGTGCACACATACACAACTCATTTTGAATGTACTCAACTGGGTACAAGCCGAACCTCGGCCTCTTCCTTTCTTTGCACACTCACAAGCCTCGGGCTCTTCACTTCACACACACTCAAGGTGTGTTCTTTTAGTTTGTTCTTCGAAGTGTGCACACACAAGGCTCGGCCTTCTTCATATACTTAGACACACACACACAACTTAGGTGTGGTCTTCTTGTTTTGCACATACACTACCCGTAGGTGTGTCTTTGGCCTTCACTCCACTTCTTGCACACACAAGGCACTATGCCTCGGGTCTTCTTGCTTCTATTCCACCTGAATGCCAAAGGAGGCGCGCAAGGGTCTGCTTGAGCCGCAGCCAACTTCTTCTCCAACAGCTGCACAAGGTATGAGCCGCAACCTCTCTTCCTCAACACTGCCGCGCAAGCCTCAACAAAGGACAAGGCGCGCAGGTCTCAACAAACCTCGAGGGCGCGCAAGGTGCTTGCGGCCTCAGTTACTTCCTGTCGCGCAAAGGATAGCGCGCAGGGGGTCACTTTCGGGCCTCGGGTGGCACCGAGAACAACAGCCGCGCAAGGTAGTTGCGCGGTGGCTCTTTCTTCGCGAGGCAGAAGGCTCTCACGGATCACAAATGTTTCAGCAAAATTCCAGAGGTCTCGGCCTCTCTTTTTATAGGCAGAGGAATCCTCAAAACATCCGCGGGATATAAATCTTGATCCACCGAGATTTTCGGTTCTTTGAAAACTTCAAACGCGGGCCGAGAATCTCGTTCTTTTCTCTCTGCACAACGCGGACTTATTCTCCTTCTCCTTTATCCACGTGCATGCATTTTAAAATGCATGCAAGCCTCTGTTTAGGCTCATGCATGAAAAGCATGCTCTCCACGTGGCCTCGGCATTATATTTTGCCTCGGCCGAATCTCGAAATCTCTCTCGATGCATGTATGCAACAGTTTAATGCATGATCGTGTTCGTAGAGGCCAGACGATCACAATGGAGGCTTCAGCTCGATCAGCGGTGGCCGGGAACTCAAGTTCTGTCGTCGGGAGGCTCTGGTTCATGCGGCGGCTCGCGGGAGGCTTCGACTCGAGCTCGAGGTGGAAGACGAGCCACAACCGTCGGATCGATGATTTGGACGGTCGCGATCAGGATGGGCCGCGGCGGATTAGATGGGCGGCCGAGATCTGGAGCGCGATTGATCGTGCGGCCAGGATCGCTCCCGGGTGAAAATTCCGCGTCCCACATCGAAACGGGGCGCGGTTTTCACGCGGCTTATCAATATGCCGCTGCCGCTCAACTCCCAGTTGTACTTCTCCCTCCACGGTGCCGCCCCGCACCGTGTTCTCCCTGCGGGCGCGCTCTGCGCCCACTCTCTGCTCCTGCGGGCGCGCTCCTAGCGCCCACTATGCACACACCGGGTGCGCGGGCTTCACCACCGTGTGCCCTGCGCTCCTCTGGGCGTGCCCCAGGCGCCCATGCGGTGTCCTGCGGGTGCGCTCTGCCGCCCTGGCTCGCCCCACGGGTTCCCCTATGGGCGTGGTGCCTTAGTGCCCATGCTTTGGGGTTGAACCCCCAAGGTGCCTTGGCTGGCCAATTTTTTGGCTAAGGCAAAGAATAATACTTTGTCAAATACAAAGTTCTTCCATAAGTTCAAGCCAAATGCCACATTCCAAGCCATCTTCTTCATAATTCTTCTTCTTCTTAGGAATTACCCATCTCCTCCTCATGTTCTTAATAACTTTTCAACATTTCACAACTTAGGAGGGAATTCCAAAGGTTCTTCATCAACCGAAGCTCCTGAATCAAATAATTCTTCAATGTTCTTCAATGATCCAATTAGAGGTCAAGTTGGATCACATTCACATTGTCATGCACTAAGGATTAGTACATGTTCTTCTTCAGCTCACTTCATCCACTTAGAAGTTGTGGATGGCTATCTTAATCTCCTCATGCATTGTGAAGACAATGCATGGACTTCTAAAAGTGTTGTGACTTTGTATCCAGTTGATACAAGTTCTTGGAACTTAATGATCAGCTCAACAATCGTCAGATTTAATGCTTCTGTAATCATCAATCTTCAAGATGTACTTCATCAGATGGCACACCATGACAAGTTATTGACAACAAATGCAATTACTTCACTTGGGCACAACATCAGTGTGTTTAAATCCATCGTTATCATATTTCCCAAATTTATTATTATAACAAATATATTATCTTTCATTGAGATGTCATTTTTTATTTCAGTGGACGCTTTAATCTTTTTATGATTTAGCAATAAAAATGAATTCTGCTTTCCATCCTCAAATTTGAGTAATTCATACACTTTTAAAATATCCTTCTTTTGGTCCCCACTTGAAATGGTGTCTCCAAATTCTATGCACTCATATTCTATAATAGAAAACCAGGTTCTCTAAAATAAGTTTTTCAGTTAGTGCTGTTGTAACATATGTTTTTTTGTTTCAATATACAATATTTTTTCCTTTTATTGAAGCTAGATCAAGTAGACATGGTTTGTGGTAGGATTTTTTGTAAAGAATCTACATTGGTCTACTATTTTCATCCCAATAGTGATTTTCTACCAAATGAACTAATAATACATGTTATGGGCCCATTTAAATTGATTTGTTAAATTTTATTTTCCTACTTTCTATGTTGATTTGGACCTAATACCTTTTACTATTACATATTTTCATGACTATTGTCCCCTATTTACATTTAATGCATTGTTTTGGATTTCCTGCAATATTTGTGGTTTTATCCTTACACATGACATTAAATTTACATGAGGTATTTTCCTTTATGTATGGTTTCACACTTATTTGCGTCGCTTTATACTATTAATATTAGACAATGCATATGTTTTTCATTTATTTAATAAAAATAAATGAGCTCTGGTGTGGGATTAACATGTATATTCAACATGTTTTATTTTTTCTCATTGATTATCATTGATACTCATTATACTGTTATGGTATATTATGAGTGTCCATATGCCCCACTGGCTATTTTGTAATATTTTTTTGAACGGATCCTTGTATTTTGGTCATCTATATGTGTTCTATTCTATTTTTTACAGTTTCTTCATCTATTATACTTTTTGTGTGGCTGGATATCCCTCTTTCTTTGTCTCATTACATTTGACAGGAATCTATTATAAGATCTCCATATATATTATTACTATTAGACATCTCCACTTCCAGTTACCTAGGTATGAAATTTTCTACAGCATTTATGCAACTACTATTGGCTAGAAAATTAGCTTATGATTCTGAATTACCTCAGTGTGTTGGTCTTGGAATTGTAAGAGGCCTTAATGCATCAATTGACCTACTTTATGTGATCCTGCCCATCCAATGTGCTTCTTTGAATGTTCCTTTCATTCATGTTCGTTTAACTATTATGATGTATATACTTATCTTGTGTGCTTCATGTCCCTTTGAATGTTCTTTTTCTGTTGTATATTTCATTCATGTCCATTTCATGGTTACATTAATAATTATTCTTCATATTTAGGTATTCTTATGTTGTATAATTATCTTTTATATATTCTTATGTTGTATTCTTATTTTTCATATTCTGGTACTCTTATGATGTGTAAGAAAAGGAAGATTCCAACAAATATTATATTGGTGATGAAAATATGAAATGCATTGGGAACATGTCTACTTTCTGGAAAATTACTCCATGTCTAAAAATCACAACATCTCTATTTGTGGACAACAATTCTTTCTTTTTGTATAATAATTATTCCTCGGAACATCTCATATTTTTTCTTAGATAAACTATTATTTATGTAAATTCACTTCAACTTTGTTTTTTATAGTATGCAATATTGTTTTCCTAATTTCAGTTTATATTGAAGTCAGGTTTCCATCCTTGAATATTCCAAAGTGTTTCACCTTACAATTGACGTATCTTATTTGAACTATTATATTGATTCCTTCTTAATAGATTCACTTATAATTCCAAATTATTCACCACTTATTTTTGAGTAAAATACATTAAACATTATTATTTATTAACAACTATTACAAATAGTACTCTTAAGAAGTCAGATAATAATAATTACATATCACCGTGCGTATGCATGGGTGAGTACTAGTTCCTTAAATAAAAATATACAGAATTTGAGATTTGATGTAAATCATCAGGTGAAACAAAATTAACTATTTTTTCAAAGTTCAATAATGATAAAACTCACATCCTTACATATCATTAAATAAATACATAAAATCTTTAATAGAACATGGAATATAATTTCATATTTTAATTATATCCAACAGATCTGATACATATCCTCATGTCTCATATTATCCACCCCAATAGGGATGTTTGAAGCATGTTTATCAGGTCCCAAATTGGATTTACCATTTATCCGATCTTCCAAAATCAATTTATGCTTAGAATCTTCAAGGCTTTAAGAGTCAAGGTTATTTCCACCACCGTCATTTGACCACTTGAGAACCATGTCATCCCCTTATGAAGTGATAATGAGACCAACATTGACTACATCAGCACAATCCCCTAATATAGGAGACAAATATGAAAAATCTATAAAAGGGGAATGTTATAAAAAATAGGTGAAAACCTATTTTGACCAGGGTACCCTGTCTTCCTATAAATTAGACCCCTTATTTCACAATTTAAATAACTAAATATTTGGAATTACCCACCAAGATCTAGTTATTAATCCACTTCACCCATGTACTCTCAAATATCCCATGTAGCTATCCAAAACCCTTTATAAGAAACAATAAAAAGTTATAAGTGAGATCATTTTCCATTTTGAGTCCCAGGAACAAAAGACATTTGTAATAACCCTTTTTCCTCTACTAAGAATCAACTTCTGTGATCCTCTATCCTTAAGCAATGACTTGTGCGATACCAATCCATGGACACATGGGGATGTAGTTATGATAATGTTAAATCACTACCAGTGTTTTTTTCATAGGAGGTGAATTTCACATGAAATATTCAGCTCACATTGTCTTATTACCTCCTACAAAATTCACTTTCAGTTCTCACCTAGCTCTATGAAAAGTACCTACACCGATAACCTATTCCCAACTCCTAGGACCAACACCTATATGGTCCAATAATAAAGCCTTATTCAAAGACATCCATGGAATTTCCTATCATCCTTTGGATCCATTATCTTTGATTTTAAATATTGAATCCCTTATTGAATCTTCTAGAATTACTCAACAATGGAATGTGGCACACCAAAGTGTCCGCATTTGGGTCTTTATTCAGATAACTAGTGGTTTCTGAAACTTGTTTGATTAGACGATGAAGGTCTTTAGGTTGCATGTGAGGGTTTATGCTTAAGGATATATGTATCCTTACCATAGGGAAAGTGTTATAGAGTTACCAGTCATGGAAAAAAGGGCTAGGACCATGTAATACCCTTTACATCTCTAAGACACATAACATCCACTTCCTAGTGGATAGGGTAAGGATTAAAATTTATTTTCTATTCAACATGGAATGAGATCCGTCACCCTTACCATGGGATCCATTTTAGGGAATCCCTACTTCATAAATCCCTTATCCTTTCCTATAGGATGTTTCACTTGACCTTCTCTCCTCCCCTTAGATACTGGGTGTGAAAAAAGATGGGAACTAGAGTCCTCTTCTTTGTCTCATACTCCCTTCCATCATTAGTCTCTATACACAGGACACATTCCATTGAAAAGGTATGAGAGGGAAGTTATAGAACCTTTTCCTATTCCATTTTCACCCTGTCCTCATGTACTATAAGAGGCGGAGACGTGTTTTGTATTCTCAATCTCCCAATTAATCATGCTTTCTTAACTCATCCTGACTCATGTGGACATAATAGATAGCCATGATAAGAACATCCACACTATTCAGAGAATGTTTTAGTAGGGGATCATCATTTGAATATTCCTCTCAACTTCCTTAAAAGTGATTCAATAGGAGTGAGTCCTCAAGGCCATTTATCCAACTCAGGGAAAAGTGGACTATGTGGTTCCTCAAATCATTTGTTTCTTGTTGTTTCTCACACAAATCCTAACTCCCTTTGTCATAGAGGTTGGAGATGGTCATGAAATCCCCATCATCCCAATACAGTAGGATATCATTCTTAGTAGTAATCCCCAATTTTAACCCTATTTACATAAGAATCTGCATAATATAATCCCTAAGTGTTAAACTATGATAACACTGATATTTCCTACACTCTAGAAACATAGGAAACCCACATAGGGCCCGAGCTCAATGGGAATCCTCCATAATAGAAGGAACTAATAATAATCCCCCATAATTAGGGCATCCTCCTTTTGATTAATCCTTGAAACAAGACTCAAAATTACTATGATATGATAAATCCATAATAGACCCTTTTACAGGTCATCATCTTTAGAAGTAAGCCCCAATTTAATACACTAAAATGGCCAAACTCCCATTCTAGGCCAAATAGAATACATGGTAATTGATTACAAACCAGATGGGATACATAGGAAGCCTACATGAGGTCCAAAACCAACACCCCAAGTCAAAGATATTCTATCTAGACCACACTCATTTTAGGTCCTTATAAAACATGGAAATTCATATTGCTTTTAGTTTCCTTGGGTCTCTATAATGTATGTAAGAAACAAAACATTAATTATGAACCTCATAATTGGACGTCTTTGCCACATGATGAGAAACTATGTAGCTAAGTCTTTATTTTAGAGGGATACATAAGAATACCATCACATGGGTTCGATCCCAATATGAAAACAACTCCCCTCTCCCGGGATGACGAGAGAGTCAAGAGCCCCCTACAGTGTGGCAAAAATATGAACAATGTCGTAATAATGACTAAAAAATATATAATTGGTATATAAGAGGATACCATCAGTGAAGAACATTTAATATATAAAAATATGTCCATTGATGAAGAATATCAGATACATTAATATGATTCTAAATTCCATACATTCTAATAATTGGTAGTTAATTTAAGGGTGACAAAAATCATACTTTGGAATTAATAAAGGTTTAATAAACATATATTTAATCTATAATAGAGTCTTGAAGTAGTAGTAACTCTTCCCAAATGTGTGTTATGAGCTTGAATGACCATCCTCTCATCCTGTGAGAGTTCACGATCATTATTAGCCAAACTCCCTATTAAGAACTTACATTTGGAAATTAGGTCCCTATAGATACAAAACTGGTTGGTGTTTCTAAATCCATGAACAAGCCTCTTAGAATTAATTTGGAAATAATGATCCCTAACCCAAACATATCTGCATGGGAAACAAATTTAAGGCCAATTTTCATGTACCAGGTTATTCTAAAGTCATGCTCGATGCATGTTTTTTGTGTTTTTAACCCTACATACCTCTGTTTTTGAACCACATCCACTTGTAGTATCCAGAATGTGATTTATATCTAGGAGAAAACATATAATCTCTACCTTACCAACATTATAAGACATTATTCCTTACTTATCATCATTGTGTATCTTAGGGTTATGTTCTCTAATCTATGTTTTCTTAACTTTAGTTCCTAAGGCTTATAATAAAATTCCATTTATACCAATAGTAGTGACCCGACCCTAGTTATCCATGAGCCAGTGTCTACTACCATTAAATTTTCATGATTACAATGATTCAAATCATAAAGTACTGATTAGTTTAGTAATATTAATAAAAATATATATATATATATATATATGTTCTGTATTACAAATAAATAAACCGATTTCTACCAAAAATTTATTTGAAGGATAAATTTTATCCAACTGTTCGATCATTTGATATCCTATTAGTACAATTCATGGAATCCTTGGGAAATAATCTAAATAAGAATCATCGCAAATTCTTATTAAGGGTCATGTTTAGTGGAAGAAATGATAAATCAATCAAAATAGTCAGTATGGAAAGGTAAAAATTGAATACACATGCCATATAATAAATGAATTTAGAATGAAGTGTGTAGAAAATATAAAAATGTAAAAAATTAAAAACACATTCCATTTAAATTAATGGATAAAAAATAATTAATACAGAATGGAATATAACCAAAACACATGCCATTAAATAAATTAAAATAAAACCATCTATAAATAATATCAAATCAAAAAATATCATGGATAATAATAAGTAAATTAAAATTATGGTAATTCTTAATTATTGGATTCCATGTTTCCTAGGTACATGGAATTTTTTTATCTAGGCCTTTTTAAGAAAATTTATGAAATATTGGGTGAAAAATCCATTAGATCAAGCTAGCCAACACATTTTTCCTCATGATAATATCGATGCATCGGTTCACTATCTATAAATGCTCCCCATTCATGTATAACTCATCAAAATAATTCCACATATAGAAAATCATCATTTTAATTCCAGAAAAAATTTCCTTTTGAAAACATGGTTTTTAGCATAAAATAGGTTCACTAACTTAATATATAAATTAATTCATGTTTTCGTAAATAAAATTTCTATAACCATTGGAGTACCAAAATAATAGAGAAATGGCACTATTACTAGATAAAATTAATGAATAACTATCTGAGTAAAAAAAGAAAGGTTATTTTTATTAAATTTCTAATAATACCCTCTAATGGAAATTCAAGTGTAAATTATCCCGAAAAAAATGAGATTTTGATGTTGACCCTTGAAAAGACCATAACTTTTATGTGAGAATAAGAAAATGAATAGAATATGTGTGAGAAATATAAACACATAAAAATGTTTAAATATAAAAATAAATAGTAAAAATTTATTACAGACATAATCTTATAATATTAATGACAACAATGAAGTAATATAACCTAATGAAAATGCATCAAGTTATGAAATTATTTACGACTTAAAAAAATTAAATTAAAATAACTATAAAATAAATAAGTAAAATTGAAACTAAAAATACCTTGAAGATATGATAATTAGTTATATAATTTATCAAAAATATAAGTGAATACACCATAAAAAATAAGTAAGTGGTGAATGTGACATTTATCTCACAAATGTAAAAAGTGAGGTCAAAATACCTTACCTTGTATTTCCTTTAGGGTAAACATCCACTCACATAATGTATATGAGTAAAAAACAATTAAATAACATATAAAATATATATAATCATATTTATAATATAACATGTTAACTTATTATAATATATTAGTACCCATTTCTTAATAATATTTTATTAGATTCACTATTTTTGGTGTTAATCACCGAGTTTGTAGGGTATGTTTTATCTTCTTATTTTTATTCCTATTACTTCGACCCTGATTTTAGAAACTCACAAATTTAAATCATTATGTAAATTGTATAAATATTCATTATATATTTATTTATATTAATCCATAATATTTGTAGATGATAAATTAAATGCATGGTTCATGGAGATGGTAGTTCGTACGTATGCATGAACAATACTTCTATTTCCTTTTCCCATTAATGAAACGAAAATTAAATTATATATTTGTGTATTATAATTCATTGATAATATTTATTACTTATTTTTTAAAAATTTTTATTCAAACCATCATTTATACATTCCATGTATAGAGTGAACATATCACATCGCTTTGAGAAGGTGGTAGTTCACACTTCCACAAAGGATGTCATCGTATTGACTAAATATGGAATGAATAAAGGTATGTCTTATATAGAAATATAATAATTATAAGGACATTATAAATATAAAATATATCATATATATACATAATTTACATCATAATTCTAAACCTTTATAGGTGGTTATGTAAAAATGAACAACATTGTTTCATGAGGTGGTAGTTTTCATTACACAAGAGCAGTATGTTCGGTACCCATTAGATTGATGTTTGTGTAATTGTATATTTAACCACTATAGTAAATTATTTTAATTATATTTAGAGAACTTATTTAAATATATAATTTGATACGAAGAATATTTTCGTGGCTAGAGAAAAGAAATATAACAAAATAAGTTGAGGAAGGATGTTACCTTTTATTTGGGTAACTCCATTTGGTTCACACCAAATGGCTTAATTGGATGGATTTATTACCAACTAGAGGCCTCTATGTTTAGTGGAGTGATATTGGGATATTATTTTAATATATTTTGGTGAGAAATATTAATTGAGTGGTGGGAATAAATGGGAGGGGTGCCTTTTTATAGTGTACGAGGAGTGGGATTCTTGGAAATTATTGAGAACAAAATTCTTTGTTGTTTTTTACATTTAAGGAATATATGAAAATAGAAAAATCTATACCCAATGGAGTATGGGGTCCATATATTAACATAAATGTCATTTTTCACGGTTCTACATCATTTTGGCCCTTAAGATTAATGTTTAGTCCCCTATTATGCTAACATTTCCCTTAATCTCTTTAATTAATTTTAATTACATTCACTATTATATTTGGTAAAAAAACTATGTTTACAAAATTACACATTATAAATAATGGGGATTCAAAAACTTTAATCTATATTTCCTATTTTGAATCATAGAATTGGAAGAAAATAATTTATAATTAATACCACATACATGACAACAAAACTGATTTTAAAGTAAAAATGTTCAAAAGTTTCTAAGTTATTACATCCAATTTCAAAATGAAACAGATTAAAATTAACTGAACTAGATTAATTAATATAAAATTTATCAAATTATATTTTCAAACCAATAATAAATATAATTTTTATTTTTAAATACATTATCCAAAAAAGGATTTTTTTGAATTAAAATTTTGAATTTTTCACTATTTATCAAAAACTTAAACCTTACATAAATATTAAAAACATACATTAACCTATTATTGATTTTTTATTATCAATAATGAATTATATTTTAACACTTTAAATTTATAAAATTCCCAATAATTGTATTTAAAAAGGTTATCTATTAAAAAAAGGAAAAACACCTTTATAAAAGCTACAGGATTTATGCATAAAATCTGGGTTTCTCTCAAATTATGCCTCCAAAATATATTTTATGAATATGAAAATATTTTCTTCATTACAAAATATATATTTCAATAATATAATTTTGTAAAATTAATTAATTTGATTTATTATGATAAAACAACTTTAAAGAAAGAAAATAATTTTTTTAAAATCATTCCGCTTATATTCATTTGTTTTCAATGTTAATTTCAATTTAATTAATAACCAATGAATTTAAATATATATTTTTATAAACCATATATTTTCATAAGATTATTAATACTATTCATAACTGCTAATTTAATTATTAGTTTATATATTATTATATTAAATAATAAAATTTTTATAATATATAATTTTTCTGTAAAACTATGTCTTGTTTGTAAAACAAGCCATAAAATAAATATATGTTTTCATGCGAAACATGATAACTCATTGTTGTGTGCATTATAATCTATAGAATTTATTTAAGATGTAAAATATACCATAATGTATCTATAGCTTATATCACCTTCTAGGATTAGTGTTTTTTTCACACACACTATCAAAAAAGTTACAGTTTTATAATTTTTGGTTTCATTATATATATTGTACACAAATCACACCTTGGAAGGATTTTTATTCAATGCAAAAAAGGTTATCTGAAGAAGAGGCAATGTTATTCAATGAGCTTTTTTATTTTATTTCATTCTCCTACAAATTAAATTACTATTAAACTATAATAAAATAATAATGCCTCTATTTTTCAGTGATTAGATTTTATTTATTTTAATGTAATGACCTATAAACATCCCCACTTCTATCAAATGGTTTATGAAATCACAATTTGTGTCTATAGTAGAATATCACATCTCAGGCCAATTTCATTCATTTTTTCCTTACCAAATCCCACGGTTGGGAATTAAGATTGGTATAATATATATATATATGATATTTATAAAATAATTACACCTATTTAGTAATTATAACATATACACCTTTATAAATTTCCATTCTGTAGGGGATACAATAATGTTGCTCATGTGTGCGATGGACTTTCCCACAAAACAGTATGATTCATCATTTATCGACACTTTATATAGAATGTAATAAGATTAATGTTAATGAATTTATGTTATAAAAATTACATCATGATGATATTACTTACATATTTATCATTATGAATAGATAATATATAATTTTACTTCTTATACTGAAAAATGATAATGTCTTTCATGTTTGTGTGGACTACCGCTTTCATGAATGGGTGTGAAATTTTTTCATCACCATACTACATGGATGAAATATAGAATCATATTTAATTAAATAATAATGAATTTATGTTATTATTATAATTCTATAAGTGTAATATTTAACATATCTTTTTTACCTAAATATCATTCAAAAATGGAACTGTTACTCTCGACTAAATATGACATACCATCTCCATGACTATAACGTAGTTCATTTTTCACAAATATATTTTATTATTTTTATTAAAAGTATAATTAATGTAAAAATATTATAATTATTTCATGATTATTCATCTTGAAATTATTAAATAATGACCACTATGTCCAATGCCAACCTACTAAATTCATTTTTGACACATAATCCAAATATCATCAAAACATCCAACGTAAACATAATAGATTAAGAAATTATATAGAGAATAGTAATAAGTGAAAATAAATGAATAATAAAATAGAAAATTATTATAAATAATGTAAAAAATTAACATACAGTTTTTATTTAGGAAGATAATGGTCATACGTGCAAATTCAGAATAAATGTAAGGGTTTATTATCTCACTATTACTACTGTGAGACATATTCCATATTCACCGCATATTTAATTTATATGGTGTATATTTTCTATTTTTTAGGTAATATAATTATTTCAATTATATTTATTGTATTTGTTGTATGGAATATTTCATTTAAATTTATTTTTTCTTGTGGTTTTTGATACCAAATTTATCAATGTGGTAAGGGTTTATCTCACAATGTCATCATTATTCCTTGTTTTTTAGTATAAGACTCAATTAGGGGAATTGTTTTATATTCCTATCATAAAACTAATGTAATTTTTTATTATTTGGTTATTCAATAAAATGCACAACTAATTGTACCATTTCCAATTATTTGGTACTTAAAATGAATATGAAAATGTTTATAATGAAACATTATTTTGTTTGTCTATTTAGTTGACAATCCTTTTTTGTAAAAAAAAACTTTTTTCTTAAATTTATTTCATAAATTATTTAAATTTATCCAAATTATTTAACATAAAATCATACAAATGTTGTATTTCTAAAAAAAGGTTTTCAAAATAATGTTCTTTTTGTTTTCAAACAATGCATTTCTCTGACATTTAAGAGTGAAAAAGGAATGATCTTTTTCACTTACATGGAATGAAAAGAATTATATGCCATTATGATCATAATTTTTTTAATAGTTCCTTTTCATATATATAAGTTTATTTTTAATTAATTTTTTCCCTAATATTAGGGAAATTAAAAAAAATTGAACTTTTTTTCAAAGAATGGTGTTTTGACAGTATTCTATGAATATTTTATTTTAAAAATAAAAATTATTATTTTCAAAAAAATGTTTTTTCCTCATGTAATGTTCCATTTAATCATTAGTAATCATTTTACATCTATGAAGACAAAATTTTATGGTATTTATGATTTTATTGGAATGTAATTAAATGAAATCGTCTTTATTATTTCTACATATGGTTTCTAATCAGTTTCTCAAGAGATGTACTATGGTGATAACTTTAATTTTAATATGGAAAATTTTTTATTATGTTTATTGATTAGGGTAATCACTAATATTTCAAATTATTAATTTTTAATATGAATGTTTTTGTTGGTTATAATTATCCCCTTTTATATAAGGAATGCATCGTACTTAGTAAGTGATGTGTGGATTCTTTCCATATACCCTTGAGGCATTGATAATTCCCATTAGAGAAACTGTATTCAGTTTTGGCCTTGGATTTACCAATTTATATAGATAAATTGGAAAAAGTCTTCAATGGTACTATATTCCTAGCCACAATTCAAAGATGGTATGTTTTAAATATACATCATTATTCATTCCATCATTATGAATTCAGTTAATAATATTCCTTGTTAGTATTATATTATTTAGAATATCCATGTTTATGTTTCAAGCTCATGTGATTATTGTTATGTAATTTTATTATCATCAACTATTCATAAGATTCTATTCTCAACTTATTTATATAATAAATTTTTTCGTTAATTTACCTTTCCATATAAACTATTCCTTATTTTTTCAGAGTTTTTTAAATATGATTACCCTTACTAAGAATATAATCTCACCAATTTTTTATGTTTTATTTTCCCAGGATATGGGGAATTCCATTTTTTTTTATAAGTTTGATAAAATATGAGGGATAATTCTATTCTCATTGAAATTTAGATGTGTGTTTGATTTTTTAAAATGCAATAGAAATTTCAAGTGTGTATTTAGTTCACCCAAACAGATACAATATTTGGTCGTTCAGGATGTGACTCCACATATCATATACCAATGTCTTAATGAAACCACCAGCTCCATGCTACTATAGACATGGTCAATATATTTTGTAATATTGGTATTTTAGTAGAAACAATTGAATCTAGATTTATGAAATCATGTATTAGGTAACATAAAATTATGATATAATTTGAAGATATATATATAAAAACATCAATATTATATGGTACAAAAGGGGTTTGGTGGTTTTTCTTAGAAAATACATCATTTTCTAGATACAATGTGTGGACATTTTTTGGTGACTTATTTACTGAGGGTATATTACTCAAAAAAGGTTGTATTGGACATCACTCAATTTCCACTTGATGCATGAAAATGGGCCTTACTAGGCATATGGACTGAAATTCCTTTGGGATATTCTTTGTATAAATCCCATTATATTTACCAAATAATATTAATGAGTTTAAAATAAATATATTCTCAAACAAACCATGTTTATGAATATGAGATTATATATGAATAAATATGCCAATTTATGTTATATATTTTGTTATTATTGTGATTATACATTATGTTTCATAATGATATGATATAATATATTGTATTTTATCATTTAGAAATGTAACCACGCAGATGGAATGGAAACTGAATCATTACGGGCAATCCAAAGAGTAATAATGATTGTTCTGTTGAAGGATTTAATCCAATCATTCAAAAGGAACTAGTCTAACAATTATTATAATCATCTGAGGACATAATAACATGTGTTAACAAACCAAATAATTCACTCTCAATATATCATGGATTCAATGGGAAAAATTTGAAGAAGTTGGATGATAGATAAAAATAATTTCAATGGGAATAAGTGAAAGACTGATTTTCCCACATGCGGTGATTGTGGAACAAAATAGGATCATAAATTCATAAGAAAGATGTTGTTTTTCTACATGTGTGGAGATAAATTGCACTATTATTGGGATTTTAAGGTAAATATAAAGGTTTCTAGTGTTAAATGCTTTAATGATAAGGTGAAGGGGTACTATGTAAATGAATTCACCAATAATCAATGAAATGTACCTCAAAAGTATCTAATGGATCATGGTAAAGCTTATATTGCTACCAAAAATAACGTGGAGTAATTAATGTGCTTGATTTTAGATTCATGAATTATGTAGTTTGAGAATTTCATCAAATATATCCTTATTATAAGAATTATAAAATGTATATGTATTGTATTGTAGTATTTTTTCATTACGGATTTGCAAGAATATATTGAACGGTACTCATGACCAGGAAAATTGGTTTAGTGGAAAGTTGAAATTCATATAAAATATATTATTGAGGGACATATAGCCATTATATGTTCCTAATTTTAAGATATTGATAATGGGATAAATAGAAAATTAATATGGGTAAATTAAAATTTATAGTAATTACTACCTTTGAAACATTAAATAATTTGTTTAAAAAGTTATTTATGCAATAATTTATGATATTAACAACAGTTTTGGTTTTAGGGAATACAACCAATAATCTATCATTTATTTATTTAATAAGGAAGTGTGCATTTTTTCAATAAGGTTTTATGCTAATTTAGGTTATCACTATGTTTAAAGAGAATACATGATAAAGGTATTCACTTGTCTGACACGTGAATATTATAAGATATATAATATTGTTTATCCTATTAAGGATAAATTAATTTTTGGAATTTAGTGACCTCATTTCTAATATTTTTTTATCATTATCACTTAAAAAATTCAAAAGGAACAATCCCTAAAAATGTTTATGTTTAACATTACACCAATATTTAGAGATTAATATATTACTTCATCATATGATTCTTCATCCATATTGGATAACCTATAATAAACATTTTTTATAATAATATCTAGATTTCTAAATATGTAATTATAATTCTATTATGGATCTTATGATCCGGTAAGAGTGGAATATAGTGCTCTAGGAAAAAAATCATTTTTGGATATTCAATTCCTAGATTAAGAAATGAATTGTAAAATGATTGAAGAACAACCAAAGTATGAAATTGTTCGTATCAAGTAGAAATTTATCACATAATTATATTTAATTATGTACTTTTAAAGTAAAACAATTCATCCTCTATAGTAAAAGGATATTGAAACACAAATATATCCTAACACCTTTTTTATGCTGAATAGATATTATTTTAAATTTTCACATATTTATAGTTTTATGTCCTTAAATTCCACTAATCATCTAAATTATTATGATAAATTAATTTTATCCCTCTCTATAATTATTTTCACTTTTCATCTATGTCTATATCTTCACATACCACCAACGTTATGATATATAGAAACCATGATATCCACTATTCCATATGAACATTATATTTCCCTTATATCTTATCATTTGGATAATCTGTTAAACCATATCATAATATGGTACTTCAAGAATGTTATTTTAATATTAAAAACACATTAATTTGGGTTTCAAGATTAAATTATAACGGCTTAATTTATTTATGTGGGTAATATGTAAAACCTCAAGATTTTAAAATATAAAAATCATATCGAATAATGTGTATGATACAAAACAAATAGAATATAAGGGAATATAATATCCAGATACTTGATGATTTATTTATTTTAAAATAAATTCAATATCATTCAGAGCATTTAAAGAACACAACACCTGGTTTGAAAAAAACATGATACTCAATTAAAATATTATTACTTAAATACTAATATTATAGCATAGTTGTCAGATTTTTGTGTATTTAATGTAATTAAAAAATTATTAAAATTATATGGTTTAAAAATTAATAAAATAAATAATGTGGATATCTATTTAATATAGATAAAATTTGAAACCTTTATTTTAAATAATTACTTCATTATTTATATATATGTTTCAAAATTATATTAGGTTTAGTTTTTTTTAATTTTATAAAAAGTTTCATATTTTATTAATAATGAAAGTACTGAATTTTAAATCAAAAAATATTCTCAATTTAAAATATTAAAAATAAAATATTATAATTTAAATTTGTTTTATTTTAAATAATAGTTCAATAATATATATTTTAATACAATTTGGGTAATTTTTATAATTATAATATTAAATTTTGATATAAAATCATTCAAAACTTTATATCATTTTACTTTTAAAAACAGATTTTCAGGTCCCGCCTGGTGGATTAATTTTAAATTCATTTTTTCCAATTCTATGAATAAAATATGTAAAAATAAATTTCATATTTTTATGTATAATATTTTATACTATCTAACAATTGAAAATTAATATTCTGACCATATTTAATGGTGAAAACAGGAAAAAAAATATTTACTGTGTTTAAGGTAATAATGGATTTAACGAGGGTTAAAATAAAAATATACTAGATGAAAGGGAAAATAATGTATAAAAAATATTTTATGGCCATATATCAACCCTATAAAATATTATACTCTTGAATAATCCATTTTGGGACCATTTTCATATGGATAACATGGGTATCCTTTTTTAAAAAAAATACAGCTATGTCACTTTCCTCAATTATAAAAGGCCACTAGCTCTCCTCTGTTATTCTCACAATAAATCACTATTGGTTTAGAAATTACCATCCCAAATAAATTACCAAAATCTATCCTATCATGCCAGAGACATTATTTTTTCCATTAATCAAAACTATGGATAATTTCAATGCAAACCTAAGGAGGTGCTCTGAATAAAAGGTAACATTCTACAATGAGAATTTTTATTATATTTCTTCCGCTAGTGAATTCAATTCATATTAAAACATTATGATATTATAATTTCATTATAGTTCTTATATTGAGATGTTTTAATTTAATGTTAATAACCTAAATTCTTCCCCACTTCCATCAAATGGGTTATAAAATTAGCATTTGAGTGTAAAGTGAACTACAACCTCTTGATCTAATGTAATATGTTTTCCATTACCACCTATAATTGTTGGGAATGACGATAGAATATATATATATATATATATATTATTTATATTGTAATTATACCTTAGTCATTATATCATATATCTATTTTTATTTTCTATTTCATACATGATATGATAATGTCGCTCATGTGTATAATGGACAACCACTTCATGAAACATTTTGATTATCCATTCAATAACCCATTACATGGATGATAATAAGGATAATGTTAAACAATATATGTGATATAAATGATTTAATTATTATATTAAAAAAATATTTATCATTATATAAATATAATATGACTTTTTTTCTTCCACTGAAAAATGATAACGTCATTCGTGAATGTGTGGACTACCACCTTCACAAGGCGATGAAAATCTATTTTCATCACCACTCTACATGGATGATATATATAAGTATACCTATGGAAATTATATGGTATATATGATATTATTATCTTTCTATAATGATAAAATACTACTTTAATTCATTCCATAATGATCAATGGGAAATGGAAATGTAACTCATGTGTGTGTAGGACCCACCATATCCATTATTGTAATGCAATTAATTTTCCTAAAAATAATTCATGATTTTTTCAAAGTATAATTATTTTATAATGATTATAATTATTTATTGATTATTATTATTTATATGTTATAATAATTAACATTATGACCATATTCAACCAACCAATGTCAATTTTGATATGTAAGCTAAATATCATCGAACACATACAACTTATTCTTAATTGATTAATTTATCACATATAAAATTGTAATAAGTGAAAAAAATGGAATAATAAACTAGAAATATGTTCATAAGATAGTAAATAACTATCATTATTTAAAAATTTATGATGATAAAGAATATATTTGATGATTCTATCTCAAGGTAGGGGTTTCTTGTCTCACTTTTACTTATATAAGACATACCTCATATTCAAAATTTATTTATTTTATGTGATGTATATGCTGATATTTTTATTGTTATAAAATTAATTAATTTATCATCACTGTGTTTAATGTTTCATTTAATGTTTTTTTATTTTTATGGGTCTTATGATACAAATTTTACCAAAATGTTGAGGGTTTATTTCAGAATCTCATCAATATTCGGGATTTTTTGTCTAATTCTACCTTAGGGATGTTATTTTAAATTTACATCTTAAGAAATAATTTTCTTTCTCATATGGATATTCATTAAATTTTTTATGTCATATTACAATTTTCCCACACATTGGTAATTAAATTGATTTAGAAAATGTTTTTATAAATTTATGACTTTATTTCTCTCTACATTAAAAAATAATTTTTATTTCAAAAACATGAATTATAAAAATGATTTTATAAATATTTTAACATTATAAAAACAATTTAATTAATATATTTCTACCCATGTTTAAATTTTTTTTGAAAATAAAAAAAATGAATGTTTTTATCCTTTTCTTGAAAATTCTTTTTTCTAGACTTTTTATAATATAAAAGAAATATTTTTTTAACTTATACGGCTCATATGAAATTTCTTACTTTCATGACCATTACATTAGTGGTTAATACATTGAAATTTAATAATCTAGTTTTTAAAGGAAATGTTTTTCTTAATGATTATAAAATTATAATTTTTTTAAAATTCATTTCCAATGTAAATGTTTTTTACAATATTTTATGAATTTTCTAGATTTAAAATAAAAAAGTATTATTTTAATAGAAATGCTATTTTCCTCATTAAATATTCTAGTTGATCATTTAAAAAAATTTCCCATCTAAGAATACATCCTTTGTTATTAATTATTATTTAATGGGGATATAAACAAATGAGACTATAATATTTATTTCTTATAATGGGTTATAATTAGTTTAACTTGGGATGTACTATGTTGCTAGAATTAAATTTAATATGAATAGTTTATGATTATGTTTATAAATTGGGGTAATTATTAACATTTATCATGATAGTTTTTCAATATGAATGTTTTTATTCATTATGTTTCACTATATTCATTTTAGGAATGCATTGTACATAGTAAGTTACATACGGGTCCAACTATATCCCCTTAATGCAAGAGTTGGTCTCATGAGACAAACTAGATTTGGGTTATTCTGATTTGTTTCCCATTCATATAGATATCATGCCATAAGGGATCGAATGTAATAGATTCATTGGCCTAAGTCCTCGACAGTTTGTTTTGGATATCTATAATAATGAGTTCCATCATTATGAATTATGTTATTGAAATTTAAAAGGATTATTCTATTAGTTATAATATAAATGTTTATGTTTCATTCTCATTTGAATATTTATATAGAATTTTTTGATCATCATTTACTCCTACCATATTATGCTGAAGTTATAATTTATATTTAATGTGTTTTAGTTATTTACCTATCCATATTTATTATAACTTCTTTATTATAAGCATATGTTATTAGCTTACCCTTACAGGGAATATGAGATAAGGACATTATTATGTTTTATTTTACCCAGAATATGAGAAAATTCTTTCTAATTGATATGCAAGGATACAATGATTGGTATAATTTCATTCTAAAATATCATTCATTTTTTATTTTATGTTTTAAAATGTAATATAAAATTAATTTATTTATAAATTTTACCAAGAACTCTAAAATATTTTCTCCTCCCAGAATTGATTCCTTATATCTTATTATAATGTAATAAACGAACCATTGGCTTCATTCTACTAGGTTCATGGTTTCTACATATTTTTACTTTGTATGTATTTCATTACATAGTTGGTTTTTATGAATCTTTTTTGAGATTTAGTGACGTGGGGGGTATGGTGGTGACCTGAGATCCACTTGGAGATGCTGTAATTCATATTATGGACATGTTTAGATCTATTTTTATCTTTATTTATATTAAAATATCTAGATCCATGTTTTGTTTTTGTTTAGATTTTTTATTATGGATTATAAAATATTTTAAAGAAATATTTAATTTAAATGTAAAAAATTTTAGTAAAAAATTTTAGTTATCATTATAATTATTCATAATTTGGTTTTATATTAATTATTTATTCAATATATTTTATTTTAGTATGTGTGTTTAATAACAAGACATGTCATTCCGAGTTCCTAGTTCGAAAATGTGGATTATCATTATATTTGTGTAAGTGAATCATTCACATGTTACCAAATGTGATACCCTATTAGTATTTATAATATCAGGGTGATCGAGAACATTCCCTAGGCTAATATAAGGTCAGATCATGTGATGGTTCAGGTAATAACCTATGTAGTTTCATTTAATAATGTTATCATATCATGGGCTTCTTTAAAAGCACTTAGTTCTGGATATATCAATTTATTTATGATGGAGGTAAATGGTAGAATTGATCTGAGACTATGAAAGCATAAGTGGTGGGTGTGGGGAGATTTTATATAATACTTCTCAAAACTAGACTAGGAGTTACCATTGTGGTTAGGGGTTTTATTTTGAGTTCTGTAATTGCAATTGTTTATTATTGGGATATTTTTATATGGTTTTTAATCCTCTATGTCTTAATGAGTTATAAAGAGACATGATGGGATGTTCTTATTTTTAGGTTAAATTGGATGCAATCCATGAGTTTTATAGTTAAGGTAAAGTATATAAAAAACCACGCACATACCTTGTTAAAGATTTTGGCCAAATCCTATGAGCACCCTCATAGTTAATACACGATGTGGCAAACAATCTGGCCAAACATTTTAAAATTGTAAAATGTTGTATTTTTTTTGTTTTTAATCAATTAATTGTTTTAAATTATATTATCATTGATTGTTATTCTCTTTGAATACACGAGTGGAATTTTATTGATCATGATATTGGGAAATTAATTTATAATTGAAAAGATTTATGATTTTGTAATTTAATTTGTTTTTAAACACATTATTTATGCATTTAGAGAAATCCTTTATAATTTTTTTCCTTTATAAATTATTAATTTAGATAAATTATAATTTTATAATATTTTTTTAATGAATGAATTATATTTTATAAGTGTAAATGATTTTGGTGTGTGATATTTAAAAAGTGAAATTGGTTTTCTTGATTAGGATTTATAATATTTTTGGACATTGAATGTTTTATTATTTTTCATGTGGACCATTAAATAGTATATTTTAATTATCATGGTATATTTAATATTTAATTTTGTTACCCATTTGTAGTAATTTGGGATATTTCAATTACATTGGAGGTGGAATTTTATTTTAGTTTTTAATTATTTTTATTTAACTTGTGGGTGCTATCTTTTTTTGAATTTAAATTTTTTTGTTCAAATTTGATATTTTTTGGAGTTTTATAATGTGTCCCTAGAAAATGAATTTACTTTTTAATAGGGTAATGTGTGAGGTTGTCCTTATATTTATCCCACAGTTCTATTAAATCCTTTCGACTATTACCCGACACTTAGTGTAGTTGTGTGGTAAAGTTAATATCAACTCATAAAAAATGTTTAAATGTTTATAAATTGTTATCCTATATTTTTTTTAGTGATAAAGGATCACATTTTGTGATAGATTAGTTAGCTAAGGTCCAATTGAAATTTGATTCACTAAAACACGTAAAACCTCTATAGTGATGGGCAATGTTCCCTTATTTGAATGATTGGATTTGAAGTGGGGGAAGTTCACTATCCACACCCAATTGGTTGAGGTTATTTATTGGGAGTAATAAATGTCAAAATTCATCTAGAGGTTTTATCTAAAGGTTTTAAGTGTTCATAAGACACACAGTTTCTTTGTTTGTTCACCGAGGTGATCAGTTAATGGATCATTGTGTAGAATGTTTCATTAGGTTGGTGAGTTTATCCCTAGAGTTAATTACTAAGGATTTGAAAAGGTATTGTTTTATTACTAGTTACCTTTTTCTACACCATCATTCATTACTATTTTAGTTTTCTTTTAATATTATTGTTGAAATTTCTTATAAGGTCGACATCGCAGAGGTAGTCTTAGTATTGAAATGTATGGAAATAGATTCTTTGAAAAATTATGGTGTAAATAAAGGAGATTTGGATTAAAAAAACTGGGATTAGAATGGTGATGATAATGGTAAGTCACATCCTTATACTTTTATCCCTATTTTGATATATATAAATACATTTATTTCATTATGAAATCCAATGAACCTTAATACCTTGTTAAAATTATATCCACAGACCTATCATAAATTTGGATATCATAGTCACATTTATAGTATTTTTAGTTTTCTTATTGTCTAAAAAAAGAATAATTAGACCATTTTTAAATTCAGGTATTAGTCTTTGGTGGTGTTTCTACTATAGACTTAATTGTTGAGAATTGTCTTTAGTTATTTCCCATTTATAACTTTTAATTTTCCCATGTGACTGGTACCCTATGTTTTATATGTTTCTCCTTTTCTATATAAATTACAATAGTTATTTCATTCATGATATTCATATCTTTTATTTTATTATTATTTTGTCCTTATTTTTGGAAGAATTAATTTGGGATTCTATATCCTGATAGCCTCTATAAACATCTTCATTTATTTTAATTTTTTATACTGGATGAATTTATTAAGAGGAAAATTATTATTTTCTCTATTTTATGGGAGATGTGTATGATCATTGTGATTGTATCTTTTCTTTTATTCCATGAATATTTATTTCAGAAATGGTGGGAAAAAATGTTTTATATTTCATTTTGTTTTTCTTTGTTCTTTTCTTATTCTTTCTTGATTCGTTTGTTTGATATTTTTTTCATTGATATCAGCTCTTTTGGACTTATAGATTTTTTATGTGGTGATCAGTTTATGTAATTTGATCCAATATTGGATTTAGGAGTCTCTATTGAGTGGTGGTATATTTTTTGGAATATCATAATAAAATGTAGACCAAAGGTGTGGAAATCCAAAGGCCACTTTTGGTTTGTTTCCATACTTTATTTTGGTGAGGAGCCTTCCATTTTCGATTCTCTATGTTTCCTTAGCCAGTGAGATTCATATAATCTGGTATTGGATCTCCTAATTAGTGGGATGTTCATGAAATTTTTTCTTGGCCTTTAGTTGTTAAATAATTGTAGTTTATTGTACAAATGATATAGGGGAAGTAATATAATCATTTAATCTTTGATTATGTTATTGATTGCTTTATTGGGGAATATCATTTCATGGTGGTGAGAATTGTGAAGTGCCTTATGTATCTTTTTTGTAGATAAATAGTCTTAAATTTATTTTTTTATGTTTTTTGTTATTTTAGTGATAATCATTGATGTTCATTATGATTTTACAACACTGTATAGTTATGAACATGGTTTGGTAAACCATATTTTAGAACATATTTAACCTATATAATTCTATGCATTGGCTATTTTATGGTTACTAACTTTTTTGTAAAACCATGAAGCCTTATTAATTTTATGTATTTTTTCATTTCATGTTCTTTTAATTAGTTCTTTTTTAATAATCCTCCACCATTTGAATAGTCATATATAAGAACCCCATAATATATATTTTACTCTTCCCAAGCCCCTCCATGGTGTATTTTGGGTGATCTATTTTTGGGATTTTACTTATATTTAATGGTAAGGATGCCTTTCTTTTAAAATTGGTTTTTTCTATTTATCCAATTTTCACTCACCAATGTGTCCTTATTTTCTGATTTCCATTATTCGGGTTTCAATGAAATTGGGTCTATTGGTTCATATGGGCGATGTGCCCTCCCTTGAGGGATATCGTAATGGTTTTCATATAAGGAGAAATTGTTTCACCACATAAGTTAGGTGTTTCTATTCCATTATTTTTTGAGGTTTTTTCAGGGTTCATGGAGATGAAAAAAATATTTTTTTGACAACATATATAACATAAACATTGTGTAGGTTATTTTTCAAGGAGTTTACATGCTCTCCTATTGGTTTTATTTTGAAAAAAATTGGTAAATTTATTAACTAGATGTAAATTATACCTCAAATTATATTTTATGAATTTTATTTATTTGATAAAATACCACTTAGGGACATTCTTTAAAAATAAAATGACTTATTTATAGCATTTTGGAACTTATTTTTTTTGTAATGTGTGTTTACTTATTAGGATTAAATTCTTTATATGTTTTTTTATTAAGTGAAATAATAATTTTTATTACATTTTAGTGAATAGTTGTATTTTATTAACTATGGTTAACATTGGTTTGGGATTACAATTTAAATCATTTTAAATAGAGTATTTTGAAAATTTATTATTTTTAGGTATGAAGTGAAGGGATCCGTTACACATCATGTGATGGTATGTGACTGATTGTTTAAAATACCTTTGTCGATCCCTATTGATATGTATTGTTGACATTCATGTATGTTAATGGTCAAATTAATTTATATTCATTCCTATATATATGGTTTGGGGATCTTTTTGGGGGGTATTTTGGAGGCGTGGAGGATAATTTGGGGTGTTATGCTTGGGAAATGTTATATTAATTTCATTAATGTTGGCTTAATAAATTCCCTCATCATTTAGCTATACCATGAGAAACCCTAGGCTACCATATTGGATATCAAGGGTTATATGTTTATCTAGTTGAGGTTTTGATCTAGATAAATGTTCAACATTATATAATTGTGACCCTAAAAAGAGGTTGTGTCTTTAACATGTTTAGTTCACTGTAATTCATTTAATGATTTATAATATATGATTTATAAAAGAACATTGGTTAACCATTTATTATTAATTTGGTATTAAATTCATGTTTTGAGTAATAACTTCTTCTTTTTTCATGTATGTGTTGATTTGGTATTTTTTATCCTCTTAATTTGATCTTCATTACATAATATCCAAAATTTTTACCATATTAAAAATAACTTATATATTTTTTATATATTTATTTATATTAATCTATACATGTTAATGATAGAATATTAAATTCACTATTAATGGCGACAGTACGTCATACGTACGCATGAAGACTATTTCTATTTTCTCAACATATGAATTTATATAATGGTAAATAATATATTACCTTTAAATAATCATTTCTATATTATGTGTATAATTATTTTTATTCAAACGTGGCCTTATTAACATAAATGTAAAACGTATTTGAGGGATGAATCACATCACTTCGCGAGGTGGTATTATGTCATACACATGGAAAATGTTACCATATTCCCACATAATGGAATGTAGAAAATTACAAGTAATATAATGATTTTATAAGAATAATGATATAATAAATATAATATATAAAAAACAATTTTATCGTTGTATCTTATTTTGAGTGGTGGGGATGGAATAATAATAACATCTCTTTTTGATGAGGTAATCTGACTTAGACGTGAATAATTAATATCTTACCCATATAATTAAATAGGAGAATGATTTAATCTATAACATTAACCTAATAAAAATTAATTATATTTAAGATATATATTTTATTATATCATCATGGTATAATAACAATTGAAGGAGGTTGGGGAAGAGATAATTTAAAAATCTCGATTAGTGTTGTTACCACTTCATCAAAAAACATTTTTTGGTTTCCACGAAAAGGATTCATAGGATAGACATATGAAAAAATGAGTCTTGTAGGATGATTTTTGGTAGTTAAGTTTGGTATTTGGGTAGGTATTTGAAAATACCAATGGGTTTTGTAATGTTAAAGTGGAGAGGAGAGGTTGTGACCTTTTATATGTGAGGTGAGTATCGTACTTCTAATTTTTGAGGATAAAAAAGTTTATCTACACTTTTCCCATGAAAAAATCTAAAAAAAAGAAATTATTGAACCATAGATGTTATATGGTATAAATATGTCCATAATATGAGTTTCTAAAAATTTTATATATCATTTACCCCTTATCGTTTCTTATTAACCAATAGTAAACCTGTTTTAAACAAAACCACAGTAACTAATTGTTACTTTTTTTACAATTAATGATGATAAAATATAAAATTGAAAATTTTAGATAATATAAACTTTAATGATTCAAGATATTGAATCTTTTTTATAAATTATTTTCATATATTTGTAAAAAATTGATTAAAATTATCCTTCAATTATAATTAATATCAGTTTTCCATAGAGAAAAGCTTCAAAATTTTTAAATGTTTTTTTATAAAAAATAATTAAAAATTTGATTTTAATGAAATAAATTTAATTAATAGATATATAATTAATTTATTTTTACTTTTAAAACCATATTAAAATAATTTTTGAATTTTTATATTCTTTAAAATATATGAAAATTCATAATAAAAACCAATATTGTTCACTATTCATGAAAAACTTATCTTATCAAAAATTTTATCCAAAATTAAATCTAAGCTAATTTTGGAATTCATATAAAAAACTTTTTTTAAAAAAAAAATAAATTTTCTAAAAGTGGAAAGGAAATAAATTTAAACTAAAATTATAAGAAGTGATAGAAATGTTTTTTAGGAAAATACATTTGTAATCATAAAATTTGGTATATTCTAATATATTGTATAGAAAACAAAAATGATGTATTTTATACTTATGATATATTATATAAAATATAAATTTCAATAAATTCAGTTACCAAAATATATTTTTTGAATTTACTAATATAAAACATTCTTTGAGGTATAAATCATTTTTTCCAGAAAAATATTCCCATTATTTTCAATTGGTTTTTATATTAATTTAATTGATTGGTATACAAGGAATTATTTTATATAAATTTGAAAATAATATACTTTTAAAAAATATTTAATCATATTCATAGCCTCTATTTCAACAGATTGTCAATAACAATCATATTAACTAGTAATATTTTAATAGTATGGCATATTTTGTTAAAACATGGCCCACCACATTACTCCGGATAAACATTGTGTCACATATAATACATAATAAAATAATTTATATATGTAATAGAGGCCATCATAGAAATTAAATTTTTTAAATTTTTTTCATAAAATATTAGGGTATTACATCCCATGCCTATGTGTGATAGTGGGTTCAGACCCATATAAAACTCTAATAAACATTGTAGAACACCATCACAGGCTAAAAAGATCTTATTTTTTCAATTATATCAACTCATATCATATCTCTACTTCTGAAACAAAATCCACTTTCATATTCTATATAGAATACAACTCCTAAAATATCAATCACTAGAAAAAATCCCTATCCCCAAGGAGGAGATACATGAGGTAGGATTATTTGAAGAGTAAACACAATATGTCCTCCTAGGTTACATGGTGTGTTTTGGAGGCCGAACCTTGGTTGTGTCCCCTCACTACACTCAACATGTAAAAATAAAGTACATAGTCTATACAAGGAGTCACATAGTGTCTCACCTCATCTAGACACCTAATTGTGTCATCACCCATAAATGGATTGGGAATCTATGTGAGACTACACTGTGTGTATAGTCACCAAGGCTCAAGGTCATGTACACATGGTTAATGACTCAGTAGACCATGTACATACATATGGATTATGCCATATGGTATATGAAATTTTCAAACACAAAGGGTCCTAAACCTCAGTATTTGGAACATGGTTTGGGTTCCTAGGTTGTATCACAAAATGTGTTGGCCAAACCACATAGCGAGTGAAAGTTTTGTTTTCTGAAACCCTAGCACCCACAAGAACCTGGATTACACTACCTGTATTCCTATTGAATACACAATGTATAGTTTGTAATTTTACCTAAATGAGAGTACCTTCACATGGATGCCATATATATTATTACTACCATTATCTTCACTATTTGAATCATACATTTTTACTGAAACTAATGTATTACATCTCTGGTAGCTGGAAATTATAAATATTATTATCAGATAATAAATCATAATGGTTTCCACCCTTACTCAAAAACCAAATCTATAATGGCATCATCTAAAGCCTGTAAAACACCTCTATCCATTCCTAGAAAAGTAATCTTAGTCTCATTCGTGCACTATCCAAGAATTCAGTGTTCGATGGTGCTTGAATCCAGCCATGTAATGTTGAAACATGACATAATTGACAATGATGAATAATGAGAATAACAATGTATAAAAATAAAATAAAAATGGAGATAGAATATTTAAATGATGCAATCTTGAACAATGATTGAATGAATTATAATGAGAGTGACTGAAATAAATAGTAAGAATGAATAAACAGGTTCAATAACACCAATTACAATTTTGGGATCATAGAATGAATGGAAAACACTATAAAATTAAGAATATTAGAAATAAATTCTTAAAAAAATAATCCATGGGTGGAGGTAACATAAATAAAAAACCCTACCTCATAAACAGATAGAACATTGGTGATGAAATATTGAACCTGTAGAAAATGCCACAATCCAAATGTTTTCATCCCTAACATGATCATCCCCAAAAATTCATCATCGATCCCCATTTTTGATCCTCTAACAATGGCCCCCACCTCCTAAATAAACTCCCATGGTTATGGGGATTACCATAGATATTTATCATAATGGATTTTAAATATTAAGGTAATTAGGAATAGTTAATTAAATAAATAAATTATTCAATTTACTTAACATACTTGCTAGTGGTCGACTTCATTTGAATTCCCGATGCTAACCAACTATATATCATTTCGAGGGTAAAACCCATTTTTTATATTCAACCATGCTATCAAATTTCACATCCAATCTCGGAATAAATAAGGAAACCAATTATTCTAAAATTATGTGTGTGTGTTATTTAATTAATATTATTATTTTTAATATATTAATTCCTTGTTCCCATGACACAAAATTGCATTTCCGTCTATGAGGAAATATTTAGATATATCATTAAGTATATCAAAATCATCAGACCAATACATTTGTTTTTGTTGAATTCTCCAATCCTTCATGAATTTTCACCCTTAAAAGACCAATTCAACTAAAAATTTGTGGGTATTGAGCCCAAATGTAGCTCACATTCCTCAAAGAGCTATATTTCATGATTTTATGATGATAAAGACCAAAAAATGAGGAATTATCTATTCGTGAAGGATCCTCCCTAGTATATCCTTTATTTGTATCGATTAATCATAGATGTTGAATACATAATAACATTATATCTCAAAATAGATGAAAATGTTATACCGAAGGACCACATATCTACTAATATGTAACACATTAAAGGAATCATGAACTAGACCTCTCTACTAGGGTACATCTCAAAAGAAAGAAAACTTACCAACCCCATGTGGAATCTCCTACTATCAAAATAACCTTAGGGAAATTAGTATTCCCTAAAAGCGTCAATAATAAATGTAATAAGGGGAAACATATAAAGACATGGCCTCCATACTCGAACTCCAATGGTCTAAGACATTAGTTTGAAAATGATTTATATCGACAATGAACTATAATAAAAAATATTATAATACATCACTAAACCATGAAAAATCTACACCTACGACAGTCACTTGGGAAGTTCCAAAAAAATAACTACATCAATATTCATGTTATTTGAAACTAATGCATGACTTGAGATGACATTCCCCATAAATTGAACCTTGTAGATCCAAAACTAATGGTAGATGGACTAGAAATAATTCTTGGAAAACTGACTCACAGATTTCAACTAGAAAAAAATATCATCAATCATTAAGAATGGGTACTTTTTCATGGTCATTACATGCTTGAGAAAATGTTATTATATATAATTACTCACACTCGGCTATGCCTTTATTCACAAAAAACCTCATAGTTTCCTCTGTGAACACACTGGCTCTAATAAAACCTTTCTATCAAATTTATTCCAACTACACCCTTTTCTCCTAGCACTCAATATGTGTTATCCAATATGCACAAATGATATAGGTGTGGTCCCATATAGAAAATAAATTAATAGGTTTATCTCTTGATGTGGAGGTAGTCTCATAACTTCTTCTAGAAAGAAATATATATATAATAATCCCCTATCATTGGTAGGCATGATCAATAATATATCTTCATAGAAAGGGATTAGCTCACAAACTCTTGGATCAAAGGATTCATCTACCTAGAAGTAATCCAAAATCACATTGTGAAAATATCTCTTTAACATGAAGAATAATATCATCTTATCCAAAAAATACTAATTCTATTATGGGGATAGTTTTTCAAGTTGTGAACATTGTAAAACCATTCCATACCCAGAAAGGAATCATAGTGTTTCATTGTGTTGACCAAGATGACCCCTAGACAATTTTCCCCAAACTGAAATCAACCAAAAACAATCAATACACAAATCAAGGAACTCATCCAATTCCCCTTGAAACTATCTACTTTGGGTTGAATAAACTCATCCTAACAACCTTAAATCGAATCACAAGAGAACACATCTTAATATGGAGATAATCTCTCATCCTTTCATCCTTGAAGATGTATCACATATAACCAGCACTAGGATAAAACACATATAATGTGAAACTAAATGAATGGTAAATTTATAAATATTCTAACGGACATATATCATACCTCGTACTTTGTATGTAGTCACTAGATCATATGAAATTACTCTCATCCCTCTTAAATTTGTATGAAAAGTCAGGAACTACCAAGTAGGAATACCCTTCCCATCATAGGAATTTAATCACCCATGTATAGAATGAAATTTAAATCATATACAAGAACTATTAATTAAAGATCCTTCTAGCTGACTAAGTCTACCACTTGGTTTAAGTGTTATAGATACCTGTGTCTATGTCCAATCACGAGTATGCCTCCAATGATGTTCCCTCACTACTGATTCCTACTAGATCCTACAAACATATTAATTCCATGATGTCTAAAATAAAATATAAATCCACAATTCTACATTAATAGAAATTTCTCCTTGGCCTGGTCAAGCGGAAGAAACTCATGAAAATGAACTGGTGGTCTGGTAGAGCGATAAATCTTAATACAGAATATAAACTCAAACTTCAACCAAAAGAGTTCACCTCATCATATGTCTATGTATCCAAACCACACCAACTCCTAACTTCCATCTTAAAGAGACCATTATCAATTATAAACATCTTCTCTGGTGGTTTCTTGATTAATTGGTAACATAAACTATAAAATACATTCAAAAAACTATTTCCTAAGTGTTTGTATCACCCTAGAATTTAGTTGTTCGTCGACTTCAAACTCTAGACGAACTCTTACATTATTCATATAGTCTTCCTCAATTAATAGTTCATGAATGTACAAAATAAATTGTATGTAAAAAATTACAACTAGGGTGACATTAAATATGAAAGGTTCACTTAATTAAGTCATATACTTTATCCAAATTTCTATTTTATTCCATCTTCTTTCTTTAATCGATTTTGATCACATGTTCTATGGGTTTGCTAAAATTATTATCTACAAAAGGGTCTAAGGAAATCAATTAAAATGAATATGGTAAATAATAAAGTCCCTATCTCACTAGGGATGCAAATATCCCATGAAAACATTATCCTCACCTAGATTCCTTGGTACGAGTGGAATGCAACTGTTTAGGGAATAGAGCCTCAGTCCCCGTTCATTACCCTCGCATTTATAGGGTGGTGTTTAGAACCTCAGTCAAACTCTACATGTGGGTGTAAAACCTCAAGTAAATACCCCACTCTACCAATACATGTTCACATGATTATTTATCAAATCACATCAATCATACCATGAAACAACATTAAATAAAAAATTCCATTTGAAATCATCAATCACAACACCTAACAATAATATGGGAATTAATAATATTTCATAACACATTTACACATTCACCCATTACAATTCAATGTCATTTACCCAAATTCCAATTCTTGTGCGTTATCTCGTTAATTATATTATACAACCCCTATGACTTAGGAAAATTCCTCAATGATCATAAATTTTCCCATTTAAACCATTTATCATTTCACAAGAATTTACCCACTTATGCATTACAAGTACATTTCCCATATCCCATAGCACAACCACTTATTATAGTCAACCATTATGTGTACCACAATTCCCATGTAATAAACCCTTCAACATATTCATTAATTACGTCATTAAACCCCATTAATATTATCCCCATGTCCCATTCTATCATCCAATTATAAGTTCACCATTTAATATGCACTAATCCTCTTAGGCATTTCTAACTAATTTCTCCAAACAATTGATATAATCCCATTCAACCCAATTTTCCAATTTTCATGTCATGTTGAAAAACACTTTACACTTTTATAAACCCAGGCATATTTATCATCATTACATTTACAACTTAATAAACCATGAAGACATATTCTACATGGGTTCTATAAAATTATTTGGAAACCCTACACATAACCCTACAACACCATAGGTCCGAGTTTGCAGGCGCGCCCCATGGGTGGCCCTAAATGATCAAGTCACCCCTACACATCCCAAAGGGAACATGAGGGTTTCAATTGGTAAATTAGACACCCATTTTTATCAAAAATTACAATAGGTCCAAGAACACAATTAGGGGAAATGAAGAATGTAACGCCCTGACCACAATTACCCAGAGTCGGTGTATTATTACATAACATTGGCATGATTATAAGGAATCACTTCTCAAAAGACCGATCAGTTTAGAATTCTTGGAAACACTAGATACATTCATAATGTTTAAATTACATCATAAAAATGAACACTACAACAACAAAGTCTCCATAGTCCACACTCATATCGCCACATACTTTCCCTGCAGGTCATTCATAAATTATTTCCTCACATCCTGGGAAAAATAAAACATTGAAAGGGGTGATCTCAGATACTCAGTAAGGATAACAATATAGCGGAAACTTTCATAAATAAACATAATCATTTAATTCAATGTATAACTAAAACAAAAGATTTTTAAACGTGAACTTCAACATAATATGGAAAAGATAAATTGAAATTATGCCATTTACTTATTCACACAAATATTCTACTAGTCGAATAATCACATTAAATATCAATAGCCACTTTCATAATGATGGAATGAATATTACCGAACATTAATTTCTGTGTCAAGGCCTTGTGCAAAGAACTAAGGGATAAATATAACCGGAACCCAACCTGGAGAGCCTCTGTAACCGGACTCTAACTCGGGGTGCCTCTAATAACCAGACACCAACCCGGAGTGCCTCTAATAACCGGACACCAACCCGGAGTGCCATTAATAACCAGACAGCAACCTGGAGTGCCTCTAATAATCGGACACCAACCCGGAGGGTCTGCTGTAACTGGACCCCAACCCGGAGGGCTTACTTTTACCAGTCCCCAACCCGGAACATTCTAGTCCAACATACTCATCTTAAGAAGAGGATGAAATATAACATAAACATTCGTATTAACACTAACATGTGAAATGTCAAAAATTTAATCATAAACCATTAATGGCATAAAAATAAATCATCCATAGTCCAACATATCACAAAACCTTAAATAAAATATGGATTATTTGTATCATAATAAATCAACATGAAACAAGTGTAAAATTTATTAAAGGATGTTGACATAGATGAAATCAAAACTATTTGATTTAAATATCTCTTTTTTTAAATCATTTAAAAGTCGAATAATTATAAATAAAAACTTTATTTTGAGAATATATTTATAAGATTATGAGGGATGCTTCAAAGGTATAATAACGGTGGAGAATAACCTCACCCACCGTATAAGTTAAAAAAATACATTCTTACCTTAATTTTGTTGAAAAGGTTAAAAAGTTACTTGTTTTCAAAACAACAGAAAGATTCCATTCAAAACATATAAAGTAAAATAAGGGTATAAATGAATTTAACCCATTGTCTAATAAATAATAAAAATCTTTTGAAAGAAATTTTTAAGAAATATTGATGTGGATGATAAAGAGGTCCCAGTAGATAATTATGTATAAACAACCTTGGATAATGAAGAGATTGTGAAATAAACCCTTACCAATTTGGTAACTTACGAAACATACACCACATGGAAGAAGTATCATAAAATTAATATTTAAATACACATAAATTAAATTATAGTACAAAAATAATACAATTATGTGCAGTACATACCCCACACAAAAGGTAATAGTGTCAATATGGCATGAATCTCACGAGAATAAGGAGTGAGATGAAAAACCCTTACCAATTTGGTAACTTACGAAACATACACCCCATGAAAGAGGCATCATACAATCAATATGTAAACACACATAAATTGAAGTGTATTAAACAAAGAATACAATTATGGTCATTTCATACACCACACAAAATGCAATAGTGTCAATATGGCATGAATCTCATGAGAATAAGGAGTGAGATGAAAAACCCTTACCTTGAACATTTCCTTAGTAGATGGTATGTTAACCTCCTATATAATAGTTAAATTTTTTTATTATATTATAAAATAACCACATACATAATTATGATATCATATATTATCTTCTAATAATGCTTTGTTAATAGTACTTTAGTATTATCGTCGTTTCAGGTGTTAACTTACTCATTTTCTTTTATATGTTTTGTTATATAAGTCATGTTTGTTATGGATAGGTTGTATATTATTCATATCCAGAATGATATAAAGTTCTTAAAAATTACTTTCAATCATAAAATTAGAATTAGTCTTGAATGGATATGATGGGGAATGAATCTCATCGCGTTTGTGGAGATGGCAATCCGTACGTACGCACGAACGCTACTTCCATTTCATTTTTCATTTTAAAAGGAATAAAAACCAAATGATACATAGGTATATAATTAATCCAGTATAACATAATATCATATATGTGTTACTTAAGTTCATTAACACCATCCTTTATACGTTCCATCTATGGTATGAACGAGTCATATCACTTTGAGGGGGCAGTAGTCCGCACTTCCTAAAATGAAATTATCGTATATATATACAACATGAAACGAATAATGGTATGATATAGATTGAAATTACAGAAGATTATATATAAAATAAATATGATTAATATCATATTTAATTATAGTTCAATCATAATGGCCGACATGAGAGGTGGTAGGAGATAATTGAACAATCATCGCTTCGCGAGGCGTTTGGTTTCCATCTTGAGAAACATTATGTCATTAACCCATTAGATGGATATGTGTATAAATTTAGTTCTAATACTTATAATAACAATAACCAAGTATATTTATTATACTATTTTTTTTACAAAAGAAAATAATAAGAAGAGTTTAGGGGTTGGAGAAGTAAAATAAAAGAAAAGAAGCTAAGGGAAATATTTACCTTTAATTTGGGTAACTCCCTATGGTTTCAACCAAAAAGGAATCTTGAAGTGACTTCTGCCTAAGGTAAGGCTTCTAAGTGGAGGAGGCGGATGTAGGAATCTTAATTGGGCAGCGTTTGGATGATCCAAAATGATTTAGAGGTGTGAGGAATTTGTTATAAGTTGTGTACTTTTATAAGGGGGAGGAGGGGCTCTTTAGGAAAATCTAGAAATATTATTTTAGAATAAATTAATATTCGGTTTATAATGCCTCCAAAGTTTATTATTTAAAGTTTAAGGTGGGAATGGGTCGAAATCCCCTCAAACAATATAATTTAGACAGGTTTGGGTCATTATATTAAACTTATCTTTTAGTCTTAACTCTTAGTTAATTAGTTTGATACTTACCATGTCAATTGTATTTTTATATTATATAGTTAATAAACATACTATATACCTCAAAGAGACCCCCAAGTGGTCCATTAATGATTCACCTATCATGATATAAGTCTCTTGGAAGAACCTTAGATTTCTAGGAATAGAATATAAATTAATAATATAATATTTGTTTTAAAAACTCATTTTTGTCAATTCTGACACTACTCAATAATTTTTTTTAAAGTCATACAAAATTTATTAATTCAAAAAAAATTCATTCGAGCAATCCTAATATGTCATATTAACCAATAAAATTCTTTTATGTCATCAAAAATTAAAATTATATTTATTTTAACATTTATAATATCAATTATTTGATTCATTCATTAATAAGGAAAATACTGCATCATTATTGTGTCATATATATTTTTACATTTTCAATGTCTAAAAATAATAAATAAAATACAATTATGTAGGAAACATTTTTATCTTTTTAATTAATATTTATAATCCAAAATATAACATATATAACCCTATGTAAAAAATTTTTTTCTAAAAGATATAAGCTTATGTCATTTTTGTATTCACTTTAACTAAATTAATATAAAGTGTCCCTATCACCTAAAAGTGGCTCCATGGGGTCCCAAAATCGATCCAAAGATTCCCATGGTCGGACATGTATCCACCAATAAGGATAGGACACGTTTTAGGGTAATTTATTATTATTATAATATTATTTTTTAACCCTTATTTACCAGATTTACCCTTTAACCATGGTAAATAAAATATTTACTGAATTAATTATTCAAAATGTCTAAATAAAAAAGTTACCTATTTACACAATTTGGAAATCATTATTCCAAATTTAGAATCCATTTTTCCAAATTCAAAACCCAGAAGTGGTAGAAATTAATTTAAAATTAATTCTCGCTGTCAAAACAAAAAGAGTGTTTTTACGATATAATAACTATGAAAAGATTGACAATTGTTTATGTACGGTTTAATTGTCAGATTATGTCCAATGCCCATCATTGTATCAAATGGTAAAAATATATTCTAAATTTACATTAAAACCACTAAAATTCATAATTTATCACTATTAATTATTTTGATAAAAAAAAATTAATTAAAATTTAGTGATTTTTACCTTTCATCAAAATATTAATGTTATCAGAAAAGTACCAAAAATTAACCCTAAGATAATTTCGATATTTAAAATCCAAAAATGAAGTCCATTTTGAAAGATAAAATGTATAAAATTTCAAAAAGTGGGTATTACTATTCATAATGGATAGTTTGATTGGTTGTGGTGTGTGTTAGAACTCAAAGTTGCGTACAACACACGCTACTATATTAATCAAATTGAAGCGTACCATGGAATCTTGGGGTTTTACATTCTCCCCACCTTCAATAAATTGCATCCTAGCAGTTTGAAATTTTTATTCAAAAATAAATGTTTGAAAATAGAAAGTATCTTTGTGGGAAAACCCACATAGGATATTGGTTTAATAAAATTTAGTCTTAATAAGAGGAAAAGAGAAATGAAAGGTTCACCACCAAATTATGAACTCGATTAGGAGAACATTGGTGGAAATTAGAGACACATAATTATAGGAAATGTAAATATTTATAGGGATTGATTAAGGTCATCAATCACAAACAATTGTAGAATTGTGGGCCTCAAAGCCACCAATTTATGATGATTTAAAATACCATCAGTTTAACAAATGTAAGGTATTAGGATAACAAATTTTTGGGTTTAAGCTCCCTTCCCTAAATTTTAATAATTAATTTATACGTAAAATAAGAGGAAATATATATATATATATATATATACTATTTATCATAATCGTATAGGGTTCCAAAAATAATGAATTTATAATTCACATATCAGACCCTTTAAAAAACTACATTATTCAATCCAGGACATCAAGTGGGATAGTGGTAGGTGATACACCCTTGTTGCCCTTCGGTTGTGGGTTCAAGTCTTGAGGACTTTCCAGACGCGATGGGTTTCCGCCCAACCTCCGGGTTGTCCTTTTATAAAAATCCAAAAATAACCTTTCAAACTAAATCCCTTCCAACCTTTATACTTATCCAAAATACTTATGTAAACTCTTAGTCCAAAATTTATATGAAAGGTAAACATAATGTAGATCCTTTTACCCCATAATATCATGTGAATACCTTTATCATGTATTCTTTTAAAACACTGAAACATCCTGAATTACCATAAAACCTTATTGATTACATTCACGCTCCCTTGTTGTTTATAGAATACTGGATATACTTCATCCACCCAAAATTATTGTAAACTCCAAAAATGATGGAATATATAAATATTTAATCAGTTTCAAGGAATTAAAGAATATCCAATATAATTTACCCAAATCAACCCTATCTTATTCAAAAATATGTACCTCAATATTAGGACCATATTAAGGATTATCTTTCCTTCAACCATGTAATTTCCAAAAAGATTAACCCGCTGTAGAGTCACTCTTCATAGTACCATAAAATCTCAAATCCTCAGTAAAATACTTATTTATTTCCAGTACATCATTGATATAACACTTCATTGAAATAATAAAAAATAAAAACATAATAACACTAGTCATTCCTCTTCATCCGTGGTAGTATCATAACTTGATTATTATCCAATGTCATCATTTGCGGAATAGTCTGATGATTTGGACATCGGTTTGCATAGTGTCCAAACTCCATGCAGATGAAGCATTGTACATTTGAAACCTTTTTATTTCCCTTGAAGTCATGTAATTGGTGTCCTTATTTTTTACACTTATAACATACTCCCATTCCCTTCAAGCATTTTCCAAGGTGATTCTTTCTACAGTTATCACATACGGGAAAATCCTTCCTTACCTTATTCCCCTTATTTGTCTTTCTCTCTACCATCCTTTCCTTCTCTGGATTCCCTTCAAATCCATTGGACTCCGAGAATTATTTACTTATCATATCAACACATGATACTATTTCATCATATGATGATAATATGTGGGAGACTATTTCCATTCTAAATTCTGGATTAAGAACATGAAATATATGATCTTTATTACTCTTTGAAACATGCGTATTGCTGGGGTTCTCATTCCTTCTACTGGGATCCATTTCTAAACAATGGAATAAACTAGATCAGTTTATGAATAAAAATACATAATTTCATACTTGTAATACACTTAACAGAAATTGAACAGTTTATGGATATAATCCATAATCATTAAAATGTTTTCTTTTAGGAAGTATAAACTCATAAACCCTTCATAATGGTACGTAAAGAAAATGAGAATTATCCTAAGCATATCTCCCGGGAGTGTCGTAACCAAGAGTGCAGGAAGGCCCATTGTCGTGCACCAGTTCCCATTCGAGTCTAGATTAAAGAGGTGTTTTCAGGTTTTACCCCTAGGTACATCTCTTCTAGATCTGCCTCTACCTGCTCGTATCCAGACAAGGATGTATTTCTTGGAAAACTCACAAAATCTCTACAATATCAAAATTCTAGGAAGTTATTCTCTACTAATCCTCAAAGTCTATCTTAAGGATATGTTCTCTAATCATATTTTATCTAAATCTACCTTCCAAGGTTATTGATAAACTTCCTCTAATACCAATTGTAACACCTGACCCCAATTAGCCAGAGTTGGTGCATTATTACATAACATTGGCATGATTACAAGGAATCACGTCATGAAGGACCGATCAGTTTAACAGTCTTGGAAACACTAGATACATTCATAAAGTTTACATTACATCATAAAAATGAAAACTACAACAACATAGTCTCCATAGTCCACACTCATATCCCCACATACTTTCCCTGAAGGTCATTCATAAATTACTTCTTCACATTATGGGAAAAATAAAACATTGAAAGGGGTGAGCTCAGATGCTCAGTAAGGATAACAATATAGCAGAAACGGTCATAAATAAACACAAACATTTAAGGCAATGTATAACTATAATTAAAGCCTTTTAAACTTGAACTTCAACATAATATGGAAAAGATAAAATGAAATGATTTTATTTACTTATTCACATTGATATTCTTCTAGTCGAATAATCACATGCAATATCAATAGCAACTTTCATAATGATGGAATGAATAATACCGAACCTTTATTTTTGTGTCAAGGCCTCGTGCCAAGAAGAAAGGGATAACTGTAACTGGAACCCAACCTGGAGAGCCTCTGTAACCGGAATCCAACCTGGATTGCCTCTAATAACCGGACACCTACCCGGAGTGCCTCTAATAACCGGACACCAACCCGGAGTGCCTCTAATAACCGGACACCAACCCGGAGTGCCTCTAATAACTGTACACCAACTTGGAGGGTCTACTGTAACCGGACCCCAACCTAGAGGGCTTACTTTTACCAGTCCCCAACCTAGAACATACTAGTCCAACACATTCATCTTAAGAAGAGGACGAAATGTAACATAAACATTCATATTAAAACTAACATACGAAATGTCAAAGCTTTTATCAGAAACCATTAATTGCATAAAAATAAATCATCCATAGGCAAAAATATCACAAAACCTTAAATACAATATGGATTATTTGTATCATAATAAATCAACATGAAACAAGTGTAAAATTTATCAAAGGATGTTTACATAGATGAAATCAAAACTATATGAGAGAAATATCTCTTTTTTTAAATCATTTAAATGACACATAATTATAGAGAAAACCTTTATTTTTAAAATATATTAATATTATTATGAGGTATTCTTAAAAGGTTTAATAATGGTGGGGAATAACCTCACCTTCCGTATAAGTTAAAAAAAGACATTCTTACATTAATTTTTTCGAAAAGGTTAAAAAGTAACTTATATCAAAAAAGATGGAAATATTCCTTTCGAAACATATAAAGTCAAATATGGGTATAAATGAATTTAACCCATTGTCTATTAAATAGAAAAAATGTTTTGAAAGACATTTCTAAGAAACATGTATGTTGATGATAAAGAGGTCCCAGTAGATAATTACGTATAAACAACCACAGATAATGTAGAGATTCTGAAATAAACCCTTACCAATTTGGTAACTTACAAAACAAACACCCCATGAAAGAGGTATCATACAATGAATTTGTAAATACACATTAATTAAATTTTATTACACAAATAAAACAATTATGGGTAGTACATACACCACACAAAATGTAATAGTGTCAATATGGCATGAATCTCACAAGAATAAGGAGTGAGATGAAAAACCCTTACCAATTTGGTAACTTACAAAACATACACCCCATGAAATAGGTATCATAAAATGAATAGGTAAATAAACATAAATTAAAGTGTATTACACAAAGAATACAATTGTGGGCAGTACATACACCACACAAAGTGTAATAGTGTCAATATGGCATGAATCTCACTAGAATAAGGAGTGAAATGAAAAACCCTTACCTTGAACTTTTCCTTAGTCGATGATATGTTAACCTCCTTTATAATAGTTAAAACATTGTTATTAAATTATAAAAGAACCACATACATAATTATTATATCATATATTATCTTCTAATAATGCTTTGTTAACAATACTTTAGTATTATCATCATTTCAGGTGTTAACTTACTCGTTTTCTTTTAGATGTTTTGTAACATAAGTCATGTTTTTTATGTATAGGTTGTATCTTATTCATATCCATAATGATATTAGGTTCTTAAAAATTAATTTTAATCATCAAATTATAATTATTCTTTAATGGATATGATGGGGAATGAATCTCATTGCGTTCGTGGAGACGGTAATCCGTACGTACGCAGGAACGCTACTTCCATTTCATTTTTCATTTTAAAAGGAATAAAATCCAAATGATTCATAGGTATATAATTATTCCAGTATAATATAATATCTTATATTTTTTATTTATGTTCATTAACACTATCCTTTATACGTTCCATGTATGGTATGAACGAGTCATATCACTTTGAGGGGGCGGTAGTCCGCACTTCCTCAAATTAAATTATCGTATATATATACAACATGAAATGAATAATGGTATGATATAAAATATAATTACATAAGATTATATATAAAATAATAATCATTATTATCATATTTAGTTATAGTGCCATCACAATGACCACTATGAGAGATGGTGGGAGATAAGTCAACAATCATCACATCGTGAGGTGTTTGGTTTCCATCTACAGAAACATTATGTTATTCACCCATTAGATGGATGTCTTTGTAATTTTAGTTCTAATAATTCTAATAACTATATACTAGTATATTTAGGATACTGTTTTTGTTACAAAATAAAATAATAAGAAGAGTTTAGGGGTTGGAGAAGTAAAATAAAAGAAAAGAACCGAAGGGAAATCGTTACCTTTAATTTGGGTAACTCCCTTTGGTATAAACCAAAAAGGAATCTTGAAGTGCATTATGCCTAATTTAAGGCTTATAAAAGGAGTAGAGGGATGTAGGAGCTTAATTGGGCAGATTTTGGACTAGCCAAAAGGCTTTAGAGGTGTGAGGAATTGGTTATAAGTGGTGTACTTTTATAAGGGGGAGGAGGGGCTCTTTAGGAAAATCTAGAAATATTATTTCATAATAAATTCGTATTCGGTTTCTAATTTCTCAAAAGTGGATTCATTAAATTTTAAGGTAGTTATGGGTAGAAAACCACTAAACCAATAGAATTTAGACTGGTTTGGGTCATTATATTAACCTTATATTATAGTTTTAACTCTTAGTTAATTTATTTGACACCTACCATGTCACTTTGTATTTTTATATTATATAGTTAATAAACATACTATATACCTCCAAGAGGCCCCAAGTGGCCCATTAATGATACACCTATCTTGATATAAGTCTCGTGGCCGAACCGTAGATTTTTAGTAATAGAATTTAAATTAATAATATAATATTTGTTTTAAACAATCATTTATGCCAATTTTGACACTACTGAATAATTGATTTTTGTTAAAGTCATAAAAACTATATTAATTCGAACTAAATTAATTTCCGAAATCCTAACATGTCATATTAACCAATCAAATTCGTTTATGTCATTAAAACGTTCAAATTATATTTATTTTAACATTTATAATATCAATTATTTGATTCTTTCATTAATAATGAAAATACTACATCATTATTGTGGAATATATATTTTAATTTTTCAACGTCTAAAAATTATAAACATAATACCATGATGCAGGAAATAATTTTATCTTTCTAATGAATTTTTATAATCGAAAATATAACATATATAACCTTATGTAAAAATTGTTTTTCTAAAAGATATAAGCTTATGTAATTTTTGTATTCACTTTAACTTAATTAATATAAAGTGTCCCTATCACCTACAAGTGGCTCCATGGGGCCCCAGAATCGACCCAAAGATGCCCATGGTCGGACATGTATCCAAAAATAAGGTTAGGAAACTGTTTAGGTTAATTTATTACTATTATAATATTATTTTTTCACCCTTATTTACCAGATTTACCCATTAACCATGGTAAATAAAATATTTACTAAAGTAATTATTCAAAATGTCTAAAAAAAAGTTACCTATTTACAAAATTTGGACATCCTGATTCCAAATATGCAATCCATTTTTCCAATTTGAAAACACAGAAGTCGCAGAAATTAATTTAAAATTAATTCCCGCTGTCAAAACAAAAAGCATGTTTTTAAGATATAATAACTATCAAAAGATTCACACTTGTTTATGTTCAGTTTAATTGTGAGATTATGTAAAATAACCAATATTGTATTAAATGGTAAAAATATATTCTAAATATACTTTAAAACAACTCAAATTCATAATTTATCACTATTAATTGTTATGATTTAAAAAGTTGTTTTTAATTAAAATTTTGTGATTTTTACTATTCATCAAAACATAAAAGTTATCAGAAAAGTACAAAAAAATCACGCTAAGCTAATTTCGATATTCCGAATCCAAAAATGAAGTCCATTTTGAAAGACAAAATGTGTAAAATTTCAAAAATTGGGTATTACTATTCATAATGGATAGTTTGATTGGTTGTGGTGTGTGTTAGAGATCAAAGATGTGTACAACACATGCTACTGTATTAATCAAATTGAAGCGTAACGTGGAAGCTTGGGGTGTTACAAAGAACACACGATTCCATGCACAAACCATGTGCTAACTGTTCAACATGCCTGAAATTTTATTTTTTCTTCCTCTTTCATGTCCCAAACACCCTAAATACTCCTAAGTATTAACATGAACTTTGAGAAACACTTATTTAGCAAAAAATAATGGTCCCATACCAAAATATGAAGAAAAAAATACCATATAAAATGTTGGTACCTTACAACCTACCCACTTTATAAAGGATCATCCTCGAGTACCTCTTCTAATCATAACTAATATTCCACAAATTGAGGTCATTCTACGAGGTTTTCCTACCCATTCCCATATTCCTTGTTTGTGGTTGCACATCACAAACCCTACCAAACATGGATTAAGGGCACAGACTTGTCCAATATCTCTTCCTCACCACAACCACAACACGAACCAAAAACTGTATAAGTATGCATCAACTTCAACCCTTCCCAACAACTAGAACATCAGAGAGAAAACATAGGCAACATCTCCCAACTCACAACACATGGAAACTTGAAACACAAGATCATCTCATTATAGCAGAACCAATCTTAACCCAATCGGTATGATCTTCTTTACAAATCGTGACCCAAAGAACATGGTGTCATTTACTCTATTTTCAAAACTCTAACGGTGTCCAACCTGATACCACCCAGAGAAAAAAAATGATCCTTCCAACAACATTTACTACAAATTCCATTCCACAACTATACATCCAAAGCTTACACAAACTCTGGTGCACTTGACCAAAAAAACTCATAAAAAATCTCTATCAGGTTTAACTCACCCATAGAGTGACTACTCGAGTCCTTCCAACTTCAAAATATGATCACATAATTAACCAACCATTTATCTGGTATGGTTCTCTCCACCACTTTCAATTACATGGAACCCCACTTTTGACGAAAAACCCCTCGATATCAACCCACCTTTCCCATCATATTACATGTTACAACTCACCATACCCAAGAATTTATAAGAGAATTCACCTACACTGGCATACCATACCATCGTCGAAACCATTTGGTAGGGAATACCTACACTAACCATTCAAGGACTAATATAAACTTGACCTCACTCAGGTACAAATTCATTTAGAAAAGGCACTATCCACTACAACATGAACCCAGAGGTGGCCACTCACCCCACACCCATTACTGCTTACCGTCATAGGTCTGACCTCCCCCAAATAGCTTATCCCAGAACCCCAACCTTACATGGATGGTATGGTAACCCTTCCTCACGTGTCCAAGGTGTATAGTGACTTGAAGCCTATCATTATCATCCCACAAATCCAGTGAGGTCATTCCATGAATTCTAGTAGTATTCCATCATCATGGAATTACTGCCCTCCAAATTGTCATCAGGTTTCACCTTTGTAATGGAACCGCATCACATGTCCAAGGTTCCTTAGACCTCATTATGTCCTAAAACTAGATGAGGAGAAATTACCTGAGTATAACCTTGATCTTCATTGGAATCAAAATCTTCTACTACCTCATCAAAGGAATCAAAATCTTCTCATGGAACCACCATAGTTGGAAGCGAACACTTGGCTTTTCAGTCACCACATATAAATCTTACATTGCCTCTCAAAAATACATGACATGCACATCATAAGATCCTCATTGGCACCCCAGTGCCACTATGTCGACTTGATGGTATATTCTCCACATCCTGTACTGACTTATCACTCCCCACCTTATGAGTGTTGGTACCACTTCTCACTATGATGGATTCCAACCACTGCATCTTATACCTGATCACAAACTGAACACCATACATAGACAAGGATATCTAGATTTATTTTCCAAAACAAGAAAAACAACGTCACCCAATGACTGTTCCAGGCTCCTGTGAATAGTACCCATGACATTTTTCAACATTTGGCCCATCCTGAGGAACTCACCTGAATCCATTGAGGGTGTATGTCCCATCCTCAAGCTTCACGCATACCTTTTTCATGAGCACAAACTTCAAGATATCCCACATCAAACCAAACACCTTCAAGGATCTTGGCATGATCCAGTGATTCTCAATAAACCTAGGATGATGTCAAGATGTTGGGCATGCCCATCACTAGCATAGGTATGCTAAGAAGTTATCGAATAACTACCCCACCAACTCATCCATTTACAATTTTAAACTATTGAATATCATGATCTATTAAGGGAATCATGCTCTCATACCGAATTCAACTCATCTACACTTAACCACCTTCCCTCATGTGTGATTTCTAACCAATTCTAATCGTTTATCCACAACCAAGTCACCAATAATCTATGAAACAATATTTTATGTGAAACTACTTATACCAAACTGCTTGAGTCCTTCTAATGTATCCCTTTCAGCTATCAAGAGAATAATAAAGTACTACCACACAAAAAACCAACACTGTCACACAAAACAACCTTTATCTATGTGTAGCTTATCCCTCTCTTACTTACCTAACCATGTTGCTTGGTTAGTAAGACTCATCATCCATGAGGTGGACTCTTCATTTCAACCAATATCCAAAAACATTCATACAAACACGTTCATCCATGTGACCACTCTCACCCCGAGTGTTACCGTCAAGAAAAAGAATATGAGAACGCATCCACCATCCTTGTCTTTTCATGTCAAAACAACTTGGAGACCTCCATTAATCAACATACAAATATGGTAGTTACACATCCATTCTATACAACCCTTCAAAACAAACCTGACCTTTTATCACTAACACTAGGGTGCCCTTATGAAGAAACACACACAACAATACCATTCAATAAGATATGGGGTACTTAGTATGCATCAACGCACCCCTGAAGCATCTTCTATGCTCTATATTCCAAGGTACTTGCACCACTAGGATTACCTCCCACGATGTCACCCATTATTTTCTGAAACTATCATAATTTAACAACAACTTGAGTTGCGCCACTAGCCATCAACCTTCGCACTTATCATTATATTACTAAACTGCACAATGAAAAGCTCTATATCCCACTTTCAAGGTACAAAACATCCACATGTGTGAGAGACAACAAAAATCACTAGAAACCCCATTTTTTCGTTCTTGTAGGTCACTTTGATGTTGGGATGTTACCCAATCCCTACCCTAGAGTCAAAACCATGAAAATCAATTATCCCTCTCTCCAAAAAATACATATCATGACTCAAAGAAGAAATTTTTAGAAAAGTAACTTTCACCACCATTCTAATGCATGCTGTTTCTAACGCACCAAGTGACCATTTTCTCTAGGTTCCATACAAAGGCTATACACATTCATCGGTACTATGAGAAAAACATCCTTTATAGGATTCAAAATTATTCTCACCAGGTCATTACTTAGAAGGTCACCAAGACCCATGCACCATCATTAGTGTCCAGTATTCACTCAATATGGTCATGAACCCAGAGAGATTCCACAATGACATTACCGAACAATGCCTTGCAACCTAAAAGCCACAACCCTTCCAAGGGCTCATAAACACACCACCTAGGCCACATCATCACCAACACGGCCTATAAATAAAAATCTGAAGGCTCTAACTTGGCCACTCTCACTACCCCAACCCACAACTACAAGGGTCAAATCGACAACACTGAGGATACACGCCTTTAAAATCAATCATTCTCATTTTAAAGTTATCATTCACCTGATGATTTGAATAATGACCCACAGGATTTGACCACAGATAAAAATATCTCACACTATCAACCTTAAACTAACCATTATTCAAACTCTACCCAAACGGTCATCATCTCACTCAGAACACTACTCTCGACCATACCTACTATGGGTTATAGTCAACAAGGGGTAACCAATTTATTTAATCACAGATCTTCCATCAACACTTATTCAAACCAATTATTCTTTTACAACACCATTCATTCATTCTCAGGCACATTTACCATTTCATAACTTTTTACAATAATCGTTTTAAATCATTTACACCTTACATTAGAAAAAATTCATTATAAATTTTACTGTCACGATGCAATCCTTTTTCTTTTAGACACCTAATCATCCTTTACAATTTCTCAAAACCCAAATGTTAGCCTAGTAAAAACCATTCATTATACACGATTTCCCTTAACTATTCATTTTTATTATTTACATTCTCCCACATACATTAAAAATATTTGGAATTAATTTTTTTCAATTTATCAATAACGTAAAATGATTCATTCTTTATATGCCCTATATACCAATATCATGTGTTTACCTATAATGATGTATTCCGCTTACTTCCTTAGGATCCTAAAATGATGCATGGGTTCACATCTTCATGTCATTATTTCCATGATCAAAATATCATAAATCATTAAAATCACACAACATGTGAATCACCCAATGGTAAAATATCATTCAACTATAACAACACATATCAAGAACAAAAATTCCCACCCAGGGTGACATAGGTCTTCTCTTGTACATGGGTTAGCTACTCCTTAGAGCGAGCACATTACAAAGGCATGAAATATCCTAATACCCCGTCTAACATCCCCAAATAGTATGAAAGATAAATAAACTCCTCTGATACTACATTGTAACATCCCCAAACCAAAATCCACTAACTGATGCCCTGATCTGAGTCATCACATGACCTCAACCACGCCTCCCTATACCCTAGAGGATGAAGACTAGGGGAGAGGGTCTAATGAGTCGCGTGGGGAGACAACACCCTATTTACTATAGTAAGACACATCTGATCACAATAAAAATAATGATATAAAAATGAAACAACCAATAAACATGCATAACCAAATTTTTCCCAAACAGGGTACAAACAACATATCAAATACAACCATGTCATGCCCTACTAGTAGCAAAAGGTGAATAAATCCCGAAATAAAACAAAGAACAAAATCTCTAACAGGTCCTAGATCTATGTCTAGACTCTCCTCCATGTAAATCTCGAGCCTAACTCAAAATCATAGTGTAGGGACTATTCCCTTTTTTTAACATACAACCAAGGGATCTACTCGGGTATCCAACAATGCCTCAAGAAGGGATTGAGTACAAAACTCAGTATGACACCACCAATGATGTCTGTAAAATATCCAGTCTAATAGATAGTGCATGTATGACGAAAATAAATTTTAAGTAAAAAAAGGACAACCCGAGTGCCATTAGATATGCAAGGTTTACATAATTAACTCCAAGAATTTATCCTAATTACAGTTTTATACCTTTTTAATTTTTTAACTCATTTTGATCACATGTTCCAAGGCCTAGGAATAATTATCATATATACAAGGGTATAAGGGAATAAATTACAATTTATAGGTGAAATAATCAATTCCCTGTCTCATAAGGGATACACATATCACATCGACCCATTATTCTCACCTCAAAGCCTCAGTTCGGGTGGAATAAAACCGTTAGGGGAATAAAAAATTTGTCCCCATCCATAACTGATGCATTAATGGGGTGGAGTGTAGATCCTTAGTCTAACATGATCGATGGGGATAGAACCACAATTCAACAACCCAATATACCAATCCATGTGCATATGATTATTTATCAAATCACCACTACCATTCAATAACAAAACCTAACATATCCCATTCCATTTGAAATCATCAATCACAACTCCTAACAAATAACATGGGAATTAATACTATTCCAAAACCTAGTTACACATTTTCCAATTATAATTCATCTTCATTTGAAAAAATTCCCATTCATGTACCTTATCCCTTTAATTTTATTCAAAAACCCCTTTGCCTTAGCCATAATCAACAATGACCATACATTTACCAATTTTACCAATTTACCATTTCATAATAATACGATTCTGCATTTTGATTACATTTCTCATATCACATATCACAACCTCTTATTAAATTCAACCATTAAGTTTATCACAACTACCTTTTATTAACCCCTTAAACATATTCAATCATTTCCTAGTTAAATCCCATTACAATGCTTTTCATTTCCTATTCTATAATCCATTTATAAGTTCACCATTTAATATACCCTAATACTCTTTGGAATTTCCATACAAATTTTGTTAACAATTATCATAATCCCATTCCTCACAATCTTCCCATTTTCATGTCATTCCAAACCACTCCTTATGCCTTTATCACCGTAGGAATATTTTCAATCATTCCATTTAGAATATAATAAACCATTATGAAATATTCTACATAGGTTTCACATTATTATTTGGCAACCCCACACTTAACCCAGCCACACTATATGTTTCTGTTTTCCGGCACACCCTGTTGGTAGACCTAAATGGTCAAGTTCTCTTGTACTTCTCCCACAAGGATTGTGATGGTTTCAATTGGTCACTTAGATAGAAATTTTTATCAAACACCTGAATAAGACCAAAAAAATAATTATGGAAAATTAACAACACAATATTCCATAAATAAATCTAAATCAAAACTAAGGGATAACACTTGTAGACCCCCCACTACAAATCTTATGAAGAATGCACTCTTAATATTGGCCTTATATCATGATTCAAGCATCACATGAGTCCCAAACATATGTTATAATGAAAAAAGAGAGTTTTAGGGTTTTTGAAGAATATGATAGAAACCTTGAACCCTAATCTAAAAATGAGAAGGAAGGGGAGAATTAGACTTACCTAAGGCTTTGATATGTAAACGACGATGCTCCAAATGACCAGGAATCAAACGAGAGCCATGATTTCAAAGATTGGTTTGTGTAAGATCGTCACTAGGGTTGTAGGGGTGAAATATAAGAGAATATTAAGTTTTGTTTTAATATCATGGAGTAGAAATTTTGTATATTTTAAAATTTTACTAGGGCACAAAATTTAACCATACAGTTTGTCAAACCATGAACAAACCGTGCATGATCCACTGCCTGAAAGAAACCACTTTTCATTGTTTCCTAGAATTTTTGTGTGGTTTTCATAACTGGGTAAAAACTGGGTGTAATGCTCTCTCAATGGATAAAATGTTACAAGGGGTGATCTGCGTAGTTTTCACTATCTGTGCACGAACCGTGGAACATTCATAGAAATTACATTTTCTTCCACTTTCATGTATCGAACCCATAAAACACCCCCGAGTTTTTACATTAACATTGGGAAACACTTATTTATCTCAAATGAAGAATCCCAAAACAAAACATAAACAAAAACGTACATTATGAAAATTTGTGACCTTATTGGTAGAAATCAATCTTCCAAGGTAAATGGATATAATATTTCATGAAATAGATCCTAAACACTAGAATCAATACTGTTTTTTCCATCATATCTACTCATAACATGAGTGACATAACTCAAAAAGACATCAACATCATCCTTTATCAATATCCTTGATAGTTTTCACTTTTGAGATATCATGAATGTTTTCAAGACAAACCATTGATAGATTAATAAATTTATTGAGATGACTCAAGGAGGAAATAAAAATAAATATATCCAATCTTATATAAATCATGTACCATTAGATCCTAACAACTAATTCCTTGACATATTAAATCAACATCATGTAGCTGGAGTCTTATTGAATGCATTCCTCAGCTACCTCACCAACAGTGGTTTCGTTGGATAGAGAGGCGATCTCTAAGAATTATGACACCATTTAAATATGATTTTAAACCAAACCTAAGATATTTCCAACTAAAGTCACCAACCTATGAAAAGACAACATTTTAAACCACTCACTCCCAACACAACCCACAAGGGCTTTCTTGGCCAATTGTATGTTGAGTGTGACTCCCCATGAAACAATATTATAATTCTGGGGTTAGAGACTAAAATTGAGATAGAATATCATTGAACTGGGATTAGATAGACTAAGTACATATAAATACACACATAATATACTCAATTAAATAGTTATTTGATATAATAAAAGACTAAACTTATACCTTGTAAACAATGACTCAATCAACCTCATGTGAAGAATAAAATGTTACCCCCGACCCCTAAAGCCCGAAGCTAGTGTATTATTTTATTAAATTGGATTGGATAGATACTTAAAATACCAAGGGACGAAAATGATTTGTAGTTTTGAAAAAAATATTATGATACCAATAATACATTTGTGAATGAAAAGAAAAACATGATACATAATAAAGTGAACTACACAGCATCCTTGAAACTCTTTCTAATGATTCCTCTTTGTAACCATAGAAATGGAAATACCATAGGGGTGTACTCAAATGATTATTAAGGGTAATTAAATCATAATAAAAAATGAATGAATGAGATTAAATCAACATTTCTTAGTATATATCTAATAACACATGCCTTTTAATTAATAAACTGAGAATAATATGCATCAATAGATTATATCACATGAAAACTTCATGGAAAATAATAATTAAAACTAAAATATATTTTATTGAAATTATTTATTATGGGACATCATGTATAAGGAACATGAAAACCTATATTTCAATATCTATCCAATAATTAGTTTAAATCTACATGTATAAACCTGTTTTATTTGGCCGAATTATTTGTATCAAGGGAAATTGTCATTGCATTGAGGGCCTATATAATGTTGGAGACCTCATTTCATGTCCAAATAATTCCTCTTACCTAGTATATGATTTAGTAAATAGAAAATATTCTTTTTCAAATATCCATATTTAATAAAAGATACAAATTTATAAATAATTTCCCAGTTTGTCAATTAACTATGAAAGTGAAAATTATTTTTAAAAATGGAATACGATTAATGAAATAATTATTTCCATCCCCCATGAATATGGATATTTAACTAGATATAATATGTTTTTATTTCAATATAAATTTATCAATCACAAAGAATGTGAGATGGTAAAGGTAATAATTAATAACATTTTGGAGTTGAATAATCAATAAACATTACAATATATCCCTTTCCATATTGAAATATTTTAATCATAATATTCATAAAGAAATAAGATTATATAAATCTTATGATATCCTGAGAATAAGTACGTTCTTGATATAACATGTCAAAGGATATTATATACACAATATAAAAGTTAATTGGAGTATAACAACAAACAAGTTTCAATGGAATGTAAATTGATATGAAATCCTTTACCTTGTGTTCCATTATGGTTGGTCACCCATTAATATCATGTATTTTGGTTTTAAGAGTGTTATTAAATAATTATAGAAACCTATTAAAATTTATCATATCATATATTATCATCATATAATATCTCATTACCCATTTCTTAATATTCAGGTTTTATTTTCACTATTTCGAGTGTCAATTGCCTAGTTTTTCAAGTATTTGTACTGGTTATTGGTTGTTCCTATTAATTAGGTATTTAGTTAAAAATATCAAGAATATGAAACATGATGTAACTATCATATATATTCATTACAAATGAATTTATTATAATCCATAATTTTTTATATATGAAATGAAATTCACCGTTCATGGAGATGGTAGGTTGTACATGCGTTTGAACACTGTGTTCATTTCTTTGTAGTATTGAATGAGTGAAAATTAAATGATAAGTATGTATAAAATAAATTCATAATAATATCATTTTCATATATGTTACATTGTTATTTTAAAATCATCCTTAACATGATCCATGTATATCATGAATGAATCAAATCACTTTGAGGAGGTGGCATCCCACACTTCCACAAATAATGTTATCATATTTATAAATAATGTAAATTATAAAGGTACGTGTTATAAAAGATTTAAATAATCATAAATACATAAAATATATCGTATATAAAATATATAAATATTATTTCCATCACATTTCCCAACCATGAAATGTGGTAAAGTAAAAAATAAAAAGTTATCATTTCATGGGGTTGTAGTTCACTATTGACGAATGGTAAGTTCGTTATACAATTGGTGGAACTATATGTAATTTCAGATAAAAACCATATCATAAAAATATCAGAGTATATTTATTATATTTATTTTATTATTTATTCATGTAATCAGAAGAGTTTAGGGAGTGTCTAATGAAAATAAAACTAAAGAGCTTGAGGAATAATGTCACATCGTATACAAGAATCTCCATTTGGTTCGCACCAAAATGCATCCTTAGATGGATTTATTTCTAAGGGTAGGCTTATAGGATGAAGTTAGGTATTTTGAGAGGATATATTTTTATATCTTGGTCAATACAATGTGTCATGAGAGGTGCATGGATGTGTAAGGATAGGAGGCCATTTATAGTGGAGGAGGAGTGGCCATATTTTAAATATATGGAAAGGGAATTCCACCTAAATTTTACCATTTAATGTGGATCAAATAATTTTTGAATTTTGATAGAAGGGAGTATAGTGTCTAAATATTTCCATCCAATGGATTTTGGATATGTTTCTAGGTCATTTGGGCACCTATGTTTGTGGTTCAATCTTTTGTTAAGCTTAATTTCACCTTATTCAATATAATTAATTTTAATTACATTCTCTAATAGTTTTGGTAATAAACTTATTTTACATTATTAAATATTATAAATTATAATTATTGTAAATATTTATTCCATTTAAAAAAATTATTATCATAGAAGTGGTGGAAATTAATTTGAAATTAATCTTGTAGAAGGGATGACAATCCGGGTTTTAATGTAAGAACTTTCAAAAGACTGATATGTTTTTAAATCCAATTTCAAAGGTAAATTGATTAAAATTAAATATATATTATTAAAAAATATATATATAATATAATTAAACTATAAAATAATATATATATATATATGATAACCTTATTAATAAACTAGAAAAAATAGTTTTAAATAAAAATTCATTATTTTTTACAATTCATTAAAAAAAGAAACTTCCAAGAAAAATACAAAATATTTACCCAAGGATAATTTTTGGGTTTATATTTTAGTGATGAATTTTATATTTACATATAAAATATATAAAAGTGTCAAAAATTATATTTCATATAGGTTATCCATTAAAATACGATAAAATTACCTTTATAAAAATAATGTTTCTTATGTATAATATTAGTCATATTCTCTTATTATGCCTATAAAATCAGTTGGATGAATATAAAAAAATATATTATTAAGTATAGAAAATATAAATTTAATTAATATATTCCACTAATAGTAATTAATTTATATTATTAAGATAAATCTCTTTGTTCAAATAAAAATAGTCTTTTATAAAATCATTTCTTTTTTATTAATGTAGTTTCTATAATCATTTATAATTAATAAGTAACCAATGAATTAAAAAATATATTTTTAATATGTTATTTAATACTAATCATAATATTCCATTTAACTTCTTGGGTATATCTTATTATATTAAATAATAATATTTTAAAAAACATATTATTGTTTGGTACAAATTGGCCTTGTGTGTTATGTAAGAAATTTGGGAAAGTTTTTCTTTCATATAATTCCATATATCCTTGGGATTACATTTATAAAAATATAAAATCTATGTGGTGTGTAACAAATTATTAAATTGGTTTTTTTTATGAATAAATGTTGGGAAAATTAAATTTATTCTAAAAGTAAAGTTCATTTATATTCTCGGTGTGTAACTTTCTCCACATGTTAGATAAATTGTGTCCTCACAATTTAAACACTATCTCAATAATATATGGTTTTATATTTGAAGATAAACTATTTTTTAAAAGCCACATCATGAATAGTGTTAATAACATATCTTCTTAATAATAAAGAATTGAAATAGCAATTATAACATAACTATGTTCTCTAGTAGGAGTGCATAAATGAAAAATGGAAACATACATATAGAAGAAAAATATAACAATCATGTTCTCATGGAGAGTGCTAGAGAACATTTTCAACTGAAAATTGATGAAAGAAGTCATTAAACCACATCTTTTAAATGTTCATTGATATCATAAATTTTTTGATAATAGGAATACATTTTTGTTTCAATGAAATTTTTTCAATAGTTATAGAATTGTTTCAATATATTAGAGTATAGATAAATAAATGTTTCTATTTCATAAAAACAACCTTATCCATTGGATGTTCCTTGAAATATTTTTTACAACATCTGTTAGAACAATATGTTTCATATGGTGATGTAATACATCAGTATTTAAAAAATTTAATGTTTCAACCTAAACCATTTCATAAATGGATAACCCTTTCAAAATTTTATGATCCACTAGTTTGTAAGGAAGGTCCTTGAATTTTACAAAAATAACATAACATTAGCCTTAAATCCACATGAATTATCTTTAAATTTTCCACATTACAAAACTGTTAATAACATCATCATTTATTATATTTAAATATGGAAATAAATTTAATTACCATACAATTTTATTATAAACATGAATTATTCCTTATTCATTATGTAATAAACAAGTTATTGGATATATTCCACAATTCCAAAATGATGTAAACTCTATGAATGACAGCATAAAATACATTTTAAATAAATCATTACTCAGTTATAAGGTTGTCTATATTTATTTGATTTAATTTTCATAAAGAAATAATTTATTTATCCTCTAATAATTTAATTAACATTAGAAACATCTTAACGGTTATCTTTCACTCAAACACCTATTTTCAAAAAGGATTTAAATTATACTGAATAAATCTTCTTGATACCATTCGTCATATTATCTCAAATACATAGTGAAAAACTATGATAATACAGTCCTAAAATATTTCAAAAATCATATTATCGGAGAATCATTCAATACATTACAACATATTTAATAGATCCAAAAATAGATGTAAATTAATTATTCCACATTAGTTGTGTCAATACATATGCTTGACCTTGATCCATTTTCCTCTTTATTGGTATATTCCCTTTGATGCTTGGGGAGTTTATTTACATAGTACCCTACTCTTATGTTGTTGTAACCTTGAAGAACAACATTTTCCTTCTTCCCTTTACATTATTTTTTTATGTTACTTTTCTACACACTTATATGAAACCCCCATTCCATAAAATCATTTCCCTTGGTGATTCCATCCATATTTATTACAGGTTAGAAAATATTTCATTCCCTTCTTATTCATTTATTCATTACCATTTTCATAGTACTTAGATATCCTATTCTTGACTTGGTTTCCCTTGGATATATTGATTCATGAAAATTCATTCTCTTTGTTGATGTCACCTAAAACTACTTCATCGTATGATGAAAAACTTTTAGAGATCAATTCCCTTCGGTGATTTGTCTTATGACCTTCAAACATGTGGACAATATTTAACTATGTGTTCCATATAAAATCCATAACATAACATTATTACCTTGTAAAAGTATCTTTATAATCAAAAACACTATCTTCATCACTTTTCGTTGAGCCATGTAACCACCATATTAACTCATTTTGTTGATCATGATGGGAAATTTATCAAAAAATGTCTCCTTAAAATATCTCTATTCCATGATTTCTATTTATTATTCCTCAAGAGTATTTTGTATTAATGAGTACCATTGATCCTCATCACCATTCCAAAAATATACTAAATGTGTGACAAACTATTGTCAACCACATCCCAATTAAATTAATTTCTTCTCCAATAAAATAATCCATTTTTAACCTCCATTGGGTCAGTAGTCCCACCAAATAATGGGGGACTCAATAAAATAAAGAAATAATACATTGGATAATCTCACTATGTAATAGGTTGATGTGTTGAAGAAATTTTATGTGTCATGACCTAATTAAGCAGCCCTAATATTTCCATAACATTCTTAGTTTTAATACTTACTATATTGGATTCCATAACAGTGAAATATCCTTATTTTTTACAAGAACTAATACCATTCTTTCAATGTGGTTTAATTTCTAAGAAATGGCATATACTGGATTAGATAATAACATTACATAACATAGTGAATAATATCATAACTACTAAAAAACCAATCGTAAATTGAAAATGTTGTTCATAAATAATATCATAATAATATACATGGTTTAATTGGAGATATATTTTCTTTCAAATCCTTCAACATGGATTGTATAAAAGATAAAAATTATCCTAAGAGTATCACAACGTATTTTCATGCTAGGTGTGCAGTAAGGGACATTTTCATGAACTAGGTTACGCTGAGTCATTCCCGACGCAATTTTTCAGATTTGTTAACAATAGATACATCTATGTGGGAACCATTTCAACTTATAGTATCCTAACGTGGATGTATTATTTTTAGTACACACATAATCAATACCCTTCCAAAATTAAATTATATTATTCTATACTTATCCTCAAAGTATATATTATGGTTGGGTTCCCCAATATATGATTTCTAAATCTAGTTTCCAAGGTTGGATCTAAACATGCTCTAATACCAACTGTAATGCCCCGATCCAAGAATCAAGGAGATAGCAAATTATTTTATTACATTTGGATAGTTAAAATATTCAAATCCAAAGGTAATGAAATTTTTATCAGTTTTAGAAGACCAGATTATATAGATGATACCAATATTGGGAAATAGAAATAGGAATATGATACAAAATAAATTGAAATAAACAGAATATTTAAAACAAAATCAAAGGGTTCCTCTTCGTAACCTAGGGAATATAAATCATAAGTTTAAATAATTAATAATTGACAATAAATCATCATGGAATGATAAATAGATGATAACACATCCATTTAATTAATAAAATGATAATGAAATACATTCATAGATTTTAACATATGAAAATATCATACATAATAACAATGATAATTGAAATATATATGAAGTAAATGGTTAACTATTGGATTTAATTTCTAAGGGAAATGATAACCTATTCTTTCAACATCCATCATCCAAATAGTTTAAATCTACAGGTAGAAACGTGTTTTATTTTTTCAACTAATGTTTGGCCCCACCCAACACTACCTTTCCAAATAATTCCTCATATCAAATTATCAAATTATTTAACATAAAATAAGATATATAAAATATATCTATTTAATAAAATATACACATTTATCAATAATTTCCCAATTAATCAAATAAATGTCAAAGTGATCACTGTATGTAAAAATGATATACAATTTTGGAAATAATAGAATAAATCACACATGAATGTGGATATTTAAATTATTACAAAATGGTTATTGTTTTAAGATCAGGTTAACAATAATAAATAAAGTGATATTTCAAATATAATTAATAGACACATTGTTGAGTAGAATAGTCATTAAACATTCCAATGTGTCCCATGCCACATTGAAACATTTGAATCATAATATAAATTATTAAATAACATTAAATGAAATTTAATTTAGCATGAGAATAATAATATTCATGATATATCAGGTATAATGGAATTATATACACCATATAAATGTTAATTGGTTCATAACAACAAATAAGTCTCAATGTAATGTAAATTGAGACAAAATCCATAATATTTCATTTCCATTTGAGTGATCGTTCTTTAACCTAATGTATAATTGGTTTAATATTGTTAGTAAATTAATATATAACATTATTAAAATTTTCTATATCATATATTATCATCTTATAATATCTTATTACCCTTTTTTAACATTCTTTCGATGTTTTAACTATTTTAGGTGTTAATTGCCTTGTTTATCGAGTATGTTTTGACTTTTTATTTTTTGTTAATTTTAATTAGATAACAATTTAACAATTTTTAGAATTAAAAACATGATTTAATTAGTATATATATTTATTACATTTTTATTTAAAATAATCCATAAAATTTGGGGATAAGAAATGAAAAACACAATTCAAGGAGATTGAAGGCTATGTGTATGCATGAACGCAACATTATTTTCATTATCATATTGAAAAAGTGATATGTAAATGGAAAATTTGTATATTATAAAAAAAATACAATTTTAATTTATTATATGTCACATATTTATATTAAAATGATACTTAATACATTTAATTTATTATGTGAATGAATCAGATTGCTTAAGGAGGTGGTAGTCCACAACTACCAGAAACGATGTAATCGTATTTACACAAAATAAAAAGTATAAAGGTATATATATGTAAAATACTTAAATAATAATAAATATGTAATAAATATCATATATATATATAATATATACACATCGTATCTATCATAGTTTTCAGACATGAAAGGTGGTAAAAGATAAAAACAATCATCATTTCACAAGGCAATATTTCATTATACCCGAATAGTAAGTTCATTACCCATTAGAAAGATGTGTATGTAATTTTGGGTATAAATTATAACCTAAAAACATACTAATATATTTAATATATATATTATATCATTTAAATCATGTAATAAGATTATTTGAGTGACTGGATTGTGAAATTAAAACTAACGAGCCTAAGGAAGGATGTTACCCATTATTTAGGTAACTCATTTTGGTTTGAACCAAAGGGCTTCATTAGATGGATATAATCCCAAGTAAAGGCTTCATGGATGATGGGATGTAGTTCTAAGAAATATTTGGAAATATATTGTTTGAGAAAAAGTGTCTTTAGATGTGTGAGTAAGTGGGAGGATCAGAGGCTTTTTTATAATGGAAGAGGAGTGGCACGCTTGTAAATTTTTGGAATGGATATTTCACCCATGTTTCTCCCATTGAATGTTTAAAACAATAGTGTTAAAATGTGATAAAATTCATTATATTGTGTAAATATTTCCATCCAATGACTTTTTTACCATTTTATATGTTATTTGGGCCCTTAATATTAAGGTGTAGTCCTTTGCTATGCTTAATTCCACCTTTATCATTTTAATTAATTTTAATTACTTTCACAAATATTTTTTTAAAAAATATATGATGTAATTATTAGAAACTATTTTTTTTATTCATATATATTAAATACATTTAACAAATTTCCAATCACATAGTTTTTAGAAATTAATTCAAAATTAATCCCATAAATACGATGAAAATAAAATTCTTAAAGTAAAATCGTACAAAATATTGCTATGATTTTATATCTAATTTCAATGGGAAATTGATTCCAATTACCAAAATTGATTACAATTACCAAAATTTACATAATTACTTAATATTTTATTTAATTAAACTTTAAAATAATTTAAAATTTTAATATTAATTCAGAAATAAATATGATGAAAAAGAAGTTGTGAATTAAAATTCACTATTTTTTAATCAATTAAAAAATAAAACATCCCAGACAAATATATAAAATTTACCCTAAAAGAATATTTATCTTCCAATTTCAAATATTAATTATATATATATATAATATACAATAGTTCCAATATTTAATTTTAAATTAGGTTCTCTGAAATGCACTGTGTTGCATTTGTTGTCAATGAGGCATGATGTTGTCATGGAATGAATGGATGTCAAGGAATGTCAAGATGTGAATGACAAAGGATGTGATGGTGATGGTGAGGAAAGGAGAATGTTCATGGTACTAAGATGCATGTCACTTAGGAGATTCACTAAGTGACATAGGATGTTGTGGTTGAAACATTCTCTATGAATATCAGAGGATTGTAGAACTGATCTTAATGTTTCAATACTTGTATCAAGATGATACTAAGTTACACCACTTGAAGAATGGATGATGATGGGGCATCATCATTACATTTGACGATTGTTGAACTGGTCTTTAAGTTCAAAGAACTTGTATCAACTGGATACAATGTCACAACAATGTTTGAAGACCATGCATTGTCATAACAATGCATGAGGAGATGAAGATGATCCATCCACCATCACTGAGTCGATGATGTGCATTAATGAAGACCATGCACTATCACTTAGTGCATGTGAATTTGAAGAAGATCCAATTTGATCTCTGATTAGATCAATGAAGAACATTGAAGAATCTATTTGATTAAGGAGCTCGGTTGATGACGAAGACCCTTCGGGAATTCCACATTCTATGTATTGAGTATATGTGAGGAGGATTGAGGAATTCCTAAGAATAAGAGAAGAGAAGAAATGAAGAATGGAGAATGTCTTAGAAGAAGAAGAAGTGGCATTTGGAATTTACACTTAGTTACTTTGTTTTTATACAAAGTACTTAGTGTTTCCTCAGGCAAAAAGGAAGCCACCAAGGGCCAGCCTTAAGGGTTCAACCCCAAGGCACTTGTGGGACTCAAGGTCGCCACCCCCAAGGGGGATCCCATGGGGCCAGCCCGAGAGGCCGGGGCCATGTATAAGCCCCGAGGCCACGCGGTGATGAAGCCCGCGTAGCGTGAGCACGAGGAGCGTGCCCGTGTGTGCATAGTGGGCGCATAGCGTGCCCGCGAGAGGCAGGGGTGGGCGCAAGAGCGCGCCCACAGAGAGAACATGGTGTGGGGCGGCACTGTGGAGGGGGAAGTTCAATTGAAAAGTGGAAGGGAGCGGCTGGTTGATAAGCCGCGGAAAATCAGTTCGGCGATTCGATGTGGGACGCGCAAATTTCACCGGGAGCGCATCCTGGCCGCACGATTGATCGCGCGCTAGATCGCAGCCGCTCATCTCATCCGCCACGCGCCGCGATTTAATCCAGCCGTTGATGATCTTTTCAACGCCGCATCCGACGGCTCCGAGGCGTCTCCTTCCTCGAGCTCGCCCGAGGCCACCCGCGACTCCTCCTTCGAACTAGGCGCCACCCGAAGATGGAAATGGAGCCTCCGTCCACCTCCGATCAAACCGAAGTGTCCCTCGTGATCTTCTGGCCACACCGAACATGTCCATGCATTAAAATGACTCTGCATGCAACAAAGGAGTGATTTCGGAGTTTGGCCGAAGGCAAGCGAAGATGCCGAGGCCATGTGGTGTTCGTGCTATGCATGGACCGGTTTTAAATGAAGCCATGCATGTGTCTTAAAATGCATGCACGTAGAGAAGGATGAAGATAAAGGAACCCGCGTTTGACAGAAAGATAAAAATCAAGATTTTGAAGTTTTTAAAAGCCCGAAAATCTCGGGGATTCAAGATATCTCACGCGGATGATCTGAGGCATACCTCTGCCTATAAAAAGGAGCACCCGAGGCTCTCAAAAAGCTTGCTGAATATTTTGTTGAAAACCCGGAGTCCCGTGAGAGCACCCTTGTGCCTCGCGAAGAAGAAGCCCCGCACAACCCACTTGTGCGGCTGAAGTTCTCGGGACCACCCGAGGTCCCGAAGGAGTCCCCTGCGCGCCTCCCTTGTGCGACAGGAAGAACCCGAGGCCTCATTCTTGCGCGCTCGTGGTTGATTCCCTCTCTGCCTTCACACTTACGCGGCAGGAGGAAGGAGCCCACGGTGTTGCACCCTGAACACTCGAGGGCTTGCGCGGGTGTTGCACTTGCGCACCCCGTGGCCAGGGTACACTTGCGCGGCTGCCCCTTGCACCGAGACCTAGTGCGTCTCCTTTGAAGGACAAAGGAGTTCGGGTGTGTGCAAGAAGAAGCCAAGAAGGCCGTAGCCACATTTCCCCTTGTGTGTGTGCTATGTGCAAGGAAGGATTGCACCTTGTGTGTGTGCCACTTGAGAGAACACCCTACAGGCAGTGGGTGTGCAAAGAGGAGGAAGGCCGGGCCTTAGTGCCTTGTGTGCTAAGTGAAGAAAGAAGGCTGAGACCTTAGTTTTGGTGTGCATGCAAATGGAAGAACACACTTGGAAGTGTGTGTACTAAGTGAAAACAAGTGAAGCCCGTAGCCTTGGGTGTGTGCAAAACACGAAGTCCACCACAACTTTTGTGTGCAAATTAAATAGGAGGCCGTAGCCCTTGTGTGTGCAAAATGGAGAACCAAGTGTGTGCATAAGTGAAGTGCACACTTTGAAGAAGATTAAAAGAACAAGGAAGTGTGTGTGCTTAGTAAGTGATGTAGGCCAAGCCTTGTGTTTGATAATTGATCAAAGGAAGTGTGTGTATGCAAACAAAACAAGTAGGCCGAACCTAGTGTGTGCACTAAAAGTGTAAACACCTAGAAGAAGAAGACATCTACACAAAGAAGAACACACATTTATGTGTGTAAGCAAATTGAATTAAGTGTGTGAAGTTCAAGGAAGGTGTGTGTGCTTGAAGTGATTACACCCTTTGTGGGTTTATTGAACCAAGGTGAAAAGAAAGGGGAGTGCATGCATGCATGCATGCACATGCACACGTGAACAAAGCCAAATCTGGTTGTGTGCATTTGAGGAGTCCAAGACCAGGAGTTCTTGAAGAGTTTAGAGATGTCATGCACTCATTGCATGATGTTGATGTGAAGTCAGACAGAAGCCAGACCGAAGTTAGAGATATCAGTTGTCTGAGTTTTCAATAATTGAGAAGAGCCTGATCAACAGAAGTGATCAGAAGTGCTGAGCAAGACCAACAGACCTTTTCAGAGGCTGTTGAAGATTCTTGAAGAGAGAGGCCAGGTCATCCTTAGAAGAAGGAGATAAATCATCAGCAAGACGAGAAGACCTATTCATCACAAGTGAGCAGAGGTACATAGCAAGTCCAGTAGCCTTTGTCCCAGGATGCTGAGGATACTTGAAGAACTTAAAGTGAAGAAGAGCTACTCGTGTGACTCGAGGAGCCAGGAGAAGCCCCCTGTGAGACTTAGGGTGGAAGAAGTCTTCAGTGGGATTCTGGAGCAGGCCAGTCGGACTCCGGTAACACTGTGGGATGCAGTATAAAGACCCTCCTGTGGGAATCAGGAGAGATACTGTAAGGACCCGCACTTATTTCATACATAATCTTGAATTTATTCAAGAAAACACTTCATTTTACATTGAGGATCTTTTCATGTTTAGAGCTTTAGAGAATTAAGACAAAATATTCATAACATTACACATTGTTACATAGTGGATACCATAAAATCAGTTTCCATTTTCCTCAGAATATAAAACATTAAAACATAAAACAAGACTCCTTGACAATTCTTCAACATTTAACATGTCTTCCTTCCTTGTATTATTCATCCATTAACCTGTGAAAAATCATTTAAAAACTTGGGATGAGCACAAAAGCTCAGTAAGGTATGAAAAAGAAGGAAAAATCTCATTAGTCCATAAATACACAAGACATATGAAAACATTTTTAAAATACATGATTTACACCCATAAAATCTTACTTTGTGTAACATGAGATTTACACAAGATCCATACAAACATAATTATAATCATAAAGTTATATTGGGTCATTACTTACATAATCTTGTAACCATCTTGGCTACCTTAAAATTTGTAACCCTCACGGCTACCTTACTTTGTGTAACCATCACAGTTACACTTGGAGTAACCATACGGCCGACCTCCAACTTACTCATACCCAATGCATTGGAGGGAAATATAGGTCCCACCCTTCATCATAAACAATGCCCAATAGCCAAAACATAATCATTCAACATAAATAATAGCATAAAAACATTGCCTTTGAATCTTATAAAACAGAATTTTAAAAGAGGATTTTAGAAGAAAAGTCCCTTATAAACATCATATACTTGAAGTGGGACTTAATTGAGTGGATGGAATATGTATATACTCTGTAAATACACATAATTAAACATAATATAAACAGAACCCATCACACAAACAATTTAAATAGCACATAAATTATAAAGTAGAAGGTTAACCCAAAGAATGGAAATCGGGTTAAGAATTCCCTTACCTTGGGCTTGTCCTACTTCAAAATTGTTTGAACCTCCTGTATAATGGTTAAAGGAGTGTTAATAGGATTTTAAAGAAACGTGTTCATGTTTATAACATCTTATATGGTCATTTCATAACCTCATTTCACCCCTTATTTGTTAGTATTTTGTTCCTTGCATTATTTTGGGTGAGGTCTTTTGTGATTTTCACGATCGGTTCATGATGAATCGTTCTTGTTGATTGGAAGTGAAACTCCAGAATTGGAATGGAGTACTAGTTACATAACTCCAGTACCATAAATTATACCATTCATCACTTTGGTGCCTTATATGATGATGATTTATAAGTTAAAACATTAATTATGTTCGTTTAGATAATTTAAGTGGTTCTTTGATAATTACAATTTCATTTAGTCTTATAAGTTTGAATCATGAGTACAAAAGAATTACAGAACCTTATATGATTCATAAAACATATATTATAACCTGGTTCAACCATATAAATGGTTTCATGACCAGACTTGAAATAATTAATGGAAATTGAAAATACATCGTCCACGATATCGGTAATTCGACACAAATGGACAGTGTTTTTTGATTCTTTAAATAAGTGAAAGAGGAGAGGAATAATGATTTGTAATTTTCCATAAACATGAAAACATCCAGAATATACATGATTCTGTAGATTTCATGCCTCTTGGATAAGAGGGGGTGAAGAAAGAAGTGGAAGGAATCATGAAATAAAGAAAACATGAGAAATTTCTTACAAAAAATTCGGCAGCCTAACGGCGCCTCTAAAAAAATTCATAAAAACAAGATTGATGAGAGGAATGGAATATCTCACCAATCATACAAAATTTGGACTGTAAGGGAAAATATTTAATGAAATATCCCAACAAAAGACAAAGGGAAAGGAAGAGAATAACATAAAATGGATGGAAAGAATGAAAATGAAAGAGGATGTTTACCTCTTGATCTCTTCTCCTTGAGATCCTTCTTAAGGGCTTTGATTTTGGTCTTTTGGTGAGACCAGCAGCTCTAGGACGTGGGGAAGAAGATTGAGGAGGGAATTTGGCAGAAATTAGACAATGCTCAAGGCTTGAGAGGTGTGGGAGGAAGAGGGGAGTGAGGGTGGTATTTATAGTGGAGGAGGGGAGGTATTTTAGATTATTTTAATTATTATTATAATATTTTTATCAAGACTATGAATAATCTCAAATCAAGTGGCCTTAATTAGTGAAAATATCATGTGATTTCGAGGCAAGTGGCCTTGCATCACTTATGATGTCATAAATAGTGCATTTTTACTGATAAATTGATTATACGGTATTTTACCGCATTTCACTATTCACCGAAAATTCATGAGTTTCAGAAAAATACCAAAAATTTACCCCAACCATTTTTCGACGTGTAGAATTCAAAAATGAACTCCATTTTTCAAAAATAATTTTCTAAATATTATTAATTTAATTTTAAAAAAAGGTCACAGTTAATTCGAAAAATAACAAAATTGAAGTGCAATTAGTTTTATGTGACATTGGAAAATTAATTAAGATCCCATTATCCTATTGCCATGGGAAAATAAAATAATAATATTATTTACTATTCATGAGGTCATATTACTATTCATATTACTATTCATATTACTATTCATAAGGGCATGTTACTATTCACCAAAAAAAACAAGTTTGTTCCATCAGACTCGAAATAACATACTGAACACAATTGTAGATGATAGTTTCTTGAAATTCAAAACATAGAAGAAATAAAATTATGTTTAAAGGATACTTATAAATATATACCTTAAACAAAATTTCAAGCATTTTCAATTTATTTTTAGAAAACCTTGGGATGTTACATTATCCCCACCTTCTTGAAATTGCGTCCTCGCAATTTTATTTACTTATTAAACAACTGAGGGTATTTTTCCCTCATAGCATTTTCAGACTCCCATGTTGCTTCTTCAACCATGTGGTTTCTCCACAAAACCTTTACCTGGTGGATTACCTTATTCCGCAATACCTGTTCTCTTCGATCAAGAATCTGAACCGGTTTTTCTTCATAAGAAAGGTTCTCTGCTAGCTGAACTTCTTCCGGCCTCAAGACATGTGATGAATCTGGAACATACTTTCTCAACATCGAAACATGAAAAACATTGTGTACCTGAAACAAGCTCGGAGGCAAAGCTACGCGGTACGCAACTGTTCCAACTTTATCCAAGATTTCAAAAGGACCGATGAACCGTGGACTTAGTTTCCCTTTCTTACCGAAACGCATCACACTTTTCCAAGGAGATATTTTAAGGAAAACATGGTCACCTACCTTGAAAGAGAAGTCTTTCCTTCTGTTATCTGCATAACTTTTCTGCCTGCTTTGAGCTATCCTCATGTGTTGCTGGATCATCCTCACTTTCTCAGCCACTTCTTCTACTAATTCTGGCCCCATCAACTTTCTTTCACCGACTTCATCCCAAAACGCAGGAGTCCGACACCGCTTTCCATACAAGGCCTCAAAAGGTGCCATCTGAATACTGGAATGGAAACTGTTATTATAAGAAAACTCAACTAATGAAAGATGCTGATCCCAACTTCCCTGATAGTCCATTGAACAAGCTCGAAGCATATCCTCCAAAGTTTGAATCGTTCGCTCTGACTGCCCATCTGATTGAGGATGAAAAGCTGTACTGAAATTCAACTCTGTGCCCAAAGACTTCTGAAGTCCCTTCCAAAATTTAGAAGTGAACCTGGGATCTCGGTCAGACACAATGGAAAGAGGAACTCCATGTAACCTGACAATCTCTTTGAGGTACAATCGAGAAAGCTGATCTAATGTCATTGTATCTCGAATAGAAAGAAAATGAGCAGACTTTGTTAGCCGATCAACAATAACCCATATCGCATTGTTACCTCGAGAAGTCTTTGGTAGTCCCACCACAAAATCCATGGATATATTCTCCCATTTCCATTCTGGCACCGGCAAAGGCTGAAGCATCCCCTTCGGTAACTGTCGCTCTGCTTTAACCTGCTGACATGTCAAACATTTCATTGTAAAATCAGCAATATCTCTTTTCATCCCATTCCACCAGTAATACTCTCGAAGGTCTCTGTACATCTTAGTACTTCCAGGATGAACAGAAAATGGAGAACTATGAGCTTCACACAACAATTCTTTCTTCAGCTGGGAATCACAAGGCACACACAACCTTTTTCCAAACCTTAAAACACAATCTTTATCAAGATTAAATTCTGGAAACTTACCCATTTTAACCAATTCTACCTTTTTCTGTAGCTCACGGTCTTCCCTCTGCGCTTTCATAATTCTGTCTGACAACGAAGACTGCACTGAAACCTGAAACAAAACAGATATATTCCCTGCACCAACAACTTCCAAGCCAAAATTTATCAAATCATTAATCAAGGGATCACGTTCCAAACGTAGCATGGTTAATGATGCATGATTTTTCCGACTTAAGGCATCCGCTACTTTGTTTGCTTTTCCAGGATGGTAATTAATCGTGCAGTCATAATCCTTTATCAGTTCTAGCCATCTTCTCTGCCTCATGTTTAATTCCTTCTGAGTGAATATATACTTAAGACTTTTATGGTCAGTATATATTTGGCATTTGGTTCCGTATAGATGATGCCTCCATATTTTCAAAGCAAAAACCACAGCTGCCAATTCCAAATCATGTGTGGGATAATTCAGCTCATGAGGTTTAAGTTGTCTCGAGGCATAGGCAATTACCCGATCATTCTGCATCAAAACACAACCAAGTCCCTTCAAAGAAGCATCACTATAGATGACAAACTCACCATTCCGGGAAGGTAAGGCCAAAACTGGAGCATTCACCAATCTCTTCTTTAGTTCCTGAAAACAAACATCACATTCCTCTGTCCAAACAAAATTAACCCCTTTCCGTGTTAACTTAGTTATTGGGCTAGATAACCGTGCAAAGTTCTCAACAAAGCGTCGGTAATAACTTGCTAAGCCCAGAAAACTACGAATCTCTGTAACATTTGTGGGTCTTGGACATTCATCAACTACTTTTGTTTTGGCAGGATCAACTGTTATTCCATCCTTATTTACAATGTGCCCAAGAAAAGAAATCTGTTGCAACCAAAAATCACACTTGCTGAATTTTCCATATAGTTTCTTTTCTTTTAAAGTTTGTAAAACAATCCTTAGATGTTTTTCATGCTCCTCTTTATTTTTAGAAAAAACCAGAATGTCATCAATAAATACCACCACAAACTTATCCAAGAACTCATGAAATACTCTATTCATAAGATTCATGAATACAGCAGGTGCATTAGTTAACCCAAATGGCATAACAACAAATTCATAATGCCCATATCTAGTACGAAAGGCTATTTTCGGGATGTCATCCTCCTTCACCTTCAGCTGATGGTATCCGGATCTCAAGTCAATCTTGGAAAAGTACTGAGCTCCCTGGAGCTGATCAAACAAGTCATCAATATGAGGCAAAGGATACTTGTTTTTAACAGTGATGTTATTCAAAGCTCTATAATCAATGCAAAGTCTCATGGAATCATCTTTCTTTTTAACAAACAAAACAGGGGCTCCCCATGGTGAAGTACTGGGACGAATGAAACCTTTGACAAGCAAATCCTGCAACTGATTTTTCAATTCAAGAAGTTCTATTGGAGCCATACGATATGGGGGTTTTGAAATTGGCTTAGCATCAGGAACTAAGTCAATTGTGAATTCAACTTCTCGTTTAGGTATGACACTGGGTAACTCCTCAGGAAAAACATCAAGGTATTCATTTACCACTGGCACATCATTTATTTGAATAGTTCCCTTGTTTTCAACAATATGAGCCAGATAACTTTCATTTCCATCTTTCAGTAGTTTCTCAGCTTCTTGATATGTTATCAATTGTATGGGTTCATTATTGTATACAAACTGAAACTCTTTCTAAAAAACAACTTCTTTAGCTCTACAGTCAATCTTAGCATGATAACCAGAAAGCCAGTCCATCCCCAGAATAACTTCAAACTCGACTAAGGGTAAAACAACAAGGTTTGCAGGTAAAGTCTTTCCACATACCACAATAGAAATATTCTTATAATTCCTCTTTGCTATAACATTTCCCCCTGGTGTTTTAACAACAAGTTCGGGTATCATTTGTTGAGGTGATATTTCCAATTTACTAGAAAATTTCTCAGAGATGAAGGAATGTGTAGACCCCGTATCAAACAAAACTTTAGCAAAATCTGAGTGAACAAACAAAGTACCTGATACAACTTCATTAGATGGCCCAACATCTGCTGTCGTAGTCGCAAAGGATCTCACTACACCTTTCTGCTTGTAGTCTGGCTTCTTTGCATCATTTGGATCCCTCTTTGGACAGGCATTTGCATAGTGACCCATCTCACCACATTTAAAACACTTTATAGTTTGCTTATCAGTATTAGTCTTTGGATCATTTTCATTGCAATCTCGGGCCATATGTCCAAACTTACCACATTTAAAACACTTCCCAGTTTTGATAAGACATTCCCCAGGGTGCTTCTTGCCACACTTTTCACAAACTGGAAACTGTATTTTCTTACCATCAGATTTCATTGGTTGATTATTACCCATTGCTTTCCAATTTGACCTCTTCTTCTCTTTGTTTCCAAATTGCATGTGATCGTCAGCAAACTCCATCTCTACCCTCTCAGCACATCGGACAAGTTTCTCATAACTTTTGAATTCACGGGAGGCCAACGCCCTTCGATACCTTGGCTTCAATCCTGAGTAAAAGCGGTTGATTTTGCTATCGAGATCTAGAATAAGATTCGGAGCATACCTCGCCAGTCGGGTGAAGTTCGCCTCATACATAGCCACTGAATCTTCCTCCTTTTGTTTCAGTTCAAGGAATTGTTTCTCCATTCTAAGTCGCACCACCTTAGGAAAATATTTTTCAAGAAAAAGACTTTTAAATTCATCCCATACTAAGGCATCAAAATCCTCTCTACCCCTGATATTCCTTACCATTGACCACCACTGATCAGCTTCCCCTTCAAAACGATAAATGGCAAGACTTACCTTTTGATTGTCTGAACATCCCATAACATCAAATATCTTTTCAAGGGCCTTAATCCATCCTTCTGCTGCCACTGGGTCAGAAGATCCACTGAATGCAGGAGGATGTTGTCTCATAAAATGTTCCACCACTGTCATGTTCCGTTGGGGTACATCTATTTGTCCTCTTGCATGGATGCCACCACCATTTATTGCCTGTGTTAGCTGAGCCATTACTGTCACAAACTGCTCGGTTCCAATCCCTACCATTCCGGGCTGTTGATCAGGAAGGATGTCATTCTGTCGGTGCCTATCCTCTTCAGCATCCATGTTCCTTCTGCGGACAACCATTCTAAACAAACATTTCTTAGATTAAGCAACATGGTAATCTTTAAATGCTATAACAAATTAAACATAGGGTGATAATTAGTTATGGTATTCTATTAGCATCACCTTAACCCCTAAAGTTATCTAAACCATCCTCTGATACCAACTGTAAGGACCCGCACTTATTTCATACATAATCTTGAATTTATTCAAGAAAACACTTCATTTTACATTGAGGATCTTTTCAAGTTTAGAGCTTTAGAGAATTAAGACAAAATATTCATAACATTACACATTGTTACATAGTGGATACCATAAAATCAGTTTCCATTTTCCTCAGAATATAAAACATTAAAACATAAAACAAGACTCCTTGACAATTCTTCAACATTTAACATGTCTTCCATCCTTGTATTATTCATCCATTAACCTGTGAAAAATCATTTAAAAACTTGGGATGAGCACAAAAGCTCAGTAAGGTATGAAAAAGAAGGAAAAATCTCATTAGTCCATGAATACACAAGACATATGAAAACATTTTTAAAATACATGATTTACACCCATAAAATCTTACTTTGTGTAACATGAGATTTACACAAGATCCATACAAACATAATTATAATCATAAAGTTATATTGGGGCATTACTTACATAATCTTGTAACCATCTTGGCTACCTTAAAATTTGTAACCCTCACGGCTACCTTACTTTGTGTAACCATCACAGTTACACTTGGAGTAACCATACGGCCGACCTCCAACTTACTCATACCCAATGCATTGGAGGGAAATATAGGTCCCACCCTTCATCATAAACAATGCCCAATAGCCAAAACATAATCATTCAACATAAATAATAGCATAAAAACATTGCCTTTGAATCTTATAAAACAGAATTTTAAAAGAGGATTTTAGAAGAAAAGTCCCTTATAAACATCATATACTTGAAGTGGGACTTAATTGAGTGGATGGAATATGTATATACTCTATAAATACACATAATTAAACATAATATAAACAGAACCCATCACACAAACAATTTAAATAGCACATAAATTATAAAGTAGAAGGTTAACCCAAAGAATGGAAATCGGGTTAAGAATTCCCTTACCTTGGGCTTGTCCTACTTCAAAATTGTTTGAACCTCCTGTATAATGGTTAAAGGAGTGTTAATAGGATTTTAAAGAAACGTGTTCATGTTTATAACATCTTATATGGTCATTTCATAACCTCATTTCACCCCTTATTTGTTAGTATTTTGTTCCTTGCATTATTTTGGGTGAGGTCTTTTGTGATTTTCACGATCGGTTCATGATGAATCGTTCTTGTTGATTGGAAGTGAAACTCCAGAATTGGAATGGAGTATTATTTACATAACTCCAGTACCATAAATTATACCATTCATCACTTTGGTGCCTTATATGATGATGATTTATAAGTTAAAACATTAATTATGTTCGTTTAGATAATTTAAGTGGTTCTTTGATAATTACAATTTCATTTAGTCTTATAAGTTTGAATCATGAGTACAAAAGAATTACAGAACCTTATATGATTCATAAAACATATATTATAACCTGTTTCAACCATATAAATGGTTTCATGACCAGACTTGAAATAATTAATGGAAATTGAAAATACATCGTCCACGATATCGGTAATTCGACACAAATGGACAGTGTTTTTTGATTCTTTAAATAAGTGAAAGAGGAGAGGAATAATGATTTTTAATTTTCCATAAACATGAAAACATCCAGAATATACATGATTCTGTAGATTTCATGCCTCTTGGATAAGAGGGGGTGAAGAAAGAAGTGGAAGGAATCATGAAATAAAGAAAACATGAGAAATTTCTTACAAAAAATTCGGCAGCCTAACGGCGCCTCTAAAAAAATTCATAAAAACAAGATTGATGAGAGGAATGGAATATCTCATCAATAATACAAAATTTGGACTGTAAGGGAATATATTTAATGAAATATCCCAACAAAAGACAAAGGGAAAGGAAGAGAATAACATAAAATGGATGGAAAGAATGAAAATGAAAGAGGATGTTTACCTCTTGATCTCTTCTCCTTGAGATCCTTCTTAAGGGCTTTGATTTTGGTCTTTTGGTGAGACCAGCAGCTCTAGGACGTGGGGAAGAAGATTGAGGAGGGAATTTGGCAGAAATTAGACAATGCTCAAGGCTTGAGAGGTGTGGGAGGAAGAGGGGAGTGAGGGTGGTATTTATAGTGGAGGAGGGGAGGTATTTTAGATTATTTTAATTATTATTATAATATTTTTATCAAGACTATGAATAATCTCAAATCAAGTGGCCTTAATTAGTGAAAATATCATGTGATTTCGAGGCAAGTGGCCTTGCATCACTTATGATGTCATAAATAGTGCATTTTTACTGATAAATTGATTATACGGTATTTTACCGCATTTCACTATTCACCGAAAATTCAAGAGTTTCAGAAAAATACCAAAAATTTACCCCAACCATTTTTCGACGTGTAGAATTCAAAAATGAACTCCATTTTTCAAAAATAATTTTCTAAATATTATTAATTTAATTTTAAAAAAAGGTCACAGTTAATTCGAAAAATAACAAAATTGAAGTGCAATTAGTTTTATGTGACATTGGAAAATTAATTAAGATCCCATTATCCTATTGCCATGGGAAAATAAAATAATAATATTATTTACTATTCATGAGGTCATATTACTATTCATATTACTATTCATATTACTATTCATAAGGGCATGTTACTATTCACCAAAAAAAAACAAGTTTGTTCCATCAGACTCGAAATAACATACTGAACACAATTGTAGATGATAGTTTCTTGAAATTCAAAACATAGAAGAAATAAAATTATGTTTAAAGGATACTTATAAATATATACCTTAAACAAAATTTCAAGCATTTTCAATTTATTTTTAGAAAACCTTGGGATGTTACATTATCCCCACCTTCTTGAAATTGCATCCTCGCAATTTTATTTACTTATTAAACAACTGAGGGTATTTTTCCCTCATAGCATTTTCAGACTCCCATGTTGCTTCTTCAACCATGTGGTTTCTCCACAAAACCTTTACCTGGTGGATTACCTTATTCCGCAATACCTGTTCTCTTCGATCAAGAATCTGAACCGGTTTTTCTTCATAAGAAAGGTTCTCTGCTAGCTGAACTTCTTCCGGCCTCAAGACATGTGATGAATCTGGAACATACTTTCTCAACATCGAAACATGAAAAACATTGTGTACCTGAAACAAGCTCGGAGGCAAAGCTACGCGGTACGCAACTGTTCCAACTTTATCCAAGATTTCAAAAGGACCGATGAACCGTGGACTTAGTTTCCCTTTCTTACCGAAACACATCACACTTTTCCAAGGAGATATTTTAAGGAAAACATGGTCACCTACCTTGAAAGAGAAGTCTTTCCTTCTGTTATCTGCATAACTTTTCTGCCTGCTTTGAGCTATCCTCATGTGTTGCTGGATCATCCTCACTTTCTCAGCCACTTCTTCTACTAATTCTGGCCCCATCAACTTTCTTTCACCGACTTCATCCCAAAACGCAGGAGTCCGACACCGCTTTCCATACAAGGCCTCAAAAGGTGCCATCTGAATACTGGAATGGAAACTGTTATTATAAGAAAACTCAACTAATGAAAGATGCTGATCCCAACTTCCCTGATAGTCCATTGAACAAGCTCGAAGCATATCCTCCAAAGTTTGAATCGTTCGCTCTGACTGCCCATCTGATTGAGGATGAAAAGCTGTACTGAAATTCAACTCTGTGCCCAAAGACTTCTGAAGTCCCTTCCAAAATTTAGAAGTGAACCTGGGATCTCGGTCAGACACAATGGAAAGAGGAACTCCATGTAACCTGACAATCTCTTTGAGGTACAATCGAGAAAGCTGATCTAATGTCATTGTATCTCGAATAGAAAGAAAATGAGCAGACTTTGTTAGCCGATCAACAATAACCCATATCGCATTGTTACCTCGAGAAGTCTTTGGTAGTCCCACCACAAAATCCATGGATATATTCTCCCATTTCCATTCTGGCACCGGCAAAGGCTGAAGCATCCCCTTCGGTAACTGTCGCTCTGCTTTAACCTGCTGACATGTCAAACATTTCATTGTAAAATCAGCAATATCTCTTTTCATCCCATTCCACCAGTAATACTCTCGAAGGTCTCTGTACATCTTAGTACTTCCAGGATGAACAGAAAATGGAGAACTATGAGCTTCACACAACAATTCTTTCTTCAGCTGGGAATCACAAGGCACACACAACCTTTTTCCAAACCTTAAAACACAATCTTTATCAAGATTAAATTCTGGAAACTTACCCATTTTAACCAATTCTACCTTTTTCTGTAGCTCACGGTCTTCCCTCTGCGCTTTCATAATTCTGTCTGACAACGAAGACTGCACTGAAACCTGAAACAAAACAGATATATTCCCTGCACCAACAACTTCCAAGCCAAAATTTATCAAATCATTAATCAAGGGATCACGTTCCAAACGTAGCATGGTTAATGATGCATGATTTTTCCGACTTAAGGAATCCGCTACTTTGTTTGCTTTTCCAGGATGGTAATTAATCGTGCAGTCATAATCCTTTATCAGTTCTAGCCATCTTCTCTGCCTCATGTTTAATTCCTTCTGAGTGAATATATACTTAAGACTTTTATGGTCAGTACATATTTGGCATTTGGTTCCGTATAGATGATGCCTCCATATTTTCAAAGCAAAAACCACAGCTGCCAATTCCAAATCATGTGTGGGATAATTCAGCTCATGAGGTTTAAGTTGTCTCGAGGCATAGGCAATTACCCGATCATTCTGCATCAAAACACAACCAAGTCCCTTCAAAGAAGCATCACTATAGATGACAAACTCACCATTCCGGGAAGGTAAGGCCAAAACTGGAGCATTCACCAATCTCTTCTTTAGTTCCTGAAAACAAACATCACATTCCTCTGTCCAAACAAAATTAACCCCTTTCCGTGTTAACTTAGTTATTGGGCTAGATAACCGTGCAAAGTTCTCAACAAAGCGTCGGTAATAACTTGCTAAGCCCAGAAAACTACGAATCTCTGTAACATTTGTGGGTCTTGGACATTCATCAACTACTTTTGTTTTGGCAGGATCAACTGTTATTCCATCCTTATTTACAATGTGCCCAAGAAAAGAAATCTGTTGCAACCAAAAATCACACTTGCTGAATTTTCCATATAGTTTCTTTTCTTTTAAAGTTTGTAAAACAATCCTTAGATGTTTTTCATGCTCCTCTTTATTTTTAGAAAAAACCAGAATGTCATCAATAAATACCACCACAAACTTATCCAAGAACTCATGAAATACTCTATTCATAAGATTCATGAATACAGCAGGTGCATTAGTTAACCCAAATGGCATAACAACAAATTCATAATGCCCATATCTAGTACGAAAGGCTGTTTTCGGGATGTCATCCTCCTTCACCTTCAGCTGATGGTATCCGGATCTCAAGTCAATCTTGGAAAAGTACTGAGCTCCCTGGAGCTGATCAAACAAGTCATCAATATGAGGCAAAGGATACTTGTTTTTAACAGTGATGTTATTCAAAGCTCTATAATCAATGCAAAGTCTCATGGAATCATCTTTCTTTTTAACAAACAAAACAGGGGCTCCCCATGGTGAAGTACTGGGACGAATGAAACCTTTGACAAGCAAATCCTGCAACTGATTTTTCAATTCAAGAAGTTCTATTGGAGCCATACGATATGGGGGTTTTGAAATTGGCTTAGCATCAGGAACTAAGTCAATTGTGAATTCAACTTCTCGTTTAGGTATGACACTGGGTAACTCCTCAGGAAAAACATCAAGGTATTCATTTACAACTGGCACATCATTTATTTGAATAGTTCCCTTGTTTTCAACAATATGAGCCAGATAACTTTCATTTCCATCTTTCAGTAGTTTCTCAGCTTCTTGATATGTTATCAATTGTATGGGTTCATTCTTGTATACAAACTGAAACTCTTTCTAAAAAACAACTTCTTTAGCTCTACAGTCAATCTTAGCATGATAACCAGAAAGCCAGTCCATCCCCAGAATAACTTCAAACTCGATTAAGGGTAAAACAACAAGGTTTGCAGGTAAAGTCTTTCCACATACCACAATAGAAATATTCTTATAATTCCTCTTTGCTATAACATTTCCCCCTGGTGTTTTAACAACAAGTTCGGGTATCATTTGTTGAGGTGATATTTCCAATTTACTAGAAAATTTCTCAGAGATGAAGGAATGTGTAGACCCCGTATCAAACAAAACTTTAGCAAAATCTGAGTGAACAAACAAAGTACCTGATACAACTTCATTAGATGGCCCAACATCTGCTGTCGTAGTCGCAAAGGATCTCACTACACCTTTCTGCTTGTAGTCTGGCTTCTTTGCATCATTTGGATCCCTCTTTGGACAGGCATTTGCATAGTGACCCATCTCACCACATTTAAAACACTTTATAGTTTGCTTATCAGTATTAGTCATTGGATCATTTTCATTGCAATCTCGGGCCATATGTCCAAACTTACCACATTTAAAACACTTCCCAGTTTTGATAAGACATTCCCCAGGGTGCTTCTTGCCACACTTTTCACAAACTGGAAACTGTATTTTCTTACCATCAGATTTCATTGGTTGATTCTTACCCATTGCTTTCCAATTTGACCTCTTCTTCTCTTTGTTTCCAAATTGCATGTGATCGTCAGCAAACTCCATCTCTACCCTCTCAGCACATCGGACAAGTTTCTCATAACTTTTGAATTCACGGGAGGCCAACGCCCTTCGATACCTTGGCTTCAATCCTGAGTAAAAGCGGTTGATTTTGCTATCGAGATCTAGAATAAGATTCGGAGCATACCTCGCCAGTCGGGTGAAGTTCGCCTCATACATAGCCACTGAATCTTCCTCCTTTTGTTTCAGTTCAAGGAATTGTTTCTCCATTCTAAGTCGCACCACCTTAGGAAAATATTTTTCAAGAAAAAGACTTTTAAATTCATCCCATACTAAGGCATCAAAATCCTCTCTACCCCTGATATTCCTTACCATTGACCACCACTGATCAGCTTCCCCTTCAAAACGATAAATGGCAAGACTTACCTTTTGATTGTCTGAACATCCCATAACATCAAATATCTTTTCAAGGGCCTTAATCCATCCTTCTACTGCCACTGGGTCAGAAGATCCACTGAATGCAGGAGGATGTTGTCTCATAAAATGTTCCACCACTGTCATGTTCCGTTGGGGTACATCTATTTGTCCTCTTGCATGGATGCCACCACCATTTATTGCCTGTGTTAGCTGAGCCATTACTGTCACAAACTGCTCGGTTCCAATCCCTACCATTCCGGGCTGTTGATCAGGAAGGATGTCATTCTGTCGGTGCCTATCCTCTTCAGCATCCATGTTCCTTCTGCGGACAACCATTCTAAACAAACATTTCTTAGATGAAGCAACATGGTAATCTTTAAATGCTATAACAAATTAAACATAGGGTGATAATTAGTTATGGTATTCTATTAGCATCACCTTAACCCCTAAAGTTATCTAAACCATCCTCTGATACCAACTGTAAGGACCCGCACTTATTTCATACATAATCTTGAATTTATTCAAGAAAACACTTCATTTTACATTGAGGATCTTTTCAAGTTTAGAGCTTTAGAGAATTAAGACAAAATATTCATAACATTACACATTGTTACATAGTGGATACCATAAAATCAGTTTCCATTTTCCTCAGAATATAAAACATTAAAACATAAAACAAGACTCCTTGACAATTCTTCAACATTTAACATGTCTTCCATCCTTGTATTATTCATCCATTAACCTGTGAAAAATCATTTAAAAACTTGGGATGAGCACAAAAGCTCAGTAAGGTATGAAAAAGAAGGAAAAATCTCATTAGTCCATGAATACACAAGACATATGAAAACATTTTTAAAATACATGATTTACACCCATAAAATCTTACTTTGTGTAACATGAGATTTACACAAGATCCATACAAACATAATTATAATCATAAAGTTATATTGGGGCATTACTTACATAATCTTGTAACCATCTTGGCTACCTTAAAATTTGTAACCCTCACGGCTACCTTACTTTGTGTAACCATCACAGTTACACTTGGAGTAACCATACGGCCGACCTCCAACTTACTCATACCCAATGCATTGGAGGGAAATATAGGTCCCACCCTTCATCATAAACAATGCCCAATAGCCAAAACATAATCATTCAACATAAATAATAGCATAAAAACATTGCCTTTGAATCTTATAAAACAGAATTTTAAAAGAGGATTTTAGAAGAAAAGTCCCTTATAAACATCATATACTTGAAGTGGGACTTAATTGAGTGGATGGAATATGTATATACTCTATAAATACACATAATTAAACATAATATAAACAGAACCCATCACACAAACAATTTAAATAGCACATAAATTATAAAGTAGAAGGTTAACCCAAAGAATGGAAATCGGGTTAAGAATTCCCTTACCTTGGGCTTGTCCTACTTCAAAATTGTTTGAACCTCCTGTATAATGGTTAAAGGAGTGTTAATAGGATTTTAAAGAAACGTGTTCATGTTTATAACATCTTATATGGTCATTTCATAACCTCATTTCACCCCTTATTTGTTAGTATTTTGTTCCTTGCATTATTTTGGGTGAGGTCTTTTGTGATTTTCACGATCGGTTCATGATGAATCGTTCTTGTTGATTGGAAGTGAAACTCCAGAATTGGAATGGAGTATTAGTTACATAACTCCAGTACCATAAATTATACCATTCATCACTTTGGTGCCTTATATGATGATGATTTATAAGTTAAAACATTAATTATGTTCGTTTAGATAATTTAAGTGGTTCTTTGATAATTACAATTTCATTTAGTCTTATAAGTTTGAATCATGAGTACAAAAGAATTACAGAACCTTATATGATTCATAAAACATATATTATAACCTGGTTCAACCATATAAATGGTTTCATGACCAGACTTGAAATAATTAATGGAAATTGAAAATACATCGTCCACGATATCGGTAATTCGACACAAATGGACAGTGTTTTTTGATTCTTTAAATAAGTGAAAGAGGAGAGGAATAATGATTTTTAATTTTCCATAAACATGAAAACATCCAGAATATACATGATTCTGTAGATTTCATGCCTCTTGGATAAGAGGGGGTGAAGAAAGAAGTGGAAGGAATCATGAAATAAAGAAAACATGAGAAATTTCTTACAAAAAATTCGGCAGCCTAACGGCGCCTCTAAAAAAATTCATAAAAACAAGATTGATGAGAGGAATGGAATATCTCATCAATAATACAAAATTTGGACTGTAAGGGAATATATTTAATGAAATATCCCAACAAAAGACAAAGGGAAAGGAAGAGAATAACATAAAATGGATGGAAAGAATGAAAATGAAAGAGGATGTTTACCTCTTGATCTCTTCTCCTTGAGATCCTTCTTAAGGGCTTTGATTTTGGTCTTTTGGTGAGACCAGCAGCTCTAGGACGTGGGGAAGAAGATTGAGGAGGGAATTTGGCAGAAATTAGACAATGCTCAAGGCTTGAGAGGTGTGGGAGGAAGAGGGGAGTGAGGGTGGTATTTATAGTGGAGGAGGGGAGGTATTTTAGATTATTTTAATTATTATTATAATATTTTTATCAAGACTATGAATAATCTCAAATCAAGTGGCCTTAATTAGTGAAAATATCATGTGATTTCGAGGCAAGTGGCCTTGCATCACTTATGATGTCATAAATAGTGCATTTTTACTGATAAATTGATTATACGGTATTTTACCGCATTTCACTATTCACCGAAAATTCAAGAGTTTCAGAAAAATACCAAAAATTTACCCCAACCATTTTTCGACGTGTAGAATTCAAAAATGAACTCCATTTTTCAAAAATAATTTTCTAAATATTATTAATTTAATTTTAAAAAAAGGTCACAGTTAATTCGAAAAATAACAAAATTGAAGTGCAATTAGTTTTATGTGACATTGGAAAATTAATTAAGATCCCATTATCCTATTGCCATGGGAAAATAAAATAATAATATTATTTACTATTCATGAGGTCATATTACTATTCATATTACTATTCATATTACTATTCATAAGGGCATGTTACTATTCACAAAAAAAAACAAGTTTGTTCCATCAGACTCGAAATAACATACTGAACACAATTGTAGATGATAGTTTCTTGAAATTCAAAACATAGAAGAAATAAAATTATGTTTAAAGGATACTTATAAATATATACCTTAAACAAAATTTCAAGCATTTTCAATTTATTTTTAGAAAACCTTGGGATGTTACAGATACAGTGTGACTCTGTATCGACCATTGTAATACTAACAGATTATAATGGGAGAAACCATGTTGGGGCGTATAACCAACATGGCAAGGATGTAGGCCTTTGGTGCCGAACCTTGTAAATCCTTGTGTCCAGTGCCTTTACATTTACTGCATCATTCGAGGAAAGGTGAGAGATACAAGAAGAGTGGATCGAGGCTTTAACCAGCCATAATGGTTTAATTGATTAAGAATCAATTAGTAAAAAGTTTTAAAGGATCACTGATTCACCCCTCCCCCTCTCAGTGATTCACACTGATCTGGGCACTTCAATTGGTATCAGAGGGAGGTTACCTCTAAAAGATCCAAGGGAGTCTTTATGAAGTGCATATTTGAGGAAATGAGCGACCAACCTCAAATGGAGATATCTGCCAAGACTTAGAAAAATAGAAAGAAGAAACAATCCAAGAAGATGAAGAAAGCCTGTCCTAGTTGTGATGAAGATGGAACAATGAAAGATCTTCAAAGTGAAATCAAATATCTTCAGAAGACAGTCCCCAAGGAAGTGGAAATGTGTATTACTACAGGCATCCTTGATCTGCAATAATAAAAATTACATCTATAAGAAGAAGCCAACGCAATGGAAGATCAGTTGGCTAAAAGGGTTGGCATAACCAACACTCTCAGAAAGCTGGTGAAGGCTAAAGATGAAACAGTATCTCTTTGCAATGAAAGATATGAAGACATTACTGAAGAATTGCAAAGAATCCTTTCTGAGAAAGAATTCTTTATGACTGTGGTCAAAGACGTTTTCCATGCACTGGAAAAGTTTCACAAAGTGTCAATGGTTTTCAATGATGCTCAAGTTGAAGACAAAGTCAAATTGGTGAAGGAGCTTGAAAACTCATTGCAAGAATTGAAAAAGGTGCATGATGACCAGATGGAACAGCTGAAAGAAAATTGGGAAGGAAGGCTAAGAACTGTTAAGGATGAGAAGAACTCCCTTAACATGACATGCATAGAACTAGAGGTGATATTGAAAAATCTGCAATCACCCAAAGCTGAATCCTCCCAGTTAGCTGAAAGTAGAAATGTTGCTACACAAGTGTGCTTTGAGAAGGATGATTCTAAAAGAAATACATCCTCTAATGAAAGGGCAACATCTTCTAAAAATAAGGTACCATCCATACCATCTTGTACTCATGATTCTAATTTTGTTTCCACAAAAAGTGCAGGATGGAAGAATAATTCCAAACAAGTATGGATGAAGACAATGAAGAAAGAAAGCTCTCCTGAAGCAGCACAACAATTCAAGACAAGTACCCTACAATCAGAAGGAATCAAAAAGTCAAGATTTGTGGGTCAATTTTGGTGTTGTAACAAGTATGGGCATTGTGCAAAGGATTGTTGGTACAATCCACTGAATGCCAAATCACAGAGGAAGCCCATGCCTAGGGGGAGCAAGCCAGAAGAAAAGAAGCAGCATCCACAGGTCCACAGACATCTGTTTACTGCAAATAGATTTGGATTACTTGACAACATCTGGGATGATTGAAAAAGTGGTCAAAAAGATACATGTCAATCTCCAACTGTATCCAGTGCTAAAAAGAAGAAAAGATCACAGAACCTGGCTCAGAAAGAATCATTGGGAAGCAAGAATAAGAAAGTGGAAGATTCTCCCAAGAAGATTATGAAAAAGGAAGAGAAGACCTTGGAGTCTAAATCCAAGAAGGGTGATGCATCCAGAAGGACCACCAAGAAGAAATGCTTCTACTGTGGAAAGAAAGGACATATCATGGATCTTTGTAAAGAAGCCATGAAATTCAATAGAGGCAGACTGGACTCAAACAGACAATCAATCCAGATGAAGCAGAAGGGATTGGTTGAAAACAAGTTGCCTAAGAAAGGTAGCTTGAAAGCATCAAAGGAACCATGTGGAATATCCAGAAATGAGGCCACACTTCCAAGTGACTTACTAGTCATATGGCCAAATCAGTTGCAACTTGCCAAAGATCTGCAAAGAGTTGAAGATGAAGTTCTGGAAATTGCTAAGGCAAAAGGGAGAAGATTTCACATGAAGATGTGTTGATATCCACACCAGCACAAACATCATTGAAGATCAAATGTGCAAGTGTGAAGAATGGTGAAAATGGGACATCTCGGTTGAGAGAATCTTCTCAACCTTGTTGTTCACATTGATGAACCAAGGAGGTTCCATCTTATTCCCTAATCACTTGTATTTACATGTGCTAACACTACAGGGAATTGAAGATGATGATCATTCTCAACTAGAGGATGGTTTGGAAAGAATGGAGTGCACCCCTTAAGGGGGAGCCAATCTGTAGAAGATGGGATTCTGATATTTAATACCATCTTGAGAAAAGTGAAGGTATTCCAATCATACTTTCATCCCGTGTTTATTAATTGTATTTATCATGACAATTAAGGGGGATTATTGATTGAAGGAAAATGGATGAAATGGGGAGCTTTATCTTTGCACCTGAACATTCTAATGAGTTTTGTGAAGTTGTGCAGGATTTAGAAAATTCATTATTATATCTGAAAAATTTCAAGCCCCTTGAAGCATGATCTCACATGTATAGTGAATGTTGGACAGCATTGAGTACCTTGGTTACATCACTCTTGTTTTCTACACCGGGTTAGCCCAAGTATACTTAGAGTTGATTTACTAAAGGTTCTTTGCTAAAGAGAACATGTGACATCATCCCTCTCTCAGTGTTTTTCAAGAAAATACTTTTCAAAGGGAGGAAGATATTTTTGAAAGAGAACCACACCACACCTTTACATTTGATTTCCAATAAGGGGGAGAAATATTGGCACACATATTGACCCATTCATATGTGCAGAAGTAGTGTATTGACAACAAATACAAAGGGGGAGATTGAAATGCATTGTGTTGCATTTGTTGTCAATGAGGCATAATTTTGTCATGGAATGAATGGATGTCAAGGAATGTCAAGATGTGAATGACAAAGGATGTGATGGTGATGGTGAGGAAAGGAGAATGGCCATGGTACTAAGATGCATGTCACTTAGGAGATTCACTAAGTGACATAGGATGTTGTGGTTGAAACATTCTCTATGAATATCAGACGATTGTAGAACTGATCTTAATGATTCAATACTTGTATCAAGATGATACTATGTTACACAACTTGAAGAATGGATGATGATGGAGCATCATCATTACATCTGACGATTGTTGAACTGGTCTTTAAGTTCAAAGAACTTGTATCAACTGGATACAATGTCACAACAATGTTTGAAGACCATGCATTGTCATAACAATGCATGAGGAGATGAAGATGATCCATCCACAATCACTGAGTGGATGATGTGCATTAATGAAGACCATGCACTATCACTTAGTGCATGTGAATTTGAAGAAGATCCAATTTGATCTCTGATTAGATCAATGAAGAACATTGAAGAATCTATTTGATTAAGGAGCTCAGTTGATGACGAAGACCCTTCGGGAATTCCACATTCTATGTATTGAGTATATGTGAGGAGGATTGAGAAATTCCTAAGAAGAAGAGAAGAGACGAAATGAAGAAGGGAGAATGGCTTAGAAGAAGAAGAAGTGGCATTTGGCATTTACACTTAGTTACTTTGTTTGTATACAAAGTACTTAGTGTTTCCTCAAGTAAAAAGGAAGCCACCAAGGGCCAGCCTTAAGGGTTCAACCCCAAGGCACTTGTGGGACTCAAGGTCGCCACACCGAAGGGGGATCCCATGGGGCCAGCCCGAGAGGCCGGGGCCGTGTATAAGCCCCGAGGCCACGCGGTGATGAAGCCCGCGCAACGTGAGCGCGAGGATCGCGCCCGTGTGTGCATAGTGGGTGCATAGCGCACCCGCGAGAGGCAGGGGTGGGCGCAAGAGCACGCCCGCAGAGAGAACATGGTGCGGGGCGACACCGTGGAGGGGGAAGTTCAATTGAAGAGTGGAAGGGAGCGGCTGGTTGATAAGCCGCGGAAAATCCGCTCAGCGATTCGATGTGGGACACGCAAATTTCACCGGGAGCGCATCCTGGCCACACAATTGATCGCGCGCTGGATCGCAGCCGCTCATCTCATCCGCCGCGCGCCACGATCTAATCCAGCCGTTGATGATCTTTTCAACGCCGCATCCGACGGCTCCGAGGCGTCTCCTTCCTCGAGCTCGCCCGAGGCCACCCGCGACTACTCCTTCGAACCAGGCGCCTCCCGAAGATGGAAATGGAGCCTCCGGCCACCTCCGATCAAACCGAAGTGTCCCTCGTGATCGTCTGGACACACCGAACATGTCCATGCATTAAAATGACTCTGCATACAACAAAAGAGAGATTTCGGAGTTTGGCCGAAGGCAAGCGAAGATGCTGAGGCCATGTGGTGTTCGTGCTATGCATGGACCAATTTTAAATGAAGCCATGCATGCGTTTTAAAATGCATGCACGTAGAGAAGGCTGAAGATAAAGGAACCCGCATTTGACAGAAAGATAAAAATCAAGATTTTGAAGTTTTTAAAAGCCCTAAAATCTCGGGGATTCAAGATATCTCACGCGGAAGATATGAGGCATACCTCTTCCTATAAAAAGGAGCACCTGAGGATCTCAAAAAGCTTTCTGAATATTTTGTTGAAAACCCGGAGTCCCGTGAGATCACCCTTGTGCCTCGTGAAGAAGAAGCCCCGCACAACCCACTTGTGTGGATGAAGTTCTCGGGACCACCCGAGGTCCTGAAGGAGTCCCCTGCGCACCTCCCTTGCGTGACAGGAATAACCCGAGGCCGCATTCTTGCACGCCTGTGGTTGATTCCCTCTCTGCCTGCACACTTACGTGGCAGGAGGAAGGAGCCCACGGTGTTGCACCCTGAACACTCGAGGGCTTGCGCGGGTGTTGCACTTGCGCACCCCGTGGCCAGGGTACACTTGCGCGGCTGCCCCTTGCATCGAGACCTTGCGCGTCTCCTTTGAAGGACAAAGGAGTTCGGGTGTGTGCAAGAAGAAGCCAAGAAGGTCGTAGCCACATTTCCCCTTGTGTGTGTGCTATGTGCAAGGAAGGATTGCACCTTGTGTGTGTGCCACTTGAGAGAACACCCTACGGGCAGTGGGTGTGCAAAGAGGAGGAAGGCCGGGCCTTAGTGCCTTGTGTGCTAAGTGAAGAAAGAAGGCCGAGACCTTAGTTTTGGTGTGCATGCAAATGGAAGAACACACTTGGAAGTGTGTGTACTAAGTGAAAACAAGTGAAGGCCGTAGCCTTGGGTGTGTGAAAAACAAGAAGTCCACCACAACTTTTGTGTGCAAATTAAAGAGGAGGCCGTAGCCCTTGTGTGTGTAAAATGGAGAACCAAGTGTGTGCATAAGTGAAGTGCACACTTTGAAGAAGATTAAAAGAACAAGGAAGTGTGTGTTCTTAGTAAGTGTTGTAGGCCAAGCCTTGTGTTTGCTAATTGATCAAAGGAAGTGTGTGTGTGCAAACAAAACAAGTAGGCCGAACCTAGTGTGTGCACTAAAAGTGTAAACACCTAGAAGAAGAAGACATACACACAAAGAAGAACACACATTTATGTGTGTAAGCAAATTGATTTAAGTGTGTGAAGTTCAAGGAAGGTGTGTGTGCTTGAAGTGATTACACCCTTTGTGGGTTTATTGCACCAAGGAGAAAATAAAGGGGAGTTCATGCATGCATGGATGCACATTCACACGTGAACAAAGCCAAATCTGGTTGTGTGCATTTGAGGAGTCCAAGACCAGGAGTTCGTGAAGAGTTTAGATATGCCATGCACTCAGTGAATGATGTTGATGTGAAGTTAGACTGAAGCCAGACCGATGTTAGAGATATCAGTTGTCTATGTTTTCAGTAATTGAGAAGAGCCTGATCAACAGAAGTGATCAGAAGTGCTGAGCAAGACCAACAGACCTTTTCAGAGGCTGTTGAAGATTCTTGAAGAGAGAGGCCAGGTCATCCTTAGAAGAAGGAGATAAATCCTGAGCAAGACGAGAAGACCTGTTCATCACAAGTGAGCAGAGGTACATAGCAAGGCCAACAACCTTTATCCCAGGCTGCTGAGGATACTTGAAGAACTTAAAGTGAAGAAGAGCTACTCATGTGACTCGAGGAGCCAGGAGAAGCCCCATGTGAGACTCAGGGTGGAAGAAGACTTCAGTGGGATTCTGGAGCAGGCCAGTGGGACTCTGGTAACACTGTGGGACGCAGTATAAAGACCCTCCTGTGGGACTCAGGAGAGATACAGTGGGACTCTGTATCGACCATTTTAATACTAACAGATTATAATGGGAGAAACCATGTTGGGGCGTATAACCAACATGGCAAGGACCTAGGCCTTTGGTGTCGAACCTTGTAAATCCTTGTGTCCAGTGCCTTTACATTTACTGCATCATTCGAGGAAAGGTGAGAGATACACGAAGAGTGGATCGAGGCTTTAACCATCCATAGAGGTTTAATTGATTAAGAATCAATTAGTAAAAAGTTTTAAAGGATCACCGATTCACCCCTCCCCCTCTCAGTGATTCACACTGATCTGGGCACTTCATTCTCTATTAAAATGTGGTAAAATTACCTTTACAAAAATATAGTATTTTTATGTGTAATATTTAGTCTGTTTTCATATTATGCCTATAATATCAATTGGATGAATAGAAAAAATATTTTATTGAATGCAAAACACATAAATTTAATTAATATCATTCAAATATTGTAATTAAATTAAATTATTATGATAAAAATCCTTTTTCACATAAAAATATACATTCATAAAATCAATCCCTTTATATTCCTCTGGTTTCTATACTCATTTCTAATTAATTTGTTACTAATGGATTCCACCATATATTTTCATATGATAGATAATACTATTCATAAAATTCAATTTAATATCTATGTAATATTTTTTTATGTTCAATAATAATATTATTAGTAATATATTTCATTTTGGTAGAATATGGTCTTGAGTGTTACATAAGTCGTCAATGAAAGATGTTATTGAATGTAATTAGAGATAACCTTGGTGTCCCATATTGAAAAACATAAAATTTATCTTTATTCTAACATAATATTATGTTGGTGTTTCATATAATGAAAACTAAGAAAAATTTATATTTATTATAAAAGGACTATATTCTAAAGTATAGGGGTGTTACATAAACGTACAAAATCATAGTAAAAAAAATTATTTGATGGTAAGAATACATGCCAAACATGAAATCAGGTCGCAACATAAAATCAACTCGAAAAGGGGTAATAAATATATTAAGGATCATAGATCCCAAGGCCATCTTCCATACATGGTCCTCTTCCCTAGGTACTCTTATTCTCCTCTAAGTATTGGTATTCTAATATAACCACTGATGTTTATGATGTACACATAAGAAATAATACATAATAAAAATTAACATGTAGGTGTGAGTATATAAATACCCAATTTGGGATAGTAAAAACACAAAAATGGAATTAATAACAATGGATATTTGAACCCACAAATAAATTGTGTATGGAACCCCCAATATCTGATATTCTCAAAGAAATCTAGGTGAAGAGAAAAAGTGATATTCATCTCTACAACTAGATAAGTATTAAGTGTCTTCCAACTGCTCCAAAGTACCCATCAGTGATGCCAAAACAACATGCGTAACCATATAAGAAAAAAATAGGAGTTCCCAATTCAAACCATTATATTTCAAAGCTAGGTGGGAACTATCTCTAATACATGAATCTTGTGTAACCTCTCAAGAATCCATAAATAAGGCACACACCTCACCACATCAATCCTTATTAAAGGGGTGTGAAGACTCTAATAGAGGATATGCTCTCCTTCAGATCTCAAAGAAGGTAGGGTTAGAGTTCATATAAAGTGGAAACACAACATCTATTGTATGGGGGTTTTACAAATCAAAATATGTATAGTGTTTGGGGGACCCACACCCTAGTGGTTGATTGGGTGGAAAACCCGATAACACTCTGATAAACAAACCTGAATTTCATACCCAACCAATCATTGGTGAATGAACTATCCATATAATGTCACCTCATGTTGAATATTTTATACCACATCAATGGACACAATCACATTATATGTGGAAAACTACTCATGATGGGTTTGTCACACGCCCAAATAGAATCCTTGAAAGAGATATATGATGTAGGAGTATCTAAGGCAATACATTACCATTTCTCCTAGGGTAAATAGTGTGCCTCATGTGGCTGATCTCTACCTTTGTTCACCCAATGCACTTGGCATGTAATTCTAATGTACTCAATGTGAATAAGTGGTCATAGTATCTATGACCTCATCTAGACACCGAGGCATGTACTCAACTAGATACAGCTTTGGAATCCATGTGAAATCACACGAAATGTTGATGGAATCACATTGAATATACATTTACTTGAGGTCATGGGCATGTAAAGACGATACAAGAATCAGTTTTCCACACACATACACACAGTGTTCCCTTTATGGTACATAACATGTATGACCACATAGGGTATTGGAAGAGCACCATTGGAACATAGTTTAGACACCTAGGCTGTATTACATAGTGTTTAGGCCTGACATCATATTGTGTTATATTTATATTTCTATAAACCTTAGCCACTGCATGATCATGTACTCCATTTTGTGTGTTTCTCTTATATAAATTATTTATAGTTCTTAATTTCATCTATTCTTCATATTACCTGCTATATATATTCACTGAAATTTAGGAACATATCTTTTAGTATTTTCCAACTAGGATTCATACCCGCCCTGTTTGGGTCATGATTTTGGACCCAAATAGATTATATGGTTGCAATTATAGATAAGGGAAAGCTCCCTTCTTTATAAGTTACTTGATTGTTGTTTGGGATTAAAGGCATGAGACCAAGATGAGGCTTAAGATGTTGCTGGAGTTAACTTTTTTCTCTTGTAAATAGGATTATATATTTCTTTCCATAATTGTGAATTGTTTTTATTTTTTCTCAGAGATGTATTCCATGAATCATATATATGTATTGTGGCTTCTATTGGATTTACTTTTCAGTCTTCCGCTATTTATTTCTGTTTAGTTTTACTGCATCTGATATTGTTTACTATTTGTTTTTCTAATATGTATACTCTAACAATGAGGGCATAGTTTCCCCCACTAACATACATTGGACCTCACTGTTTGTCAACATACTCTTGTATTTGGGGAAATTTTCTTGAGGTAATGTGACTAACCGGGTCTGGGGCTCCGTTGGGCTGCACCCAGATCCATGATGTTATAAAGTGGTATCAGATGTAGGTTTCATTCTGCTTTTCCTTAAAATTTTGGGCCAATAGACTAGGATAGTAAGGAATATGTAGTGGTAATATGTTTTTCCCAGGATTATCTAACTCATGTACAAGGAAAATCCAAGATACCATGAATATTGCAATTTTCTTGGTTTTTCAATTTTTATAGTTGTTTTGATTTCGCCATTAGGTCATCCACTTGTTTTTTTATTGATATGATTGATATCACTGTGGTTCTATTTCTATTGAAACCCAATGAGATGGAGGTTTTCAATCTCATGCATCATATTTGAACTTTCTATAGATCATATGTAAATCAATTTGGTTATTTCATTTAGAGTGCATTTCAAATTTCATGTTGTTGTGATAGTTGTTGTGCTAGATATGCATGTGGTTTTGATTTATTTCATTATAGAAATATGTACAATTTTGATAGTTCATTGGTATATGAGAATTTACATTTGTATGGATGTAAAGAATTGGATCCTAAGGTGTTATGGGAGCTCAGGGATCAAAATTTGTTGGATCATGTTCAAAATTTAATTACATTTTGTTAATATGATATGAATACTGATTCTAAAATTTGATTTTTTGGGAGTATAGGCTCTCATGGATCAGTACTAGGCATGCATTGGAAAAAATTATGTTTTTTGGGGTTCCGAAGAAGTTTCAGAGGCTTGTTTTCTGGAAACCTGGAAATCACAGTGTGTGATATTATGAAAGCACGCCATATGTCCTTCTGTTATGGATGAGCTAACTATTCTTAAGTACTCTCTATGTACCCTATGTACATGCCATTTAATTTTTAATGATGTGAATTAATGTGTGAGCATAGACATGGGGTTGGTAAATGTTCTGTAGAACATTCCATGTACTGGGAGTATAAATCGTGCGGTAAATAATTCTGTATTTGACCATGAGACTAACAACATGGGTGAATGAAACTTGGGTAGTACACAACTTGTCTAGAATATACAGGGCATATGGAAATATACCATTTATCCTTATGTGTGACTAAATACATAGGTTGATGGAACATAAGTAGTAAATGTCGTGTCTAGGGTGAACAAGCCTTGTAGTGTTTCACTGGCATAACTATGTTGTTCTTGCTGTGTAACAGTACTTGGGTAGGAGGAAATATTCTAGTACACGTCATGTCTTAGGATTAACACGCCGTGTTTATGGGGTGTTACATAACCACTTTGGCACAGGTACATTCTCATTTTATGGTTCAAGGAAACACATTGTGTAGTGGTTCTACAAGCCATGTAACCCTCTTTTGAAAAACATGAATTCTTTCTTTCTCCTATTCCATTCTTGAACTTATACGTTTCTGTCAATGAAAATATTGAACTGTGGTGTGCTCTTGTTCTTGAAAAATCAATTCACCATGATTTCTTCCAGTAGTATTCTAGGTACAGGCTGGTGAACAAACACTGGAAAGGGTAGATCATGGACTACTAGAAGGCCCTTTTATCGTGCATGTCTTGGTACCAACTATTATACCAAATTCAATTGTCGATGCCCTATTCCAGGAAGGCATTATGAGGTTGATGTAGACTCTTCATGTGAAAACACATCTTACCCTAAGAATGGAAGAGTTGATGACGAAGTTCCAGTAGTAGCATCCTCCCACTTTTTAAGTGGATGAAGGACCTCTGGCTGCAAAGTCATGGATGAATGCCATGCTTTCTATCTTAGAGCATCTTGAGATGCCTCCACAGAGAAGGGTTAATCTTTCAATGTACATGCTATGTGATTCCTCCAAGAGATGGTGGGATGTTATCTCATGGAAAGAATATCATCATGAAATGGATTTAGAAGAGTTTCTGAGAACCTTATATGATTACATGTACACCGATACATTGAGGGCCAATCGAGACCGGGAGTTATAGAATTTGGAGGAGGGTTCTCATTCAATGATGTATTAATCTTCTCATTTTACAGATCTTCAGTGCTACTCACCTGTTTTGGGAGGTGAAGAGTTATCACTCTCTAGGAGATTAGAGGATTCTCTTAGGTATTCCATCCCTTTGTTGGTGACTGTTTTTAGGATAACTTCAGTGAATGTTATAGTAAATATGGTGGTGAATACTGAGTGAAATCTGAGTGAGTTGAGAGCTATGAAATAGGGTGGTTCCACATCCAGGGCAAGTACTCCTTTATTTTATAGTAGGAAGCGTTGCAGGGAGCCTTCGTGTAGTGATTCTAGAAGTAGATATTTATCTTCAGGTAGCCAGGCGAGGTGTTACCAGTGTGGGAAGAGTGGGAACATGAGAACTCAGTTCCTAAGAGTCCTAGTTGAGTGCTGATATTATTGAAATATGGTCCATGGTACAAGTCATAATTTTGTGATGGAATAGACCCTACAAGAGTAGGATCTCAAACCCTCTATGGGTAGAGGTACGATTCAAGTTTCCTCAGTTTTGGCTTCTGAAATTTTTTATATGGTGGATTCCTATAGTTTTATATCTATTTCAATTTTTTAGAGCCTTGGGATTTGCATATTTAATTATAATTATGTTATGATGATAAACACTATGATGGGGATTCCGAAGGTTAGTTTACGTTAGTGCATGGAGTTTAATATTGAGGTTAGTAGTTGTCACTTATTATGACCACTCTATGTCTTTCAGATTAAAGGCTTTAATTTCTTTATTATAATGCATTGGTTGGTCACCTTTCATGCCTTTATTGATAGCTATCGCCAAAGTTTGAGTTTTATGTCACCAGAGGGATGGTCTTTCTAACACAAGGGTGAATGGGATGTCCTGGTGAGCAGATCAGGACCTGAACATCACAGGTTGTGACTAATTACTACCCATATTTCTAGATTATCTCTAGTTTACTAGGGTATTTCATAGATGGACTTTTAACCAGAGGTGGAATTTTTTAGATATGACTTTCCATAGGACATTCCATGTTTATCCTTGGATAGAGTAGTAGATTTCATTATTGAGATTATTATATGAGTACAAATGGGGTCTATTCCTCCTTATAGGATGGATCTACTAGAGTTACAGGAGCTCAAGAAGTTGTTAGAGGAGTTACATGCGAAAGGTTTCCTCTGATCTAGTACTTCTCCTTGGGGTTTTACTGTCCTTTTTGTAGAGAAGGTGGATGGTAACCTCAAACATTGTGTAGATTATCAGAAGATGAACCAGTTTATTTTCAAGAACCAATTTCTATTGTAGTGGATTGATGACCTCTTTGATCATATTTGAGGATAACAGGCGTTCTAAAGGATTAACATGAGATTTTGTTATCATCAGCTGCGTGTTATACCATCAATTATATCTCTTATTGCCTTTCAGAGCTTGTATGGTCTATATGAGTATTGGTATATGCCATTCAGTCTCACTAACACACTGATAGTTTTCAAGGAACTGATAAACCGAGCATTTCATTCTTACTTATATTATTTTGTTGTAGTCTTTATAGACGATATCTTGGTGAACTCTCACACTCTACATGACCACGCCATAAATATTGATATCTTGTTGATACATTGATAGAGCATCATTTATTTTCTAAGATCTCACATTTCCAATTTTGGATGGAATAGATTCAATTCTAGGTTCATGTCAACTGAGATCCAGAAGTATCATTAGACCCAGAGAAAGTGAGAGAAATATTTTCATAGAAGCAGCCAAAGAATGTCTTTGAGATATAGAGTTTTCTAGGGATGGATGGTTACTACAGGTACTACAGTCAGGAATTTTCATGCTTATAAGTGCCACTGACCGGTCTAACTAAGAAGGGTGAAATGTACTTGTGGAATGATTCATACAATTCAGCCTTTTCAGGGATTAAATAGGGATTCACATCAGCAAAGTTACAGATTTTATCAGAGATGGGAAAGTGTTAAACCCTTTACTATGATGCATTATGTATCGAGTTAGGAGAAGTCCATATACATGGGTAATGAGTCATTGTATATGGGTCTCGGACGTTGATGCCCCATGAGAATAATTATCTAACGCCCGATCTCGAGTTGGATGTAGTTGTGAATTCCTTGCGCTGTTGGAGACATTATCTTCTGGGATAGATTTTTTTGGTACACAATAACAAAAAAATCATCAAATAAATATTTACATAGCATGATATTAATTTGAGATATCAAAGGATGGTTGAGTGCCTTTAGTCCTTTGACTTTGAGCTTCCCTATACGCTTGGTAAAGGCAACGCAGTAGCTAATGCATTGATTAGGAGAACATATATATATATGATATTTAGGAGGTTAGCTATGACTGGAAAATTAGGGATCTCATTTCAAATATGCATTTGATGGTGCATGAGTAATAGGGGTAGGCATTTCATTCTTCTATAACTATAACCTCTACTCTACGGGATCGATTGATAATGAGTCAGCTATCAGATTATGAAGTCCTAGACTAGTGGGGGAGTGTGCTAGACAAGAAACATACTTCAAGGTGGACTGCAGGGGTGGATGAGGTTTTTCATTTTCATGGGCGTGTATGTGTGTCATCTGACATGTGCAATGATCCATTGTGATATTTTCATGCCTTTGTATGGGAAGTTTATCCAGGGGTCACCATGATGCATCGAGATCTCCACTGTCAGTATTGGTGGCTATACATTAAGAGTAATGTGGTTGGTTTTTTATGAGATGTTCCAACTATCAATTGGTGATGGTGGCACATCAGTGGACTATGGGGATGTTATAGTAGTTACCCATTACTGAGTGGAAGTGGAATGATTTCATGATGGATTTCGTGATGGGTTGACCACGGTCTCCTAGGAGGGATTATGTTGTATGTGTTGTTGTTGATAGACTCTCGAAGGTTGAACATTTCTTTCTAATCAAGGAAACCATCATTGTTATTGATCTTGGAAGGTTTTACATCCAAGTGATTGTATGTTTACATGGGGTTACACACTCTATTGTTTCAGGTAGGGATGTATGGTTCACTTCTCATGTCTGGTTGGGACTATTGAGGGATTTGTGTACATAGGTACTTCTGATTACAGCTGACCATCCATAGACTTATGGCCAACCCGAGCACATGATTCAGGTTTTGGAGGACAATCATGGATCATGCGTCCTTGATTTCAGGGGCTCTTGGGAGAGAAACATACCCCTGATGGAGTTTTCATAAAAATATATATTTTCAGGAGACAATTTTGATGGCACCATATGTGGATTTGTACCGTTGTCCATACTGATTGCCACTATATTCGCTGGAGGCAGGAGAGGTAGTTATTCTGGGACCTCGTCTTGTCCAGGAGACCATTGAGTAGGTGGATTTCATTTGGAAGTGTGTTGATACTGCAAAATCCTACCAAAAATCTATTTGTTGATTGATAGAGATGACCTCTAGAGTTTGAGGTCAGAGATCCGATTTTCATACGTGTCACACCGAGTTTGGGACACATGAGGATTAGGATATAGTGGAAGATTTCACCAAGATACGTCGGGCTGTTTCAGGTTTTGGAGAGATTCGGGCTAGTTTCCTATCAATTTCAATTACCTCAGAGGTACTAGGCTTTTCATGATGCCTTCTATGTTTCACAATTAAGGCCATACTTTTCAGACCTGTCTCATGTTTGACAACACGTGGAGGTTGAGTTGGATGTTGATGAATCCTTCGAGGAGAACCCTATTTGGATTGTGGATCGCAACACTAAGGTTCTCCGTTGGTGGTCCATTCCTTAGGTATGGGTGCTATGGTAGCACAGACAAGTATAGGACGAGACATGTGAATCGGCCCAATGTACGATCAATGTGGATGGTTTTTTTGCAGATTCCTCTTCACCACCCATGGAAGGTCGAATTAGGGATGAGTTTTTTTAAAGGGGAAATTTGTAAGAACCTGGATCTTTAGTTTTGGTATGGATCTTGATTTCAGGTTGTGTTTGAGGAAAAAATATATAATTGGGGGTTGTTTAAGTACACGACCAGCACTTATGAGTACATTCCATGTGCCTGGTTGCCACACATAGATGTGTACTATCCGTTTAACGACTGAGTACATAGCCATGTGATGGCCTTTGCTGACCTTCTTATGTCGAGGTCTCGTTGAGGATATTACACGGTGTGTACATTTAATAAACACGATGTGTAATTTTATTTTTATTTGATAAATGTGATAAGGCTCATGTTTTATGTTCAGATACTTATTCATATCCCCTTGGTTTATACAGGAGAGTGAAGAAATGGATAACAAACTCCAACACGTCCTGGTTCTCCATTCGAGCCCTGATTGAGATGCCACCGGGTGTATTGGAATCCCACCGATGAGTTCCCAAAATCCCTTGATCCTATCTTCCTGATTCTTCCACTCTGGTGAGTTATTTAAGGTTTGGAATTTTTTCATCATTTTTTATCTCTACACTGTTCTAGGATAATTCAAGGGTCGTAGTTCATGTATGACAATCGTGAGACATCGAGGAAGGAGGTTGGTTCCTTTTTTTGTGTTTTCTTGAATTATATATGCTAAAAGTGCTGAATAACCATTATTGGGGTATTTTTTATTTGTAATTTAACCCTATTTATTAAATATTACATTTTTATTAATTGATAAAGGGTTTTTAGTTAAGCATAAGGTTATATGCCTGTTTACAGGACACCCCTAGGTGTGTTTTCCATTGATTGTGTGTTAATAGCGATTTGGTCTAGAATACCTATTTGGTGAACCTTGTTTTACATTCCGTGGTTTATTATGATTGAGTTTATTGATTACATGAAATGCATTTAGTGTGCTTTGTGAATGTTTTTCCAAGTATTAGCTATAGTTTGCATGTGATGCTTTGATATGATATGTGCGTTGTTTTGCCAATGGACTGTGAGAACCTTAGACAAGGAAAAAAGTGTGGGGGGTCTATATTTATTTACATAGGACCATGAGATCCTTGGTATAGATATTGACCTAGGGGTAATGACAGTGAGATCTAAACAGGTTGACATTTATAATTTTTTATGCTTTTTTGACCCAGGGGTATTGACCATGTGATCTACATAAGAGGACATTTATATTTTATTGATTCCTAATTATCCTGGGGGTATTGACCATGAGAGCATCCCAACTGGTCTTTTCTAAATTATTTGTGCTATGTTTGACCAAAGGTGTTAGATAATGAGATATTCTTAGAGGGTCATTACTAAATGAATTGTATTTTATTATAGACCACCGGTATTAGACTGTGATAATATTCCCTAAGGGTATTTGTTGAATAATTAAATGATTTTGATGACTCTTCCAAGCCAAAGATCAATATTGGAATCAGTATATCTTGATCGTTTAGATGGTATCTTGAGACATATATTTTTTTACTATTACATAGGGGGGATTTAGAATTTAATCTAGATCCTGATAAACTATAAGATTGTATACATTTGAGTATAACCATGTTTATTGATTAATTTTTGTATATTACCTATTATATATATATATATATTCACTAATAGTTAGGAATATATTTTTTGGTGGTTTTCTACATGGATTCATCTCACACCCTGTTTGGGTCATGATTTTGGACACAAAAATATTATATAGTTTCAGGTATAGATAAGGTAAAGTTTCCTTCTTAATCAATTAATTGATTGTTATTGGAGTTTGAGAGAATGAGACCAAGATGAGGCTTGAAATTCTATTGTAGTTTAATTTTTTTATTTTTTACTTTGGTTTCTATATTATTTTCCATCATTGTGAATTGTTTGGCTACTTTCTTCGAAACATTTGTCATGAATAATATATATGTATTTTTAATTTTATTGGATTTTCATTCAGTTTTCTACTATTTATTTATTTTTTGTATTACTACTTCCATTATTGTTTACTATTTGTTTTTCTGTTATATATACTCTGCTAATGAGGGCATTGTTTCTCCACTATAATACCTTGTCCCTCTCTTCTAGTGGAAATCCTCTGGTGTATGGGGAAATGAACTTGACATAATGTGACCAGTCGGGTCTGGGGCACCTTTAGGCGGCACACAGATCTGAAGTATTACATCCATGGTCCTTACTTACATCCATAAGGTCTGTTCGGGTAACCCATAGTGGTTTGAATAGAGTATGAGATACAGTCCCAGTAGAAAAAAACTGAATGATCTATTTCAATAAAAGATGTATAATATAAAAAGATAACGAATCCTGTAAGTAAAACAGGTTAGCAGTACTATACAGTGAATTTCACATTGAACATGTAATGCGATATTTTATAGCCTAAAGTGGATCCCTGCCAAACATGTTCATGCCCTTGTATTAATGAAGAAAAATAATAATAATAAATAACCAACATAGGCTTGATACACATCCATCTATAGCATGTCAACCATGACCTTTTTGTATAACCAGAAGAGTTAGAACAACCAAGATGGAGTCGTATATCTTAGAATATCACATTTAGCATGTTCATGTCATATAATAAATGTTTCAGACCATGAATAGAGATATCTAAGGTGTTTAATTCCAAATAACCCTCATCAATTCCTAGGATACACTATATAGAAACATGATAACAACACTAGTGGAGTCTAAGGATTATCTTAACCGATCATGTATAATGTGATTCCAACAAAATCAATCCTAGAGGTACAAATTTCATTGGGATCCTCTGGAATATAGATCAAAGGAGCTTACATGTCCAAGAAAAATTCTATAATAAACAATATCCTTGGGTGAAACGACCATCACATGTAAATGGAATCCATACCATTGGTATAAAAAAACCTTTATCCACTACCATTTTATATCACATATCATTTTATTCACCAATTTACATTAAATTCAATCCATGATTGCAGCCGCTCATTCAACCATTCACATTCGAATACTGTTGTGTATACCCACTCATATAACATAATTCACATAATCTATTTTATCAATCAGAAGAATCATAACAACGAAAATAATAGAAAAGAATATAATACATTTCATAATAAGAAATTTCATTTAAATTTAATTATAATTAGGATTTCTTTAAAATATTAACTCAGTAACACACCCCTTGGTTGGATCAACAGTTGGTAAATGAAAAATAAAATGCATGTCACCCCCATGGGTGGACTTGGTTTGGGTAAAACCCACCAAATCAAATAAACGAAACTATAGGAAATCCTTTTATGTCCCATTAAATTTAATTCAACTTACTAATTCAATTTTGAAATTGTTTCTAACTATTTAAAAGGTAGCACGATGACATCTAGATCTTAAAATCCCCATACCAAACAAAAAAATCAAGACCACCAATCATAGCTCAGTAGTAGAGTTACCATCGATTATCAACTCCAGATTTGACTTAGATCAGAATAAATTCAAAGAACTGATGAAGAACCTAATATTATGGAATATTTTATCACACCTAAATAAAACATATGATACTATGAATAATGTGGAATTGAAAAAAAAAGTAATTTAGATATTAACAATGTTGATCCAATAAGACTAATGTTATTCGAATCCAATATCATAAGAATGAAGATGATCAAATGATAAAATATGCATTGAAGAATATCTCAAATGGTTCAAGTTGTCCAACATGAAATGAATATAAATTAGGTTTTATTTAATAGATGAATTAGGGGAAATTTGGAAAATTCACCAAAATAATGGGACACAGAGTTTGGATTCATAGTTGGTAAAATTTTCCACCAACATGCACCCATTACTGTAGGAAACAGAACATTACACTATTTGACAAACTGTGTGAAATCCTTGACTCTTAACACTCTCAAAAGTAGCATACATTTCCACACAGTTGGGTGGCTCAAATCACCCATGTTTTCTAAAAATGTGGCTTGTAGGACTGTGCTTCCCAATATCACATAGTTAGAAGTATCCATCATTCCTTCCCCACACAGATTATACAAACCATGAACCAGGACATTTTCACCCAAAAAGATTGGTTATAGGCTCCGAACAAGACCTAGACACCCACGATACACCAATGAGATCAAAATAAATTATCATTTTTTCATATTAGTTTAATTAAACAGAAAATTGATTGAATTAAAATACTCTATACCTCATAAAATTACTAGGTTCTTAAATAACTCAATTATCATCATATTCACATTTAAAAAACATTTATTGCATGACACACTATAATAATGGCCTATGATAGAGACAGTAACCCAAATATAATGATATATATAGAAAAAACATAAAATGGAAATATAATTTTTCAAAATTCAATACTAGTGGGAGATGATTTTAAAAACACTAAATAGATGAAATTACATGGAATGATTATGCTTTGTTAATTGAGTTCTTAACAAGTCATGTACCACTACCCTCCAGTAATTTCATTTCCTTAGAAATGTAATGTTATTGTATATAACATGATGTGTAATTCCCAATGATGTGTTATTGGCATGTACTTATATGGTATGGGTTATGTTGCCTATCATATAAGAAGTGTAGTTACTACCTAGCATCTATGTGTTTCAAATGGGGGTAATGGAGTGACATATTCTTAGGTATAACATGTTATTTTTGGAAACATGATATCTATTCAAAGTGGAGGGTGATATCTAGGTAAATACTTTAGATAGCACAGGTGTGTGGTCTTACTCAGATATTTTGTTTTTGATCACATGTCACGTGGAATCACACAACTAATTTTATTTATATTTTAAAAAATACTTAATGATTGATAAAACCAACACCATTAAAATAATCATGTGTCCCCTAATATGCCTTCACCTTCTAGCCTATCAATTTTTTCTCCTCCCATCAATGACTGTTTGAGCTCCTTCATCAATCCACACATGATCCCACAATAAGGGATCCACTGTACCCATAAATATAAACCAAATTAACCTTTAACACACCATGATTGATCTCCCAATAGAACACCAGATATTCTAACATCAACATTGTCTCATATTATTGATTTTTTACATCGACCACATCTAGACAGATTGAGGTCAAATAAAATCATCATTTTTTTAATTATCGTGAGAGATAGTGAGAGAAAGGAGAAAATATGGGATCTCTGAGGATCAAGGATTCCTTTTTATTTGATCAAAACCTTCTATTACTCCAGGGCCACACTATTACGCACTCACCTCAGGTGTTGGGTTTCATCAAGGTTTTTAGGGATATTGATGGTGGTCAAAGTGAATCTTACCTATCATTTTTCATCTACTAACTCATACAATATCCAAAAACTAGAAAATTTATAAAAAATGTTTCTAATATCTATATAATGATAAATTGTCCTAAAAAGGGAATTATAAATCAATATCAGGAATAATGTGGTAGAAAAAATGAATAACACTTCACCTAGATGGGTATTTAATAAATCATCTCCAACATAGCCTCAATCAAAAATACGATGTCTTCACCTCAAAGAAAATGATCACCATCCTCTTATTATGTTTATATAAAATGATATATAATCATATTTTAAATTATTATAGATGATATTAATCTATGTATGTTTCAAAATAAGGTTAATTTTTATCTAACAAGGAAATCTTGGCTTGTGGCCTAAAACTTTTACATATATCATTCCACCATTATCTAAAACACCACATCCTTAGCATAACTATATTAATAGATAATCCACATAGGGTTCTATATTAAATATATTGATGATTTTTAGGTTAATCGTGAATGAAATATTTAATAAATAATTTATTAAATATTTAACAATACCTTAAGAATAAACCATCTTAGGATCTGACCAAGATTTGTCCCACGGGTACAAACCATTATCCAATATCTATTAATTGCACAAGAAAAAGTTTCATGTACCAATTTCTATGTTATAATTACAATATATCCTTTTAACGGATCAAGAGATTAATGCTCCAGATATATCTTTTTCACTCTTAGTGAAAACTAAGATTCCCTAAATTATCCTCACCTTTAAAATTTTCATTTCCAAAAATAAAAAATTGAAAAATTAATATAAAATATCCTAAATGAACCTCAATGTTGAAAAATTATTTTACATTGAACATTGGTCTTCCATTCATTATTATCTAAATGCATCCACATTCAAAATAAAATAAATGAAAACATCCCCATACTATAAATTTCATTTAGACCATCATTTCTTGGAACTTAATAACCATAGAACAATAAATAGATCAGTCTCATTTTAAGGGAATAGATTACACCGCACATGATATATTTTTCCTAATACATTCTAGGGGAAATTCACATTACACACTATTTCGTAAAAAATGTACCATTTTAAATACAATTGATGAATATAAAAATCATCGAAAACATTAAAATAGATTGTTAATAAATATATATTTAGAAAATAGCACCAATATACACAATTTTATTGTGAAACCATAATGATTATCTCATGATTGTTCATTTTACTATATCAAACTCTTACATCAATACATTAATAGATTTATACACAGTAATCATAGGAGATACAAGGCTATATATACATTGATATTTTCTATTTTAATGTATAACCTGTTACATGATCCACACATATTTTTACTGGTAGCATACAATATGTGGTTGCCATTGGAGTTGGAATTCTAGATAAAAATGTTCATGATTTCAGTTATTTGTATATTCAAATATTTAAATATTAATAAAACATCATAAAACATATTTCTCATTGTTCTACATTGCATTAATGTAAGAATGTAATTGATTATATTTGGAATTTATATAGTCATAATAGTTCATTAATATGATAAAACCCTTGATATTGAAATAAAATATTCTAAAATATAATAATACAGTCACGTGGCTATGGTATAGGTCAGACTTTTATGATGGAATAGACCCAAAAGGAGTAAGATCTCAAACCCTCTATGGGTATAGGTACGATTCAAGTTGCCTCAGTTTTAGATTATACTCTTTTTTATACGAGGGATTCCCATAGTTTTATATCTATTTCCATTGTGGAGAGACTTGGGCTTTGCATATTTAATTCTGCAAATGTTATGGTGATAAACACTCTATTGGGGATTTAGGAGGCTAGTGTATGATAGTGCATGGAGTGCCCTCTTGAGGTTGGTGGGAGCCACTTATTATGTTATCTCTATGTCTTAGAGATTAAAGTATTCAATTTCATTCTTATAATGGAATGGTTGGTCACCTTTCAGGCCATTGTTGACTTATATCCCCACAATTTGAGTTTCACATCACGATATGGATGGTCTTTCTAACACAAGGGTGAATGGGATGTCCAGGTGATCCGAGTAGGACCTGAGAAACATGGGTTGGGAGTAATTACCACACATATTGCTAGTTTATAACTCGATGACCAGGGGACATCACCGATAGAGTTTTATCCAGTGTTGGAATGTTTTAGATAGGTCTTTCCAAAATACATTCTAGGTTTATATATAGAGAGAGATGTATATTTCTTTACTGATCTTATTCTAGGAGTAGAAATAGTGTGCATTCCTCCTTATAGGATGGCTACACAAGAGTTACAAGAGCTCAAGATGCATTTAGAGGATTTACAGGTGAGAGGTTTCACCCAACCCTGTACTTCTCATTTGGATTCACGAGTCCTTTTTGAGAGGAAGGTAGACTATACCCTAATAAATTATGTGGTTTATCGGAATATGAACCAATTTATGGTCAATAACCAATATCCCTTGTTGATGATTGATGATCTCTCTGATCATATTTGAGGATATTGGTGTTCTCAAAGATTAACTTAAGATCTGGTTATCATCAGTTGCATGTTATACCCTCAAATATACCTCTTATAGCCTCTTGTAGCATTTATCATCTATATGAGTATTTTTTTATTCCATTTAGTCTCACTAACACACTAACAATTTTCATGGAACTATGGAACTGAGCATTCCATCCTTACATGGATTATTTTGTGGTATTCGTTGTGGATGATATATTGGTTCACTCTCACACTCTACACAATGACTCCATAAATCTTGAAATCATATTGAGTACACTAATAGAGAATCATTTATATGCTAAGATCTCAAAGTGATACATTTTGATGCACTAGATTCACTTCTTGGGTCATGTCATCTCAGAGACAGTAGTATCAGTTGACCTAGAGAAAGTGAGATCAATAGTTTCATGGGAGCAGCCAAAGAACATCATTGAGATATAGAGTTTTCTAATGATGGATGGTTACTAAAGTCACATTATTCATGGCATTTCATACTTATATGTTCCACTTCCAGGCCTAACTTAGAAGCATGAAAAGTACTTGTGGTAGATTCCAACAATTCAGCATTTCTTGGGATGAAATGGAGATTCACTTCAGCAAAGATAATTATTTTGTCGGAGCTAAGAAAGTTTTACTGCCTTTACTATGACACATCATGTATCAGGTTGGGATCATTCGATATAAATGTGTAAAAATTCATTGGATACGGGTCTCGGTAGTTGAGGCCACATGAAATGAATTACTCGACGCACGATCTCGAGTTGGATACAGTTGTTCATGCCTTGTTCTTCTAAAGACATTATCTTTATGGAGATAATTTTTTGGTATAAACTAACCAAAATATCCCCAAATATATCTTTACCTAGAATGATCTTAATTTGAGATTGAAAACATTGGTTGAGTACCTTCAGTCCTTTGACTTTGAGCTTCCCAACACACCTGGTAAAGGCAATGCAGTAACTTATGCGTTGAGCAGGAGAACATAGATATACGCAGTTCAGGAGGCCGTTTTTAGTGGAATCTTATGGATCTATTCTCTAATATGAAATTGGAGGTGTAAAACAAATAGGGTAGACATTTCCTTCTTCTATAGCTTTTACCTCTACTCTACGGGATCGATTGAGAATAAGGCAGCTATCGGATTCTGAAGGCCTATTCTTATGGGAGGGCGTGTTAGGAAATAAAAATACACATGGGTGGACCATAAGTAAGGATGAGATGATTCATTTTCATTGAAATGTATGAGTTTTAGCTGACATGCACGATGATCTGTTGCGATAATTTTATGCCTCTTTATGGGAAGTTCATCCTGGGGTCACCAAGATTCAATGAGATCTCCATTGTGTGTATTGGTGGCCAGGAATTCAAAGAGTTGTAGTTATTTTTTTATGAGATCTTCCACCTATCAATAGGTTAAGGTGGCACACCAACCACCGACAAGGATGTTACATTAGTTACCCATTCTTGTGTTTAAGTGCAATGATTTCTTGATGGATTTCGGGATGAGTTTACCAATGTCTTCTATAAGAGATTATGTTGTATGGGTTGTTGTTGATAGACTGACGAAGGATACACATTTCTTTCTAATCAAAGAAACGTTCAATGATAATGATCTTGGAAGGTCTTAAATACAAGTTATTTTATGTTTTCATAGGGTTACACACTATATTGTTTCAGATAGGGATTCCTAGTTTACTTCTCATGTCTGGTTGGGACTATAGAGGGATTTGGGTATATAGGTACTTTTGAGTACAACATACCATCCCAAGACCTATGGCCATCCTGAGCACATGACTCAGGTTTTGGAGGACATTTTTCAAGAATGCGTCCTAGATTTCTTGGGATCTTGGGAGAGACACATACCACTAGTGGAGTTTTCATAAAAAACTATTTTTCAGGGGACATATTCGATGGCACCATATAAGGATTTGTATAGTAGTCCATGCTGATCACCAATGTATTGGCTAGAGGCAGAAGAGGTGGTTATGATGGGAAGTCATATTGTCCAGGAGACTACTGAGTATGTGGATTTTATTTCGAATAAGATGGATACTACACAATCTCACCAAAAATTATTTGATGATTGATAGAGATGACCTATAGAGTTCGAGGTCGGAGATCAGGTTTTCTTACGTGTCACACCGAGGGTGGGACACATAAATATTTGGAGATAGGGGAATAATTCACTAAGATACTTCGGGCCGTTCGAGGTTTTGGATAGAGTCGGTCCGGTTTCCTATTAGTTTCAGTTACCTTAGAGGTTTCATCATTTTCACAAAGTCTTCCATGTTTCTCAATTAAGGTTTTACTTTTCAGACCCATCTCATGTTTTTCAAATAGATGAGGTTTATTTGGAAGTGGATGCATCCTTGTAGGAGAACCAAATAGGATTGTGGATTGCAACACTAAGGTTCTCCGTGGGTGGTCTGTTCCTCTAGTATGAGTGTTATGGCATCACAGGTGACTATAGGACGAGACATGTGAAGGGAGGCCAAAACGTGGCCAAATTTGTTCTTAGTTTATTCTTCACCACCCTTGGATGGTCAATTCGGGTATGAATTGATTTAAAGGGGTAGTTTGTAGAACATAGATCTTCATTTTAGGTATGGATCTTGATTTCGTGTTGTTTTTTAGAAATAAAGGTAGAAATGGGTTTTTATAAGTACATGATGTGTACTTACGAGTACACTCCATGTACCTGGCTATCACATACAAATGTGTACAGACCATTTAATGGCTGAGTACATAGTTGTGTGATGGCCTGGCTGACCTGCTTAAGTCGAGGTCTTGTTGAGGATAATACATAGTGTGTACATTTAACAAGCACTCCATGTAATTTTATTTTTATTTGAAATATTGGAGTAGGGTCACATTTTATGTTTGGATACATCTTCTTCTCCCATTGGTTCATACCGGAGAGTGAAAAAATGGCTAACAAAATACAACACGTCTTGATTCTCCATCCGAGCTCCGATTGAGATGTCATCGGGTGCAATGGAATCCCAACAGTGAGTTCTCAAAACCCCTAGATCCATTAATCATTATTCTTCATCTCTAGTGAGTTACTCAATGTTTGGAATTTTTTTATCTTTTTGTAGATCTACACTGTTCTAGGATAATTTAAGGTCTGTAGTACATGTATAATGATCATGACACATCAAGGTAGGTGGTTGGAGTTATTTTGTTGTTGTATTGAATTATATATGCTAAAAGTTCTATATAACCATGATTGGGGTATTGGTTTATTTTTAAGTTAAACTTGTTTATTACCTAATATGTTTTTATTGATTGATAAGGTGTTTTTGGTTAAGCATAAGGTTATATTTTTTGTTTACGGGACACCCCTAGGTGTGTTTTCCCTTGATTAACTATTTATGGAGATTTAGTATAGAATACCTATTAGGCGCAACTTGTTTACCATGCCCTGGTTTATTAGGACGGAGTTGATTTATTATATGAAATGAATGTTTTTTTCTTCTTGAATGTTTAGCAAAGTATTTTCTATAGTTTACATGTGCTGCTTTGATATGATGTGTGTGTTGTTTTTCTAATGGACTATGAGAAACATAGACCATGAAAACTGTGGGGGCATATATTTTTATTTTCACAGGGCATTAAGAGCCTTTGTATTGATATTGACCCAGGGGTATTGACTGTGAGAGCTACCCAGGATGTCATTTAGGATTTTTTAATGCTATGTTGACCCAGGGTATAGACCATGAGATCTACATATGAGGTCATTTATATTTTATTGATTCCTTGTTAACCCTAGGTTATTGACCTTGAGAGCATCCCAAGTGATCTTTTCTAAATGATTTGGGCTATGTTAGACCAAAGGGGTCAGACCATGAGAGCTTCTAAGAGGGTCATTATTAAATTAATTGATTTTATGGTAGACCATGGGGATTAGACTGTGAGAATATTTATTAAGGGTCGTTATTGATTAACTGGATGATTGTGTTGAGTCTTCTAAGCCAAAGAACAGTCATGGAATTAGTCTTACATGATCATTTATATGGACTTTTGAGACATATGTTTTGTTACTATTATACCGAAGGATTTAAAACTATGTCTAGATCCTGATATAACATTATTCAATGGACAGAATTGTAAATGCAATTCAATGTAATTGAAAAATTATTTACTTTTGAGTAATTCATTGTTTATTGCTTCATTTTTGTATATTACATGTTATATATATATATCACTAACAGTTAGGCGTAGATCTTTTGGTGGTTTCCTACATGGGTTCGTCTCTCTTCCTATTTGGTTCATGCTTTTGGATGCAAATAGATTTTATGGTTGAAGTTATATATTAGGTAAAACATCCATCTTAATCAAGTACTAAATTGTTGTTGGAGTTGGAGATCATGGGACCAAGCTGAGGCTTGCGATTTTGTTGGAGTTTACTAGTTTATTTTGTAATTTGGTTTCTGTATTGTTGTCAAGAATTTTCAATTGTTTGGCAATTTTCATTGATACAAATTCCATGAATAATATATGTGTATTGTGAATTCTATTGGATTTATATTTAGTCTTCTACTATTTTTTTGTATTACTACTTCCACTATTGTTTACTATTTTTTTCTGCTATATATATTATGATAATGAGGGAATTGTTTTCCCACTATTAGACCATGGCCCTCTCTTCTAGTCAGCAACCTCAAGTGTTTGGGGAAATGCGCTTGAGGTCATGTGACCAACCGGGTCTGGGGCACATTTGGGAGGAACCCATATTTTTAATGTTATATCCATGGCCATTACCTTCATCCATAAGGTCAATTTGGGTACCCAATAGTGGTCTAAACAGATTATGAGATACGATCCATGTAGGTAACCACTGAATGATCTATATCAATCCAGGATGTATAATAAAACAAGATAATGAATCATGAAACTAAAAAAGGTAAGCAGTAGTAAAAAATAATGTTCACATTGCACAAGTAAAGTGATACTTTATAGACTAAAGTTGATCCCTGCAAAACATGTTCACGCCCCTATATCATGGAAGCAATAAAAAATAATAAATAACCTACATATCTTCAATGTACATCCATCCATAAAATGTCAACCATGACCATTTTGAATAACTTAAAGAGTTAGAACAGCGAAGACATATATGTATATCCATGAATATCACATTTACCATGTTCCTGTCATATAATCAATGTTTCAGATCATGAATGGACCGATCCAAGTTGTTTAATTCCAAATAATCTTCATTTATTCCTATGAGAAACTATATAGAATCATGATAATAGAACTTGTGGAGTCCATGGATCATCTTAACTGATCATGTCTATGTGATTACAACTAGATCCATCCAAGGGGTACAAATTCTATTGGGATCTTCTTGAATATTGATCAAAGGTGATTACATGTCCAATGCATCTTCTACCCTAATTTACACAATACATTTTATCAATCAGGAGAATCATAGAACGGAAAATAATAGAAAATAATGTAATACATTTCCTAATCATAAATTTAATTTCCATTTAATTATAACTGGGATTTATCTAAAATATTAACTCATGATCACACCCCTTGGTTGGATCAACAGTTGGTAAAAGAAAATTCAAATGCATCTCACCCCCATGGGTGGCCTTGGTTTGGGTAGAACCCACAAAAACATATGAAGGAAAAATTAGGAAATCATTTAACATCACATTTCATTTAATTCAATTATCTAATTCAATCTTGAGATTGTTTCAAACTATTTGGAAGGAAGCACAATGAAAGAAAGATTTAAAAATCCCCAAACCAAAAAATATAGAACACCAATCACAACTCATTAATATAATTCCCATTATGTATCAACTCTAAATTTGACTTAAATCAGAATAAAATCAATGAACTGGTGATGAACAAGAATATTATGGAATATTTGATCCCACCAAAATAGTAAATATGATACCAAGAATAATGTGGTATTGATAAAAAGGAATTCATATATTACTGATATTGATCCAATAATACAAATGGTATTCAAATCCAACATCATATGAATAAAGGGGATCAAATGATACCATATACATAAAATGAGACCTAAAATGGTTCATGTTGTTCAACGTGAAATGAATATAAATTAGGTTTGATTTAATAGGTTAATTATGGGTAATTTGGAAAATTCACCAAAATAATGGGCCACAGAGTTTGGTTTAATAGTTGGGAAAACTTTCCACCAACAATGCACCCATTCCTGTAGAAAAGGGAACTTCACACTATTTGACTAACTTTGTGAAAACCTTGTCTTGTCACACTCTCAAAAATTGCATACATTTCCACACAATTGGGGGCCTCAAATCATATGTTTTTTCTAAAAATGAGGCTTCTAGGATTGTACTACCCAACATTACATAGTTAGAAGTAACAATTTTTCATTCCCCACACAGTTTATACCAACCATGCATTAGGAAATTGTCACCCAAAAAGCTTGGTTCTGGGCTCCGAAGAAGACCCAGACACCCCTGATACACCCATAACCTTAAAATAAAATTTCATTATTCCATAATAATATAATTAAAATGAACATTTATTGAAGTAAAAGAATCTATACTTCATAAAAGAAATGGGTTCCTACATAACTCAATTATCGTCATATACATTGTTAAAAACATTTTCTTGTATGACACCCTATAACAATGGAATATGATGGTGACTGTAACAAAAATATAATGATTTATATGGAAAAAACATAGATTGGAAAAATAGATTTTCAAATTGTAATACTAGTGGGAGAAGATTTAAAAAAGAATTAATAGAGTAAATTACATGGAAATATCATATTGTGATAACTAAGATCTTTACAAGGCATGTACCAATACCCTCCTATAATTTCATTTCCCTAGAAATTTAATTTTCCTGTATATAACATGGTGTGTAATGACCAACGACGTATTGTTGACATGTACATCTATGGTCTGGGTCATGTTGTCTATCATATATGATGTGTAGTTACTACCTATCAACTATGTGTTTCAAATAGGGGAATGGAGTTACATATTCTTAGGCATAATAAGTTGTTATTTTATTCGAATGTTATGTATTCAACGTGGAGGGTGATATCTAGGTAAATAATTCAGATAACATAGGTGTGTTCTCTTACTAAGACATAGATTTTTATTTTCAATCACATGTCATGTGGAATCAAACCACTAATTTTTATATATTTTTTAAAAAATACTTAGTGATAGATATAACCAACACCATTAAAATAATCACGTGTCTTCTACTATGCCCTCACCTCCAAGAATATCTATTGTTTCGACACCCATCAATGACTATTTGAGCTCCTTCATCAATCAACACTTGATTCCACAACAAGGGATCTACTGTACCCATAAATATAACTGAAATCAAATTTTAACACAGCATGATTATTCTCCTAATAGATCACCAGATATTCTAGTATCAACATTGTGTCCAATTATTGAAATTTTTTCCTCTACCACCTCTGGACACAATGAGGTCAAATAAAATCATCATTTTCTTCATTATTGTGAGAGATAGTAAGAGAATGGAATGAATGTGGGATCACTGATGATCACAGATTCCTTTTTATTTGATCACACCCTTCTATGACTCCAGGGCGACTACACTAAGCACTCACCTCAGGTGTTTGGATTCATCATTGATTGTTGGGATATAGATGGTAGTCAATATGAATATTTCCTATCATTTTTCATCTACGAATGCAAAAAATATCTGAATTTTAAAAAAAATTATAGAAAATGTATATAATTATTATATAATGATAAATTGTAGTTAAAATAAAATTATAAAAAAATTCATGACAAATGTGGTAGAAAAAATGAATGACACTTCACCTAGATGGAGATTTAATGAATCTTCTCCAAGAGAGCCTCGATTCAAAAATACCCTATCTTCACCTCGAAGAACATGATCACCCTCCTCTTATCAAGTTTATATAAAATGACATTTAACCCTAATCCAAATTTAATATAGAATACATTAATCTATCTGGGTTTTAAATTTGGGTTATTTTTTAACTAACAATGCACTCTTGGCCCGTGGCCTGAAAGATATACATATATCATTACAACATTATCTAAAAACCACATCCTTAGCATAACTATAGTAATAGATAATCCACAGAGGGTTCTATATAGAATATATTGATGATTTTTTTGTCACTCATGAATGAATTATTTAAATAATAATTAATTACTTATTTAATAATCCCTTAAGAATAAACCATCTTCGAATCTCACTATGCTTCGTCTAATGGGTACAAACCATTATCCAATATCTATAGATTGCTCAAGAAAATAATTCATGTACCATATTCTATTTTATAATTATAATATTTCTTTTTAACAGATCAGGATATCAATACTCATGAATGATCTTTTTTACTCTTAGTGAAAACCCAGAGTCACTATATTATCCTCACCTTTAAAATTTTAATCGCAAAAAATAAAAAAAATGGGATCAATGAATATAAAATATCATTAATGATCCTTAACATGGAAAGATTATTTTACATTGATCATTGGTCTTCGATTCCTGAATATCTAAATGCATCCACATTCAAAATCACAAAATAAAATCATCCCCATATTATATATTTCATTTATACCATCATTTATAGGAACATAATTACTATAGACCAATAAATAAATCAGTCTCATTTTAAGAGAATAGATTACCAAACACATAATATTTTCTTTTATTAATAAATTGAAAGGGGAAATTCACTTTACACCCCTTTCCATAAAAAATGTACCATTTTTAAAACTGTAGTAGAATAAAAAAATCATCAAAAATAATAAAATAGATTGTTAATATATATATATATTCACGAGATATCATCAATATATACACCTTTATTGTAAAGCCATAGTGATAATCTCATGAGTGTTCATTTAACTATATCAAACTCTTCCATCAATACATTAATAGTTTTATACACAATCCTCATAAGATACACAAGGTTATATATAACTTGATATTTTATATTGTAATGTATAACCTCTTATATGATCCACACATATCATTAGTGCTAGCACACAACATGAGGTCACTATTGGAGTTGTAATTCAAGAGTTAAATGTTCATAATATCATTTATTTTTTTATTCAAATATTTCAATATTAATAAAACATATTTCTCATTGTTCTACATTTCATTAATGTAAGAATGTAATAGATAATATTTTCCATTTATATAGTTAAAATAGTTCCTAAATATTATAAGAACCATGAGATTCCATGAAGATATTCTAAAATATAGTTATACAGTTAGATAAATTATTATTATGATCATATAGTATGTTGAATCTTATGTTTGAGTACTCATAAATATATGATAATATTATCATAATTTTTTCTCATTATAATCATCAAGATTAGAGATTATGAGACTAGACATGCATGTGGTAATTTCTCATGTTTATGTTTCATCAGATATCCCAATATGTATGTCTTTGTAATAGTACATATATGTTGAGATTATTATCCATGGATGCTAGGAATCACACACATTGATTTTTTAACTAAAACCACGAGTCCATTTGTTCTTGGGAAGTATGCTGTATTGGGTATATGTCAAATAATTTGTTATTTTTTTAATATGTTAAAGAATGATTTCCCCACCCATATTACAAGATTGTGATATCAGGATTCTTTAACTGAATACAACTATCACATTAAATTCTATAGACATGGTTTAATGATGAGATTATTTCAGATAGTCAAAAAAAAAGAAGTATCCAGAATATATTTTCATGACACATGTGATTGATTTACATGATGATATATTATGATAAAGGGAATATATCTCACAGTAAGAGTTCGTGTATGGTTTTTGATGTTGCAATAATAACTTCATTCTCAAGGCTTCCTTAATTAGTTTTTTGAATGTAATATTTCACTTTAGGCAAGCTGATATAATTCAAATGAGAAAGAATCCTAAGGGTCACACTCTACGTATTTCCACTGACATTTATTAAATTGTATTTTAATATAATTAATAGAATAAATATTATTCCAAATATTATTAAATAATTTTATTCATGATTTATATATCATAAAATATTAAATAAATATTTTTTCATCCGACATAGAATAGAATATTTAATTTATTTAATGAATATTTAATAAATATTTATTCACTAGACTATGTATTTGACATTTATTTACTAATAAATATTTTATAAATATTCATTCTGGTTTTTGAGAAATGTTGTGTATGGGGACCTAACCATGATCGTGACTAGTGATAAATATTAATTATCAATATTATAAAATAATATTTATCAATACACTAATTAGTGAATGTCATTACATAATAATAATAATAATGTTATAAGTATATGAAATAGTGTCATATAAGTTTTATTATGTAATTTATGGGGATTAAAATTAAATAATATTTTAACCTTATCCATTACACTATATATAGAATTATATATCTATTGTGTAGGCTTAATCCAAATTTTAGAGTCATTTCATAAAACAATATTATCTATAGATACCTCTTTCTCTCATTATCTCAAGAACAACAAGAATACTGCAGTTTCATTCGATCTTGAGAGATCTTGAATCGATCAAGATGAATAACACAAGTTGATCAATTTTCTATGATAGTACCCAACATTCCATTAGTGTTGCTTGAACATCATAGGACTATGTGTGATTCACCACTAGAAGGGGCTTTCTGTGGGTTCTATCTATGAAACAATGGTTTTCTGAAAATGTTTTTAGTTGAAAAAAATATTCATTAAATAAAGATACTATGATAATGTAATATTTATTTTGATCTAATAAAAATAAATAACAAATTTTATGTAAAAATATATCATATGGATTTTTGGCATTCTATATTAATATTAGTTGGAAAAGTTTCATTGTTCATGATGTTTATATCCTGAACAATTAGTTATTAATCTATCCAATCCAAAAGAAAATAAATTTTATGTTTATTCTCCAACTAAGTGATTTCAATGCATCCTAAACCTTCAAGTGGTATCAAAGAAATCATGATTAAATTTATAATTATTTATTTGATTACTTATAAATTATTGATATTAGTGGTTATATCCTTTATTTACGTATTATTAATTATTTAATATAATGTTTAATTAATATTGTTTATATATTTTAATAATATGTATTCACAAATATTATTTTGAATATCCCAATAAGATATGTATAATGATTAAAGATTTCATTGGGATGTGCAAAAGTTCCTGGCCGGTTCATTAGGTAACTGATGTCTAACCAGAGAACACACAATGTAATCATGTTCACTATATTTTGATGTGTCATGGGATAAATGACACATTGAGTTGCTTTTATGCAGAACATACTTATTTCACACCACCTGTAGTTTGGTCAAACCTATCACACGCATTTTTATACTACAAGATGTGTAAATAATATACACTTCATGTGGTCTATATTGTTTGGTGGAGAAATTTATGTCAAATTTGAAGTAAAATAGACTTTTTATAACCACATGATATACAAATCTTTTATAGTTAATGGGTTATATGTCTTGTATATAGAATACTTTTTAGGTAATACATTAATTCCCATGTCTTAAGAACACATTGAGTCAATCAGAAGGTTGTGAAAACACATAGTATGTAGGCCTCTCCGCCCGTATATAATTAGTACAAGTCATTTACAATAATATATATACATAATGAGGCCCCATTATTTTATCTATATAACACTTATATTTTAACACATGATGTGTAGTTATTTAGAATATGTTAGGTAGTTTGGCCGAGGAACACACTAAATCCCTTGGTGTTTGTCCCAAATACATGGTAATCGAGGAATATGACATGTAGCTCATAAATACACCCCATTTAGTATCTCAATAAATAGAAGAAAACAAATTACCTCAAAAAAATTACTTTAATCATTAAAAATTAGTTACACTATTGGAACATGATGCGTTTGAATTTTTAATGATGGTTTTAAGGAATTAATAAATATCAAATAATTTATATTAATTATATATAATTTTTGTTCATGTACTTTATTATACACGAATGATATTATGATGTCAATATACTAGATATTTAAATAGTCATTATTATAAAGGGAATTAATTAATTAATTAATTAATTAATACAAGTACATAAATCATAAATATAAAAGGGTATATTTGAGTTTATGCTAGCATGTGTTAATTTTCATAATCATTGAATGCGATGAATGTTTATGATCTTTGACCCGAACCATGTATGTGTTGGTTTTATTTAGTTTAATTGTTTTGTGTGGTATTGAAATTATTAGTTATTAAATTCATTATGAAGTATTGTGAGCCACACCACCCTCATCTATTATGTCAGACCTATATTCCCATGTTTTTATGCAATTAACCTTAACAAATCCTTTTTCTCCACTCACCTATGAAGGAATTAAAAAACATTTGTAATAAAAATAGATTCCTTATACACATGGAGGAGTTTCAAGATAAAATTGAGATGAAACCATCCTAGGTGATAAAATAGTGGACATCTATAATACAGAAACTCATGCCAAGACTATCATAATAATCCTTTAACTAGGGGAATCAGTTTATTTACTATCATCTCTAAAAATAAGCAGTTAGATATAATCATGATCAGGTCATTTATTTTTATTGTTATTTATTTATTATGAATTATTTATTTTATGGATTACAGATTGTGATCACATATATGAATTGATTAATATAAATTGATGGAATTTAAATAAATGGGTTACATGTAAATATTTTTTTCTAACATGGTTAATCACTAATGTAAACTAAACATAATATTAACAATATAGGTAAAGGATAAAACAATAAATATTGATGGATAATAAACAAAATAAATCAACTTACTACTGAGGTAAACTAACCCTTCTGTTACTTTATTATAAATTTCATTCATATAGTTATGTTTTTGACCATCCCTTGTTGGGACACATACATTTTTCATAGAGTAAATATTAATGTTTTGGGTTGACATAACCATATTATATCAAGATAAGTATACCTCACTAGGATTGATGTAATATGGAGGAATAATTTGGTGAAATTCAAGTTAGGATTACTATATTGGGGATTCCTCTTAATGGATTATGTAACCACCAAAACAGTATTTGAAAGAACCTTTATATAATAATACCATTCAGTAGTTGACCAATACCACTCTTAGGTTATGATAAATGGTATATCGATACATTATAATAGAATGTATAAGAAAATAGACATATAAAGTATAATGGTGAGGGATATTGGGACAATATGGAATTGTGGGAGAGTTAATAAAATATAATTAATTATACCTCAAATAAATTATAATGATTTAGAGTACTAAAAATATGCTCTTTTTTGTTGTAGAATAATGGAATTTCATCTTTCACACTTCCATTATGATATAAATTTGAAAAATAAAATAACTTTTCTGGAAACAACTTCTATGAATATATCATAATCCTATTAGTTGTGTTGCTTCATGAATGGAATTATTACGTACAAGAATATTCAAATAATTATTGTTATGTATTGGATAACATAGACAACATAATGTAAATTGATAACAAAACTAATTCACATTACTCATACCACAGAAAAATATATAATTATGAGATAGGCCATGTAAATGAAAGGAATTAAATTAAAATACACTATTATTTATTTTAATATTCATTCAAACAGAATCCACGTGGTGCATATGACATTTTTTTAATAGGAAAGTTGATAAAATAAAAATTTAGTAGATAATATGAATGGTCCAATGATCATGATGAATTTGACCATACAGATATATCAAGGGAATTTCTAGTTGAATAAAGGGGTTAGTACTCATGAATTTTACTGATCATTTTGGTATATATGGATATGTATTCTTTATGAGGTAGAATTTAAATTACATTGACATATTCATTGTATAAAATATTAAATTTGAGAATAATTATGGTAATAATATCAAGCAAATTACTCTCAAAATGTGGTGTTAAATATCTTTATCAATATTTATTTTATTATTTACCACAGTTTTGGATTATATCATAACTAATCCCTTCAATATACACCATAATGAAATGGTTTAACTGAAAACAGTATACACAGCAAATTGGATATTGTGATATCAATGATGAGTCAGGAAAGTATTCCATTATCCTTATAGGGATACATATTAAAAAGATCAATATAAATACTAAAATATAAAAAAAATATTTTGGTTTATATCATTCTATACTAATTGGGGAGTGGAAGGAAATCATTATTGTTATAGTTACATGCGTCGGGTAGCGAAACATTTGTTAATTCCTCTTTAGAAAATAGAAGATCCACCCCAGGAAAAAAGTGTAACATTAAAAAGTTCATATCTAGATGGAATAGTTAGAGTGAGGTAATCATTGATGAATTCTAGGATCAACGTATAGAAGAGTTGTAATATGAATAAATTATACAAATACCAAATGAAGAAGAAAATCTAGATACACATGAACTATATAGATGTACACAAGTGGTTAGAGAACCATAAAGGTATTGTTTTCTAATAACATAAGATGGTAACTCATGATTAGTTTATAATGAAGATATCGTAACAAACAAGAAATTAGTAAGTGGCAATGTTATTTACAATTGAAAAGAATCTATGAATTACGAAATTTATTCCTCGTAACAAAATCAAGTCTATATTTTAGTAGATTCTGTAGTTGATGTATTTCCCATTTTTTTTAAATAGTTTTACAAGAATAAAATGGACATGGATTAAAAATTAAAAACTTATAAGGAAATAATTGTTGAAAAATAATTAAAATGATGTCAAGGAATTTACTGTGAAAAAACCTTTTTGCATATTTATATACTAAAATACATCATAACTAAAAATTCTATTGCTTCTTTCCATGAATATGTGATTTGGAAAATGGATTTAAAAATAGCCTTGGTTACTTAGAACCTTCATGAGGATATCGATATAAAATTACATACAGGATTTGTAACTCCAAATGATTTTTTCTAGATATGAAATTGAAATGATCCATATATGGATTAAATAATGAATTAGGTTCTTGTAAAATCAGGATGGATGAGTCCATAATTTAATTAAGTTTCATAACGAATGAATTTTACGCTTGTTTCTATAATATTTTTAGTGTAAAGTCTGATTTTTCTTAATAGTTTATTTTTATGTAATACTACTTATTGTAATTGATATACTAGTCTTATAGTTAGTTAAACCATGGTTATATATATTCTTCCCCTTGAAGGACTTAATAATACTATTATGTATTCTTGGTATCCAAATATGTCAAGTTAGATCTAAGAGGATGTGTGGTCTGAGTCAAAGTATATATATTGACAGTACATTGATGAGATTTTGTGTGGAACAATCTAAGCTATTATTAATCCAAATGCCACATGTAATTCATCTATCCAAAAACGTATTCCCTAATACACATAACGAATGATAGAGGTTGTTAAGAATTCAATACATGTTTTTATTGGTTCATTCATTTATTCTTTGTAATGTAATGTTCTAGATGTATGATAAACCTTTTTTGATTTATAAAAATATAAAGCAACTCTAGGTGAAACCCATTTTCTTTTAGTCAATACCATCCATAATTATATGAGGAGTACTAATAATATGTCACTGTTCTATGAAGGAGATGATTAACTAGTCATTGAAGGATATGGAAAATATGGTTTCATAATAGATCAAGAAAATTTTAAATCATTAAAGGGGTACATATTCACTCTCAATGAAGGTGTTGTGAGATGCAAGACCTTAAATAAATCTATGGTCATAGATTCTACAATAGAGCATGATAGTATTAAATATTCTGAGGTAGCCAATGAAGTAGTTTGGGTACATATCCTTATCTAAGACTATTATGTGACACCAGATTGTAATATTTCTATCACAGTCAATTGTCATAATATTTTTGTAGTGTCCCTTGCATGGGTTCCTATTTCACATATTCTAAAAAAGAACATACATTATATGTATCATCTCTTGATGAATTTTTCTAAAATAGTTGACGTTTCACTGAGAAGAATATCAATAGAAGGCAACATAGAAGACCCCATGACTAAATGATAATCTCTGTGGAAACATGATCAACATGTGAGGTCCAATGAACTAAAATTCAAAGGTAAATTTCTCTAGTACAAGAATGAATCAACTGGATTTGGTGTTCTTGAATCAACTAATTTTACTTTTTATTATATATATATTAAAATATTTTAATATTAATAAAACAAAATTTTCATTGTTCTATTTTAATTTGACATTATATTTTCATAGAGTATCAATTACATTTATAAGGTTATAATAGATTCACCATTTTAATAGAACCTTGAAATTCATGGATAATATTGTAAAATATAGTTCTATGATCTTATAACATAATATCATGTACTACATAAAATGTATACTATTTGGTGTGACTGCTTGTAAGAATATAGGAAGTATTTATATGTAGTATTAACATGATGATTTCCATCAAAATATTTTACGAGAATATGCATTCCTATTAGAATTTCATATTTTTATGTGTGACATGATATTGTTATCTGTCAGCATATCAATTGGTAATTAGTTTATAAGATTGTTTTTACCACTTTCAAGGACTCACACACTAGAGTTTACTAACAAAACACATGATTTGATATATTCTTAGGAAATAGTGTATATTGGGTGTATCACAAATGAAATGTTATTAATTTATAATTTAATATTTTTCCTTTACATATTAATGAAATTTCATATCTAATACCATCAATTGAAATGTAAACCTCACACTAAATTCCCTAGAAAATTTTCATCAATGAGTTTGTTTCAAATACTTAAAGAATAACATATCAAGAACATGGGTTTAAGAAATGTGTTTATGAAATATTTGAGGATATATTAATAAAAACGGATTGTACATTATAGTAAGTGATCATGTGTGGCTGTTGATGATTCACCATTAACATATTTCTCTATGGATCCTCAACCCATTGCTAGAAAATAATATTGTACATTAATCACTATCTTCTAATTAAACTGATAAGGAATCCAATACTGTGACAAAAAATTTGTTTCTATTCATCCCAATTAAATTCAATTTAAATTTAATTATTGGAATATATATTATTATCATGACAGATGAATAATTTTATTCATGATTTTTCATTCAAAAATATAATATATTTATTTATTCACCAAGATTTGAGCACTGTATTTATTTTATTTATTGAATATTCAACAAATATTTATTATTAAAACATTGAATACAATATTTATCTACAAATAAACATTTAATGAATATTTATTCTGGTATTTGAAAATTTTCAAGGATGATGTGTAGAAAGATATTATTTCTAGTGGAATATATTAATTTGAAATATATAAAAATAATATTTATCATTATTCTAATTATAGGAAACCATTAAATAATAATAATAATAATAATAATAGTATGGGGTGAGGTAAGATAAAGTTTAATTTATTATTTGAGGGTCATTGTGTAATTAAATAAATTTTTTAAATAATACATATCTCTATAAATAGATCCTACATATATTGAGTTAGTTTAATCAAGAATTGAGAATCATTTCACATAAAAAACATCACTCTTGATTCCACATTATTTTAATAATTTATGAATGAGAAGAACAAGTGAGAATCAATTATGTTCGAAGGACCTTGAATTGATGAATACAAAAAACAAATGATGAACGATCTACATCCCCTAGCACTGAATATTTTGTCAGTGTAATGTAGAGTTTGAGTGACCACATGTGGATCGCCGATAAAGGGGTTATACTTTGGGTTCTCTATACCCAATAAATGTAATAAAAAAGGTATTAGATGATCATCATAATCATCAATGATATATCATATTATGAGGTAATATTTCTTTATTTAAAATATAAATTATTTTTTAATTTAATTTTTAAATATTCCATCCATGTTTTGTGATCTCTATTTCCATATTCAATGATGAAATTTAATTGTCCATGAAATTTAAATCCTTTATAATTGTAGAATGGACCATCGATCAACAAAAACAAATTGTTATTGACACAGTAAGAGCATTAGTTGCATCTAGATCCTTAAAAAAACAATACTCCTTAGTGATTCCTTCTCTAATATCCATTTTAGATAATACATACATATTGTTCACGATGTAAATCTTCTAATTGATTATCAAATATAGAATAGTAAGGTCATTGCTGCATTTTAGTAAATGCTACTAAATCAAACATAAACAAAAATATAATCCATTTCTAACAAACATGAATCCAATTTTATCTTCATAAGTAACAAACTCCACTATAATCAAATGAAGATGGTCACAATTCATTTATATGACCCCAAGATTTGAGATCCATACTTTAATATAACACATGTGAAAAATTGAATGACCACGAACCTTTTCTTAAATAATCACAATAGTTGTTAACATTCCATCCAATGAGGATATAATTAAATTTTTTAATCATATAAATTAAATTTTAAGTTATTTTCATCCATAGTCATCGGTCATATCATGTTTCATATCCTAAGAAATTTTATCCAATCAAGAAATTGAATAATATTTTTATATTGCTACAGTTTCCACATATATAAAAAAACAAACAACTCAATCAAGTGAGTAATTTTATAGATTCATGATACACAAATATAACTTTATATAAATTCATTTTTTATTATTAAATTGTATGAAACATAATTGAATATTAGTTCAACTCACAACCACAAGCCCTCAAATTCATATCACTCCAACAATTATAGAAATTGATTCATTCCCCCAAATTAAAAAATTCCATGAACCCAAGTATATAATCACCAAATGATAAAATCATTCCGCAAAACATCATAGACTCTAATTCCATTCTTACATGACCCATCTTACTGAGACCCCTCCTTGAAAAATTATAGGTTGATTCTTCCTTCCAAATCCCACCTTTATTGGTTCATGATTTGGTGACTATCATTGAGAAGATGTAATACAAAATGGAAATCCTTAAGAAAATAATTCACAATAAAACCACATATATCTACATTCCAAATAATTCCAAACAACATCAACATAATATCGTGAATACAGTATAAAATTCTATCCAATATTATCTACTATATAGTAAAGCAATAAGTAAAAACTCTATAGGTGAAGGAAAATACATCAACCCCATATACCAAGTAAAACACAAAACTAATAAATATTAAGTGATATCTTTATGAAGTAATGAATACTATAATGAAAACTTGAACAAATTTTCACCACCAATAACCACTTAGCACTTGGTCTAAAAAAACACATATTCTATGAACATTCATGAACTACTCATCTTCTAAATAAAATAAAATAGGTGTGGGATAAATAGAAATGAATAGGTGAGTATAAAAATACCTAGATTGATATCCGACACAAAATATTGGAAAATAATCATCAAGATAGCTCACATAAGTCATAGATGAATACACTAAAATATTTTCTTAGGTTTAGAAAAGTTAATTGTTAATAAAATACCAACATCACAACTCAACTAATTGTTGCGTCTTGTTGGAAATCAGAGATAAAAAATATATTTCATGTCCCAAAACACATGACCCACCCAAAATCTCAGAAGTATACAATAACATTTAGTGAAGTGTTGGAGAGAATATAAAATAAATTATCACATAATCATTGAGGGAACCCATGAAATAAACTATAAAACCACAATATAATGATATTACACCACTTTTTCCATTCCTTATAGAACAAATTAACCATTGAAAAAACATTCCAATAAATCTACAAACCCATACCCCAACATCAACACTAAGGGTAATCAATAATTTTTAACTCACCATCCTTAGTAATTTTTTTTTTGAATAGAAATAAATCATAAGAAAAAACCACTTTCCCAGTATGAAATTCATTATTCCAAAAATTATAACACATCTCAACCTCGTAAAAAAACCATATTCATAGAGAATCAATTAGAACCCATCACCCTAAGAACCTATCCTCGATATGGTATCTATAGTGTATGGTATTCGCCTCACTAAGGATTCATTTATTTATTGAGGGAATACTGACATCATTGATAGGGGACCCAAATTCTATCACATGGGGTTGTTTCTTATGGTATTGCAGATTAGGGACAATAAATACCTTTCAATATGAAAACATACAAGGGTGATGTTGAGTTGTATTCATAAAATATTGAGGACACACTCTATTATAATCAGTGGAGAACCATCACTATTATTATATGAAGAACCCTTGTGTAATTATTGATGTTACGAAATATAGAGTAGGAAAATTGATCAATGAAACACCTTCCCGAAGGAACCAATAATTTAGGAATCAGTGGTAGTATGGAACCAAGGGAACTATTAAATAGAATATCAATCTATAACTGTCAAACAAGATTCTAAATAATATTGTAAAATAAATGAAACTTCTGATCCTTATATCCTAATTTGAATGATAAGACTAACGAATCGACAAATCCAGTGGATAACATTCCATTTTATATGGATATATCCCTGAATAAATATACAGGGTAGTGAGGAGAGAATGATAAATTATATTGCCTACCTTCCAATATAAAAGTCACCAAAACTTCATAAATATATGAAAACCACAACCCCTCTCTAGAAATATTGTGTTATATCTAAACCTTCTTATAAGACAAACTATCATGGGAGTACCCAACCCCACATCCCATGTAGAGTTTTGGGCCTTATTTTTTAACAAACATTCTACCACATAAATTAGTTGTGCAGTATATGAGGAAATGTACACTCTTTTTACTCATACCTTTCATACGTTTCACTACACAATGAGATTTTTATCTAAGGGGGTAACAAGGAATGTATCTCACACGACGTAGTTGTGGGTGTTTACTCAGAATTATCATGTTCTTATCTATAACACATCATGTAACAATTCATCTCAAATTTTTAAATCTCTGATCAAAACTCTCTATATCAGGTAAAGCCACTAATCATGACATTTTAATGATTCTACATTAAAAAATTCACCATTTAGACTAATATCAATGTCACCAAAAAAATATTTAATGTTTGTGAACCTCCAACGATCCATCCACAAGACCACCCAAATATCTTATAAGAACCCGACCTTATTTCATTATATAATCTCAAATTTTGTAAAGAAATCCCTTACTCTCTCATTGAGTAAATTTTATGTTTTACAGATTCAGTTAATTGGGATATAATACATTAATAAAATTTCATATTAATACATATTTGATTCCATAAAAACAATATTCATTTCATTCAAAATAAAAAACATTTCAAATAAAACATTATTTCATTGAAAAATATTCAGAAATTTAACATGGATTTGTTTATTTGTCTTAAACATCCTTAAAACGAGTGAAAATCATTTAAAAATGTAATATTATCACAAAAAGGTCAGTATGGAATATAAAAAGAAGAAAAGAGCACATTACTCTATAAATACTTATAACTTATGAAATAATTTTCAAAAGATACACTTGTCACCCATATATACCTTTAAAAAAATATATTTCCCCAAAATTTCAAAAATACATAAAAACATAAATATAACCATAAAGTTATCTTGGGGGATTACTTACATAATCTTGTAACCCTATCAGCTACCTTATAATTTGTAACCCTCAAAGCTAGCTTACAATTTGTGTGACCATTGTAGTTACACTTTGAGTAACCATATGGTCAAACTACAACAAACACATACCAAATGAATTGGAGGGAGATATAGGTGTCACCATTATTCATAAACAATTCCCAAGATACTGAACATAATCATAAAACATGAATAATAGAAAAAAACATTACTTTGAATTCTATAAAATAGGATTTTAATGGAATATTTTAAAACAAAAGCACTATAAAAATGTCATCAAACTGAAGAGTGACTTAATAGAGTTGATGAAATATGTAGATACATAGTATGTTCACATAATTCAACATTATATAAACAAAAACCATCACAAAAACAATTTTAATACCACATAAATAATGAAGTTGAAGGTTAACCCAAAAATGGAAATCAGGTCATGAATTCCCATACCTCAGGTTTTTCTTACTTTAAACTCGTTTAAATATCCATTATAATGTTTTAAAAAGTTTTAATAATATCTTACAGTTAAATATTAATCTTTATAATACCTTATATGTTCATTTTAATACATCATTTAACCTATTAATTGTTAGAATTTTGTTCCTTGAACTATTTGTGGTGTGTTCTTTACAAGTTTTCCATGATCAGTTCAAGATGGATGTTCTTGTCGAATGGGAGTGAAGCTATATAGTTGTTAGTGAGTGGAATTTACATATTCCCTGAAACATAAATTATAACATTTATTTTTTTTAATTTTTAAAATGGTGCGATTCATAAGTTAAAATATTATTGATATTTGTTTATGTCATTTTATCGATTCATCGATTGTAACAAACTCATTTTTTTATAAATTAATAATATGTGTGAAAATGATTCAATAACCTTATATAATATATAATATATAGTTTTTTAATCTTATTAAACCATAAAAATGATTCCATGACCATTTTTTAAAATTAAATGAAATTTAAATCACATCATCCTTGATGTCATTAAATCGACACATCATGAATAGTGTTTTAGATTCTTGGATAAGTAGAAGTGGAGAAGAAGATAAATTAGGAATTTTCCATGAAAAAGATAAAATTCAAAATATAAAATATTCTAGAGCTTTCATAGCTCTTGGATAAGTGGAGTGTAATAGAGTATAAGAAAAGAAAATGAAATGAAAGGAAAACACATGAAATTGAAAGGAGATTCTTACCCCTTGATCTCTTCTCCTTGAGATCCTACTTAAGGCCTTTTGTTTAGGCCTTTTGGTGAGAACAGAAGCTCTAGGATGTGTATAAGAGCCTTTAGATGAGTATTGGGAATAACTCGGGTAAGGATAAAGCCTTGATAGGTGTGCAAGGAAGTGGGAAATGAGAGTTGTATTTATAGTGGATGAGATAAGGTATTTTACATTATTTTAACCACTATTATAATATTCTATATCCAGGCTATGAATAATCTTAATTAATTTCACCCTAAATAGTAATAATGCCATGTGAGTTCGAACTATGTTGTATTACATCACTTATGATGTCATAAATATTGTATATAATTGATAATTTGAATATACCGTATTTTACTGTATTTCACTATTCATAAAATTCCATTATTTTATAAAAAATCCCAAAAAAACAACCTAACCATTTTTCGGCATGTTGAATTCAAAAATAGACTCTATTTTCTGAAAATAAATTCCAAGTTATTCTTAATTTTATTTTGAAATAAAATCACACTCTAATCAGAAATTAACAATTTTAAATCTATAATTTTTTTTAATATCTCATCAAAAAATTCACCAAGATGTGATTATCTCATGTCCTTAAGAAAATAAAATAATAACAAAATTTACTATTAATTAGGGTCATATTACTATTTATATTACTATCAATAAGGGTATGTTAGTATTCACAAAAAACCAAGTTAGTTCCATTAGACTACAAATAACATACAAATCAGAATTGTAGATGACTGTTTTTTGAAATTCCAAACATAGAAGTGGAAAAATTATGTTTAAACAATGGTTATAAATATCTAAATAAAACAAAGATTATTGTATTTCAATTTATTTTTAGAATACCTTGGGGTATTACATTATCCCCACCTTCAGAAAATTACATCCGGACAATTTTATTTACTTGTTAAACAAGTGATGTTACCTTACCCTCATAGAATTCTCTGACTCCCATGTTTCTTGTTCAAACATGTGGTTTCTCTAGAAATACATTTACCTAGTAGATTACCTTATTCCACTATACTTCTTCTCTTTAATAAAGAATCTTAATTGGTTTCTCTTTATAAGAAAGGTTCTCTTCTATTTGAACTAGTTCTAGGATAAAAAAAATTAGTCGAATCTAGCACATACTTCCCTAAAAACGAAGCATGAAAAACATTGTGTACATATGACAAACTCGAAGGAAAAACTACTCAGTATGAAACTGGTCCAAATTTCTCCAGGAATTCAAATGGACTAATGAACTACAGAATTAGCTTCCCTTTCATAACAAAACACATCATATTTTTCCCAGGAGATATTTTAAGGAAAATATGGCCACCATCCTCGAGAGAGAAGTCTTTCCTTCTAATATCTGCATAACTTTTCTACCTATTATGAGCTTCCCTGATTGATACTAGATCATCTTAAATTTCTTATCCACTTCCTTTATTAATTCTAGCCCCATCAACATTCTTTCATCGACTTCTTCACAAAGCACTGGAGACCGACACCACTTCCCATACAATGCCTCTAAAATCTCTATTTGTATACCGGAGTTAAAACTATTATTAAAAGACAACTCAAATAAAGAATGATGTTGATCCCAACATCCATAGTAGTCCATTGAAAAAGATTGAACTGTATCCTTAAAATTTTGAATTTTTCATTCTGACTGCCCATCTGATTGAGGATGAAAAGTTTTACTGAAATTTAATTATATTCCCAATGACCTCAGAATTCCCTTTCAAAAGTTAAAAGTGAACCAGGGATCCCATTCAGATACAATGGAAAGAGGAACTCCATATAACCTAACAATATCTTTGAGGTACAGTTGAGAAAGATGATCCAAATACATTGTATCTCGAATAGAAATAAAATATGCATATTTTCCCACCCGATCAACAATAACCCAAATCTCATTATTACCTTTACAAGTCTTTGGTAGTCCAACCACAAAGTCCATGGATGTATTATCCCATTTCCAATCTGGAACTAGAGAAGGATAAAGCATACCCTTTAGTAACAACCTCTCTTATTTAACCTGTAGACATGTTAAAGATTTCATGGTAACATGTGAAATATCTATTTTCATCCCATCCCACCAATAATACTCCTGAAGTTCATTGTACATCTTTGTATGTCCAGGATGAACTGAAAATGAAGAACTACGAGTTTCACACAAAAAATATATTTCCATTGGGAACCTCAAGGCACACTCTACTTTTTAAAAATATTAAAACACAATCTTTATCAAGGTTAAATTCTGAAAATTACCCAATTTAAACAAGTCTACCTCTTTCTATAGCTCACGGTCTACTTTCTACGCTTTCTTAATTCTGGCTAACAATGATGAATACACTGAAACTAGAATCAAAATAGAGGTATTTCATACATCAAACACTTATAATCCAATATTTTTTAAATCATTAATCAAGGGATAATGTTCCAAATGTAACATGGTTAATGATGCATGATGTTTTTGACTCAAGGCATCCGACAATTTGTTTTATTTTTTGGAAGGAAATTGATAATTAAATCATAATACATTATTAATTAAATCAATATTCTCTACCTCATGTTTAATTCATTCAGAGTGAATATATACTTCATGATTTTATTGTCAGTATATATTTTAAATTTGGATCCGTATAAATTATGCCTCTAAATTGTCAAGGAAAATACCAGAACTACCAATTTCAAATCATGTGTGGTATAATATATCTCGTGAGGTTTTATTTGTCTGGAAGAATAAGAAATTATCTGTCATTCTACATTAGTACACAACCAAGTACCTTCAATGAATCATCATTATAAATGAAAAACTCACCATTTCAATAATGTAAGGACAAAACCATATAATTCACTAGTCTCTACTTCAGTTATTGAAAAAAACATCACATTCTTCTATCCAAATAATTTTTACCCCTTTTTGTGTTAACCTAGTTATCGGGCTAGATAAACGTGCAATTTTCTTAACAAACCATAGGTAATATCCTTCTAATCCATGAAAAATATAAATCTATGTATCATTTTTTGGTCTTGTACATTCATCAACCACTTTTTTTGGTAGGATCAACTACTATTCCATATTTATATACACTGTTACCATGAAAAGAAATATATTGCAACAAAAAATCCCAATTTCTGAATTTTCCATACAATTTATTTTCCTGTATGGTTTGTAAAACAAGCCTTATATGATTTCAGACTGATCTATATTTTAATAAAATACCCGAATATCATCAATAAACAGAACCACAAACTTTTCTATGAACTCATGAAATATTCTATTCATAAAATTCATGAATACATCAGGTGTATTAGTTACCCCAAAAAAAATAACAACTAATTTAAAATACTCATATTTAGTTCGAAATGTTTTTTTGGGATGTCATCCTCCCTCACCTTTAGCTGATGGTATCCAGATATCAAGTCAATCTTGGAAAGGTACTCAGCTCCCAAGATCTGATCAAACAAGTCATCGATGGGAGGAAAAAGATAATTGTTTTTAATATTTATGATATTCCAATCTCTATAATCAATGAAATTTAACAACGAACTATTTTTCATTTTAATGAAAAAAACAGGATCGCCTCATGTGGATTTTCTAGGACGAATGAAGCCTTTATCGAGAAAATCCGATAACTAAATTTTCAATTCAAGATGTTCTATTTGATCTATACGATATGGCAGTTTTGAAATTGGCTTAGAATTATAAACTAAGTCAATTGTGAAACGGAATTCTCAATTAGGTATGAGATTGGGTATATTATTCGGAAAAACATCAATGTATTCATTTACAACTGGTACATCTTTAATCTGAAAAGTTATTTTTTTTCAAAAATATGAGCAAGATAGCTTTCATTTCAATATTTAAATAGTTTCTCAACTTCCTAATATGTTATCAATTGTATGAGTTCATTCTTGTATACTAACTGAATGTCTTTCTAAAAAAATAATGTCAGTTTCTTTACAGTCAATCTTAGCAATACAAACATAAGGCAATCCATTCCCAGAATAACATCAAACTCAACTAAGGGAAAAAAAAGTTTTTAGGTAATCTCTTTCCACAGACCATAATAGAAATATTTTTATAATTCCACTTTTCTATAATACTTCCCCCATAATGTTTTAACAACATGTTCTGGTCTCATTTTTTGAGGTGATATTATATATTTACCAAAAAAGTTATCAGAAATGAAGGAATGTGTAGACTCTGTATTAGAAAAATCATTAAAAAAACCTTGATTAAAAAAAGAAAGTACCCGATACAACTTCATTTGATGGCTCGGTATCTACTAACATAGACACAAAGGATCTCACTGCACATTTATACATATAGTCTATATTCTTTTCATCTTTCATATCTCTCTTTGGAAAGATATTTTCATAATGAAAAATCTCACCAAATTTAAAACACATTACAGTTTGTTTATCCGGATTTGTCTTAGTATCATTTTCATTAAAATCTCGGGCCACATGTTCAAATATACCACACTAAAATCACTTATATGTTTTATTAAGACATTACCCATGTTTCTTTATGAAACATATTTCCGACACAAGAAATTATAATTTCTTACCATCATAATTCTTTGGTTGATTCCCACCAATAGATTTCCACCTATAACTCTTATTCTCCTTGTTTAAAAAATGTTTGTGATCATCAGAAAACTCCATCTCTAACCTCTCATTACATAAAAATTGTTTCTCCTAACTTTTGAATTCATGGGAGGCCAATTCCCTTAGATACATTAGCTTCATTCTTGAGTAAAGAAGGATTAATTTTCTATTATGATCCAGAATAAGATTTGGAGTATACCTTGCCAGTCCGGTGATGTTTGTTTCATACACAGCCCCTGAATCCTCCTCCTTTTTTGTTAATTCAAGTAATTTCTTCTCCATTATAAGTCTCACAACCTTAGGAAAAAAATTTCTAGGAATATACTTTTAAATTCATCCCACTCTAAGGCATCAATATCTTCTCTATCCCTAATATTCCTTAACATTGACCACCATTGACTAACTTTCCCTTCAAAATGATAATTTAAAATACATAAATTTTTATTATCTATATAACATTATACATCAAATATATTTTCAAGGGTTTTAATCCGGCCTTCAACTGCTACTGGGTTAGAAGATCCACCGAATGTGGGAGGCTGTTGTCTCATAAAATGTTCCACTATTTTCATGTTTCTTTGTGGTACATCTTGTTGTTCTCTTTCATGGATGCCATCACCATTTATTGCTTGTTTATATGATCCATTACTATCACAAGATACTTTGTTCCCATCCCAACCATTACAAGATGCATATTTGGGAGGTTGTCATTTTGTCAGTATCTCTCCTCACTAAATTTCATGATTCTTCTTTGGACAACCATTTGGAAAATACATATCTTAGTAAAAGCCACATGGTAATATTTAAATTATATAACTTTTATAATTAACTATACAATTAAAATATATATATGGTTTTATATTAACATCATCCTTATCCTAAAAGTTATCTAAACGATCCTCTAATACCAACTATAAGAACCTATCCTTATTTCATTACATATTCTTGAGTTTTTCCAAGAAATCACATAATTTCTCATTGACGATCATTTCACGTTTAGATCTTTATATAATTGAGACATAATACAATCATAACATTACAAATTAATACAGATTGGATACTATAAAAAGGTATTCATTTCATGCAAAAGATAAAACATTTTAAATAAAAGTATATTTATTGAAAAACCCTTTAAACATTTAACTTGGATTCCATATTTGTATTATACTTCCTTATAAATAGTGAAAATAATTTAAAAACATGGTATGAGAACAAAATTCTATGTAATGGATATTAAAATATGGAAGGAGCACATTAGACCATAAATACTTGTATTGTATGAAATCATTTTAAAAAGTTACACTTGTTACCCATATATACTTACATTGTGAAACAAGATATTTCCAAAAGATTCCAACAATACATAAAAACATAAATATAACCATAATGTTATCTTGGATAATTACATACGAAATCTAGTAACCCTCTCAACTACCTTATAATTTGTAACCCTCACTGCTACCTTAAAATTTGTGTATCCATCTCTGTTACACTTGAAGTAACCATATGACCAAACTCCAACATACCCATAACCAATGAATTTAATGGAGATATAGGTCCCAAATTTCATCATAAATAATTACCAAGATCCATAACATAATCATTCAACATAAATAATAGCATAAAATCATTTTTTCTTGAATTTTGTAAAATAGTATTTTAAAAGATGATTTTAAAATAAAATCCCCTTAGAAATAACATATAATTGAAGATAGGCCTAATAGAGTGGACAAATTATGTATATACACTATAAATACAAATTATTAAACATAGTATAAACACAAACAATCACACAACTAGTTTTAATACAACATAAATAATGAAGTAGAAGGTTAACCCAAAGAATGGAAATTGGGTTAAGAATTCCCTTACCTCAGGTTTGTGTTACTTCAAACTCATTTAAACCTCTAGTATACTAGTTTAAATAGTGTTATAAATATCTTAACGAAACATATACTTCTTTATAATACCTTATAAGATCATTTAATTACATAATTTCACCATTCAATTGTTATTATTTTGTTCCTAGCATTGTTTTTTGGTATGATCATTACATGTTTTCCATGATCGATTCACGATGGATGTTCTTGTAGAATGGAAGTGAATCTCTAGAATTTGAATACAGTAGTATTTAAATATCACTCAAACCATAAATTAAACCATTTATCATTTAGAATTCCTACATGACGATGATTCATGAGTTAAATCATTACTGATATTTTTTAGGTCATTTGGGCGATTCTTTGATCGTAAAAAACTCATTTTGTATTCTAAATTAATAAAATATGTGAAAATTTTTTCCAAAACCATATATATGATATGATACATAAATTTAAAATTTGGTTCAAAAATAAAAATTTATACTCCTTCAGTATTGAATAATTTAAATGAAATTGAAATCACATCGTCCACGATATTGGTAAATCGACACATCACATATGGTGTTTTAGATTCTCAAATAAGTGGAAGAGGAGAAGAAGAATGATGAGGAACTTTCCATGGACATTATAGAATCTAGAATAAACCTGATTTTGTAGCATTAATTCTTCTTGGATAAGAATAGTAGAAGAGAGTATTACAAAAAAAAACTAATGAATGGAAAACACCTGAAAATGAAAGGAGATTCTAACCCCCTGATCTCTTCTCCTTCAGATCATCCTTAAAGCATTTGGTTTTGGTCATATGGTGAGACCAGTAGCTCTTAGATGTGTGGAAGTATAAGGCCCCAGCCTTAAACCTTGCTTAATCTTGAGTTATTACATGATTACACATTGAGGATCTTTTCAGGTTTAGAGTATTAGAGAATTAGATCATGAAACTTGCATTACATTCCACATTTAAACAAAGTGGTTACATAAAAGACAATATTCATTCTTCCCATCAACGGAAACCTATTTAAAATAAAACACGGATTCTTTCTTGACACATCCTTGACACTATCATCACATCATGTACCTTTCCCTTGACCTGTGAAAAACATTTCAAAAACATGGGATGAGCATAAAAAGCTCAGTAAGGGTTATAAAAATATGTAAAGGAAACATGAGTTCATAAATACATAAGAATGAAATCATACTTTACCCATAAAACGTAGGCATATCAAATCATGAATAAATCACAGAAGACATAAGACATAAAGGTCACTTGAGGCATTCATAACATTCTTATGTAGGGAGTAACCCTCTTGGTTACGTTTGGAATACCCATCACAGTATATTCCCTAAATCTCTTCGGAGAAACCTTAACGTTTCACTCCTTCACATTACCCAATGCATTGGAGAGCTATAACGGGCTCACCCGCCCTTAGTTTATCACGGAACCACCCGTCTTCATAATAATGCCCAAGACCATAACATAATCATATCACATAAAACATGCATAAAGGAAACATAAAATTTCCACATTTCAATCACGATATATCAATACAACACATTGATATAAAAACATTAGGAAAACCATTTTCAATACCAAAATAATAGAAAAGTAAAACATGGTATTTATTTTTCTTTTAAAAAGAAGTTATGGCTTGTAGAGGAAGCCGAAACTCAAATAACGGTCACGACGGCGGAGAAGTCATTGTCGCCGCATACGTACGACAAAAACATTCCCTTTTGTCCTTTAGTAAACGCTTCGTATAAAAAAGATTCCTTTTGAATAAACGTAAAAGTCAAAGTGGTTTATACACCATATAAAAGAAAGTTGTGTATAAAATAAAATATGCCTCAACGAAAGGAGATTGAGACGAAGTCCCATACCACCTTGAAGCTTAAAATTTTAAACCATTAATATCCATATAAATAAATCCTTAAAACCATTTTGAAAACATGGATATTAAAAAGAACAAATAATTAAAACATTTAAAACAATATTTTGGTTAAAGGGGTTTTACCAAAATTAGAGACACTTGAATACAATAATTAAGGAATAACATTTATTCAGAACTTTATAATATCATGAGAATAAATGGATTCATGATATAATACTCCAAAGGACAGTATATACACCATATAAGAGTGAATTGGTGGATAACAACAATGAACCCTCAATAGAAATGTCAAATGTGGCGAAATCCCTTATAAAGAAGGTATCCTTAAATTAAGGACAAATAAATCTCAAAAATATGTGTGACAAATATATATACACCCAATATAAGTGGATATTAAGTGTAAAACAATAAAAGTTCATTCACACATATTCAATGGATGACATATTCAATGACTACAAGTTGAACCCAAAGAAATCGAAATTGGGTTAAAAAGTTCCCTTGATAGCCTAACGACATCACATCAAAATGAGTTGATGAGAGATAAAAAGTGTATCTCATCACTTGGACATAAAATTTACTTCAATAAAGATGGATGAGAACATATCCCAACATAAAAATATGTAAATTAAAAGACCCAATAAAAGAAGTCTTTTAAAAAAGAGGAGGGTGAAAGGTTCCCTTACCGACTTGGGTATCTTTCAAAACATACACCCCATAAAGAAAGAAAATAGGTCATTGATGTAAATACTCATAAACAAAAGTATATTACAAAAAGAGTAGAATAATGGTCAGTACATACACCACTCAATGGAATTTGTGGCAAATGTAGCATAAATCTCACAGGAATAAAAGTGAGATGAAAAATCCCTTACGAAAACTCAGCAGCCTAACGGCGCCACATAAAACTTCCGAATATGGATTGATGAGATCAAATAGAGTATCCCATCATATTACAATAGAATTTACAGAAAGTGTAATATAAAATAAAATCCCCCAACATTGCAAGGAGGAGTTTAAAAGAAGTGACATAAAGGAGAGTACTTAAAAAGAAAGAGAGAGGTTAGATCTCTTACGAAAGTTCGGCAGCCTAACGGCACCACTCAAAACATCCAAAATGGATTGATGAGAGAGAATAGGGTCTCTCATCACATGAACATAAAAATTACAGTAGGAGTAATATAAAATAACATCCCAATAATAAGAAAGATGAGCTTAAAATAAATGACATAAAAGAGTGTACTTATAAAGAAAGAGAGTTGTAGGATCCCTTACCTTGGGTCCGACTTGACTCGATCGTTCTTTAACGTCCTGAATAATAAACTTGAGTTAATTTATAATTCCTTAAGAACCTTTTTCAAGTTAATTAGTACTTTTATACCACTTATTACCATTTCATAAACATTATGTAATCATTTAAGTTAATAATATTTGTTTTGCCGATATTTGGTTCTTAAGTCGAAAGTGGACTTCTTACAATTACATGTTGTTCGTGTGGCCAAATGTTTATTATATCCAGAATTGTATTCATTATGTAGATATAATTTATGGCATATATATCCAGTACATGCATGCATTTATAACATTACATAATCATTTAGAGGTAAGAAATGAAATGCACCGTTCATGGAGACGGTAAGCCGTACGTACGCATGAACGCTACTTTCATTTCTATTTCGTATTTTATAGAATGGAATAATAATTATATAAAGGTATATTATAATTAAAGTATAATATCATATGTAATATCATATTTCCATCCTTTATACATCCCACATATGGTATTTAACGAATCAAATCACTTTGAGGGGGCGGTAGTCCGCACTTCCTTAAATGAAGATATCGCGTATACCCATAATGGAAGCCATAAAGGTAAGACAAAAATGAAATATACAGAATCATAAATAAAACATAAACATACTATATATCATATATAAAAATAGTGACATCATAATGACCACCTTTGAAGGTGTTAAATGAGTATTGAACAATCATCGTTTCGGGAGGCAAAATTTCACCATCCACGGAAACCGTATGTTATTTAACCATTTGATGTAGTTGTGTGAGAGTGTAGCTCGAATAAATCTTATAACAACATCCTAGTATATTTAAGATACTGGTGTTGTTACAAAATAAGTAAATAAAAAGAGTTTAGGGGGTTGGAGAAGCAAAATAAAACAAATGAACATGAGAGAGTGAATTACCTTTAAAAGTGTAACTCCTTTTGATTTGAGCCTAAAGGCTTCCTTTGAAAGGATTCTGCCCAAAGGGAATCATCTAGGATGAGTAGAGGGATGTGGAGAGAGTAAATGGGCAGGGTTTGGCCGAGACAAAGGCTTGAAGTGTGTGTTAAATGAGGTAGAGGTGGGGGCCTTTTATAAGAGGAGAGGAGGGGCACTTTTGGAAAGTAAAGAAATATTACTTTATTTGAAAATGTGTTTCGGTTTCAAAAGGTCCCACATTGATATAATTCGTGGATAAGGTGATAAGTCTTCGAAATCCACTCATCCAATTGGTTTTGGACATGTGTAGTTCATAGTTGTTACATTATCTTTCCATTTTATTTAAATCGTCAAATAATGATGTCATCGCTGCATCATTATTATGTCATAAATAATTTCATTTATTTAATGTCTAAAAATTATAAAAAAAATACTATGATGTAGGAAATCTTTTTAGATTTCCAATTAATATTTATAATCAAATATATTACTTGTATAACCTCACTTAAAAATTGTTTTAGTAAAACATATCATGTTTGTGTCAATTTTACTTTTACATTAAATAAAATGTTATTTATGTCATTTCCCAACCAAAGTGGATCCATGGGGTCCCCAAGTTGACCCATGGCTTGTCTTGGTCGTCCATGATACAACCAATGAGGGTAAGACATGTTTCAAGCTCATCTCATTTTATTAAAGCATTATTTTTACCTTAAACCACACTAATTACCACTAATCGCGATTAAAAACTTAATAAGTTACTATTCACCAAAAAATTATTTTAATCTCATTGAACCACATTTTACTTCTTAATGACAACCATGTATGTCGGATTTTTGAAAATCAAAACACAATGATGGCAAAATTTCATTTAAACGGAAAATCAGTTTTTATAAGTACCACTTAGTGGTTTCACTATTCATCAAAAATTGAAGTTTTTCAGAAAAATCCCAAAAATTCACCCTAAGCTATATTTTATATTCTGAATTCAAAAATGAAGTTCGTTTTACAAAATTCAAAACATATAAGTCACATTAATTAATTTAATTATTAATTCCCGCTTTCATGACAAATAGCGTGTTTTATGAAACAATAAGTATCAAAAGATTGACACTAGTTTAAGTCTGATTTCAAAGTGAAATAGATTCCAACGACCACTATTGGATTTAATGGTAAAAATATTTTCTAATTTCACTTTAAAACCAATTCAAAATATAATCTAATCATATAAATAAATTAGATTAAAAAGTGGTTTTGAATTAAAATACAACATTTTATACTATTCATTAAAAAAAAGAACTTTATCGGAAAGATACCAAAAATTTACACAAAGTAAATTTTGATGTCCCGATTCTTAATAAGAGTTTTATTTGGTCCAAAAGAATGTTTAAGAGTGAACATTACTATATTTAATGACAGTTCTCCATCAAAAGGTGATAAGTGAACCTTTAGTGAAAACTAGGGCATATACGCCTAAAATTGAATTCTTTCCGTATTTTAAGCCTTTATCATTTATTGTATAAATGTAAAAATATTTAAGAACATATATAATCATATTTTAGTTATTTCTATCCATTCCCGCCATTACAACGGCTACATGTTAACTACCATTTAGAATAATATTATTTTATTATTAGAGTGCAAGGTAAGATTCCCAAGAAACTCGTTGTTGCGTGTTGGGTACGCCATCGAGCATAGCGTCCCCTTTAAAGTCATATTAATATTTTATTTCACAAATATTAATAAATATGAAAATGTCATATTCCTTATTTACCTGGGGTGTTACATCCTTCCCCCCTTTTGGGAATTGCGTCCTCGCAATTTTAAAATTGCGCTTGGAAACATCCTTGAACGTCCCACATCGGAGAAGAGTCGGTAAAAAAAATAAAGAAAGATAAGTACAAAGGTCACCCGAGTTAACCCATACTAGGATTCCAAGTATGAAAATATGGACATGGAGGAGAAAACATAGGTTCATGTTCTCATGGAGAGTGATAGAAAACATGTTTAGGAGAAAGTTAACCCTGAGAAAATCACAAACTTGTGATGGGTTAAACGGTATTCGATTCCCCAGTAGGAAAAGTTAATAGACAACATTTTTGTTTTAAGTTACTTTTTATTGAGGAATTTATTCATAAGGAAGCATAATCACTTATCATGTTGACTTTCAACTTTTACTAGATTCCTTAGTCAAGCTCATATTTTTTCCAAAAGATGAGTATTTAGGGAGACTTGTTCGCATCAAGAGTACTATAATCAACTTCTAGAGAATCACCTAATCCCTAAAAGAGAACTATATACATCCCATGTTTTTAGGCTTTAACCAAAACCAAAACCAAAAAGGTTAGTACAAGATCAGATAATCCAGAAAAGGATAACCCCTTATAAAAAGAAAATCTATTCTTAATCTCCACAATTTGTCCAACAAAACCCAAAGTTCAACGAGGACCATACGATAAACAATTTGTCCATAAAATTCTTCAAAGTAAACCAATATAAGATTGAAACCCAAATATTTGAAGGATTTAGTCACATAGTCTTCCAAGTTAAATCGTAACATTTATCTCCAAACAACATTAGTCGCTCCTAAAGCCTCACATTGAAAAGTAATTATCCTAATCACATATCCTCCAAAATCAACTTACTCTTAATTCATAAAATCATATAACTAAAAAGAATCAGTCAAACTAACCAGGGACTTCACATAGTCCTGTGGTAGGCGATAAATACCAGTCGCACTTTGGTTGTGGGTTCGATTCCCACAGCTTTGTCCGACGCGACGGGTTGTCACATGGTCTGCGTGTTGTCCTTTTTTCAAAACTATATAATTCTTAAAACATTCCCCAAAATGAGATAAAATCTTCAAAGATGATCATAACACATTTTAACCTCAAGTTTATCTCATGCATTTCATTTTCCATCAGAACATATAATAACCCATAATTACCTCAAAAGTAAGGATCATATAAACCCTAATGGTTACCTTAATAATTATTACCTGAATTTCCACATCGAGTTGGCCATCTCGTACATGATGCACTAGAGAACTCACCAAGGTTGAAGTGGTTGATCATGAATCCTTGTTAGTTGGTTTAGAACAACCATGAGTTTCCTCATTGAATCCTCTATTTTACCTAGTATCTTAATCATAGATCCACCACAGTTTCCTTCAATCCAATTGTCACTTTGGTGCCTGCGAGATCCAGCCATTCACTAAAAACAGAAATGTCAGTGTGAGTATATCAACAAAACCATCATGTACTAATGAGTAAGATAAACACTAAGATATACTTACTCATTCACTTTATCTAAAACTAGGACTCTTTCTGAAATCCTAACCATTATGGTAATGTCACTTATGCTTAAAGAATACCCTAACCTATAAAGTTATCTAAACCGACCTCTGATACCAACTATAAGGCCCCAGCCTTAAACCTTGCTTAATCTTGAGTTATTACAAGATTACACATTGAGGATCTTTTCAGGTTTAGAGTTTTAGAGAATTAGATCATGAAACTTGCATTACATTCCACATTTAAAAAAAGTGGTTACATAAAAGACAATATTCATTCTTCCCATCAACGGAAACCTATTTAAAATAAAACACAGATTCTTTCTTGACACATCCGTGACACTATCATCACATCATGTACCTTTCCCTTGACCTGTGAAAAACATTTCAAAAACATGGGATGATCATAAAAAGCTCAGTAAGGGTTATAAAAATATGGAAAGGAAACATGAGTTCATAAATACATAAGAATGAAATCATACTTTACCCATAAAACGTAGGCATATCAAATCATGAATAAATCATAGAAGACATAAGACATAAAGGTAACTTGAGGCATTCATAACATTCTTACGTAGGGAGTAACCCTCTTGGTTACGTTTGGAATACCCATCACAGTATATTCCCTAAATCTCTTCGGAGAAACCTTAATTTTTCACTCCTTCACGTTACCCAATGCATTGGAGAGCTATAACGGGCTCACCCACCCTTAGTTTATCACGGAACCACCCGTCTTCATAATAATGCCAAAGACCATAACATAATCATATCACATAAAACATGCATAAAGGAAACATAAAATTTCCACATTTCAATCACGAGATATCAATACAACACATTGATATAAAAACATTATGAAAACCATTTTCAATACCAAAATAACAGAAAAGTAAAACATGGTATTTATTTTTATTTTAAAAAGAAGTTATGGCTTGTAGAGGAAGCCGAAACTCAAATAACGGCCACGACGACGGAGAAGTCGTTGTCTCCGCATACGTACGACAAAAACATTCCCTTTTGTCGTTTAGTAAACGCTTCGTATAAAAAATATTCCTTTTGAATAAACGTAAAAGTCAAAGTGGTTTATACACCGTATAAAAGAAAGTTGTGTATAAAATAAAATATGCATCAATGAAAGGAGATTAAGACGAAGTCCCATACCACCTTGAAGCTTAAAATTTTAAACCATTAATATCCATATAAATAAATCCTTAAAACCATTTTGAAAACATGGATATTAATAAGAACAAATAATTAAAACATTTAAAACAATATTTTGGTTAAAGGGGTTTTACCAAAATTAGAGACACTTGAATACAATAATTGAGGAATAACATTTAGTCAGAACTTTATAATATCATAAGAATAAATGGATTCATGATATAATACTCCAAAGGACAGTATATACACCATATAAGAGTGAATTGGTGGATAACAACAATGAACCCTCAATAGAAATGTCAAATGTGACGAAATACCTTATAAAGAAGGTATACTTAAATTAAGGACAAATAAATCTCAAAAATATGTGTGAAAAATATATATACACCCAATATAAGTGGATATTAAGTGTAAAACAATAAAAGGTCATTCACACATATTCAATGGATGACATATTCAATGACTACAAGTTGAACCCAAAGAAATCGAAATTGGGTTAAAAAGTTCCCTTGACAGCCTAACGGCATCACATCAAAATGAGTTGATGAGAGATAAAAAGTGTATCTCATCACTTGGACATAAAATTTTCATCAATAAGGATGTATGAGAACATATCCCAACATAAAAATATGTAAATTAAAATACCCAATAAAAGTAGTCTTTTAAAAAAGAGGAGGGTGAAAGGTTCCCTTACCGACTTGGGTATCTTTCAAAACATACACCCCATGAAGAAAGACAATAGGTCATTGATGTAAATACTCATAAAAGAAAGTATATTACACAAAGAGTAGAATAATGGGCAGTACATACACCACTCAATGGAATTTGTGGCAAATGTAGCATAAATCTCACGGGAATAAAAGTGAGATGAAAAATCCCTTACGAAAACTCAGCAGCCTAACGGCGCCACATAAAACTTCCGAATATGGATTGATGAGATAAAATAGATTATCCCATCATATTACAATAGAATTTACAGCAAGTGTAATATAAAAGAAAATCCCCCAACATTGCAAGGAGGAGTTTAAAAGAAGTGACATAAAGGAGAGTACTTAAAAAGAAAGAGAGAGGTTAGATCTCTTACGAAAGTTCGGCAGCCTAACGGCGCCACTCAAAACATACAAAATGGATTGATGAGAGAGAATAGGGTCTCTCATCACATGAACAAAAAAATTAAATTAGGAGTAATATAAAATAACATCCCAATCATTTGAAAGATGAGCTTAAAAGAAATGACATAAAAGAGTGTATTTATAAAGAAAGAGAGTTGTTGGATCCCTTACCTTGGGTCCGACTTGACTCGATCGTTCTTTAACGTCCTGAATAATAAACTTGAGTTAATTTATAATTCCTTAAAAACCATTTTCAATTTCATTATTACTTTTATACCACTTATTACCATGTCAGAAACATTATGTAATCATTTAAGTTAATAATATTTGTTTTGCCGATATTTGGTTCTTAAGTCGAAAGTGGACTTCTTAAAATTACATGTTGTTCGTGTGGACAAATGTTTATTATATCCAGAATTGTATTTATTATTTATATATCATATATGTCATATATATCCAGTACATGCATGCATTTATAACATTACATAATCATTTAGAGGTAAGAAATGAAATGCACCGTTCATGGAGACGGTAAGCCGTACGTACGCATGAACGCTACTTTCATTTCTATTTCGTATTTTATAGAATGGAATAATAATTATATAAATGTATATTATAATTACAGTATAATATCATATATAATATCATATTTCCATCCTTTATACATCCCACATATGGTATTTAACGAATCAAATCACTTTGAGGGGGCGGTAGTCCGCACTTCCTTAAATGAAGATATCGCGTATACCCATAATGGAAGCCATAAAGGTAAGACAAAAATGAAAAATACAGAATCATAAATAAAACATAAACATATTATATATTATATATAAAAATAGTGACATCATAATGGCCACCTTTGAAGGTGTTAAATGAGTATTGAACAATCATCGTTTCGGGAGGCAGAATTTCACCATCCACGGAAACCGTATGTTCTTTAACCATTTGATGTAGTTGTGTGAGAGTGTAGCTCGAATAAATCTTATAACAACATCCTAGTATATTGAAGATACTGGTGTTGTTACAAAATAAGTAAATAAAAAGAGTGTAGGGGGTTGGAGAAGCAAAATAAAACAAATGAACATGAGAGAGTGAATTACCTTTAAAAGTGTAACTCCTTTTGATTTGAGCCTAAAGGCTTCCTTTGAAAGGATTCTTCCCAAAGGGAATCCTCTAGGATGAGGAGAGGGATGTGGAGAGAGTAAATGGGCAGGGGTTGGCCTAGAAAAATGCTTTAGGAGTGTGTTAAATTAGGTAGAGGTGGGGGCCTTTTATAAGAGGAGAGGAGGGGCACTTTTGGAAAGTAAAGAAATATTACTTTATTTGAAAATGTGTTTCGGTTTCAAAAGGTCCCACATTGAAATAATTCGTGGATAAGGTGATAATTATTCTAAATCCACTCATCCAATTGGTTTTGGACATGTGTAGTTCATAGATTTTACATTATCTTTCCATTTTATTTAAATCGTCAAATAATGATGTCATCGCTGCATAATTATTATGTCATAAATAATTTAATTTATTTAAAGTCTAAAAATTATAAAAAAAATACTATGATGTAGGAAATCTTTTTAGCTTTCCAATTAATATTTATAATCAAAAAGATTACTTGTATAACCTCACGTAAATTTTTTTTTAGTAAAACATATCATGTTTGTGTCAATTTTACTTTTACATTAAATAAAATGTTATTTATGTCATTTCCCAACCAAAGTGGATCCATGGGGTCCCCAAGTTGACCCATGGCTTGTCTTGGTCGGCCATGATACAACCAATGAGGGTAAGACATGTGTCAAGCTCATCTCATTTTATTAAAGCATTATTTTTACCTTAAACCACACTAATTACCACTAATCGCGATTAAAAACTTAATAAGTTACTATTCACCAAAAAATTATTTTAATCTCATTGAACCACATTTTACTTCTTAATGACAACCATGTATGTCGGATTTTTGAAAATCAAAACACAATGATGGAAAAATTTCATTTAAACGGAAAATCAGTTTTTATAAGTACCACTCAGTGGTTTCACTATTCATCAAAAATTGAAGTTTTTCAGAAAAATCCCAAAAATTCACCCTAAGCTATATTTGATATTCTGAATTCAAAAATGAATTCCATTTTACAAAATTCAAAACATATAAGTCACATTATTTAATTTAATAATTAATTCTCGCTGTCATGACAAATAGCGTGTTTTATGAAACAATAAGTATCAAAAGATTGACACTAGTTTAAGTCTGATTTCAAAGTGAAATTGATTCCAACGACCACTATTGGATTTAATGGTAAAAATATTTTCTAATTTCACTTTAAAACCAATTCAAAATATTATCTAATCATATAAATAAATTAGATTAAAAAGTGGTTTTGAATTAAAATACAACATTTTACACTATTCATTAAAAAAAAGAACTTTATCGGAAAGATACCAAAAATTTACACAAAGTAAATTTTGATGTCCCGATTCATAATAAGAGTTTTATTTGGTCCAAAAGAATGTTTAAGAGTGAACATTACTATATTTAATGACGGTTCTCCATCAAAAGGTGATAAGTGAACCTTTAGTGAAAACTAGGGCATATACGCCTAAAATTGAATTCTTTCCGTATTTTAAGCCTTTATCATTTATTGTATAAATGTAAAAATATTTAAGAACATATATAATCATATTTTAGTTATTTATATCCATTCCCGCCATTACAACGGCTACATGTTAACTACTATTTAGAATAATATTATTTTATTATTAGAGTGCAACGTAAGATTCCCAAGAAACTCGTTGTTGCGTGTTGGGTACGCCATCGAGCATAGAGTCCCCTTTAAATTCATATTAATATTTTATTTCACAAATATGGATAAATATGAAAATGTCATATTCCTTATTTACTTGGGATGTTACAAGAAGTGCCTTGGAAGGTGTATTGGGAAGAACATAGGTAAGGCTCAGTGCATAAGAGGCGTCGGAGGAAGAGGGAAATGAGGGGGGTATTTATATTAGAGGAGTGGGGGTATTTTACATTATTTTAATCATTATTAATATATTTTTTCTTAGGACTAGGAATAATATTATCTCAAGTGAGCCCAAATAGTAATAATTGCATGTAATATAGAACTAAGTGGTATTTCATCACTAATTATGTCATAAATAGAGTATTTAACTGATAATTTGAATATACGGTATTTTACAGTATTTCACTATTAATAAAAAATTCATGAATTTCAAAAAAATCACAACAAATCAGCATAAACATTTTTCCATGTATAGAATTAGAAAATGTACTCCAATTTTTTAAAATATATTTCAAGATATTTTTAGATAAATTTTATAATAAAATCATACTTTATTAAAAAAAAGTAACAATTTTTGATCTATTATTGCTTTAATATAACATTGAAAATTTAACCAAGATGTCATTTTCTAAAAGCCTTAAGAAGATAAACTAATAATAAAATTTAAAATTCATTAGGGTCATATTACTATTTATAAGGGTAGGTTACTATTCAAAAAACAACAAGTTTCTTCCATTAGACTCCAAATATATTATTGATCACATTTCTAGATGACCTTTCTTGTAATTAAAAACATAGAAGTGGAAAAATTATGTTTAATTTCAAGTTAGAAATATATAAATAAAAAAAGTTTCATGTATTTCAATTTATCTTTAGAAAACATTGGGGTGTTACATAGCTCATCCATTTCATGTTGTAACGTACAACTCAACCATGACCGCACCAAAAAACATTACACCACTAAATATCTTATTCAGTATAATTTATTTTAATTCCCATTGCCACCTTTATAACCTCACACAAAAATTTAGAGTCTATAACTTCCCCATTTTCCGTGTTATAAGAGAGTTAGAGAGAGGACATGGAAATAGGAATTATAGATGGATTGGTATTCTTATGAGTCTATCCACATGCACCGCACATTTGGTTCCTTTCATAAATGATGTGAAAGAGTGAAGGATGGTGGATAAAAATATTTATTCTTATTTTTTATCACTTAGGGACACCATTTTTAGAAAAATTGAAAAAATTGATATTAAAAAAATATTTTCAATGTGTAAAAATAATGATAAATGTCCAAGAAATATGTATTTTAAAAAAAGATCATAAATTATTAGGCAATAATTAAAAATTATTCAACAACCTTGATATTTGTTTTCATATTTTCCATTCTAGTATTTTTTCATGAATTAATATTTTTCTCAGAGAAAAAAATATCTAAACTATTTTAGGATTTTCCAATAATTATGGTTATCATAATTATAGGTATGATAATTGATATATAAATTTCAATCATTAATTTTGTTTGTAAATTTTTAAGGACCCAAATCATGATTAGTTTGTTCCCCATAATGCCAAAATAAATTATATCTCCCCTAGTTGTCACATTCTGAGACAGACCTATCTTAATCAACCTTACCCAAATGCCACATGGACTCATGTGCACCTCCCCATATACCAAAGGCTCGCAACTACCTTGGGGTCTATGATGGTATATTATGGTGACTTTACCCTCTTGTTTAGAGTGTAACATAGTGATGTATTTCATATAAATAAATCCTCATAGGTTGTATACTGGAATCAATAGATGAAAATTATTAAATAAAAAAACTAACATAAATAATAACTGGTATCATATAAAAAATGATGACGTCATGATGCTATAAAAATCTTTAGAAAGGGAAAGATAACGCATGCAGACATAGTACATGTTGTACAAAACTATAAAAAAGGTGAAAAAGATAATATCACATAGAATTATAATCACTATTATAGTCCTTTTCTATCATATTCCATCCTAGTATATAATATATATCTCCCATAAAATATTTCCATTCCTAAAACCTTGAATTCTATCTTGGTACCAATTAGTGTCTATAAAAAGGTGTGATTATAACTTAGAAGTCTAAAATAATCATTTCCAAATACTATCTAGTTTATGAATATATAATGATGTAGTGTGAATGTAATAATAATAAATAATAAATATATAAAAATATTATCATTGTCATATTGGGTTCCTCATAGGACACCCATCTGACACTACATTCTTCAGACTAATCTTGAATGTCCTTGAACATTTTTATCTATTATAGAAAAAAGTAATCTCATTTCATGTAATGAAACCTAAACCCTAAAAATTCCATCATCACTAATTTTAGATTAATAATATGGAACAACATGTTATTTATATCCAAATAATAAATATGGAATGTCATGACCATTATTTTCAAATAAGATATAGGCAACACAACTTTAATTAAATTATAATAAGAAATATGGAATACCATGCCCATTAATTATAAATAATTAATAATATGAATTATTTCTAATAGTGAAGGTAATCAATACATATCACCACATATTTTAAAGGATTTAAGAATAATTTAATCACATATATGTTGTATCTCAATCATGGAGAAGAGGTTTCACAATTTCCATTTATCAATTCCACCAATTTTTAAAACCCATATAACTGCAAAGGAATAATGGGTTCCAAGGAATATAATCTATTCCATTTATTAAATTCTATTCACCATTTATTTCATGTGATTTATGGGTAATAAAGAGGGTCCAACAATATTTTACTTACCACTACGATATTTATTGATTTCCATGTGACATATTATTTTTAGTAAATTCTCATTTAATTCATTTATAAGTGATCTATTGGCCCAGGTTTATATACATTCGACATAACATTAAATGAATTAAATATAATGAATTTAACTATTCAACACCATGACAAACACTACATAGTGAATTTTTTGTAATAAGGAAATGATAAGTCATCAAAGCATATAATCAAACTCAAGAAAGGGGTGGTTTGTATTGAGGTCATTAACCTCTAACCATGTATAACTAGGGAGTTAGATCATTCTTATTGAAGTTCAAATAGTTAATTTAATGGTTTTATAAATTTTTTTAGAAACACCCATATGGTCTGGCATGTGGAACAACAACAACTACTTAATTTAAAAACCCAATATTTTAGGGAAAATTTATACACCACCAATTCAATGCTCTGGAATATTATCTCATTCGATGAAGAACTTTGATTAAATATGAATTTATAAAAATTAGATAAATATAAAAATACCCTTAAAATAGGGCATAACAGCTATCATGGAAATATATTCATAGATAGAAATATAAAATTAGGAATGAAGCAAGTGGAAACTTATACATATTGAGGATAATCCATTATGATTAATGATGATTGATTATTATATTAGACAAATGAGGGATCTCTAATCGTAGTGGAGAAGGACATGAGATATCTAGTGGCTTATTGTGATGGAAAATGAAGGATACAGATTGATGAAATAATGTTGAAGGGTAGAGGGGAAAATGGAAAAATCGCCCATTTTAAAGGGGAATATGGTTTGTCCACATGGGCTTTGAAACCATTCATGAACCATGTAGCTATAAAAAAAATAGCCACACCCATGCATGGTTCACACAAACTATTAAAGAAACTATATTACAATCACACACTTTTCATGATCTGTGACCCCATACCATAAAAGGATACAATGCGTAGTTAAAAAATTATGAACTAGTATTGTGATTTCCTCTTTCAACCATCACTAAGTCACATTGAGAGATAAATCCTCTCACATGATTTGAATAAACCACGTTCTTATATAATTATAAAAATTAGTTAGCACTGACCATGTTCCAATCACGTTCCATGAGATTCTACACTCAACATAGTGTTCATAATGCTGGAGGGTTAGAAGACTCATCTGGACTTCCAATATACTCTATGCGGTTTAAATTCCTTCTAGAAACTATCATTTTAATTGTTCCAACCCTCATTATTATATTCCAATGTGTAGTTAGAAATTTATGTCATCCTCCAAATAAGAATTCAAGGTCCTTTACGATTACTCAACTTGTTCAAAACAAAGAATCTTAAAACACCCCCACTAGAAATTCTCATCTCTAAGAAGGCCTGCTAGAAAACGAAATCATAACCCAACCTAATTGTTTCATGGTTTTTAAAACTCAAATGGTTGTTCATAATTTTAAGTCTATCAACACAGCTGTATAAACCACTTTAAACGTATGATACTTATGCTAATAAAACACGATTCAATGATAATAACAACTAATTTTTTTTGAAAACTCTTTAATGTTCTCATCTAATGTACGATATGATCAGTTCATCATCTTATTCATTATTCAGTGTATTGTGCTCCCCACCATAGTTTCTAGCCATCAAGGAACAATTTCATGTCACTGTACTCTCACCATCAGAATTTTATATTGAGGTATTAACATACAATACTAAAAATTATACTAGAATACATATCAAATTAATCAAATATAATTTCCAAAAAACCCAACTTCCCTTTAGTGCATAGAATATTATTTGAAAATCCTCAACCAACCCTAAGTCAACACTTATCTAAAAACTAATTTATTAGGGGTAAAACTAAAAATATAATCATTAAAATGACCTAAAAATCTGTAAAAAATATATTTTAAATCTACATGTAGACCTTTTAGTGTATATTTATCTATAATGATATATTTTTGAAACATCTTTTCGGTAGAAAACATTGCCACAAATTTTTGTTTTCCAAAATTACTAGTGTGCCACCCACCACACTTGTAGAAGGCCACCGATATTTCCCTATTCCAGACACCTTCAATCCATTTTGTAAAAAACAAACCCATACAAATCACATTAGAAACTCATTTATAAAATCCTATATGGATTATTTTCATAAAAAAATCCACCCTTGGATTGATTTTGGAAAAACAGAAGGAGGTTATGCTTAAAAGTGGTAACGTTCTTCAATAAGATTTTTTATTTTATTTATTCATCAACCTACATAAATTAATATTAAAACATGATGATATAAAAAAATAATAATCACGAATATATGGATATGATTTTATGTTTAGTTTATGACCTATATCTATCTTGAGATTCATCAAATGGGTTATGAAACCATCAATCATGTGTATGGTGGATTACATCCTCCAAAACCGAAGTAATTATTTTTTCTAGTACCACTACACACAGTTGGGTATGATGATATATATAATGTATATATACAAAATTTATTACATAATTATACCTATTGATTAATTTTATCATATATATATATATTTAATATCTATTACATATGGGGCATGATAATGTCGCTCATGTGTACTAAAAACTACAGCCTCATAAAAAAATGGGATTTTTAATTAACTAAAAAATTACATTGAGAGTGATAAAAATAATATTTACTGAATATATGTTATATAAATCAAATTTTAATAATTTTCATGACTTATTTATCATTCTTAAAATACAATATATAATTTTATTTCTTAACATTTCATATACTATGAGATGTTAATGCCTTTTGTGTATATATATACTACCTCCATCAAGAAGTAAATAAACTCTCTATTAATCACCATAAAACATGAATTATAAATATATATTATTATAATTTTCTAAATATAAAATACTACCTACCTAATTTAAATAATTATCATTGAAAAAATGAAATGTTACTAATGCATACATATGAATTTATGTCTCCTTGATCGTAACATACTAAATTTTGCAAAAACATAACTCATTTTTGGAATAAAAATTCTTATTTAATAATAAATATGAAAAGTATTTCATCATTATTATTCTATATATGCTTAATTAGTGACCACATTGAACATAGTCATCCTATAAATTCCATTTTGACACGTAATCAAAAAATTATCGAAACATCTGACGTAACCATAATTTTTTAAGAAATCATAAATTACATGGTATAAAGACATAGAAAAGTAATTATAAACTCAAATCTTTCTTATAAATGAAATAATTATTCTAATCATTTTATTCAAGAATATAAATATTATACAAGATGAGTTAAACTCAAGGTATGGGTTTCATTTCTCACTTTTACTTCCATGAGATGTATTTCATATTCACAAATAAGTTAAATTTTTATTGTGTATTTAATAATAATTTGATATGTTATATCATAAATCTATTTATCTTAATAAATTTTAGTGTTCCATTTGATTTCATTCCAATTTCGGTGTTTATGAATAAAAAATTAACAACATTTGTAAGGGTTTATTTCAAAACCTCATCATTGTTATCCATTATCTATATTTGTGTCTCCAATAGGAATTTATATTATATAAATTTATTAAAATTAATATTTTTTTTTCTTTAAATTATTTTATTCATTAAATTTTTCATTTAATATTGATTTTTTTCCTTTTTTGGTACTTAAATTGTAAAATATTTTTATAAAAATGTCCAATTGTATTTCTCCCTTTGATTGTAAGTGATTTTTCTTCAAAATCCACTATTTCTAATAATGGTTTCATAAATATCTTTAACCATATGATTTTTTTTAAACATTTCTACCCTTTTATAAATTTTTATAAATTGTTTTTAAATTAATATTCATGTATTTTTTTAAATAATGCTCATATTTCTTTTACTGAAAATGTGAAAGTAATCATTACTTTAACATGTATGACATGAACAAAATTTTTCACCATCCTGAACATGAAATTATTAAAAAATATTTTATGATTCATCTAGGAAACATTCAATGAAAAGAAATTTCAGTGGTTTTTATTTTATTCAGATGGTCATATTCTTAATGAAATTATATTTTCTTCAAAATGGTTTTAAAGATCATTTATAATATTTCTATTCATTGATGACATAATTTCTTCATTATATTTAAGATACACTATGGATATGTTTTATTGATACCATATTTATTATTTGTATATATGGTTTATGATCAATATTTTATTGGATGTACAATTTTATAACTATTCCCTATTATACTCACTATGTTTTTTATTATGTTTATTGACTGGTGTAAATTTTAACATTTAATATTATATGATTATAATAAATATGTTTATATTGATTATGTTTCTACTCTTTAATATTAGGAATGCATTGGATTAGTAACTGAGGGGTGGGAAACTCTATATTCCCTTTAAGCATATGTAGGTCTCATGAGACAAACTTGATTGGGTTAGGTCGAGGCCTTATCTATTTATATTGATGTATTGTTAAAATACCTCAATGGTATAAGATATCCTTCCACATGGATCCAACAATATGTTTTAGATTTCTTAAATTATGAATTAAATAATTATGAATTCTGTTATTGATATTACATGTGATTATTTTATTTTTTATCATACCCATGGTTAGGTTTCATTATCATTAAATTAATTTTATTAAATTATTTGATCATTATTTTTTACTACCATATTATGCACATTTTTTTGACTAAATATGAGGTGTTTTAGTTATTTTTCAGAAATATTGTTTATGTCTTATTTATTCAAAGCATTCACTATAATCTTACCCTTACTAATTATATCATATTACCTGATTCATATGTTATATTTTCCCAATTATTTTATGTATATTTCTTTGATTTATACACAGGGATATACTAAGGAGAAATATGGAATTATCCGGGAAACTTATTTGTGTTTATTATGTATTAAAATGTGATTTTAATTTCTTGCATTTATATAGTTTACCAAGATAAAAAACTATTATACTCTTCAATATTAGATTCCTTGTATTTGATGATAATGTAATAGAGTATAAATAAACTTGGGATACTAGGTCTAGGCTCACTAGAGTTAGTATTAGTTGATGTTTCATAGAAATATTGGGAACTAGATTTAGGAAAAAATAGATTAGGGAACATGACACTGGGATATCTTTTGAAGATAATTATAGAAGAAAAAAAATAATTTTTTCGTATGGACTAAATTAAGAAATATTTCCTAGAAAATACAACACTGTCTAAATATTACAGGTGAATGTGGTTCTAGGACCTATATACAGGTTATAACTCTAAAATGGTGCATTGGTCACGACTTGATCATCCAATGATGGTTGAAAACGTGCCATAATTCACACATGATTTTGTAAAACTAGGGTAAATTATTAGGATAATTTATATATTATTTACAGACCATTATGAATTATTTCAAAATATAGATATCCTCAAAGAAACTATATTTATGATTATTAGATTAGCCATGCATATATTTTTCAATTTTTGTTAACTATTTCACTAGTTTTTGGATTACTGATTGTGTTTCATAATGATATAATATAATATAGTTTATGCCATAATTTAGAAATGTTTTTATTATATTGAATGGTAAGAAAATTAATGTATGTAATCCAATGAGTGAGGGTGATCATTTCATTGATGGGATTAGACAAACATTATGGGGGAACCAGTTTCCTAAAAAATACCATCATGTGAGGTAATAATATCATGAAATAAAAAGAGACAGAAATAATTATATAATTATTATGGTTTTTAAGGGAAGAATTACTAGAATATGACAATTGAGAAAATGTTAGATTAATAGAAAGGAATGAATGATTTTACTACATGTGATAATTATGGTATAAACAATATAGTACTTACTTAAAGGGAATGGGTGTTTGATACACTTGTGGAGAGAAACACCACCATAAAAATTGTAAATGTTATGCTATTATGATAAATGAGGAATATTGACTAATGTGCATATTTTTTCATTTATTAATTATATCACTTGATTATTTTATTGATGATATACTAGTTGTAAAAATTATTAAATGTATAACAACTTTACTTTAGTACATTTTCATTAAGTATTTGGAAGAGTATGTTAAAAAGTATCGATGATAAAGAAAATGATTCTATGTAAAGATGAAATTCAAAGAAAACAAATGATTAAGGGAAGAGATAAAAAATAATAAGATCTTAATATTGATAAAATGAAATGGGATAAAGAGATCATTTATATGGATGATATAAATTGGAATGTAATGGATATCTTGGAAAAAATATATAAATAGTTGGAAAATTTGTTTATTATATAATTGATCAACTTATAAATTAATTTAAGGATTATATGAAAGCACATGAGCATTAGCCTGATTGTTAAGGACTCTGTAAGTGCATCCAAGCGACCAGGGATCAAATCCAGGAGGAGGCAGAGTTTTCGGGGGTACTATAGCAGTACTGCAGCAGGTACTATATCAGTTATTGTGCATTACTGAAGCAGGTACTGTAGAGGGAACTGTAGTAGGAACTTTTTGGCACTGTAGAATCATGAAATATGCCCCTGTTTGGGCCTTCGGGCCACCGATTTGGTCCCAGAGTCCTGTAAGGGTTTCAGGCCACCCAGGCTTTTAGGTCTGTTAGGCCTTTGGGCCATCTCAAGGCCTTTGGGACACCATAAGTGCAGATGCAAACCAGCCAACCTACAAGGAACAAGATCTATAAGTAGGATGAACAAGGAGCTTTCACCATATCAGAAGCTAAACAGATTGCAAGAAAGAGAGGGTATGGAACCTGCCATCGGGACAAGCCTATGCATGCACGAGATTGAATAGTCGAACAACCATGCGAAGGTGGAGAGATGATTTCATGATGAAGATTCTAGGGAGGAGCAGTTCTAAGTAGTTATTTTAGGTTGTATGGTATGTTTTAGGCCTACAGGTAATGAATTCCTCTAAGGCCTATGGGAAATGTAATACTTATGCCTATGAGACTTTTAAGGGTTCCACCTCACCCCATGAAAAGTGGATTATCAAAATTAATTAAAAATGAAGGTCTTCTGGGCATTGGAGGGATTATATGAAATAATATTCATTTTATTTAAGTAATAATGAAGAATTCATGTTTTAAATATGGTTTTATAGTAATTATAATTATTTATAAGTTTCCAGAGAATTTGTGGTGAATGTATTCACATGTATGGTATGTAAAGACCAAAAGCTAATTAATTTTGACTGGTTGATTAATTATATGTTAATTTTCAAAATGTAGTAACCTTTAATATAAATTTTTGGATCGCCTGCATTTCTAAGGGTTATAAGGTTAAACATTAACGAAATATTTTACGTTTATCTTTGTATGAGGTTTTAGAGATTAATGCATTACTTCACTATATGAATATTTATGAATTTTTGATAACCTTTTTGAAAGGTTTTATAATATTTATAACATGTTATTAAAGGAATGAATAATAATTCTGTTTTGGAAATAATTATATATTAAAAGTTAATTTTAGTGGTTTAGGGAAAAAATATATTTTTGGATATTCATATCATTGAGAGAGTGATTTAATTTGAAATTTATTATCGCCTAACCAAAGAGTTAAGTTTTCTTATGAAATATAAATTTATAATGAAAATATGCTTCCTAATATTCTTAGATTGTGAAATAATTCATCATCAATATGAAAAAGATATTGAAGAAAATTATACCTACATACCTTTATTATTAGTGAAATGATGGAATTTTTAATCACCAAAGCATTATGGTTTTGACGTCCAAAACATTCCATTGATCTTTACATTTATTATGATCAATAAATTATATCACTCTGTATACAAATTTGTACTTTTCATAAATGTAAATATCTTTAATTACAACATATTTTCACCAACTGAGAATCATAGTTACCTATTTTCCATATCAAATTTGTACTTACATTATCTATTATCAAGGGTATATTTTATTAATCCTTCCCATAATGTTGAATTTTAGGAATGTTATTTTCAAACCAGAAACCCTTTACTACCACGATCATGACTATTTTGTGCGGGAACAATTTATTTAATGAGGTAGAATGTAACATGATAAGATTTTAAAATATGAACGTCATTTTTAATAGTGTGTATAAAACACAAAAACAAAAAAATAAGGTAATTTAACATCTAAATAATTTATGATATATTTAAATTTTAAATGTATTAAATCAATTTTATAACATTCAATGCACACAACATCAAGTTTGAACAAACCACGACACTTTATTAAAATATTAATTTATAAACATTTCCATTATACCCTAGACATTAAAATAGTTATTATGAATAGTAGTAATAAATTATGAAAATTATATACGTTAAAAATTTATAAAATAAATAAAATGAATATAAATTATTTAGAGATAAAATAAGAAACATTTGAAAGAAAAATAACTATTTTAAGAATTTTTTTTTCTAAAAGCCAGTTTAGTCATCCATTGTAAAAACAATAAAAAATTAATTCATAACAATTTTTTAATATTTTTAAGAAAATAAACATAATTTTCAAACTACAATATCGAAATTATCATCGTGTTATTATTGGGATTTTTCTAAAAAGTATAATGTTTTATGAATAATGACAAATAATGATTTTTAATTGAACATTTACTTTCTTTATAAATTATTTATTAATTAAAATTATAACTTAAAATTGTTTTATAGTTAAATTTAAAAATTATATATCAATTAATCCCATTTAGGTTTTTCTAATATTTTTAATATTAAATTTTGGTAAAAAAATTATAAATAATAGAACATTTTGTCATTGAAATCCAACTTTCTCGTCTTGTCTATATGATTAATTTTAAAATAATTTTTTCACTTATGTAAATGGTATATTAAAAATTTATTAAATATTTGGAATCTTTCTAATTTTTATTCTCTAAAAATTTCATCGCAATTTTTTATCATAATTATTAGTAAATACAGTAACAATTATTTACTGTAGTTAAGGTAAAAACTGATTTCTTAGGGGGGAATTAAACCAAACCCATAAGAATTTAAATAAATATAAAAATTTTATAAAATATATTTTTTGTCCATATATAGACCATAAAATGTTTAATATTCTGTAAACCACGATTTTGGAAACATTTGGAATGTTTATCACGTAGGTACACATCTTTCTTTTAAAAAGATACAAGTGTGTCACTCACATCACTTATAAAAGGCCACCGCTATTATATTTTATTCACAAAACTAAATCATTTTGGATTAAAATATACCTATAAAGTCACTTACAAAATTCCAAATTATCATTATATAAGACTTATTTTTGCAAAAAAAAATTTACCTTGGAAGGATTTTGGTGAAAACAGTCATTGGTTACCTAAAGAAGTGGTAATGTTCTTCAATGAGAATATTTATTTTATATCTTCCTCCACCACCATAAATTTTTATTAAAAAATTATGATATAAAAAGACATTTATATTACATATACTAATAATTTTTTAATTTTAATAATCTAAAACAATCCCCACTTCTATGAAAAGGGTTATGAAATCATCTTTTATATGTACGATGGACTACATCCTCCCGAACTGATGTTATTCATTTTTTCATTACTACGACTCATAGTTGAATATTATGATGGATATAATTTATATATATGATATTTATGAATTTATTAATCCATTTAATTAATTTTATTATATATACTGTTTTAATAATAAATTTTGTCGGTGATACTATAACGATGCTTGTGTATACAGAGGAATACCTTCTCATGAATCGATGTGATTTATAATTCACTAATATATTATAAAGATGGTTATAAGGAAAAAAATTAATTATTATATATGATATAAATAAAATAATTATGATATTAATGACATATTTATAATACCTAATATATAATATATCATGTTACTTTTTACCTTTTCACTCATTGAAAGATTATAATGCCATTCATGTACCTATAGACTACCACCCTCAAAAGCGATGTGGCAATCTTTCCATATATGAAACACATGAATAATAAAAATATAAGTTTATTCAAAATATTTCATTGTTGGTGTTATGCTAATTATGTAAGTATAAAATATTCCTTATGTTTTTTCAATAATGGTAATTGAAATATCGAATGTTATGTATGTGTATATAAGACATACTGTCTCCATGATCAAAACATAATTAATTTTGAAAACCCATATTTTTTGGATTGGTCATATTTTTATAATTATTATATAAAAAATATAATAATGTCATTATTAATTCATATATTCTAAAATAATTTCCTCTTTGATGACTGTCTACATCCAAAAGTAATTTTTGACTGATAAACCAAATATCATAAAAACATATAATGTAAACATAATTGATTATGTAATCATATATAAAATTGTATTAATTTAAATAAAAGGAGTAATAAACATGAAAAAATTTATTATGAAACTAAATAATTAATATAGATTTGTTATTTAAGAAGACAAGGAACAAACATGACGAGTCAACCTCATGGTAAGGGTTTCTAGTCACAATTATACTTCCATGAGACAGATTCCATATTCACCAATTATTTACTCTGTCTGATAAATATACTACCCCATTAGATATGTTATATGATGAATCTATCTATCTTCATGTTATTTATTGATTAGTTTTATGTCATTTCCTTTATGGGGTTTATGATTCAGATGATACCAAAGTGTTAAGAGGTCTTTCACAATCCCATCATTATTTTGGATTGTTGATGTTTATCTCCCCCCAATAAAAATTATTTGATATTCATATTTTAAAATAAATATATTCTATTATCGTATGGTTATTATGAACTTTTTCATGTTATATTACCATTTTCTCTCCCTTTTTTACTTCAAATTATTATGAATATTTTTAAATAAAATCTATCATTATTTATATAATTTTTCTAAAATTCCCTTTCTAAAAAATCAATGTCTTCTGAAAATGTTTTCACAAATATTTTTAAAGTTTTTAAAATTATTTATTTTGAATTTTTTACCAAGTTTACATTTAAAAAAAATACTAGGAAACGAATATTCATTTCCTTTTTCAAAACAGTGGACCTTTATATTTTCCAATAAATGTGAATGGAATATTTGTTTTGATGTTTATGAAATGAGTAGAATTTTCCACCATATTGAACACCTAATTGTTTAATATTTATTTTAAAATAAATTCAGTTTATTTTCAGGGAAACGTATTTTTTAAATTTTTATTATTTATTATAAATGTGATATTTAAAACCAAATGGTTGGTTCTTGAAAATTTTATAAAGATGTTTTATGGTATTTATATTCATAAATGTCATCAAACCATCACTATAATTATGATCCTTTTATTATATGTCTTATTTATCCTATACTTTTTGTAGAGCTGGATTGTTTATAATCATTTTTACTAGGGTTATACACATTTTTTACCATTCACCATTTTAATCTGAAGGGTTTATCAATATGTTTATTGATTATGGTATGTATTAACATTTATTATGTTATATATTCAATATAAATTTTTATGTTGATCATGTTTTACCCCTTTCACATGAGGAATTAATGGTATATATTATGTGGCATGAAAGACCATATATATATCCCCATAACGCATCAGTAGGTCTCATGATTCAAACTAGATTTGTTTTTGGACAAGGCCCTACACATTTATATATATTTCTTTTCATAATCCCTTAATAGTGTTTTATGTCATGGAAAAAGGATTTGAGGTTATGTTATAGATGCCCATCATTATGAATTCCATTTTGATGAATTTATTTATTAATATTTGATATGATTTATTTATAAGTTATAATATATATGGTTATGTTTCATGATCTTGTTATTTTTCATATGGAATTATTTGGTAATAACTTTCAACATCCATATTATACTCATTTCATTGATTAAAAGTCTTGGGTTTTAGTTTTATATCATTCTATATTGATTATTGATTAATTATTCATAGATTTTCCTATACACATAACCTTACTGATCATCTAAGCTCACCCATTTCTATATTTTATTTTCCCTATTATTTGAGGATGTTTTTTTTGGATTGATAGAAAAGGATACAAAAAGTGGTATAATGGAATTATTATAGAATATTATTTGTGTATTTTACCATTCAAAATGTATTGTGAATTTCAATTATGTGTCTAACTTTCCAAGACTAAAAAAAATCTAGTAATTTAGGATGAGATTCATTATATATTATTTCAATGAAAGAATTTAGACATTGACTTTGGGATATTGGGGTTGAGGATTCCAAACAACTCATGTCAAAAAATCTCCAGCCGACTAATATTGACAATTCCAGTCTTCAACAACTGATGTGTGACTAAAGATACATTTCAAATAATTTTTCATAAAGTGTAAGAATATATTTACATTCCTACTCCCTGTATCTCATACCCAAATTTTAGGGAAACCTCTAGAGAAACTCCTTATTTTAATCATTTCACCACATCTTGATCATACGTGCATTCTTGATCCCATACCCTTTGATCTTCATAATTCTCTTGGGCCTGACACCGGCACATGGACTTGAAAAAATTTAGTATCCAAACAACTACATGAAATATAACTAATAATTCCATTCATTGATTATTAAATTTACCAAAACAAATTCAATATCTGAAATGACCATCACACATTAGGTCTAAAGGTACTATGACCATTCTCAATGATGGTATCCCACTAGTTACAATATTTTTTCTCCCCATAATAGTATAATCTATATCATCATATCAAGGTAATGATTTTCTGATTACCATGTCGCAAGAACCAAACATCCTTGAACATAAGAATTGGAATATCTAACAATCCACTCATCCTCAAGTGCTAAATAAATTTTTTCCCATCACTCATCCCTGCATCATGATAATGTTTCCCAGGGTATTCATTAATTTTTAAATTACATTGAGGGAAATTACCATAAAATATAAAATGTTTTTCTCCCCATAACTTGGCATACCATAAACCACTCCTCCTGTATAACACCCAAGGATTCCATTCATCAAAATATAAAATATTCTTTGATAGTGGGAAAATATTTGATTGGTTGTAATTTATTACTCTTATAATTCAAAATTCTATCAAAATAGTATATATAATACTTTAATGAATTACTAACACCACATCTCTCAAAAATTCATACCCAGGTCTATCCATAGGTCAAATATCTTATGACACATAGTTTATTTGAAAATTATCCCTAATAACTTGGAGATTCCAAAAATTTAACCAATGATTTGGCCTTACATTACCAAAAGAGTTATATTTGAAACCATTGATCATTGGCCTATACCTTTCTCCTCACCGATGTTCTATATCAACTACTTACCGTAAAAAAAACTACGTGAACCGAACCTTCGATACACTATAGGCATATATCCGGTACAATCCAATTTATAACTGTAATCACGCTTCATGAGTTGTCTAATAACAAGTCAAAGATTACTATATAGCATGAAATTTTATCTTTTAACATGATCGGTACTCTATTTGAATACCTATTCAATATTGGGAACATTAACCATTCCATGATTTATTCCATGAAGACCCATCACCTAGTGTTAATATTAACATCAGCATCTTCCTGTACTCTAAAAAGATTCCCAAATTTATCCATTTTTTCAAATGATTTAGTAACCCAGACCATCAATCCTATCAAACTCAGTCTCATAACATAATCACATTTCCTATAAATACAATTCATTAACCAGTTCGTATCACAAATCATGATAATTTTCCATGAAGAAGTTTCAAAAATAACATACAACTAATATCACAACCTAAAAAGGGATCCAAAATAACCCAGGCCAATCCCCCTAACAAGATTTCCTTGATTACACAAATCATTATATCTCAAAAATAAAAATAAAAAAAATGGCTTATATTAACCATACATATCTCTAGAGATCAAGTCTCAAAACAGGGCTACTAGGTCTGTCCACCTAGTACTTGTTAGAGTTGGTTCCCTAAAACAAATTAATTTTTACATTATGATAACATGAATTCATTATTGGTGATATTAATAAACTAATTATAACATCAGGATTTTTTTCTAGTTTACAGAGAATGTGATAATGTTTGAAGATTAGATGTCAAAATCAAAGGTCATAGTAGTTCCTTGCTATGATTAGAAACCAAAAGGTCCACAATAGTATTATTAAATATATATATTTTATATAGATGAATGAAATAATTTTAGGGACACAAATGATGTAAAATATCAGGGTTAGTTAATCATAATACATTTATGAACATTCTCATAGTTCACACCCTTGTTAATAACTAGTTTCAGATTTCATCAGAACAAGACCCGCTGGTACAAAATTGACATTTATATGTGTCCTTGGGTTCCATACCTAATGATGTGTGTGTCATTCCTTGGACTTTAAGAAATTTTTTATATAGTATTTTATGTCTTTTACTACGATGTATTGAAAATAATTGTGATGACAAATTTTTACAATACGGTTGGAAATGTTGGGTGTGTCACGAGTAATATTGAATTAATGAATAATTAAAGAAAAGATTAATCCCTTATTTTCATTACTGGAATTTGATATATTTGGTCCATTTATGGAAAGTATATTTCCTAAATAAATCCATGAACATGGTTTTCCATAGAAATGTTCTATTTCTATAATTTCAAAGAAAGAGTCATCAAGAACAATGATTGATGGTACTAGTATGCAACTACCTTGATTATTTATATTATGATAAAGAGATTATATTAAAAAGTGAGCATCTGTATGAGGTACTATATTATTGCGTCAAAAAATAATTTCTATTTAGTTTCCTTGGCGTGATTCAATATTCAAACCTTTGACATTCGGTAGCTTCAACAAATTCCACTAAGAAAGAAGCCTAAATGTTTACACACTATGTGAATCCAAAATCATAGATAAATAATATTTTATTATTTATTTTTTGACTAGTTGTATTATTTTTTTCCGACATGTGGTTTAAAAATTATTCATGTTTTCTTGATCATATATATTCCTCTTCCATTTATTCGATATAATATTATTTGATTGGATTCTTCACCGAATAGTCTATATCTATTTTATAGATATAATATTTATTTATTTTTGAATAATTTAGAGGTATTTATTTATGAAATAAATATTCATTATTTATGGATTGATAAATATTATTGAGGAATGGGAGAAAATGTTTATGGTAATAGTGATAAATAATATATATTGGAAACTATTTGAATAAATAATATTTAGTTTTAATTCATAATTTTAGCACATGTCGATAAATAATGAAAATAATAATATTATTATTATATACATGGTTTACTGTAGGGATTAAATAAATATTAAACGGAACTTGTGAAAATATTTAATTATGAATTTTATGGTATATAAACCCAATTATATTATTTTTCATGAGATACAATTCATTTTTATTGTGAAAAAAATAATATAGAGAATCCTCTTGAAGCCCAAGAGATCTACCTTACCCATGAACACTCCCAAAAACAAAGGGGGTATTCCTCAACCTTTCACTCTTGAGTATGGAGACATCCTGAATAATCCTCTAGAAGTGATTCTTCATGAAATAAAAGGAGAAAGATTCAAGTGATAAGATCTTTCATGCTTGCACCCATAGATACCTATAGGGACATTTCAAGATTTTTGGAACATGTGTGAATCATTGTTAGATATAATATGTCATTTATTCATTTAGTAAATCAATATAATGATGTAGATCCATTTTATTGATCCATCAACAAGGAAATAATTTCACACAAGTTTGTTTATTTAATTACATAAGATAATTATAAATTATATGTGATAACCTAATGATTGGTTCCATTGGTTACCCATTTTATTTATAATTTGGATTAATTTTATTTATGTTGGACTTAATGGTTCTGTAAAATACCATATTTGGATTTTATCATGATAAAAAAAATTAATAATGACCCATCACTCACTTACATTGCCCACAGAACCTTCATGTTGTATCAGTGTGGTCACATAATTATCTATAATTATTTAATAATCGTTGACTGATTTAAACATAAGTAAATGGTCTGTAAAAAAACCCATTTTAATAGTTTTTAAATCCTAAATATGATTCCTTAGAAATTCTATACATTTATAATAAATATTATCTAATTGATTAATTTTTTGAAAAAAAAATAAATCTTAAGATCTTATCTGGAGGTGTCGAGGAATCTGGCCTGATTACACAATATTATAGGCAATGTAACCCAGAGTTAAATTTTTGGTACTAGTGTTTAATGCAACACGAATTCCTTCATAATTAATTAATGTTATTTTTATTTGTTACACATGGGGAATTTAGTTATACAAATCATGTTTTTTGGGCTCGCATGTCGCTCAATAATCCAAAGTACATTCCATGTTGAAACCGTACATGATGTGTAGTCCTTCAGTCACAGATGGGATGCATATATTATTACAAAACCTACATATCTATTAAATGTATAAGTTATATACCACATGTCATTTATCACATTTAAATTACTTATACTCAAATTATTTAATGAGGAACATGTAAATGTTGAACCCATAGGTTTTTTCCTCATACAAAGGTGAGAAACTGTACACATAGTGTAGCTAGCTTGTACCTTCCATGTACTTACACAAAATTCTACGGATATAAAATTAACTTAATATGCTCTGTCAATCATATAAACATTTGATTTCGTATCTTCATTTAGTTTAAATGTAAGGCCATGTGATGAGTCTGAATATCTATAATGTCTTAATTAATTTCTATATAATGTTTGAATATATACATCATGTATGAGTTATATTATTAGAATTGATCTGTGTGCAATGAAGCATAATACATGACATAAATACATGAAATCCATCCAATCATTAAGTTCATATTTTTAATCATGAATATATGTGATACTTAGTGTATTCTACAACACTCAAGAGTAAATAATATACAAGGAAAATAAATTCTTGGTGTTTTGGACTAGTACTTACCGTGTTTCCACCACAGTACATTTATGAAAATATTTAATTTTAAATAATTTTAGATTATTTATTAAAAATTATTTTGGATGATAATCAAAATAAAATTTTAGATGTGAATTAAGAAAAATGAAATGATCAACTAAATAATATATTAAATATATTCAAGTGTGATTTATCATAAATAAGAATCATTATTACTTAATGAAATTTTTATTTAATAAATAACTGATTTCATGTGGATGATTTTGAGTATAGACCATACCTTTTTATGTGATTAGTTTCTTGAAGTTTATTATTAATTAATTTTTTTAGCCCTAGTCCATCAATCCTCTTATTATGAAACGGACTACATTCCCATGGTTTTATTTATGTAAACCCCTTCCCATCATATGAGTGTGGATAAAAGTATATGTGATGGATGGAGCTCCAAATATAATGGTGGCAGTTCATGTTTTGAGTAGAGGTGAAGGAAAACCATTAGAGATAAATAGTTGGAAAATTGGAAAACCTCAACATGAACCTGAATTTGTTCAAGGTGTTTCCCCTCTGTCATTGGTTTATTTTTAGTATCTTAAAGAAAATGACCATTAGTAAAAACTCATGATAATATGAATTTTTTTATTTCTATCATGTTTGATTATTACTTCATTATGTATTTTTTTCACGATCAAATGAATTAATGAATTAAAAAACATGCATTATAGAACAAAAAAATTGCCTCATGATGAATATTATTTGAGACACAATTAATTACTTAAGTAAATCTAGATAATATTAAAAATCATATAAAAAAGAAAATAACTATCAATTTACATAATAAAGGTAAAATCCCTACACAATATATATTAAGTCATTATATTCTTCCTCTACTTATATTAAAATCTAAACACAGTTCAATGTTCTTGACCAACACAATTTAGGGTGCATTAAATTATTGGGGAATTATAACATGTTTTTTTGGGTTGACATAACTTAGTTCACATCATGGTTTACTACCAAAGTAGGTATTAGAGAAAATCAGAGGAAATGGTTAGGGAATCAGATTTTAAGGATTTCAATATTGGGGAGTCCAATCAATATATCAAGAAGTTTGGATTTCATATAGTTGTCATATTGAATGAAAACCTAAAACCCATAAAATTTATTAACCAACTGAAGCTGGGGAATTAGAAAGTGTAATATGGTTCCTTTCTAGTAGAATGTAAAAAAACATTATAATATAAAGGTAATGGTGAGAGATATTGGGTTTTGGGGAAATTTTGACAAGAAAAATAATATTATATATATTTTTTTCTTAATTTTTATCAAATAGAGTACTAAATCTATAAGCATTTTACTTGTAGAAATAGTAATAAAAAATTAAAGTTGACATAATACTACAATCGATACTTGAAAAGGATAACCTTATTCACTAGAAAAAAATTCCAACAGTTGAAATGTTTCTTGGGAGTCATTATACAAGATAAAAGTAAATTATATATGTTGTAAGAACCCATTCCTGAATCACCTGGTAATGAGGCAAGTTAAGACATTTTTACCTCTATATGAAATATTTGAATGGTGCTACAAATGCATAAGATTTAATTCTATCATCGATGAACACTAATATTTTGAAGAAATATGGGGACATGCATGTGTAAAACATGATGTCTCACAACCATGATCTCATTCAAGGGAAAGTGAGATAAAAGAGATATGATATCTTCGATGATTTTTTTCAACTAATAATGGATATTCTATGACATCTGGGACTCATGTAGTCAAAATTATTGGAAACATTCAATGATTATAGATAATATGGATTATATTCTCATATAATTTTAACATGGATCTCATAATTTCATCACTACCCAAGATCTTCCATAGTTTTATTTTAATTTTTTAAATGAGAAATAGTGATACGTGTATTTTTTAACTACCTTATTTTGTTTTTCAAAATGGATACGGGCATGGGGGATGATAAATATGTAGTCCATTGGGTGAATTAGAAAAAAAAGAAAATCATTAAGGGGTAAAAGACTCATAAAAAGACATATGATGATAATCAATATCCTTCTATGAATAGGTTGATATGGATACTACAAAGGGAAAATAAGGCAGTAATGTTTCCCTTTAGAAATTAAGGAAACTAAATGAATAACTGCACCCATAAGAAAGGGGAATCTAATGTTGTGATCCTTCTCAATCATAATCATTATATATATACACATTGGGTATTAGATACAACTTTTAGTTTTAACATCTATGAAATAATGTAGGAGGAAAGTAGATTCTGAAATCATTCTAGAGGAGAGAGGGATTTATGATATCCCAATGGTATCGTTTCGTGTTTAAATAGTATAACTTTCCCTTGATCCCATCCTTGAATCTATTATTTGTAACATCCCGTATAAATAAGGAATATGAAATATTTATATTTATTAATATTTGTGAATTAAATATTAATTTTACATTAAATGGGATGCTATGTTTGATAGCATACATGATACGCAACAACGAGTTTCTTTAAAATCTTACATTGCACACTAATAATATAATATTATTATTTTAAATAGTAATTAACTCCTAGCCGTTCTATTGGTGGAAATGAACAAAACTAACTACAATATGATTATACATGTTTTTTTAAATGTATTTACATTTATCAAATATAATTTAGAGGCTTAAAATGTGAATGAATTTAATTTTAAGCAAAATTTAAATTAAAATGTGGATTTACCACCTTTTAATAGAGAACACTCGTTAAATATAGTTTTTATCACTTTAATAACTTCTATTTGACCAAATAAATTATTTCTTTATAATGAGGACATCAAAATATAGTTTGTGTCAATTTTTTGTAATTTTTCTGATAAAGTTCATTTGTAATGAATAGTAAAAAATATAGTATTTTAATACAAAACGGTGATTTACTCTAATTTATTTATATGAATAGATTATCTTTTTAATTGGTTTTAATGTGTAATTAGAATTCATATTTTTACCAATTAATCTAATTTGGGTTGTTAAATTTTATTTCACTTTGAAATTGGAAATAAACAAGTGTCAATCTTTTGACAGTTATTGTTTCTTAAAAACACTCTATTAGTTTTAACAACTGGAATTAATTTTAAAATTAATTAATTCCACCTTTATGTTTTTAATATGGAAAAATAAACATAATTTTGAATTAGGAATATAAAATAAATCTTAGGCTGAATTTTTTATATTTTTCTAAAAAACTTCAATTTTTGATGAATAGGGAAACCACATAGTAGTAGTTAAAAAAACGACTTTTTCATTTAAATGAAAATTCATCACTTCTATGAATTGAATTTTTAAAATCCAACATAAATGGTTGTTATTAGTAAGTAAAAATTTTTTCAATAAGAAAAAAATAATTTTTTGTGAATAGTATCTTTTGAAATTTATTTATCACGATCTAAGGTAAATATGGTAATTCAAGGTAAAAAGAATATTTTAATAATTAAAAATTACCCTAACACTTCTCCAAAACGTATTGGATGAGTCATGACTGACTATGGGCATCTTTGGATCGATTTGGTGACCCCATGGAGCCATTTAAAAGTGATAATGACACATTAGATTAATTAATTTAAAGTAAAGGCAAAAATGACAAAAACAAAAATACTTTATTAAATTAATTTTTATATGGTGTTATATAAGTCATATTTTTTACTATAAATATTTTTTAGAAATCTAAAAATATTTCATACATGATTTTATTTTTTAAAAAAAATTAGACATCAAATTAATGATATTATATACGACACAATAATGATGCAGTATTTACCTCATTAATAAAATATTTTAGTAAATAAGATTATAATGATTAGAATATTATCCAAAACCTGTCCAATTCATATTGAATGATTTTATTTCGACCCTGAGTCATCTTATCTTCAACTATAATGATTTTTAGACCTTTAGAAACCTAATATCATTATATAATAAAATAATATTTTTCACACGTTCTTAAAGAGCCCCTCTTCACCCTTATAAAAGGACACCAATTCTATCCAATTCCTCACACCTTTCAAGCCTTTCGGATCATCCAAAATATTCCCCATTAAGATCCCAAAATCTCTATCATCATCCTAGAAGCCTTACCTTATGAATAAGGCACTTGAAGACGTCCTTTGGGTTAATAAATATACTAGGATGTTTTTATGAGAATTATTTTAATAACACTTACACACACATCCATCTAATTGGTGAAGAGCATATTGTTTCTGTGGATGGAAAACAAACACCTCAGGAAACGATGATAGTTCGATTATGTCCAGCCACCTCTCATGTTGGCCATTAAGATGAAACTATATTTATATATGATATATATTATTTTTATATTTCATTTATTCTTCTGTATTTTACATTTATAGCATACCTTTATGGTTTCCATTATGGGTAAATGCGATAATTTCATTTGAAAACGTGCGGACTACCACCCCCTCAAAGTGATATGAATCGTTAATACCATATGTTGGACATATAAAGGATTCATTTAATGATATTATATATGATTTTATACTATAAGTATAATATACCTTTTTATCATTATTTTTTAATTCCATTAAAAAATTAAATAGAAATGAAATTAGCGTTCATACATACGTACGGCCGACCATCTCCATGAACGGTGCATTTCATTTCTTATCTCCAAAATGTTGTGTACTATTATAAATACATATATATATTAGTTATATATGTTTTATATGATATCTAAATCATTAATATAATTCTGGAGATTATGGAATATTGACCACATGGACAAATTGTAATTATAACAAGTTCATATTTGACTTAAGTTCCGAACATCGATAAAATATCCAATATGAACTCAAATAATTAACTAGTTGTTATAGTAATATAATAATTTATATAAAATGAATAATAAACATTAAAAATTTTCTTAATGAATTAGATATTAACTTAATTTTATTATTCGGGAATAACACAGAACATACGAGTCAAGTAGGACATGAGGCAAGGAGATTTCTTATTTCACTTTCAATTCCATGGGATTTCCATTATTAACCACTTATTTGTTGAATGTGGTGTATTATGTACTTCAGTTTGATATATTTTATTATTATTAACTTTATATTCAGGGTATTGTGTGATTTATTTGGTGGTTATTAACTTTTGGTCATACATCTCGATTGATTACAATGTGGTAAGGGATTTTCATCTCAATTTGTATTCCTGTGAGATTCATGATATATTTGCCACTATTTCCTTTTTTGTGGTCTATGAAATACCCATGATTGTACTCCTTGTGTAATAAAGTTTCATTTATGAGTATTTACATCTTCATTGTTTGATCCTTCTTTCATGTGGCGTATGTTTTGTAAGTTACCAAATAGGTAAGGGAACCTTTCACCCTCCTCACTTTAAAAGACTTCTTTGTGTTATGTATTTTAATTTACCAATTATTATGTTGGTATATGTTATTATATATAATTATTGATTTAAAATTTATGTCCAAGTGATGAGATATGATTTATATCTCATCAACACATTTTCTGAATTTTAAAGTCGTCAGGCTGTCGAATTATTACAAGGGAACTTCTTAACCCAATTTCAATTATTTGGGTTCAACTTTTACTTCATGAATATGTCATCCTATGAGTATGTGTGAATGAACTCTTATTGTTTTACACTTAATATCCACTTATATTGGGTGTATTTATATTTTTCACACGTAATTATGTGATTGATTTATCCTTAATTTAGAGATACCATCTTTATATGGGATTTCATCCCAATTACATTTCCACTAAGACTTCATTATTTTTATTCACCAATTCACTCTTATATGGTGTATATACTGTCATTTGACATATTCTATCATGAATCACTATATTCTCATGATATTATAAATTTCTGATTGAATGTTATTTCTCAATTATTTTTATTGAAGCATCCCACTTTTTGTTAAATAAACTCTTTAACTAAAATATCTTTTTTAAATGTTTTAAAGATTTATTCTTATAAATATTTCTCATTAATTTCCATGTTTTCAAAATGGTTTTTATGATTTATTTATATGGACATTAACGTTTTGAAATGATAATTTATTTAAAATTTTCAAAGTGGTATGTGAAACTTTTATTTAAAAATCTATTTTTAAATGGTTTTGAAAATGATTTGATAAATAATTGTTTGTTTAAATATCTTGAATTGATATATTGGAATGTGGAAATGTTTTCATTCCTTTATACTTGTGTTTTGTGTTATGGTTATGTTATTTTTATTAGTCATTATTTACATATATGGGTGGTTTCATGATAAACCTTTAGCGGGTGAGCCCGAGATATCTCTCCAATGCATTGGGTGACATGATGGAAGTAAACGTGATGTATCTCCTAAGATATTTAGATAATATATTATGATGAGTATTCAAAGTGAAAGTACCTACAGAGCTGTGATCACTAAAATGTAAGTTTGATATGGATTCCATAAGTAACCTTTATGATTTATGATTTGTGAGTGTTATTAATAAATCATATGATTTCTTAAGGTATGTTATGATTGAAAAGTATGGTTTTATTGATTTTTATTTATTAATGGGATAATGTTTTCATTCATTATTTTATAACCTTTACTGAGCTTTTTATGCTCATACCATGTTTTTGAAATGTTTTCCACAATATTTAAAGATTAATAGGGTGAAGGATGGGATCATGGAAAAATCATGCTATCTAAAACATGTAACTAGACATGATTCTTTTTAAGAGTTTTTTAATTTATGGAAAAATGGATAATGTGTAGTAGTGTCTACATGTAATATTCAACTTGTCATGTAATAGAATGGCCTAATTCTCTAAAACTCTAAACCTAGAAATATCCTCAATATGAATTATTTATTTAATTCAATATTATGCAATGGATTAAGTCTGGGTCCTTATAGTTGGTATCAAATGTTGGTTTAGATAACTTTTGAGGTTACGGTATTCTTTAAGCATAAGTGACATTACCATAATGGTTAGGATTTCAGAAAGAGTCATATTTTTTTAGATAAATTGAATGAGATTAAGATAACATGAATAATTATATCTTAGTATTTACCCTCCTCGTAAGATATTATATGATGATTTAACTCACACATTCATTTTTGGTTTTAGTCAATGGTTGGATAAAAAAGGCATGAAAGTAACAATGGATGTGAAGAAAACTATGATGGTTTTATGAATGAGAAATTGAATTAAATGGGATCTACAATGAGAACTCTTATGGTTATTATCAACCAACTATCTAGAGTCATGATTGACCACTTGAACCTTGGTGATTTTTATAAGGCATCGTATAAGCGAGAAACAAATCCCCACAGACGTTCAGGTAATAATCATAACTGTTTGTATGTTCAAAAACCTATGGGTCAAGGATGTGGAAAGAAACACCTAGTAAAATGTTTCAAAGGGACAAAAAGATTCTATAGATGAGGAAATGAAGGTCATAAATCAAGAACCTGTCATGAAAAAAGGAAGCATCCAGTTGACTCAAAGAAAGGGAAAGAAGTTCTTTCTGAGGGACCAATTGAATGTTTTCAATGTGGTGTGCGTGTTCATTATACAAACACATGTCCTACGAAGAAGTTTCAGGAATGGGATCAACGAGATCATATAAATATTTTTTTACCAATACCAAAAGTCATTCCGATTGAGGATGAAGAAACTGATCATGACCAATGAAAGGTATGGATTATTTCTAAACATATGTTTTGATATTACTGAATCTTAGGATATGATTCATGATTCTGTTTGTAGGAAAGAAGTATTTCAGAATAAGTTGAAAAGGAATGGTTAATGGATCATAAAGAATGTTGGATGTGTAAAAAGTCAACATATATGGGATTCAAGAGTTATGGTAGATTTTAGGATGGTGAAATACATAAAAGTATTGATGCTCTTTTGATGATGGGAATTACATTAGAAGACTTTTTATAGTATGTGTAACCCTGATGTTTGATATATGGAAAATTTATTCAATGAATAATTATCTTTTTTTGTGTGGATATTGTTATAAAGAACCATTTGGGTTTATATGATCCTTGAATTTGTGGAAATTATAGGATAATACATTTTTGGGATGCAAAATGATAGTTATTAGATAACCTTTGTGGTTAAAATTTTTTATGGTTATTTTTGATAAATTTATCTTCATTTGGGAATGATAAAAAATTATATAGTATTTGAAAAAAATGACAACACGTGGACCGTGTGAAAACTCATCGCATCGGACAAAGCTTTAGGAATTGAACCCACAACCAATGTACGACTGGTATTTATCACCTACCACTGGACTATGTGAAGTCCCTGGTTTGTATGACTAATTATTTTTAGTTAGATGATTTTATGAAACAAGAATTATTCTATTTTCGGTTATCTATGGAAATGATTAACTTATCATGTAGGATTTGTGATTAGGTTAATTACTTTTCAACATGAGACTTTAAGAGTAACTGATGTTATTTGGAGATAAATGTTAAGATTTTTCTAGGGAGACTATGATATTAGATCATTTTGAGATTTGGGTTTCAATATTAGTTTGAATTACTTTGAAAAGTTTTATGGAAAAATGTTTATTGAATAGTCTTTGTTGATCTTTGATTTTTTTTTGAAAAATTTTGGAGATTTTGAGTAGTTTTTCTTTTTGTACAAGATTATCATTTTTAGGGATTTTCTGATCTGGTGCTAACTATTTTGGTTTTTGTTAAGTTCTAAAGACATAATAAATATATAGTTCATCTTTTGTGGAATACATGATTCCCTCCATGTTGATTATAGCACTCTTATTATCAAAAACAGTCATCCTGAATACTCATTGTTTTGAGAAAATATGTGTTTCTGTGAGAAATATAGTAAAATATGAATGTCCACGTGACAAGTAAGTATATTTCCTTATGTCTTTAGTTAATCGCATTTATAAATTACTCAATGAAAAGTAACTTAAAACAATAACCTTGTCTGTTAACTTTTCCTACTGGGGAGTCAAATACTATTTAACCCATCACTATTTTGTAGTTTTCTAGTGGTTAACTTTTCTCCTAAGCATGTTTTCTATCACTCTCTATCAGAACATGATGGTTTCTTTTATCCTAATTATCCAAGTATTCATGGAATCCTAGTATCTGTTGTCTCGGGTAACCTTTTTACTTCTCTTCCTTTATTTTAAAGTGATGGTTTTATTGACTCTTTTTATCAATGTGGGGATTTCTATGAAGTTTCCGAGCACAATTTTAAAATTACGAGGACACAATTCCCAAAAGGGAGGAAGGATGTAACATCTCGGATAAATGATAAATATGACATTTTCATATTTATTAATATTTTTGAATTAAATATTTATTTGACATTAAAGGGGAAGCTATGTTTGATAGCGTACCCAATACACAACAACGGGTTTCTTTGAAATCTTATGTTGCACACAAATAATATAATATTATTATCATAAATAGAAGATAAATCCAAGATTTTGTATTGGAAGAAACGAACAAAAATAACTACAGTATTATTATACATGTTTGTTAAATGTATTTACATTTATCCAATAAAATTTAGAGGCTTAAAATGTGAATTAATTTAATTTTAAGCATAATTTATATTAATAGGTCGATTTACCACCTTTTAATGGAGAACCCTCTTTAAATATAGTTTTGGGAACTTTAATAAATAATATTTGACCAAATAAAATCCTTCTTTAGAATTAGGACATCAAAATTTACTTTTTGTAAATATTTGGAAGTTTTCCGATAAAGTCCATTTTTTAGTAAATAGTGAAAAATATTGTATTTCAATTCAAAATTGAGTTTTAATCTAATTTATTTATATGGTTAGATTATCTTTTTAATTTATTTTAAATTTTAATTAGAGTAAATTTTTACCATTTAATACAATGTTGGTCATTGTAATTGATTTCACTTTGAAATTAGACATAAACAAGTGTCAATCTTTTGATAGTTATTGTTTATTAAAAACATGCTATTAGTTTTAACAATAGGAATAAATTATAAAATTAATTAATTCCACATTTATGTTTTGAATTTTTAGAAATAAAAATAATTTTTTAATTTGGAATATCAAATAAATATTAAGCTGAATTTTTAGTATTTTTATGTAAAACATCAATTTTTGATGAATATTGAAACTACAGAGTAGTAGTTAAAAAACAGACTTTTTTATTTAAATAAAATTTACCACTTATGTGGATTGAATTTATAATATCTGACATACATGGTTTTTATTAGTAAGTAAAATGTTGTTTAATAAGATGATAATAATTTTTGATGAATAGTAACTTTTGACTTCTATTTACCACAGTTAAAGGTAAATAGGGTAATTCAAGATACAAAGAGTATTATAATAATTCACAATTACCTTAAAACATTTCCAAACCTTATTGCATGAGTCATGGACGACCATGGGAATCTTTGGGTCGATTTTGGGACCCTATAGAGCCATTTAAGAGTGATAATTAAGCTTTATATTAATTAATTTAAAGTAAAGGCAAAAATGACAAAAACAAAAATATTTTAGTAAATTAATTTTTATATGGTGTTATATAAGTGATATTTTATACTATAAATATTTTTTAGAAATATAAAGAGATTTTATACATGATATTATTTTTTTAAAAAAATTAGACATCAAATAAATTATATTATATATGACACAATAATGATGCAGAATATTCTTCATTAAAAAACAACTTAAATAAATTAGATTATGATGATTAAAATATTTTCCAAAACCTATCTAATTCCTATTGGATGATTTAATTTCTACCATGAGTCATATTATCTTTGACTATAATGATTTTTTGACCTTAATAAACCTAATATTATTATATAATCAAACAATATTTTCACACTTTCCTAAAGAGCCCCCCTATACCTTATAAGAGGACACCAGTTTTAACCAATTCCTCACAGCTATCAAGACTTTTGGCTCATCCATCCTCTGCCCAATTAATCTCCCTACATCCCTATAATCATCTTAGAATCCTTACCTTAGGCATAAGGCACTTCAAGAAGTCCTGTGGGTTCAAACCAAAGGAACTTACCTAAATTAAAGGTAACATTTTCTCTTAACTTCTTTTTCTTTTATTTTTCCTCTCAAGCCCCTAAACTCTTTTTATTCCTTCATTTTATAAAAAATCTAGTATCATAAATATACTATAATGTTTTTATGATAATTATTTTAAGAACACTTACACACACATCCATCTAATGGGTGAAAAACATACTATTTCTGTGGATGGAAAACTAACGCCTCACAAAATGATGATTGTTCGATTATCTCCTACCACCTATCATGGTGAAAATTAAGATGGAACTATATTTATATATGATATATATTATGTTTATATTTTCTTTATGCCTCAGTATTTTACATTTGTATCATACCTTTATGGTTTCCATTATGGGTAAACGCAATAATTTCATTTGAGGAAGTGAAGACTACCGCCCCTCAAAGTGATATGACTCTTTAATACCATATGTGGGACTTATAAAGGATGGAGTTAATGATCTAATATATGACATTATACTATAATTATAATATAAATATTTATCATTATTTTTTAATTTCATCAAAATAAGAAATAGAAATGAAAGTAGTGTTCATGTGTAACGCCCCGACCCCAGTTACCCAGAGTCGGTGCATTATTGCGTAACATTGGCATGATCACAAAAGATTATGTCTCGAAAGACTGATTAGTTTAGTAGTCTTGGAAACACTAGATACATTCATAACTCTTACATTACATCAATAAGTAAAACAAAATTAAAAAAAATTATGTCTTTATATCCCCTCATACTATCCCTGCAAGTCATTCATAATATACTTCATCACATCCTGGAAAAATTAAAACATTTAAAGGGGTGAGCTCAGATGCTCAGTAAAGATAAAAATATAGCGGAAGCTTTCATAAATAAACCTAAACATATAAGGCAATGTATAACTAAAAAAATCCCTTTAAACGTGAACTTTAGCATAATATGGAAAAAGTAAAATGAAATAATTCCATTTAATTATTCACATGGATATTCTACTGGTCGAATAATCACATGCAATATCAATAACCACTTTCATAATGATAGAATGCATATTTCCAGACTATCGTAACCACGTAGCCAAGGCCTCATGCCAAGACTACAAATAAGATTTTGTCCAGGCCTCGTGCCAAGACACTAGTTTATCTCATGAGACCTGCCGATGCATCGAGGAGCTATAGCGGGCTCCACCCGACACTTATTAAGTCCAATGCATTCCTTATATGAACAAGTTTAAACATACCATAAACCATAACATAATTGTATCACATAAAACATTCATAAAGGAAACATAACATTTCCTCATTTTAATCACAAGATATCAATACAACACATTGATATAATAAATACATTATCAAAACCATTTTCAATACCAAAATAAAAGAAAATTAACACTTTGTAATTATTTTTCATTAAAAAAGTTATGTCTTGTAGAGGAAGCCGAAACTCAAATAATGGTCACAACGGCGGAGAAGTCATTGTCGCTGCATATATACGACAAGAAAAACATTCCCTTTTTGTCATTTAGTAAAAAACTTCATATAAAAATAATCTTTTTGAATAAATGTAAAATTCAAAGGGGTTTATACACCGTATAAAAGAAATTTGAGTATAAAACAAAATATGCGTCAATGAATATAGATTGAGACGAAGTCCCTTTCAAAGATAATTTTTTAAATAAAATAGATATATTATGGGTATTCACTATAAGTACACATAAAAAATACAAATAAAAGATAGGACATAATAATATCATGACATAATTTGAAAGTAGGAGATTGACCCAAAGAACGGAAATTGGGTTAAGAAGTTCCCTTACCTCATCTCCGACTTGACTCGATCGTAATTTAATCTCCTAAATAATAAAATAAAGTTAATTTATATTTGTGTAATATACTTTTTCATATTCATTTTACCTTTTTTATAACTTATTACCATGTTATGAACATTATGTAATTAGTTAAGTTAACAATGGTCATTTTGTCGACCTTTGGTACTTGAGTCAAAAATAAACTTCTTATAATTACAAGTTGTTCATGTGGTGAAATATCCATTATATTCAGAATTATATTCAAGATTTTGATATCATATATATCATATATACCCAGTATATACATGAATTTATAACATTACATAACATTTAGAGGTAAGAAATGAAATGCACCATTCATGGAGATGGTAAGCCGTACGTACCCATGAACGCTACTTTCATTTCGATTTCATATTTAATGGAATAAAATTATAATTATATAAAAGTATACTATAATTCCAGTATAATATAATGTATAATACAATTTACTCCATCCTTTATACATCCCACATATGGCTTTAACAATTCAAATAACTTTGAGGGGGCCCTAGTCCGCACTTCCTAAAATGAAATCATCGTGTTTACCTATAATGGAAATCATAAACGTATGCCATAAATTAAAAATAAAGAATCATAAGGAAAACAAAAACATAATATATATCATATATAAAAATAGTGTCTTCATAATGGCCACCATGGGAGGTGTTAAAAGAATATTGAACAATCATCGATTCGTGAGGCAGTAATTCGTCACCCACAAAAACACTATGATCATAAACCATTAGAAGAAGGTGTTTGTAAGTGTAAATAAAATACTTCTCATAAAAACATCCAAGTATATTGAGGATACTGATTTTGTTACAAAATAATGTAATAAAATTATTTTAGGGGGTTGGAGAAGCAAAATAAAACAAAAGAACACAAGAGAAGACGTTCCCTTAAAATCGGTTAACTCTTTTTTTGATTTGAGCCAAAGGCTTCCTTGGGAAGAATTATGCCAAAAGTGAGGCTTCTAGGAGTAATAGAGGGGAGTTGAGAGAGTATTTGAGTAGAGTTTGGCTGAGGAAAAAGCCTTTGAAGGTGTGAATAATGTGGTAGTGGTGGGGGCCTTTTTTAAGAGGAGAGGAGGGGCACTCTTGGAAAGTCATGAAATCTTACTTTATTATGTAATGGGTTTCAGATTTTAAAGGTACCAAACTTATATATTTCTAGGATAGGGTTAAAAGGGTTCTATATATACTCATCCAATAGGTTTTTGACAAGTGTAAGTCTTAGATTTTACATTATCTTTTCATTTTATTTAAATCGTTAATTAGTGAGGTTGTCACTGCATCATCATGGTGTCATAAAATATTTAATTTATATAATGTATAAAAATTATAAAACAAATATCATGATGTAGGAAATCTTTTTTTCTGTCCAATTAATATTTATAGTAGAAAAGTTACTTTATATAACCCCATGTAATAATTGTTTTAGAAAAACAACTCATGTTTGTGACATTTTTATTTTTACTTTAAATAAAAAGTTATTATTGTCATTTTCTTACCCAAGTGGCTCCATGGGGTCCCCAAGATGACCCATGGATTGTCTTGGTCGGCCATGACTCCTCCAATAAGTGTAGGTCAAGTGTAAAGGTATTTTAATAATTTGATAATATCATTTTTACCTTAAATTTCACTAATTACCTTTAATCACGATTAATTAAACTTAAAAGTTACTATTCACCAAACATTATTTTAATCCCATTGAACCAAATTTTACTTCCTAATGACAACCATCTATGTCGGATTTTTTAAAATCAAATCACAGAAATGGTAATGTTTCATTTAAACGAAAAATCAGTTTTTTAACTACCACTTAGTGGTTTCACTATTCATCTAAAATTTAAGTTTTTTAGAACAATGAAAAAATTTCACCCTAAGATATAATTGATATTACGAATTCAAAAATGATGTCTATTTTACAAAATTCCAAACATATAAGTTTCATTGATTAATTTTATAACTAATTCCCGTTGTCACAACAAATAGCGTGATTTTAAGAAACAATATATATCAAACGATTGATAATTGTTTATGTCCAATTTCAAAGTGAAATTAATTCTAATGAACACCATTGGATAAAATGGTAAAAATATATTCTAATTATAATTTAAAACCACTCAATAGTATAATTTATCAAAATAAATTATTTTCATTAAATAAGTTGTTTTTAAGTATTTTTCACTATTCTTAAAAAAATTGGACGTTCTCAAAAAATTACAAAAAATTCAACTTAGGATAATTTCGATATTCCAAATACAATAAAGAAGTCCATTTGGAAAGATAGAATTTATAAAATTTCAAAAAATAGGTATTACTATTCATAACGGAAACTTTGATTGGTTGTAGTGTGTGTTAGAACTCGAAGTTGCGTACAACACACGCTACTGTATTACTCAAATAGAAGTGTATCGTGGAAGCTTGGGGTGTTACATTTTCTCCTCCTTCAAATAATTTTGTCCTCGAAATTTCATATAATATCACTGTATAAAAAGACTCAGGTGATTCTTCATCATAAGTTCCTCGGGTTCCCACGTTATCTCCTCCATCTTATGGTCACTCTATAGAACATTTACCAGACGGGTCGTCCGATTTCTCAGTACTTGTTCTCTTGTATCAAGAATCCTGGCGGGCTCTTCACAATAAGACAGATCGGGTTCCAGTTCCAATTCCTCATAGGTGAGTACATGCGTTGGGTAAGGCATGAATTTTCTCAACAGTGATACGTGGAATACATCATGAACTTTGGAGAGACTTGGTGGCATTTCCAAATGGTAAGCTACAACCCCAATTTGTTCTAGAATTTTGAAGGGTCCGACGAACCTGGGACTCAATTTACCCTTCTTACCGAAACCTATAACTCCCTTCCATGGAGATACCTTCAAGAAAACATGATCTCATACCTAAAATTCCAAATCCTTCCTTCGGTTTTCGGCATAGCTCTTCTGCCTACTTTGAGCTGCTTTGATGTGGTTTTGGATAACTTTCACCTTTTCCATCGTTTCCTCCACCAGTTCTGGTCCTACAAGTTTTTTTTCACCAACGTCATCCCAACAGGTTGGTGTGCGACATCTCTTTCCGTATAATGCTTCATATTGTGCCATTTGAATACTTTAATGGAATCTATTGTTATAGGAAAATTCTACCAGAGGTAAATATTGATCCCACATTCCATGAAAGTCAAGTGAGTGTGATCTCAACATGTCCTCTAAGGTTTGAATAGTTCTTTCTGATTGACCATCTGTTTGAGGGTGGTAAGCAGTGCTCAAATGAAGTTCAGTATATGAGGCCTTCTGAATAATTTCCCGAATCTTGATGTTAAACGGGGATCACGATCCGAGACAATCGACAGGGGTACTCCATGAAGTCTCACAACTTCATTAATATATAGACTTCCTAGAGGTTCAAGTGGTAGATCTTCCCTTATAGCAAGAAAATGTGCTGACTTCGTGAGACGATCAACAATGACCCATATTGCGTCATTTATTCTTGGAGTCTTTGGTAGTCCCATGAAAAAATACATCGTAATATTATCCCATTTCCACTCAGGTATGGGAAGTGGTTGCAATACTCCACCAGGCAGTTGCCTTCCAGCTTTCACTTATTGAAAAACCATACATCTTGACACAAAATCAGAAATCTCCCTCTTCATATTGTCCCACAAAAAAATGTCCCTTTGAATCTCTATAAATTTTGGTGCTCCCAGGGTGTATAGAGAAATTGGAACTATGAGAATCATCCAACAATTCCCTTTTTAAATCAGGTATATTGGGAACACAAAGTCTCCTCCCAAATATCCAATTTCCATCTTCATACACAAAGTCACTCAATCGCCCATCATTCACAGCTTTAATCTTCTTTTTCAACTCTTCATCATCGGCCTGAGAACATTTTATCCTTTTTAGTAAAGATGTTTTGGCAACAATTTGAAATTGTTTTGATGTTTCACCCTCTATGGTGATTCCTATATCCATCTTTACTAGATCCATGAAAATAGGATCCCTTTCCACTCTCATCAGGTTCAAAACTCCATGATATTTTCTACTCAAAGCATGTGCAACATTATTTCCCTTCCCTGGGTGGTAGTGTATCGTGCAATCATAATCCTTGAGTAGTTCAAGCCATCTCCTTTGCCTCATGTTGAGTTCTTTTTGTGAGAAAATATATTTCAAACTCTTGTGATTGGTATATATCTCAAATTTTTCACCATAGAGATAATGTCTCCATATCTTCAAGGCAATGATTACATCAGCTAACTAGATATCATGAGTAGTATAGTTCTAATCATGAATTTTCAGTTGTCGTGATGCATAGGCAATAACCCTATCATTCTGCATAAGGACACAACCAAGTCCTTTCATTGATGCATCACTATAAATAACGAACCCATCATTCCCTGATGGTAGAGTCAATATAAAAGCGTTGAATAATATTCTAGTCAGTTGTTCAGAAAATTCTTCACACTATTTTTTCCAGACAAATTTAACTCCTTTACGTGTGAGCTTCGTTAATGGGTTAGCCAATCGGGCAAAATTCTGGACAAAACGTCGATAATAACCTACCAAACCAATAAAGTTGCGTACCTCAGTTATACTCATCGGTGCTAGCCATTCTTGGATTGCCTTGGTCTTAGAAGGATCAACGTAAATTCCATCCTTAGAGACAATATGTCCATGAAAAGAAATCTCCTGAAGCCAGAATTCACACTTGCTAAAATTCCCATATAATTCATGCCTTCTAAGAGTCTTCAAGATAACGAGAAAGTGATTTTGATGATCTTCATAGATTTTTGGGTATACCAAGATATCATCAATAAATACCACCAAAAAATCATCAAGATATTCCTTGAAAACCCTATTCATTAGATCCATGAATAAAGATGGTGCATTAGTCAATCCAAAAGGCATTACTGTAAACTCGTAATGCATGTACCTTGTTCAAAATGCTGTCTTCAGAATGTCTTCCTTTTTCACACACAACTGATGGTATCTAGATCGAAGGTCAATCATTGAAAAGTATTGAGCTCCATGAAATTGGTCAAATAAAACATCAATTAGAGGTAGGGGATACTTGTTCTTTATTGTTATTTCATTGATCTCCCTGTAGTCAACACACAACCTCATAGATCCATCTTTCTTCTTAACAAAAAGGATAGGGGCTCCCCATGGAGAAACACTAGGGCGAATAAATACCTTATTACTCAATTCCTCTAGTTGTTTCTTTAGTTAATCTAATTCCATGGTGGCCATTCTATAAGGGGTCTTCGATATAGGCCTTGATCCAGGAATTAAATCAATGGAAAACTCAACTTCTCATTCTGGAGGATGTCCAGGTAAATATTCTAGAAACACATCTACATATTCTTTCACAATAGGTACATCCTCTATTTGAACATTCCTTTCCTCTCCATTTTTCATTTCATTCTCTTCCTCCCCAATAATTTAATTTAGTTGAGCTACTGGGGGTGGATCTAAATAAGAATTAGGTAGTGACGATTCTGCTCTAAAAATAAGGTGTTCCTTATCATCATCATCAGAAATCATAACCTCCTTCTTCTTACAATAAATCTTTTCATCATAGTCTGAAAACCAATCCATACCGAGTATTATATCAAAATCAATCATAGGTATGACAATGGGATCAGTGGATAACGAACATTTATGTGATCTAATGGGGAATGATTCCCAAAACATTGTTGCAATAATACTTCCCTTATGAGTTTTTACCGACAATTCTCTTGTTAAATCAAATTGGAAATATCTAATTTTCTTAGAAAACTAGGAAGATATGAAACAATGAGATGATCCATAATCAAATAATGCATTTTCTAAACTTGAGGAAACCATTAAATTACCCGCCACCACATCTTTCAGAGCTTCAACCTCAGCAGTAGTGATAACATAAGCTTGGCCTTGATCCCTTGGACTCTTCTGAGGTACGTTCCCCTGATTCTTAGGAAATTAATTTTCATAATGTCTCATATCTCTACAATTATAGCATTCCAAATTGACAACAACTTTCTTTCCCATGAAATCATGAGCTTGGTGGCCTTTTTCACCACACTTGTAACAGACTCCCATTACCTTCAAGCAAGTACCGGGGTGTTTCTTCCCACATTTACTACAGGACTGATATTCAACTTTTCCCTTCTTCCCCTTAATTCTATTTCTAGATTGATCATAAGATCTATTATTTTCTTTCTTTACTTTAAAGTCATAAGACTTAGAGAATTCCTTTTCCGTCTTCATAGCACACGAGACAATATCTTCGTACGGCGAGATGGTTTGTGAGACTAATGATCGATGGAGAAATGGTTTTAACCCATCAAAGAAATGATCAATCTTTCTTATTGGGTTACGTATATAATCTAAAGCATTCCTCGCTAACTTGGTAAAGTTAGCCTCATACTTTTTGACATTCTCATCCTCCTTCTACCTCAGACTCAGAAATTGCCTTTCCAAATATGCTCGATGGTCATGTGGAAAGTATTTTTCTAAGAAAATTTCCTTAAACTCCCTCCATTCCATACTTGATACTTCTTAATCTTCCTTTGTGTTTTGATTCAGTGACCACCATTGATTGTCATCTCTAGTGAGGCGGTAGACTGCCATGAAAACCTTCTCCCTTTCGTTACTCCCCAAGGCGTGGAATATTTTCTCTAAGGCGTTTATACATTGCTCAGCTACTAATGGATTTGTACCAAAATTAAATGTTGGCGGTTGTTGCCTCATGAAGCGGTCTAACATTGATCCTCCACGTTGCGGATCAGGGTGCTCCATATGAGTAAGGTTATTATTCATAATCTGAGTGATTTTTTCACAGTATGGTAATAAGTTGATCAGCACCAGTTGTATCTCCAACTCCACAATAATTATCTTGAGCAGGAGGGAAATCCCTACATGGAGTGCATGCATTGATACAATTTCCATTCTTCCCACTAGGCACCATTTCAAAACAATGGCATAAACTAGATTTGATTATGAATTAAAATACATAATTCAATACTTGTAAAACACTTAACATAAATTGAACTATTTATGGATATAATCCATAATCATAAAAATGTTTTATTTGAGGAAGTATATACTCATAAACCCTTCATAATGGTTTGTAAAAAAATGAGAATTATCCTAAGCATATCCCCTGGGAGTGTCGTAACCAAGAGTGAAGTAAGGCCCGTTGTCGTGCACCAGTTCCCGTTTGAGTCTAGATCAAAGCGGTGTTTTTGGGTTTTACCCCTAGGTACATCTGTGCCAGAGCTACCTCTACCTGCTCGTATCCAGATAGGGACGTATTGCTCAGAAAACTCACAAAATATATATAATACCAAAATTCTAGGAAGTTATTCTATACTAATCCTCAAAGTCTGTATTCGGGCTATGTGCTCTAATCAGAGTTTATTTAAATCTAGCTTCCAAGGTTAGTACTAAATTTCCTCTGATACCAACTGTAACGCCCTGACCCCAGTTACCCAGATTCGGTGCATTATTGTGTAACATGGGCATGATCACAAATGATCAAGTCTCGAAAGACCGATTAGTTTAGTAGTCTTGGAAAAACTAGATACATTCATAAGTCTTACATTACATTATTAAGTAAAACAAAACTAAAAAAACATTCTGTCTTCATATCCCCTCATACTAACCCTGCAGATCATTCATAATATACTTCATCACATCCTGGAAAAATTAAATCATTGAAAGGGGTGAGCTCAAATGCTCAGTAAGGATAAAAATATAGTGGAAGCTTTCATAAATAAACATAAACATTTAAGGCAATGTATAACTAAAACAAAATCCTTTTAAACTTGAAATTTAGCATAATATGGAAAAAGTAAAATGAAATAATTCCATTTACTTATTCACATGGATATTCTACTGGTCGAATAATCACATGCAATATCAATAACAACTTTCATAATGATGGAATGCATAATTCCATACTATCATAACAACATAGCCAAGGCCTCGTGCCAAGACAACAAATAAGAGTTTGTCAAGGCCTTGTGCCAAGACACTACTTTGTCTCATGAGACCTTCCGATGCATCGAGAAGCTATAGCGGGCTCCACCCGTCACTTATTAAGTCCAATGAATTCCTCATATGAACAGGTTTAAACATATCATAAACCATAACATAATCATATCACATAAAACATGCATAAAAGAAACATAACATTTCCACATTTCAGTCACAAGATTTCAATACAACACATTGATATAATAAAAACATTATCAAAACCATTTTCAGTACAAAAATAAAAGAAAATTAAAACTTTGTAATTATTTTTCATTTAAAAAAGTTATGGCTTGTAGAGGAAGCCGAAACTCAAATAATGGTCATGGCGGCGGAGAAGTCATTGTCGCAGCATACGTACGACAAGAAAAACATTCCCTTTTTTTTCTAGTAAAACGCTTCGTATAAAAAGATTCCTTTTGAATAAAAGTAACAGTCAAAGGGGTTTATACACTGTATAAATGAAATTTGAGTATAAAACAAAATATGCCTCAATGAATAGAGATTGAAACGAAGTCCCTTACAAAGATAATTTTTTAAATAAAATAGATATATTATGTGTATTTACTGTAAGTACACATAAAAAAAGTACAAATACAATATAGGACATAATAATAGCATGACATAATTTGAATGTAGGAGATTGACCCAAAGAACTGTAACTGGGTTAAGAAGTTCCCTTACCTCGTGTCCGACTTGACTCGATCGTTCTTTAATCTTCTGAATAATAAACTAGAGTTAATTTTAATTTGCGTTAGAACCTTTTTCATGTTCATTATTCCTTTCATATCACTTATTACCATGTTATGAACATTATGTAATTATTTAAGTTAATAACGGTAATTTTGTCGATCTTTGGTACTTGAGTCAAAAATAAACTTCTTATAATTACAAGTTGTTCATGTGGTGAAATATCCATTATATTCAGAACAATATTCAAGATTTTGATATCATATATATCATATATATCCAGTATATACATTCATTTATAACATTACACAACATTTAGATGTAAGAAATGAAATGCACCATTCATGGAGACGGTAAGCCGTACGTACGCATGAACGCTACATTCATTTCTATTTAGTATTTAATGGAATGAAATTATAATTATATAAATGTATACTATAATTCCAGTAGAATATAATGTATAATACCATTTACTCCATCCTTTATACATCCCACATATGGCATTAACAATTCAAATCACTTTGAGGGGGCGGTAGTCTGCACTTCCTAAAATGAAATCATCACGTTTACCCTTAGTAGAAATGATAAAGGTATGCCATAAATGAAAAATACAGAATCATAAGGAAAAAAAACATAATATATATCATATATAAAAATAGTGTCATCATAATGGCCACCATTAGAGGTGTTAAAAGAATATTGAACAATCATCATTTCATGAGGCAGTAATTCGCCATCCACAAAAGCAGTATGTTCATTAACCATTAGAAGAAGGTGTGTGTAATTGTTAATAAAATACCTTTCATAATAACATCCAAGTATATAGAGGATACTGTTCTTGTTTCAAAATAAAGTAATAAAAAGATTTTAGGGGGATGGAGATGCAAAACAAAACAAAAGCACACAAGAGAAGACAATACCTTAAAATTGGGTAACTCTTTTTTTTGTTTTGAGCCAAAGGCTTCCTTGGGAAGAATTCTGCCCAAAGTGAGGCTTCTAGGAGTAAGAGAGGAAATTTGAGAGAGTATATGGGTAGAGGTTGGCCGAGCCAAGAGGCATTGAAGGTCTGAATAAGGTGGTAGTGGTGGGGGCCTTTTATAAGAGGAGAGGAGGGGCACTCTTGGAAAGACGTGAAATGTTACTTTATTATATAATGAGTTTCGGATTTTAAAGGTGCCACAATTATTTATTTCGATGATAGGGTGATAAGGGTTCGAAATATACTCATCCAATAAGTTTTTTTTACAATTGTAAGTCTTAGATTTTACATTACCTTTTCATTTTATTTAAATCGTTAATTTATGATATAATCACTGCATCATCATTGTGTCATAAAATATTTAATTTATTTAATGTCTAAAAATTATAAAAAAAATATCATGATGTAGTATATATTTTTGTATTTCCAATTAATATTTATAGTAGAAACCTTACCTTATATAACCCCATGTAATAATTGTTTTAGTAAAACAACTCATGTTTGTGACAATATTATTTTTATTTGAAAAGAAGTTATTATTGTCATTTTCTTACCCAAGTGGATCCATGGGGTCCTCAAGTTGACCCATGGATTGTCTTGGTCGGCCATGACTCATATAATAAGTGTAGGACAAGTGTAAAGGTATTTTTATATTTTTATAATATCATTTTTACCTTAAATTTCACTAATTACCTTTAATCGTGATTAATTAAACTTAAAAGTTATTATTCACCAAAAATTATTTTAATCCCATTGAACCACATTTTAATTCCTAATTAAAACCATGTATGTTAGAGTTTTTAAAATACAATCACAGAAGAGGTAATGTTTCATTTAAAAAAATCAGTTTTTTAACTACCACTTAGTGGTTTCACTATTCATCAAAAATTGAAGTTTTTCAGAACAATGCCAAAATTTCAGCCTAAGCTCTAATTGATATTCCAAATTCAAAAATTATGCCTATTTTACAAAATTCCAAACATATAAGTTTAATTGATTAATTTTATAACTAATTCCCGCTGTCACAAAAATAGCGTATTTTTAAGAAACAATATATATCAAAATACTGACAATTGTTTATGTCCAATTTCAAAGTGAAATTAATTCTAATGAACACCATTGGATAAAATGGTAAAAATATATTCTAATTATACTTTAAAGCCACTCAATATAATAATTTATCACTATAATTTATTTTGATTAAAAAAGTTGTTTTTAAGTATTTTTCACTATTCATAAAAAAATTGCACATTCTCAGAAAATTACAAAAAAATCAACTTAGGATAATTTCGATATTCTGAATACTATAACAAAGTCCATTTGGAAAGATAAAACTAATAAAATTTCATAAATTAGGTATTACTAATCATAACGGTTACTTTGATTGGTTGTGGTGTGTGTTAGAACTCAAAGTTGCGTACAACACACGCTACTGTATTATTCAAAGAGAAGTGTACCATGGAAGCTTGGGGTGTTACATCATGCATATGTTTGACCAACCGTCTCCATGATCGATGCATTTCATTTCTTATCTCTAAAATGTTATGTACTATTATAAATACATATATATATACTAGTTATATATGATTTATATTACATCTAAATCATTAATATCAATCTGTAGATAATGTAATATTGACCACAAGGACAAATTGTAATTATAACGAGTTCATTTTTGACTCATGTTCCGAACATCGATAAAATATCCGATATGAAATAAAATAATTAACCAATTGTTATAGAAAGATAATAAGTGATATAAAATTAATAATAAACTTTAAAAAATTTCTTAATGAATTAGATATTAACTTAAGTTTATTATTCAAGAATAACACAGAACATATGAGTCAAGTACGACACGAGTTAAAAAGATTTCTTATCTCACTTTTAATTTCGTGAGATTTCCATTGTTTTCCACTTATTTATTTCATGTGGTGTATTATGTACTTCTGTTTGATATATTTTATTATTACTATCTTTATATTAATGGTATTTTTTGATTCATTTGGTGGTTATTAACTTTCGGTCATACAACTCGATTAATTACAATGTGGTAAGAGATTTTCATCTCACTTTTTATTCCCGTGAGATTCATGGTATATTTGCCAATATTTTGTTTTGTGTGGTGTATGTAATACCCATGAATTTAATATTTGTGTAATATAATTTCATTTATGAGTATATAAATATTCATTTTATGATCCTTCTTTTATATGGCATATGTTTGGTATGTTACCAAATCGGTAAGGGAACCTTTCATCCTCCTCTTTTTAAAAGACTTCTTTTTGTTATGTCTTTTAATTTACCTCATATTATGTTGGGATATGTTCTTCAATATCGTTATTGATGTAAAATTTATTTCCAAGGGATGAGATACAATTTTTTATCTCATGAACTCATTTTCTTAATTTTAAAGTCATTAGGCTGTCGATTTTTTACATGGGAACTTCTTAACCCAATTTCAATTCGTTGGGTTCAACTTGTACTTCTTGAATATGTAATCCTATGAGTATGTGTGAATGACATATGATTGTTTGAAAATTAATATCCACTTTTAATGGGTGTATTTATATTCGTCAAACATAATTATTTTATTGATTTATCCTTAATTTAATGATACCATCTTTATAAGGGATTTCATCCCAATTTACATTTCCACCAAGACTTCATTGTTGTTATGCACCAATTCACTCTTATATGGTGTATATACTGTCCTTTGACATATTATATCATGAATTACTTTATTCTCATGATATTATAAAGTTCTGATTGAATGTTATTCTTCAATTATTTGTATTCAAGCTTCCCTCTTTTTGTTAAAAAAACTCTTTAACAAAAATATCGTTTTAAATGTTTTAAAGATTTATTCTTATAAATATTTCTCATTAGTGTCCATGTTTTCAAAATATTTTTTAGGATTTATTTATATGGACATTAATGTTTTCAAATGATAATTCATTTAAAATTTTCAAAGTGGTATGGGACACTTTGATACAAAAATATATTTTTAAATGGTTTTGATAATTATTTGATAAAGCATTTTTTATTTCAATATCTTGATTTGATATATTGGAATGTGGAAACTTTATATTTATTTTATACATGTGCTTTGTGTAATTATTATGTTATGGTTATTTCAAATTATTTACGTATATGGGTGGTTTCGTGATAAACCTAGGGCGGGTGAGCCCAAGATAGCTCTCCAATGCATTGAGTAATGTGACAGAGGTAAACGTGATGTTTCTCCAAAAAGATTTAGGGAATATACTGTGATGGGTATTTCAAGTTTAAATACCTACGTAGCAGTGATAGCTACAATTTAATTTTGATATGTATTCCATATGTAACCTTTATTATTTATGATTTGTGTGTGTTATTAATAAATCTTATGATTTATTAAGGTATGTTATGATTGAAAAGAATGGTTTTAATGACTTTAATTTATTGATGGGATAATGTTTTCCTTCATTATTTTATAACCCTTACGATGGTTTTTATGCTCATCCCATGTTTTTGAAATTTTTTCCATAGGACTTAAAGATGAATAGCGTCAAGGATGAGATCAAGTAAATGTCAGGTTGTCTAAAACATGGAACTAGACATGTTTTTTATAAGAGTTTTTTTATTTTTTGAAAAAATGGATAATGTTTAGTAGTGTATACATGTAATATTCAAGTTTCCATGTAATAGTATGACCTAATTCTATAAAAGACTAAACTCGAAAAGATCCTCAATGTGAATTATTCATTTAATTCAGTATTATATAATGTTTTCAGGCTGGGTCCTTATATTCTTCCTTAAAACCTATGAAAAACATTTGAAAACTTGGGATGAGACTAAAACGCTCAGTAAGGGACACATAAATAAGTAAAACAATAATTCTTGGGAAAACCTGACAACCATAAATAATGTATCATAAAGTGATAATTTTCACCTTTAAGAAGTAGTAAATATACTTCACTAAATATAAGATCATTTATTACCCAATTTCTAACCAAAATATTCTATAAATACCATAGAAAGCAACATATAACTTATAAAGGTATCATGAGAAATAAACATACATAAATGAAAAAACCATATGGCCAACTTCCACACATATGACTAAATGGAATAGCCATACGTCTGACTTCCATACCCAATCCATTGGAGGTTATAACGTAACCACCCATCCTTTGTTTATCATAGAACCAACCTTCTTTGGTATATCACATAGTCACCCATCATTTGTTTATCACGTAAACACCCATCATATGTCCAACTACCATTATAAAATCATAACACATAAAATATTTCAATTATCTGCATTTTACTCATAAAATTTCATTTTCAATAACAAAAAAAATTATTTCATGATATTGAAAAATTAAATCTATTTTTTAAACCATTTAAAACAATTAATAATGAGAATACTCAATCAAATTTTCCCATACCAATTTGAAACTATTAAAATAAATTAATATTTTTAAACTTTCATCCTAGTATAAATTAATTCTTAAAAACCAATTTGAAAACATGGTTATGAAATATAAGGTTTTAGAAGAATAAATCTTTTAAGGATTTAAAATCTTGTTTTAGTGAAAGAGTCTCTTGCCACTTGAGAAACACTTGAATAAAAATCATTAAATAATAAAATTAGAAAAACTTTAAATTTAATGAGAATATAATAATAAATGTTATAATGTGTATAAAGTTTTTTATATTCACCTTATAGTATAATAAGGGTTCATAACATAAATATATTCGTCAAAGAAAGGATATTGATTCTAAATCCCTTAAAAAGATAGTATAATTTGATTAAGGATAAATAAATGACCTAATTATGTGTGAAAAATATAAATAAACCCAATATAATTAGATATTTGGAGTAGAACAATCATAGACTATTCACACATATCCTTGTTTAAACAAAACTGATGACATGGATATTTAACTCAATGAATGGAGATTGAATTAGGTTATCGGTTACCTTGATTCCGACTTGTCTCGTTCATCATTTATATTCTTGAATAATAAAATTAGGTTAATTTATAACTTCATAAGAACATTTTTCATGTTTATTATTTGATTTATATCAATTATTGTCTAGTTGTAAATGGTTAATAATTATTTAAGTTCATATTGGTCATTTTGTTGATATTCAGTACATAAGTTGAAAATGAACTCATTTGATGTAAATATTCCATATTTTCCAAATTCAATAATCTCCAAAATATTATTCATGATTTAAATATTATATATATAGTATATATTTATTTATAATATTCCATAACATTTGGTTATAATAAATGAATTTAACCCTTCATGGAGATGGTAGGCCATGTGTACACATGAACGCTACTTTCATTTGTTTTTCATATTGAAGGAATGAAAGCTAAATGATAAATAGGTATATTATAAAACCAGTATAATATATAGGTTATATAAGTTAAATTATTCCATTAATTACACCCTTTATATGTTCTATGTACGGCATGAACAAATCATATCACATTTAGGGGGATGTAGTCCACACATTCAGAAATAAAATTATCGTATTTTCACATTATATAAATAATAAAGGTATGTTGTAAATAAAAATTACATAAGAATATAGTAAATATAATTATTGGATTTATATAATATTGATTCATTCCATTCATGTATATAATCATGGTTTAATGAAAATCATGTAGAATGAATCGCATCGCATCGTGCAGACAGTAGGTCGTACATACACACGATCGAGGATATCATTCACTTAATGGTTAAACAATATAAAATTTGATGGTGTATTAATTATATATAATAATCCACTTGTAATATTAATTATTTAAATAAATTATACTCCTCATTATTCTCATCCAAATTAAGTCATGTTTAATAACAAATTACACCACGTTGTGGAGCTGATAAGTCGTATATACGCACGAATGGTGTTATCATTATTCTTATGATGGATAAAAGTATTTATAAGGTTTTTCGATAATAATAATAAAATATTATTATGTATTGGATACATTATTTATTAATTTACTATGAATATGACATAATAATAGGATCCATAAGAGGAAAATAATGTTGAAATAAATGATAAAACTAATACCTCTTTTTCGAGTATCTCTTTTTGATTTTCACAAAAAGTCTCCTCAGGATATAATTATGCCCAAATTGTGCCCTCTAGGAGTAAGGGAGGGATGTAGGGAGCTTATTTTAGTAGATTTTGTATGATATAATAGGTTTCAGAGGTGTGAGTTTGTGGGTAGAGGTGGTGTCTTTTTAGAAGAGGGAGGAAGGGATCTTTAGGAATGTCATGAAATATTATTTAATTATAAAATAATATTAGTGTTATAAAAGTTTAAAAGTAATAAATTTGGAGGATAAGATGATTATGGGTCGAAATAATCTAAACAAATAGGTTTTATACAAGTTTAGATCACAAAATTAATCTTGTATTTTATATTTATCCCTTAGTTAAAAACATTAACTCTTAACATTTCTTCTTGTATCTTCAAAATATACAGTTATTATTGTTAATATAAAATTATAATAAAAAAAAAGTAGTTAATTAATTAATTTTGACACATTAAATATGTCATTTTCAAAAAATATTAGATTTGTAGTAGTATAATATAATTTAATAAAATACTATTTGTTTTAAAAACTCATTTATTTCAATTTTGACACTATTTAGTAATCGATTTTTTAAAAGTCCTAAAAACTTGATTCCATAAAAAAATACATTAAATCATCCCTCACATGTCAATGTCATAACGATGTAAACAATGTTCACGAACTGATACAATTCATTTACCATTACTAACTATCAACTATAGTTATAACGATGTAAACAATGTTTATATATGGTATTAATGAAATGTTTATCATTATAAGAGAATAATATGTCAATTTCATTCTTACATTCCATTTACATAAAAATGTTAATGTCGTTCGTGTGTATATGTGAACTATCACCTCCATGAAGAGATGTGATTTGTTTTTAATAACCACATAACATAAATAATATATATAAGTATAGTTAAATGATTAATATGATATAAATTCTATTATTATCATTATGTAATGTTTAAATTACACTTACCTTTATTCTATAAGGATCATTGAAAAATGATAATTTCACTCATGTGTATGTATGTCTTAACGTCTCTGTGATTGTAACATTGTTAATTTTAAATAAACATGTTTAATGGATGGATTTATAGGTATAAATAATGTAAATTAGTTATTATTGTGTAATTAATATTTTTCTAGAGATGTTTTAATGACAACCACCATGACTATTTACATCATACCAAATTCATTTTGGACTCTAGCACTGAATATCCTAAAAACGTCCAACATGAACATAAAAAATTAGGTAATTGTTATTATAGGATAATAAGTTATTTAAAAGGAATAATGATCTTTAAAATTGTTAATAAGTTAGTAAATAATTATACAAATCGTATTATTCATGAATATAAATATTTTACATGATAATTCTGACTGTACATAATGAGTCGGACTTAGCGTAAGGGACTCTTTAACTAAAACATCATTTTTAATGTCCGGATAACATAATATTATATGTATTTATCATCCATGTACAATATTTAAAAAATTTATCATGGATTTATTTATAAGAAAATTAATTTGTTATAATGGTAATTGTTTTCAAAATCATTAAACATGTGTGGGAGACATAGATAGAAAAATAACTTCTTTAAAAGTTTTTAAACTATTTTTAAAAATGTGTAGGTTATTTCGATCACTTGAATATTCATTAGCATAAACTACATCAATTAAATTTTATATTTTCATTAATCAATAATTATATAATTTTTAATTTATATATTTTTTCATATATATTCACAATTAAATTAGTTTCCTTATTTTTTTGCGGTTTTCAGATTTTAAAATGACTTTTACTTGAAAATGCTATTTTGATATCTGGAAGTATTTTTGAAATGGATTTAAAAGCGTTTATAAGGGTTTTATTCATGATTTAATTTTTTTAAATTATATATTTATGATTGATTCCCATATTAGATCAAGGTTGATCCCAATATATCTTATACGGTGTTTTTATCCCCATTATATCTCATGAAAGATAGGTTACCCCGATATAGCTTATACGAAGGGTGAGATCCATTATAGCCCTCCAATGCAATGGGTATACTAGAGGTGGAATTAAAATATATGATTATTCTATTTCATTATTTGAATGTATGAGTCAAATGGTAACAATGTCATAAGGAACCAATGTGATTTTTCTGTTCATTATAATAAGTTTTTATGAAATGACAATTAATGGATTTTTATGTATTCACCAAACTAGTGATTTACATTATTTTTGTCCATTACTATTTACTTTTTCACATCCAATGTTTTAAAATTGTTTTCATGTGGTTTATGTAATAGTTGGTTCAAGTGTGAGATTGATGGAAAATTTAGATGACATATGAGTATAAGAAATCATGTTTTATTTTTAAATATTTTTAATTTATGAAAGAAATGGTTACTAAACAGGTTTGTCCCCTCGTAATGTATGAGTTCACTATGTTAGAGTTATTTCTAATTATATACAAAAATAAACCTAAAATAAATATTTGTAAATGATTATAATGACACATAATTTACATACATGGTTATTACCTCAAAATTGAAGCATACTTATTACAACATATAATAAAACTATGAAAGGACCGTATAGGTATAGTGTCTTTAGAAACTGAGAAACATAAATAATTGGTTCATAAATCATCTACATTATCTCCCATTTATTTCATCATATCTAGAGTCCATTTTGGAATATCCTACTTAATATCCTTCTTCCTGACCTAGGGAAAATAAAATATACAAAAGGGTGAGCTCAAATTCTCAGTAAGGGTAAACAAAAGAAATATCAAACATATCATATTCATAAGAACATAACATTTTGGAAATCGTACCCTGCAAAAGAAATCATAATTTCATAACATGGGATAAATCATATAAGTGAAATGTAATTCCAATAATCATAACATAAAACATGAAGCTTTGCGGCATACACATATAATCATAGATAATCATTTCTTAGTAGTCAAGACTCATAGCCAAGACTATCTTAGCGGACAAAGTCCATTTCTGAACTGAGTTCACTCCTCATTTCAGTCCTGTTTCACTGAACCAATTTTCGTCTTCCATTCCATCCATGTCTATCTCATGAGATATAAATCATTACCCAATTCATTAGAGGGAGATATAGGTCCCACGCAGCTCATAATGATACTATTCTTATGTGTTCCACAAAATCATAAGTCATACATCATTGCATAACCCATGTAATAAAAATGGGATTCTTAAACATCGTGACATCATAAAAAAATTCATATAAGACAAAGGAATTCATAAAAATAATTCCGTCACAACATAATCAAGTCAATGTAATAATAAGGATAGAAATAAAACCTGATATTATCTTGTATGGAAAATAATTTTGTTAAAACACTTGAACTCCATTCTTGAGGAAAATATCCTTTCTACTTCAAAAACATTTTTCCTTTCTTAACATGTCATACATTTTTAAACTAAAAGAATTTGATTAAAAATAAACTGGAAAACTTGTAAAGGAAGCTTCTTGGAAATAATGTTTTAAAAATCCATTAATTCTGTATAAGTTAAAAAAAACATTTTTCTCGTACTTTTGTCAGAAAAGTAAAAAAGTACCTCGTACGAAAAATGACAAAAGATTCCTTTCATAACTTTTACTAAAAACTCACCAAAGGGTAAAATTGGATTTAAACAATTGTAGAAGGATATAAATATTACATATTTAGGAAACATGGATGTGGATGATAAATATTTCCCAGTAAATTCTGAAGTATAAACAATCTCAGATAAAAATGAGATTGCGAGATTTTCCATTACCTTAAGCCTGATTTACTTCGTAAGTGTCCGAACCTCCTGTATAATGATTTAAATAATGTCATTGACTTATTCCAGAATCATACTTATTTTTATGATATCATATATGGTCATATTTCTAGCTTCTTATTAGTAATATTTCATTGCTTGTTGTTATTCGGGTGCTTATGGGTTTATGTTCGTATGTGTGTTTTGTAGAATAAATTCTTAATACTCTTTTAAGGTTATATACACCCCATTTCCAGAATGGTATTAGTGTAATATATATCATATTTATTCATTCAATTCATTTGTATAATCACTATGCAATGAAGATCATGTAGAACGAGTCACATCACATCGTGGAGACGTTATTCCGTACGTACGCATGAGCGATGATATCGTTCCCATGATTGAGGAATTGTATTGGAGTGTATGTATACTATTTCAGAATCAATATCACTTTTAAATAATAATATATTGTCATTATTTACACCATTATACCCATCCAAGTAAGGTGGTGCTGGAAAATAGATTACACCACGGCATGGAGACAGTATTCCATACGTACGCACACGCGGTGATTTTGTTTTCCGTAGGATGGATAGGTGGTGAAATTGGGTTGTTTCATATATATAATAACATATAAGTATATGAGTGATACTGATGTTATTACTTCATAATGAAACAACTAAAGAAGAAGAAGTATAAGAAGAAATAATGTTGAAAGAATCGGTAACAGACATTACCTCTTCTTTGAAGCGCCTCTTTGAGACCTCCTCTTAGGGAACTAAAATTGGTCTTTGAAGAAGAACAGGATCTTTTGGATGTTTCTAGGGAAGTGGAGAAGTGAAACAGGCAGGGTTTGTCTGAGGTTGAAGGCTCAAATTGGTGTGAGGAGGAGAGGGAGGAGGTGCCCTTTTATAAGGGAGGAGAGGGGCACCTTTAGAAATATAAGAAATATTAGTTTATATTAAATCCCAACCCCACTTAAAAACGTTCAAAATGACTCATATCTGAATATTATATGAGATAGGTCTGTAATATCATCCACCAATAAAATTTAGACATGTTAGAAATTTATTTTAAAAATTATCAAATTGATTTATCCTTATTTATCAATTTAATTTTATTTGTGGTAATAATATTCTAAATTTTAAATTATTATAAATAATTACATATGTGTTGTTAATTTTCCATAATTTGACACTTTATGACATTTTAGAACATATAAATTTTATTTTATAATTTTTAAATATTTTTGTTATTTTTAAACAATTTTATAATATGTAATTTTTATAAAATAACAATAGTGTCAATTTTGACACTATTAATTTATTTGAATTTAAATAAAATATATACAGAAGATATGTTCAAAATAAAATATTTAATAGATTCATAAAATGTCATATGTATTTAGAAAGTTAGTGAAGCACATTAAATAGTTCATATAATATTTATTTTAATATTTTTAAAATCATTTAGTTTATATTTTAATTAATAAAATAATTTCAACGTCACTATTGTGCCATAATTAATGATAATTATTTAATCCCTAAATATTCTAAATAAATTCCTATGATGTATATATTTGTATTAGCTTTCTGTATACTATTAATTTTCGAAGTCTCATTATGTTTATCACTAAATTAAAATTATTATACATATAAGGTTTAAGAAAGTGACATGTTGTCACTTTCATTGGTTTTAATAATAATTAAATTATTTTCATGGAACAAAAGTCTATTAAATGAATCTAATATGACCCTTATGTGATATGGGTCGACTTTTAGTCATCCAATATAATTTTGGTAGTTGTTAGAGTAATTTTATAATCTTATATTTACCCTTAATTACCCGATATACCTTTAACTATGGTAAATAAAATTTACCGTAATTACTATTCATAATGCCCAAAAATAAAAACTAGCCTATTAACATAATTTAGACCAACTGATTCCTAATATGGAATCAATTTTTCAAAATTCAAAACACATAAGTTGCAGTAATTAATTTAAAATTAATCCCATTGTTAAGAAAACGGATTTTAGAAGTTAAAACATTGCCAAAGATTGAAATGTTTTTACATATGAAATCAATGTGAAATTAATGCAAATGACATACATTATATAAAATGGTAAAAATATATTCAATTTATACTTTAAAACCATTCAATATTATAATTTATCCATGTAAATTATCTCAATGAAAAAATATGTTTTTAATTAAAAATTAGCGTATTTTTACTATTCATCAAAATATGAATTTTATTAGAAAAACATAAAAAATTTACCCAAATTAAATTTTTATATCCTAATTCCAAAGAACAATTTTATTTTTTCAAATTGAACTAATAAATATGTCAAAAACAAGATTTAATGTGGGTGCGCCATCAAAAGGCGGCAAAACTGCATTTTTTGAAAAATACTTATTTTACCCGAAAAAATTATTTTCTTCTCTTACCATGTTCTATAAAATATGTAAGATAAATAATAATGTTATTAAATTCAACCTGTAGTTAATAATTTTCATAACATCTAGTTCATAATAATATATCGTTGTTTAGTGAAACCTGGTATTGCGTACTACACACGCAATCGAGGAAGGTCACGATTGTGTGTAATGAAAGCCAAGTCAGTATTTTGTGTTATGAATGATTACTTCTTTGTTGCATATAACATAAGACATAAAAAAAATATTTCTCATAAAATCTCAGGGTGTTACATTCTACCCCCCTTAAAATGAATTTCTCCCTCGAAATTCGTCACTTCATTAGAAACAGATGAGGATACCTCTCCCTCATCATATCCTCAAGATCCCATGTAGTTTCTTCTAATTGATGGTTCCTCCATAAAACTTTCACCAAGAGAGTTGTATTTTTCTGTTGGTATTTTTCACTATGATCTAGAATCTCTTTCGGCTCTTCTTTATAAGAAAGATCTTGCCCCAGCGGTACAACTTCTGAGCTGAGTACATGTGAAGGATCAGGTATGAACATTCTCAGGAGAGATACATGGAACACACCGTGAAATTGGGAGAGATTCGGTGGAAGCGCCAATCGGTAAGAAACCTTCCCAACACAGTCCAGTATTTCGAAAGGATCGATATATCTAGGGCTCAACATTCCCTTATTTCCAAATCTCATGACCCTCTTCTAGGGAGATATTCGTAAGAACACTTTATCACCCACTTCAAACTCTAGGTCTTTTCTTCGATTGTCGGCATAACTTTTCTGTCGACTCTGAGATACTCTTATGTGTTGTTGAATAGATCTGACCTTTTCTACCATCTCATCAACAAGATCAGGTCCTAACAGCTTTCTTTCCTCAACTTCATCCCAGCAAGTTGGAGTTCTGCATTTCATTCCACAGAGGGCATCATAAGGAGACATCTGAATACTGGATTGAAAGATATTATTATAAGAAAATTTCACCAATGATAGGCGTTGATCCCTACCACCTTTGAAATCTATAGAGCAAGATCTAAACATGTCCTCTAGAGTTTGAATTGTCTTCTCATACTGACCGTCTGTCTGAGGATGAAAGCAGTGATGAAACTCAACTCTGTATCTAGAGCATGCTGAAGACTTCGCCAGAATTTCGAGGTAGTCCTCGGATCCTAATTAGATATAATGGAAAGTGGTACTCCATGCAATCTTACTAATTCCTTTACATATATCCTGGAAATCTTATCAAGAGAAAAATCTTCTCTAATAGCAATGAAGTGTGCCGACTTAGTAAGACGATCAACTATAACCCAGATAGCATTATTGCCTTTAGATGTTTTATGAAGTCCAATGACAAAGTCCATAGTGATGTTTTCTCATTTCCATTCTGGTATTGGTAATGGTTGTAACATCCCCTTAGACTTTTGTCTCTCAGCTTTAACATGCTGACAAACCAATCATCGAGAGACATATTCAGCAACATCTCCTTTCATTCCATCCCACCAGAAGTACTCTTTCAGGTCCTTATACATCATCGTACTTCCAGGATGAATAGAAAATGAAGAACTATGAGCCTCATCTAGAAGCTCCTTCTTTAATTAGGGGATGGGAGGAACACAAACCTGATTCCTAAACCTTATTATCCCATCACAATCAAGGTTGAATTCAGGAACATTTCTCACCTTTTTTTGTAACTCTACATCTTCTTTCTGTGCCTCTTTAATCTTCACGTGTATAGATGGTTGAACATTCATTTGAGAAAGATAAAATTTTTCCTCTTCCATTATAATTCCATGATCCATCTTTTGTAAATCCATAAATATTGGATCTTTTGTGATCCTCATCATGGATAAATTGGCATGGACTTGTCGACATAATGCATCTGCAACCTTGTTTGCTTTCCTAGGGTGGTAATGAATTTAGCAGTTGTAATCCTTAATCAGCTCCAACCATCTTCTTTGACACATATTCAGCTCCTTTTATGTGAAAATATACTTTAAACTTTTATTATCAGTATAAATATCACACCTTTCTCCATAAAGATAATGCCTCCAAATCTTTAATTCAAAGATTACCGCAGCTAACTCCAAATCCTGAGTTGGGAAATTTTTCTCATGGATTTTCAACTATCGTGAGGCATATGCTATCACTATATCATTTTGCATGAGAACACACCCCAGTCCCTTCTTGGACGCATCACTGTAGATCACAAACCTTTCTCCACTGCAAGGTAGTGTTAGCATAGGTGGACTGGCTAAACATGTTTTTAGCTCTTTGAAATTCACTTCACATTCCACATTCCAAACAAACTTAACTCGTTTCCAAGTCAACTTGGTGAGTGGGTTTGATAACCTTGAAAAATCATTCACAAAACATCAGTAATATCCAGCCAAATAAAGAAAACTTCGGATCTCAGTTACTGTTGTTGGTCTCGGCCATCTTTCGATAACCTCTATTTTTGCTGGATCCACATATATCCCCTCTTTTGAGAATATGTTACCCAAAAATTCATCTTTTTGAAGCAAAAATTTACACTTGGTAAATTTGGCATAAAGATTCTCCTTTCTTTGGGTCTTCAATAAAATTATCAAGTGATCTTCATGTTCTTCCTTTCTCTTTGAATAGACAAGCATATCGTCTATAAAGACTACCACAAACTGGTCAAGATAGTCTCTAAACACTCTATTCATCAGATCCATTAAGATAGTAGGGGAATTAGTAAGACCAAATAGCATCACTATAAATTCATTGTGTACATACCTTGTACTGAAAACCGTCTTTGGTATACCCTCCCTTTTGACCCTTAATTGATGATACCCTGAACAGAGATCAATCTTGGAAAAGTATTGAGCTCCGCGAAGTTGGTCAAATAGGTCATCAATGCGTGGGAGAGGATGTCTGTTCTTGATAGTGATCTTGTTTAGTTCTCGATAATCAATTTAGAGTCTCATTGTTCCATTTTTCTTCTTAACAAAAAGAACAGGTGCTCCCCAAGGTGACGCACTAGGGCGTATGAATCCCTTATCAGGATTCTCTTGAAGTTTCTTCTTCAATTCCTGTAACTCAATTGGGGCCATTATATAAGGTGTCTTTGAAAAGGCAAAGCACCCGGTATGAGTTATATTGAAAACTCAACTTCACGATTTGGTGGAAGACCTGGAAATTCTTCCGGAGAGACATCATCAAATTCCTGTACAATGGGCATATTATTAATCTTGAGTTTCTCTCCAACCATTTGAGATAAATAACCTTCATTTAGTGGAATCAAGACCCATAAGATGGATGAAATTTCCACTGGAAGGTTATGTTCATCCTTGCATCGATATATGATCATAGATTGATCTGGAGTATGAAATGTGACTTCCCTTCTTTGTAAATTGATATGAGATCCATATAAAGAAATTCAATCCATTCCAAGAATCACATAAAATTCTACTATAGGAAGTATCACAAGATTTGCAAGAAGAACATTCCCACAATCTTCAATCGGAGAAGAATTGTAAACTTTTGATACGGCTGTTTTTCCATTAGGAGTAGTCACAGCCAACTCAACATCTAATTGTTGAGGTAATACAGAGATACCATTAGAAAATTCATAAAAAATAAAAGATTGGGTGGATCCCAAATCAAATAATTCATTTTCTACTTTAGAGTGGATGGTAAGTGTACCTCTCACCACTTTATTGTCATACTCCACATCACCGATAGTAATTTCATGTGAATTTCCTTTTTCTTTGGCCTTAAGAGTGTGTTGGCATCGACCATCATCATCAACCCTTGGATTTGAGCATTGATTGGAATAATTCCCCATCTCCTTGCACTTGAAACATTGAAGTGTAGTATGTTCATTCTGTGTATCCCTTCCTTTGTTTGTATCATTAGACATCTTCTTCCCATTATTTCGACATTCAATTTCCCAATGACCTTCTTTTCCACACTTATAACATTTTATTGTCCCCTTAAGAAAATTTCCTCCATGTTTCTTTCCACACTTTGAGCATAAGGGAAAACTCATCTTATTTTTAGTGTGGTCTTTAGATTTTCCTTTGAATTCCATTTTCCTCTTCTTATCAAACCCATGTGATGGATGGGTTACACCAATCTCCATCTCAACCTTGAGAGCACATCGAACAATTTCCTCATATCTATTGAAGTTCCTTATGGCTAACTCCCTTCGAAGACTTTGTTTTAAGCCACTAAAGAATTGATCGTTCTTACTCTCAGGTTGGATAATAATTCTGGAAGTGTACCTTGCAAGTCTTCTAAAATTTTCTTCGTAGGTACCAACAGATTCATCATCCTTTTGCTTCAGTTCAAGAAAATCCTTCTCCATCTTTGTTCGAAGAATACGAGGAATATACATATTGAAAAATATGTTCTTGAACTCGTCCCATTCCATGGACTCAATTTCATCCATTTACCTCATATTCTTAATAAGATTCCACCATTGATCAGCATCACCATCCAAACGATACACTACTAAGATGACTATATCATGTTCATAACATTGAAGAACTGAAAATATATTTCCAGTGGTACTGATCCATTCTTCAGCTAATAATGGATCATAAGACCCACCAAATGAAGGTGGATGCTGACTCATGAAGGATTCAACAAAATGTTGCTCCTTCCTTTTCTCATTTGGAAGTCCTGCTTGATTCATAGCTTGAGAAGGTTGTGTGAGCATGGCTACAAGATTTTTCATTCTAGCTCCCATAACATTTGGTTACTTAGGGAAACAATCATTTCATTTCCCGTCGCATTCCTCATTAACACGGTTCCTTCGGGTTCCATCCATTGACTAAAACCAAGAAGAATAGTGTGAGAAACACTAATTATAATAGGAAAACTACATAACCAAGAATAAAATTTCACACTTAAAGTCTTATCATAGGTTGTTCATGGCCATTTCTAAAACACTAAGATTGTGTTCTATGCTTAGACAAATCCTTAGGTTTTTTACTAAGGCTTTCACATCCTAGTTTCCAATGGTTGACTATACCATTCCACAGATACCAACTATAACGACCCATACTTTACATACATGGTTGTTACTTCAAAATTCAAGCATACTTATTACAACATATAACAAAACTATGAAAGGACCATATAGGTATAGTGTCTTTAGAAACTGGGAGACATAAACAAATGGTTCATAAAGAATCTACACTATCTCCCATTTATTTCATCATATCTAGAGTCCCTCTTGGCATATCGTACTTAATATACTTCTTCCAAACCCGGGGAAAAGAAAACATAAAAAAGGGTGAGCTCAAATGCTCAGTAAGGGTAAATAAAAGAAATATGAAACATATCATATTCATAAGAACATAACATTTTGGAAATCTTACCCTACAAAAGAAATCATATTTTTATAACATGGGATAAATCATAGAAGTGAAATTTAATCCCAATAATCATAACTTAAAACATGAAGCATTGTGGCATACACACATAATCATTGAGAATCATTTCTTAGTAGTCAAGACTCATAGCCGATTTTCCTTAGGTCCGATTTGCTTTGTAAGTGTCCGAACCACCTGTATAATGATTTAAATAATGTCATTTTCTTATTCAAGAATCATAATTATTTTTATGATATCATATATGGTCATATTCTTAGCTTCTTATTACTAATATTTCATTGCTACTTGTTATTCGGGTGTTTATTGCTTTATGTTCGTATGTGTGTTTTGTCGAATAAATTCTTATTCCTCTTTTTAGCTTATAGAAACATCATTTCCCGAATGGTATTAGTGTAATATATATCATATTTATTCATTAAATTCATTTATATAATCATTATGCAATGAAGATCATGTAGAATGAGTCGCATCACATCGTGGAGACAGTATTCTGTACGTACGCACGAGTGATGATATCGTTCCCATGATTGTTGAATTGTATTGGAGAGAATGTTTACTATTTCAGAATCAATATCACTTTACAATAATCATTTATAGTCATTATTTACACCATTATACCCATCCAAGTAAGGTGGTGGTGGAAAATAAATTACACCACGACGTGGAGATGGTATTCCGTACGTACGCACGCGCGGTGATTTTGTTTTCCGTAGGATGGATAGGTGGTGAAATAGGGTTGTTTCATAAATATAATAACATATCAGTATATGAGTGATACTGATGTTGTTACATCATAATGAAACAACTAAAGAATAATAAGTAGAAGAAGAAATAAAGTTTAAAGAATCGGTAACCGACATTACCTATTCTTTGAAGCGCCTCTTTGAGACCTCCTCTTAGGGAAGTAAAATTGGTCTTTGAAGAATACCAGGATCTCTAGTATGTTTCTAGGGGAGTGGGGAAGTAAAATGGCCAGGGGTTGACCGATATTGAAGGCTCAAATTGGTGTGAGGATGAGAGGAAGGAGGTGTCCTTTTATAAGGGATGAGAGGGGCACCTTTGGAAATATAAGAAATATTAGTTTATATTAAATACCAACCCCACATAAAAACTTTAAAAATGACTCATATCAGAATATTAGATAAGATAGGGTTGTAATATCATCAACCAATAAAATTTAGACATGTTAGAAATTTATTTTAAACATTATCAACTTGATTTATCCTTATTTATCAATTTAATTTTATTTGTGGTAATAATATTCTAAATTTTAAATTATTATAAATAATTACATATGTGTGGTGAATTTTCCATAATTTGATACTTTATGACATTTTAGACCATATAAATTTAAATTTATAATTTTTAAATATTTTTGTTATTTTTAAACAATTTTATAATATGTTATTTTTATAAAATAACAATAGTGTCAATTTTGACACTATTAATTTATTTCAATTTAAATAAAGTATATACAGAATATATGTTCAAAATAAAAGCATTAATAGATTTATAAAATGTCATATGTATCTAGAAAATTATTGTATCACATTAAATAGTTCATATAATATGTAATTTAATATTTGTAAAATCATTTATTTGATATTTTCATTAATAAGATAATTTCAACATCACTATTGTGGCATATTTAATAATAATTATTTAATCCCTAAAAATTATAAATAAATTCCTATGATGTAGATAATTGTATTATATTTCTGTATACTATTCATGTTCGAAGTTTCATTAATTTTATCACTAAATTAATGTTATTATACTTATAATATTTAAGAAAGTGACATGTTGTCACTTTCTTTGGTTTTAATAATTATTAAATTATTTTCATTGAAAAAAGTCCATTAAATGAATCTAATCCAACCCTTAGGTGATATGGGTCTACTTTTAGTCATCCAATAGGATTTTGTCAGGTGTTAGGGTAATTTTATAATCTTATATTTACCCTTAATTACCGGATTTACATTTAACTATGGTAAATAAAATTTAATGTAGTTACTGTTCATAATGCAAAAAAATAAAAAGTAGAATATTAACATAATATGGACCCGCTGATTCCTAATATGGAATCCATTTTTCAAAATTCAAAACACATAAGTAATAGTAATTAATTTAAAATTAATCCTGTTGTTAAGAAAATGGGTTTTAGAAGTTAAAACATTGCCAAAGATTGAAATGTTTTTACCTATGAATTCATTGTAAAATTAATGATAATGACATAAATTATATTAAATGGTAAAAATATATTCTATTTATACTTTAAACCCATTCAATATTATAATTTAACTATATAAATTATCTCAATGAGAAAATTTGTTTTTAATTAAAAATTAGCATATTTTTACTATTCATCAAAATATGAAAGTTATCAGAAAAATATCAAAAATTTATCAAAAGTAAATTTTTATATCCTGATTCTAAAGAAGAATTTTATTTTGTCAAATTGAACTTATAAATATGTCAAAAACTAGATTTAATGTGGGTGCGCCATCAAAAGGCGGCAAAACTGTATTTTTTTAAAAATACTTATTTTACCCGAAAAATTTATTTTGTTCTCCTACCATGTTCTAGAAAATGTTCAAGATGAATAATAATGTTATAAAATTCAAAATGATGTTAATACTATTCATAACGGCTAGTCCATAATAATATATCGTTGTTTAGTGAAACCTGGTATTGCGTACTACACACGCTATCGAGGAAGGTCGCGATTGGGTGTAATGTAAGCCAAGTCAGTATTGTGTGTTGTGAAAGATTAAATTGGTTTTGCGTATAAAATAAGACACAAAAAAATATTTCTCATAAAATATCAGGGTGTTACAATGATTTTATTTATAGTTTCAAAAAAATTAGATTTTTGAGGTTTACAGTTGGGTCCTTAAAATTTGTATTTGAGAAGGGCTTAGACAACTTTGGAAATTAGGATGTTTGAATAGAAGTTAGGGATATCATCATGAGTTTAAAATTTTCAGGTTGATCATATGTTTAATGTCTTTGAAACCTTTTTTGGATTTATTTTATGAAATACTATAGTGATTAATGGTATTTGTTGAGAAATTTATTTTTGATATAATTACGAGTTATTAATTGTTGGCATTAAAAAGTAAAGGTATGGTATAAAATTTGAGGGCCAAAAATGTTATGGTTATCTTTATGGTATTTTAATTTTTTGGAAATTTTATATGAATTATATAGTTTTATAAAAAGTAAAACCCATCAGATGGGTAAAAACCCATGATACCTGGAAAGGCTGTGAGTTGTGAACCCATAACAAAAGGTTGAAATTGTTTCATCACTTAGAACCGACCTATATAATTTCCTAAGTTAGAAGGATTTTTTTAGTTAAAATAATTTATTTAATAAGTTTATTTTGATTTTGGGTGAATGGTTTTTATCATATTTGAAAATGATTTGGTGATTCTATGATTAAAGTTATATTAGAATAAGTTCACTATTTTGGGAACATTATATAATAAAGGTAAATGGATAATTATGGGATTTTATTATTTATGTAAAGTTTGAATTATATTTTGGATGAATATGTTATTAAACTGTGGATTTATGGTGATTCAGACTATTTATAGAAATGATTAACCCAACATGGATAATATGTTATTTGGAAAATTTATTTCTGGTATGAGAATTTAAGAGTAATTGATGTTATTTAAAGATATTTTTTTTCATTTTTCTTGTAATATTACATGATTAAATCGTTATTATATTTTGGTTTTAATCATAGTTATAATTTTTTGTCATATTTTAAGGACAGTTATTTTTTAAATGGTCTATGTTGAACTTTGGGTATTATCATCCAATTTCAGATATTGAAGTGCTTTTTCATCATACAATGATTTATTATTTTTGAATTATTTTTTTAACTAATTTTTTACTAATAATTTTGGTTTGGGATAATATCTAATAAAAAGATAAATAAATATTTATTCTTTTCCCTATTATATGATTCTACAGATGTAGATTCTAGTGCTTCGGGTGCGATAAAATCATATTGAATACTCATCGTTTGATGAAAAATATGTTTTTTTGATGTATATTAACATATTAAACACCACTTTTCAATTAATTAAAGCTCAATATGTTCATAGTCAAAGTAGTAAAATAATTCGTCAACTCTGTGAAAATTATCTTTAATAAAAAATGTGATTTGTTTATTTATTTTACTATGAAATCAATGAAATCATAACCCATCATAGATTTTTGGTTTTATGATTCTTAACATTCTCTAGATCATTTTATCTATCAATATCCTTCAGAAAATGATGGTTATTTTTCTCTTCTATATCCATATTTACATATATGGAACCTTAGTATGTGTCATCTCAAGTGAAATTCGTACATTACTTTCTTTCTTTTAATGTGGATGTTTCATGAATCTGCTTTCTGATGTGGGATCTAAATAATTATATTTATAAAATCCAAACCCCTATTTTTTTATCTCGAGTACATATTTTTAGCATTCAATTTTTTAAATGGGGATAATGTGACATCCAGAGTTTTTAAAAATGAAAGACTATGTTTGATAAGGTACATAATACACCACATTAAGTTTAAATGAATTATTGTATATTATTATTTAAATGTTACCATTATGACATAGGTGTTTGAATGGTGGGAATGAATAATATTAATTGTATATTGAAAATACTGTTTACACATGTATATATGATTCTTTGGTGACCAATTAACTATAAATGAATGCAATCCACATTTTAAAATAAAGGAAAATGTTTTTCTAAAGAACTATTTATATGTGAAAAAGTATTTTTATATGAAAAATAAAAATATTTAGTTTTTATATTATGTTAATTATATATATAATATATTCAATATAATTTTTGAAATTAATTTTATATGTCTTATAGACATGATATATGTTTTTTAACAGAAAACAAATATTTTTAAAAAAATGTTATTTTCTTCTTTTTGATTGAACAAATTTTTTAACTACATTTTTTGATATATCTATAATTTTTCTTGAAAAATAAACTTATTCTTTATAATAAGAGTATAAAAATTTACTTGGTTTAATTTTTTGCATTTTTCTAAAAACATTCATATTTTGATGAATAGTGAATAATATAAAATATTAGATCACAATTACATTTTTGTAAAACATAATTTTTATTGTTAAATTTCATTTTTAATTATTTTAAAAATTTAATTTAGTCATGTTTTTATCATTTAATTCTATATATTTCATTTTAATCAATTTCCAATTGAAGTTTGTATAAAAACATTATGAACTATTGAATGATTTTACTTTAAAACCTTATTCTCTTAATTCATCAAGAGGATTAATTTTAATTTAATTTTTCCTACTTCTATGTTTTGTATTTTAAATAACAACAAATAATGGTTTAATAATTTTTATATTTATTATCTACTCGGATCAAATTCATTTTAGGAAAATATGTATAATAACTTTAGTAATAATCTTTAATACCACGATTAAGGGTAAATCAGGTTATTAAGTATAAATATAATATTATAAAATTACCCAAAAAAAATTCATAATTTCATTTAATGAGTTATTTTTGACCCTAATATTTATTGTGAAAATTTTATATCCCCTTGGAGCTAGTTGGTTGACTTTATTCCCTTTATAGAATTTTAATTTAAAGTAAAGAAAAAGATGACATACTCATGTGTTAATTACTATAAATTTTTTATTATATATTTATTTAGAAGTTATATTAGAGTATAATAAGTATTTATAAATCTAAAAATATTACCTACATCATGGTAATTTTTTTATATTTTTAATTAAATAAATAATTAAATTAAACAATAAAACAATGATGATGTGACAATTTCTTTATTTGTGGAAGAATCAAATAAATGATATTAAAAATTTTAACATAAATTAATTTAATAAAATTGAATTCATTTATGATTTTTATGGATTAATTTGAAATTATAGTGTTTATTTAATAGTGTTTTTTCAAGAAATCATTTTTTATGAAATTTTGAAAAATGTCAACTATTGAATCATATCAAAATTGAAGTTAGTGATATTTTTAAATAAAAAACATTTTATTAGATGATATAAAATAAAAAAAAGAAGAATTCATCAAAATTATTTATATATGTCTAATTTTTTTATTAATGGCTCTTTGTGGTTTCTATTTCATTTTATAGTAATTATATTAACCCTAAAAATGTATATTACATGCTATCATGATAAGTGTTAATGTGGTTTAAAAATAAGGATTTCAAATTTCTCAAAACATTTTTCATTTCCATTGGAGAAGTTTAATTTAAGAAAATCAAGATATCTTAGACATAAATCCATTTGGATTAATTTTTGTTAGAAAATTAATTTATATTAATCAAATATTATGTAATATTCCATGAGTTCCCCTCCACACTGCTATAAAAGGGAACCCATTATTCTCCTTTCCTAACACATTAGAACCATTTTATTTCCACAAATATCTACCAGAATCCATTCTAATAATCTCTCTTTACATTCATGGGGCCTTATTTTAGGAATAAAACACTCATTATAGGTGTTAATTAAATGATATCGCCCGAAGAAGATGTATCGTTTTTAATTAATTATCTCAATTCTATTTCTTCTCCAAATTCCTTCAAACATCCTTTAAAAATTATAAAATAATAACTCTAGTATCCCAAATTTACTAATAAGTTATTTTTTTCCATGACCCATATCCATCCTTAATTCCATTAAATTAGAAAATAATTAATCTTTCAAGCATATGTGTTTACTATCACCTCCATGAACATTTATATTTTTTTTCAGTATCAACTATCCAGAATGGTTATAATGATGGAATTAATATTTATATATTATATTAATGACATATTAATCATAATAATATAATAATATTTTAGTTACATTCTTGCATTCCATGAACATAAAAATGATACTGTTGTTCGTGCGTACGTGTGAAATATCCCCTCCACATTGTAATGTGATTTGTTTTCAATTGCCACATCACATGGATTACATATATAAGTATATTTAAATTATTAATATCATATTAATGTTATTATAATAATTATAGAAAGAAAAAATAATATTTACCTTACTTCCATTATGATCATTGAAATATCAGAATGTTACTCACACGTATATGTGACATACCATCCCCATGATCGTAACATTGTTCATTTTTCATATCCATATTTAATTATAATATTTAAAATAATAGTAAATGTAATTTTTATTATTATTTCATGATTATTATTCTAGATATGATGGACTAATGACCATTTTGACAATTGAAACTATACCCAAGCCATTTTGGACTCAAGCACCGAATATCATCAAAACATTCAACATTAACATAGATAATTAAGTAGTTGTTATTAAATTATAATAAGTGATTTAAAATCAATAATAAATTTTAAAATAAATTGAAGATGGTAAAAAAATAAACATATATTTATTATTGAGGAATATAAAGACTGTATGTGACAAGTCAAACTCAGGTTGGGGGACTCTTTAACTGAAACATCCTTTTAAATGTTTTAATGATTTATTCATCAAAATTGTTATCATTTATTTACTTGTTTTAAAAATGGTTTTATAGATTTATTTATTTAGAAATTGTTTTTAAAAATGTTAATTTCATTCAATATTTTCAATGTGGTATGAGATACTTTGATTAAAAAATATTTATTTCAAATGTTTTAAAATTATTTTTAAGAACTGATGATTATTTCAATATCTTTGAATATATTTTAACATATACAGTTGGAATTTTTTTATGAATGTTTAATTATTTAATGTTTCCTATAAATGATTTCAAATTTCATTCAAAATAACTTATTTTCATTATATGGTTAATGATTTTATATTTTAATGTGATTTCAACATGAAAAGGGTATTTTGATAACTTTAAGTGTTTTACACATGAGTTCAAAAGAGTTTTTAAGGGTTTTGATCTAATTTCATTCGTGGAAATTTTATATGAATTTTTGAGGCCCATTAAAGCTCATATGTGAGCCTGATGTAGCATATATAAAGGGTTTATCCCCAATATAGCTCATTAATGATGAATGAGCCTCATATATCTTATATGAAGGGTGTGCCCCTTTATAGCTCTCTATTGAATTAGGTACTCCGGAGATGGAAATCAAATGTATGGTTATTCTATTTGTAATTTTGAATGTAAAGGTGATATGTTAATTCTTTTCCAAGGCACCTATGCGATTTTATATAGTTGATAATGTGTTATTATGCAATATATATTAATTGGTTTTCATGATTTGGATATAATAGTGATTTACATTCGTTATGTCTCTAATTGAGATTTTTGTATTATCCCATGTTTTAAAATGTTTTTTTCACTAGAGTATTGAAAGAGTCCGTTAAAGGATTAGATGAAGATGAAATTTTGAAAATATATTAGTATTTGAATTTTTTTTGAATGATTTTTTTATGGAATAAATTTATACTAATTATATATATCCTCTTATAATGTATGGGTTCACTATATAATAGTTTTTACAAATTATCTAAAAATATAAACCCCAAGGAAATTTGGGGAAAATGTGGTTTTCAGTTTTAAAATAAGTATGATGTGTGATATATAAGGATTTTTTCTTACAATTCAAAAGAAAACTATTAATGGAAGGAAATTTATATGCCTACAAAGAAAGAATAGTACATAAAGGTTCTAAAAAGATCAAATAATTAACTATGATGAAACATTTTCCCAATTTTTTATGTTTAAATCCATTAGAATTTTAAAATTATAACTTCATACCATGACTATGATATTTGGAAGATAGATGTCAAAACAAATTTTTATAATGGGAAACATTTGGAAGATGTATATATGAAACATGAAGAAGTAATTGTGACTCTATGTGATTCTAAAAGGAATATTAAGTTTCATAGACCTATTTGTGGATTGAGGAAATAATCCGGTTCATGGAAAATTTGATTCGATAAAGGTATAAATTAATTTGGTTTCATTACGAAGGAATGTAATCCATTTGTTTACAATTGGATTAGTGGAAATTCCGTAATTATCAAAGTAGTATATTTTGAAGACATATTACTTATTAGAAATTACATAATAGTATTAGTGTATTTTAAGGACTAGTTGAACAATTAATTTTCTATAAATGACATAGGTTACATAGCCTATATTCTAAGGATCAATATCATTTTTGATAGATCAAATAGAGTTTTTTGAATTTGTAAAATTACATAAATTTTCTAGATAGAAACAATATTTATTATCGATTAGTCCTATAGGGGATCAGTTCTACTGTGACATGGTATACATCTTTCTGAGAAAATGTTTCCTCATAAAAATCATGAAAAATTGGGAATAAGTGAGATCCTATTATATTTAGTTATATGATCAATCCTGTATTCAATTTTATACACTAAATTTGATGTTACCTAAACCTTGTGAATTTTAGGTACATATCAATCTAATACTGGAGAATAAAATTGTTTTTTTGTTAAGGATATACTTATGTATATAAAATGAATAAGTTAAATGATATTTTTGTATAGAGGAGATTAGGTGGTGGTCATCAGGGGTTACAATTATGTTAGTTTTTTATAAAAATCAAAATTATTTGAAAACACAATTATGATATGTTTTCTTTCTTAATAGAGGAGGTATAAGAAGGAAGATTTCAGCGAAACCAGTTGTCATTGATTCTATAGTAGAGTCCAATTATAAGGTGTAATTTGATACAGCTAAATAAGTCATTTGGATATGAAACATTGTCAATGATATTAATTTTTTACTTATTAGTATGTCCATATCAAGTTGTATTGTTATTATACTACATTGGTGGCTCTTGAAAAAGATCCAAGATCACAACAATGGTCAGTGAAAATTTTCTAGATGTTTCACATAAAGAGAGATTTCCCCAAGAGTAGTTAAGTCATAGAAATAAGTGTTACCATAGAATAAAAATAGTGTAAAACTTGGCTAAATGAATATCGCATTTGATTCGTGACAAACATGTGAAATCTGGTAGACTGATGTTTGTTAAGAGTTTTCTCTAGTGAAAAGCAGGATTCTATTGGACTTTGTTCCCTAAACTTTTTTTTCTATATTATGATAAAATTTATTCATTGTTTGTATTGTTAATATATTTTTTTATCACAACATGATTGTTTTTATATGTGACATATTATATGATAATGTACCTAGAGGAGTAGTCAAAGAAAATGGTCATTGTAGTTCACCGCTATGATGGGAACCCAGAAGTGTCATGAAAGTATTATTAAATATATATATATATATGTTCTATAGTCAGATGAAATCATTTTATAGAAAAAAAATTATACAGGATATCATGGGTGGAGACTCAGAATACTTAGTGACCCTTTTCATGGTGTAAAAATGGTATACTCTACCCCCTTAAAGAAAACAATTATAATGAAACGGGACAACAAATAAAAATTTTATAGATTGTTAAAAATTAAATCTACGAAATGATCTTCTACCTATAAGGCTCAAAACCTATCAACACGATCATAAGATTATAATATACCAAGAATCAACCTCCCTAAACAAGCTTCTATCTATGAATCCTTATTATGGAATACTCCTTGGAGGGTGACAATGATAACATAAATGGATAGACAGATAAAACTCATCATGTATTCATATATGGTAATAACACCTTGAGGATCATCTTATCAGATAAACTCCCACCTAACAGGGGTTTCATTTCATCAGTAAGAATCATATTTGAGTCTTGTAGTACCTGAGTGACCCATCTGGTTTGAAGACATACCGTAATAATTTACCAATGCGTTTTCCAATTATGTAATTAAAAAATATGGTATAACCACTAACTTATGAGAGGAAATTTAATTTAAAAATGACTAATGGATAAAAGATTACATATCTCTTCCACCACACCTTTATGTCCAAAAGCAATAAGAATCCAACTGAGTCCCATGGGAAATCATCACATTACTATCAAAGGAAACCCTCTATAATATTTAAAATCAATCATTCTAATAGGGATCTAGCTAATAAAATCATTAAAAAAGTACTATTTAAGTCATTACATCAATTTACCTTTATTATATCACTATTAAGTCATATAAATGAAATTTCTTGTAACAATTACAAGGATGTTTTTTTAAAATGTTTTTGGTACTTTATTTATCTTATACAAAATAAAATTCTACAAAAACTATCACATAATTTCCATTTTTAACAATTATTTCACCATAATTTCTCACAGAATTTCACAATTAAAGAAAATTTTCTTTAAAGCATAGAGGTAACAACCCCATTATGTTGTAACTTGAATTTTCAATTATTAATGCCTCAAAATAATAAATATAGAAATTATAAAAATGCTCTTATTTTGGTGGGATTAGTTAGGTAAGATACCACAACACACTTATTATATGCGCTGTATAAGTGGATTTGTAATCATTAAATAACTATCCCCATTAACATAAACACACCACATTGATGTTATGTATCAAATAATATAAAAATATATGCAACCCATGTGTGTCCTCTGAGGTTAATCTGGGTTCATTTATATGGACATACATTCAATTTAAGGATTATATTATTTTTCAATTAATATTAGTGTCCCATTTAAGTGTAACCCCTAATAGTTACAATTTCAAAATATCCTTTATTGGTTTATCTCATAGGATTACAATGATAAAACTAACATACAATAATCGAGTAGAGAATAAGATGACTTAATTTTATAGTTCACCACTAACATGTTATAGATTTACAATACATTATAAGATTAAATTTACATTACATTTAACCAATATCCATAATATATTATAGTAATTGAAAAAAAAATCCAAGTCACTACCATTACATGATTATATTTTGTTTAACTAATTGGATCATTTAAATACATTTCATTCTTTTAATTTATAATATTCTAGACAAATAGAATTACATGACATATAAGAAATTACTAGTTAGGTTGATGGAGAATCATTATTTAACTTTATATATAACATGATTATAAAAAGGAATCTATCACACAAGAAAAGAATATATCCATGTAAATAGTAAAACAGACAACTATTGTATATATGTGACCATGCTAATGTCGTGTGAATTCAATGTGTGTAAAATGATTCATGAAAACACATCCTCTCTTTTCATACTAGTCTAAGAGATAAATATCATAAATCAATGACCAACCAATGTACAGTCCTCAGTAAAGTTGAATTAGAAACCAACTAAAATAATACCCTCATGGACAATAGTCTTGTCCATGAGAACTTGATACTTCCCTCACGCATTGGTCAAAAATTCCAAGGACTAAGCTACATGAAAATTTTTAACACATTCCTAGAATCATATTTACAAGAATTAAAAATAAAAAAAAGTAAAAGATAAAATCTTCTAATAATAATATCTGACATTCTAATACCAGTCCTGTCATATGTTACCTGACTCTGTTGTGAAAAGGCCTCAAGAAACTCCTTGTATTCAGAGGCTTCCAACTAGAAGTGTGGGTCTATGGTGGTATCAGGTGGAGACTATATGACCATTATTAGAGTGGATAATAGTAGTGAAAATATATAAATATATCTAAGGATGTATTATAATGGAAATAATATATGTAAATCATGCAATAATAATAAGTAAAAAACAATAATAACTGGTAGTATATACAAAATGATCATTTCATGATGTTATACCGCAATAGAGAGATATGTAAATACCAAGTACATATAAATAATTAATTTTAAACAAATATATGAAATTGGTGAAAAATAAAGTCTTATAGCATCATGGTCACTAGCTCTTTCCTATACTCTCATACTCCATCCTAATACATAATGAAAGTATCTATATTTGTGTGCTTCCCATTATCACTAATTGCATCAATGAAGTCTATCCGGGAACCAATCAGAGGCCTAAAAAAGTTTCCAATATAATAAATTCGGCCTACAACAATAATTTTATATAATATATAGTATTTTATTTTATAATGGATCAGTTTTAATATATAAATATAATAAATAAGTTAGGTAAGTATATACTACAAATTTCTTCTTGGGTTCTTCATGGGACACCCATCAGACTGTACCTACTTTGGACTAATACGAAATTTCCACAAAAAGTTATTCTTTTATATCCAATAAGGAACATCAAGTACATTAATGTATAGAAAACCAAATGGAATTTCATGTCCGTTAAATTTAAATAAATAATAGGGAACATCATGTCCATTATTTCTGAATAAGAAATATGGAATTTCATGTCCAATATTTAAAAATAATAAATATGAAATATCATTTCCTGAATTTTTTAATAATAAATAAGTATAATCGTGTCAATTAATTCTAAATATCCCACAATGGGAACTATTCCCAAGAGTGAAGGTAATCAAAAATCATTTTCATGTCAGAAAAAGGGTGTATGAAAAATTTAATCACATATATGTCAATTTCAAACATGGACAAGGGATTTCACCCATTTGATTATCAATTCCATCCATTTATAAATTCCATAAAACTTATAATATATAAATGGTATCAAGGAATATAATCTACTCCATTTATTCATTTAAATTGATCATTTAATCTATGTGACAAAAGGGTAAAATAGAGGGTCTAACTAAGATCTTATTTCCACTAAATTGTTTAACGAGGCCCAAGTGACATAGTATTATGAAGAAATTTTAATTTAATTAATTTATATATGAAATTTTGGTCCATTTATATATCTATTCCTTTTAATGATAAATGAAAACAATATAACTCATTTCACTATCCAACGCCAAGCCAAACAGACCTCAATGTCATTTTAGTCGTAAGGGATAGATAAGCTGTCATAAATAATAATAGAACCGACACAATAGGTGGAATGGGTATATTTTTTAATTCTATAACCATGTATATGGGGGGGGGGGGGTCATATAATACATAATCAAGATACAAAAATAAATTTAAGGGTCTATCAAATTTAGATGAAAAGCCCAAAAAACATGGTGTACAGCACGACAAAAAAATATAAACACTGAAGATGTAACACCCTATATTTTTTTATTTTGAAAATTAATTTAATTTATTTGTTTTCTTAAATTTCATGAAGCAATAGATTATGCATGTGTTACACACAACATTGTTTTTTAACTTAACCACAAAAAATTATTAATATTATTATTTTGGCGAGGCAGTTATAAAGATTCCATTAAACAAATTGATATTAAGAGTAATAATTAATTTTAAAATTTTAATTATAATGTTTTTTAAAATATGAAAAATATTTTTAATAAAATAAATAATTTTCACTATAGTCGTTATAATTTTAAAAAACTACTATATTCCAAAAAACGATTTTAACGTCATTTTTGAATAATTATAAAACTAACAATAAAATATCATCGAAATTAATTTGATAAAATAATCATAATTTTTCGAATGATCATGTAAAATTTATCACAGGGTAATTTTTTGTGATTTTTTTGAAATGTTTTAAATTTTGACGAAAAGTAAAAAATACTAATGTTTAACTAAAAACTTATTTTTTTTAATTTATTAATTTAAATAGTTATATTATAAAATTATAAAATTATAATTAATTCAATTATACATATATTAATATTATTTAATTAATTTTAATCAATATAATGTTGATATTGGATATAATATCTCCATAACATGTTACACATTTTGTCATTAAAACATGACTTTCTTGACACGTATATGGGATTAAATTTAAATGAATTTCTCCCAGTATATGAATTTAATTTTAAAAAATGGATTCCATATTTTTAAAAGAAATAATTTATAATATTCATTAAGGTTGAATTAATTATTAACCAAAACTGATTGTAAATGTATAAAAATTATTTTTCACGGTTAAGGTAAAAAATGATTTTTCGAGGGTTAAACATATATGATAATGGATAAATGACCTAAAAAACATGTCACACAACCATTTTGTGACAAATTATGATTTTATTCACCTTACTCTATATATTTATGAGTTTTCATGATAATTTTCCATGTTTTTTCTCTGTATAATTTGTTATGTAATGATAACGATAAAACAGAAATCTATTTTGCCTTTCAAATCTATAAAGCTATGATATTTGGACAAAAACAACATATATTCAATAATAAATATATTTTTGAAATATAAATGTGTTTTTTATCTATATACATTATTATATATTTTTGAATGAGATAAATAATATAAATTCATCAGAAACACCAAAATAATAATTAGTTTGTTAATAATGACAGAAAATAAATGATGCCAAAAATATTAAAAGTGAATTAAATTGAATAAGTTACAATATTCCATTACCTATATAGATAAATATATCATGTTAAAATGTTTTCAAAAAAAATATTCCAAATACATCATTTTCTTCATTATTTTTAAAATTTTATTTACACAATTAATGTCAAAATTGACGTTATTTTTCTTTTAGGACAACTTATATTTTATTAAATGATTTAAAATTTCAAGTAAACCTCTAATTCACAATTTTATTTTTGAATGGTATTAAATATAAACTATGTTAAATTCAAGGACAAGTTAATCTAATATAATTAATATAGATTCCACTAAATAGTTAAAACTATATTAGCATAGTTAATGTTAAAACATTTTTTCAAATTACATGCACTTTTTTAAAAATTTATTTGCAAAAAAACATATATATTTATTGTTTAAATTGGATTAAATATTTTGAAATATTGGGAATAAATTATTTTATATGGCTCACATTAATTTATTATTAAAGGATAAATTACATAGGGTACAAAACTAATTACCAATCTAAAAAAAGAAAAATGATAAAAGTAAGTGATCTTATATGTTAATTTAAAAATGATTAAAAAATGTGTTTAATTTTTTATGTGGATGTTTAGATTGATCATATAATAAAAACAACTTTAATTATCAATTTCATATGCACTTGATGTAATATTGACCTCTAAATATTAAATACTATTGGGTATTTAAAAAACCATTCCACCTCTACTATAAAAGAGAAATCACTCCCCTCACCTATTCAAAATTTTAAAGACTTTTGGATTTACCAAAACCTCTCATATCACATTCAAAATTCTCTCATATCATCCTATATGAATTATTTTGACCATAAATACAATATAAGATTGATTTATTGTAAACCTAAGGAGGATAGATGAATAAGAAGTAAAATTCATCAATGAGAATTTTCCTTTTATTTTTTATCCAACCCCTTAAAGAATTATTTTACCATATTTATAAAATAATAGTAGTTAATTACATGTAATTTTACTTTTTAATATTTATATCATAACCTACAACCATCTCCACTTCCATCAAATGGCTTTTGAAATCAGCTATGGCATGTTTCATGAACTATAACCCCACAAAAACATGTCAATGGTTATTAGATTACCACCAATCAGTGTTGGTAAGAGTGATGTTTTTATTTTATATATATTACATTAATGATATTATTCTTGTATAATTAGTATATAATTCCTACATTATATATTTCATTTTTTTGGAATATTATAATTCCCCTCAAGTGAACAACATACCACCACCTCGCAATGTGATGTGATTCAATCATTTTTTAAAGGAACTGTATTAAGGATGAGTTTAAGGAAAATTAGTGATATAAATAACATAAAAATAATTCTATGATTATGATATTAAATTTAAATTTCGTTTCTCCAATCTGAAAATTAAATGGAAACAACATTTATTCATACATATGGAATACCATCTCCATGAATGGTGTATTTTATTTTGTATCACTAAATTTTATTACTAATCTATATATATATACTTAATATAAATGATATTTATATGATTTTTAAAACATTATATATTATGAAACCATGATAAATATTAGAATACCAATAATAAAAAGTCAATATATATACAAAACGAATTTTTTACCTAAAATGTTACATTAACATGGATTTTTTAGTAAATATTTAATAAAAAGTCATAAAAATAATATATGGAATGATATATATGAAAATAATTCTGTAATAGATTTATATTAAATTTATATTTATTATTATTGAGTTTTGAAAAATAATAACGAATGTCAAGACCTAAGGTAAGGTATTTTCATATAACCTTTTTATCTGAAAAACTCCATATTCTCCACATGTTTCTTTAATGTAGTGTATATACATATTATGATTGTATTTTATGATTATTTTACATAAATTAAATTTTTTACATATCGATTTTAGTTATTATTTTTCATGGTGTTTTCGTTTTAAATTCTACCAAATCAGTAAGGGGTTTTTGTCTCAAGTTGCCTTTATTGTAGAATATATCATGATATGCACCTGTAATTTTTAATGAGGTTTATATACATACCCTTTGACATATAATATCATAAATTTATTTTATCTCATGAAATTTTAATTTCCATTGAATGTTATTACTTCATGGGGCTTACAATTCAATTTTACAAAAGTGATAAATGTTTTATGTTACAATATCAACTTTTATGAAGATTATTTATTATTATTCTCATAAAGGTAAAATATTATGATAAATATATAAATAAACACGTTTATTTTATTCTCATATGGTTATTTAACCGTAATAACTTTTTCTCTTTATTTTTATATCTTCATTTAATCAAGATTTTGAAAATAAATTTTTTAAATGAAATTGTTGTTTTGGTTCGAAAATATTTTTCCTTACCAACTCATGTTTTAAAAAATTGTTTTCAAAATGTATTATGTTTTAAAAAATGAACACCGTACTTTATTTTTTCTTAAAAAAATTAAATTTTTCTTCAAACACACATTATATGTTTTGAAGTTTATTTTCAATGATAGGTATTTCCAAAATGTAAATGGTTTTAAAAAATTATTTTCATAAAAAATTATTTTATCTCAAATAAATATTCCCATTTACCATAAAAAATAAATTTCTATATAAGAAAACAGCCTTTCTTACCACTTATTCGTTATTGGGGTTATGAGCTAAGGAAAAAATTCTTATTCTTTTTTTAATGGTTTATGTGTATTATAGAATGATGTTTTTAAAACATGATTATCTTCCAATGGTTATATAATGATAATTCTTTTAATATATATTATTTGTTACTTGGGTTTATGCTATGATGAAATGATTAAATCATTATGAAACCAGCCTCTTGTCTATAGGTTATGATGTGTTGAAATTGTTTTAGACCCTATTCAATTTCATTTGATATGATACGATGAATGTTTATGATTTTTTGTATACATATATGTGAATTTCATTATGTTATGGGTGATACTTATATCTCCATCCAATTAATTGGGTACTGGTAAATATTCTATGATCTCATAGGGTATACCAGTAGTTAACCAATTCTATTAAAAGAGGATATACATATGGTTATCCAAATCCAAAAAAATATGGGTATATGTGTATTTTGTCCAATCCCAAAAATTAGGTCACCATAGTGGTTAGACCAAGACCCAAAGTGGGTAAAAAAGTGGACATCCCAAGCATAATGTAGGTATATGGGTAGTTTACCCAAACCTAACATGTTATTAATGACAAGGTGGAGATCCTTGACATAATCCTTTCTAAACATATGTGTATACCACAAAACTATGTCTTATTCTAATTTTATCCACTAATATATAATTTTTATTTATTCCCATGTGATTTATGTGTTACAAAAATCCATTCATTATTCCATGATTAATTGTTATGATATATGACAGATTTGGTATATAATACATAAGTTATGTTCATTATTATATACCCTTGTGGTTATCTTATTCCTTATTATGATCATAGATTGATATCTCTTGTGTGTACTCATACTGTAAATCTAATCTCAAGATTTCATATGTTCCCTTTACGAATTTTATAAGTAAAGTTTTTTTATTTAATTATTATAATGTGTGCTAAATTAAAAGATCATTATGGGAAATAGTGAATATATTTCACCAGAATAGATTAATTTGTTCCATTATTCCAATGAAAATAAATTATTATGTTCCTTAGGTATTTTATTATCAAATTTAATAAATATTAATTTAAAATTATGTAATATCAATGTATGAGAATCCATGGATTCTATGATTTGTATCAGAAGAAATTTTTATATAACCTTTGGAAAATATGGTTGTAAAGCCTTAGTGAGATATCTAATGACATGTTTAGGTATAATTATTAGGATGAGACAATGTGTAAGAAAATATCATAAAATTTTGGTAATAGATATAGTAAGTGGTTTAAAACAAATTAAATATTTCTCTCGATACATTATGTGGTTGTGTCCCATTTATATATATACAGAGGTATTACAACCCAGAAAATACCACATTGAGCTAGAATTGATTGGTAATTGGGGAAAGACAATGGGCCTTGAAACACACATGGTTTGACAATACCAGTGGTTATGATTCTAAGATTAAAAAAAATATTATAAACCATTATTATGGATTTAAAAATATGATGAATATAAATGGACTTTGATAAACCTAAAAATGACATATATTAAAAATAAATTTTCTTGATATAGACACCACAAGAGAGATTTTTCTAGAATATGTTTATTTTTAATATGATTAGTGTTTCTCACAGTGTGATTTTAGGATTTAGTCTGTTACTGGAACCAGATGAAAACAGGTTATCAATGAACTTGTTGAAAATTTTCTGATGAGAACAAAATGGTATGGTGAATGTGTTAAATGATGTTGTGATTATGCATAATCCATTATCAGGGAATATGATTAACAATTTCTACCATAACCAACTGTTAGACTCACAAAAGTAGATAAGGATGTAGTTTTCTATGATTTGGGGTAATAGAGACCGCATGAAAAAAATATATAGTTTTCTGTATTTCCATAATTTGGGATTAATCAATCAAGGGAATACCTAAGAGGGATGGGAAGATGTTTTGGTGTTTAAAATAAGGACACAATATAAGTAACTAAAATAGAAATATGGATTTTGTATTTAAATGAAAGAGAATAATTATCTCCCTAAAGTATCAATAATGTTTGAATGATTCAAATTTTTAATTTATTGGCATTGAGAAAATTAATGTGCTAATGGGAAGGCACATGAAAATAAATCAGAAAGGATATACAAGTAATGGTTATAGTTTTGATGATGAAGAGAATATTAATGATATATAAAAGGAAAAAGTGTTAAAGAATATGAAGATAAATCCTGATTAATGGTTTAGTAATAATTTTCAATGATTTATATATTTATGTATTGGGATAAAAAGAATTATATTTTTATTATTGGTATTTTGGTTATTATAATCATGAAACATGAATGAACTGTTCCAAAATAGTTCTAAATGAAGTATTTTTATTAATATTTCAAATGGTACTTATGGGATTGAAATGTGATTTAAAGAAAATTTTATATTATTATTATGTGTAGGTGACACTTAATATGATAATGATTTTGAGAAAATGGTTTTTAGTTGTGAAAACATTATGACTGATATGGATAATGTAAATTTTATATTATTTATGACCTTAGAACTAATGATTTTTTTTTTCATAAGGTGGTTTATGTTAGTATGGATGGAGTTTAGAACATTATTTAATATACAAAACATTTACAGTAATCTATTATTCTATTAACACAATGGATAAGTATCCATGAATTCATTATGATTTTATGGAAATTATTGTAATTCCCATTTTTCAAAAGAATATACAATGAAGTATTCACATGTTTCGTATATGATAATACAGATCCAATTTATGATGTATGGGGGATAAATTTTGAGATTATTTTGAATATTTTTACTTTTAATGTTTTTTAATTTTGATATTTTGGAAGTTTCATAACTCTAACCATTTATAAAATGGTTTTTGTTTAACTTTAGATGAGGCTTTAGAGATTAATGTGTTACCTCACAATGTGAAGATTTATTCGTCTTAGATATCCATTGATTTCCATTTTTTGAGTTGATATCTATATATAGAAGGAATGAATTATCTTTTAATTTATAAATATAATGATTTTTTAGTTCTATAAGAATTAAAAATTGACTTTTATTTCTTAGAGTAATTTATGATGATTAAAATTTTCAAGGCCCAACCAAAAGATGAAATTGTGAATATGAAATGGAATGAAATAAAGTATGTATATCTTCTCATAGAAATTTTTTAACATTAATAAAATTATTTTAAGATAGTTTTTTTCTTTTTCTCTTCAATTTTTTTGATATCCATTAGATATTTTACACACCATGGGGTTATGGATTCATGGTCATAAAATTTCTCCTAACCAGGTTCTATATCTTTCTCAATTAGTATTTGAGTATTAATTTTATATTCTATGTTATTTTTTCTCTTAACAAATATATTACCCTATTTGGAATCCTATTATGATTTATTCTAGACGAATTGTTTCATATCCATTTCTCCTTCTCAAGGGGATGGTTTATTAACCCTTTTTACGATGTAGTTTTCAGTGAATTATTTTCAACTTGATAAACCATTAAGGGGTGGGCTGAATTTAGATTGAAAAATTAATTTTAAGGGGTTAGAATGTAACACACAAATATTTTTTGAATTTTTTTTTCAAATAAATATAATTCCTTGATAGATTATGTCAAGTGAAACACCAAATTATTCTTGCATTACACACAACACTTTTTTTATAAGAACTGAGTAAATTATTAATATTATTATTTAAACACGACCATTATAAAAAACATTAAACACAATGAAATGAATAGTAATAACCACTTTCTAAATATAATATATAATGGTTTTATATAATGAAATCAAATTGTTTATAAAATATATAATTTTAAATATAGTCATTATAAGTATCAAAAATTATATTTTTTAAAATAAATGTTTTTCTTCTATTTTTGAAACTGTAATAAAAGTAGATTTTAATACTCATATAAAATTAATATGATTAAATTAAAATAAGTTTTTTGTATCATCATTTAAAAAATACATTAGGGTGAGTTTTTGGAAATTTGTTGGAAAGTTTTCTTTTGGGATGATTAGTGAAAAATACTGAATTTTAATTGTGAACTACCTTTAAATTTAATTTATTTATATATCAAATTGTTTTTAAATTTTATTTTTATGTATAATTATATCAATTATACATATACTAGTAAAATTTATTTAACTAGAATAAATTTTATATTGAAATTTTATATAAATATATTGTAAACTTTGGATCATTTTCTATTTAAATATCAACTTTTTGATTCTTTTTGTGAGATAAATTTTAAACTAATTTCTGTAACTTCTATAAATTATGTTTTGAAAAAAGGAACCCATTTAGGAAAATATTATATTTTATATTATCTAATTATGTAAACATAATTTTTAAATAATCTTAATATCCCAAATAGTAAAAATAATTTTCCCCAGTTAAGGTAAAAACAAATTTATTGGGGGGATAAACTATGAAGATAAAGTTCAAAATGAACTAACATTCCAAACACCCATTATATGGCCTTATTTTGACCCTATTACCCTTTTCCATGATTTTTATCAAAATTTGAGAAAACATTCCATGAAATCTACCAATATAATTTGTTATGTAAAGAAAAATTCAAAAAAGGAACCCTCCTTGCGTTTAATATCTATAATATATTGGGATGAGGAAAAAGAAAATTTTTCAGTTATAAATATACTTATGAAAGGAAAATGATTTTTTATACCGAGAATCTTGTTTTTAGAAGAAATAATTAATTTAAATGCTTATGATATTCCAATGAAGTAATTATTTTGTTAACAATTAAATAAAATAAATGTTACATAAAATATTTAAAGTGAAGTAAATGGAATGAGTTATTATGTTGAATTAGTTTTTTAAATGAATATATTGGTCCACAAAAGTGTGAAAAAAATATATTTTAATTCCATAATTTTCTTGATAATTGTTAATACCATTTAAATAAATAATAGAAAAATTTACATTAATGATATTTTATGATAATTTATTTTTTTTAAATGATTTATAATTATTAAAAAATATATATTCATCCATGTTAATTATGAATTATAATAAATTTAAAATACTTTTCATTCATCGCCCAATTATTCATTTATAATTAATATTGACCATTAAATAGTAAAAACTAAATTAGTGTAGTTAAGGTTAAAATTGTGTTTTTCATGACATGTTCTTATATTAAAAATAATTCTCTACACACATAGTTTTTTAATTTCTTAAATTGAATTCAAAATTTATAATAAATTGGTCCTAATTTTTTAATAATTATCACTTCAATTTATAAATAAAGGCTAAATTACATATGTTAGAAAACTCCATACCGTAGTGAAAAAAAAAATAGTAAAATTAATTAAACACAATAGATAAGGAAATAAAATATCTGAAAAATGTGTTTAATTTAATTTTAGAGGTGTGGATTGAACATATTATCCCTCGACACTGTTAATTGTCAATTTTTTATCCACATGAGTATGATTGACCTCTCAAAAGTGAATAATTTTGGGTATTTACAAAAATGAAACTCCTCTTCAATTATAAAGGCGTGCCCAATCCCTTCAAATATTCAAAACCTTTTTAGCCATTTAGATCAACCAAAACCTACCCAAATCACTTCTAAAATTCATTATTCTCACTATAAGAGGCATTATGTTGGGACTAAATCCAATATGTAAATTATTTAGTGAAAACCTAATGATGATACCTATAGAAGTGGTAACATTCATCAACGAGAATTTTTGTTTAATTTATTCATCAACCCCATTAAAAGTTTATTGTTCCATTATTATATAATAAATTAAGTATATTAAATATAATGTGATATTTTTATGTCAAGGTATGAACCTATAACCATATCCTCTTCCATCAAATGGGTTATGAAAGCATCATTCTTGTGTATGGTGGACTACTATCTCATGAAATAATGTCTTTGGGTTTTCAATTACCACCTCTCATGATTGGAAATAATGAAATGTTTATTTTTTATATATGATATTATTGATAATATTATTCATTTATTAGTATATCACACATACCTTCAAGCTTTCTAGTTTGTTGGAATATGATAAAATTACATGTGTGCATTACAGACTACCACCTCTCAAAGTGATGATACATGGTCATGATTTACATGGAAGGAATTCAGGATTTGTTTTTTTTAACATATGAAATATATATGAAATACAAATTATTATGGAATTATGATATATCATTTACTTTTATATCATTAAATTTAACAAAAAGTGGAAACAATGTTTATGCGTTTGTATAACCTACCATATCCATGAAAAATATATTTCATTTTCTATTGGTAAATTTCATGATCTATTAAAAATACATATATAATTAATTTATATGATATTTATATAATTTCTAATCTTCTGGATATGATCAACCCATGATAAATGTAATATAACTAAAAATAAAAAATAAATACTTATATAAAAAACATACCATTTATGGCTCAAAAAGTGACTTTGACATGGAATTGTTAATCAGTTGGTAAAAATAGGTTATAAGAAAATAATATATGATATTATATATAAGAATTGTTTTCTATAATACATTTATATTAAATTTATATTTATTATACATATGGTATGAATGTGAATGAAGGAATTCAAAACATAGTGTAATAGATGTATGTCTCACTTTTAATTTCTATGTGACAAATTCCATATTAAACCGATTTGACATATATGTAGTGTATTTGATTAACATGAATTTGTTTAATGATGCTTAAAAAATATTATTATAATTTACATATCCATTTTACGAACTATCTTTCATGGGATTTACAAATCGAATGATTCCAAATCATTAATGTATTTTTGTCTCAAATTTCCTTCTTTTAGACATACGTCATGATATACTGCTATTTTTCCAATGAGGTAAATATTTTATGTTAGAATCTCATCGTCTATTAGGTTTATTTATTATTATGCTTACGAAGGTAAAATATTATGATCAATTTCTAAAAAAAATCATTAATTTTATTATCCTATGTTTGTTCAATGAGATTCCATCTTTTCCATAATTTTCCTATATTCAAGAACTCAAGATATTGAAAATAATTGTTTTATGAAAAATCATCTTTTTAGATGAAAAACATTTTTAATCTGAACCCTATTTTATAAAAGTATTTCCAAATGTATTTTTTTTAAATGTGTTTTTCAATGATAAAATTATTTTTTATGATATATGTTTTAAATTATTTTTAAAACTAAAATTATAATTTTTAATGTATTTTTCAAAGGAAATTATTTTGAAAATTATTTATGTTCTCAAAAGTTATTCTCAAATGGAAGTTATTTTTCATCAAAAAAATATCTAAGTGATCATTATAAATACTTTTCCATCTAAGATGACATCCATTGTTATTATATATTCTTTATTGTGTTTTTTACCCAAGGATACAATATTTATTCCTTATTTTAATTGTTTTTTTATGATGGATTTCTATTTATGAACCTAGATTCTCTCCTACTAGTTATACTATGATAAAATTTTAATTATACTAAATTCTTTTTCCATGTGTTGTGAAATTATGTAATGATGAAATTATTATGAAACATTTATCTTTTAAATTCGATATGATATGATTAAATTCTTAAGAAACTCATTTATTTTCATAGGTTATGATATGATGTTTGTATATGGAGTTGTCTCACATTTATATATTACATTAATTACGTAAGATGTGGGACCAAGATCTCCCTCTGATTAATTGGGTAATGATAAAATTTCAACGATATCAGAGGGTACATGAGATGTTATCCCCATCCCATGAAGAATATAGATGTGTGGTCAACCCATGACCGAACCAGATGGTACAAAAGTTGTTATCCCATCCCCAAAAATATGGGTAAACATGTGGATAGATAAACTACAGTAGAGGGTAAAGGAAGTTTATCCCAATCCTAAAGAAGCTACAGAGGTTCTTAGACCAAACTTAACACATTCTAAATATCATTATGGGTATCCTTGATATAATATTTTTTTATGCTTATGTGTATTTCTCAAAAAATGAATTTTTCCAAAGTTATTCTCTCATTAATCAATTTATTTTATTCTATTATGAATTATGTATTAAAAACATCTAATTAATAGATCATTACTTATGTTTATGATCTATTATTTTTTGGGAATTAAATTCATAACTAATGTTCATTATCATATTGTAACAGCCCAAGATTTTATGAAAAATATTCTTTTTAATTTTATTAATGTCTTGTGTTGTACGCTACACCAAAAGGAGCTTGCACAACACACATCCTTGACTTGTCTTGCATTACACGCAATCACGACCTTCCTCGATAGCGTGTGTAGTACGCAATACTGAGTTTCACTAAACAACGATATGCTATTAAAATATTATTATAACTAGCCGTTATAAATAGTAATAACCACCTTTTAAAATTTTAGAAATTTTAGCTCTCAAAATGGACTTCATTTTTGGATTCGAAGTATCGAATTTAGCCTAAGGTGAAATTTTGGTACTTTTCGGATAACTTTCATTTTCTGATGAATAGTGAAAATTACTAAATTATAATTAAAAACAACTTTTTTAATCAAAATAATTAATAGTGATAAATTATTAATTTGATTGGTTTTAAAGTATATTTAGAATATATTTTTACAATTTAATACAATTTTGGTCATTGGATGTAATTTCACATTTAAACCAGACATAAACAAGTGTCAATCTTTTGATAGTTATTGTTTATTAAAAACACGCTATTTGTTTTAACAGCGGGATTTAATTATAAAATTAATTAATGCAACATCTATGTTATGAATTTGGTAAAATATACTTAATTTTTGAATTCGGAAAATGAAATATAGCTTTGGATGAAATTTTGGCATTGTTCTGAAAAACATCAATTTTTGATGAATAGTGAAACTACTAAGTGGTAGTTAAAAAACTGAATTTTTCATAAAACTTAATTTTACCGCTTCTATGAATGGAATTTCAAAAATCCGAGATACATGGTTGATATAATTAAGTAAAATGTGGTTCAATGAGATGAAAATAATTTTTGGTGAATAGTAACTTTTTACTTTTATTTACCACGGTTAAAAGTAAATAGGGTAATTAAGGGTAACAATGATATTAATATTACCCTAACACATGTCCTAATCCTATTGGATAGGTGTATCTCGACCAAAAACAACCTTAAGTGTAAAATATTATCATTTAGGCCCACTTGGATTAGATTAGGACATTTATTATTATTTAATTCAAAGAAGAGTTAAAAGTGTTAAAATCAAAGTTTATTTACTAAAACATTTTTAATATAGGGTTATACATAATATAAATTCGATTGTAAATATTCATTAGAAATCTAAAACGATTTCCTACATAATTTTATTTTATTTGTAATTTTTATACATCAAATAAGTTAATATATTTAAGACACAAAGATGATGTAGTAATTATCTTATTAATGAAATATTGACATAATTGATGTTATAAACACCAAAATAAATGTAATTTGAGACTTTTTATGAATTCCACTAATTTTATAGGTCACTATGATATATTAGTGTTGATTTAATCAACTTGTTTCGAACATATAATTCTGTTATAACTTTCACAAAAATCATATATCAAATAGTGTCAAAATTGACACAAAATAGTTTTTAAATCAAATATTATATTACTAATTGTTATGTTATTCCTAAAGATCTAAGGATCGGCCAAATGACTTAGATAAGGATATATATATTAATAATAAACAATTTTGGGTTCGTTTGACATGTTATAGTAAGTGTATTAACCATATAGTGAAAGAAATCAAAAAGACACGGTAAAAGTTAAATTATTTAACTTAGAGTTAAATCTAATTGATAAGGTTAAAATAATACCCTAAACTTGTCTAAATCCTATTGGTTGATAGGATTTCGACCCATCCACACTTTAGCTTCGAAATAAGACCCTTTGGAACCATTATAAACCGATTTTGACTTTAATATAAAATAATATTTTGAGATATTCCTAAGGTGCCCTCTCCTCCCTTATAAAAGGGAACCTCCTCCCCCTCCTCCTCACACCAATTTGAGAACTCAAGCTCGGCCAACCCCTGCCAAAATCCCTTCTCCACTTCCCTAGAATAATCCTAGAGGTCCTGGTTTTCTTCAAATACCAATCATAGTTTCCTAAGTGGAGGATTCAAAGAGGCGTTCCAAAGAAGAGGTAATATCCATTACCGATCTTTTCAACTTTTTTCTTCTTCAACTTCTTCTTCTTTAGTTGTTTCATGATAAAGTAATAACATCAGTATTTCTTATATACTGATATGTTATTATAAATATGAAACAACTATAATTAACCTTCTATCCATCCTACGGAAAAAGGAAATCACAGCGCGTGCGTACGTACGGAATACCGTCTCCACGCCGTGGTGAAATCTATTTTCCGCCACCACCTTAATTGGATGGGTATAATGGTGTAATGAGTAACTATATATGATTATTATAAAGTGATATTGATACGGAAATAGTATAAATACACTTCAACACAATTCCACAACCATGGGAACAATATCATCGCTCGTGCGTACGGACGGACTACCGTCTCCACGACGCGATGAGATTCATTCTCAATGATTAACCATTCATGAATGATTATAAAGTATATATAATAAGTAATAATGAAATATATGACATAATAATGATATTGTATTTATGTATATTTATATGTATGTCATCTACTTAATTCTATTCAATTCAATAAGGAAACGAAAACAGCGTTCATGCGTACGTACGGACTACCGTCTCCATGAATGGTGTATTTCATTTTATTTATCAATATATTATATATATGTATATTCTGAATATATATGATATATAAATCATGTTTTACATTCTGGATATAAGTAATCATGATCCAAGTAATCATATTAATAATTACAAGTTAAAAACACCTACGATAAATGAAACGATTTTACCCAAAACGCTTCTTTAACATGAATTTATAAAAGAACGGGTAATATGAAGTCATAAGTGGACCATATATGATATAATAACAATGAATATGATTCTGGAATAAGTCAATAACATTATTTAAATCATTATACAGGAGGTTTGGACACGTACAAAGCATGTCGGACCTAAGGTAAGGGAAATGTCACAATCTCATTTTATCTGAGATTGTTTATACTTTGGTATTTACTGGGGTGTATTTTATCATCCACATCCATGTTTCCCCAATATGTAATATTTATATCCTTCTAAAATAGTTTATATCAAATTTTACCCTTCGGTGAGATTTTAGTAAATGATATGAAAGGAATCTTTTGGCGTTTTTCGTACGAGGTACTTTTTGACTTTTCCGACAAAAGTACGAAGAATGTTTTTTTTAACTTATATGACATTTATGGATTTTTAAAAAATTATTTCCAAGAATCATCCTTTAAATTTTTTCAAGTTTATTTTTAATCAAATTCTTTTAGTTTAAAGTTGTATGACATTTTAAGAATGGAAAAATATTTTTGAAGAAGAAAGGATATTTTCCTCAAGAATGGAGTTCAAGTGTTTTATCCAAATTATTTTCCATCTAAGATAATAAAGGGTTCTGTTTTTATCCCTATTATTACATTGATTTGATTATGTTGTGAGTGAATTATTTTTATGAAGTCATTTACCTTATATGATTTGTTTTATGATGTCATGATGTTTCAAGAATCCCGTTTTTGTTACATGTGTTATGCGATGATGTATGATTTATGATTTATGTGGCACACATAAGAAAGGATTCATTATAAGATGGGTGGGACCTATATCTCCCTCCAATTCATTGGGTAAAGATTTTATATCTCATGAGATAGACATGGTTGGAATGGTAGGTTATACCGGTTTATTGAAACAGGACTGAAACGAGGGTGACTCGATTCAGAAAGGGACTTTGTCCACTAAGATATTCTTGGCAATGAGTCATGACTAACAAGAAATGATTCTCTATGATTATGTGTGTATTCCAAAAAGTTTCATGTTTTATGTTATGCTTACTGGGATTTCGTTTCACTACTATGATTTATCCCATGATATGAAATTATGCTCTCTTTTGCAGGTTAAGATTTCCAAAAGTTATGTTCTTATGAATATGATGTGATTGATTTTTTTTTCTTTTGCTTACCCTTACTGAGCATTTGAGCTCACCCTTTTATGTTTTCTTTTCCCCAGGATATAAATAAATGTTTTAGGTAAAAAAAAGGGAAGATCTTTATGGGAGATATTGAAGATCTTTCACCACGATTAGAAGATTACGTTCCGAGTTTCCAAAGACACTAAACTATTACGATCCTTGTGTGTGTGTTTTTGTTATGTACTAAGTATTCTGCAAATGTAATGTAATGTCAATGTACGTAAAGCTTCGGGTCTCTACAGATGGTATCAGAGGAAAGGTTTAGTCAACCTTTGGAAACTAGGATGCGAAAACGTTAGTGAGATCCCTAGAGATATTTCTAAGGTATGTCTAGGGATGTCCCTAAGGATAAGTATACGTATAGGATATAGTCCTAGAACTATGGTAACGATATTATATTAGACCAAATATGTTAGATATTGAAGTTACTCCACCTTTATTATGATTTTTTCCTCTCACACTATTCTTTTTGGGTTTTAGAAAATGGCTGGAAACAAGATGATTCACAATAATGGAGGATATGATGGACAATGGAATGATATTCTTCAGGAGCAACCAAATGAAATGGGATTTGGAAGTCCAAACATCATTATTATGCCGAATCAGCAATCTCATAATATGATCAATAAAGTAAAATTTGGTAAGTTTCATGACTCAGCTAATAAGAGAAATATGGAGTTTCATGATGATCATAGAGGAAAGAAAGTTCAATTTCCTCTATGTAAATCATGTGGGAAGAGGCATCAAGGAGAATGTTTCAAAGGAACTGGAAGATGCTTTGGGTGTGTAAAAGAAGGACACAAAGCAAGTAAGTGCAAAGGAAAAGGTTCAGTTAACACCAGGGATAAGGATAATTGTACTGCTACGACATCAACAATGGTTAAATGCTTTAAATGTGGAATGTACGGGCATTATGCAAACCAATGCCCTAAGGGAAAGTCTCATGAAGAGAATCAGTATGGTCGTATGGGTAGTATTTTTGTGGATGATGATGATGAGACTACAAATGATATGTGAGATGAAAGAATTGTTGTAGCTCGGTCAATAGTTTAAGAAGGTAGTGGAATGATTACAGGTTTATCAAGTGTAATGTTGTATAAGTAATATCATGGTACTATGGAATAAAGGGACATATAATGATTGTTACACTATTGTCTTTCCTATGTTTTTAAAGTGTATGATTAATGGTACTAGTAACCATGAAATGTTATTCAGATATTTTTTTTGGAAAGTGGATGATATGCGCATAATGAAGTGATAAAGAGAAAATGAAATGTTTGACAGTATTCATGAGCTCATGATTGATATAAGGACTAAGTGATATCATGGTTTGAGTATATAGAATTTTGAGGATTTTGGTATGTGGAAAGTGTTAACTTTTAACTGCATTCATGTTTTCACTAAGGTATTAAAGAGAATACACGATTAAGGACTTTGAATGTTTGGAATGTGACCAACAAAACATACCTTATGATATATGGGGATCGACGATGGTGGTAAATCTCTGGTAATCGTTTTCACTATGTTATGAGACTGGACTGCAGTATTATGGATAAGCCTAAAGATTGGAATGGTTTATGTTGGACATAAGTTAGTATTGTTTAAGGATAAATGTTTTTTTCGATATTATTGATGGGATGTTATAGTAATATAGTTTTAGAAAAAGGACAACCTGCAGGACGGGCGATAGCCAATCGCTTCGGACAAGGCTGTGGGAATCGAACCCACAACCGAAGTGCGACTGGCCTTTATCGCCTACCACTGGCCTACATGAAGTCCCTGTTTAGTAGAAACTAGTTTTATTATATTAATCAGTATGATATATGAAGTATAAGTCCATTTTAGGAACCATATATGATTAATCTCACTATAGATCGACTTATGTATATAATTTTTGCAAACCTTTTGTTTGAGACAGATGGAATGACCCGTCATTCTATCACATGATCTGCTAACACTTCACGAATAACAAATTCAACTTCATTTATTTAAGAGATGAAGTGGAAATTGTTCAGGGCATGAACAACAGTGAGATTGTACCAAAATAAAGTAAGTATTTATTCTAAGAAAATTTTCAACTTTAGGGAAATGATCTTTAAAACCAAAAATGTTTTCCTAGTGATCTTATACCAGATGAATCAGATGGTACCTTATATCATCACAAATCTATGGATTTGTGATTACTGGCTTTTCCATAGCCATGTTCTCTACTACTCTCCATCAGAACATGATGGTTAGATTTCTCTTCCATATCCATATTTTCACCTATGTGGAAACCCAGTGATTAGTTTATTTGGGTAATTGTTACATTTCATACTTTAGTTTTTAAAGCCAAGTTTTGGTATTCTTTTTTACGATGTGGGTTTCTATTAAAGAATATTTCGAATAGTAACCCATTTATAACCCCGACGAATTTCGAGGGAGAAATTCATTTTAAGGGGGGTAGAATGTAACAACCCGAGATTTTATGAAAAATATTCTTTTTAATTTTGTTAATGTCTTGTGTTGTAGGCTACACCAAAAGGAGCTTGCACAACACACATCCTTGACTTTCCTTGCATTACACACAATCACGACCTTCCTCGATAGCGTGTGTAGTACGCAATACCGAGTTTCACTAAACAACGATATGCTATTAAAATATTATTATAACTAGCCGTTATGAATAGTAATAACCACCTTTTAAAATTTTAGAAATTTTAGCTCTCAAAATGGACTTCATTTTTGGATTCAGAGTATCGAATTTAGCCTAAGGTGACATTTTGGTACTTTTCAGATAACTTTCATATTCTGATGAATAGTGAAAATTACTAAATTATAATTAAAAACAACTTTTTTAATCAAAATAATTAATAGTGATAAATTATTAATTTGAGTGGTTTTAAAGTATATTTAGAATATATTTTTACAATTTAATTCAATTTTGGTCATTGGATGTAATTTCACATTTAAACCAGACACAAACAAGTGTCAATCTTTTGATAGATATTGTTTCTTAAAAACACGCTATTCGTTTTAACAACGGGATTTAATTATAAAATTAATTAATGCAACTTCTATGTTATGAATTTGGTAAAATAGACTTCATTTTTGAATTAGGAATATGAAATATAGCCTAGGATGAAATTTTGGCATTGTTCTGAAAAACATCAATTTTTGATGAATAGTGAAACTACAAAGTGGTAGTTAAAAAACTGAATTTTTCATAAAACATAATTTTACCGCTTCTATGAATGGAATTTAAAAAATCCTAGATACATGGTTGATGTCAGTAAGTAAAATGTCGTTCAATGAGATGAAAATAATTTTTGGTGAATAGTAACTTTTTACTTTTATTTACCACGGTTAAAAGTAAATAGGGTAATTAAGGATAACAATGATATTAATATTACCCTAACACATGTCCTAATCCTATTGTATAGGTGTATTGCGACCAAAAACAACCTTAAGTGTAAACTATTATCATTTTGGCCCACTTGGATTAGATTAGGACATTTATTATTATTTAATTCAAGGAAGAGTTAAAAGAGTTAAAATCAAAGTTTATTTACTAAAACATTTTTAATATAGGGTTATACATAAGATAAATTCAATTTTAAATATTCATTAGAAAGCTAAAACGAGTTCCTACATAATGGTATTTTATTTGTAATTTTTAGACATCAAATAAGTTAATTTATTTATCACACAAAGATGATGCAGTAATTATCTTATTAATGAAATATTGACATAATTGATGTTATAAACATCAAAATAAATGTAATTTGAGACTTTTTATGAATTAAACTAATTTTATAGGTTACTATGATATATTAGTGTTGATTTAATCAACTCGGTTCGATCATATAATTCTGTTATGACTTTCACAAAAATCATATATCAAATAGTGTCAAAATTGACAAAAATTATTTTTTAAATAAAATATTATATTACTAATTGTTATTTTATTCCTAAAAATAAAAGGTTAGGAAAAATGACTTAGATAAGGATATATATATTAATAATAAACAATTTGGGGTTCTTTTGACATGTTATAGTAAGTGTATTAACAATATAGTGAAAGAAAACAAAAAGACACGGTAAAAGTTAAATTATTTAACTTAGAGTTAAATCTAATTGATAAAGTTAAAATAATACCCTAAACTTGTCTAAATCCTATTGGTTGATAGGATTTCGACCCATCCCCACTTTAGCTTCGAAATAAGACCCTTTGGAACCATTATAAACCGATTTTGACTTTAATATAAAATAATATTTTGAGATATTCCTAAGGTGCCCCTCTCCTCCCTTATAAAAGGGCACCTCCTCCCCCTCCTCCTCACACCAATTTGAGCACTCAATATCGGCCAACCCCTGACAAAATCCCTTATACACTTCCCTAGAATAATCCTAGAGGTCCTGGTTTTCTTAAAATACCAATCTTAGTTTCCTAAGTGGAGGATTCAAAGAGGCGTTCCAAAGAAGAGGTAATATCCATTACCGATCTTTTCAACTTTTTTCTTCTTCAACTTCTCCTTCTTTAGTTGTTTCATGATAAAGTAATAACATCAGTATTTCTTATATACTGATATGTTATTATAAATATGAAACAACTCTAATTAACCTTCTATCCATCCTAGGGAAAAAGGAAATCACCGCGCGTGCGTACGTACGGAATACCGTCTCCACGCCGTGGTGTAATCTATTTTCCCCCACCACCTTAATTGGATGGGTATAATGGTGTAATGAGTAACTATATATGATTATTATAAAGTGATATTGATACTGAAATAGTATACATACACTTCAACACAATTCCACAACCATGGGAACGATATAATCGCTCGTGCGTACGTACGGACTACCGTCTCCACGACGCGATGAGATTCATTCTCAATGATTAACAATTCATGAATGATTATAAAGTATATATAATAAGTACTAATGAAATATATGACATAATAATGATACTGTATTTATGTATATTTATATGTATGTCATCTACTTAATTCTATTCAATTCAATAAGGAAACGAAAACAGTGTTCATGCGTACGTACGGACTACCGTCTCCATGAATGATGTATTTCATTCTATTTATCAATATATTATATATATTTATATTCTGAATATATATGATATATAAATCATGTTTTACATTCTGGATATAATTAATCATGATCCAAGTAATCATATTAATAATTACAAGTTAAAAACACCTATGATAAATGAAACGATTTTACCCAAAACGCTTCTTTAACATGAATTTATAAAAGAATGGGTAATATAATGTCATAAGTGGACCATATATGATATAATAACAATGAATATGATTCGGGAATAAGTCAATAACATGATTTAAATCATTATACAGGAGGTTCGGACACGTACAAAGCAAGTCGGACCTAAGGTAAGGGAAATGTCACAATCTCATTTTATCTGAGATTGTTTATACTTTGGTATTTACTGGGGTGTATTTTATCATCCACATCCATGTTTCCCCAATATTTAATATTTATATCCTTCTACAATAGTTTATATCAAATTTTACCCTTCGGTGAGATTTTAGTAAAAGATATGAAAGGAATCTTTTGGCATTTTTCGTACGAGGTACTTTTTGACTTTTTCGACAAAAGTACGAAGAATGTTTTTTTAACTTATACGACATGAATGGATTTTTAAAACATTATTTCCAAAAAGCATCCTTTAAATTTTTTCAAGTTTATTTTTAATCAACTTCTTTTAGTTTAAAGTTGTATGACATTTTAAGAAAGGAAAAATATTTTTGAAGAAGAAAGGATATTTTCCTCAAGAATGGAGTTCAAGTGTTTTATCAAAATTATTTTCCATCTAAGATAATAAAGGGTTCTGTTTTTATCCCTATTATTACATTGATTTGATTATGTTGTGATTGAATTATTTTTATGAAGTCATTTACCTTATATGATTTGTTTTATGATGTCATGATGTTTCAAGAATCTCGTTTTTGTTACATGTGTTATGCGATGATGTATGATTTATGATTTATGTGGCACACATAAGAAAGGATTCATTATAAGATGGGTGGGACCTATATCTCCCTCCAATGCATTGGGTAATGATTTTATATCTCATGAGATAGACATGGCTGGAATGGTAGGTTATACCAGTTCAGTGAAACAGGACTGAAACGAGGGTGACTCGATTCAGAAAGGGAATTTGTCCACTAAGATAGTCTTGGTAATGAGTCATGACTAAAAGAAATGATTCTCTATGATTATGTGTGTATGCCACAAAGTTTCATGTTTTAAGTTATGCTTATTGGGATTTAATTTCACTACTATGATTTATCCCATGATATGAAATTATGCTCTCTTTTGCAGGTTAAGATTTCCAAAAGTTATGTTCTTATGAATATGATGTGATTGATTTTTTTTTTCTTTTGCTTACCCTTACTGAGCATTTGAGCTCACCCTTTTATGTTTTCTTTTCCCCAGGATATAAAGAATGGTTTTAGGTAAAAAAAGGAAGATCTTTATGGGAGATATTGAAGATCTTTCACCACGATTAGAAGATTACGTTCTGAGTTTCCAAAGACACTAAACTATTACGATCCTTGTGTGTGTGTTTTTGTTATGTACTAAGTATTCCGCAAATGTAATGTAATGTCAATGTACGTCAAGCTTCGGGTCTCTACACATATACCCTTACACATATATTATTCTCTCTTATTATCATATATTTATAACTCTTGTGTTTACTATTAATTTGAGTTTGATATCCCCCACTCCTATGTTTCATTTATATCAGTTCTGAAGAATGGGTTTAAATAGGGAATATTGATGAAGATTAAAAAATGGGATGATTTTTTGGGGAAATAATAAATTTCTTTGACCAGATTAGATTATTTTGTTTCATTTTTCTAAAGTCACTAAACTATGATGGTTACCATGGATGTGTTTATGTAATGTAATATATATTGAACTAAAATGATGTAATATCCGTGAATGAAAATCCTAGTTTGTTATACATTATTTAAGAAAATGGGTATAGGCTACAAAACCCATTCATAGGAATATTTACTCATCTTATAAAGGGATTTGATTCGATCCAATTTGAGAGAAATCATAGAACTAGAAAATTCCTAGAAAATAACGCATATGGAATCAAATAGAAATTGCCTCCTAGGTAGTGGGAGGAAAAAATGAAATTAATAAAATGATTTCTAGATGTACTGATAACATACAATGTGATGAGAATTATAGGATTTATAGATTAGATAAATGATTGAACTAAAATTCTAGACGAGCAGGAGATTGGAGCTTACGGTTCCTTTGATGCATGAGAAAAGAGGGAGAAAGAGGGAGGAAATAACCTTAATGGATGGATTGAATTATGGAAAACTCACTAATATTAAAGAGGTCCATGGTTTGATACATGTATTGCAAAAATTTGCACTAACCCTGAAGATCAAAAATCCCAAAAGACACACCCTCGGATGGTTTACAATTAGGGTTATGAAAACTGTGCACCAACTGTACCCCTGTAACAATCTAACACCCCATGACTCATATGGTCGTATACCATGGATAGGAAAATATTACCCCAACCATGTGATAACCTGTGTAAAACTACACTATGTTTCATAGAAACATGATACCCACAACAAATTTTTGGTTGTATGGTTAGCACTGACACTACACCAATTGTCCGCCATGAGGCGCCTCTCCTAACACTGAGTCCAAAATCCAAATAATTCCAAAACACGTCTGGACATTCAAGACACCTTTGGGATATAATTACCTTGTAAAAACTACACCATTAAGTGTTCCAAGAATCATAATTATATTTTTAATCATGGTTTTGAAATTTGTCCCATCCCCCAAATGAATATTCGAATTTATTGTATCATTTACCAGGCAGTTCAAAACATGACATTTTACTATAACTAAAACACCTCATCCTGAGAAAAACTAAAGTAAAAAATCATAAGGATGCTTTTAAGAAATATTTTTTCTAACATATTACTCATGAAAGACTGATTAATTAATTAATATGTTAAATATTTAATAATAATATAAAAATATATTATCATAAAATCTCACTAAAATTCAGACCTAGGGTAAATTCCATGCTCCTAGATTATAATAAACACAAAAAAATTTAGGTCATTTTCTTGGATAAAAAAACTATTGTTTACATTACTGGAATGAATCATCAAGACACATGACTGATCTAATTCAATATTAAGGAAAAAAATTGGTCAATATAAAATAATCATTCTCAATCCATAATGTTATAGTTCTATGGATTTTGATTTCATAAAAATATACCTACCATGACATCATTATGAATTAACATGATATATCATCAAATAATAAATAAAAATACATTCCCCTTGAAGAATCTATTTAATAGAAACATGAACTCAATAATTTATGAATTGATTATATTTTCAAATTTCAAGATCCACTTTTTTGCCTCATTATATTCAAATAATAACTATCCACAAACCCATTTATTAGGGAAATTTTCACCAATATAACACCAATGGTTGATTACGATATGATAAAATATCTCTAACTTCCAAAATTGAATATATTCTTCAAAATTATATCAGACACCTATAAACAATGCATCATATTTTATAAAATTTTCATGTTTTCTTCATTTCAATTTCTCAAAAAATCCAATTCAATTTATCAAGGATTTAATTTTAATATTAGGAAATAACCATTAAACCATAATATGCAACCGAGTAAATTATAAATGATTGAATAATGTATAACCTATTCTAGATTTATTTTTTATTGATATAGAAAATCATTAAAATTTCAATCAAAAATCATTAATCTATAAAATACCAATTCATAATGATTTCATGAGTCTTTTGGTGGTTATTCAATTCTATTTTCTAAAAAACACATATTAAAAAAATTTTATATATTTTAATAGAAATATTTATTTCGATCGCAATGTCTTTTATAACAGAAATTATGAAGGGCCTTTTTAAATCTTGTCATTTTAATTTATCTATCCATCTTCCATTTTTTCACTCATTTATTGATATTTATATTTTTTTAATATTTAATATATTTATTTGAAATTATTAATATGGTATATGTATATGAATTTATATGTTAATTTAAATTGACACATGATTTTTTATTATTATTATCATTCTTGTATTGAGGTAAGCATATTTTAAAATGGGAGGGGAAGATCATATTTCGCATTTAGATAAAGGATATAATGATGTATCATTATTAAGTGGGTGATTTGATTTATTATATTAAATGAACATAACAAAACGAAGTAATATTTTCAGTTTTATGTTTGTTATAATATTCTATGGTTTGAAAATGATTGTGGAATTTTATGAAATAGTGAAAAAGGGTGAAGTAATTATTGAAGGTGGTGCTGTAAAATATTTAGATTGATTTTTATAACCTTTATAAGGGAAATAAATTAATAATGTGATTATGTTTACATGATCTTATATGATGACTATGTTTAGTATGAAATAATAATTTTTTAATTATAGGTTGTAGTTTTAATGTTCAAATATTAAAAAATATTACCGTATCAATGATAATGATTGTATATAAGTGTATATTTTTATTTCAATGATGACTTGATGTATAATTAACTATTTTTAATGAAACTACCACATTATTTTGTTCTGGAACGAGGCATTATTTTTTCTGTATTCATGGTGAAACCCAATATCTCTATTTTATTGGATAATCAAAAATTGGTTTACCTACTTTACTGAACACATTTCATATTCAAATTTATATACAATCTCATTCTAATAATCTAATAAATGTGGGATTTTACATTAGCTTATAATTTCTTTTTTACCTAGTTTAGACATGTTCGGTGGAAAATATATTATGGGAAACTTTTTATTGAAATATATTTGATAAATATTACACATATTATTTTATACATTAAATTTTTTGGTTGAGTGTGTATAAGGAATTTTGGGGATAGTTTTTAAATTTCATTGGAATGATCTTGATTAACACCATTTATTATTTCATTAACTAGTGTATTGGTATGGTTCCTATATATTAACACATGATAGTTCTATAATTGAAACCTATTATGTACAGTGAATACATATACATAATGTTCTTATTCAATTTTATATTTTCATAATTATGTTGTAGGTTGTTAAAGGCCTTACCAATAAAATGAATGTGGTTGATTAGAATGAGGAGTCTCTATTTTTATCTAAATTCCATTTATATTATATTTAGTATTAATGAAATAAAATTGGTTTATTTCTTGGTTCTTTTATTTTTTGTTTGGTTTTGTAACAAATCAAGCATGTAATTTGTTAATAATGAATTAAATACAAGTCTTATATTGTTTTAACTATTACTTTATGGGTCTATGTGGTTTTCAATTTGAAAATGTTAATGAATCATAAAATATTGAATTGATATAGTTTTTAATTATCTCCATCTCATGGTCTGTTAGAGGTGGGACTTGGGGATCACAATCTCACTATTAAATAAGTATAAGTCTAGTACATGTGAGATCATGATATAATGTTTTTTATATAGTGGTTTGAAATTGAGTTTGGTGTTAGAAATTAATGAAATGTAACATTTAACTCCAAATATTTATGATTTTCTTACATTATTTATAATTATTATTATATACATAGATTGTTAAAAGAAATGTTTTAACATCATATATTAACAGCGACATCAAAAGGGTCTTTAGACATATGTTATAAAAAAATAACAATGTTTCAATCTTGAAAAAAATTAAATATAGAGAAATTTCAAATTTTAATGTTATAATAAACCAATATCAAGGTCTAGATGATATATATATATATATATATTTGTGTATGTGTGTGTGGAGAGAAATTAGATGTTTTTATTTAAAAAATGCATCTTTTGATATTGGGTTTTTTATTAAAACTAACTCCAAATGTACATTCAACACATGTTTTTATAAAATATGACATTGAAAAAAATATTTTTTAAAAAATATATTAAAATAAATTAACCCGTATTCTAGTAACATAAAACCAATAATGACAAACTGTTGAGAAAAATGTCGAAGTAACATTTGAATGTTCCGAATACCATCGAGCAATAAGATATATTTATATAAATAAAAAGGTAGTTTGAAAAGAAACATTAATGGTGGGTAAATTGTTCCTTTGAATATGATGAAATGTCACAAAAAGAACACAGAAATTGTAAATTATTTAAAATTATAAATTCATCAAACTGGATTAAAATAGTGGAAATTTAATTAAACTATGAGTGTTAAAATCTGAAATAATTTTGGCTATGATAATTTCATAAATTAAACATGAAGCATAACAACCAAATTTGAAATTCCCTATTTGATGTTGAAACATTTGTTTTGAATTAATACTATGAAAATAATAAATATTCTATTTAAAATATTGAACAAGTATTCACTAATACAATTTTTATCTACCTTAACATACACAATTTTATTTTGGTTTAGATTGATTTTGGGTTAGTAATCCTTTCTAAACAAATTTAATGACCTATATTATTTTAACATATTAATTAGAAAAACATATGTAACAGAAAAAAATATAAAATAAATGATAATATTGAATAATTGTTATGAATCAAAAAGGTATTGAAAATTTTCATGAACACCTCCCAGTAAAGTCCATAACTAATATGAAATGTATATATGTTCATAGATTATCGATAACATACAATGTACCCTAAAATATGAAAATTTTATCATGAACAAATATATAATAAATAATAATTCATAATCATATAATTTTTATTAGAGGCCATCGAAAGGAAAAAATACAACAAATAATCTATTTTTTGACCTTTCATATATATATTTAACTATATCAGTCATCATTAGGTTATAAATGATTTTGAAATAAATCATGCATCCATAAAACCATCAATGGAAATACCCTCATTTTTATACAAATAGTGTCGATATACTAAATTAGATAAGTAAAAAATTAAATCAATATAATGTATATTTACTTAATGAAACGAGAATTTTCTTACATAAATAAAAACTATTACATGGGTAAATATATTAAAAAAATAAGTGAGATGTATTTATTTTATATTATTTTTAAATAGTAACTCCCACATAGATTAAAATTCAATAGAATCCCATAAAGGACCAACAACATAAAAGTATTTATTGATAATTTAGTGAGAACATGAGAAACCCAAGGAGTTTCTATAAGTGTTGGTTGCTAAAATATTTTAAGTATTTTGAAAGGATCAAATATATTTCACATACTGTTATATAAGGTAAATATAAGGAAATATAATTGGTAATTTGAAATCAAATGTAAATAAAAATTTAATAAAACACATATCTTATATGTCAACTAATAAAAATAGGGATAGAGTAAAAAATTCTAAACTCAATCCAATTATGTCCAACACCTTAGAAGACAATGTTGACTCAACAAGGTTTTACTTATGCCTTTTCCATTACTTAATATAAGGGTGAGATTTTTTAGTCATCAAGGTTTCCTTGTGACTTGATCATTCCTCTGGTTTTGAAAATCACAAACACCTTATTTTAAGGAAAAACTCATTTCCCCCTATTTTACTTCCATAAGGAAAATTTCCTTCCCAAAGGAAATTTACCCCTACCTTGTTTTCATTGTTCATATCAATATTTTTCTTATGTAAAAAAATTGGATTCATATCAAAAACCTTAGAATCATATAAAACTTAGATATGAGGCATTCTGTTATAAGATCTGAATTCCTATTACGAACTTTTATGAAGTTCTACGCGAAATTCCCTATTACGAACTTTTATGAAGTTCAACTCTGAATTCTGATTACGAACTTATATAAAGTTCTAACTATGAATTATGATGATGAATTCTGATTATGAATTCTCATTATTAATTCTAATGATGAATTCTGATTACGAATTCTCATTATGAATTGTGATGATGAATTCTGATTACGAATTCTCATTACGAATTCTGATGATGAATTCTGATTATGAATTCTCAATAAGAGTTTTGATTATGAATTCTGATTACAAATTCTCATTACAAATTCTAATGACGAATTATGATTACGAATTCTTATTATGAATTCTGATGAGGAATTCTGATTAATAATTCTCATTACGAATTCTGATGAAAAATTCTGATTATGAATTCTCATTACGAATTCTGGTTATGAATTATGATTATGAATTATGGATACGGACTTGTATGAAGTTCAACTCCGAATTCTTATTATATACAGAATCCAAATATCCTTGTATTATAGACTCTGAATTCATTTTCTTGTTAGACTCCGAACATTAAATTTCATCACTCTGAACTTTCATTTCTTATCCATTCTGAATATTAGTTTTAGTTATGATTTCACTAGATCTTTTATAAAATGATGTCATGCCTTCAGTTATGAAATGAAAGTTGTTTGAGTGAAACATATACAGGTCCCTCCGAAATTCAAGGACGAATATAACCATTGGAGGAGGGAGTGGACAGTTGGAGCTGTGCCTATATTAAGAGGTCAATTGAACACTTGAAAACATCTTTGGACATCTGTACTTACGTACTATTGTAGTGATTTATAGAGAGATAGAGGCTCTTATAAACTCTCAAGCTTCATGCAGAAAGTTTTAACTACTTGTTCAAACTTTTCTTTATGCACACTTTCTTCGTATGACTCTGATTGTTGTTGTGTACAATCGAGGGCTTCCAGGGATAGGAAGACAGAGGTGCCGACTACCTAATAGTTGAGGGCTTGTGGGGACAGCAAGATCGACTTTGATCTTCATATCAAGGGCTTACCCTGGTGTGGGTAAGACATACATTCTTGAAAGTATAAATCAAGAGACCTCTTATCCAGGGTTGTTGGATACCCTTCTCTTTGGGTTAAAAGATTTACTACTTGTTACTAGTTTTGTTTCAAGTTTTCTGTTTCATTTTTTATTGTTAAGGAAAGTACAACTTTCTTATACTTCCTCATACTTTTACTCTGTTTTAGTTAGATTCTATACTCTTTAAGGTAGAATCTCATTTGTTGTAAACTTTTATTAAATTTCTTTTTCGGAATAACTTTTTAATAATCAAGCAAGTTTTTAGAACTTAGAGGTGTTGTGAATTTTGGTTATAAAAATATTTCCTTAAGGATTTTTTAAAGTATACAATTCACCCCGTCCCTTGTATTTGAGCATCTTGTACATATATATTTGATCCTAAATTTGGTATTATAGAGTATATCATACTCACATACCATTCTAACAAATGTTATCTGAGTAATAGGTTCAATTTGAATTAATTTCACGATTAGATTCAGAAGACTTTCTTCTTCTTATAACTTTCAGAATTGCATATTCGGAATTGAATTTTCGAATACATATTTTTCAGAATTTGTTTTTCAGAATCATATAGTTCGTATTCATTTTTTCTCTATATTTATCTTGCTTAGGATATTTTTCTCTTTTTTACAAACTCTTACTACTAACAAGTTTGTGTGCCAATGATTTTCCTAAGAATGACAAGTTGAAATATTTGTTCCATTAATAATCTAAATCCTACCAGACCTCTTGTTTTTGATACAAATGATTATGAGTACTAGAGAGATAGGATGAAGAATTATTTTATCAATACTGGTGTTGATAACTATCTTATTCTGACTAGAGATTATAAGATTTTGGATAAAGAATTGAGAACTTTTACGAATCAGGAGAAAGCAGAATATCAATGCAATTTCAGAGTCAGAAATACTTTGTTGTGTTCCATGACTAGAAACATCCCTAGTAAAATATCTTTGTGTGAAGTTTCAAACAGTATTTGGAAGAAACTTGAAGTTACACATTTTTGTACATCCAAAATCATAGAGACTAGAAGAGCTATGTTTAGAGCTGAATATCATAGTTTTAACTTTCCTTATAGAGACCATGTAAGCAATGTTCATCAAAGGTTTATGACTATTGTGAATAGCATTCAATATATGGGAGAAAAAGGTTTGGATGATGAGGCTCTTGTGGAAAAGATCATAGATATCATTCCAAATGAATGGGAGTCCAAGAGGATAGCTATTGATGAGAATAGGAGAGTCACTCAGATTTCCTTAGATGAGTTGTTCAGAACTCTTGTTCAGAATTAAACTAGAATGAAGAGAGAGACTGAAAATGTCAAGAAGAAGAATGGGAATGGAGGAGTTTCTTTGACAACCAATTCTAAGAATATGAGATCCAAGACCCCAGAAAGAGTAACTAGATCAAAGTAAAATAAAGTTATTATTCATTCTGAATCTAGTGACACGGAAAAGTCTGAGAATGAATTGGATAATCTTTCTCAAATAATGAACAAGATTATAGATAAAAGGAATCATCAGAATAAGATCATGAAGAAAGACTATAGAGATAGGAAATATGGAGAGGTTGTGTGTTATGAATGTAAAAAAACAGGTCATATCAGACCTTATTGTCCTTTATTGAAAAAGAAGGAAAACAAGGAAAGGAATTCAGAAAGGAATATGAAGAAATTATATCGATCAAAGCATAGGATAAGTCTTAAATCTAAGGATACGTGGAGTGCTAGCTGTCGAGATTCTTCATAAAGTGAATCTTCTGAATATGATTCATCATCATAAAAGAATATTGGTTTCATTGCTAATACTTCATTCCACAATACATGTCTTATGGCCAAGGTACGCTCTGTCGAGGCTTTAACAAATTTATCTCATGATAAGAATTACTATTCCGAAAATAGAACTTCTAATGAAGATACTTCATCCTCAGAAAATGAAGAACCTTCATATGAAGAAGTTTCTAGATTTCCCAAGTTACTTAAAGCAAACAATTGTAAAATTTCTATGAAATTATACAAGAAAGATACTAGGGAATAAATTCTTACACAATAAATTTCAGATCTTTCTAATGATCTTATAAAAAAAGAAGTGCTTTTAGAAAAACTGTCTAAAGAACTTGAGAAAGCAAATTCTGATAAAGAAGAAATTTCAAAATATCTTAAAAATTCCATTTTAAAGATAAATGTTTTTGAGGAAAAATCTAAATCTAAGGAAATGATTCATGAGGATAGAAATTTAATCATCAGACTAAAATCCGAAATATTTTCTCTCAAAAAGCTCCTTGCAAAATTTTCCTCTAGGAAGGATAATTTTGTCAAAATGTATTCTCAAATTAAACCTCAAGGAAATGATAATGTAGTTGGTTATACTCACCAAAAAACTGGTTTTCAAAAATAACTATTTTGTTCTCTCTAAAGCCCATTTTTGCACTAAGTGTCAATGTGGTGGGCATTGGAAGAAAAATTTCTCTTTAAATAGAGTTCAATCTCTTGGGTTTCATATAGCTTATTTTTTAAGACAAATGTTGATTCCCAAAATTTTTTTATCTAACAATTCTCGATCCAAGAAAGATTGGATTCTGAAAATCTAACTTTTTCTTATTTTTAGAGAAATATGGAAAGTACCAACAAAAATACATGGTACATGGATAGAGGATGTTCCCGGAATATCACTGGTAACAAAAACTATTTTGAAAAGATTATCAAAACAAAAGGAGGGAAAACAAATTTTGGAGATAATGCTCAGGAATAGATTATTGGTATAGGTAACATTGTTATTTTGGGGAAAACATTGATATCAAATGTTTTATTTGTTAAGGGTCTTATGAACAACCTCATTAGAATAATCCAATTATGTGATGAAGACTACATTGTAAATTTTAGGAATGATATATTCATAGTACACAATTCAAAGGAATAATTTATTCTTTCAGCCAATAGGCAAGAGAATGTTTATACACTAAACATAGAAGACCTTAAGAGCCAAGACTTACCTTGCCTTAGTGCAATGGAAGATCATTCTTGGTTATGGCATAGAATTTTAGGTCACTGTAACCTTAGAAACATATGCAAACTCTCTAACAGAGGACTAGTTAAGGATCTACCAGAGCTCAGATTTTATTCTTCAAATGTTTGTGACCCTTGTCAATATGGAAAAAAACATAAATCAAGTTTAAAATAAGTCAGTGAATTATCAACTACTTATGCATTACAGCTAGTTCATATGGATATTTTTAGTCCAACACAAACTGGAAGCATTGGGGGCATGTATTATGTATTTGTCTTAGTTGATGTTTACACTAGATTTACGTGGGTATATTTTCTAAGAAAGAAGTCTGAAGCCTTCTATTATTTCAAAAGTTTTAGAGACCAAGTGATAAATGAGAAAAGTCATCCATTAACTATTCATAGTGATTGTGGGGGAGAATTTCAAAACTCGTATTTTGAAACTTTTCGTAGTAGAGAAGGTATTACTCACAACTTCTCAGCACCTAGAACACCTCAATAGAATGGTGTTGTTGAAAGAAGAAATATAATTCTTCATGAAATAACTAGAACCATGTTGAGTGAGTATTCTTTAGCTAAACATTTTTTGGGCTGAAGCTCTAAGTACTGCTTGTTATACTATAAATTGTGTTTTGATTAGACCTTTTCTTAATAAAGATCCTTATGAGTTATGGAATGGTAGAAAACCTAGACTTTCCTACATTAAGGTTTTTGGTTTCAAATTATTCATTCTGAATACTAATGATAATTTACGAAAATTGGCACCAAAATCTGATGAATGAATTTCCTTAGGCTACTCCACAACTTCTAAGGCATATAAAGTTTTCAATAAAAACACTTGAGTTGTTGAAGAGACAATACATGTTAAATTTGATGAAACTGATCCTTTTGTTTTTAAAAAACCCCAACCTACATCCTCAGATGTATTTTCAAATACTGATTATCAACCTTTGATAGAAAATCCTTTTGATAAATAAAATGTTCAAGAATATACTCCTGAAATATTTACCCCAGAATATTTCCTACCTAATGTTGTTGAACAAGTTTTACAAAACCCAAATCAGTTGTTTCTAAAAAATCATCCTAGTGATAGTATCATTGGTGATGTCAATCAACCTGTAAGGACTAGACGTTCCTTACGAAATTAAGTAGAACATATACCATTCCTTTCCCAATTAGAACCAAAAATCCCTAATGAAACGTTAGGGGAGGATGACTGGATCAAATCCATGCATGATGAACTAAATGAATTCGAAAGGAATAATGTATGGACCTTAGTTAAATGACCTAAGTAGTCTTATATTGTTGGAGTAAAATGGGTCTTCAGAAATAAGTGTGATAAAAATGGAATCATCGTAAGAAATAAAGCTAGATTAGTTGCTAAAGGATATAATCAGCAAGAAGGAACAGAATATGAAGAAACCTATGCTCCTGTATCTAGACTTGAATCTATTCATATTTTACTTTCCTTTGCAGCATTCTTCAATTTCAAACTTTTTGAAATGGATGTAAAATCTGCTTTTCTTAACAGTTATGTTCAATGGGAAGTTTTTGTTGAAAAACCTCCTGGCTTTGAACATACAAAATATCCTAATCATGTTTTTAGACTAACCAAATCTCTGTATGGACTTTAACAATCCCCTCAAGCCTCGTATGATAGACTTACATGATTTTTTCTTCAAAATAACTATGTTAAGAGAAATGCAGATCCAACCATTTTTATAATTAAAGATAAGAAAAATGTTTTGATTGTTCAAATTTATGTTGATGACATTATATTTTGTTAAACTCAGTAATCCTTAACTGATTCCTTTGTGGATCTAATGAAATCTGAGATTGAAATTAGTATGATGGGTGAGTAAACATTTTTCCTTGGTTTTTAAATTTCTCAAAAACCAGAAGGCATATATATATCCCCCCATTAGTATAAAAAATATCTTCTTAAAACATATGGATATGAAAACACTAAGAGTATAAGTACTCCCATTATTACCTCAAACAGACTTGATCTTGATAAAGCTGGGAAACCAATAAATCAAACATCTTTTAGAGGTATGATTGGAATTATAATTTACTTTATAGCTAGTGATCCATAATTAATGTTTTCAATATGCATATGTGCACGATATCAATCCAATCTTAAGGAATCTCATTTAAATGAAGTAAAAAAATCGCTACTTAAAGGTAACCATGGATTTAGGACTATTTTATACTTCTAGAAATGACTTTGTCTTAAAAGGTTTTTCAAATGCTAACTTTGCTGGATGTACAATGGATTGAAAGATTACGTCCAGAACTTGTCATTTCTTAAAATATTCATTAGTTTCTTGTTCTTTCAAGAAGCAACATTTTGTAGCACTCTCTACTACTGAAGTTGAATATGTAGCAGTTGGAAGTTGTTGTGCTCAAGTGTTGTGGATGAAACACACACTCACAGACTATGGCTTGAGTTTTACTAAGACTCAAATTTTGTGTGATAACACAAGTGCCATTTCCCTTATTAGAAACCCTGCACATCACTCTTGTGAAAAGCACATAGACATTAGGAATCACTTTCTTAGGGATCACACACAAAAAGGAGATATCATTATTCAATTTATCAAAATGCAAGATCAACTTGCTGATATTTTCACAAACTCTTTACCTAACAATAGATTTGAATACATTAAACAGATGTTAGGGATGATAACCATAAGGTAATATTCCTCCATTAAATTTCTAATGAACCAATATCCTTACAATAATAAACTCCTTTTCATAGGGGGAGTACATCTGTTATTAATGTTTTTCAAATTTTTCATAATGAAAATTTTCTTAGTTAGTTTTTCAAATTTTTGTAATTATAATTTTCATAATGGAAATTTTCGTAATGTAAATTTTCGTACTCATAATTTTCGTAATCGAGTTTTTCTACTCCATGTTTTTGTAATAAAACTTTTTGATCTTATGTTTTTTTGTAGTGATTTTTTCAAAATGAGTTTTTCGTAGTGAGTTTTTCGTAGTAAAATTTCCATCAAGATTAATATAACCTATTACGAATAATTTTCCTAGCCAATCCGAATGGTATGATTTCTTTACTTAAGTTTTCATAATCATTTTTACTTTCTGGTATTTTCTCTTGTATTTTATTTTTTCGGATTCGTTTTTCTTTAAATCCGAATGTTTTTATTAAAACCTCAAAAGATCAGATTCAATATTTCCTTGTGGGTATGTTTTCAATCGTCAGATCATATCAGATAGTTTTTCAACTGATAGATTGGTTTTGGAAGTTGAAAGGTCACCTCCATCGCCTATATAAAGGGGGCCCCGAATGATTTCCCACATCGGTTTCTATGCTGTCGCGTGTCGAAGCTCCGCCTCAATTCTTAAGCCTATTCAGAATCTCTCAGAGTTCCTCCAGTATGAATTTATATAGAAGCTTCTTCCCAAGAAATATCTACCTTGAATCCAATCTCAAAATGGAATGTATACAGGGAAAGGTTGGTTCATCCTAACTTTTTCAAGTAGGATTCTATAATTTATAAGAATATAAAGTTAAATGGATGAGAATATGTCTGCATATCTAAGCAAGGTGACCAAGACATGGTGTACTTGGATTTACTCATAGAGTTTTATGAGTCAGTGAGCTTCTTTAAAGAAGATGATAGAGAATGATTTTCCTTCAAGTCTTATGGAAAACCTACAAATTTTCTTATACCAAGGCATCCAACTTGGTGGGTTTATCATATGAACGACAGGCAAAATTTTTCTCCCACAAATTCCTGGATGTTCAATATAGTTTCATTAAGGTGAAGGCCTTACAATTTCATGGACTTTCTGATGTCATGATAGCATAAATTGTCATCTATCTTCTAACAACTGGATTCTTCAGCTATGGGTATAATGTTTTTTAGTACAATGAAAAGGTTACAACGATTCCCTCAAGAAGAGTGACATATATTTCATAGATTTCCGGGTAAATCTAAGGAAAATCAATATGATGAGGCATGTTCTTTTTACAATCTAGAACATCAAGGATAGAAATATAAGAGCCCAAATTATCATGTATCCTACCTTACTTTCAAAGCTGATAGTTCAGTGTCATGAATCATTCAAGATTGCATGCATATCCAAGTCTCGGAATTAAAACGATATGCATGTTATTGATGAAACCCTGAAAAGAATGAATATGGGTTACTATAAGGAGATAGAAGAGTTCTATTATCTTCCAGAGGAAGTGGAAAAATCCAATTAGGAAAACTTTGAAAAATTTGAACCATCAAATAAGGATGGAAAGAAAATGAAGTTGAAAGAAGTGGAAGATGAAGATAAAACCCCTAAATCTAAGGAAGCACAATCCGCACTTCCCAAACCGAAGAAACAGAAAGCATATTTGGATGAGGTGGTTGAAAAATGGGGGGAAGATAAGGAAAAGAGGAAATAAGAGGATCCACAGTTTATCTTGGACCCTTCTGAAGCTAAGTCATTAAGGGAGAAGACTACTGAAAACCTTGAGAATAATGAAAAACAGAATAATATGAAGAATAAAATGTCTGAAGCTGAACATTTACAATCTCTTTTGAAATCTAAATAAGTAGTTTCTGAGAATATTCCACTGCCGGAAACATTCCTATTCGAGCCATTACCTGAGACTTTGGGGGTATAATTTCATTACTCTGGAAAAATATAAAGAGAAAGTAGTTATTAAAGCAGTGGAAGAGGAGGAAGTAGAAGAATAAGAAGTAGTACAAGAAGAAATTGGTGATTTAGATGATATGATTAAACAAGATGAAGAATTTCAATATAAGGCAAATCAATCAGAGAAATTAACATTCCGAAAATCTGGGGCCGAGTCCTTGAAGCTTGTCACTCCTAGAAAGAAAGAATAGAAAGATGGAAAGAACGATAAAGACAAGGAAGAAGATGAAGTAAATGAATTATCTGAGGAAGAAAGTTATGAAAAACACTTTATTGAGGAAGGAGCAGAAAAAGAGAAATTTTATGATGATAGAGTTATTCAATTATCGGATAGCAAGCATAAATATCTTGATGAGCAAGTCATACCGATGTTTGATAATGGTAAGCAAGTAATTGATGATACTCAAAGAAAATATATAGTGAAGAGGAAGTAAGTTGTAGGAACTTCAAAAAGGAAGCTTGTTGAGCTTGAAAAACCAGTCTCAGCAAGTAATGTCTTGGATTCAGAGTCATCTTCACTTGGTCATGATTTTGTGGACCAGTATTTGAAGACGATAGTCGGATCCATTCTGACTTTTACAAACATAGATTCTAGATGCCAGATGCTCAAACTCACTCTTAATCAGAAATCAGATTCGATGTCCATGGTGATGGACAAGTTTGTAAATATATATTCAGATTTCAAATCTTTTCTTATAGGATATGAATCACACAAGAAGTCTTGCAAGAAAATGACCACTGAGTCAATGAATATCTTCCAAAATATTAGAGAGCTTGATGAATTTCAACAGGATGTAAAAGAGTATTTTGACACCGAAGATTGCAAGACCAAGGATCTTACAAACAGTTTTCAGGAAAAGCTATCCCTATAGAAAAATACTCAGAATCAACAGGTGAAGGATCTAAATGGGAACACTACTGAAAAAATGACCTATACCCATGGTTCAAAACCGTGGGTATAGCCCCCAAAACCGTGGGTATAGGCTATACCCACGGTTTTCGGAACTGTGGGCTGGAACGACGTCGGTATAGGGGTCACAACCTATACCCACGGTTTTAGAGAACCGTGGGTATATGGGGGGTCAATGTTTGCAACAATGGTGTGCCAACATGGCACACACAGGACCCACAGTTTCAAACCGTGGGGTATTTGAATTCAAAAAAATGCCCAGAGGGGAATCGAACCTGCAACCTCGGAGAGCCTCAAGCCCGCACCGCACCAAGCGACCAACCAGTCTATCGCTGTTATTGGTATATAATGATAATTTCATTTTAATATATTAATATAACATTTATAATTGAAAAGAATAGCCTTCCGGGTTTTGAACCCGTGCTTCACATTCGCTGCACAGTAACTGCGACCAACCGAGCCGACGTCCCAATGTATATATGGTTATAATTTTGTTTTCTTATAATAATATATCTGCTATAATCGAAAAATAACAATACGCGGGATTTCGAACCCACGACCTGTCCTGAGGGAATTCAGGGAGTGACCAACTGACCTAAATATTTTATACGGTTTAATATTTGATATCCCTATATTTATATTATTTCATATCGTCTTTTCACCCCAAAAAAAATTTGGTCCCGCGTAATTTTTCGTTCCTGCCATAACGCGGGAACGATATACCCACAATTTTGACAAACTGTGGGTATAGGTCTTTGAAAAATATACCACCTATACCCACGGTTTTCACAAACCGTGGGTATAGGTCTGTAGAACAACCCCTATACCCACAGTTTTCCCAAAAACCGTGGGTAAAGGGGACCTATACCCACGGTTTTGGAGAACCGTGGGTATAGGTCCCAATACTATCCCTATACCCACGGTTCCCAAAACCATAGGTATAGGGGTGGCCTATACCCACGGTTCCCAAAACTGTAGGTATAGGGGGGGCCTATACCCACGGTTTTCTCTAGAACCGTGGGTATAGACCCATTTTCCAGTAGTGGAAGCTTAACTCTGTTTCTCATAGCTATAAAGGGGAAAGTGATCTCTGGATTGAGATCGAAGAGAATCTTGTAATGCAAGATGAAGTTATTAAGGCTTAGTCTGAGGCTCTGAAGGCTCAAGATTACATGACTAAAGCCTTATAAAATAAAGCTGAGGATGATAAAAAAGAGTTAAATAATCTAAAAATCCTTCTGAAGAAGCTAATCCCTAAGGAAAAAGAAGACAAATAGACCAATCCGATCTTTTGTTGTAATGTCTTTCCATGTAAAAATCCTTTCAATTTTAATGAAAACTTTGGTTGCTTGTAATTTGTGTTATTTTGTATTAATATTTCAGGAACCATATTTTTTTCCCTTCCCTCAAACTATATTTGAAAATCAAAAAGGGGGATAAGGAAAAAGAATTTTAAATAAGATGAGGAAAAAAGATTTATAATTATATAAGAAGTATCCCTAAGTAAGGGGGAGTTTTTCTAAGGGGGAGTGCTCATTATGAATAATTCTATATTAATAATGGAAATCCCATTCCGGAAATCTTGAATATGATACTTAGAGTTTTAAATTCTAAGGGGGAGTTAGTATCATTCATCATTTTTCATCAACAATGGTAGATATGCTTTAATTTCAAAGTCTAGAAATTTATTCTATGTACCTACATTATTTTTCGTAAGGATGTTTGTGCTTTCCAAAAAGGGGTATATTTTTGAGTAAATGAGGTTTTACATATGACTTTTCCATTCCTTCATATAAGGGGGATGTTGTTAAGTCATCATTGTTTCTTTATGACTTGACCATTCCTCTTGTTTTGAAAATCACAAACACCTTATTTCAAGGAGAAACTCATTTTACCCCTGTTTTACTTCAATAATGAAAATTTCCTTCCCAAAGGAAATTTACCCCTACCTTGATTTCATTGTTCATATCAATATTTCTATTAAGTATAAAAATAGGATTCATATCTAAAACCTCATAATCGTATAATACTTAGATATGAAGCATTCTGTTTCAGGATCCGAATTCCTGTTACAAACTTTTATGAAGTTCTACTCTGAATTACCTATTACGAACTTTTATGAAGTTCAACTATGAAATATGATAATGAAATTATATAAAGTTATAACTATGAATTCTGATGATGAATTCTAATTAAGAATTCTCATTGCGAATTCTAATGATTAATTCTAATTAACAATTCTGATGATGAATTCTGATTATGAATTCACATTATGAATTCTGATGACGAATTCTGATTACGAATTCTCATTATGAATTCTGATGATGAATTCTGATTATGAATTCTCATTAATAATTCTATTGACAAATTATGATTATGAATTATCATTACTAATTCTGATGAGGATTCTGATCACAAATTGTCATTACGAATTCTGATGATGAATTCTGATTATGAATTCTCATTACGAATTCTGATTGTGAATTCTGATTACAAAATATGGATAAGAACTTGTATGATGTCCAGCTCTGAATTCTTCTGATAAACAGAATCTGAATATCCTTGTATTATAGACTTCGAATTCATTTTCTGGTTAGAATCTAAACTTTAAATTTTATCACTCTAAACATTAATTTCTTCTCCATTCCGAATATCATTTTTAGTTACACTTTCACTTGTTCTTTTATAAAACAATGTTGTGCCTTCATTTATCAACTAACCATTGTTTTAGTGACACGTGTACAGGTCCCTCTGAAATTAATGGAAGAATATGACTGTTGGAGGAGTGAGATGATTGTTGGTGTTGTGCCTATAAATAGAAGCTCATTTGAACACTTAACAACATATTTTGACATCTGTGCTTACATGATGTTGAAGTGTTTTTTAGTGAGAGAGGATCTTATAAACTGTCAAGATTCTTACAGAAATATTCAACTACTTGTTCAAACTTTGCTTCATGCATACTTGCTTCGTATGACTCTGATTGTTGTTGTGTACAATCGAGGGCTTCCATGGATAGGAAGACCGAGGTGCTGACTACCTAATAGTTGAGGGCTTGTGGGGACAGAAAGATCGACTCTGATTTTCGTATCAAGGGCTTACCCTGGTGTGCGTAAGACATACATTCTTGACAGTGTAAATCAAGGGACCTCTTATCCAGGTTTTTTGGATACCCTTCTCTTTGGGTTAAAAGATTTACTACTCGTTACTAGTTTTGTTTCAAGTTTTCTGTTGCATTTTGTATTGTTAAAGAAAATATAACTTTCTTATACTTCCTCATACTTTTACTCTGTTTTAGTTAGATTCTATACTCTTTAGGGTAGAATCTCATTTGTTGTAAACTTTTATTAAATTTCATTTCTGGAATAACTTTTTAGGAATCAAGAAAGTTTTTTTAACTTAGAGGTGTTGTGAATTTTGGTTATACAAAATTTCCTTAAGGATTTTTAAAGTATACAATTCACCCCCCCCCCCTTGTATTTTATCATCTCATACTTATATATTCGATCCTACATTTGGTATTATAGAGTATATCATACTCACATTCCATTCTAACATAGAATGACATTAGAGAGTTTGGATTAATATTATAAAGTAACACTCTTCATTGGGATCCATCTTTATATGTAAATATCCAATACTATATATGAATCTCTACACTAAAATATTAAAATTGGTACCTCCAACATGAAACTGATAGTACAAGGTCAAATTGGAATGAAGAGAGGGTAGATCTGGATTCGCAGAATATGAAGGCAATGTTTATCTCTAAATTTTTTCAAACACTGTATATAAATAAAATATAATGTTTTCATCTATCAATTAAACCATCTAATATAGGTCATCATTCGATGAATTTATTTCCCCAGTGTATTCTACCACCCACAATATCAGACTAGGGATTCTAATTTTTTTTATAATATTGAACACTACCAAATATCCTCAGATAAAGGTCTCCCATATCCATTTCTTATGAAGGGAATAAAAAGATATTATATATATATATATATTATATTAGTGTATTATTTAAATAAATTCTAAGGTTCACGGAAAATAATAATTAATATTAATTTTTATATTGGATAATTTTTTCATAGATCCTTAAGTAAAATCAATTAATTCTATTCATAATTTTTTCCATTTTTCATTATTAGTTGGAGGTGATTAAAAAAGAAACTATACCTTTAAGGAGATACATGAATATTTGAATCATAATTTAATGAATGTTATAGTAATAAATGTATCCTCCAGTAATGGATACCCTGCCAATAAAAAAGATAAAATGGTTTACATACTAGGACTGCATCGCTTGGTGAGATCACCAAGATATCAATTACATTTGAATAATTTAATAATAAATCATTTAATTGAAAAATATTTTCATGTTTTGAAATTTGAAACAGAAATTATTTTATTAGAAAATTATCTTCTTTCCTATTGACGATAATCATCTTTCATGTCTATGTGTTTATAAACCCATATTTGAGGCACATATCAACTTTTTGGTTAGTTCTGAAAATAGAAACCAATGATTACGTTGATTCAAAATATATCCATCAAATTTACCAAAAATACAACAACCTCATGTTAATTTCATCCATATTAGATTATTCTAATGTTATCTAAAATTTAACCTATAAATTTTATTCAAGAGAAATATAAAATATTTGTACTATTAGATGAAAATAAATAAATTGCGATAGTTTCAAAGTACACACATACACAAATGACCTTTTATCATATAGTCCAAACTCCACTAATCCGGATATAATATAATAATCTATGAATACCTCTTTACAAACATCTTACTCCAAAAATTTCAATTAATTTTGGAAAGTTGTGATATTTTAATTGTTAAATTCATTCTTCAAACTCTTCTCCCCATAATCAAGTTAATGCTTCGGTAAATGTGTAATCTCATGTATAAAAATTCAGGTATCATATTCATTGGAGTAAATAATAATTAATTTCAATGAAATTTAGATTAATTTAACTAAATATTTTTTCTATTAAAAATATATTTATATAAATAAAAATACAAATACCTTGATATGTTTTCCCACTACTCAATTTCAATTATTTATAAACATGTATTCTTCTTTTTTTAAAATTGATATACCAATATTTGATTAAAATTAAAGGATTGTTAGATGTAAATTTTTTATCTTTAATAATATAAATTAATTATTATCTATTATATTATCTACTACAACAACAATAATTAAACATGAATGAAAATGATTAATAGAGAGAAATAATCATATAAAAATGATACCAAGATTCTTAAATAAGAAATATCTATATATAACTGATTAATTTACATAATAATTCAAAAATTATTGAAATTATCAACACCAATGGATTTAAATATTTATCTTTTTATTTTTTTACATGTGTACGTTTCAAAAAAAATATAAAAAACATATTTAAACGATTGATTGAAAGAGTAACAAATTAATTTCCTAGATTTCTCATATGTGATCATTTTATATAGAATGTACATTTTCTACATCTCAGTGATTATTACCCTCAGGTAAGTGTATAATAGTTCAGTTAATCTGACATAAATACAAAGCATCATCAGAATTATTATCATGAAGATAAATTGTTTCCATGGGAAAAATAGAACCATTAGTTATTTGATGGATGAATAATACAAAATATCTACTTTACATTTGCCACCATGATAAATAGTTTCACATTGAAACTAAATTTATTCAAATAAAAAAGTTTGAATCTATACTCAACCTGAATTTAACCACCATTACTATCAAACAATTAACACTTAAACACTGGTACATTAAATTTAGCGTAATGAATTTCCCATATGTTCGGAACAACTTTGATAAATGTTGTTGACATAAAAATTGGGATTTTATCTTTTCCACTGTGAAAATGAACTTCATTAACAATGACTATTACACTTATATTTCTAATGTTCCTCTTATTTTCATTATTTTTTGTGTTAAATATATAACCATTAATTTAAAAACCAAACCATGCAATCACATTAACAAATGGGCCCCCAACAAACTATTTTAGGTTTTATAATCTAAATGAACTTGTGTTTAATTTATTCTTAAACAATAAATCCAATGTGTTATTATGATTATTAATGAACAAATATTCATTTCTTTTATGATATCTTACCTTTGAATAAGTAATATTCCATGATATATATTGTTTAACCTCACCCAAAAATGGTCATACATCACTAAATATTTTGAAATAAACTTTACTTTAAATCATCATATCCCCTAAAATTCACTGTTTACTGTTGGATGTCATTATATATGTATACCAACATGATCCAAAACATATTATTTTTCATTTTGATTCTTAATGTGTCATGAACCAATGCAGGTCGACCTAGAACTGGTCACCCATGTAAGCCTGCGACAAGGCCTGAAGGGCATTCTCAATCCCCACAGGCTAGAAACTAGTATCAAGCATAAAAACAAGTATTTTGGAATGATTTAGTCATGAAAATAAAAAGATAGATAATCAGAAAAAATAGTTTAACACTAAAAGTAGAAAATAAAACAGAGACAACTAGCTATACTTACCTCCATGTGACCCCACATGTTACCTCCAAACATAGAACCTCACTCGCTCCAAGAGTGATACAATACTAGAACCTAAAACTAAAAATAAATTAGGCATGATCACTGAGATGCTCAATAGGTAATATAAGGACTAACCACTACCTATTCCTTTTCCATGGAAATGAAACCCAATCATTCTAGTTTGTAAATAATACATATTGAAATATGGGTTTTCAGTTTTTCAAAACCTAGTAAAAAGTTTATTTTTTTAAGGAAATCATCTATATTCTAGTACATTTTTTAAATTTTTTCCAAGAATGCATCATCATTTTAAAATGAAAGGGTATCAATGAAGATTAAAATATTGTTTTTCATAATCGGGCATCAAGCATGAGTAACAGAATCGAAAATCACATCACAAGCACTATTCCACAACTGAGCACCATGGGAAATCCCTATAGGTAACACGCACATGTGGGACCGTAGAGACATCGCACATCAGTGAAAACATGGATTAAGTGCCACAACGGTCTATGTCATTGTTCATGAGCCACTAGTATGAAACACACCCATAACCTTGTGGAATCCAATCATCAAAAGTATTTAGTTACAGTTGTAACATCAAAACTGCAAGATAAAATTGGGATGAACCACTAACGTATCATTTATAGTACTATTCATAGTCCACCCACCAATGTACCGAGGGTTTCCCATATGCTCAATATAATGTATACATACACACATACCGATATATTCACACAAAATCCAAAAAAACCCTGAAATCACCCTTCATTGCAAACCGCCCACATCCATTTTAAACACACCATAAAAAATACTATTTTTAAATAATCATACCAACACTTATAAGATATCAAGATTCCCTTCTTATTTTCATATGAAAACACACAATAAAGACCACTAAAAACCACGGGTTAGGCCCTTTCCTATGACTGCTCATACTTCAAAACCATTTTCCAAAATTGTTATCCACTATAAAAATATTTCACAATTTATACTAAAATGAAAAAGTCTAACATGCCCCAAAATAATTAATTTTCTAATGAAAAACCCCATTTATACATACACAACTTGAATTCCTTTAAAAAATATTTCAAACATTCCAAAAAACCCCTAAATTCCATTTTAGAACATACACCCACCAAAATAGTTCATAATCATCCTTCACAAACATTATGTAACTCAATAAACAATTTACAATTTTCATACAACCCTTTCAAGAAGTATAACAATTTTTTTCACTTAAAAACCATTCAGAAACACTATTTTAAAGAAAAAATCACAAAAATACCAAACCAAGATAGATTTTGTATCCCTAGATATATTTTATAATAAAATTTTATTCATTAAAAAAGACCCCAAAACATAACACAAGAGTTACACATGAAAAAAAACAATTTCCAATGAACATGAAATTTTAAAACCACACACTTAGATAATTCTGCAAAAAATAGGTTCCATGCCACAAAAAATAAGTAACAATCATGATAATAATGTTATGAAAGAAAAACTAACTCATAAAACTATTCTCACACAAGAACCACCTACCATGTATATATAAATAGTGATTATTCATTTCATATATAAACCAAGGAAATACATTTAAAGGAACATCAAAAAATAATGTAATTTTAAACTAAAGAACATGGAATTGGGAACCTACCCCAGATATGATGCTTTTTTCCAATGACCACTTGAACCAAACGATGGTGCATACACACACATTCATTTATACATATTTATATACACCCCAATCTATATTTCATATATGCCTAGTGTCATGAGGGAATATTATAACAAACCTGCTCTTTATTACACTATTAAACATGATTTATTACATAAAACATTCACTTGATTAAACATGGGATAAAGAGAGGTATAGTTTCATTGGGGATTAGGAACATTACATAACAACATAAAACATAAAATGAAACATCTTATGGAAAACTTCATTTATATGACCACTTCATTCCATCGTACTTAGCATGGCATGGGATAACCTGAGGACATGTATAATAAATGGTTGAGCTATAAATCCAAGTATGGGATTAAAAAGGAAAAACATGAATAATGTTGTACATCTTAAGCAATAGTCATATCAATGCAGTGCAAGATAAACATGAGCATAAAGACATGATATAATAAGATTGTCATAACATGGAATTGTGGAAACAACTTTTAACATTATATTAGCATGATCCAAGTATAATTTCACATGGACCGTGAGTACACCCTCATTACACTTGAATTATCATGATTGAACCTTCATTGAACTTGACGTATCATGATACTAATCTTTACACAATGCATTGGGGTGCTATCTGGGCACACCCATCTTAATCATTTCATTTCATGCATAAGTGTGCCCCATGGATCATATAACAATGATTCATTAAACATAATCATTTGTTTAACCATAAAGGAATGTGTAATTCATACATTAAACTCTACAATCAATATGTAAGTCTGCATAAAATTGAATACCCTTGATAGATAAATAGGAAAGTTATTTAATACACAATGACATTGGCTTAGAAAATCGCGGGGCAATTTCGATAGCATAATAGTGTGACATAATAATTCATACAAATGATTTAGGGGAGAGAATGGGGGTCTCATCATATGTAGATGAAATGGATATTATTTTTTCATATTCATACAAGTCCCAACATTTGTAATGGAATTTATATTCATAATACAAAATAATTTCTTGAATGTAAATGAGGAGATAGAAATCTCTTATAGAATTTTGGCATGGTAACAGGTGTACATGAGAGGAAATAATGAGAGAGAAAGGGGTATCTCATCATTAAAACATAAATAGGGAGGTATGGGGAGGTGTGAGATCAAAACACAACATTTTTAAATGAAAAAATGGTATAACTACATAATGAAATCAGGAAAAACTGAGAAAGGAAGAAATATCATACTTGGAAGTGTAATCCCAAAGGCTTAGGATTGGCTTGATAAAAGTTTCTTGGGAGTTTGGGGTGCCATGGGATGATTCTAGATAAAGGGGGGTAGGCGTTGGTAGACCCCCAAAGGCATTGAGTGATGAGTAAGTGGGATCTTGTGAGGGTTTATATATGAAAAGATAGGGAATTATTTATTATTTAGGTTTCATACGCCACCCATTAAACTATTCAAAACCATAGACCAAACCATAATTTTTTCCCAAGGTTTTCTTTCAAAGGGGATAAGAAAACATTAATTTATAAAGTCAATTTCCAAAATTTTTAAAATATTGGGCTTCTTTATGTGGAGAAGAGTTACACTCTCAACGAAATCATTTAAAAAGATAAAATGATTTATAAGTCTTAGAGGGTCCACTAAGGCACCACAAAATTAATCAAACAAATCGAAAATCACATTATGTTAATGATGAAACATATATTGGACTTACACATCATTTATAGTATTTTATTAATTCACTATTGGGTAATTATGAGGTCATAAAACACATTATATATTTAAATGGTATTTAATTTTTAGCCAAAATTTCGACTCTCTCAGAAAATTAGAAAAAAATTAATCATCAATTAATTTTTTAAATCCTGTTTCCAAAAATAATACTCATTTTATATAAATGATTTTTAAAATAAGTAAATTTTACATTTAAAATAATAAACTCCATTTATCGAAAATTCTTGTGTTTTGAAAAAAATGGCTTTCAAACCTTTAAAAAATTATATTTTTATTCCTAAAAATTAAACAATCATTCAAATTTAATTGAAAGTAATTTTGTAATAAAGTTTTATTAAAATATTATTTAATTCAATAATCCATTAATTCACCAAAAGACTTTTTAATTGAATATGAACTAAAAATATTATTTGTGTTTAAAGAAAATTTATAAAATGAATGTATATTCTTTATACAAAAATAATATATATAGTCATAGTGCTAAGGTCTTGTTAAATATCACCTTAAAGCACCAATATAGGACCTAAGGGTAAGGTATGTGATGGTGACAGACTCTTGGGGTGGCTTGGATAACATCACCCGGGTGGTAATCTCTATCAACATTCACTTGTATCAGAGATTGTTCCCTTCGAGCTTAACTTGTTGAAGCTCAAATTGGTTTTGCTCAATATTTAAGCCCAGTGATGCCACCTCCTATCCGACCTCTGAAAAATCGGCTTCATATAGAGAAATTATATTGGATGAGTCCATCACTTACTTTGACTAGATAAATTGGTTTTGTTAAAGCCCTATATTTTTTCTAATCAAGTGATCACTATTTCATAGTTATATTTGCAATAGTTTCAATTCATAACAAAATTTTGAAATCCAAAAACATGAAAACAAGAAAGGTAATATTTTATATAACCATCTGAAAAAATAATACATTTAACTAGATCAAAAATAACTACCATTAATAAAATTTTGGGTCATTTCACTGTCCCCCCTTAATAAATTTCGTGCTAGAAATTTCTTTTTCCCATACTGAAACAGAAGCTGGTAACTCTTCTTAATAACTTCCTTGGATTGCCATGTTGCTTCTTTAATCATGTGGTTTCACCACAACCACTTAATTAGGGGAATTGTCTTATTTTTTAGAACATTCCACTATAATTTATGATCTTCACTGGCTTCTCTTCATTTGAGATGTCATTATCTAATGGTACCACATCTAGATTGAGTACATTTGATGTGTCAGGTATGTACTTCCTTAATAATGATACATGAAATACTTCATATACTTAAGATATGTTAGGTGGGAGTGCTAGTCGATAGTCCACTACTCCAATGCAATCAAAGATATCCAAATAGATGATGTACCTAGGACTAAGCTATCCCTTATTCCTAAATCTCAGAACTCTCTTCCATGGTGATATGAAGAGGAATACCATGTCTCTGACATCATACTCTAGGCCTCATTGACTATTATCATCATTTCTATTTTTTCGGCTTTGAGAAGCATTAATGTGATTATACATAGTCATAACCATCTCTACCATTTCATCAACCGTTTCTGGACCGAAGAGTTTTTTTCACTCCAATATCATCCCAAAATGATGGTGTTCAACACCTTTTTCCATACAGGGCTTCATAATAATCCATTTGGATGCTTGATTGTAAATTTTTGTTGTAATAGAACTCAACTAGATAAAGATATTGATCCCATCCTCCTTTGATGTCCATTGAGAATGCTCTCCACATGTCCTCAACTATTTGGTTAGTCCAGTCAGATTTTCCATCAGTTTGACGATAATAATCCATACTGAAGTTCAGCTCAGTATTCAGAGCATGTTGAAGAATCTTCCAAAACATTGAGGTAAATCTTGTATCTCGATCTGATACTATAAATAGTGGTACTCCATAATTCATTACCACATATCTGATGTATATCTATTCCATTTTATACAAAGAGAAATCCTCTCCAATTTCAATGAAGTGTGTAGTCTTTGTGAGATGATCGACAACAACTGAGATAACACTGGTTCATTTAGATGTATTCTAAAGTTTGGTGACAAAGTCTATGGTGGCTTTCTCTCATTTACATGCTAGAATGGGTAATGGTTGCGTCATACCCTTATACTACTTCCTCTATTTCTTCACATGCTGACATACTAGACACATTGATGTATACTCAATGATCTCCCTTTTAATGTTATACCACAAATAATTCTCTCGATGATCTCGATAAATCTTTGTGAATCCTGGGTGAATGGAGAAATTTGAACTATGTGCATTATCCAAAAGTTATTTCTTTATCTCTGGATTTTATGGAACATATAGTCTTGTCTCAAATATCACAATTCCTTAATCATTAACATTAAACATCATGGATTTCCATTTTCATATAGTTTCCACTTTCTTTTTAATTCCTGGATCATCCTTTTAAGAAAACTTTAACCTTTCCAAAAGAGATAATTGAGAATTAATTTGTGAAAGGATTGATGATGTTTCCTTCTTTATGATTCCCACATCCATATTCATCAAATCTAAGAAGATTTGATCCTTTTAAATTGTCATTAATGAAATAATTGATTGGTCCTTTGTACTTAGTGCATCTGCCACCTTGTTCTCTTTCCCAGGGTGGTAATGGACTGAACAGTCATAGTCTTTGATCAGATCTAAACATCTTCATTGGCCTATAATCAACTCTTTCTATGTGAATATATACATGATTATTTTGTGGTCAGTATATATTTCATAGTTCTCCCCAAAGAGTTAATTCCATCCAATTTTCAAACTGAAGGTTAATGAAGAAATCTCAAGATCATGTGTTGCATAGTTTTGATCACGAAATTTTAATTTCCTTGAATTATAGGGAATGAATTTTTTATTTTGCATCAACACACAACCCATGCCCTTCTTCGAAGAATCAGTAAATAGCTAAAAATGTTCCCCAATTTTGGGTAATGTGAGCACATGCAAAATGATTATCCTCCTTTTCAACTCATTGCAGCACTCTTCGCATTCATCACTCTAAGAAAACTTGACTACCTTTTGATTTATCTTGGTAAGAGGTTTTCACAATCGTGAGACTTTTATCACAAAAAAATGATAATATCTAGCTATCCACAAGATGTTAGGGATATCCGTTACCAATGCTGGCCTCAAAAATTGCACAATTGTAGCTATCTTGGAGGGATCCACATATATCCCATTGCTTGTGACAATATGACTCATTAATGAGACTACCTTGAACATGAAATAACACTTTCTATACTTTTTATAGATCTTATCCTTTCGCAGGGTCTATAGTATAGTTCATAGATGCTCCTCATTATCCTCCTTGTGTTTGGATTATATTTTAATATTTTCTATAAAAACTACCATAAATTTCATGAGATAATCTCTAAAGACTCTTTTAATCAAGTCCATGAAGATTTCAGGATCATTAATGAGTCTAAAAGGCATTACAATGAATTCATAGAGCCCATATCTTGTTTGAAAAGCAGTCTTGGGGATTTCCTCCTTCTTAACCCATACATAGTAATACCCTGACCAAAAATTCACCTTGGAGAAGTATTGTGCTTCGCGTAGATAATTGAAAACGTCATCAATTAATTAAAAAAGATACTTGTTCTTTATCATGATTTTTTTGAGCTCACAATAATCAGTGCAAAGGTGCACTAACACATCATTATTCTGGATTAATAGGACTTGTGTACCCCATGGTGAAGTACTTGGGCATATAAAACATTTATCCATATTCTGTTGTAGTTGTTTCTTCAGATCCTCAAGGTGCATAACAGCCATTCTATACGGAGTCTTTGATATTGGAATTTCCATAGGTATAGGATCAATTGATAATTCCACATCTCTTCTAAGAGGAAAACTATACAATTTTTCAGGAAACACATCAGGGAATTCCCTCACTATAGGCATGTATTTAAGGATGGTTTCTTCTTAGGCTAAATAATATGTTCCAGATATGTGTTCTCATAGGGAAGTAATACCCTCTCTTGAGATGATGGTACTAAAGAAGATTTTCCTCATCCTTGCACTGGTTCAGAATTAGGGGCCGATTCTCCATATGGAGAGTGATTTCCCTCTCACAACAATTTATGTTGGATCCAAATAAGGAAAGAAAATTCATGCCATGGATTGAATAAAATTCCACCAATGGGAGTATGATGATGTTTGATGGGATGTTCAATCCACAAATCATTAGTGGGGAGGAGTTATATTCATGGGTTACGTTGATTCTCCATTTTCTATTCTCATCGATATCATTACTTTCATGATTTGTGGTGGCATTAAGATTATTTTACTAAACGTTCAAGATATAAATGAATGCATATATATAGAATCAAAAAGTACATTAGCTGCTCATGAATGAATAACTAGAGTACTTGTCACCACTTCGTTTTCCGGGTTCACATCGGTGATAGTTATGGAAAAAGCTCTCTCTTGCTGCCGTGGAGGTTGTTGGTTTCCCTTTAAAACCCTTGGCTAAGAGAACTAGTTTGAAAATTTACCTAGTTATTTGTAGTTAAAGGAATGAAAAATTCATTGAGAGCTGAATGGAGCGTTCCTATACTCTATAATTTTCGCGATTTTCTCTTTTCAGCAGTTAATAGCTAGGTGCCCTTATCTTCTACACCAAAAGCATTCAATCATACCCTTCTGGAAATATTTAGGGGGCTTCTTTCTACACTTTTTCAAGTGGGGTGCTGGATTTTCATAGAACTATTGGATTTATCCATCATACTTCTAGAATTGAAGTCCACCATACTGTTCTTATCTCAATAATACCCCTACGATTTTCTATTCTCCATTTCAACTTTGAGGGAACATCAGACAATTACCTCATAGCTCTCAAATTCACAGATTTCTCAAGCATTACACAATATAGATTTTATCCCACCAAAGAAGCGTTTGACCTTGCATCGGGGGTAATGACAAAGCTGGAGGCATATTTTCCAATACTTGTAAATTTTACCTTATACGCTTATATAGATTAATTGTATAATTCATTACTGAAAAAGAAGTCCATTTCCATCAAAATTTGTAGGATGAATGGAAAATATTTATCGAAAAACATTTTTTGGAAATCCTTCCTTTCAAATGCCTCGATCTCTTCCTCAGTCATTGTATTTTTTATCAATGTCCACCATTGATTAGATTCACCCTCCATACAATAAGAATACAGACGTACCATATCTAATTCAAAACATCGAAGGGTTGAGTTGAACTTCTCAATGGAGTTGATATATTGTTCGGCGATTGAGGAATCAGATGATCCATTATAAGTGGGTGGCGTTTGTCTCATGAAGCTCTCAATTGTGACTTGTTCATTCTTGGGGGGGGGGGTTGAACATTCCTCTTGATCCATGTTTATATTCAAAATTTGAGTTAACTGAGAGAGTATCATGAAAATGTTCATTATTCCTGCTCCCATCAGATTTTGCATATCCTTAGAACAATCGTCACATTGATCTTCGCAACGTTTGTTAACCCGAGTCCACCAATTATCGGCCATTGGCTTGAATAAATGGAATTTTTGGGGTAACACATGAATAGTAGTCCAAATATTAAAACGTATGAATTATAAATTACTTTTATTTCTCTAACTTATTGATTTTGAGGATTCAATATATATTATACTTGATCTTCATCCGAATATATATTCATAGGGGAATTTTTTTAATTCCATTAATAATGGATCATACTAATCTTATGAATTTACCAAATTATATCCCTTAGGAGTGTCATAACCCAATGTGAAGTCAGGCCCATTTTCGTTCACAAGTTTCCATTCACGTCTATATTAGCGTTGTTTTCTGGTTTTATATCAAGGATACATTTGTTCCAGAGCCACCTCAACCTGCTTGTATCCAGATAGGGATTTATTCTCTTTATAAAACACATACTCGACACTCACCAAAATTTACAGACATTTTTATTATACTTATTCTTGTCCCTAAGGATTTTAGTGGGATTTTCTAATCACAATCCAAAAAATAACTAATCCTATCCTCTGATACCAACTATAACAACCCTGATTTTTATTACACACATAATTATGATTTATTACATTAAACCTTCACATGATACAAAATAGAAGATCAAGAGGTCTATTGTATATAGGGATTAGGAACATTACATACCAACTTAAAACATAAAATGCCACATCTTATTGAAAACATATTTTACACGACCCCATCATTACTTCATACTTATCATTTCATGGGATGACCTCAAGACATGCTAATAAAAAATTGAGCTATAAATCCTAGTAAGGGATTACAAGGTCATAACATGGAGAATAATGTACATGTTAGGTAATAGGAATATCAATATAGTGCAAGAGAAATAAAAATATAAATGCATGATATAGCATGATTATCATATCATGGAAATATGGAAGTAACATTTAACTTGATATTAGAATGAGCCAAGGCCCATTTTCACCTAGAGCATGAGTAAATAGTCATTTCACTATAATTATAATGAGTAAACCCTCATTGAATCTGACTTATAATGATATGAATCTTTACCAAATGCATTGGAGTGCTATCCGGGAGCACCCTTCGAAATCATTTCATTTAATTCCTTAGTGTGCCACATGGATTATATAACATGGATTAATTAAACCTTATAATTTAATCCAAGATAAAGGAATCTATAATTAATAAATGAAACTCAATTACAAATAAGTAAGTGTGATTATTGGTGAATACCCTTGATAGATAAATGGTCATGCTATTCACTACACAAGGACATTGGCTTGAAAAAATTCAGCCCAATTTCATATGCATAACAGCATAATATAAGAATTCATAAAATTGTTTTATGAGATAGAATAGGTGTATCATCATATGTACATGAAATGGAAACTAACTGGGTCATATATATGCATGTTCAGAAATATTTAATGGAATTTAGATTCATAATACAAAATAATTTCTTGAATATAAACGAGGAGAGAAAACCCCTTAAAGAATTTGTGCATGGTAAGAGGTGTAATGCGAGGAATTAATAATAGTGGTAGCAGTATATCATTATTAAAACATAAAGAGTGAAGTATGGGGTAGTTGATAAATCATACTCTAACATTTTTAATTGAAAACATTATTCTATAACAATATAATGAAATTTGGACAAAAATTAGAAAGGAAGAAATCCCATATTTGGAAGTGTGATTCTAAAGGCTTGGGAGAGGATTGAGAGAGGCTTATTGGGAGCTTGGGAAACCTTGGTAGGATTATAGAGAGAGTATGGAAGGGGTTTTCTGAGATCCAATGGCTTTGAGTGAAGAGGAAGTTTGAGAAAGGGTGGGTTTATTTAGGAAAAGAGACAGAATTCTTAATTATTTAGGTTTTGGGCACCACAAATTAAACTAATAAAAACCAAAAACCAACCCATGTATTTCCCATGTTTTTTGCCAAAGGATACTATAAAAAAATAGTTTATATGGCCAATTTCTTAACATCATAAAATATTAGTCTTTTTTATGTGGAGGTGAGTCACACTTTCAAAGAAATCATTTTAAATGTTAAAATGTTTTATATGTATTGGAGGGTCCACTAAGGCACCATAAAATGAATAAAATAAATCTAAAATTACATTATTTTAAAGATAAAACATATTTTGGACGAAAATATCATTTTTAGTATTTTATTACATCACTATTTGGTTTTAATGATGTCATAAAACACATTATATATTTAAATAGTATATAATTTTTACCCAAAACTTCGATTGTATCAGAAAATTATAAAAAAATCACCACTGGAAAATTTTGACATCCTGATTCCAAAAATAATATTTATTTTATCTAATTAATTATCTAAATAATTGAAATTTAATTTTTAAAATAAAAAATGACATTTATCTAAAATTCTTGGGTTTTGACAAAAAACAGCGTTCAAATCATTATAAAAAATACAATTTTATTCCTAAAAATTAAACAGTCATTTATATTAAATAAAAATTTATTTGTAAAAATATTTTATTGATATATAATATATTTTAATAATCCATTAATTCATCAAAATAGATTTCTAAATTTAATAACAACTAAAAATACACATTTTCCTTTCAAAACTATTTATGAAATGAATGTAAAACTTTTATACAAAAATAATGAACATAGTCATAATGATAGGGTTTTGTTACATAACCCCTTGAAACACCCACATATGACATAAGGGTAACATGCGCAATGGTGACAGACTCTTGGGGTGGCTCAGATAACATCGCTCAGGTGGTAATCTCTATCAACATCACTTCCCCCGTAGGCGGTTCCGTTTGATCTTAACTTGATGAAGATCATATTGGGATTGATCAAGAGCGAATTACAGTGATACCACCTCTTTTCCGAGGTCCATCTAATGGGCTTTTTATGGGAAAATTCTACGGGATGATGCAATCGCTTCCTTTGTATGAGTAAATTGGATTTATTAAATCTCTATATTTATACTAATCAGTTGAAAACTTCTCATTTAATATATTAGAAATAGTAACTATTATTAATTGTATTTTGAATTTAAAGAAACTATAACTTAGCAATTCCATATTATATATAACCATTTTAAATCATTATAAATTTAATTAGTTCAAGAGGAATTTCAAATAATAAAATTTTGGGTCATTAAAAATACATAATGTGTGGGAATATAAATATATATGCCTTACCCTATGTAGGTACATGCCGATATCCACAACAACCATAGCCCAAAACCATTGCAGTGTGGTCCAACACACATAATTAAAATTTTCTAGGAACTCAAACAAAGAGGGAAAGACCCACACAACCAAAATAAAATGCCAAAAATTCAAAAATAATAAAACCCATAAATTAAAATTAAACCATAATGATGAAATTGAAGAATACTTACATGAAAACCATTGAGAACCAACTACCCCAGACCACTGTGGCTAGAACCGACCTCAAAAGAACCCGATAAACCCTAACTATGAAGAATTTGATCAAAATAATAACCACAAACACATTTAGGTTCAGAAAAATATCAATAGGGAAATGGGGAATGGGGAAACACTTAATCAGGGGAGAGATCGGACTACCTTGACAAGATGACAAAAAATCCCAATGAAATTGGGAGGAAAAAATTGGCAGAGAGGGAGTTCGTCAGAGGGTGTGGCATGTGCCATGGAGGAGCGTCAGATGGAGATCAGTCCCCTGAGCAGGGAAGGTATGGGGGAGGAGGTCAGCCACGTGAGGAACTACCAGAGGAGAGGAGGTTTTCCACGTGAGGAGCTGTCAGAGGGAAGGACAAGGGGGTCACCACAAACAGGGATGAAGTTGGGGCATGATATAGGGAGAGGGAGGTGCCTTGTAATGGGTAAGGGGGAGGAAGAGGGAAATGAGGGTTAAAAGGATTGAAATAAAAAAAATAAAAAAAATAAAAATAAAAATAATAATTAATATTAATAATAATAAAATTAATAATAATTATAATAAAATATAACAATAATAATAATATTTACAATAGCTTAATAATAATAGTAATAAATGTAATAATTATATCATTATTAACCTTAATAATATTATAATTATTATCAAAATTTTCAATTTATTTTATATTACTTAATTTTGATTTTAATTTAATAAATTTTTAAACTTTAAGAAACAAATATACTCAAATAAAAATAAAAATATTTGTGATCGCAATATACCAGGTTGGGGTGTGACATAATTAACTCCTCCAATGTATATTTTTGAACAATACATTACATTTTTCAATTCTTAATTTTTTATATATGATTTTTTATTTTCATATATTATTACAAAGGATATATTAAATGAAATATATAAGCCCACATATCCTAATATCTCATACAGAAGGAATCACTAGATGTATCATACTATCTAAAAAATTACTTCAAAATAAGGCTATAGTTGAAAAAAATATTATTTTAGATTAATTGCCTAATATATTTATTAAATTTATATCCATAACATTTTTATAAAAGGAATTTAAAATGATTCATATCTTGATAAAAAATTTCAAATATGAATCAAAAATTAGATGCACAATGTATCTAGTAGTTTTTGTTTCATCAATACATGATATACATGATACCTTAACCCATCTGAATCCAAATATTTTATAGACACCAAATTTTTTACATTTTAAGAATAACCACTCGGTACTATATTTCCATATATACATTGGCAAAAAAATAATCCCCTCACTCTTTCTTAACAAGTGAATAACTGAATATACATATGTTCATTTTTTCCTTTATATAAGGATGTAACATCAAACGTAATACTATATAAGTTAATTCCAATTATACATTCTATCCATATTTTTTTAATTAAATTAAGTCTCAAAAACCACTATTCTATCTATAAAATATTTATTTTAAATTCCATAAAAATAGTGTAATTTTTTATCTTAAAAAATCTATAATAAGTCATATTGAATAAGAATGAAAATTTCATCCATCTATTTATTTTATAAAAAACTTTTTTCTTCTTAAATGTGACATTAATGTTTTCCTCCATTTTATATTAATATTAAATTTTAAATGGTTTTCGGAAAAAATCATTCACATTAAAACCGTTGAATTCAATTTTATTATTTAATAGGGTTGATCGATTTCAAATAGTATTCATTGAACCATATTCACTATCAATCTACCATTTAGTAATTAATGTCTTGAATTATCTTCATCTAAAAGTTGACAAGATTATTGTTCCGTAATACTATATTTGGAAATTATTCCATATATAGAAATTCCATTTGTAATTAAAATTACTATAGAAGAAAAAAAGTACACTTTCATTTATAAATTATAATCAGTTACCTTTACATCTTATAGAAATTTCAGATCATCATTCAATGTTGATTAATAATTTATAATATCATTTCAAATATATTTTTGTAAGGAAATCTTCAAGATATTCATGAAATATTTTTTCATAATACATATTTGTGGGGAATGTTTTTAATTAATCCACATTAGTTACCATGAAAAGCTGACTACTATTTCTTTAATTAGGATTTATTCAATCTATGAATTTTCCCATTAAAATAATTCTATCTTCACCTCTAAAATAAGAAAATTATTGGTCAAATATCTTTTATTATAGTGAATAATCATAGTTAAATTGGTTTATATAAAATATCCAATCATTCATATATCATACCAATCATTCATATTTCATACCATCCATATTACATTATTGTAGGTTACTAGATTTATAGAGTAGGGTTTTTTTGTTCATGTGATTGAATCATTGTTGGATCTCCCATACATTTTATATTTGGATGTTCCAAATGTAGCCCAATTTGAAAATTATTCAAAATCAATTCTAAAAATAAGAAAATAATTGGGTAAATCATGTATTTTAATATATTCAAATCTCATTAGCTATAGTTTTTCCCATCATGAATGTAATTTGGAAGAATGTTTCCTTTGCGAAGTACCTTTTTCAGAAGATTAAAAAATACTGTGAAAATATTATCAAGCCTACCATATATTTCTTTTAAGATATCCAATATCATCAATCCTAATAAAATTATGAATTTAGTATAGTATGATAATGTAACACCCCAGGTAAATAAGGAATATGACATTTTCATATTTATCCATATTTGTGAATAAAATATTAATATGACTTTAAAGGGGACGCTATGCTCAATGGCGTACCCAACACGCAACAACGAGTTTCTTGGAAAATCTTAAGTTGCACTCTAATAATAAAATAATATTATTCTAAATGGTAGTTAACATGTAGCCATTGTAATGGCGGGAATGGATAGAAATAACTAAAATATGATTATATATGTTCTTAAATATTTTTACATTTATACAATAAAAGATAAAGGCTTAAAATACGGAAAGAATTCAATTTTAGGCGTATATGCCCTAGTTTTCACTAAAGGTTCACTTATCACCTTTTGATGGAGAACCGTCATTAAATATAGTTTTGTTCACTCTTAAACATTATTTTGGACCAAATTAAACTCTTATTAATAATCGGGACATCAAAATTTACTTTGTGTAAATTTTTGGTATCTTTCCGATAAAGTTCTTTTTTTAATGAATAGTGTAAAATGTTGTATTTTAATTCAAAACCACTTTTTAATCTAATTTATTTATATGATTAGATTATATTTTGAATTGGTTTTAAAGTGAAATTAGAAAATATTTTTACCATTAAATCCTATAGTGGTCGTTGGAATCAATTTCACTTTGAAATCAGACTTAAACTAGTGTCAATCTTTTGATACTTATTGATTCATAAAACACTCTATTTGTCATGACAGCGGGAATTAATTATTAAATTAATTAATGTGACTTATATGTTTTGAATTTTTTAAAATGGACTTAATTTTTGAATTCAGAATATCAAATATATCTTAGGGTGAATTTTTGGGATTTTTCTGAAAAAATTCAATTTTTGATGAATAGTGAAACCACTAAGTGGTACTTATAAAAACTGATTTTCCGTTTAAATGAAATTTTGCCATCATTGTGTTTTGATTTTCAAAAATCCGACATAAATTTTTTTCATTAAGAAGTAAAATGTGGTTCAATGAGATTAAAATAATTTTTTGGTGAATAGTAACTTATTAAGTTTTTAATCGCGATTAGTGGTAATTAGTGTGGTTTAAGGTAAAAATAATTCTTTAATAAAATGAGATTATCTTGACACATGTCTTACCCTCATTGGTTGTATCATGGCCGACCAATACAAGCCATGGGTCAACTTGGGGACCCCATGGATCCACTTTGGTTGGGAAATGACATAAATAACATTTTATTTAATGTAAAAGTAAAATTGACACAAACATGATATGTTTTACTAAAACAATTTTTTAAGTGAGGTTATACAAGTCATCTTTTTGATTATAAATATTAATTGGAAAGATAAAAATATTTCCTACATCATTGTATTTTTTTTATAATTTTTAGACTTTAAATAAAATAAATTATTTATGACATAATAATGCAGCGATGACATCATTATTTGACGATTTAAATAAAATGGAAAGATAATGTAAAATCTATGAACTAAACATGTCCAAAACTTATTGGATGAGTGGATTTCGAAGCCTTATCACCTTATCCACGAATTATATCAATGTGGGACCTTTTGAAACCGAAACACATTTTCAAATAAAGTAATATTTCTTTACTTTCCCAAAGTGCCCCTCCTCTCCTCTTATAAAAGGCCCCCACCTCTACCTCATTTAACACACTCCTCAAGCCTTTGGCTCGGCCAACCCCTGCCCATTTACTCTATACACATCCCTCTCCTCGTCCTAGAGGATTCACTTTGGGCAGAATCCTTTCAAAGGAAGCCTTTAGGCTCAAATCAAAAAGAGTTACACTTTTAAAGGTAATTCACTCTCTCATGTTCATTTGTTTTATTTTGCTTCTCCAACCCCCTAAACTCTTTTTATTTACTTATTTTGTAACAACACCAGTATCTTAAATATACTAGGATGTTGTTATAAGATTTATTCGAGCTACACTCTCACACAACTACATCAAATGGTTAATGAACATACTGTTTCCGTGGATGGTGAAATTCTGCCTCCCGAAACGATGATTGTTCAATACTCATTTAACACCTTCAAAGGTGGCCATTATGATTTCACTATTTTTATATATGATATATAATATGTTTATGTTTTATTTACGCTTCTGTATTTTTCATTTTTGTCTTACCTTTATGGCTTCCATTATGGGTATACGCGATATCTTCATTTAAGGAAGTGCGGACTACCGCCCCTTCAAAGTGATGTGATTCGTTAAATACCATATGTGGGACGTATAAAGGATGGAACTATGATATTATATATTATATTAAACTGTAATTATAATTTACCTTTATATCATTATTATTCCATTCTATAAAATATGAAATAGAAATTAAAGTAGCGTTCATGCGTACGTACGGCTTACCGTCTCCAGGAACGGTGCATTTCATTTCTTACCTCTAAATGATTATGTAATGTTATAAATGCATGCATGTACTGGATATATATGACATATATGATATCCAAATCATGAATATTATTCTGGATGTAATAAACCTTTGGCCACACGAACAACATGTAATGGTAAGAAGTCCACTTTCGACTTAAGAACCAAATATCGACAAAACAAACATTATTAACTTAAATGTTTACATAATTTTTATAACATGGAAATAAGTGATATAATAGGAATAATGAACTAGAAAAAGGTTCTTAATAAAGTGGAAATTAACTCAAGTTTATTATTCAGGACGTTAAAGAACGATCGAGTCAAGTCGGACCCGAGGTAAGGGATCTTACTCCTCTCTTTCTTTTTAAGTACACTCTTTTATGTCATTCCTTTTAAAGCTCATCTTTCTTGTTATTGGGATGATCTTTTATATTAATCCTACTGTAATTTTTATTTTCATGTGATGAGAGACCCTATTCTCTCTCATCAATCCATTTTGGAAGTTTTGATTGGCGCTGTTAGGCTGCCGAACTTTCGTAAGAGATCTAACTTCTCTCTTTCTTTTTAAGTACTCTCCTTTATGTCACTTCTTTTATGCTCCTATTTGTAATGCTGGGGGATGTTCTTTTATATTCCTCTTGATTTACATTATATTGTAATGTGATGAGATACCCTATTTGATCTCATCAATCCATATTCGGAAGTTTTATGTGGCGCCGTTAGGCTGCCGAGTTTTCGTGAGGGATTTTTCATCTCACTTTTATTCCCGTGAGATTTATGCTACATTTGCCACAAATTCCATTGAGTGGTGTATGTAATTCCAATTATTCTACTCTTTGTGTAATATACTTTCGTTTATGAGTATTTACATCAATGACCTATTTTCTTTCTTTCATGGGGTGTATGTTTTGAAAGATACCCAAGTCGGTAAGGGAACCTTTCACCCTACTCTTTTTTAAAAGACTTCTTTTATTGGGTCTTTTAATTTACATATTTTTATGTTGGGATATGTTCTCATACATCCTTATTGATGTAAATTTTATGTCCAAGTGATGATATACACTTTTTATCTCTCATCAACTCATTTTGATGTGATGTCGTTAGGCTGTCAAGGGAACTTTTTAACCCAATTTCGATTTCTTTGGGTTCAACTTGTAGTCATTGAATATGTCATCCATTGAATATGTGTGAATGAACTTTTATTGTTTTACACTTAATATCCACTTATATTGGGTGTATATATATTTTTCACACATATTTTTTGAGATTTATTTGTCCTTAATTTAAGGATACCTTCTTTATAAGGGATTTCATCACATTTGACATTTCTATTGAGGGCTCATTGTTGTTATGCACCAATTCACTCTTATATGGTGTATATACTGTCCTTTAGAGTATTATATCATGAATCCTTTTATTCTCATGATATTATAAAATTCTGACTAAATGTTTTTCCTCGATTATTGTATTCAAGTGTCTCTAATTTTGGTAAAACCCCTTTAACCAAAATATCGTTTTAAATGTTTTAATTATTTGTTCTTATTAATATCCATGTTTTCAAAATGGTTTTAAGGATTTATTTATATGGATATTAATGGTTTAAAATGTTAAAAGCTTCAAGGTGGTATGGGACACTTTGATTCAAAAATCTCTTTATTAAATGTTTTAAATGGTTTTGGAAATGGTTTCTTTTTGAATGGATTCATTATTTCAATATCCTAAAATGTTATATTGTGATTGAAGTGTGGAAATGTTATGTTTCCTTTAATCATGTTTATGTGATACGATTATGTTATGGTTCTTGGGCATTGTTATGAAGAACGGGTGGTTCCGTGATAAACTAAGGGCGGGTGAGCCCGATATAGCTCTCCAATGCATTGGGTAACGCGAAGGAGTGAAACGTTAAGGTTTCTCTGAAGAGATTTAGGGAATATACTGTGATGGGTATTCCAAACATAACCAAGAGGGTTACTCCCTACGTAAGAATGTTATGAATGCCTCAAGTTACCTTTATGTCTTATGTTTTCTATGATTTATTCATGATTTCATATGCCTATGTTTTATGGGTAAAGTATGATTTCATTCTTATGTATTTATGAACTCATGTTTCCTTTCCATATTTTTATAACCCTTACTGAGATTTTTATGCTCATCCCAAGTTTTTGAAATGTTTTTCACAGGTCAAGGGAAAGGTACATGATGTGATGATAGTGTCAAGGATGTGTCAAGAAAGAATCTGTGTTTTATTTTAAATAGGTTTCCGTTGATGGGAAGAATGAATTTTGTCTTTTATGTAACCACTTTGTTTAAATGTGGAATGTAATGCAAGTTTCATGATCTAATTCTCTAAAACTCTAAACCTGAAAAGATCTTCAATGTGTAATCTTGTAATAACTCAAGATTAAGTAAGGTTTAAGGCTGGGGCCTTATAGATAATATAGGGTTTTCATCATCAATATACTATCATTAAATATTTATTTTTAAATGTTTTCAATTCTTATGTCAGGAATTAATTAATCAACACAACCCACTACCTCATAATGAACATCTTCATTAATTTTATAGTAAAATGACTTTGTTATTTCACTAAACTAGGTCCAGCATGTATAATTATTATTTAAATCATAACAAATTATATGTTATTTGATTTCTATCGGCCTTAATTCTCTTGTATTGAAGCACTTCACACATGGAAAAAAATAATGTCTTTAATTGTATGTTATTTTGGTAAATCCCAAGAATCTGTTTACCCCATTCTCATATTCAATACTAGTTCATCATAGATTTATTCAATTACGGTACAATAATTTTCTAAATTCAAAATAAACTATATCTATATATCAACACACACACACACACAGATATATTTAAAACAAAATAACATACAAAAAAATATAAATTTAAATCATATATATTAAAGTTATATATCCACAAATAATAATACAACATATATCAAATATAGGGTTTTTAATGTAATATATATTATCAAATAAAGAATATATAAAAAATAATATTGTAGACATAAAAAATGGCAATTGATCTAGAATATGAATAATATATAGATAAAATGTACAAAAAATATATAATCATTTATAATAACTTGTAATCAAAATAAAAAATTAACTAATAAAGTATGCATAATAATTTATATAAAAAATCCACATGTCAAATATTGTTAAGATAAATAAATAAAAATTTATAATGATTTATATAAAAATGGATCCCTGAAAACATATAAAAAATAATGAAAATAAAAAAATACAATAACTTATATATATAATTAATCATGTGAACATATCTGAAATATAATATATTATTAAAAATAAAATGATAATAAAAAAATTATATAATATAATTATTAATACAAAAAATAAATGAATTCAACATAATAAATGTTTATAAAGTTTATATCAAAAATAAAAAAATCAATAAAATTTTTAACTAACAAAAACATTAATAAATCATTAATAAAGTGAAAATAAAAATATAACTAATAAAAAATTGTAATGTAGGTGGTGTATTAATGATAAGGTGTGAGAAAACATAGTTAGTCTGAAACTAATCAAACATAATGGATGATGGGTGTAGATGAAATATGATATTAATAAATAATGACAATAAAACTGAACGGAGAGATACAAAACATGTTTGAGGCCAATGGAATTGGGATGAGGGTCATGGAACGAATCCGGAGTAGCTATAATAGAGAAGAATAAGGGGTAATATGGATAGAGGGTGGGTGGTTATGAGTCTTTGATTTTTGGATTAAAAAATCGCATGATGATATTATGATTAGAAAACTATCTTGTTTTTCATGTCTTTCAAAATAAATTTTATGTCATCTATATGGAAAATGATGTTCAAATCATTATCAAGAGGGTTTGAATGTCAGTTATTTTTTAAATGATGATTAAACATAGTTTTTAACATCAATAATATAATAACTTATGTTAAAACCCTATCAATCTAGGTTTTAAACTAGAATATCCCATAACTGATGTTAAAATCATGACACAAATGTTTTATTTCCTAAAAATTGGTATTTGTGAAAATTTCATTATTCTGATAAGGAAACATTATTATTTGAACACAATGGTTAAAGTAGTTATGGGAAACCCACATTAAATGTAGATGCACCCTAGGATTCAAAATTAAGACACTAGTCACAAATGATTCATTATTGTGTGAATGGGTATTGATAGTTGGGTGTCTTTATAAGCATCAGTAGTCATGCGTCATGTATGGATGTTCAGGATGATTACATGTGTTCAATTGATTTTGATTGTTCAAACAGTTGGATTTAAGAGTAATTGTAAAATTATTCAATATCCATGAGCTTATATTGTCATCATTTTGAGTATGGATATGAATCTTTTATGAATTTATTATTAATATGTATTGGAAGAGGTAAAATATGAACATCATATAGTCCATTAAATGATATTTTCTATAATTATTTATATTTTGAGACAAAAATTTATTGATGTTAAAAAAGAAGATCATTTAAATTAAAGGGGATATAATTCAAATCAGATAATATTTCATTATTAAAGGGCGATGAAGATTATGTTCTAGTTGATTCTGTTAGAGGAAGTGCATTCGATGTTTTTTACCATTATTTTAATGTAGGGAGAAGATATGCAATGGTGGTGAAGAAACATTTCTTATGTATCTTGTTACCCTACACCTGACCTAGTACTGTATAATGCCGAAATGAAATTATTAATCCCCATGGGCTAAAAACATGTTTCATGGGGTCATAGGAATCACCAGGGGAATTATTTTTACCCATACAGTGATATAAAATATATATTTAAAAGAAGAAAAACAACCAACCATATAATAGTATAATAGACATAAAATAATAGAGATTAAACTGATAAATTACTAATAGAAACTGTGTAATCACATATCAATAAAACAAAAAAAACTTAAAAAAATCGAAAATTCAGACTTTGTGAAACCCTTAACTAGACCTAAAATCATCTGTGTGACCCACAATCACTATCTTACCATTTGTATCCATTGGATAATCGGTATATGTAATACAAACTAGAAAAGGCTTGAACATATATAATTTTAGGCATAAGACAGAAAATCAAATAGTTCACCACCCACTAATTCTAAGTAGTAACATTCATGTTACATCCTAAAAATTATAGATTCAAATAATGTACAAAAAAACCATTTTTCATAAGCATTGACATAAATAAATGTGAAACATACCAATTTTTTTTTCAAAATGTAAAGAACTATAATTTCAATATAATTTGTTTTTAATTAAATGGGAATTTAATGAGTCTGCAAAAATTAATGGCACAAAATTCTGAGACCCAGAGTGCTCAGAATGAATTTATGAACTTTTTTCCGGGTACGTTCAGTAAACGTGCAAGCAGGTTTTTCTAACTTCTGAACTGGTTCCCGGAATTGAAATTTGAAGGCAGCGTTGAAGACACAGTGCCGGTATTCTCTTTAGGATACTTTCACCTTGACAATAGTTGGTCAAGGTTGAAAGATAATTTTTGGGTTTTTCATGAAGGAATGAAATAAAATAAAATGGTGTGACATTTTACTTTTATATTATTTTGAAACCACCCATGTGGATATTTTAGAGGTGGGGACCACCTGAACTAAAACCTTCCATGAAAGGTTATGGTGGTGGGGACCACCTGAACTAACCTCCCATGAGTGGTTATGGTGGTCGGGACCACCTGAGGTTTGAAATCTATTGAACTCCCTATTAAGTGGGTAGAAACCTCTTGAGCTCCCCACTTAATTATGCCAACCCTCCCCCACTTAATTATCCCATCCTATGTGATTAAATAACCCAATTTGAAATTGTTCCAACAATTAAATTGGGGAAACATATCACATTTTGGCTACTTTGAAAATTTGGTGGAATTGGGGGAGGAGAAATATTGGTAGGATTACACTTCTCCAATGAAGAACGCTCATTTAATGAAGAACGCCGACTTCGACTTCTTCCTCGGGACATCCTCCAATGTAGTACATCTTCGACAACCATCGTTCCCTCCTCATCGACGACAATAATCAAATGAGGTAGGGGTTTAGTACATTATGATTATAACATTACATGTTCTTCCATTCTAATTCATTTGCGGGATTGGGAATAGTGATTGACAAGGATTCTAGGGTGGGTGTTTGATTATTTTTTTCTTTACTCGTTATTGATACACTTGTTCTTGTTGAGCCTCATGCTACTTATCTAATGCGAAGAGTGTGGGCCAAACTAACATGGCCCATCCTCTATATAATTATTGTGGTTAATTGTGGTGTTCTTCATGATGGAGGAGGATTGCGACCAACTATGAAGGGGCACGATAACGGCGGCCAACACCACCGCCAGCCATGATGAAGGCGATGGCGCAACAGCGCCGCTCCATGACCACCGCTGCTGTGGTTTTGTCGTGCCGCCCCGGCCGAACCACTGCTATGGCCTCGTCATGCTACAATGGATGAACCACTGTCACAGCCCTGCCACGACACCACAACCGAACCGCCACCGAGTACTCACCTCACCACCCTGGCCGAACCGCCGCTACGGCCTCGCCGCGCCGCCCATATCGGGCCGCTACCTTGGCCTCGCCTCACTGCCCAGGTCAAGCCGCCATCATGGCCTTACCTCACTGTTCTGGACTAGACCCCCCACCCCTCATGGCCTTCACACCCTTGTGGACCCTGCGACCCTCAAGACCCCTCGCGGGCCCCTCGGCTGGGCCAATCCTCCTAGAGCAGGCCGGGACGGACTCACTGGGTTGGTTTGGGTCGATCCGAACCAGGTCAGGCTGGGATGACCTGAATCAGGCCGACCGAGGTTGGGACAGACCAGACCTGGACACGATACGACCCTATACTTTACTTGGGCCATAACATGGGCCCCAAATGTCCATTTGGAAAACCATCAGCAGCACCAAAAACCATGGAGCAAAACGGTCCCTTTGGTACACTCCACTGGTTTTTTGGATACTGTTGGGAAACAGTCGGGTTGGATCGAGCACGAATCCATCTGGGCCCCAAAACTAAATGGCTAATAACTCACAGACTGTGCGTCTGATTGACACACTATATATTGTGTTGAGACCACTATTACATGTAGAACCTTTGAGATACTTTGTCATGGGACATCATGGAAGTTGGAGAATCAAACAGTGTCTTGGGGAAAAGACTCTCTCGGAGAATAGAAATCCTAGTACAGAAACCCAGTAGCTGAATATGATAAGAAGAATTCTCCTAACGAATGTTTATGGGTCATATCCTAGTTATAATGTGTGGGTCATCTCCATAAAACCTATGCGGGTCTGCTCCTAGCGATCTTATATGGGTCATCTCCTAGCTATCCTCTGTGGTTCAGATCCTAGCGATCATGTGTGGGTCGACTCCTTGTGATCCTCTGTGGGTCATCTCCCACGATCCTATGTGGGTTAGCTGTTATCGATCTTGTGTGGGTCAGCTTGAGCGATCTTGTGTGGGTCAACTCCTAGAGATCATGTGTGGGTCATCTTCAGCTATCTTGTGAGTGTCATCTCCATTGATCCTACGTGGGTTAGTTCTTGGCGATCCTATGTGGGTCAGCTCCTAGCGACTCTGTGCAGGTCAGCAGTAGAGCCACTTAATGGAATAAAATGAATCAGTATTTATAACTAATCATCTCTACCACCATACCTAAATATATACCTATTTTGAGCTGATTCATAACCTCTGTGTTTCTTCATGTTTTATATGGATTACTTGATGACTTAGGTATATGTTTAGGCATATACCTAATTAGTGTTATCTATTATTTTCATACTTTTTGGTTTATCTTCAGTGGATTTAGTGAGACCTTGAGGGTCTTGGGGTCCCTACTGACTATCGTTATACTCACCACTGCACAGGATATGCCCACACCTTGTTGTGTTGGATACAGATGACGGACAACATTGACTGAGGCTGACAGTACCAGGACTGGACGATACCCTGAGGTGGAACATATGACATGTCAGTACGCAAAGGATACGAGTGGAAGTAGAGTGTTGAGGATGAGATCTGTACCGACACTTTAGGTAGGATCCTCAGAGGATGATCTATTAGATGTATTTTCCCTTTCTCTTATTGTATTGTATTTCATTTGTACATGTATCTTTATGATTGGGCTTGTATTTCGACCCCTTTTACATTCATCTCTCTATTTGTTATACAGTTTTCTTGTGTTTGTATCTTGTTGTGTGTATGGATGGGTTAGTTTACAAGATATAAAGAAAATACCTTCCCAGTTATAGGGAATACGCATTTTGGTGCTACTCTCTAGCCTTTGGCATATGGAGGGCGGGCTTGGGGTAGTCACAACATGGGCCCCGAGGGATGGTTCGTGACAAATATTTATCAAAGGAGTCGGTTATACCACAAAACATAGGAATCTTATCTTTATTTTTAATGACAATAGTGTTAAGTGTAGTGAGTGTGGTTATTAGTTTAGGGAATCCAGTGTTGGTGATGCGGCTGACGTATCCATACACCAGGACCCTGACTTCTGATTTCTGACTCAGTTCATGAAGACGCTAATCAAGAGTGTTTTATCAAGAGTTTACTTTATTATATTCTAATTTATCTCACCAGGAATAAGTTACTGACCATGGCACACCTGTTGTTTTTTCAGGATGCCTCTACACCGATAGCCAGATAGAGTTCCAAGAGTTGTACGCACAGATATATCACTGAGCGATGATGCCTCGGTGCAGGGCCATTTTCTAGTAGAGGCAATGGCGGAGGCACCATGGGTACCATTCTTCATTGGGCCACTGATGCCACTAGACCCAACAGATTATGGTGCGCACCACTTGAGTGTGTTGCATGAGTTCCAACACTAGAGGCCACCCCGTTTTAGGGGAGAGATGGACCCACAGGTGGCTAAGTATTGGCTGGAGGCATTAGTGAGAGTTTTTCCGCTGGTAGGGACACCCACAAATCTCATGGTGATCCTTACCAGCAGCCTTCTATAGGTAGCAGTAGACATATAGTGGAACTTGATGATCCAGGTTCACGACGAGGTGACGCTTCACTAGGTAGAAATCGAGAGCCTGTTTCAGGTAGAGTTTGTCCCAGCGACTCATCGTGCAGTGCACATATGAGAGATTCTTCTTCTGCAGCAGGGAATCATGATTGTAGATCATTACTCATCAAGGTTCTCTAACCTCTCACACTACTCCATAGATATGGTGTAGGGAATTTTTGTCAGGGTTTGAACTATCGAGCAGGGACTCAGGTGGGAGATTGTGGCTTTGATGATCTTACTCAGCATCCCGACACAGGCAGGGGTGTTAGAGAGAGCCCTATTATTGGAGTGTTTCCTTGCTGAGCAATCACTAGCAGCAAGACCCACCACTAGTCGTCAGGTAGTGGAGTCTTCTACAACTGGCAGCAAATAGATGACACATAGGTCTAAGAGGACCAGACCTATAGGTGGACAACTGAATGACTCAAGATCAGTTGTGCAAGGTACCAGAGAAAAAACCAGTCATGCAAGGAACATGCAGTGTTACACATGATGTTGGAAGGGTCACATGGCTCGTTACTGTCGGACCTGCCATACTGATGATTAACATATGGTCAAAGGATCGCCTAGGAAGAGATATAGATTCGACCGAGTAGGTCCATAGGGATTAGGTAGATGTAGAATAGGAGTTAGTCATGAAGATGAAGGTGGGAGACAATTTGAGATGTTACCACCACCACCCCCTAGAGGTCCACCCCGACCACAGGGAGTAGGTGGATATGGGAGATCCCAACTCCAGGCAGCTGAGGCCAATGATCACAGAGCTCCGGAGATGTTATGAGGTATGATCTGTGTCTACTCCACTTCAGTTTTAGTACTTATAGAAACAGGTTCCAGTCATTCATTTATTTCCACTGCCCTCATTTGGAGCTCATAGATTCCAATGGATCCATTCACTTTATCCTTACAGCTAGAGACTCCTATGGGAGTGGATTCCACTATTACCCACCAGTGCGACAGTGTGAGATTACTCTAGGAGACGAGAGTTTCGATTGGGATCTCATAGTAGCAGCGTCGAGGCCTTACAACATCATCTTGGGTATGGATTTTTTATCTACAGTCCATGATTTTATTGACTTTATTAGGAAAAAAGTGTGGTGTGTCTACACGGATGGGACCAGGTTTACCTTCACTAGTGGGAATGGAGCCTTTGCAGTACAAGATGGACTTACCCAGAGGATAGTTCAGCTGATCACTCATCAGTCGGCTAGACTTACTCTCAGAGTGGTTGATGTAGAGAGTCCAAATTCTCATATAGTAGTGGACTAGTACGCAGATGCCTTCCCCGATGATGTTCTAGGTCTACATCCTCATAGAGAGGTGGAATTTTACATTGACTTGTACACCTTGACGACAATGATATCTAAACCAACGTATCGAATGTCTCCAGCAGAGCTTCTTTAGCTACGAGTATAGCAAGTGGACTTGCAGGAGAAGGGATTCATTCAGCCAAGTGTTTCTCTTTGGGCATCCCCAATTCTGTTCGCCAAGAAGGTGGATGGGAGCTTGAGGCTTTGTTTTGACTATCAGTGCCAGAACCAGGTGACCATGAAAGAACAAGTACCCACTCACGAGGATTGACAACCTCATTGATTTGCTGAAGGGAGAACTGTGGTTCTCAAAGATAGACATCATATCAGGATATCACCAGCTCATAGTATGATATGAGGTTATGCCGAAGACGTCTTTCAGATGCTGGTATAGCCATTATGAGATCTTGGATCTGCAATTAGGTGTAACCAACACTCTAGAAGTGTTCATGGGACTCATGAACAGGATCATTCAACTATTACTTGATCTATTTGTTGTAGTCTTCATTGACGACATTCTGATCTACTTGGTTACTGAGGGGGAGCATGCCTATCATTTACAAGTATTACTGGACACACTCTAAGAGCACCATCTTTATGGTAAACTCTTGAATAGCAAGTTCTAGTTCTGAGAGGTACACTTTCTAGGACACGTCATATTGGAGGTAGGAGTTGCAGTGGATCCATAAAATATTGTTGCATTACTTTCTTGGGAGCCAACCAGGAGTGTGATGGAGGTAAGAAGTTTCTGGGTTTGGCCGAATACTATCGGAGGTTTGTGCCAGATTTCTCCAGAGTTGCAGCACCTCTATCACCATTAACGAATAAGGGGAAACCCTTCGTGTGCTCGGGGAGATACTAGCAGATTTTTCAAAAGCTGAGGCAGAGGATGACTAGATCCCCCATCTTGAGGATTCTAGAGGAAGGCGTAGGGTAAGTATTTCACTGAGATGTATCAGGGACTACACTCGGATGTGTCCTGATGCAGGAGTGAGCAGTTATCGCTTAAGGTTCACGAAAGCTGAGGCATCATGAGCAGAAGTATGCTACCCATTAACTAGAGTTAGCAGTAGTGGTCTTCGCCTTGAAGATGTGGTGACACTACTTGATGGGCAAGCACTTTATAGTGTACTCTGATCACAAGAGTCTCAGGAATATCTTCTCTCAAAAGGACCCAAACCAGAGAAAACAACGTTGGATTAAGGTCCTCCAAGACTATGAATTTTTGATATTCTATACTCATAGGAAGGGGAACGTTGTAGTATATGCACTCATTTGGAGGTCAGTGATACAGCTTCTAGGTGAGGCGATAGAGTAGCTGGCCCCTTTACATATATCCTTCGTGGAATGTGATGGAGCAGTTTTCTTTCAGTCTCTTACAGTCACTCCCCCACTTCTTCAGCGAGTCAGAGAGGTGCAGCATGGGGACACTGACTGCGAGGCTCGATGTGGTCGGATATCCTCAGGGAAGGCACCTGATTGATTTTCTGAAGGTGGGGAGCACGTCATCCTCTTCAGATGACATACCATGGTACCTATGTCACTTCAAGAGGACATTTTGAGGGAGTTCCATGCATCCCCTCTAGTGGTATATCAAGGTGTGGTGAAGATGAACCAGGATCTCCGACGATAGAACTGGTGGTTGGGAATGAAGAAATCAGTTGCAGAGTTTTTCTCTCGGTGCCTCACTTGTCAGCAAGTAAAGACGGAGCATCAGGTACCAGCAGGCTTGGTTCAACATTTAGATGTCCCATAGTGGAAGTGGGATGGGATATCCATGGACATCATGACAAGACTTCTACATACATCTAGAGGGCATGACTTTATCTGGGTGTTCATCAACTGACTCACAAATTTGGACAACTTCTTACCGATTAGAGAATATGGTTTAGTAGAGAGCTTGGGACGCCTATATGTGCTGGATATTGTGTGGATACATTGAGTACCTTCAATGATTGTCTCTAATCGTGATGCATATTTTAATTCATGGTTTTGGAAGGGGTTGCAGGAGGCTTTTGGGATGCAGCTTCGTTTGAGCACCACCTTCTATCCTTGGATGGGTGGTCAGACTAAGCAGAACATTCAGACCCTCGAGGACATGCTATGTGCTTGTTTCCTTGATTTCGGTCGCATCTGGGAGGATCACTTACCATTGGTGGAGTTTGCATACAACAATATTTATCACTCCACCAGTGGGATGAAACCTTTTGAGTTGTTGTATGGGTGACCTTTCATACTACACTTGTGCTGGAATGACCTAGGGGAGTCATCAGTAGTGGGACCAGAGATTGTTGAGCTACCACATAGAAAGTGCATATCATCCAGGAGTGGATGACGACTGCATAGAGCAGGATAAAGTCATATGCCGACAAGAGATGGACACCTATGGAGTTAGAGGAAGGTGACCACATCTTTCTACGGGTCTCACCCCGACGAGGATTACAGAGAGTTGGCCGATGCGGAAAGTTATCTCTGAGGTTCATCAGACCTTTTCAGGTTCTCAGAAGAGTTGGCGAGGTGGCATACTTCTTATCTCTTCCACCTCAGTTGCACTGGGTTCATGACATCTTCCGCGTATCCCAGCTGAGGATATATCTGCACAACACTTCCCACATCTTCGACCATGGTGAGCTGGACATCGACATTGACGAAAATTTTATCGAGGTTCCAGTAGATATAGAGGATCAATAAGAGAGGGACCTTCGTGGTTGTTCAATACCTCTAGTGCATGTTTGCTGGCAGCATGAGATCCTCCAAGAGGGCACGTTGGAGCGGGAGACTCAGATCAGTGCTCAGTAACCCCACATGTTTACCATGTGTTTGTGATGTGGATTATAGGGATGTAAAGCCCTGATGTGGGGAGAATGTAAAGACCCGGAATTTATATGTAATTTTTTTTAATTAAATAGGAATATTACAAGTCCTTGAATACTGATGCCACATAATTACGAGGCCCGAAATGAATTTATAATCTTTTGTTTGGGTACGTTTAGTAAATGTGCAAGCAGTTTTTTCTATCTTTTGAACCAGTGCTTGGAATTGAGATTTGAGGACCCTGTTGAACTCGTAGCACCCGTACTTGTTAAGGAGATATTCACCACGACGACATTTGGTCGAGGGTGAAAGATAATTTTTGGGTTTTTTGTGAAGGAATTAAATAAAATTAAATGGTGTGACATTTTATTTTTATTTTATTTTGAAACCACCCACGTGGATATTTCATAGGTTAGGACCACTTGAACTAAAACCTCCCATGAAAGGTTATAGTTGTAGGGACCACCTGAACTAACCTCCAATGAGAGGTTATGGTGGTGGGGACCACCTGAGGCTTGAAACCACAGGAAAACCCTATTAGCTGGGGAGAAACCTTTTGAGCTCCCCACTTAATTTTTTCAACCCTCCCCCACATAATTATGTCGACCTGTGTGATTAATTAACCCAATTTAAAATTGTGCCAACAATTAAATTGTGGAAAAATATGACATTGGGGCTAATTTAAAAATTTGGTAGAATTCAGAGAGGAGAAATATTGGGAGGATTATAGTTCTCCAATGGAGAGAGCTCCTCCAACAAAGAACCACAACTTCGACTTCTTCCTTGGGACATCCTCTAATGTAGGAAGTCTTTGTTGACTGTCATTACCTCCTCATCGACGAAAATAAACAAACGAGGTAGGGTTTTACTACATTATGATTATCACATTCCATGTTCCCCCCTTCTAATAGTTTTGTGGGACTGGGAATAGTGATTGACGATGATTGTATGTGGGCTTTTTGATTATCTTTTTCTTCACCCATTCTTGATACCCTTGTTCTTATTGAGCCACTTTCTACCGCTTGAATGCAGAGTGTACATGCCAAAATAACATGGACCATCCTCTCTGTAATTCTTTTGAGGAATTGTGGTGTTCTTCTCGATGGAGGAGGATGGCGACCAACCACGAAGGGGAATGAGAATGGAGGCTGACACCACTGCTTTCTACCACAAAGGCGACGATGCTGCATTTTGACCACCACCGCCTCAGCTTCGCTATGCTGTCTGGGCCGAACTGCTGTCGCAGCCTCATCACGTCGTCGTAGCTGAATCACCGTCACGACCTCACTGCACTGACCAGACCTAGCCGCCACCCCGAACACTCTTGGTCCACTGCCCCAGCCAGGCCGCCCTGTGCGGGTTGGGCCGAACCCAATAGGGTGAGTCGGACCTAGGCCTGGGCGGACCGGGTCTGTCCTACCCAGTTGGACCGGACCCAGACCAGATACGACTCTATACATTACATGGGCCGTAACTTTGGCACCGTACTTCCATATGACAAACCGTCAATGGCACCAGAAACCTTCGAGCCAGACAGTTTCTTCGGTAGGCCCCACCAGAGTTTTGGATAATATTGCGAAACGGCCAGGTTGGATCAAGCACAAATCCAACCAAGCCCCCGAACTAAAAAGATAATATCTCACAAACCGGGAGTCTGATTGACGCACCGTCTATTGAGTTGAGACACCTATGACATTGAGAAAAATTGAGATACTTCTTCATTTGACATCATGGATGTTTTAAAATTGACCAGTGGCATGGTGAGCGGACTCTCTCAAAGATGAGAAAGCCTAGTGCGGATACCAAGTTGCTAGCTGTGACGAGAAGAGTGCTCCTCGCGAAGCTGTGCAGGTCAGCACCTACTGTTCCTTTGTGGGTCTGCTCCAACAATCATGTGTATGTCAGCTCCTAGTGATCATGTGTGGGTGAGGTCCTAGTGATCCTAGGTGAGTCTACTCCTAGAGATCATGTGTGGGCGAGCTCCTAGCTATCCTGTGTGGGTCAATTCCAGCGATCCTGTGAGGGTCAGCTCCTAGAGATCCTGTGAGGGTAAGCTCCATCCATCCTGTGTGGGTCATCTCGTAGTGATCCTCTGTGGGTCGGCTCCAGCGACCCTTTTTGGGTCACCTCCTGTGATCCTTTGTGGTTCATCTCCTAGCGATCCTGTGTGGGTAAGCTCCTACCGATTCTGTGTAGGTCAGCAGCAGAACCTCTTAACGGAATAAGATGATTCAATATTTATACCTAATAATATAGACTACTATACCTAAAGATATAACTAGTGTGAGATGAGTCAGAAACTCTGTTTTTCTTCATGTTTGAGATGGATTACTTGATAACTTAGGTATATGTATAGTCATATACCTGTGTAGGGTTATCATTTATTTTCATACTTTTTTGGTTTATCCTTGGTGTATTTTGTGATATCTTGAGGGTCTTGGAGTCCCTACTAAGTATCTTTATACTCACCCCTACATGGGCTAGGCCCGCACCTAGTTGTATTGGATATAGGTAAAAAATAGGGCTAACTGGGTCTGACAGTACTAGGACTGGACGATACCTAGAGGTGGACCATATGGCGTGTCAGTACGCAGAGGAGACAGGTGGACGTGGAGTGTTGAGAAGGTGATCTGTACATACCATTTAGGTAGGCACCTTGAAGGACGATCCATTAGCTATATTTTTTCTTTCTTCAGTTGTATTGTATTTTAGTTGAACATGTATCTTTATAGTTGAGCTTGTATTCCAGCCACTTTTACTTTCAGTACTCTTTTTCTTATATAGTTTTCTTGTGTTCGTACTTCTTGTGTTCTTGGTTACATTAGATTACAGGTTATAATGGCAATGCCTTCATAGTTCTAGGGAATATTCCTTTCAGTTCTAGTCGCCAGCCCCTGGCCTATGTCAGGTGGGCTTGAGTTAGTCACGACACAGGCCCCAGGGGACTGGTCGTGAGAGAAAATATCATTCCATTATTTTCATTGAATATAATTTCTAAAAAAATGATCTTCCTTTTACATCCCTTCTCAGATAACTACAATTTTAAGGCTCCTCATTTAAAACTTTTCATAAACATCATTTTTGAAATAACACTAAAAAATAGTTTCAAATTTTAAAACAGTTTCAAAAGACATCACTAAAAGACAATTTTATCTCTAACTAGGCACAACAACCTAAAATACTATTTTTAATATTCACACACATAAATTTGCAAAGCAATCATATACACATTTCCATAATAACAACACCAAAGTATTTAGAATTCTATATTCGACCTTTTAATGAACTTCCTTACTAACCCATTTCAAAAACATTTTGAATGAACCTTAAAATAATACATGCACTTTTATTTCTAAAAAAAAATTCAAAAACTATTTTTGAAAATATTATAATAACAATATATAAATATAATATAATGTACATAGTTTGGAAACACATTTCATTGTCACACAACGAATATGAATAAATAAAAAAATAGAGGTTCCAAGAAATAATCATATAATATGTGATATAGTATAAGCACAATTATAAATACCACAAATGATACCAAATAAGATCCTAGTGTTGTGGCTATTGCAATGGGTGTCTAAAAATGGTTTCTAGCCTGATTTATAATAACCTTAGGACATTCAAGGTGTATGTTTTCATTCCAAATTTGTAATCTCACTCAGTCATCCCTTTAACCCCTTGGTCTCCACATGTGGCCTCCTTAACTTCAAATCCCATGATCTCAAATGGTCTCATATGAACATACCTTAACAAATATCATCCTACATTATTAAATCAAATACCTTAAGAACCTAACCCATTCCAATGTTCCCCCTTGACATGTAAACTACGGTATGAACTATAAAATAATCATATAGAACAAGAATAAATCATTTGTAATAACACATACCCCAACTCAAACACCCTTACAAAGATGAAACCCATAAAGCATAAAAAAACTAACATGTACCTATACATAAATTATAAACATCCCCTAATGGGATTACAAGACACCACATGCTTACAAGAATCACAAGGGTATTTAAATGGATTCAATCCTTTTATGAAAAATCATTTATCATAAAATAAAAAATACACTTTTGAAAGAATTATTAGTATTCCAATCCACTTAAAATAAGTTCCAAACATCATTGCAATAAATAATGTGACTAAATATCAAGAAATCATTATCAAAAAAATGGAAACTCACATTTCCTATAATATATCATCTAGATTGGACCAATATTATAAAAATGGTTTAGAAATCATATAAAAAGGTTAACAAAGCCTTTTCAAAATAAGGAACTCATGTCAAACATTTGAAATCATTTAGGACACTCTTAAATTTTGTTTCAAATCATTTAATTTTAAAATCTTAATTAAAATCAATTTACATAACAAGATCTACCTTTAAAATCACACCCGATCTTGAGAAACCTCTTTAAATTTTTTATAAACACTCTGAATAGAATCCATTTCCATTTCAAGGATCAAACCATCTATAAATTAAACATAACTACTCATGGGTCATACAAATGGTTACAGTTTGACTGGAAATCATTTTCAAACCATCATTAATTCAAGAAATATAATAGAAATTGATGATGAAGAAGCACTTACCTCGATTAAATGAAAATAATATCAGAAGTGGGCACCTTTGATGGAGATTACTCCAACAAGCCATTGCATTCCCTCTACAACCCGTGCACAAGAAATCCCCCATGATTTAGTCCAACCCCAACACCAAATTTGACCAATATAGAGATTTAGGTTCATGTTGTGAGAGAAATGAAATTGAAAAGAATAAATAAAATAGAATAATGTTTTTAGTGTGACTTACTGTGGAAGAAAATACAATAAATCAAGGATGAAAATAACAAAAACATGGTATGAGAGGAAGCTCCCCAAGAGTAGTATACCTAGTCCATTTGAATAAGAGGGATATAAAAATTTGGGTCATAAGACTTCATTTAGGGAAATAAATAGTTATAATTTCCACTTTTTATTAATCTAGATAGGCTTCATGGATTGGGATAAAGGTTTTACAAAATCATTTTACAACTATGAATAAGGAAATTCCTTGAAAAAACCAACCCAAAATGTTTTCTTATAGACACTACATGGTTGGGAAAACTGTGATATAATTGGACACAATGTAACTATCAAAACACTGTGTTTATTTTCAGACTTCTCGCATAGTTTACCATGTCACGTGCCAAAACCCAAACCCACCACAGGTCCCATAGAGTTCTCATTAGAATCCAATGTTATTGGAACTCAAATGTGCACCAACAGTGGAGATAACCATGTATAGAAAAAAAATGATGTAAAAATTACCATATATAATGGTATCTATATGGTTTCCTCTAAATAGTGTGTGGAAACAATTCATAGGTAAAAAAACTCTGAAATTTACATGGTTCTAGATAAAAATTCTATAAAATGATAGATTAAAATAAAACACATAAAACTTTATAAAATAAACTCTATGGTGACATGGGGGTTTCAAAATTCTCCCCAACATGACACTGTCTACCCCTATAAATTATTAGGTCGATATAGAGTAAAAAAAATGGATTCAGAGAAAAAATTTTCAGGGAAATGAGAGACACTATATCAAAACCAGTCCAAGAGAATATGTAAATAGATAATGATTGAGAAATGGATACCGCACGATTTTTACCTAAAATATTTTTTTTGGAATAACAGGAAAAATCCTTCCTAAAAACTAGAGGACATCACTAAATGACATAATATCTTAAATCTCCAATGTGAATTATCCAATGGAATAAGACACATCCTACCATAAATACCTAATCAAATCATCCCAAAGTGGTAGTAATCCCAATTCATCTTAAATGACCCCAACAATAGATCACAAAACCCAATGTTACCAAATTAAATGATCACATCTACCAAAAATATCTCTCATGATGAAATGGAACTAATCTAAGCTAAGGGTTATATTAAACACACATGGGAGTTTATATCAAAATACATAGAATAATATTCCATGGTTATTATAATTAAAACACTTCTCAAAAACATCTATATTTCTATTAGGAACAAAACTACACCACCCATGTATTCATATACGCACCCCAGGTTCTTCCAATTCTGAAACCCACAAGAACTATCTCTAACATGGTATAAACCCTATATGGTTATAAAGTGGAAAAAAATCACTAGGTGTAGACATTTTACAAAAGAACCACCACTAATAATGAGTAACCAGTGAAAACACTAAAAATCATTTCTTCAAACAACAACTACCCCAAACTAAATGGATATACATCCTTAAGAATATTTTTTTATTAAAAACCCCAATGAGGTTTATGAATGATACCTAAACTATGGGAATTTATATATAAATCATAGGATCCACCAAGCATGACAAAAAAAGACCCATTCTAGAGATCACACCAGAATCTCTAAGAGATATCAATCCTCACTGGACCAAATACATCCTAGGGTTTATATAATAATCCAATAGGACAACAATACTCCAAAGATACATATCTCAATAAACACAACCTAGATTAAACCTAAGTAACACAACTAGGATGGGATAAATCACATTCAACTATATTCAAATCCTAGAATGTGTTGAAAATTAATTAAGTTAAATCCCAACAAAAGCCACTCTATATATATAGTAGACCATTATGGGATAAATACATTAAATAAACTAAGACATAGAATCAACCAATTCATGTATTTAAAAACACATCATGAAATCCAAAAATCAACAAAGTAAAAATAAAATAAAATTATTTATCATAAAAATAATGAAACCCATTAAGAATCACATTGCCCTAAAAAGTGGAGGAAATTCCCTTTGAAATCAAAACCCCAATTATAATTGTTCTTAGTTTTCACCAAAATCCAAATGAAAATCATTATATAATGTTTCAATATCTAATTTCAAAATAAACACTAACATGTTTTAGAACAAAAAACCCATTTGAATTTCATTATTAAAATAAATTCTCTAGTTTTGAGACCACCTTTAATCCATTTCCCTATTCAAATAAACATTAATCGGTTTAAAAACAAAAAAAACAAACAGTCTAGTTTAGAAATCATCCCATTCTCTTAAAATAGTAAACATACCCCTTTAAAGCATCCTCAAATGTTTCAAACCCAAAAAAAATCCATATTAATAACGTAAAATCAAATTTTTTTAAATAATATAATGAAGAAAATATTATTTTAAAAAAACTAATGTTCCTATTTTAAAACAAAAAAAACCCTGAAATCCATTTTTCAGACACATAAAATAATTTTCATGTAACATGAAAATGTGTATAATAATAATAACAATAGTCTCAATCCAAATTAAATACAATGAATCCACAATTACAAGAACCACTTCCCTCAATAGAAAACAAAAATTTAATAAGACTATTAAATATAATACCTAAATCAAATTGAAAATCCTAGATTCCAATGAAAACCCAAGGCTTGGGGTGGAGAAAAACTTATTATTCTCTCCCTTCACCTACATTCTTAGTTCTGAAAACCTTATCTCTAAACTAATAGCACACCAAATAAAAAGATATAATTTTGAAATCTATATCCCACTAAAATATCTCATATTATAAGATATTTATCATATTTCATTGGGGTGTATCAAATTGGAATTTCAATGTTTTTTAGATATTGAATGAATTATTTTTGAGTCCAAGATATGAGGAAACATTATATTATGAGGACCAGTGTTCCAAAAATAAATGTTTGAAATCTATTAAATGTATTAAATGCACAGACACATAGTTTTCAAAAGAAGATGAATAAATCGTAAATAGGGGCCTAGATCAGATATCTAAGGGAACTGTTGAGTTCGAAATTCATGGTTTGCCTTAAGAATGAATAAAAACATTATCAGCACATGAATTTTGTGAAAAATACTTCTAATGCATAAAAATGAAATAAATAAATTAATTTATTTTTTCATTTATGCAATGATGTAGTTTCTTCTATAATTATATAATTATGGAGGATTAAAAGATGTAGATTCAAAACTATGGTGGTCCAAAGAATCATTGGAGTGATTTTGGAGGATATTTTTTTAAGAAAAATATTAAAATAATAGTTTATTGATCGTTTCACCCTTATATTTGAGGATCCTTCCAAGAACAATGATGTAGATTCATTCTCTATCATCGATCAATCCAAATAGATGTATGATATTTGTGTTTTTTTGAATTTCATCACATTTAATGATTCATATGACGAACATGAATCAATAAACCTATGAATTCTTTCATCAATAGTGAAAATTTCATGTATGGGTAAGATTTATCTAGGAATTTGAGGGATTTTTTACAGCTTTTTATATATCATTTAATCATTCTAAATGAAATGGATTAAGGACAACACCAACATTTTTTTATGTTCATTTATTATGTTTGGGATAATTTTATTCTTACTAATTTCTTTGTTCATCATGAGAAAAAAAATTTGAACTATATACAAAAAATACTATTAAATCGAAACTTGTGCACCATATTATTGTAAAAATAGTTTGATCTCATAGATATGAGATCGATACAATATAGGGATTATGAGATGATGGAAGTAGAAGGGGATCAAAAATATTTGGGATACCATATCCTAGTGGATGATAAAAATTTCATTTTATAACTTTATTCAAGTCCAAATATCGGTGTTCAATGAAGAAAAGAATTGGATGATGGTATTCCTTGGTTTCCATCCTGAAGCATTACTAAATCGATGGAAGGAGGTGTTGATGATGTTGTGGGATTCATATATGTAATTATGAAGATATCTCATAGTACACAAAATTTATTGTGGAGCTACATGTTGTGTGGGGCCATCACAATGGTGTCTAGGAATTTTTAATAAAGTTATGTATTAGATTATGTGTGTCCATTTCACATGGGGTGGGAACCTTCCCTAGAAGCTCTTAATGTATCTCGTAGGGAACAAGAACAAATCCAGGAGTACACGGTCAATGAAATGAGATGTACTCTAATATATATAGGGAAAGTATAGGTATACTTGAACATATACATGTACATGGTCATGGGAAAAAGTACATAGTCATAGAGACAAGCCTTTTACCTGGGCAGATCCTGGTATAGAGGGGAAACACAATGCCTGTCTTGTATGTTTTGTGTACTTCCTATGATATGGATAGATCCCTTGTCCTTTATATCATGGACATGTTTTGTTAGGATGTGTTCCCTTGATCAATTCCACAGGGGTTAGTATGGAGTCACATAATACATATATGATAGTGATACCCCGAGTAGGACTTCTTGGATAGTGTTTTTGTTATTCATTCATGAGGCATGTTGTCAGATTATCTGTCATATTTTTTTCTTGGGTGGAGATCTTGGTATCTTATGCACCAACAATAAATAGGAACTAATCCTATACTTTTTGAGTTACTATAGATTGAGTTGATTCTATATCCTATATCCTTGGTTGTGATCCTCATCTATGTGTTGTTTTCATTATACTTTTTGTATACTTCATATGGAGATACCTGATGAGATAGACATCTCAAATGGACACCATCTGTGATACCTAACATATTAAGTATGTTTTCCTAGCTGAGTGGTATGTGGGACCTTTGAATAGGAATCCTAGGTTAGAATTATAGTTTTGAATTTACCTTGATATTGTGTATTCATTGAATATATATGTATATTATTATTAAATGTGTTACTTTCATATACATGTATAGAGTAATATTTTATATTGGTTGTTATGTGTTTAATGTTTTTGGGGTGTCTTACGGTGAATTATTATACTCACCCCTTTTAGGATCTTTTCTAGCACATGTGATATCTTTTACTGATGATCGACCATTTGAAGGAGTCCTATGAGGACCTGAACTAGGTGGTTTTTATTAATATGGATAGAACAAGGTTCTTTCATGCGTTCATCTTGACATCAATCCCCATCGTTACATTAATGTTGGATTTTTTTTCAAAATCATTGTGGTTGGATTGTTCTTGACTCTATTTACATTCCATCACTGGTTATTGTACTCGGATTGTTGGATTAATTTTTATGAATGTATGGTTTATAAGCTGTTTTTTCATTTGGAATTGAGGAGGCTTGTATATGTGTGTGTGTGTATATAGACTATTAATGCAATGTTCTCCAATGTTAGTGATATTTATACTCAGCGATAATCATCAACCCTTGGCCTAATGGAGGAGGGATTTGGGAATCAAGTCGTGGGCCCAATTGGATGGTACATGAAATAGTTGTACTAGACTTGATATTGTTACATGGGGTACAATGTCAACGAAATTGGTTTGGGGGAACAATGTAAAGTGTTTTGAGTTCATCTTTTAGGCCAGGGAATATAGTGTGAGTTTGATAGCTGATGTATCCCTACATAAAGACTTTGAATACCTGAATTTTATTTTGGTACATGAGGAATCTAGTCACATGGATAAACAGTGGTTCATACATCATATAGAAAGGTTCTATGGTTTCCATGTCCTTGAGTCACTTCTCTGGATATACTCATTGATCGTGGTAAATATTTTCTATTTTAGGGTTCCCCCATAAGGAATTCCATCTTGGATTAGACATCAACATCATGATGATGATCCGATCCGTGATGAGGCATTGGCACATGGAAAAGTTCTAGAGGTGTTACCTCTAGGTGGTGAAGAATTTATAGCACCCCATTTTTAGTAGAAGAAGATACCCACAGTACCAGTCGTTGAGGTGTGTACGTTGATCACACTTCATGAGTTTCAGTGACAGACACCCCTCTGGTTTCGAGGCGATCCTGGCCCAAAGGCGGTTGAGGACTAGCTTGAGGTGCTGATGTGAGTTCTCTATCTTGGAAGTACACCTGTAGATCTAATGGTGAATTTGGAATTTTTCCTTCTCCATAGATCAGTAGGAAGATTGAAGGGTTTAGTGACCCAGCGATAGGATGAGGTGAATATAGCATGGTCAGTGTTTGAATTAATTCCTTGGGAGGAGTTTTCTATATTTATGCTAATGGTTTTATGCATCTAGGACCGTCTATAGCTTCACTGGGGCACTACTATTGTAGTTTATTATTCATTAAGGTTCACTAACCTATCCAAATACATGATGGATATTGTTTGGGATTATTTTTTTAGACTCATAAAATAGATTGATTAATGTGTGGAGATAAGTGAGCCAATTTTATACCAATATTAATTCCAACTTATCCATGGGTGCAAGAGTGAGGTTTGGTGGTTATGAATTTCTTGGTTGAGAAGAGGAAGATTATGGTTTATAGTTGTTGGAATATAAGAGTAGAGACTTTGGATTTTGAGATACAACATCAGTCTTTGGGACCAGGACAAGAAAAATAATTTAATGAGAGATCCTATGACAGAGGGTCTCTAGGTCATGGCTCAAAGGATTGGTTTAGTCAGTACGGGGAGAGGCAGTGATACACATGTGATGACATGGTACATCATTCATGAGATTATTTGACTCTCTGTATGGATAATAAAGAATAGTGGATGGGCTGGAGAGGCAGATTCAGTGGTAGAAGAATGTTGGTTTATAGGGAAACATGAACGGAAGAAAATATGGGAGAGAGACTAGAGGTAGAAGATGCTTCGACATGTTACCACCACCATGGATTGGTGGTTAACAAAACGCTCAAGGATCAAGATGGTAGAGGCAAGAAAATATCCAGGTAGTAAAGGCCTATGACCTAGAGGCTCTTGTGATGATACGAGGTATGATCTATGTATTTTATTCCTTAGATTCAGCACTAATGGACACATGTTCTAGTCATTAATTTTTTTCCACATCTCTGGTTCGAGACATAGAAATTTTGGTTGATCCATTGGCTCAACAATTACAATTGAATAAACTACTAGAGATGAATCAGCGTTCAAAGAAATGTGCTGAAAATGTGACCTGACCCTTGGAAGTGATAGACTCTATTGGTATATATTCTCAAAAGAAATTATTCTTTAAGGCGTCATCTTAGATATATAATGGTTATCAATTATTCATTCCTAGATCGACTGTTTTAGCTGGAGGATGAGTAGTATTTGTAGATATGAGACTAGGTTTTCCTTGGTCGAAGAAGGGGAACCCCATGTTGTTAAAGGAATCATGTATAGGTGGTTGAAACTGATTACACATTAAATTGATAGAATGAACCTAGGTGTTGTGTATGTTATGAGATTCCATTTCCCTACAGTTGTGAAGACATTGAGGACTTCTTTCCTGAGGATTTTCTAGGAATACCTCCCCATCCATAGATGGAATTATGCATTTGATATACACCATTAGACAAACCTGATATCTATGTTAGCATATCTGATGGCTCTTTTAGATCTTCGTTACACGAGGGTCAATTTGGAGGACATATAGAGGAATGGATTTTTCAGATCCATTATTACACCATGAGTAGACCCTTCATTTTTCTCCAAGAAGATGGGTGAGAACATGAGGTTTTGTTTCAACTATAGACACATGAACCAGGTGACCATGAAGAACTAGTGTCCAATAACAAGGACCAACAACCTCTCTGATTAGTAGATAGGGGAATGATGTTACTCAAAGGTTGACATCATAGAAGGATGTTACCAGTTGTGAGTATTGGATGAGAATATAATAATACATAATTTAGCTGTAACTATAGTCACTATGAGTAGTTTCTGATTCCCATAGGAATAAAAATTCCCCAGTTGTGTTCTTGAGAAACAAGAACCAGATAATTGTGACTTTCTTAGACAGGGTTGTGGTAGTCTACATTGATGATATCCTTGTGTAATAATTATTTGAGGAGGATCATCTGAGACACTTGAAGATGGTTCATAGATGTACTATGATAGAACCAGATTTATAGTAATATCTTGATGTGTAAGTTATAAATTTAGGAGTTCTATTTTTGAGTCATGTAATTCAGTAGATGTTGTGGTAGAGGACCTGGCGAAGGTTGAGGTTGGTGAAGCATCGGATCCACTAAATACCATGATATAGGTGCATATATTTATTGGGTTGAATGGATAATAATAAAGATTAATTATAGATATCTATAGGATATGATCTCACATTATGTATTTGACCTGAAATGGGAAACATTTTGTGTGGATGGAGAGGTTCCAGCACGATTTTTGGGAGTTGAGATAGGGGTCGACGAGCACTCCTGTCTTGATATTCCTAGAATAGGGTGATGAGTATATAGTGTTCTTTGATTCATCAAGAACCCATATTGGTTTTATTTTGATGTAGTGGAAAGTGGTGATTGAATATGGTTTACATCATCTAAGACCACATGAGCATAACTACGCAACCCATGATCTTGAGTTTACAATGGATGTCATCGTACTAAATATTTTACAAAACATCCCGATGGGTAGAGGATTATTATAAATTCATACCACAAGTCCCTCAATTATATCATCTCACAAAAATTTATAAACCATAGACAGGGGTAATACTAAGAGTTCATTCATGATTTTTACATCGATACTTCCTATACTCCATGGAAGGGAAATGTGGTAGTAGATTCTTTCATCATGAGAACTTGTTTGTAATCATTGAATGAAGAATCAGAGAATTTGGGCTCATTTTAGTTATCCTATGTTGTTGGTGATGGAGTATCTTACCAATAGTCGATGGTTATTACCCTTCCCCTTTAACATTGTATTGGGGAGGTACAGTTTTGGGTAGCAACTAGGATACACTCTGTACAATAATATCCATGGGACATGATCCTGAAGATTTTTCTAAAGGTGGGGCGCCTATCGTTCTTTTCAGAGAACGTGTGATGGTACTAGTGATTATATGGGAGTACGTTATAAGGGGGGTTCATAAAAATTCTTTGGTAGTACATCTAGGTGGGGAAAAGATGTTCTAGGAGCTCTTACGTGAGTTTTACTGGTTATGGATGAATAAGTGAGTTGTATTATTTATCTCTCAGTTCCATACTTTTTATAATTTTAATGCTAAGCACCATTTTATAGATATTTTAACTAAAACCTTTTAGTTGTAAATTTGAATTTGGATGTGGTATCCATGTACATATTTATGGGGACACGAAATACATCCATGGGAAATGATTCCATCTTGGTAATACTTGATCAACTCACCAAGCCAACCCACTTTTTCATAATTCAGGAGAAGAGTTAAGTATAGTGATTGGGATTCCCCCACATAAAATATATTATAAAAATCCTTGTATTTCACATAAATATAATTTCTAAATGGAATTATCACTTTACATTTTGGTTATAGAAAGGATTGAATGAGGGTTTTTGGATTCATCCATGGAGGATCACACCTTTCACCATCAGATTGGTAGTTAGACTGAGAAGAAAATTCGGGTTCTATAGGACAAGAGGGGATCTTACATGTTGTACTTTGGCCATAGTTGGGAGTATCATGTACCCTTATTTTAGGTTTTAGAAAACTACAACTACCATTATACCATTAGTATGGACCAATTTGAGGCCTCGAACTTGTGAGCCTACAGGTCACTACATTGAAAGACTAACCTATGATAGTTAGTATTCATGGTCCTAGATATGGGATGAGCTAATAATAATATGGTGTATATTATCCAGTAGTGAATGACGATTTCATAGGTCCATCAGAGGACTTATGTGGATAGATGATGGGGTCTATTGGAGTTTATGTAGGGAGTTTATGTGTTCATAAGGGTCTCACCTTGACATCGATTATTGAGATTTCCCTATATCAATAAGCTATTAGTGAGATTCTTTGACCATTTCCAAATTCTATGTAGATTTGGTGAGGTGGCACACTACATAGCTATATTTCAATTGTTAGGCAGGGTATAAAGAATCTTTCATGTGTCACAGCTGAGGATTTCCATGCATTATCAATATCTTGTTATCAAATTGGGAAATTTGTACATCAATGATAGAGATATATTTTATGAGTATGGATGGAGACTGAGGATCAAAAGTAGATGATCCTTCATGGGAATGGGATTCAATTATGTGTGTGTCTTGTGGGATCATGAGAATCATCAGGTGATCACCTGGCAGTGGGAGGCTCATATGCATGACCAATTTCCACATAATTATATATAGCCACTTTTTTGGATTTTTTATATGTACATATTCAATGTGGGGAGAATCTAGTGACTGATGTTTTCATTGTATAATTTTTTTATATTTTATCTCTTATTTTCAAGATCGGGTGCTCATACAGTGTGTGATTCCAATATACTAGTTTCTTCTAAAATTATATGGTTATAGAGGATTCATTAGGTTATCTACTAAAATCTGGATATCTAATTAACCATTAGATATCCATTAGAAGAGTTTTTTTGTCAATGATATTTAGATCATAGTTCAACATTTAGAGTGAAAAGAGATTTTAGGATCATACCAATGATAATTTCACACCTTAATTATTCACTATAAATCTATCCAAATCAATGTAGGACATTTGTTTTGACTAGATTTATTTTCATTTTATGATTTCTATTATTAATATGAATCAATATAGTTATGAATTTGTTCATGGATCATGCATATTTAAGTTATGTGTTAGATATATCTGAGAATCGGGAGAATTTCATTTTGGTTATTTATTTATGACATCCTAAATCATTTTAACGACAAAAAATGAAGACCAACATGAAAAATAGCTGATGTTATCTCCTAAAGTATGTGACTTTTATTTTCTTCCAAAATTCATTGATCAAAACAGGATCATATTTTGGACCATAGTTTGACAATATAGGTAAATCAAACATTGTACACCCATTTATTGGAATTATAGTTCGATATCAAAAATTTGGTCTTGGTAAAAAATAATTATTGGGAGATGATGAAAGAATAAGTTTTTCAAATGGATTTTTGATACCTAATTTCATGTTCTTAGGTGCACATCAGTGGATGATACATGATGTAATTTTTTAGATTGAATTTAATATTTGGATCCCAGTGTTGGAGGTTGGAAAGGCTCAGCCAGTGGTATTATTTAGTCTCTAGTATATGTACTAGATAGATCAATAGATAGAGGTGTAGATGATGTCATGAGATTCATATATTGAATTCTAGATAAATCTCACCATACACGATCTGTATTAGGATGCTACATTCATGTGGGGGACCCTCAAAATGGAGGATTTGTTTTGTTGAAGATGTTGAGTGTCACATGAAATGTGTCCTGTACACATAGAATGTATACCTTCCCTAGAAGCTAAAGCAATAAATCAGATCATGAATAAACATAAACATGAGTACATGGTAATAGGCACATCGTGTACTCCCACATAGACATGACTAGCTCATGTTTGCATAGGTAGAGCCATGTACTTGGACACAAGAAGAAGTACCAGGGAATGGGCATGTCGTTTACCTTTACATAGACACATCCATAGCATTTTTAGATAGTAATTACTCAATGTTGAAGGGACATATCGTGTACTACTTTTACATTCCATGTACTTCCTTCAAGATGGATTAGAGTAATTTTCCTCTATATTACAGAAATTATTCATTAATGGTTTTTCATTAATCTATTCAATTAGGGTTAGTAAAAAATCACATCCAACACATAGTATAATGATCCCTTAAGGTGGAAAATGTGGATTGAGTTATTTCAATCCATCAGTGAGGCCTGGAGTGAGATCCTTTATCGTCTAATTCACCTTGGTTGATATCATGTTATCATTGTGACCAACACTGCGCATGATAAAATCCTCTACTTATCAGGTTAATTTATATTTAATTTTTAGTATATTACATATCCTTGGGTGTAATACACATCCATGTATTGTTCCCCTGAGGATTCCAGTGTATACTTTATATTTTGAGACCCGATGGGTTTTATAACTCGGATGAACACTATTCATATTATATGAATAATGGAGTGTATTATACCTAATGAGTGCTATGTGTATCCTTTGTGCAAGAATCCTATGATTTCATTATTATAGTGACATTAACTTGATATTTTTATTATTTTTATGATTATATCATGATAATATTTTTTATGTATTATAGACATGTGCATATTTCTATCTTAATATCATAATTTTTTTGATATGATTTGTTTTTTGAGTATTTCCTATAGGTTAATGTTATAATCACCCCTACATAGTCTAATCCATCATGTGTAATTCCTTGTGTAGATGATATATTTTTTGATAGAGTATTAGAGCTTCCAAGACTAGACAATGCTTAGTGAGATGGACCGACTTGGTTGTATTCCTATAGTTATCTTTACAGCAATCCCCACCTTTACATTTAGGATTGACAAGTTTTCAAATTCCTTGTAGTCGGATTATATTTGGCCATGTTTACTTTCCATTACATTTTTTCATACTTCGGATTTGGGATTTAAATATATGCATGCAAGGATTATCGATTTCTTTACATTTCATCATTATATGAACATAAATATGTGTGTCTTTGTGTGTGTTCATATACTTTAGTCTAAGTACTCCCATATTAGTGATTTTATTATTTGGAACTAGTCTCCATACCGTGGCCTATTGGAGGTGGGCTTGTGGAGTCATATAATGGGCCCCATTGGGATGGGTCATGATATAGGTTATCATCTAAACCAGCAACGTACCCCTTCAGACATGATACTCAAAGTCCATTCACATTTCCCATTGGATGGAAGATAGATCCTATGAATTTATGGAATCACCTTGGAAATTATTTATCCCTCATATAGAAAAATAGATTAAATTGAAAAAAGGAAATAACAAAATGAACTAAAATATATAATCATAAAATAAATCGAACAAGATGAATTTAAATTATACATTGATGAAGAAAACAAGAGAATCAAATGTGGATAAAACCAATAACATTAAAATAAATATGTTTGATTGAACAATGGAGAACTAAATATTATAGAATCCTTGAACAGGATCCATGATCATCTATGTGACCTATGATCACTATACGTCCACACAACTCCATGGAAAGATCAATATTGGTGAAACAAACTGGAACATGTTTGAACATGTAATAATATATGAATGAATTAAATAACACAGTAGGTCCTTAATGGCCTAATATACAAAATATCTTCCATATTACATCCTAAAAATTTATGTTTAAATATATTACAAAAATAAACATTTTCACAATATCTTTCATTAAAAAATAAGATACTCATCACAAATATAATTGAAACACAATCCCTTTTATTTTTTAAAAATGAAAAAACCCTTGGAAAAACCATTTATAGTCCCAAACACTCTTATCCAGGCACAATTTCAATTCTCTAAATTAAAAACATCTCATTAAATCTTTTACTTAATTATAACCCAAAATATTTTTTGAACATCCAAACTGTTTTTCTAGAATTTTATTGAAGAAAAATTTATATTTTAACTATGAATTATGGCCTCTGAAATCATTTACTAAATCCGAATAAACTTATGTTTTTAGAAAATAAATACATTAATTCATTGAATCCACTCCAATACTCATTGGAAAAATATAAGACATTTAAAAGAACACAACTTTTAGAAGAATTTCAAATATAGTCGGAAAGTAATTTAAATTTCATGTTTATCTTATCTTTCATTGAAAATCTTTCCAAACCATTTCCAAATATTTTAAAATTAAGCACATATAGTAACGGAACAAATCACAGAATTAGTTACCACCTTTTCAATCCCCTCAATGAATATAAAAAAACAATGTTTAAGTTCTAATAGAAAATACAAGAATTCGAGGATACAATTGTATCATGTAGATAAATCAACTAAATGATCATAGATAGAATACCTATTTCATGGGATCTAATAGTAGGGTTCCATCTTGACTTATAATAGTACTATGTTCTATAAGATCTTATCATGACTACAAAATTGTTAATACCACTCATTCCTCTATGGAATCTCTTATTTCCACCTAGTCTCTCTCAATCCCCACCACCTAATAGTACTCTCATTATAAAGGGAAACAAATCATTTATATTCTCTCTCAATATCTGGGAAACAATAGTTAAAATAAATCAACATATGGTTAGGAATCAATAACATAATCCACCATCTCTATTCCCAATTTTGACCATGAAATTTCAATAGAGGTTACTGAAAGAAATTAATTATTGATAAAAAGAATATAGAATTCGAATTAAAGAACATCACACCTCCCCCACCCCAAAAAACAGGCCTCCCATATACCTCGAACATAAAAAAATATATACCAATGAGTCAAATATAAACATTCCATCATGGGATCAGATGCCACCATGAGCCTATACTAATGAAAGGTGTCTTAAGACGATGTCACTCCATTTTTGAAAACTCATTTTTCATGATTAAAATATAAAATTTTAAAAACATAATCAGGATTCAAATCCATTTCACACAATTTATAAAACTCATACCAGTCAAATATTGTGATTAAATTTCATTAAAACGCATTTAATCCCAAATTAGAACATACAATTACATTTAGATAACATTTAAAAATAATTAAAGGTTACAAGAAGGATTCAAACATCAATATAATGTATTACCAAAACCTTTTCATAACCCAGAACTCATTTAAAACATTTGAAAACAATAAACTGATGTGTTTGAAAACAATTCAAAAGTGAGTTCCCAATTGAAATCCAATACATATTCAATAGCTTCAATTAAAATCACTATAATATTTGATAAAATAGTTTAATATTTTTATAAACACCGATTTTGGAATCCCATTCCATTATAAGGTTCAAGAAATTACAAAATGACTTTTAGGCCTTCATGGATGATACACATATGTATAGTTTGAAATAAAAACTTTTTCAAACCATCAAAAATTCATGGCACATGATAAAGATTGATTATAATGGAAAACCATAATGCGTTATATATTGATCATTTTCGAATTTCTATCCTTTGATGGAATACACTCCTGGAGTCCAAGAGATATCATCTACCACTCATATATGAGAATCTATCCATAATTTGAACAAACATGGACCCTCAATTCATCTATCATAGTGATTAGGGTTCATAGAAGGAGAGAAAATGAAATAAAATAAGAAATATTAGACACTAATGGGTTTAAAGGGACTTAAAATAGGATAAATCTTTTGAAATAAAGGTTATTACCGATAAAATTGCATGATAAGAGAGGATAATATGAGTGGTGGAACCACTTGTATGTTAAAATGAGAGTGAGAAGAAAATAATGGTGGGAGAATTTAATTTGATCAATAGAAAAGTGGAATTTCTACTTTAAATGATTCCTGATAAACTGCATGGTTTTCGAAACCATGTGACTACCATGTGTGTACCACTAAATAAAAAAATTGAACTCACACTGTATACCTATAAGTGCCTCAATGTTGTGAAAACAATTCGAAATGGAGCAGTCAAGTTACATAGCATATTTCTATTCTTATTGTTGGGTTTACTAAACTATGTTCATGTTTTACGCCAAAAACCAGACTCACCAAAGGTCTCATAGTGTTTCTCATAGGTCTTTCAATGGTTGCGAATTAACCATGCAACCACATAAAAAATTTATTACTTTTCAGAAAAATGAACTTAATTTGATAACTATGTAATGTTACTCACATAGTTTCCTCCTAACCACATGCCTAAGGTGTGTGCAGATTGAGAACTCATAAATATCAATGTATTGAGAAAACAATTATAGTAAATTCATGATTACCCTCAATTTCATAAGACTATATACAGTAAACACTTTTTTGACATGGAAAGTTCAATTGGTGAATTCTTTGCCTTGGAAATTTAAATACCCATATAACATCATATATTTAATTCATAGTCTAGTTGAATAAGGAATTTCTATCACAAATTCACAAGTATAAGATTTAAAATGTGTTAATGATCACAAAATGGTGGTTATAGAGAAAGTCAATTTTTATCAAGATTAATAAATATGAGTCATTACTCAATATATTTTTATGAAATAAATAGATAAGAGAATTAAATATTATGATAGATTTATTCCAATAGATATATAATTTGTTTGTAACATTTACAATAAAGGAAAATTTTGAGTTAATGATTATAACATATATAATTTTAGGATAATTAAATAGATAAAACATATTCCAATTTATAATTTATAAAAAATTTACACCTAGTGATACTGTGAAGTGTCACTCTAATATATATGCATCGTTGATTGAATAAAATGTATATAAGAAATATAATGCATCACCATATCATTTTTTGGAATATAAAATTTCCAAAACCCATTTTTTATATTTACACATCGCAAAAAAATTCTTTTGATAGCTAAAAACATTAAAATATTTATTACCTTCCAATATATTATGTTAGCATGGGTTGGATAGTGTGAAAATATTGAGACCACATCTTTTTAAGATTCGACCTCATTAATAGTTACCATGTTGTCCACATCTTCAATACTAGGACTTAAATGTATATGGTCAATGACCATAAGGAGTTATAATTGGATTTCATTAATGATATGTCCATTTCCACTAAAGACCTATAATAGAGTAAGGGTGAAATGGTGATAGGATTCATTAATAATTAGGTTGAAGAGATGAACATGGGTAGCTTCATGGAATGAAGTAATATATACTGAGATGGAATATAATTCATTGAATCCACTAACACTCATTATTATATTTTTCATTATGTATTGATATATTCCAAGTATTTTAATTCCATTATCACTTCAAAATGAGTTTATAGATTGGGTACCAAGGTCGATAGAATTTATAAAAAATTGGTTTTATCAACTAATGAGAGTGATTTTCCAGGATTGGAAAAGTTATCTTTGGTTGTGGAATTTTGGTAGGGAAATATTTTTTGACATGGGAATTTATGTCACTACTGAATCAATTGTGTGATGTCATGCTTGCAAAAAATTGGTTATCTTTTTCAAAGATATACATAGATGGACATATATGATAGGTTATTTTCACTAACTTAGAAGGTGGACATGGTCTTTTTCATGATGGTAGACATCAATTGATAGAACATAAATATATAAAACAAATGACACTAAAATATTAATATTTTATTTTATTTATAATAGATTCTCAGATAGAGGAGTTTTCATGAATTATATAAATCTTTATTGATATTTTTACTAAGGTGGATATAGACTTACCTCTTTATGATGTGATAGTATTTTGAATATGATTTTATCATTTTGATTATATTATCCTTATTACTTATTGAATTATGTCTAAATATCATTTAGGGTTACAAATTTTAATTTATTTTTTTATATAATGGCTTTGGTCATCAAATATTTACCATGGGGATCTTCTGTTCAATTGTTTAATATTTTTAATGAAAATTTGGAGTTGTTTGACAATTATTAACATATTAACATGGTAATAGTAAAATATGATATCATTTCTAATGTATTGATGAGTTTTTTTATCGTTTTAATAAATAAATCCTATTTTTAAATATATATATTCTTATTATTTCATTATTTGAGAGAAAAGTATTAGGATATTACAAAGATCATTTCATGGTGCCAATATAGACATTTTGAATTCCTAGTGAAATTTTTTGGTATTAAAATTTATCTAATAATATTTATGGAGTTGATGCACTGGTTGCACATTCCAAAGAATTATTTTTCTGTGTTTGTTATTGATATCAAGGTCTATCAGAGGTTATTAGAACAATATAGAGAGCATTTGGATATTTTTAGAGAATCTTCACTAGCATACATTGTATGAAATGATGTTGTAGATCTAATATTGGATAGGTGAGGTTCGTTTTTATATCTATATAGTCTTTTCAAGAGGTATGTTTTTTTATTCATCACATATTGTTGTATTTTTATCAAGGTTTTTACTAGATAATGCTCTTAAAGTGTATTATTTTCTTTCTATGATGAGTCATTATAGAGGGTTTACGTAAAACATTACTTATATTACAAATTTTGAAATAATTACATCCAAAAAACATCAACCTTTTATCAAGATAATGTAATGTCTAACTAATTTAGACATCTAAAGGATATTAATATTAACACCCAAAATCTTTATTTACTTGAGTAAGGAGTTACTTTTTATTTTTACTGGGATTAATTTCATCATGAATTAATATTCATGCTAATGAAAATTTTGGAGTTAAAATCTTATTCAACTCCAATGTTACAAACCAGTATTAAAAATATTATACTGATGGCCTTTAGCTTATAGATATTATATGTTTATTAAACATATATAGATATAAAATTATGGGTGAAATATTATTTTTCATTATAGATCATAATATTTTACACCATACAAAGAGAAATAACCATGTAACTGTGTATATGTTTAATATCCTTATGGGATTAATTATTCAAGATATTGTATACTCTGTAAAATTATAATGTTTTTTAATTTCCATTGAGAAAACAATAATATTATGACAATAAGTTAAAAACAAGTTATTTTTGGAATAAAATATAGAACTATATACCTATGTTAATACACGTATGATTCTTGTAGTGATGAATTATGTATCAGATAATATTGGATTGTATTTATTTCTATATGTGAAAGAGCAAAAAATAAAAGACACTAATGTATAGGTATTAAGAGATAGGGTAGAAAATAGAGATTATTTTGATATTCGTTTGGTCGATGAGAATGAATATATATTTTGTTTACAATTAGTTATATATTACTTCGAGAAACAAGAATAATTTGACATATAATTTCCATTAAATATCTTTAATAATACATCTATGTAGTGTAATTATGTATCTTTATTTGAGGGAAAATATTTGATGGCATTGGATAAAGAAACTACTGAATGATATTTAATTTTTTTCTATTATATAAGTTTAACACCCTGAACTAGGTTATAATGGTTTATTTCTAATCATTGGGAGTACCATAATAAAATTTGGATGATAATTCTTTTGATATTCTAATATGGTGACCTGGTGTGTTGAGAGGACATCATGATATAAGTTTAATTCCTACTAGATTGATGATTCCAGTAAACATAAATTTTTTCATGTAATAAATCTCATTGGATGCTATAATTTTTTGGCTTCGTGAGTGAGTAAGTTTTTACATGTTTAGAAAATCTTATATGTAACATATATGTTCAAGGTAGAATAATGATTTGTTTGAAATGAGTTTAGTAAATAGTGAAAAATATGATCTCAAAAGCAAATTTTTATGTTATGATTTGACCAATAATTAGATATTTACCTTGAATTAAAGTTTCATAATAAAATAAATCTTTTTAGAGATATTATCAAAGGGAATACCAAGTATAAATGGCGAGATTCATAGGTAGGGAGAATTTTAAAATCAACTATGAATCTTTTTTTGAGTTAGTATATTTTGAATATATGCTTTTATAACTTGCTGAATATTTTTCTTTTACCTATAAATAATATTTTATAGGATGACGTTTTGGTATACTCAAACACATTATTCCAACTACCATGTAAACTATAACGCCCTGACCCCAGCTACCCAGAGTCGGTGCATTACTTCGTAACATTGGCATGATCACAAAAGATCAAGTCTCGAAAGACCGATTAGTTTAGTAGCCTTGGAAACACTAGATACACTCATAATTCTTTCATTACATCAAAAAGTAAACAAACTACAATAACATGGTCTTCATAGTCCACACTCATATCCTCACTGACAATTCTTGCAAGTCAGTCATAATACACTTCTTCACATCCTGGAAAATATTAAAACATTGAAAGGGGTGAGCTCAGATGCTCAGTAAGGATAACAATATTGCGGAAGCTTTTATAAGAAAACATAAGCATTTAAAGCAATGTATAACTAAAACAAAAGCCTTATTGAACTTGAACTTCAGCATAATATGGCAAAAGTAAAATAAAATAATGCCATTACTTACTCTCATGGATATTCTACTAGACGAATAATCACATGAAATATCAATAACCACTTTCATAATGAGGGAATGTATAATGCCAGACATTCTGAAACACTTTGTCAAGGCCTCGGACAAGACATCTAAAATGATTAAGGCCTCGGCCAAAACCATAAATCAAATTGGGAAAGGGCCTCGTCCAATTCCACGTCTAGTTGTCTCATGAGACCTACCGATGCATCAAGGAGCTATAGCGGGCTCCACCCGTCACTTATTAAGTCCAATACATTCCTCATATGAATAGGTTTAAACATATCATAAACCATAACATAATCGTATCACATAAAACATGCATAAAGGAAACATAACATTTCCACATTTCAATCACAAGATCTCAATACAACACATTGATATAATAAAAACGCTTTCAAAACCATTTTCAATACCAAAATAAAAGAAAGTTAAAACTTTGTATTTATTTTTCATTTTAAAAAATGATGGCTTGTAGAGGAAGCCAAAACTCAAATAATGGTCACGGTGGCGGAGAAGTCGTTGTCGCCGCATATGTACGGAAAGAAAAACATTCCCTTTTGTCGTTCAGCAAAACGCTTCATATAAAAAAGATTCCTTTTGAATAAACGTAAAAGTCAAAGGGGTTTATACACAGTATAAAAGAAAGTTGTGTATAAAACCAAATATGCCTCAATGAAAGGGATTGAGACGAAGTCCTTAAAAATGTAATTTTTTTAAATAAAGTACATATATAATGTGTATTCACTATAATTACACATAAATAATGTAAAAATACAAGATAGGACATAATAATATCATGACATAATTTGAAAGTAGGAGATTAACCCAAATAATGGAAATTGGGTTAAAAATTCCCTTACCTCGTGTCTGACTTGACTCAACCGTTCTTTAACCTCCTGAATAATAAACTGGAGTTAATATATACCTTATTAAGAACCATTTTCAATTTCATTATCCTTATTATATCAATTATTACAATGATATGAACATTATGTAATTATTTAAGTTAATAACAGTTTTTTTGTCGATCTTTGGTACTTGAGTCAACAATAAAATTCTTATAATTACAAGTTGTTTATGTGGTAGAATATCCATTATCTCCAGAATTATATTAATGATTTAGATTTCATATATATCTTATATATCCAGTATATACATTCATTTATAATATTACGTAACATTTAGAGGTAAGAAATGAAATGCACCGTTCATGGAGACGGTAAGCCGTACGTACGCATGAACGCTACTTTCATTTTAATTTCATATTTAATGGAATGAAATCATAATGATATAAATGTATAATATAATTCCAGTATTATATAGTGTATAATACCATTTACTGCATCCTTTATACATTCCACATATGGCATTAACGATTCAAATCACTTTGAGGGGGCGGTAGTCCGCACTTCCTAAAATGAAATTATCGCGTTTTACCCATAATGGAAATCATAAAGTATGCCATAAATGAGAAATACAGAAGCATAAGTAAAACATAAACATATTATATATCATATAAAAATATAGTGACATCTTAATGGCCACCTTTGAAGGTGTTATATGAGTGTTGAACAATCATCGTTCCGTGAGGCAGAAATTCGCCATCCACAGAAACCGTATGTTCTTTAACCATTAGATGTAGGTGTGTGTAAGTGTAGCTCTAATCCTTATTATAACAACATCCTAGTATATTTAGGATACTGGTGTTGTTACAAAAGAAATGAATAAAAAGAGTTTAGGGGGTTGGAGAAGAAAAATAAAACAAAATAACATTAGAGAAGACATTACCTCAAAATCGGGTAACTCTTTTTGATTTGAGCCAAAGGCTTCCTTGGGAAGAGTTATGCCAAAAGTGAGGCTTCTAGGAGTAAGATAGGTATGTTGGGAGAGTATTTGGGCAGAGGTTGGCCGAGCCAAATGGCTTGAAAGTGTAAATGAGGTGGAAGAGGTGGGGGCCTTTTATAAGTGGAGAGGAGGGGCACTTTTGGAAAGATTGAAATGTTACATTATTTCACAATGCTTTTCGGATTATAAAGGTCCCACACTTATATAATTCGCGGATAAGGTGATAAGGTTTCAAAATATCCTCATACAATAGGCTTTGGACAAGTGTAAGACTTGGATTGTGCATTATCTTCTCATTTTATTTGAATCGTTAAATAATGAGGTCATCGCTGCATCATAATGATGTCATAAATAATTTAATTTATTTAATGTCTAAAAATTATAAAAAAAATACTATGATGTATGAAATCTTTTTATATTTCTAATGAATATTTATAGACAAAATTTCGGCTTGTGTAACCCCACTTAAAAACTATTTTAGTAAAATAACTCATGTTTGTGTCAATTTAATTTTAACATTAAATAAATATATATTAATGTCATTTTCCAACTAAAGTGGCTCCATGGGGTCCCCAAGTTGACCCATGGGTTGTCATGGTCGGCCATGACTCATCCAATAGGAGTAGGACAAGTTTCATGCTCATCTCATATTATTAAAACATTATTTGTACCTTAAACTACACTAATTATTTCTAATCGCGATTAAGAACTTAAAAGTTACTATTCACCAAAAAATTATTTTAATCTCATTGAACCACATTTTACTTCTTAATGACAACCATGTATGTCGGATTTTGGAAAATAAAATCACAGAAGTGGTAATATTTCATTTAAACGAAAAATCAGTTATTTAACTACCACTTAGTGGTTTCACTATTCATCAAAAATTGAAGTTTTTCAGAACAAGGCCAAAATTTCACCCTAAGATATAATTGATATTCCGAATTCAAAAATGATGTCTATTTTACAAAATTCCAAACATATAAGTTGCATTAATTAATTTTATAATTAATTCCCGCTGTTACAACAAATAGCGTGTTTTTAAGAAACAATTTATATCAAAAGATTGGCAATTGTTTATGTCCAATTTCAATGTTAAATTAATTCTAATGACCACCATTGGATAAAACGGTAAAAATATATTCTAATTATACTTTAAAACCACTCAATAATATAACTTATCACTATAAATTATTTTGATTAAAAAAGTTGTTTTAAGTATTTTTCACTATTCATAAAAAATTAGAAGTTCTCAGAAAAATACCAAAAATTCAACATAGGCTAATTTCGATATTACGAATACAAAAATGAAGTCCATTTTGAAATATAAAATTTCTATAATTTTAAAAAGTGGTTATTACTATTCATAATGGCTACTTTGATTAGTCGCGGTGTTTTAGAACTCGAAGCTGCGTACAATGCAAGCTATTGCATTATTGAATGAGAAGCGTATCGTGGAAGCTCGAGGTGTTACATTCTCCCCTCCTTCAATAAATTGAGTCCTCGCAATTTGAAATTTTTCTTTGAAAATAAAAGGTTGAAAAGAGAAAATACATTTGAGGAAAACCCACATCGGAAATAAGGTTAATAAATATATAACATTAAATGAAAGCAGGATAAGTACAAAGGTCACCCGATATAGCCCATTCTAGGATTATATGAAAATATGGATATGGAGGAGAAAAAAACCATCAAGGTCTGATGGAGAGTCATAGAAAACAGGATTAAGAGAATGTTTAACCACAAGAAAATCACAAACTTGTGATTGGTTAAACGGTCATTGAATCCCCAGTTGGGAAAGTTAACCGACAACATTTTTGTTTTAAGTTACATTTTATAATGTTGAGGAATTTATTTAGGAGATTTACTAAGAACGTAAGGGAATATACATACTTGTTATGTATACTTTCATTCGTTAGTAAATTTTTACCACAAACCCAACTTTTACTCCAAATGGTAACAGAACTCAAAAATATTCTATTTATCCTAATTGTATAAGGTTCAAAATGTTAACACATACCATTTAGATTAGTAAAACTATTTTGTAATAACCAGGGACTTCCTGTAGGCTAGTGGTAGGAAATAAAGGCTTGTCGCACTATGGTTGTGGGTTCGATTCCTGCAGCTTTGTCCCACGCGACGGGTTATTCCCCACCCTGCAGGTTGTCCTTTTTCCTAAAACTATAGTATTATAATATTCCAAAAATAATCTTCAGAAATTCTTTAACCTTAAACAATACTATCCATCGTTCAACTTAATCCATTCCAACCTTAATAGTTATCCAAAATACCTCCGTCCAGACTTTCTCTAAAAGGTCTCTAAATTCCAAAATCAATTGTAACATCAGATTCCCCAAACAAAGAAAAGTTTCTCTTATTGTCACATACTAAAAATATGATTACCTTAATCATATTAAAACCTTACTGAAATCAACAAGTACTGCAGTACAATCCATATATATATATCACATTATTCTTATAACCAGAATATAATCCTTGAGTCCAAAAGCACCAATACATTAATTATTCCGCTTCAACAGTAGTCACAGTATAAGATTGGCCTTGATCCCTTGGCCGTTTCTGAGGTATGTTTCCTTGACGCTTAGGACATTCATTTGCATAATGCCCTGTTTCCCTACAATTGTAGCATTCAACTTTGACAGCCTCTTTATTTCCCTTGCAATCACGAGCCTGGTGACCCTTTTCTCCACATTTATAACAAACTCCCATTCCTTTTAGGCAAGTACCAGGGTGATTCTTCCCACAATTATCACATAATGGAAAATCTTTCTTTCCGTTTTTCCCTTTATCTGTCTCTTGTTCCACCGTTCTCTTCTTCTCTTGCTTTACTTTGTTGTCATAAGACTTAGAGAATTCCTTTTCTGTCTTGATAGCACATGAGACAATATCTTCGTATGATGAGAAGGATTGTGATACTAAAGCTCGACGGATAAATGGTTTTAACCCATCAAAAAAATGATCAATCTTACTCCTTGGGTTACGTATATAATCGGCAGCATGCCTTGCTAACCTTGTAAAGTTAGCCTCATACTTTGCGACATTCTCATCCTCCTTCTGTCTCAAACTCAGAAATTGTCTTTCCATATCCGCTCGATGGTCTCGAGGAAAGTATTTTTCTAAGAACAAATCTTTGAACTCCTGCCATTCCATGTTTTTTAATTCATCATCTTCCTTTGTGTTTTGAATTAGTGACCACCATTGGTCGGCATCTCCAGTGAGGCGGTAAACTGCCATGACAACCTTCTCCCTTTCACTACTCCCCAAGGCATGGAATATTTTCTCTAAGGAATTTATCCATTGCTCAGCTACTGTAGGATTTCTAATCCCATTGAAGGTTTGCGGTTGTTGCCTCATGAAACGGTCTAGCATTGATCCTCCACGTTGTGGATCAGGGTGCTCCATACAAGTAAGGTTATTATTCATAACCTGCGTGAGTTGTCCCAGTACGGTGAGAAGCTGATTAGCACCAGTTGTATCTCCAGATCAACAATAATTATCTTGAGAAGGAGGGCAATCCCTACACGGAGTTCGTGCATTGATACGGTTTCCATTCCTTCCACTAGGCGCCATTTCTAAACAATGGCATAAACTAAATTAGTTTATGAATCAAGATACATAATTCAATACTTGTTAAACACTTTACATAAATTGAACTATTTATGAATATAATCCATAATCATAAAAAGAAATGTTTTCTTTGAGGAAGTATGTAATCGTAACCCTGCATAGTGGTTTGTAAATAAAATGAGAATTATCCAAAGCATATCCCCCGGGAGTGTCGTAACCAAGAGTGCAGCAAGGCCCGTTGTCGTGCACCAGTTCTCGTTCGAGTCTAGCTCAAAGCGGTGTTTTCGGGTTTTACCCCTAGGTACATCTGTGCCAGAGCCGCCTCTACCTGCTCGTATCCAGACAGGGATGTATTGCTTGGAAAATTCATAACATCTCTATAATACCAAAATTCTAGGATGTTCTTCTATACTAATCCTCAAAGTCTATCTTTGGGCTATGTGCTCTAATCAGAGTTTATCTAAATCTAGCTTCCAAGGTTAGTACTAAACTGCCTCTGATACCAACTGTAACGCCCCGACCCCAGCTACCCAGAGTCGGTGCATTACTTCATAACATTGGCATGATCACAAAAGATGTAGTCTCGAAAGACCGATTAGTTTAGTAGCCTTGGAAATACTAGATACACGCATAATTCTTTCATTACATCAAAAAGTAAACAAACTACAATAACATGGTCTTCATAGTCCACACTCATATCCTCACTGACAATTCTTGCAAGTCAGTCATAATACACTTCTTCACATCCTGGAAAATATTAAAACATTGAAAGGGGTGAGCTCAGATGCTCAGTAAGGATAACAATATTGCGGAAGCTTTTATAAGAAAACATAAGCATTTAAGGCAATGTATAACTAAAACAAAAGCCTTATTGAACTTGAACTTCAGCATAATATGGAAAAAGTAAAATAAAATAATTCCATTATTTACTCTCATGGATATTCTACTAGACGAATAATCACATGAAATATCAATAACCACTTTCATAATGAGGGAATGTATAATGTTAGACATTCTGAAACACTTTGTCAAGGCCTCGGCCAAGACGTCTAAAATGATTAAGGCCTCGGCCAAAACCATAAATCAAATTGGGAAAGGGCCTCGGCCAATTCCACGTCTAGTTGTCTCATGAGACCTACCGATGCATCAAGGAGCTATAGCGGGCTCCACCCGTCACTTATTAAGTCCAATACATTCCTCATATGAATAGGTTTAAACATATCATAAACCATAACATAATCGTATCACATAAAACATGCATAAAGGAAACATAACATTTCCACATTTCAATCACAAGATATCAATACAACACATTGATATAATAAAAACGCTTTCAAAACCATTTTCAATACCAAAATAAAAGAAAGTTAAAACTTTGTATTTATTTTTCATTTAAAAAAATGATGGCTTGTAGAGGAAGCCAAAACTCAAATAATGGTCACGGTGGCGGAGAAGTCGTTGTCGCCGCATAAGTACGGAAAGAAAAACATTCCCTTTTTTCGTTTAGCAAAACGCTTCATATAAAAAAGATTCCTTTTGAATAAACGTAAAAGTCAAAGGGGTTTATACACAGTATAAAAGAAAGTTGTGTATAAAACCAAATATGCCTCAATGAAAGGGATTGAGACGAAGTCCTTAAAAAGGTAATTTTTTTAAATAAAGTACATCTATAATGTGTATTCACTATAATTACACATAAATAATGTAAAAATACAAGATAGGACATAATAATATCATGACATAATTTGAATGTAGGAGATTAACCCAAAGAATGGAAATTGGGTTAAAATTTCCCTTACCTCGTGTCTGACTTGACTCAACCGTTCTTTAACCTCCTGAATAATAAACTAGAGTTAATATATACCTTATTAAGAACCATTTTCAATTTCATTATCCTTATTATATCAATTATTACAATGATATGAACATTATGTAATTATTTAAGTTAATAACGGTTGTTTTGTCGATCTTTGGTACTTGAGTCAACAATAAACTTCTTATAATTACAAGTTGTTTATGTGGTAGAATATCCATTATCTCCAGAATTATATTCATGATTTAGATGTCATATATATCTTATATATCCAGTATATACATTCATTTATAATATTACGGAACATTTAGAGGTAAGAAATGAAATGCACCGTTCATGGAGACCGTAATCCGTACGTACGCATGAACGCTACTTTCATTTTAATTTCATATTTAATGGAACGAAATCATAACGATATAAATGTATAACATAATTCCAGTATTATATAGTGTATAATACCATTTACTCCATCCTTTATACATTCCACATATGGCATTAACGATTCAAATCACTTTGAGGGGGCGGTAGTCCGCACTTCCTAAAATGAAATTATCGCGTTTTACCCATAATGGAAATCATAAAGTATGCCATAAATGAGAAATACAGAAGCATAAGTAAAACATAAACATATTATATATAATATAAAAATATAGTGACATCTTAATGGCCACCTTTGAAGGTGTTATATGAGTGTTGAACAATCATCGTTTCGTGAGGCAGAAATTCGCCATCCACAGAAACCGTATGTTCCTTAACCATTAGATGTAGGTGTGTTTAAGTGTAGCTCTAATACTTATTATAACAAAATCCTAGTATATTGAGGATACTGGTGTTGTTACAAATGAAATTAATAAAAAGAGTTTAGGGGGTTGGAGAAGAAAAATAAAACAAAACAACATTAGAGAAGACATTACCTCAAAATCGGGTAACTCTTTTTGATTTGAGCCAAAGGCTTCCTTGGGAAGAGTTCTGCCCAAAGTTAGGCTTCTAGGAGTAATAGAGGTATGTTGGGAGAGTATTTGGGCAGAGGTTGGCCGAGCCAAATGGCCTGAAAGTGTAAATGAGGTGGAAGAGGTGGGGGCCTTTTATAAGTGGAGAGGAGGGGCACTTTTGGAAAGATTGAAATGTTACATTATTTCACAATGCTTTTCGGATTATAAAGGTCCCACACTTATATAATTAGAGGCTAAGGTGATAAGGTTTCGAAATATCCTCATCCAATAGGCTTTGGACAAGTGTACGACTTGGATTGTGCATTATCTTCTCATTTTATTTAAATCGTTAAATAATGAGGTCATCGTTGCATCATAATGATGTCATAAATAATTTAATTTATTTAATGTCTAAAAATTATAAAAAAAAATACGATGATGTAGTAAATCTTTTTATCTTTCTAATGAATATTTATAGACAAAATTAGAACTTGTGTAACCCCACTTAAAAACTATTGTAGTAAAATAACTCATGTTTGTGTCAATTTAATTTTAACATTAAATAAATATATATTAATGTCATTTTCCAACTAAAGTGGCTCCATGGGGTCCCCAAGTTGACCCATGGGTTGTCTTGGTCGGCCAAGACTCATCCAATAGGAGTAGGACAAGTTTCATGCTCATCTCATATTATTAAAACATTATTTGTACCTTAAACTACACTAATTACCTCTAATCGCGATTAAGAACTTAAAAGTTACTATTCACCAAAAAATTATTTTAATCTCATTGAACCACATTTTACTTCTTAATGACAAACATGTATGTCGGATTTTTGAAAATCAAATCACAGAAGTGGTAATATTTCATTTAAACGAAAAATCAGTTATTTAACTACCACTTAGTGGTTTCACTATTCATCAAAAATTGAAGTTTTTCAGAACAAGGCCAAAATTTCACCCTAAGCTATAATTGATATTCCGAATTCAAAAATGATGTCTATTTTACAAAATTCCAAACATATTAGTTGCATTAATTAATTTTATAATTAATTCCCGCTGTTACAACAAATAGTGTGTTTTTAAGAAACAATTTATATCAAAAGATTGGCAATTGTTTATGTCCAATTTCAATGTTAAATTAATTCTAATGACCACCATTGGATAAAACGGTAAAAATATATTCTAATTATACTTTAAAACCACTCAATAATATAACTTATCACTATAAATTATTTTGATTAAAAAAGTTGTTTTAAGTATTTTTCACTATTCATAAAAAATTAGAAGTTCTCAGAAAAATACCAAAAATTCAACATAGGCTAATTTCGATATTACGAATACAAAAATGAAGTCCATTTTGAAATATAAAATTTCTATAATTTTAAAAAGTGGTTATTACTATTCATAACGGCTACTTTGATTAGTCGCGGTGTTTTATAACTCGAAGTTGCGTACAATGCAAGCTATTGCATTATTGAATGAGAAGCGTATCGTGGAAGCTCGGGGTGTTACATTAAAAAATTTTGAATATAACGTTTAGTTATATGATTTAATTATTAATTTCATCTAACATCTTTAAAAAATCCAAATATTGTTTGAAAAAATTTAGGTTTTTATTTATGCTTCGTATTAGTGGTCTCTTAATCTCTCTCTTGTTTTGAAGTGTTTTGATGAAAATTAAATTTTGATAAAAAATAGGATTTCAAGAAAAAAATATTAATATGTGTTTGATTTTTTTAAATGATTTTAAGTAATATGTTTTGTAAATTCTTTCACAATTTGCGTGGATATTCAAATAAATTTATTACTTTCATGAACTAATATTGAAACCTCCATGATTAAATAATGGTATACAATATACATAGAGAGGGTGTCATATATCAGGTAATGTTTGGATGACTGGAGATATATGGAACCCCTCACTATTTTTCAATATAAAGTATATGGTTTAGATTTTTATCTGTGAATAAATTATGATATGGTTAACTATCATTGGATAGGATAATGATGATTCAGTTTCAGCCATGCGAGTGAAGACAATATCATGTAGCTAATAATAATTAACATTATTAGATTACACTCTATATTACACTAAACATAAGTATATAGTAATACATGTATAGTTTACAGATAATATTATTAAATTGTAATATTTTATAAAATCTATGGAAATGTGGAGTTTTCGATAATTTTATTAAACATTTATTTTCTTAAAATTCAACTTTTAGGTACAAAACATGGTTTATAAATTTATTTAAAATCATATATTTTTTAAATTTTCTAGACAATTATGATTTTTTGAAATGATTAAAGGTTATTATATATGATATGTTGGTTTTTGGAAAAAATTTAACAAATATATATTTTTAGAAGTGAAAAGTATTTGATTTATCAAATTTTTATTGACATTTAATTATTGAAATTTCTCAATCATGGAATAATATTATATTAATTTGTTAAATCCATACAAATTTATACCCACACCCTAAACATTCATTTTTTAGAGTTGTTATGATTTTTCATTAGATATTAAATTGGAAGACCTTTTTCATCATCACGGGTGAGTTCTAGATTAGTATTATATGTATAAAAGGATTATTTGGTGAGTTTTTCTTTAGTCACATTTTCTATTTGTGTAAAACTATTTTCATATGAACACCCTATGGATGGTAGAATTACAAATCTATGATATCCTCTCTTCAATTTTTTTTAAATGGTGTAGTATTAATGTGATTTATTAATCCAAATTCATTACTTTAGATTATTTATTTTAAGTGAAAGTAAATACTTAGATGGTTTATTTGTATTTAAAATTTGTATTTTACTACCTATGATTATCTGGTAGTTTTATTATGAATTGAAATTTTCTAATAAAATAATATAGAAAACCAGTTTATCAGAAATATTGTGTTTTTTAAATTTATAAGTATAAATAGAGGTTAATTATATCCTTTTCAGTTATTTTTATTTGTTGGTATATAACATATGGTCAGTCAAAATAAACAATTTTTCACCCTAATATTTCCATGAGTAATGAAATTTGGTCGGGTCCACCGCAAATATAGTGTTTTGATCAATCTGATGAGTAAACCATAAGTACATTTTAAAAATTGTATGTATTGAAATTATATATGAATACTCAAAATGATGGAATATAATGAATAGAGAGTGGATATTTCATATTAAATTTATAATTAATTTAATAATAAGAAATTCCCCAATATTGAGTACTTTTTCCAATGTCGGTGATAATCAATCTTACTAATTTTGGGTTGTAACATAATTTCATTGAGATGATCCAAAGTGTAATCCCTCTTGAAGTGATCCTAGAATTTTACGCGATCTCAAAAGGTTTATGATGGTTCTATAGGTGTTAGTAAAATGGTACCAATCAACTTGTATCACTTTACTTTTATCATAATAAAATCATTTGGACATAAAATATTTAATATTGTTCTATCATTTTTTGATGGATTAAAATGCATGGAATTAATCTCTCAATATTGAGAGGAACCCAATATAATTTGTCCATGGAGATAATTCTCTAGGGGGGAGAACTTTTTTTTACAACATAATGATCCACACACATATATAAATTATATAATTAGATATATATATATATATATATAACTAGGGTTATAGGATTGGTAATAATATATGGGCCCTTATCTGATAAAGTAATCAATACAAAACCAAAATTCTAAAAATCATAATTTATTTCTTATTTCTTTGAAACTAGTATCTATAATGGATAATGTAAATATCATAAAACATTTTATTCGAATGGAAAATAATATTTCGTCTTTTGTACATAGAAAATAACTCATCCCATCCACCTTACATATAATTTATGAAACCAAGAATAATAATGAAAAAATTAGCTGATAAATAAATAAAGAATTATTTTATTCATTGTTTTTTGTATATATATTTATTTAATATTTAACACACAGTAAATACATACTATATATTTATAATGATGAAATACTAAATCAATATCATTCATGACTCTTGAGAATAATATTTATTATAATAATTATATTCAAATTGAATTTAACCTAGATCAATGAAAACACCATGTTTGTGAAACACTATGATTTTTGCTCAGTTTAATTAGGTTATCTTTCCTAATGACCAATATGAGAATCTAGAAACATGTAATGGAAAAAATAGAGGAGGAAGTTAATGTTACATAAAAAAACATCAAATAAAATATCTTTCAATAATATAACCATATTATATCAAAATCTCATAATGAATGTTACACATTCATGTCATCAACCTATAAGCTCTAAATGAAACTAATTTACTATATGAAATAGTGTATTAAAACGACCATTTTCGATGATTTTTTTTATGTAAAATGGGTTTAAAATAATAAAATATTGATTATTAGGTAATATAAGGGTAGTCAGCAAACTCCGAAATTTATCCAACCAAACATGTTGATCACCAGAGAGAGACTAATTTTCCATATGATTAGCCACCCTATTACCCTCAATTTTCATAGAAGATAATGAATAAGAAAATAATAAATGACATAGGGATTGTAACATCATGAATAATAGAAAACAATGGAATTTATCCATGAGATAAGATATAATACAGATAAATGTGATGAAATATGACTCAATATTGATAGAATGCATGCCACTCTTAATAGAGAATTCCTAGGAAATGAAGATGGCTTGGTATTTTGTAAATATGGGCATTAATATTTCTATGAAATAATTTTGAAAAGCTTCAAAAATCAAACATGTATATTCACAATCCCCCACTCTATAACTGATCTTTCATTTTTCTGAGGGTGATGCATCAACATTAACATTTGTGGATCATATGGAGGAGGGATCCAAATGCAAGGTCCATGCCAAAAACATGGGCAACATACTAGTTCTCATTATAGACAAATGTGGATAATCATTATGTAGCATGCTCGACCCATGAGACAATAGGATGGAAAACATGGTTAAGAATAATTTTATTTCTCTAAACCTATATTCTCCTTCATGCCATGAATAGGGAACTCACATTCATGATATCAATAAAAAATTACCTTTTAAGAGAATTGCGTTTAATCAAGAGGTTAAATATTGGAGAAAATAAAAAAATTTAGTGTGAAAATTATATAGAGACCTTTCCCTATGATAGTGGAAGATACAATCCATTGTTGATTCTACCACATACATAAAAATACAACAGGATTATTGCTCGGTCACAGGATGTAAAGAAAGAAACCCTTTATATGGGAGGATCTTGAAGCACAATTTCTACTAGAAATATCATTATTTCAGTGGTATTAGGAGGTCCCATTTACCTTTATAGATAAAATCTACATCTTTACTCCAATTGTTATGAAAAAAACACTGTCTATATTTAAGGGAATAAATTCCATAGAAATCCCCACTCTAGTTGAGGCGATTAGGAACCATGTTTCAAACAAAATGGAAACTCAGGATAAATCTATTACATATCTCATTGAACCAATAGAGATGGTTTTAGCACACTACTCATAACCAACCTAATTTATAGTTTCATTCCAATAAATTTTACAACACAACATCGTTCATAAAAATGAAAGGGAATTTTTTTCTCAAATTATTAATTGATAACATATCATTCATGACACAGGGAATGTATCCTACTACATAGAAAACATATGGACTCATAATTATATATAGTATATAAAATAATTATAGTCGTGATATGTATTAATAATAATCGCAGTTTCTAGTTATCCTTGCACATGTTCATGGAAATGAATTTCATAGATAAAAAATATTTATATTTCTCAATTACCTGTATGTCCTTATAATATTCTATCTTATAGATTGAAAATTTCAAGTGTCATGAGATATATCCCCATACAATTATAATAACCCAATACCATATAGTTTTAATCATTAATATTCTATTCAAAAATTTCATATGACTACAGGACCTCAATTTTAAATATTTTCATGGACCACCTAGGTTCTCATCATATTAATTAAATATTATGATCTTTTGATCTTATATGTCATATATGTAAAATATCATATTAATGTAATTAGGATGAAAGATAAAAAATTTCCTATGATATTTATTAATATATAAATCAAAAAATATATAGGCAATTCAAAGTAAAATGTATTCGGTTATGAAGAAAAAAATCCAATAGACTACCACTTGCATTAAAAACAACTAGGAAAACATTTTAGTCCACTAGTGATCACTTGTTATTCATTCATCTAAAGATAAATATATTTATTCATAAACTCTATCAAATTTTCCTTTAGAGAAAATATATTAACTATAACCTCTCAACTCTATGAAAAATCAATGAAGAGATTATTCTTTTAATGTATGTACAGTATGATCTAATGTGACATTCGATCCTCGTATAGAGAAACCACTATTATTTTCTGATAATATAGTGGGACGAGTTCATAACTACTAATAACTACAACAAGTTATTGGATTATGTTGTGTATCTAGCATACTTCCATGGATACATTATATGATTTGATATACTCAAAATCATATGTATAATTGATGAACACTACATACATTGATATTTTATTGTTAATAAATTCCCCATGAAGGGTGAATATGTGTATATTCATATATCCCTATTTTAATTTGAGACCATCTTGGTCTATTTGTAAACTTCAATATACAATATCCCTCAATAACTTTGTCCCCATATACTTCATAAACTATATACTTATCCATCATATTCCTTCGATTTTTTAGGATAATCATCACTATTAACTAATATAAATCTACTTGGTTAACATAATATCTACCTAACACACTTATGAAATATATGATATCTAGATATGTATATATCATATCATACCATACTAATCCTATCACATATTCTAATGGGATCACTGTCATCAGATATATCTAATAATGTTTCATAGGAAACATTTTTTTAGGGAGATATATTCCATGTGACATTGTAAACTATCCCCTCAAGTATCTATCCATTCAAAATATCATATTTATATTATCAATATATTTACTTAAAAAAATCCCAAGTAGCATTTTCATCCTATCACAATCAATCAAGATCCCGATAATGTAAGTTGATTAACCCAATTCATTAATAGAGGTGTATGTGTCTTCTGAATCATAATAACCAATATAAATTTCATCTCACATCAAATAAGTATTATGGAATCATAATAAAATAATAGGAAAATTATTTAACTCCCAATAAACTACTTGTATACAAAAAAATCGAAGATAAATATTTGTGAAACTAAATTCCATTATCTCTTTATCGAAATTTTTTTTCCATGAAGTGGATTATTTTAATAATAAATTATTCACAGAAATTTTAAAACTATATTAGCATACGTTGTATTAAAAACCATTATAATCGTGTCATGTGGAGATCTACTGGAAAATTAAATTTAATGATGGAAATTTTCGCATCCATATTCCAAATATTATAGTCACAATTAGATGATATGTAAATAACTATTCGAGTAGATATCATCATAGAAACTAGTGAAAAGTTTTCATCATTATACATGACTGGGAACTTTTTAAATCCTTTTCCAATCAATTATTATTTATATGTAGTGACTTATCCATATGGTTCTAAATACTTCTTGAATACACATTTATAAACAAATTTTTTTCATCAATCATAGGATCTTCCATAATCCTAATTAGATTTTTTTATATTGAATCTATTTCAAAATTCAAAGCCTATTTATATTTTGTATCTTCTATGTAACATAATTCTTCCTTATAGGTTATAAGATCATTTTTTTCAACTAATAATTCTCCCTCTGTGTATCTTGATCATGTACTTAATCGAAGCATATCTTGCTCCCAAAATCTCTTTTTCATATGTGCTTTCTCTTAAGACATATGGGAACAATTTTAACCACAACATTTGTATATGAAGGATTATATATATAATATAATTTATATTCCTTAAATCATCTCATTAATATAACTATTAGTTTCATATGGAGTAATTGTTTTTCTAAAATTTTCCATAAGAACAATATGTAACTCCACGTTCATATATCTAAAAAAACATTTTTTCTTCGAAGCCAATGTTTATATGATAAAACATTTACTGACTTATTTGGAACATGGATTACTAAATTCATTATTTTCATCAATTAATATCCCCAAAAATAAAATGGAATACTATAATGAATCATCATAGATCTCATCATGTCTTTCAATGTGCGATTCCTCCTTTCACTAACACTATTTCATTATGATGTATAAGGAGTAGTGAGTTTGGAATGAATCTCAAAATTATATAGACAATCAATGAAATAATTTTTTGGATATTTTATTCCACGGTATTATAAAATTTTAAATACTTACTTAATATGTTGTTTCTCAAATTCATTCATTCCCACCTAGAATTTTTCAAAAGAATCAGACTCATATGTTATTATTTAAACTTATAAATATCTACCAAATTCTTTAGTAATGGTAATATTGTTAAATAATTAACCCTATATTATATTGGAAATGGTACACAAACATCTATATGAACAAATTTTATAAGCTCTATGTCTTTTTTAACATTTCTTAAAAATGTATCCTTTGTTATTTCGTACATTTATTTTTAATTTGTGATTTTCAATTCCTAATTTTAGTGTTTCAAAATGACATGTTGGGGAAAAATCCATCATAATAAGATATAGTTCTTAAATACCATAATTAAATTATTTTTTTTACATATATATATATATATATGTTAACCTTTCCTATTATTTTACAGAATGGTAATCCTTCATAAATTTTTTTTTTGAATCAATTTAATTCCAAAGTATCTATCCTTAAAAAATGGATAGAAATAGAAATCAATCCTAACAAAAATTAAAAAAAAATTAGTTTAAATAGGCTTATGAAACAAGCTAGTATTTGATAGGGAAAACATTTTCATTTCATAAACATAAAAAAATTAAATAATATATTATAAATAAAAATATATAATACATATCATGAAAACAATAATTTTTTCGATCTATGTCAGGATTCCATGAAACTCTACATCTGGACCAATTAATGGCATTGATCAAATGGAATTCATGATCCTCATAAGCTATAAACTATTTATTATGAATTAAATATACACTTTGGGAATCATTAAACGCATTTTCATGAGAATAAATAACAATGATAAATAACTATCACAATAATAAACAAAATAAAGAAAAACAAGGCACGACAATTTTTAGATTCAAGATATAAAGAATTAAGAAAAATTATAATGTTCTACAAAAAAAAGGGAACCAAAAAACATTTATAAGAAATTCCCTGAAACTATAGTAACATCATCCTCAATCCACCACCAACAACACCTATGAATATTAGAAAACTAGAAATCGTATCCACCATCACCCCGATACATCTTTCCTTAAAGTTGGTCATACATTAGAAAGTCCACATACACCAAAAGGTGCTTATGGGGTGTGATTAAAAGACTAATAGGATGCAACACAAAATGAAATGCTTAATCTTATAACATTAGAAGAAAAATTGAAATTCACATTACATTTAAAAACATTGAAGTATTTGTAGAAACACACTTTAAGGAAACCATTTTAAAGACAAAACTCTATTAAAGAAAAAACATTTCTCAAATGAGCTTACATGAAATAAAAGTACAAACAAGGTGTACCATATCCCAACAACTATCAATTTATCACATAGGAATCATATAATATGAGAGCATCATGTGTAAATCCTTAGGGGTAACTAAAACTAATGGAACTCTCAAAATCTCTAACTTCAGTGATAAAAATCCTCCAACAAATTCCAACAACATTCATGTGCACAAGATATTGGATGGGAACACATCCAAAGGTCCAATGGTCTCCATATGATAATCCAAAACTAAAATTGTTCCCATTAACAAGCCAATATAGTGTAATGAATCCCCATGTCTTGTGGTCTCTCATCATATCACACATTTATTTAGTGTTGTAATTATAAATCATACTTGATGAATCCAGGCATTATCCACCACGGAATAAACATGATTTCTGGTTCCAGTTTTTACACCAAGATACATGGGATTCCCATTATAATCAAATAAAATTTCACATATCACATGGATCAATACATTTTCATATATAATCAAAAAATCATTATCATGGAAAGAAATCATCCCTTTCCATAACAAATCCATTTGGAAATTTAGTTCTCACCACTTCCAAAATTTATAAAATCCATTTTATAAACACAACAATAAAGTAACATGTGCAAGAAAATCAATTCCCATGGGAGATAGTAATTTCAATATTATATTCACATCAAACTCATTTTCATAACATTATTTACAATTTCAAGACACATAAAAGGTGCACAATGAGGAATCCAATATTTACTTAAACTCATCTCACTTGAGAACCCCACATTAAACACATATATAACTTTATATATCATTAGAAAAACATTTCACACCTTTCACACAAGGAATATAGCATATTAATGAACCCCCAAAATAATGTATGTCATGAATAATACCACCATCGTTTATAAAACCCATTTAATCACAATTAAATCTCAAACCATTTCAAAAACATGATTCATACCTCAATAACTAACCATAGATCACATTTATAATGACATAAAATAATATCAAAATATTCTAAAGATGTTAAGTTGTTGAACTACCCACCTCTCACTTGGAAAATTCATGAAATCAGTTCAAAACAACAACCACACAACCACAAGGACCTCACAAGGAAAGATTAGAAAACACACATAAAGATCATACCCAATAACAGAATATCAGACCATCAATTGGTCATACAACCCACTAGTAATTAGAATCCCATGAAGGGTGGATGAATAACCTTAATGAGAGCTATAATTTAAGATGAAAAAGACATATGTTTTATCTCCTTCCTGAATCAGTGTCAAAACAATCTATGTATTTGAGTTCAATGGCTTCAATAAAGCTTAGAGGGAGCTTCCATGGCTAAAAATACAAAATTGGGTTAATGGGAGGAGAATTAGGTTTAAATATGAAGAGTTAAATAATGTTATTTTCAGATTTTTAATGACATAGATAGGCCACACTTTTTTCCCACATGGGTTTCCAACCGTTCTCCTCTCACTTTCCAAGACAGACATGTTGAACAGTTTACATGCATGGTTTAACAAACAGTGTAAAAACCATGCTATATTCACTATTCCAAAATGGCCAAATGTTGTATAATTTTTTGGTAGGGGTAAATAGTTTTAAAAACCACGATTCAACCATCTTCCACCAGCTACCATGCCCAAACTATCTATTTTTCATAAAAAACTCATGGTATGACCAAAGTACAAATGCCAGACTAAATTTAAAAAGAAGAATACCTCGTAATGAAATCATAAATTTGATAATAATAACCATTTAACACATAATAGTATTATAAAAAATAATCATAAATTCACTATGGGGGAGGGGAAGATACTTAACAGTTAGTTTTAGTGATCTTTATACCTAAACATACACAATTAGTAGTATGTACTACATCATCTGCTCATGCTTATCCTCCTTTAGTTTCTCCTATAGCCAATTTGAAACTTATTTCCCTCTCTTCATGCTATGTATAATCCCATATTGAGCTCACAACCAATCCTCATACCATTTGGTTGATAAAGACCCTAAAAGAGGGCCCATTGATATGGTGGGTGGATACACAAAAACACTAAAATATCCAGTGGGCATCGATCCTAACCATATATCGATCAGCTAAAATTTCATGATAACATTCATGGAAAACTTTATCCAAGTTGGTTCATCAAAACCTAATTGATATGAGGCTTCTAATATAGTATTTGTGATACTCTTTCATGTTTGAGAAGTTTGGGCCTCATATTTATTCTTTAAATGTGATTAGATATTAAAATAGTTAAAGAATCTTTTAATTTTAAAACAAAAAATTACTATCAAAAGAAATTGTCTATCACCTGTAACCTCACCATTAGTAGGGTCAATGTAAATACTCTGGTAAACATCAAAATATATAAGACCAGAAATGTAAAATAAAATCATAATATAATTTTAAATAATTATAAAAAAATTAATTATCAAAATTACTTACCATATATAGTCGATGAATAATAAATATATGACTCCCTTATCTGTGTGTGGCCTCATTACTCCCTAGATATTAATGAACTAATGATAACCACTAATAAAAAGTATATTATTTTATGTATGATGAAAATTGACACCAATTCTTGGATTTAAAGAGATAAGCCAGATTTTAAAGACAAGACTAAATAAACTATAGCAAAAGCTCTATATTAGGATCATATTCTATGATTGCATAAAAATATAATAAAAATGATCATGCATTAAAATATCTCAAGGAACCAAAAATTATTATATCATGCTATCAACAATTGGAAATCATAAAACCTAAAGAAAATTAATAAAAAATTAATAATTCAAAAAATTTCATTATGAAATGAAAATTTATTTATTTACTATCTAGTTATTGAACATGAGATGATGAACATGTGATGCTGAACATTCTATGTTTAATATTGTTGGGAACCTTATCCTATGACAGTACTGGCCTATAATAACAATTTTTTCAAATCAAACCCATCTACACAACATTTATATTTGAAAAACTATGGAAAATGAATAGATAATCAAATACTCAGTTGGTAAAAAAATAAAATTAATTAAAATACATAATTGAACATTCCCCAAAAATCAAGGATTGAAATCAAGATATATACATAACTAGAGATTTGGTTTTTCAGTCATTAATCTTATATGTTCATGTCCCCTCTTAATCAATAGTATTGTGGAATTATCTTACCGGTCAGCTGATGAGTCATCAAGACAGTCAATGGGAATCTCAATCTTAATAAGGTCACGAGACATCTCATTGATATCATCATAGCCATCTTAAACACGTTAATTCTGTGATAAATAAATAATTTTTAATAAAGATATCGGATATAAAAAACATAAATATTTAAATAATAATAATAATATATATTAATTATAACTACAATCACAATGTAACTATGTGATTCATAATCTTTATATTTATATTAATCAATACCAATGTGTTCATCTACCCCCTCATTAGCATCAATTTTTACTCCTCCCATGCATTTGAATGGATCAATATATTAATTCTTATTATTAATAATAGAATACCATTTATCAAACATACTAATTCATATCAATATTGAAAACATTTCAAAAAATGACAAATACATAATGGAGGAATAAGAGTTTCATATAATGAGGAACAAAAGTTACATAATGACTAGAATTCTATAAGGAATAAAATTTATAGAAAACTGACTGCATAGGAACAAATGATAGGAATTTGAGGAATAAAAGTTACATAATGTTCAATATCAATTGTAGTAAGATTTTCTAGAACCCAAAACTAGATTTTTTATCAAGTTTACAAAAATCCAAAAACCTAGGAACTATTTTATCCTTCTCTTACTCCACCAGAACCAACAATTTTTGCATTAAATCAAGCTTGAATGAATCAAAATTAATTTACATTGTTCAGGATCAATTTCAGAGTACAACTTATCTCTTTCATCACTAACATAGTGATCATGAAAAAAGCATCAGATCAAATATCCAAGTAGGTACAATAAAGGGGACATGATTTCCCTCATTCATGGTAGTATTTCATAAGCACTGTCTTTGAGAACTCTGTCTACATGGTCTGCATAAAAATATTATAAACCATTATTTTTTGTATCATCTTATTGTATGTGTTGAGTTTTATAAGAAATTTTCAATAAGTGAGCCTAATTCCATTAGAAGGTTAAAAAATATGCACATAATAACTATTTCTATAAGATGGAACTGATGAATTTTAGGAAACTTCTTATGAATTACCTGAGTTCCAATATCCTGATAGACGTTGCTGATCAAACCATATTCATGATCCAACATTGTCAGTCCCCCTGAATATACCTCAATTCCTGTCAAAAAATCAATGAACATAAGAAAACAGTTGTGGGAGAAGAAATAAGTGCAATGATATTAGTGGAAAGGACAAAAAATTGGAAACAATTCATTCAATCAAAAACTCATATCCAACTGTTTTAGCAAAAACTATTTCATCCCCTACATAATGCATTTCAAAGAATAAACAGAAACAAAAACTTATTTTAATGACAATATGTTCTGTACATATTAATCACATGAATGTTCCAATTGAACATGATTAATTTGGAATGTTTCTATTAGACAATAATATATCATATGTTTATATTCTAGTTATTTTGTTTGGGATAGATACTTTTGCATTGATTTGAATGTCATACCATATTGTGGTACCAAGGAAGTATATCTTAATGACCATGGTGGTTGAAGTATGTTACTGAATCAAGCCACATAACAGAAATATGTCAAGGAAAATATGATCTCGTCTGATAAAATAACGATACATCCTGAATAAATTATAAATATATTAGTATGAATATATGTGAAATCTTTTTGGTAGAAGTTAAAAAAATAAAGAATAATCTAATTCTCAAAAAGAATCTGATAACTAAAAAAAATATAATAAAATGATCCACTGATCCAAAAAATGTCAACTCATATTTTTTTCAACTAATATATGTATCCTCGGGTCTAATACATTTTATATTGTTCAATAACACATGATACATAGCTCTAAAATACATGATAGGTTGCTTTAAAAAATGATCCACTACTCTAAAAAAGTAATTACCACCATAACAGAATGGAAATACACAAACAGCTAAAGGCATGATTCACTAAAAAACATAGATATCATAACCCAATCAAAAATCATTTCTAAAAATATTGCTAGTGATGGTTTTTTATGATTTGGTGGTCCATATTAACAAATAAAACAAGATATCATACACAGAATCATTTAGTACATTAAAATTTCGGATATGAATCTATTCATATTAACATACAATGGTGATAATAATCAACATGGAAAATGTTTTTCTTAAATAATATGGAAATAGTTATGCATAATAAATCATTAAAACACTATGTATGAGAAATTGGGAAATATTTGTATAAAACATCTTGAGAATAGATAGTTTGGAAGAGTGGTAACATAAAAAATGTGTATAGATATGGAATTATATCTAAAAATATGGTGGAGTTATTCATAAATAGAATCCGCTTTTAAATGAGCAGATAACATGAAAAAAAACAATCTCATATAAAAATCTTAGTAATGAAAGGAAAAAATGTATAGGTGACACTTTAACACATGAACATTCATTTTTTATTAAAATTGAACCATACATGACCATAAAAAATGTTTCTAGAAATTTTGGAGCTCCAACGCATCTCTCTTAACAAAAATCCTACAACCAACTGGAAAAGACCATACTTCATCATAGATGATAAAATTATTGGTGATCGTACCTTGACAAGTTAATGCATCAATAATGAAGATACCCTCCCTCAAGGTGTGTTTGAAGAGGACATCATGATTTATCAATCTTCAGCACCTTCTAACAATATATGTTTCCCAACAAGGAAACTTTTTATACAATGTTGAAAACTCGCCAGTAGGGCCAAATGAGATTCCACTTCAGCAATAAAAAATCTATACTACCTTCATATCATCAATCCCAGTAGAAGAGACCTCTCATTTTCATCTAGAGAAGACCCATCAAAAAAGACGCATTAAACTCCAACATAACCAAAATATGGCTTTCCCTCAACAATTTTCCACCATGCATCTGCACAGCTAAGAAAAAATAGTCCATGTTTAAAATCAACACTGAAATGGGTGCATACCATCTACGGAATATCCCCAATTTGACATACCTCACCTACCTCTTAATGAATGATAATTGCAGATAAATTTATATGGCCACCAACAATTATCCCCCTACCACAAGAAACCCATGTAGAATTGGCATTATAGTAAATATTTAAGCATCTGATTGATAAATAATTGAACAGTATCAGGGGTGCAGAATAAAAAAACACAACCTGATTGTCGTTGTTTCTATAGTCATCATCTTTGAAATCATGTGTCTCTTGATCTTGATGGGGAGTGAATTTATTGTGTATCTTTTTATTTGATTGTAATGAAATTGAATAAAACCAATGACTGAAAATCAATGATCATAGAATAAATAATGGATATCTAAAGAAAAAAATCCTTAGAATGTGAATGTAGTCACTGCTAGGGTTGTATGTCTGAATGATGCATAATTTCATTTTTGAAGAGAAATTATTTATATTTTATAGAAAAATATGAGATACACCACAAAAAAATAAGTGTCAATGAAATGCACTGAAAAAAACTATAAATGAAATTTATACCATTTTAACATTAAATCATTGATAAGAATATGAAATAGGAACTCCAAAGTGGACAAAACATTTAGACAATGTGTGCATGATCTTATCATCACAATTACACATTACTTAAAAGACAAAAATACCTTATGTTTATGTTCTGTCACAAAAAATAGCACAACTTCATGCCAAACTATTTTCATAAGCATTAATTTTTAGGTTTTTATAAGAAATGATGGAGAATAAATAAAGGTGAGAGGGAATGAATTTATAAGAGTTGAGGGAATAAAGTCAAATAATAATAAAAATGACAAACCTCAATAGATAAGATAATAGGTTCAGCCCTAGGTCTATGGTCCACAACATCCACTACTTGAATGAGAGTACATGAAGTAAAAAAAATTAATGACAACTCACATTTAATACATGTAAAATAATCTATTAATTGAAAAATGTCCCAATTCATGAAAATATACCCTTTCTATAGTCTTTAATGATGGTGTATCCTCCTCAATCAAGTGACAGTCACCCTGTAACATTGTATGAAAAGGACCTATACATCCATGGATTTGTATTATGATCCATCCATGCATGAAATAGTTTTAAGATAGATGTCAAATAATCATAACATGTTAGATAATTATAGTAGTGATTCATATGACATGTTTTGAAAATTCTTATAACTTTATAAGAACAAAATAAATACTACTTTTTAGTAGTTTATATTCTTTTTTGTTGTTGGGAAGAAAAATTCTACCATCATAGTTAGTATGTGTCCATAATTTACACGTTAACTAAATAATCTGATTGTTAGAAAGTTGAATGATTCTTGTACATGACATGTAAAATAAGATAACACCTCCTACACAGAACAGTTCACAAATTCACTTACATCTGATCATAACAGTTGAATAAATATCAAAGTTTGGTATTATCACAAATAAATGTAATAAATGAAAACTATAAGTTGATCAATTATAATACATTAAGAAATAAATCATGACACCTATATGATACATTGGATAATCTAATAACTCTCCTGATCTCAAGGTTCTTAATATCATCACTAACTGCTACACTTAAATATTTAAAATAAAAGTACATTATAATAAATAAATATAGAGTAAAATGGATGCATGTAGTAGGATTTTCCTTTGTAAGAGATGATTGAACATGTAATTTTATCCAAACATAAATGGTCCAATATGAAACCAATATAAACAGAAGATGCACTAAAGGGATTGGTGCTTAAGGATTGTTGGATAACATACCAGTTGTGGAACTGATTTTGGGACCTAAGCCAAGGAGAACACGAGTGATATACAAATGTAAAAATCACAAGAATTGAATCATTATTTGTGATATAGTAAAAAAGAAAGTGTATCAATTCAATGTACATGTCATAGAGAAAAATAAATCTCGAAACACCAGAGATGAAGACACATCATGTCTAATTATAAATTAGTTTTGAATATTTGAAGAAAAAATGAAGTACAATGGTTAGTTTTCAGTAGATAATATCATGTGTATGTGAATTGATGGGTTACTAGAGGGAAAACGAAGGATCGTGGCTGCATATTTCATCGATAGACTAAGGTATATTGCCAATATAGCTTATGCACATAGATCTAGGAAAATAATTGAGTGTAAGGGTGTAAATTTAAACAAAATTAGTATAAAATACTTATTACATATTTGAAGTTTTGTAGGAATTCTAAATATGTTTCTGGTTATGGTAAAGGGGTTTTCAAAGAGGTTGTCGGGGGTCATCATCGGCGGTTGACAGTGTAGCAGATTTTTTAATGGAGTAGGTTTTTAGAGGTAAATTGAAGGTGATGGTAGATCGAGGAGGTGAAGATGAACATCTAGAGGGAGACGAGGTGATGTGAACTAGTTCTTTGGAGTAAGGTGATGGTTTGATGTGAACGGAGACGAAGACGAAGAGACGACTTGTGTAATTTTGACCTAAGCATTGGATGAAACTTGTGTAGTATGAGATTAATGCGGGAAAAAGACGATGGAGAAGCGTCAGATGAAACAACTATAGATTCTGATTGTTGCAGGAAGGAGACGCTATAGGTTGATGGATAATCGTTGGAGGAAGATGTTGGAATATGGAAACCATAAGTGGGAAGATGGGTCATAGTTTGGCATATCTCGTTGTCAACATGTGGGAGGAAGACACTGAATGAGTCAAACCCTAGGTGGGAAGACGGGTCACGGCAAGGTGGAGCTCGTAGTTGACTTGTGATGGGTATAGCGGGTGATTGATTAGAAGCTGGAGGGTTAGTTAGTAATTGGATAGGTCTATTTGGTGACGTGGGTGATTCTCGAGGTGACAAATCAGCAGGGAAATTCCCAAATTTAGTAGATAAAGTAGATTTCCATGTCATATTCAATTCAATCATCCATTATAATTTATACTAATTTATGTTAAATTATACACCTTTATAATAACAGATATAAATTTATAGTAATTTATGATAATTTTTTTATTTTATACTATGTTATATTAATATATATATATATATATATATATATTTAAGGCTTAGTATTAGTAATTTAAATTTTGATAAAATAAAAATATCTAGCTAGTTAGCTATAATAAATTTACATTTTCTGAGATTATAATTTTTTATAACAATTTACAATAATTAATAATCAAATATAATAATTTTGAACAATTTAAATTAATTTATAGTAATTTTTACTAATTTATAATAATTTATCACAATCAAGAAAATTTATTTAAATTAATAATAAATTATCTTAATATATTCATAATTGTATTCTAATATATTGTAAATTTAGATAATATTTATTGATGTATACTATTTTATTTTTGTTTATATATAATTTTTTATATTTATTACATTGACTTTTATTAAAATTGTAATATCTAAATTATTAAATATATATATATGGAAATGATTCATAAATATTTATTCTATTTTAAAATAATTTCAACTTCCTTATAACGATTTATACTAATTTGTAACATTTTTATTGAAAATAATAATAATTTCACTATTTTATTTGGACACTAATTTATAGTAATTTATAAAAATATACAATAACTAATAATATTTGATATACTTATTTTTAAAATTTGAACAAAATTATGTTATGTTTTACACAAATTTATTTTTTAATTTTAATCAAATTATGGGTGTTTCATTTTTTAATTAAAATAAAATTATTATGTAATAAATTTAAAAAAATTAGTAAGAATTTATTATAATTAAAACTATTTTAGAGTAAATTTTATGAATTTATAAGAATTTATAATAATTTTTAACTAATTTGAGTAATTGGTAATAATTTAGACTAATTTATCCAAATATGTTGATTAATTTACTCTAATGTACAATATTTTTTAATAAATAAAAAAAAATTATACAAATTTATATATAAATTTTAAACAATTAGAAATAAATTTAATCCAAATTTTTTAAATAACATTTAAAAAAATATTATTTTTTCTTCTACTAATTCTAATTTTTTTTATCAATTTATAATAATTTATTACATTTTAATTAAAGTATACAACTTTATAATAAAAAATTAAAAAATTTATAATTTTATTGTAATTTATTTTTTAATCATTATTTAATACTCAATATTACACTATGTTAATTTATTTGTTATCTATAAATTATAAAAAAAATTATTATTTAATATTATTTTAAAATTACCTTTATTATAACTTTTCCACCAAAATAATATTTTTTATTTTATTGTAAATTTTTTATTTATTAAAACAATATAATTTGTTATAATATAAAATATTACAATATTATTATCTAATACCATAAATATTAAAGAGATAATTAATAAGGAAACATTCAAATATAATTAAATCCAAACAAATATAAAAAAACTATAAAATAATATAATTTTTAAAGAATAAAAAATTGTATCTAAATTTTTTTAAACGCATACATATAATTTTTTTAAATCCGGATCATTGAAAAAGGACTGAGAACCCATAAAACATAAGTTAGAATCTTATTGGGATTATTCATATTACAGAAATTTTGAAATAGAATTCTAGATTGATAATAAATATATTTTAAATGAAAAAAATCAAATTCACGCAAAAGGTGATAGATTGACATGGAATAAGGATGGGTATATGTGGACTCATATAAAATATGTATGTGTGAGGGGATTCTTGTATTCATAGTTTATACTATTTTAATGGGATTTTTATGATAGATTATTCCATTGTAAAAATACCTGAATGGTGATGGATATTTGTGATGGATCCTTAATTGTGATGGGTATTTGAGATGGTTAATGAATCTACTAAAAAAATTTAGCCTCCGTAAATATATATCACCTTATCCCAAAAAGTGAATGAGAAAAATATACTCTATTAAAACTAGTCTATTGATATATAATTTGTGACACACTGCACAATTTAATGCATATAATACTAAATTGATGAGAGTATTAGTGGAAGACTAAATATTCCATTAAAAATAATATCAAGAGATTTTTTTCAAAAAATATTTAATCCATTGAAAATTTATCTTTGATAACACTTTTTTCATGTGATAAGAATTAGATCACTATTACAAATAAAAATTACAAAGATGTTATTTGAGATTTCATCTTTAATTCAATTGTAAATAACATCTCTCACCAATATGCATGCAATACCAGGAAGGTGTAGCCAGAGGTAGAGCCCCTGGCCATTTATTAAAATAAAGGAAAAAGACAGTAACAAGCAAAAGGTACCAACAAAGTCACATAAAATCCTCAAAATCACACCCCTTACCATCACCATGGTAGACAGACTCTTCCTCCGTCACTGTTTCCCACACAGAACTCTCATAATGCTTCAGCACATTGACATATTTCCTCCTCAGATTCAGCTTCTCCAGCTCAAGAAACTCATTATGAGGCTGAAAACTTCTGACAGCAGATCTGGTCGGCATCGGCTTCGGCAAGTGAGAGAAGTCCTTCCTCAGCCTCCCGCGAGGAGGGGCAATCATCTTGTCTTGGGCCACTGGCAGCGCCTTGTTCCCCACTTGAGCAATCTCACTATAAGACAACTGTACCGTGTTCTCAGAATTCTCCTGGTCACTGTCATCGAGGTCCCCCCACTTCCCATGGTACTGCACCTCTGGGTATCTCACAAGGTGGTTCTGCTGGAACTTATTGTTTGTGTCAACAATGGCCAAGCATTGAGGCCGCTCCACCAATGTATGTTCAGCATCAACAACACCAGACTCCTGTCCCGCATTCTGCAAATCAACACTGCCACCTAATGGTGGCATCTCATCCCCAGTTAACCTGCTCAATTCTTGGAACCAGTTCTCCAAAGTCACAGTGTCCTGTACACCCTTATCAGTAGTATCCTGGGCACTGCAGTTTCCACCATGCCCCAAAAATCTTCTATCTTTGTGACCAGCAGATTTCCACTTCTTCCCAGATGAAGCAGACCCATGCCCTTTATCCGAATCTGCCATAGCGTCAGGCCCCCGCATGCGCATAGCCAAATCCTCATTGAAACTTCCCTGGAAATGATTCACCACACCCGTATTTGGCTGATTGAGAAGGACCTGTCCTGCCCTCTCCGACACAACAGAGACCACGATTTCCTTCTGGCTCTTTCCTGCGGCTGCAGTTTCACCTGAAGCCAGATCACGAACAGCAGGAGCAGTCTGTGATGCAGGACCCAAAGAATCATCCCCCCTACACAAGTCATGCCTCAGCTTGCTCATCACATGAGAAACCAAGGGGTTCATATGAGCCCCTGACGGATTCATCCTAACTGAATCACCACGGGACACCATAACAGGTGCAATACCAGAGCCAATTCCAACATCAGCAACGGGTGTCCTCTCCCTCACAGGGGCCTTACCAACGCCCTTCCCCATATCTGCAGGCCTCTTAAGCGTGCCCCCAATCCGACACCTGGAATCCGAATGCCCCAAACTACTACAAGCTGTGCAGAAGTCAGTCCAGGTCTCATACACCACAGCCTGATTCCACCTAAACTCCTCACCCACCGAAATCCAGACCCATTCCACCGGTGGTTTCGCAACATTCACTTCAACACAAAGCCTGGGATTTATGGGATGACTCACAGAAGAGGTGCGAGCATCAGTACACAAAAATCGTCCTATCATATTCCCAATCATACGTATAACTGCAGGATTTTGGAAAGGTAAAGGCAGATGCGGAAGGCTTCCCCAAATCGGGACGGTGGATGGATCACGGTTCATGCAGAAATCAAATGTCCACCGAAAGAGGAATAATCTGCAACCGTTGCATCGTCTGGGAGCACTGGACCATGCGCAAACCAAGTCTTCCTCCGAGGCGAAGCGAATCATGAAGTGACAACTATCCAAGAGGACAACGATTGCACGATCAATCAGATCCCATTTTCCAAACACAAATCTGTCGAACTCGTCCACAGATGGTCTTCGATGGATGAAACGAGCCACCAGAGTTAGACCAAAGTGACTCGATGCCTCAGAGAACTCCGAAACTGTAAGCGGAAGCTAGGGATTACCGAAATAGAGTTCAGGAACCTTCGGGCTTAAAGAAATCGTGGGGAAATCCGGGAGGAAATTAGGGTTGGAGAAAGGGACAAATGGAATTCGGGGCTTCCGCGGTGAGAAATTCGAAACATCCACCCCCTTCCCACCGCTAGGAAGGGGGGAAATTCTTCATCAAACATGAGCTAGGGTTCCTTCATCGAGCGTCGTCGGGAGGGAGAATTCCATCTCTCACCAAAACATTTTTTAGAAACTTTTTACTTCCCGATTTCCCCCTAATGAAAATTGACTACCATAGAACATTGATTTTATTATAGTTGTTTTTTCTTACAAAAAACAATGACATATTCTGAGGCGTTTTAGTTCAAAAGAATCCAAATATCTATATTCATATAATTTTTAATTTTTTTTATTTTACATTACATGAGTAGTGATTCCATATTGGGGTGGGATATAAGTTATTAGAGGTAGATTTGTTATTTATTTTTATTATATGGTTTTTGTATTACAACAAATAACATATATTATTTATATTTTTAATACCAAATTTTTGTTATATCTTTATATATGCATAAAAATTTATTTCCACATTTTAAAATTAATCTATAAATATCAATAATTGATATCTAAATAATATCTTCTTAATTGATCTCACATAATAAAAATTCATTAAAAAAAGATTAATCATGTTAAAAATGTGAGTTTGTTGTCTTTAATAACTACGATAGTCAGTATAGCTATTGGAGAAGCTTGTAGATCCACCTCACCTTATGTAACTCTTTAAAATCAAATTGGTAACTATAATTGGATACATATTTATGCACTAAAAGCTATGTATAATACCCAATATATAAAAATAGATATAATAAACATTATAAGAAACTCACATAAAGACTCTCCTTTATTATTTTCTATTATAATGTTCTTCTTCCAATGGACCATCATGAAATATGAAAAACAAACATCACCATACTCCCTTACATTTTCCTTGGTATTACTTCACTTGGATGCATGTTTTAATGAATCATTTGACATAGAATCAATTTTGGGATTTTAGTTCATTTTAAATTATATTTCACACTCTATGTATTAGAGAATTTTCAATCTTCATGGCATTATCAACCTAGTGAATGAGATTAAGGATATATGGGAGGGGCTTCTCATTGTTCATAATGTTAAAATTCAAAATATTGTCATAGAATCATTGAGTTACTAAGAAAAGAATGGTATTCTTTAGATTTTTTTCATAGATTTTATACTATATAATGTATAAATTATCAATGTATCATATTAGATTGATTTTTTTGGTAAAGAGGGTGTACTATCTATATGTTCTCATTTAAAGAGTGCCTTAGAGATCCCAAACTACTCTAATACATATCTCTCATGGTAAATATCACCGAAAATCTTGATAATGATATATATAACAATTATAACATAAGAATTCATGAGTTAATCATATATATATGAACTCTTAAAAAAATACATATAGTGTGTCATCAATGTTTTTTATAGACATAAATCTATTCCTCACTCACATCCAGAGTAGGAATATCAAAAACATGGGATTTTATCTTGTTAATATTCCTTTAATGGTGTAATAAAATAGGATAGTGAATATACATTTCTTAGAAGTTATTTCCATAAAGGTGATTAACATATATAGTGTAGATTACATGGAAAATATGGTTAATAAACATTAATTTAGTATTATTGTAAAAATCCATAAATACCTAACTTATTTTCATTACAAAAATATGTGAGGTAACATAATTTAATTTTCTTATTAAACCTATCATATTTTATCAGTTCCCAATAGCCTTCAATATTTTCCTTAGAATTTAATTTCACCATGACATTATTATAAAAAGGATCCATATTTTACTTCTCATAACCCATCCGATGGACAAGAAAATAATTATAATGTTTTTAGGTAGGGGAAATACCAATATATAGCTTGTAGTTCTATTGATCAATTTAGTGGACTCCTCAATACGAAAATACGAACATGGATATCCTCAACACATTCTAGTATATGTTTTATTGGATATACTATAACCATTAAACCTAACAAACGACTAGTTAATTTTATCCACAATATTTATTTCAAACACCCTAATAATTAATATTTCATCTGACAATGACATGACCAACCCTCTAACAATGGTTACATGTTAACTCGCCAAATAGATGGAATCGGCCTTAATAAATACTTTAGGGATTAAATTTATTTTTCCTAAAATTACTTTTATTTTCTTATACATGCATATTTAATATTATATGTATTTCATTTAATTAATTTACCATGTCTTGGAAAAAAATCTATCTATTATCATTTTTTAAATTTCATATTTCATGATTGTAAAATAATTTATTTTTATAATCCGGATAAATTATTGATGACATTAAACATTATAAAACCCTAAATAATATAAATTAAGTGATGTGATCTTGATATTTAAATGGTTTATTTAATGAGTAGATAATGAATTAACCTATGAAACTGGGGGATAATCTCATTTTTTCTGGTATGGATCGAGTAGTACCATTCCTATATTGACCATGGTAGGTTCTTTATTAGATTATCCTTAACTCGGGTTATGAACCACCTTCTATCCCATTTATATTATTACTTTATTTATTTTATACTCATACACAAGTGAGGGGAATTATTGATATGTGATACAAAAGAAAAACTATGGTCATAATAGTCTAACTTAATAAATGTAGGAGAGGTGACTCTTAATGGGTTATATTTAATTTAATAAAACTTTATTACCAATAAAAATTAATTAAATATTATTAAATTAAATTGAACTAAAACACATGTATTGGTTGAACAAGTTCATAATCAATCACATAAATGAAAAAACTGTTTATTCCAATGAACTTCTATACATTTCAAATCACTTAATCAATGAAAATAAATTTATCTTCAATTAATAGCTAATGGTTTTATTTATTAATTAATATTTTATCTTAATTATTATTTCCATCATTCCTTAGGATACATAAGATACTATTCTACTATTGTATACAAAAATTATATCAATTAAATTTATTTTAAATTATTTTATCACAAATTTATTAGTACTACGGAACATGGTGTGTACCCACAAGAAGTACATATAAAGATTATTTGGCCATGTACAATACATTCAGACAACATATAATATAAATGGTGTGTCATGTAGTTACATGGAATGTAAATATTCCTATATAAAATGTGGTGAGTATAACTCTCAATGTTTATTGGTCATATGTAGTGCATATAGCCACCAAACTTCATGTGGATCAAATATTTTGAGGAAATTAATTAGGCATTTTAAATTTTGTGAAAATCTATGACATGAAATGTGCAATAGCTACACTATATGTTGTTAATTTTTTAAATCATAAGTATTTTTATTCCACACAATATAATTCACAAGTTCTACATTATGGGTTGGTGTGTACTCCTTGTAAAAATATTAGAGTTATACAATGTGTATATCAACTACACAACATGTAAATAACTTGTTACAATACCAAAATAAAGACCAAGGTTCTTTTAATGTGATTCAATTAAAAATACAATGATACTTGTTGTGTATTCATGATAAACCCATCTAACATGAATTTAACACATGATGTGTGAATTTGATACACAATGTGTTTATCGACCACATAGAATAGTTTTATGTCTGAGTTATATAGTGTTTTTAACCATTTCATAGCATGTAACATTGGAAACTATTTTCTACATAGGTAGTTAATTCATGGTGAGATTACCCCAAGTGTGAAGACCACTCACATGGAAGGCTACGATGAGGCCAACTAAATTGTTTTATAGTTTGTTGAGACTACATTACTTATAATTAGAAAACACACTATATACTCTTGTCATGAAACCCAGGCCCCCTACGCATATAATGAGTATCTCCTTGAGTCATTCACCTGTTCTCACTACTGGAAATCAGGTATTTAATGGCTCTAGTAAAATGTCTTTATCAACGCTATAAAAGAAATGATAATGTGGGTGATGTTAAAGGCTATGATTTAATAGTTATCATAAAACTAACTGATAGAGTATGACTTAAAAGTGCTAAAAATAGTTTATTAAGTTTGCCTTTATCAACTCTTTATTTAGATCTGATAAATAAGGCCATTATCTAAGTTTTTTTTAATAATGTTAAAGGACCAGATGATAAATGGGATAATTTATTATTTCTAGCCATGTTTTTATTACTTCTCCCCCCACCTCCCTCCCCCTTATCATCATTCCCCACTTTATTAGCTCTTTAAATAATTTAAATCTCTCGATGTTCCCCTGCCTACAACGAGTTTCAAACATGAGACCGCTATCTCATAATCCAGTTCCTTTTCTGTTCTCATATATGGTTTTATTTTCCATTTTATTATATATCTATATATTTATATATTTCTTAGTGTATTATTTTCCATATATTTATGTATATATTTTTTGAAATATATTTTTATATATATTAATAAATAAATTTTATATGTAAATATGTTTAAACATTCCTTTATAAATTTTAATTTTATGTGTGAATATATGAAAAATTTGTATATATTGTTTTATAATTGATTATAAATAAAAATATATTGTTAAAACTGATAATATTTTAACGACATAATGTCAATATGAATGTAGACCCTGGGGTTAAATTCAATCCTCCTAAAAGGGTAAAAATATCTCCTTAATCAACACTAAAAATCCATTTACTATTAAAAAAGTGGGGTACCCCAACTAATAATTCAGTTTTTGATGCCTTATAGGCCATTTTTGCGAGGGAAAATTTGATATGTGTATTCATTGGTTGGGTTTGCATATATACTTTTTCATTATTCTATTTGTTATGTGGTAGAGGCCAAATAGACCTCTAGATCAAAATTTATGGTCATTTGAATTTTAAGTTATGCTTTTAACTTATATTAGATCTTTTTTTGAATTTTTTGAATTTTTATCTTCACATTGTTACTAAATTACTATTACATGGTAATAATTAGAAAAATATTAGTAAAAATTTTTTTAAAAAATATTTTATAATCAATTATCACTAAATATTATATATATTATTTATAAATGTTTATTTAAACATATCTGAAATATATTTAAAAATATGAGTTATATTTATATAAATGAAAATATATTAATAAATTCATATAGTATGTGTAATGAAATATAATTTTTTTTATATAAAACCATTTATTAGATCTTTTTAACTTGTTCTGATAAAGACCCCAAACATTAGTGCTTGTAATAAATCACTAATAAATTTCCCACATTATCAAGGATTTTTTACTAGACCTAATAATGTCCACCCTTGAGAAGTAATTATTTACTATAGGTGATAAAGGGGGGACATTATCAATTTTTTTTCAAGCACTGAGAAAGGGGCACTTTAAAGAAATATGTTTATCACTATTGATGACCACCTTTAAAAGTGCTGAAAAAGATCTGTTAAAGATGCCATCTTATAGCACCGAAAAAGGGGGTTTTAGCATTTCTTTTTTCAAGAGATTCTAAAGCCCTGATTTTATAAAGATATTAAGTTTTGTAGCAGTGTATTAGTTTTAAGATATTTAATTATCATGTTATCTTATCATTATTGATTAAAAATTAAAATTGCTTTAAACAATTACCCAATTTTTTAATATCAATAAACAATTAAATGAATAAGTATAAATTTTGATGTGACTAATCTGATATGAATTGGAGGATATGGTTTTACTGCATGTTGGTTATTTCCATGGATAATGATTTGTTTTCGCTGAATATGAAGAATAAAAAATAAAAAATGGAAGGAGTATAACATTTAACTCGATTATTTCCAAATTATAAAAATGGAATAATCCTATAACTATAGAGAGTATATTTCATTGTATATTTATATTTAATAAAATAAAATAAATATTAATATGATATTGAGTACTTTCTATAACATTGGTGGTGATTAATCAAACTTTCATCTGTGTTGTACCATCATTTATTCAAGTATATCAAAAGTATAGTTCCTTTAGCGGTGATCCCCATGTGATCATAAATTGTCAAAATCTCATTCTTAAGAGGATGGAAGGAGGTGGAATAATTATTTAGGGATTTAGGGGAACCCTAAAGAAGTTCATAATTAAGATAATTCTCTTAGTAAGATAGATTTTATGTGTAATATAACGATTCCCACACATGTATAGAAATGATAAAATAATATATACATATATATATATATATATATATATATATTGAGAGATAGAGAGTGGATGTTAGATGATGGGTAATTGAAAATTTTCTCTTAAATGATCTCATAATTGTTAATGAACCCCAATTCTAATAATAAAAATAAAATTTTTAATTCTCTAACACATACACTGGTAGTTTATTTTATAAATATCAATAACTGAATTAATTTTTTTCAAAATATTTTTTAATATATCCTTTCAGTTACATGGAATATAAATTTTCTCATTTATCTTCTTTATCATTTAACAAACAACAATTAATAAATAATTTTTTTTAAAAAATATATCATTATTATATTCATAGTTTTCAAAATAAATACTTATTTGGTATTCCACTCTAAAAAAATAGTAACTAAATATTTTCAAAAAATAAATCGTGAATAAATATTATTTCTCATTTGTGATAAAAATATTTATTCTAATATATAAATAAAAATTGAATTTAATGGACATCAACGGAACCAGTAAATGTGTGACCCATTAGGTCACTTATTCAATGGAATTATGTGAGTTTCTATAATGTCAAATATTATTTTTTCAAAATTTAAATGTTACCGTAGATGTAGAAATTAATTCTATAATAAAAACAAAAAAATAAAAATGTTTACTGAATAATATAATTTCTTTGTATTATTATTTCATCATATAATTTTCACACTCATTTCATGAACTAATATGTTTAACATTTCATTTTTTACTATTTGAAATAAATCCTTCAAAATACTATGACCGTGGAATTTAGTTTGATAGTTTCATTTGAATACAAGGGACATGATTTCATCTTCCATAATGATGGAGGGTAAAAATAATTTTTTTGCTTATTTATTAATAATATATCAATTATCACACACTCAACATATCATACTTCATTATGAACATACATTCTCATTGTTTTGGGAAATATCTCAATGAAGATAGACCATTATATAGATTATAAAAAAATAATATCTATGTATCATTACCCAAATTTATATAAAAGAACATACAAAGAAACATAACATATAGACTTACAATATTTTTTATATCCATAAAATATCTTGTCAAAAATATTCCCAAGTGCAATCTCCATGATTTGAATAATCTCTGTTTTACAATAATCTATCTCCTAATAGTCTAAGTTATTATTGTATCATAAAATGAAATTATAAAACCATATGACATATGTTCAATAATATTATCACGAGACTTCAAGGATCTCATCATAACGAGCAACGACTAGGACCATTAGATGTGAAAAATACTCTTAGAACATGATCACATTAATGTAACATAAAAAATCATTTGAAAAGATATCTTTTCATAATCAAATATATGGTTTTACATGAAATATGAATTACAATTTTTTTGGTTCTAGGGAATAAAATCCAATTAATGTGTCATCATAGGAATTAAAATAAATACATAACATTATATTGTATTAAAATAGAGTATTTTCATGGATGAGTATGATTTTTTATTAAATAATTTATTGTGTTTTTCTAAAAGTTATTGGAAACTAATTGTAGTGATTAATTGTGTGAATATTTATGAAAATGTAGTCTTATAATTGATTTTCAAATAGAAAAATTTATTATCCAGGTATATATAATAAGAATTATAATTTTTCTCTGATCAATGATTGGTCAATTATAACATTTTTTACTTTTATATACGGTTACCTCAAAGAAGATAACAGTTGGGATGGATATAATTTTAACCATTGACTGATCTTATAAATCCTCTGGTTGTGAAAAATATAATGTCGAATGTTCTGTAAATTTTTATATTAGATAATTAGGATAGTCCAATGTAGGTATAATATGCATTAAGGTATCGAATATAGATTTTTTCATCATTTTACTATAGTGATAAACCAGATTTGAGAAAAGGATTGTTGGGGAAACTCAAATTTGTGTTCTAATTTTTAAATACACATCAGAAATCAATCGTTGACTTTTTTTCCCTTACCTACTAGATTGAATATCTATGAAGTGGTGTAATTTAGTCATATAAGAAGGGTTATAGATGGATATTTATTGGAATTATTTTCTAAAGATCATTAATAATCAATATTATGTAGAAGATATGAATTTGGAAGGAGTTCAAGAAATATCTTATTTTGAGTAGGTTAATTTCTTCATTATGAAGTCTTCATTTTTTTATGATTGTATTACAAATAGAAAAATTAATGAAAAATTAGAAACTATAGGCATGGTAATTTGATATATAGATTAGCCTGATATATGGTATGATAAGAATTTTCTAAAATTACCTACTAATGTTGTTGTGGTGAGTATGATAGCTACAACAAAAGGATGTATGGAATGTTTGTGGAAGGAATGAAATTTTTACCATCTTACTGGTTGAGGAAAAAATTTATTCAACGAATAAATGAGGAAATTGAAGGAAATGTGAAGGAAATTTTGGGATTTACCTTCATTCCATTACCATGGGAATAATCAATGAGAGTATTTCAATTGTGATTTGGGGGGTATCCAAATTTTAAATATATATTTCCACCAAAAAAATTTTGTAGTATGGGAAGGTGTGTTATATAAAAATATGTATTGAGGGATATTTTCATAAATGGGTTATGGTGGGATAATGGATTCTAACTTTCATGCATATTCATCTGTGTTGTTTTTGGTGTTATTGGTTCTGGGAGAAGGTATGTGGAATGGATAATGATTTAGGCAGCTAGTTTTTTAATTTGAGGTAAGTCGCAGCATGACCCCTAGTGTCACAACATGTATATCAGTTGGAAATAAATGGTACATGTTATAGTCTAGTAGGTCATGATTAGATATGATGATTCATGGTTTAAATGTACCCTGCAAATATATATTTCATATTCAATGGATGGGTTTCTTTGGAAATTCCACGGATGCTGCAATATAAAGCATAGGGGTCAACTCATAAAGTTATGTGATAGATTGATTTGTGGTGTTACTCTACCTATGATGACATGGAGTATGGTTTCGAGGATCTTTCACCCTATGTGATAACATTTTGTGGTGGTAATCATTGTTTCACGGACCTTAATTAGATGAATTGGATATGAATCATTAATGGACTTTAATAGGAAAATATTTCGGTGATTCATGAAATGAATTTTTTTATCTTTTATGGAGATTAACCCCTTGAAATGGGACCAAAATTTTATGTTCTGTTGAAAAAACAAATTAGATGGCCATGGGATGGTGATTTCATATCACATCATGACATGGTGTTTTTCTGGCCTAGTATAAATTTTAATGCCCCCTTATTTTATTTTGTGTCCCATCATTTTCTCTAGAACCACTAGTAATCATAGGGGAATTGTTGTATACTTTTGATCACCCATAAAGAATTTTATTTTCATTGTCATTATGATGTTCACAATTCTTCTATCCAGGGTGGATTCACCTTCTTCTCTTCATATTTTTTTCTTTTTCATTCATCACCATAAGGATGTTTTTACGTTTTGCTGTTGATTTCAATTGCAATTGAAAGTTATTTTGATGGGGATTTATATTTTATTGGATGTTGAGTCTGCATTTAATGATTTAGACCTTGATATATTATCTTATATACATTGTTCTTGTACAATTCTCATTAAATCATTGATCTTGGTAATGGATTTTATAACTCAATTCAATTTTATCTATGATGCGAAACTAATTTTTTTTTTATTTTTGGTAGGATAATAGTTTTTTAAAAAAATATAGTTTTTGAAATGATCGTAAATAAATTGATAAGAATGGGGTGATTATAATTTTTTATCATTAAAATGATATTTCTCATGTTCTTGTTTCTTATTTATAGTTGTTGTTATTAATTTGGTTTTGACTAGATTTATTGATGATGTTGTGATTTTTGGATCCCTTCAAGGATTAAATGATAGAAACACTATTTTTAAAATACTAATAACATAAAAATGTCCTGTTGGGTGTAGGTAATGATTTGATATGTTTTACTACTATAAAATAACACTTTGAAATGGGATTTGTGGTACTTAATAATGTGATTTTTTATGAAAATGATTTGATTTTAATAGTGTGGATATTATGTCGTAGATGATATGAACAGTTATATGTTAACAGTCTGGACATATTATCAAGTTCTGTGGATGATTACATGGGTTTCATAGTGTGATATAATCAAGTATGTGGATTTTATAATAGGAAGGTAGCTTCCTTTCACATAATGGAAAGTGAAAATCTGAATGCTATTGTGGAATGTTTTCCTAACTAGTTTAAGTTAGCTTTTATTGTTTCCTTATAGTAGCATAATATAATTCGTAATAGTGATCTTTAAATTGTTACAAATGAATTTTAATTAATAAATTGTTGTAACAAAATAATGATTTTTAAAATTAATTGAAAATTGATAATATAATTCTCTATTATAGATTTAGTGAATTTTTATTAAATATAGATGTTAATGTATTGACTAAATATTATATTTTTTGGAATAATAAATCTGAAAATGAGTTAAAAATATTTTTTTCTTAATGGGATGTTGAAAATTTTTATGGTTTTTTCTTTTAAAAGAAATTGGGGTTATTTTTAAGCATTATAGTATGTAGTGATGGTGATTTGAGGTGATTTTATTATAATAAATATTGTGTACTAGGATTGTGTTGACTGGGTTTGAACCAACTACATTGGGCTTGTGTGTGATTTTATTATATGATATATTTTCTTGAGATTTTATATGCACCCCACCTAAGTGTGATAATATTACTAAAACCCTCATTTTTTGGGTATCAAGTTATTTTTCCAAACATCTAGTATATTTAGATAAATAAGGGACTACAATTCCTCATACCCAACTCTTCCATTGCGATATATCATGGGTTGTGATTTCCCATGGAATGTATAACCATTGAAATATATTATGTGTTTTACTAGAAGACCATGTATGGTGTAGATGAGGAGGTAATGACCAACCCTATGGGGTGCTGATTAGTGGATGTTACATGGTTTGGGTTGTTAATGGTAGGAGAATGATGTAAGGATGATTTATTTTTTTTCATGATGGATTAATATATGAAAAATGTGTATTTCAATTCAGATATGGTATTTTATGGTTTATATATGAGGGTGGGGATGATATAGTTGTGTTATGAGGTAGGTTTTTGATATTAGATATGGGGTGTTGTTGAATTAATGCATAAGGGTTTTAGTTTATATTATGTTTGATGTTGGGGGAATGATAAAGGCAAGGTAGATAACAATTTGTTGTGTACCTTATTATTATAATATTTAATACTATTTTACTATACATGGTTGCAACACATGGTGTGGGGGCCTTAGTGAGGCTGGGGGTTGTTGATATTGTAGGTTCTTGTTGGTTCTACGATTTTTTCACCGAAGATATATTAATATTCTCAAACGTTTTTGTTAGAGACATTGAGTATGATCGAACTAATTAATCATGTTATCCTCATACCTATATATAAATATTTTTTTAGTTTTACAATGATATTTTAGTGAACAAGGTCAAAAATAGTTGAAAAAAATTTATAGGAGGGTTTGGAGTCATTTCCTAGAAGTATTTAACGGTATTTAACTATTTTTGAAGACTTTTATTTGTATGAAATATAATTCAGTATAGTTTTTTTGGGTATAAATTATATATATTTTAATTTTGGATGGTGGTTTACCTTATTATAGTCATGGGATATATAAGGGTAATTCATCCCATTATAATGATTTATTACATCAGTGCTAGTATGAATCGATGAGCCTTTTGGAAGATGTTCTCTTGGGTCTATTGTATCCTCACTAAATATCTAGTAGGGGTTCCTAGTTGGGACAGAAAATGAAAATGTTGTATCAGTTCTTTTGGTGATATTTAGGATGGATTTTGGAGTTTATAATTGGTGTTAATTTTATTGGTTAAAAGGGAAAAAACAACAATTTAACATATTTTAATATATAATAAATGGATACTGACTACGTCGCATGATTTGAGGTACCCCTATGACTTATGTTATGGAATATAGGATTATGGTATGTACTATAAAAATCAGGTTACATTCTTCTTAGTGACCATAGATTATTACATGAATCATTTTTTATGGTGATTGTGTATGGAATGGGATTATTTTTGGTAAACAAATTAAATTTTAATAAATTTATTTTTTCAAATTAATTTAGTGATACCAGTATTAAGAGTTTTATTTAGTATTTATAGAATCATTAACATGTACATCATTCACACTTCATTCATGTAGCACCATCGGTTTGAGGTATGTAATACTATTTTTATGATTTTTATGTGTTTACAGTTCACAGGTAAGGTTTGGGGTGGTTTGGGGAGGTTTTGAGAATGTATGGATGTTTTTTAAAGGGTTCAAAAATTTTGC